>OZ018319.1:83417196-85817196 GCA_963969495.1 Ceratothoa steindachneri | reverse complement strand
TCTTTTATATTTGAAAATCTTGGTCTATATATATATATATATATAGTAAATTATAGTACTGTACTCATAATCAAGTGCACCATTGAACGTGATAATTTCAAGATTGTTGTGCGGCCATTGTTAGCTGAAGATTCTCTTCCAGTTTTTGTATAGGATTATGTAACACAAAATGCTGAAAAGCGATATATATATATATATATATATATATATATATACAGTTAAAAAGCTATTTTTAGCAAACAAAGTCTTCCTCAAAGCCCTCGGAATGAGCTCTTCTCACATACACGAGAAGTTAACACTTAAAATAAGCGTTCTCTCAGATAGCAAAAACTATCTTTCGTTTGGCCTTTTCAAGTATGCCCCTTGCTTGTCGAAGAGAATGGGAAACTTATTATTCCCCATTTTCGCCACGCCTTATAAATTAAGAAAAATTATCGCAGTAACGCAATTAATTATGCGGCTAAAAGGCTATTTTTGGCTAACAGAGTTAACCTCAAAGCATTCGGAAGGAGCTTTCCTCACATACCCGAGAGAACATCCTACAATCAAAAATCCCCTAAAACTAAATGCATCACAACTTAGGCAAAAAAAAGCAACATTCATTTTATTCCTTTCGCCAAATCACCAGACAACTTCCCAAACACCGACGCAAATAACAGACCCTTTTTGATAACAACAACAACTACACCTCCAACTTAGACATAGATCCTAACACAACAACAGAAGACACAATCAAGCAAAACATGAAAACGATCAGTTCTCAGATCACACAACAATACTTTACACCTAGAACCCACAACAAAATATTAAGTGCACCACCTCCAACCATACGCAAATCAGACCAGATGCTCACTAGCACAGATACGAACAAGCAAATCAAAACTCTTAACATCATACATGCACAAAATATCTTCCACCACCCATAAAACATCAAACTGCCCCAAATGCCTAACACAAATACACAACATCACATATCACTTCAACTGCCCACAGATACACACAAACCTGGGCCCGGTGGATCTCTAATTAAGACTCCGGGAGGCAGCAGGTCTGCTACTGCGATGGTCCGGGCAGCTGGAGTAGGGAACGGTTTTCGCCACCACCATCACCACAATGAACCATTCACTCAAATTTCTGGATTCGCCAATTGGTTTCCACACTCAGGTCCTAGAATCGCATAAGAATAAACATACAGAAAATATAAAGATGATGCGAGGATGTAGGTGGATCCTATTGAATTTTCAGCTTCAAGAGCCTATGTGGCTTGCCGCTTTTTCATAAATGCTTTTGATAATATACCTATGTGTTCGATTCGGTTGCAATACAAAAAATAATTTGAATAATGATTTACTATCTGATCCAAAAATAGTTTATTTATATTAAAAGATTTTATGCGGGAGGATCTTCATATGATTAAGGTTGGGTGCTCCTGCATCATAATTTTAATATTGATTTGATTTTATTAATTTAAACTTAATATTTTGAACTTAAATATTTATTTATTTACACATTTCAATTTCTTTCTTCTTTCTTCATTGTTTCTTATTTGACATATGGACACTATGTTTTGTGGGAGCTTGTTTTTTAGTTCATGGCCGCTAGGCTTTTCCCACAAGAATTTTGTGTTCATTATTTCTAATAATAATAATAATAATAATATGAGCGCAGCTGATGGGAAAGATCTTCAATTTGGTACATTGGGAAGGGGGGAGTTTTTTCTAGGATTCCATACATTTGTAAAAAATATGCAAATATTTCAACCTTTATTAAGGTTATCTTTTAAAAATATGTTTAATGAGTAAAACACTGTTTACAATGGAGAAAAATATTAAGTATTTCAGTACTTAGAGCAATTTAAATTTCAGCTACTTTTTTGTAGAATAACAAAGGATATTAACAAAATGATTAATAATATAAAAATGGCTTCAAATTCAAGAGTAAACCTATTAAAAATATTTTACAGGTTTCAGAAATGGAAGAAAATATTATAATAAATAATTACTTCGACTCAATATTTTTTTATTTAATTTTCAGTCTAAACTAGAAAAAAGTAGATTTGCTCGCTTATTTTCACCTGGGCAACGTCTCGTAATTCGCCTAATTGTTATTATTCTCTACTTGGAGCTACGGGGGAAAGAACAGAAATTAGATACCTTTTCTGTTTTAATTAATTTAGAAGAAACGAAACAGGTTGGCGTGATTTTATTGATTCGTGATCATTTGTGAGATGGTGTAAATTTCAAAGCCAGGTGGGAAAACACTTGTTAGATTGTTTGCCACTTTACTACCAATGACGGCCTTATGATTCCCCTCTAACTGGAACCTAGATTTCAACTTGGGTTCACAGGCCGAGAGAAGTAGTATATAGCAGAGGAGCCTGTAATAACCTTTGTTCTCTCCATTTGGGTGTCAGGTGTAGGTGACCTCGCAAGAATTGTTTGCCCTACAGTTACGCCCTGTAGAGCCACCTGCATCTGTAAAAATAATAATCGCAATCTATTTCCCACCATTTACTGTAGAGATGTAATTTCATCGTTTACGAATCGCCATCAGTTTCTGCCTCACCGCCAAATATTTTGTGGTTTGCTACCGTAGTTATTCTGTTTATCTCCTTATTCCTTCTGCCAACTCTTTATCACTTTTATAGCGCCTTTTAACTAAATGCATAAAAATTCTTATTTACAGCAGTTTATTCTCTACTGCAGTTTTGAGAATCCCCATTAAGTCTTCTAGCACGTTAGTTCACTTTTTGGAAGTCTTTAGATTAAAGAGAAACAGAAGTACCACGGTAATTTCCTAGTGCCCTTGTACCTACCTTCCTTCTCCAGTTAATTACATTCCGTTTGCTGCCCTAAGGAGCAGCAAGCAGCTAGAGTTGTTGTTTTTTTCGCAACGATGATAACTTAAATCTAAAGTTTGATTGCGAATTATCATCAGCCTAACGATTGATCCCTATTTCTATCTTGTAAAAAATTTCAGTGAGATTGTAAGTGACATGTAGAACTAAGGTAATCTTTGACTCTACTTCTTATCTCTTAAATATAATAGGAGGAATTTCAGCGTTCCACCCCTTTTTGTGACACTTAAATGAAAATTCTGCGGACTTTATATAATGGAGAATATGACCACGGAGGTGTTATTTCACGTTTGTGTAGCCCAATGAATATTTAATCGTTGTGTTATAATTGAAGATATTTTCACCCTTTGTGAATGCATATATTAAGAGAAGTATTTTCTCTTAAAGACTACTCCTCTGCTCAGATTGCATTCAAGTGTTTGCATTTAAGTTTTCTATTTTTCACCCTCCAGACTAGTGTCCCAAGCGAAACTGGTGCTCTCTGGCGGATCTTCTAATGTACCGTTTCCGCTATTGTATAGAACTAACAAAGTTGAAAAAGGGCGTTCAATGTTTTACACAAAAATGTTGATGATAGAAGTCTATTGTTGTGCAGTTCTCCATTTCTTTTGTGCGCACCCATTTAACAATAAAGTATAAGTGAAGAGGTAGACTTGGTCATTAAAAACTTCCTTTATATAAAATTTTGTCGAGAAAGGCACAGTAATTTGGAATGACTATCTCTTACATCCCACATAATAGAAAATGTTGCGCTATGTTCTCTGGGTGCCAAACCATATCCAAAGTCTTAAGAAGAATAGAAATTTCTTATTTCTTTGCTGCTGGCATAACTGACTCGTTTATTGAAATGCTGATTCATAAAGGTAAGATATTGCCACAAAACATTATAACGAAAATCTAGTGTTAACAAGAGGTGAGGCTTTGGCAGACTCCTCCTTGCAAGATTAGCTTGCATTTCGCAGGCAGACATTCAGTCTGTGGATACGGCCTATCTAGCCCAGTTAATAGAGTTTTGGTCTACAAAAATCTGAAACGTTTCAAGTATATCTCTCTCAATAATTTACTCTAGAGTTAGATTTTATCACATCTTTAAGGAAAGAAAAAATACTTGGATCAAAATCTTTCTTAAATACAAAAAAAAACTATCCTCACGACATTTTTTTACCCATCTATATTTGCTCTATTAATTAAATTTTGCTTTACTCGTTTGTTGAGTAGATATTTCTTCCTTCTAAAGGTCAAAATGGAAAATATACTTTCCAAGGAACTTCTTTAAAACCTTCTGATATACGAAAAAAAACAAAAAAAACAACAGCCATGATTTAATTTTAATAAATTTTCTTCATATTTGTCTAAAATTTACCATTTCTAATTCTCTTTGTTTAAAGATTCCAAAACATTCGATAATCTTATTTATTTTATCTGAACTTCACCATTTTGTTTTAAAAAAATCAACAGTTAAAATATACTGTTATTTTAAACTAATGTCAAAACATTTGGCCAGGACTATATCCATCTCCCAAAGTTTGTTCTTGGTCTAGTTTGACATACAAACATTTTTTTAAAGTAAAAAGAGTTGTGGCTTCGCCACTACTCCTTACAGGAGGAACATGTGCTTCACATGCACACCTTTCGTCTGTAGCCTAAAGCGTATCTGTATATATCAACGGCCTTTTAGTCTATAAATTTTACAATTGTAAGTTCAGAGCTCAAGGCTCTTAAAATCTTGTGCCTTGAGAAGCCTAATCATACAAAATTTAGAAGATGTAGGATAAAAAACTACCAGGCACGTTTCCCGGGTGGCGGATGGGGGAACCATGATAAAGTCTCGAATCTACTGAGTAAAAGACCGTGGACCAAAACTGTAGAAGAGAACTGGATACTTTGCTAGGTAACACCCAAGAAAAACTTAAATCTAAGCCAACCACAGAATAACCCTAAGGAGGTAAATATGAGCAATGCCAATGCCAATGCTATTTAGCCATGTCAAGATGGTTATGGGCCACAAGAAAAAAATTACAGTCTAAGATAGGAGATGAAAAAGATGAAATTAGACATTGTCAGTGTAAGTGAAGTAAGATGCACTAGTGGTGGCCGATGCATTGGGGAGGGAGTGAAATTCGTGTATGGAGGAAGAAAGGAACACCATCGAGTAGTAGGAGTAATGATTTCCACCAAGATGGTAAAATGTTTGAAAGGCTACATATTATTTATTATCAGGCAGAGCTTTCGTAAAAATGTTGGCGGGGAAACCCATCCACATAAATATTATACAAGTATATGCCACAACAGGGGACCATCCAGACGATGAACTAGACTAATTCTATAAAAAAGTGGAAATGGCTATGCGACAATGTAAACCACATGAAATTACTGTTGTGATGGGGACCTCAATGCTAAAATTAAAGAAAGATGACAAGGACAAGTTGTGGGAGCACACGGACTGGGCAACATAAATCAGAGAGGAGAAAGGTTTGTAGAGGGGTGTGAATAGAAGGAGCCAGTGATAGTGAACTCCTTTTTTAGGCACCATCCAAGACGTTTGTGGACTTGAATAAGTCCCGAAGGATAATAGAAAATCAAATTAACTATATTACTATAGATAAAAGGTTCAGACAGCGCATATGATTGCGATCACGTGACAGTGGTAGAAGAGATGAAGGTCAAACTCAAGAAATTGAAAAAAGCTATACGCGAATGGAATATACTAAAGAGAGGAGAGACTAAAAATGCATTCGAAATAAATGTACGAAATAAATACAATGTCTTCAGGAAGACGAGGCATTACAGGAAGGTGCAAGTGACAATGAAGCTGAAATGGAGTGGAATTCTATACACAGGGCGATGAACGATGCTGTTGAATAGTGAGTACCTGAATCTAGAAAAATTTCTGAATAGAAATGGGTGACAGATGAGATTATAAATCTAATTGAACAAAGGAGACTGTTGAAAGGAGACCCAGATAGAGAGAGAGAAAAAAAGATGGGAAAGTTAAAAGAATATGTGAAAAGAAGAAGGAAGAATGGCTCAATGAAGGTTGTAGTGAAGTTGAACAGCTAGAAAAGGTAAATTAGAAACAAATGTATAGAAAAATAAAGGAGTTCAATGGAAATATACAACAAACAAAATGCACAGTCATAAAGGATAACCAAGGAAACGTCATAATGCACAGGAATAAAGGATAACCAAGGAAACGTCATAATGCACAGGAATAAAGGCTTAACGAGATGGAAAGAATATATAACAGTACTGTCATTGGAATTAACCAGCAATTCCTAGATGATGAGATGAATGAGCCTACAATTCTAAAAGAAGAGGTGAGAAATGCAATCATATGTATAAAAAGGGCAAAGCTGTTGGAGAGGATGAAGTTTATGTGTAAATGATTGGTGCAACTGGGGGATATGGAGTGAATAAAGTCGTCAGGTTAGCTAATATGTTTTATAATAAAGATTATACCTTTTTTTTGCGCACATAGGCCCCTTTATTTAATCACAATTATGTACAAATTTAAACAATTTAAACAAGGTATGGTGACCAAAAAGTCGCGTGCTCTCACTTATTCTGATTTATGACCTGACAACCTTCAAAACTTTCAATAATTCTCGGACTAAACTTGGGAAAACCTGGCAATTCTATCACTCGAATGAGAATGTAAAACAACCTAAGAGTTTCAAATTTGTTAGAGTCGGACGAATAGTTATGATGTTATTGCTAAAACAAAACTGTTCTCGAGCTAACCTTGGGAGGACAATGACCATTATATGATTCTAATGGGAATGTAAAACAAAATAAGTCTCAAATTTCGTTAGAATCGGCTGAATAGTTATAATGTTATTACAAAAACAAAAAGAAGCAAAATATGGACCGATTGACCGAAATAGTTAGATGTAGTCACTTGCGTCTTGACTCTTACATGACCTCAAAATTTTATTATGTTAAAAATTTTTAACAAAATCTACAAACATAAAAGGTACACTTGAAGTAAGAAAAATTAAAAAAAAAAATCAAACTTTTCCAAAAATCCCGAAAAGATCCCGAGTTAAAAATAGTTTAATAGATAAGATTCCTTAATTTTCGCTGTGTTACTTAATAAAATATGAGGCAACTAAAACAGTTTTATATTAGACAAAAATAAAAATAGTTGTTTTCTAAATTTACAAAATATAAAATATTTTCTCATATATGGTTGCTACACTTGTGTAATAAGCATTTTGTTACATAATCAGTAAGTTCTTGAAACTTGAGTGAAGTATTATTTAAAGAAATTTATTTTACGGAAGCATCGATAATTATTTAAGGTTAACAAAGTCTCTGTTATTTAAAGTCAAAAAGCATAAATACTGTGTTAAACTTCGTATTATATAACCAATCGGAAAAAATAGTACAAAAATCATGAGCACTAAAAGGTACAACCTTTGTTTCAACCCTAAGATCCATGGTCCCTTGTTCAACGATATACGTTTTATTGCTGAATTTCCTATCAAGTCGTTCTTGAATGACTGAAATATTCCGTCGTAGGGGAGTTTATTGTGGGCTTAAGAAAGGTGTTCATGAGCTTAGGGGTACACTTCATTTATCAGCAAAGAAAAAATGATTTCATAACTTTATAGAGTGAATTATATATGTAGGTTCTGTAAATTTGTTATCTGGGACTTTACAGCGAAACCATAGACGTTTGCATTGTGGAATCAGTCTACAGTATCGATAGAGTTTACTCCAATGCAAGTTAGGTCACTTACTTTAGAGTACATATAATCTTCCAATTATAAATGAAACAAAAAGTGGCTGTTAATAGTGTATTATACAATTATTTGACCTTTCTGCAGACATTTAGTATGAGAAATGACACCGTCTTTGTTTCCTCCTTGCAGCGACTTCCTTGAGCCTTTCAATTTAAGAGTTTAAAGTTAAAAGGTAAATGACTTATAAAATGAAACTTTTTGCCTTTCTCTAGCTACAATATTATTTTACTGCACATCATTTCTACAAAAATAAGTTAGCAACTCCTAACGTAATGGAATGCATTCTCACTGCAGCCTGTTCAAATGGAACATAATTTGAATTGAAGGAATTCGCCTTCTGAAAATTTATATAGTCAAACACGAAGATGAAAATATCAACACGAAATTCGTTAGTAAACGCAAATACTTAGTAAGAATAATGGGAATATAGGCTGATTAATTTATAAAAGGACCCATCCAAGAAAATACTCTTTTGGGGCGACTGAAGTCAAAAGTCAGGTAACACTGAAAGAAATAGCAAATATCAGGTAGGGTGGAATCTTTTTACAAACACAAGGGCTTGACGCCAGTTTTATGTCGATGTATGACGAGATGTACGCTTTTATACGCGCACTGGCCTACTGTCTGACCGAAAGTAAGGCTCCATCTAAGGATGGCTTTAAGAGTACTTTAAATACACAGATGCTAGGCCAAGAAATATTCAAACACGGCGACAAAAATATACTTTAATAGGGATAAAGATTACATATACATATAGGGCAAGTTAAATGGCAATGCAATTAAATATTGACAGTTCACAGCTAAGATGATTAACACTATCAATTATGTTTGAACCGAGGAATAATTTATTAATAGATGATTTTTACAATTATGCAAGTTCTAGGACAAAGAGGATCCTTGAGTTTCGACGCGGTAAAGGTGGGAGGAGCGTGACGAAGCGGGATTTAAATCCCTTTTTCCTTGATATGCGTTGAGTAGGACCAGGTAGGTAAGTAGGAATCTAAACTTGTGTGCGTCTTACGAGACACGCAATTCAACTTCAGGAAACTGAAGTTGCGGGGCTTCTTATCCTTAAAAGGCAAACGGAGGGTGCTTCGGGGATGGCTTTTCCGATCCTTAAAATCCGAAGACGGGGGGAGAAGGGTTGAAGCGCGCCTAACTCTCTTCACGAACAACAATGAGTGACGAATAGCTCTTCCTTGACTCTTCGAAAAACACTTAATTCTTCTCTGTACGAGAATGTAGTCGATTAACTCTCAACTAACTAAGAAGTTACGGCTAATGTACTGGACGGCGGCTTCAGACACAATCTGCAATTGAGCTCTGAGGTGTCGAATATATACCCCGAAATTATCTAGACGGGTAGAGAGATTCATCACCAACAAACTTCCTTAATTGCCTTGGGGCGCGATAAAGGTCCTTAGTGAGAAGTCGCGATGGCCCCTTAATGGTCTTTCCATCATTATAATTCTCGCAGTACTCGTATATAGGGCAGACGAATTTGGAGAAGTCAACGGCGAACTGGGTGAATAGCTGACAGAAGATCTGGATACATGTTAGATTTCTTGCCTTTTCTGTTACGTCCGGCAGTGAAATCATTTAAAATCTGACAAAAAATGGATATTACTGGCTTCGATCACTTGAGGAAATAGTGGAAGTAGAATGTATTTTTATCTTTTTAATTCATAAATCTCTTGAAAATATATCAAAGACCAGGAAAGAAAATACATTAAATACCCTTCTTTAATATCTGTTAAGGGATAACACATTTCTTCTTGTGTTACTTTTCACGTTGTCTCGTAAAAAAATTCTTATTTTTTGGTTTTGTATATTAGATTGCATATTTTATTCACTTTTTATGGTATAATTATTTTTTTAGCAACATAACTAGAACAGAGTGAAAATTAAGATAATGCAAGATTGTATACATTCATGGAAAATCTTTCTTAGATATTTAAAGTTTATTTGTGAAAAAAACGACACCATTGATTTTATATCATTTTCTTGCAGATTTTATGCAGTTGTTGATAGTATATATTTTATTTTATCAACATGACTAGAACATAGTGAAAATTATGATATTGCAAAATTTTATACATTCGTGGAAATTCCCCTTAGATTCTTAAAGTTGATTTGTGAACAAAACGCAAAACTATATCATGCGAATTTAAATCTTTGCTAAACAAAAAAACGCGCCTAAGAACTGGTTTATATTTTTAGCATCATTCGGATATAGATTCAACTAAATTTCAGGGTAGTCAGAACACCAAAACTATTTCCCTCCCCCATTCAACTGAGAACAAAGCCTATAGTGGACCATGTATGAAAAATATAGGTTTCAGTCCACCATTAAAACAGATTTTAATGATGACTAACTATATGTGAATCTTTTGGTCGTGAATTAAAAACAAATGCTTATTTTTTAATAATTCTATAGCAATTAATATGATATCAGGTTTCAAGAGGGGGGGGTTCTAAAATAACACCCTGTATTACAAACACGGCACCGTAGGTTATTATGACTTAGGCAGAAATAAAAGGGCGTTTAATGAGATTTAATTTAATATAGGATAATCTAACGTAGTATAAAGTTAGAAAAATGAATGTGTTATCCCCTTAAACAGGAGTAACAATCCGTTGAAGGGTGTTTTGACAGCTTCCAGAACACTGGTACGCCAAACATCAAGCCAGTCCCTTTGACTTTCACCCAGGGAGAAAGGGAAGTTAATCACTTGAAAAAACATATGTAAAGTCCGCAGCGTTTACACTGGTTACACACTTGGTAATTATATCATTCGAAAGAGAATGTAAACCAACATAAGGGTTTCAAATTCCGTTAGAATCGGCCAAATATTTATGATGCTATAGCGAAATCAATATAATTCCTGTGCTAACCTTGGCAGTACTTTGTCAATTATATTACTAGAAAGAAAATGTAAAACAACATAGTGGTTTCAAATTTCGTTAGAATCGGCCGAATAGTTTTGACTTTATTGCCAAAATTATATAATTCCCGAGGTAACCTTGCTAAGACTTTGTCAATTATATCATTCGAAAGATAATGAAAACAACATATGGGTATCAAATTTCCTTAGAATCGGCCGAATACTTATAATGTTATTGCCTAAACAAAATATTTCCTGGGCTTATCTTGGGAGGACATTGACAAGTATATCGTTCGAAAGAGAATGTCAAACAATATAGAGATTTTAAATTACGTTAGAATCAGCTGAAAAGTTACAATGTTATTACAAAATGAAAAAAAAAGCAAAACGGGAACAGATGGACCGACATAGTGAGCTGTAGAGTCGCCCGCGACTAGACTCACACGTGACTAAAAACACTGTAGTATGGGAAAAATAATATAAATAGTAACAGCAACAAATATTAAATAAAAAAGCAAAATTTGGAAGCATATACTGCATAGTAAGTTACAAAATTATCAATCCTTACCTAAGATTAACACGGATTTGGATCTATATTACTAAAAAATATTAAGTATACCTTCATAAATTTTATAGGTTTGGTTCAAAAATACCTTAGGAATACCCCATTAAAATTATATTCAAATCGGTTTATAGCTTTTAAAGCTTTCAGTTTCGGCCCAATCCTGTTTGCATTCAATCCCTACAGAAACATCAGTGTATTTAACGCAAGTAAGCTGGTAATTTACCAGAAACTGGAGGGTCGCAGTAAGAGACGGATGTTATATTTGTGATTTACGCATAAAAATATCCAAAGAAAAGGTTATTTTCATTTCCGTTTTTTTATTCATTTTTGTACAGTGTAATCACTTTTCCAGGTCAGACAAAAGATTTTTGAAAGGAAAAATGAAAGGATTTGGAAGATAAAAGAAAATAAAAAATATTGTAAATTTAACTACTAATATAGGAATGGCCATGAACTCGAGCCAAGTAAAATGATATAAAAAATAACACACTGGATTATAATTGATCGTCGCGCAAATTGTCTTAGCCTCAGATTGTTAAACACGTTTAAAAACACTTAAACTGTATTGATCTGGAGCAATATGAAATGACACCAATGGACGTCTCTTCCGAGAATAATAACAAACGCAAAATTATCAACTCGTTTATAATCATTAGGAAAAAACGTCCCGCAAGGGCTGTTAGTATACTTAGACTATTACATAATGGCTCTAAAATACACAGATGTAGATGAAGTTCACCTTCAATCCGCGGAAGAAAGTGGTGCAGGAAAATTCTCTATACAACACACTTCCATGGTATTTCACAGGTTATAAATAATTTATATGTCCCAGTCAGTATTCAGCTCTTTTTAGGACTTTGGATTTAAATGTGGAATATATGAGTATTCCTTAAGTTCAATCGAATTATCCCTGCGTTTGTATTTAAAATGTTTAGCTTTTGTAATGAAAATATTAAAATGAATTATTTTATTGTTGTTTTAAAATAATTAAATGTGAAAGTGGACTTAGTCGCCTAGTGTAATATAGCAATGGATAAAAAGATAGAAATAAGGGATTCATTCCAGGCCAAAAAGTATGGCAAAAATGCAATTTTTCATTCCTAATATTACAGCTTCAAATTTGTTAGCCAGATTATTCAAACGTTCCTATGCCTTTTAAAAAATTATCTTTTCCCACAGCTTTTTTCATCCCCCAAATAATTCATAGGTCTACAATATAAATTTTTAGTCGCGTGCGAGTCTAGTGGCAGGCGACTCTAAATCTCACTATGACGGTCGGTCCCCATTTTGCTTTTTATTGGTTTTTTACTGACATTTTAAATACTCCGCCGATTATAACGAAATTTGAAACCCTTATGTTGTTTTACATTCTCTTTCGAATCATCAACTACTCAACCTATACCACCAGTACCTGCACCACCACCACTTACACGACCACTGCCTACATCTCCTACACGACCTATGCCTACACCACCACCACCTACACAAGCAGCACCTACATCACTACACCACCTACACCTACACACTAGCACCTTCATCAACACCAGTTTGATCAAATACAGCACTACCACCTACACCACCTCCACCTACATCATTACACCACCACCTACACCCACACCCCCTACACCAACACCCCCTACCCCACCACCAACACCACTTACACCAAGACCACATACGCCAACACCACCTACAGTGCCACCACCTGCACCAACCCCACCTACACTACCTACACCACCACCACCACCTACAACACCCATACAACAGCACCAACTATACCCCTACCTGCAACTAAACCACCAGCACCTACATCCCACCTCATACAAGACCAAAATATACAACATCAAGACCTACAACACCTAAACCTACAACACTAAAGCCTACACCACCAACACCAACACCACTTACAACACCACTGACTACACTATAATCACTTCAACCACCTACAGCACCATCATCCCCTAAACACCTACATCACCTACACCATATACGCCACCACCATCACTTCAACCACCTACATCACCTACACCATCACCACCACCATCACCATCACCATCACCTACGCCAACAACACTACTACCAGCTACAGCACCCTCACCTTTACCACCACCATCTACACCACTACCACCTTGTTTTGAAATGTAAGAGAGAAAAACTCATTTGATGATCAATATGTGTATAATATTACGTTGCTTCATTGAAGCCACGATAAAAAAAACCTCATGGTAGACTTCTTTTTTCTTGACCTCGGTATCTGCCGACATTTGAGGCGTCCCAAAGAAACTAAAGGATAACTTGTTAGAAAGACTACCATTATATTAGTTTTCCTTCGTTTAATTTCTTCTTAGACTGCGAAACTTCAGCATATCCATGAAGAATATTTTTCCATGAGAATGTCGCATCCATTTACACCGACGTTTCCCCGTTGCTTATAATGAACGAGTAATGCTCTAGAGGAAACATGAATCCAAATTCTTTGAATCTGGAAACCTTTTCGAACAATTTTGACTTTCATCTTGTCCTCAATTATCAGGTATTTGACTTTCACTGATCAATAATTTGTAGCGCCAATTTAAACTTTTGGGAAGTCACTTTATGCAAACCAAGGATGTCTGTCTTCACAAAGACTTAGGAAATGATCATTGTTGACAGAAACATAGATACCAAATTCTCTTGATATTGGTCGATCTCTAGTGTAGAATCATTGCACACACACAAAGAAAGAAAGAAAGAGAGAGACAGAGAAGGACAAATACACATTATTCCAGGTCAAAGTATCAAAGATAGAATGGTAGAAGCAATAAAATAATGTCGTTTGGATAGAGTTTGTGAACCAATGCAATCTAATTAGAACGTCTGGATTGAAACCCGCCCACAATTTAGGGCTATCGCACTCGAGTGTGAAAGCAGATGGGCAAACAGAGTAATTAAAGCTGTCTGGAATGGGGAAAAGAATCGGCGCCAAAAGATGTTTCACCTTAATATAAAATTTGATAAAGTCATCTTGTAGCTTTAAGCAAACAGAGTCTCTGTGATACCCTCGCAGGGGAGAGACCCCCAAATTAAGATACGAAGTGGAGAATTTCAGCTAATCACAAGCTAGATTCAAACCAATCACAGGCTCCACTAAACTGATAGGTAGCTAAGCACCGCCTCAGCGACCCAAGGAAGGCAGAGCTACGCGTCGCGTCAAGAATGATGATTATTAACACATTATTGATTGATTCATTTAGTTATTCATTGATCAATTATTAGACTATTAATTCAAAGCTCTGCAAATCTCCATTATTCTTTCTCTTGCCATTCTAACTCGATTTAGCATATTCCGTTGCGTAAATTAATTTTTACCGTAAATGTACACATTTTAAAGTGGTATAAAAAATATAAGTGTTTAATTCCTTTACAAACGAGACTTTTACTTAGAAACTTTGATCGGTTAATACCCCTCGAACCGTAGGTCAAGAAACCTGTAAGCAAGCCACTTTACCAAACCCTTATAGGATCGCTTTGCAATCAAAACAAGGCCTACTTACGCCGACCCCATAATAAGCGAGACTATAATTGGCGACCTTTTGCCTTCGAACTTCTATAACTGGCTAGCATCCTTAGCCGCTGAAACCGAACAAAGAAGAAAGATGATGCAAAACACAGACGACCAGCAAGCAAGGCAAGAAGGAGTTTTTGCGAGTGCGGTGAGCATAAAACCACCTATGTTTAACGAATCAGCTGTCACTGGCTGGTTCCGTATAAAGTAAAGCTCAGTTCCACAACTGCGGAATAAAAAAGAACGAGGCAAATTTTATCAAGTTTTAGTCTCACTGCCCCCGGAGACTGTCAATCGACTGCCAGAGGATATTTTTGAAGGACCAAACTACATCAACCTGAAGACAGAAGTCATTGTGCTTTTGGAAAAGAGCAAGCCCAAACTTTTCTAAAAACTCATAGCGTCTTCCCCACTTACCGGCAAGCCCTCACTGATTATGTTCGACAAAGCGCAATGCCTGAGTGTAAACGCGAGCGGGTAATTGAGGGAATGCAGTGTAGTGTCCTCATCTGATTCCTCTGTGCCAATTAAGAGTGCATATCATAATCATGACTTTAATAATAGTGCATTTAATAGTCGTTAATCTAATAATTATGCATTTAATGATCGTGCAGTTAATAACTGTGGATATAGAGATAGTGTGAATAACGCCGCGAATTCGTAGGGGCGAGGGCATAATAACAGTGGCTATAAGCATAATGTCCCGGTGAGTCTACGGCCATTTAGTAGGAAGCATAATCCTATGGTGTGCCACCCTCATATTTATTTGGATGAAAAGGCAAAAACTTGTGAACCCTGGTGCAGGTGACCAAAGAGAGGTGAGACTTTGCAAATGTAACCTTCCTTTAGGCCATCTTCGCCGCTTTCGGCGGAAAACTAGCCAGGTATGCCCTAGATAGCGCGGCTGCTGGCGTGCAATCAGTTTTCACGTTCGCCACAAAAAATATTGAATCAGAAATTCGAATTTTTAATAGATACGGGGCGAGTGTGTCTATCGTACCAGCCAAACTTGTGCAATGAGGTGAAATGCGTGAATCGGGAGTCAACATTTCCACGGCAAATGGCAGAAAAATTAAGGTGCACGGCGAGGTGCACGCAGATATTTCAATCCCAAGTCTCCGGCGATCATTTAGGTGGTCGTTCGTAGTCGCCGATACCACCTTTCCAATATTGTGAATCGATTTCCTGAGGCATTTCGATCTCTTGGTGCATTGTGCGCGCAGCAAACTACTGGACCGGCAAACGAAGCTTGCTACAGCCATGAAGATCTTCAAGAAGCCTTCAGTTGCACTGATAACTGGTGACCTCCTTAACGAACCCTTTCCCCCCCACCGTGCCGTCCGATCGTGGAAAGGTTTGGGGCTCTGTATGGGCCCGCCTCCACTCAGCCATCACCACCCCTGCCTCAGTCAGTAGAACACACCATTGTCACTGGCAGTGCCCCGCCGACGTTTGCACGACTAAGACCTTTGTCGGCAGAAAAACTTAAAGTCGTAAAGGCCAGAATTGAGGAATTATCAAAGGAAGGGATCATCCGTCCCTTGAAATCACCATGGGCCACACCTGTCCATTTAGTGCTGAAGAAATCACTGGGATAATACAGGATCATTGAGCACTTCTGGGCGCTGACTGCCATCACGAAGCTCGACAGGTATCCGTTACCAAGAATCCAAAGTTTTTATTCAATTTTAATATTTTATATAGGTTAGTTACTGTCAAATGTTTCAGAATTGGAAAGCTTGGTCGTAAAAAATATAATTATTCACAATATATTAATCAATTTACCCATTTTATTATCGATTTTGGAAACAACTCTGCCGTATATTAATTTTAAGTGTATTATAGAATAATATATGTTGGGTTTGTGGGAAAATCGTTCCCCGGCTTTTCCATTTAACATGCACAAATGTATATGACAAGCTTGAGAGAAAGAGAAGTCCTGCATCCTTGCTTTAGGTTCCATTTTGTGCAAGATATATATAAACAAACATCCTCTGCGTTTCGACAGATAAGATAGCCCTCCTTTATTCCTTTTGTGTTTTAACTGGAAGCAAATTTTCCTGAGAAGGCCTTTCTCGTCTAGCTAGGGGTGCGCCAATCCTTCGCAATTTTGGAAGAATAACACCAGCCTGGCGAGAGGAGTCACAGTCAATTCAATTAGAAATTTAATCCATTTAAATTCGCCTGGTATCCAAGGTAACGCTCACTGCAAACAGTTCAACTCTTTTCTCACTAAGCAGCTATTATTCGTCGTAGCCTACTTCTCCAATTTTTTCTTCAATTTCTCTACGCGTTTTTATTATAGCCTCACTAACTTAATCATACATAGAAAAGCTTAGGTACCAAATTATATAATTAGTGGATGATTAAAGGGAGATATTCACTGCAATAATTGTGAATTAATTTTCAATAATAATTGCCAATGAATTGAATAATTCCATATTTTGTGTTACAATTTCGTCTTTCAAAATATAATTATATAATTAATGTGTATGTTAATAAGGTAAAAAATTAAAGCTCTTTCTTCTCAATTCTCTAGATTAAAGAATGGAAATTCAACGTCTTTCAAATTTACTTAAAGATGTCAATGGATTCGTTAGTTATGGAGGTGAATTAAACCAAAAGAGACTATTATAATGGCAGGCAATGAGGTAAATTTAAGAATAAGGAAGGTTAGAATATAACATAAAAACCTAAGTAGTCTACATTTTGTCACTAGACACTCACCCTTCGATTATATTTTCTTCACGATTTTTGTAGGGAGGCCATATTTTGTATCCATTAGTTTTTATAGGTGTAGTATAGAGTTCTCCCATAAGTATTTCGAAAATATAATTTTACTCGAAAAAAAAACACTATAGTAAATTTATATCTCTCATTTTTCTCATGAAACTAAGCAGTGCATGTTGCTGTCTCTTATGAGTTCCTAAATTCATTTATGATAAGCACCGACTAATGTAAGTCATGTTTACATTTACTAATATTCAAGAAAATGCAAATGAAATCCATATCTAGTAAGCCTTAAATTATGCTCTGCTCGGTGAGTAATGCGAATGTCACATTACACATAAAATTGCAATCGAGTTTAATGTGCTTAAGGGGGCGAAAGTTAAACACTAATCATTAACTTAACTAAATAATGCTTTTATATCTCATTCACATCCAATCTTTGTAGAATGAAATAATAGGACTATATTTACTGTTAAATGGAGCTTGAATTTAATTTTTGACTATTAAAATTTCAGCAAAAGTGAAAATATAATGGAAAATGTGGGAAGTGTTGAATAAAGATTCAGTGTGAGAACTGAGATAAACAATAATAATTGAGTCATGCAGGACTTAAAAATAAGGGAGGAGAAAATTTTTCGTAAAGATTGTTAGAAAAAAATCCTTTTCTAATTTAACATTAATAAAATATGAACCTCTTATCCTGGTACATAGTTTATTTGGATCCTATTTTAAGAAGTTGATAGACTTCCATTATATTCAGTTCTACAATACTGTCTGCTTTATATGGGGAATCTTTGACACCCATACCCCATAAGATTCCAGTTTAAAATTTTGTATTACATCTAAAGAGTAATAACGGAAGCAAAATAATGAATTAAAGTACTATGAAAGTTAAATGTAAATGAGGCATGCAAATCGAAAGGAAAGTTTCAAAATTAGGTATTTTTGAAACAGAAAATCGAAGCACTGATATATTTATTGCTTGGACCACTCACCCTTTCGATGAAAGACGATTGGTGTTTATTTCTTGACGCTATCAAACTATGGAAAAGGGTGATTCCTCCTTGCTAAAAAGAACCATCTCATGAGTAGGATTTTGGAATTTGTTATAAGCACAGATTCTGCAATTTTGCATCCATAAGGATTTTTTTCTGCAATGGCCAAGCTGCACTTTGTGTAGGCAGATAAAATGATTAATTACAAAAACAAGGAATCCAACCAGACAAGACTACCACCACTAGTCAGGTCCAATTTACGTAAGGAATTACAGAAATTGGACAAAAACTAGCGCTGTAGGGAGGATATCTTATCAGCCTACCCGTGTGCCGTAGCATGGTCAATTGGATATTTCCCAAACAAGGACGGTATCCAAACAAGTATTGTGATTGGAAATGTAGTCAATGCCATTTAATGATTGAGCAAAGCGCATAAACTTCTATTGTAGTAACATTCGGACTGGATAATATAAAGATTACGGTCACAGAAGATTCCCACACGCAGATCGGTACTGAGGTTGTGATCCCGACTTCATGAAAAAGAGAAAAAGTGCTACCTGTTAAAGACAACCTTACTATTTTAGATATACGCCTATACCCTTTTTCAACATCAATAATTCAATTTAATGGAGAGACATACACCTTGCAATAGATTGAGGAAGGTGTTTCAAAGAAAAACAACATCTAGACCTCATTCGAAGAAATTGATGCTTGGTAAGATCGCATGCGAAGCGCCTATAGGAATATCGCCTATCTCCAAGCCGAGTATTCCCACACTTGGCTGACCATAAGGAGAAAGGTTGGCCTGAAAAATGTCGAGACGTTTAAGGACAAGAAGCCAGTCTCGGCCAAACGAAGTTGTCAGATAACTCAACGACCTCATATAAGAAGTGATGTCTTCGACTGTGATCCAAGTCAATTCCTTGAATTTAGATCACCATGTTCGCTCCAAGTGACACCGTGGGAGACTTTCCAGCAGCGGTGGCCCAGCGAGGGACCCTAAAGTGTGAAGGTGATCATTCCATGTCTTTCATAGTATATCTACCATGAAAAGTGCACTTGTTTCTAATTCAAACAATAGAGCATATTAAGACAAGAAGATGAAGCGGTCTTGTAGAGAAGTGCATGAATTTCTCCACATTGAGAACACAAATCATCATCTAAGCGACCACTTTCCTGAGGGCCAAGCTCAACTCCAGAGAAGAAGAAAGCGATCCCCCATCTGGAATAGGACAAAACCCTTAGTCATCCAAGCCTGCTGACGGAGGAAGATACGCCCAAACGAGAGTAAACTTTCTATCTGCCACTTGTACGAAAGTAAATTTAACTTGATTTTACTTTAAACAGTGTATTTCGCCCACCTGTCAGCCTAGTTTCTATCCAGTGGTGGGTATATTGTAAACATTTGTACGCTATATGGTGGGCAGAAGGGCGCACGCCACATCGTCCCATGAAAGGGGACTGATAAAAGAGAACGAGAGGAAATTAACGTCAGCAGCTCCTTAGAATGTGCGTTTATCCCAATAAAATAGGATGGGTGTAAGCAACTTTGAGTCATAGCTTCAAGAACGGTGCAGCACACATTTGTTGTTTATGCCATAGAGGACTTATTAAAAAGGTTACACTTGTCACACGATTCTTTCTTTTCCTCTGACGCTAATATTTCAACAGAAAGGGCGCATTTAAGAACACAAATAGTTAAAGGAGTAGGAGTATCTATAAATGAATGCACGGAAGAAGGCTACAATTATTTACTAACTCTACAGCTAGTCTGTCCATATTTTGGGTATTCTTTATGAGAAATAGGTTCTCCACAAAGTATTCCTGAATCACGGAGGTTCAAGTTTCTATTCGTCATTATTTGTCCTACTTTGGCAAAGGATAAATAAAACTTCTG
Source organism: Ceratothoa steindachneri (assembly GCA_963969495.1). Lineage (NCBI taxonomy): Eukaryota > Metazoa > Arthropoda > Malacostraca > Isopoda > Cymothoidae > Ceratothoa > Ceratothoa steindachneri. Next base: position 85,796,981 of record OZ018319.1, on the reverse strand, counting down.
ACAATCAATATTCCCGAACATGAAAGAATTTTAAACGCCTTTATGAATTTAGAGCGCAGTCTCCTAAGCTCGAGCGTTAAAAGACTAAGCCATTGAACTTACAGTACTTCTGAAACTTTCGCTTAATCAAGGGAATCAGTTTTGTGGCCAAATTTTCTACCCTTTAAGTCTAATCGGCTTTCTCGATTGCTGGGGGATGAAATATGAACCACATTCTACAAATGATGTTTCAACAAGGAATATTTTAAGATAACACAATTTAACTATTTTGAAAACTGAACTTCCTCTTGATGTTACTTAGCACTCATGGGCCTTTCTCTCTTTCTCAGTACAATCCTAGATAAATCGAGTCGCTGCCAATCATCACACGTTCGTTATTCTCAAATTTATTAATATTTCGACCATACCCTTTTAGATAATCCTCCGAATGTGTTTTATATACATGATATGCAATACCTTACACTTTTTAACTTGGAAGGCAGCTTTCCCATGCCGTCTCCGTTTCCCTATCCATGTTGGTTTGCTTTTAACCCCTCAAACATTTCTGTTGAGCCCCCCCTCCCATCGTCTCGTCTACATAATAGGCTATTTGGCTAAATATTCTAGTGTCTATGCCCTTTATATAGATGAGGAATAACAGAGGGCCTGTCACGCAGCTATGAGGGTCAATGCTATTTACCGATGATGGTGCTGTCCATTGATAATAGAACTTTTCTTCCTCCCACAAATCTAAATCTCAATCCATTTGTTAATATTTCTACCAAAAACCAGTGCTTTTTTGAACCTATATTGCTCGTAGCCATATTAAGATGATACGAAAAGTCAACACGCTGAGGTGTTCCGAAAGGGTTCCGAAAAGTACTGCTATCGTAGGCCTAGTAAGGCCCCCCCATAAAATAATACCCTGGTAAAGTAAGATGCGAAGGATATGCCTGATCACGCTGATTGCCATAAAACTCTCTCCTTTGTCTGTCTATACTCGATTTTGTCCTTAGTCTTAAGGGTCTGCAAGTCTTTTTTTTAAAAAAACGAATTACATAAAATAAAGTTATCAAGGCGCGATAAGACACAATCACGCACTTGGCTAGTCAGCATAGAGAATCAGGGTGCCCAACCTATGAACAATTAAAATCAAAGTTTGGTCTAACCCTTCTTAGCACGTCAAATTAAATGTCTAGGTCAGTGATAATGTTAATACATACAGGGCAATGGCATGAATACTACGGCACAAGAACGATAACATCTGTCATGCACCAACTCAGTGAGCTTGTCAAAGTCAAACATAATGATGAATGTGGTCGTGGTTATACAGACCCCCTTCTCTCTCTCTCCATTAATATCTGTCGCTCAACTCTGACTGCGTCCTGATCGACCCCAGGCAACTCTTTATTAATTTAAAGGAAAATTAGATGAATACAAGATTATCACATTGGCGGTCAGCTCACCCACTTCTTTAAAATACTAAAAGGTTTTATTATTATAAATCTTTAGGTTTTACTTAAGTTAGATAATTGGCGGTCAGCTCACCAAACTTCTTTAAAATACTAAATGGTTTCATTATTTTAAATCTTTAGTTTTTACTTGAGTTAGATAATTATTTAACTCAAATAAAAACTAAAAATTATAATCGATCGTCTATGAGAAATAATGGTATCAAACTTATTAACATAGTATTTAACACTACGAAAACTCAGAACTTTTTCACCTAACAAAATACTGAGATATAGAATTAGTTACTCTCGCAAGTCGTTGGAAGCACCTAAGCCAATGTGTTTAAGAGTAGAAAGGATAAAAATTACTTTAGAATCCAACTTGAGAAGAAAATTCGCCAACTGTCCACCGTATCATAGGCGAAGGATTTTGTAAGCCGGTAAGTCCTTTCTAGGAACAGGGTTGGGTCATTATCATATTGGTGGCAGAAAGATTTGAGACTAAGAATTTTCCAGAACTTGATTCATGTTAGAAAGATCACCCTTATAGTGAGGAGTAATGAACAAGTTAACAATGTCTATCCATGCTCTTATCTGCTTTATTATTAACCATAAACCTTGCTTATATGTGACTGATATAACTGAACTTTGTGACCTTTCTACAAGCAAGCTTTGTAAAAGCTACTTACTGAATATTGATTTCTAAACAATTTCTTAATTAACGGCTTCCAATTAGCCTTTAACATAACAAAGTAGTTGAATATTTTCTCTCCAAACCCTGCCGCGAAACTTGCTCCTCTTGCAAAGATTTAATTTACCATTTACTCTATACATTTTTTTTACATGTAAGAATTAAATTAAAACAATACAAACAGATGCCTACTTATATTTTGAAATTTCCAGCGATGTTCGCCTGCGAATTCTGATTATCTCGAAATATTTATGGATCATTCATTTAAATATAAAGGTTATATTGACAATTGTTTAATTCAATTTGCTTCTTTCTGTCCTTTTCATTCCTGATATCGCATTAGTGTTTGGAACTCCAAAAGGCCAAATTCATGGCAAGCGCAGAAATATCAGGAGGTTTTTTCAATTTATTGATTTCGTCACCCCTCTGGTCTGTTGTTTTGATGTGACGGTTTCACAAGCCTCTTTCTTTATTATATTATTTATCGCAATACTAAGAAATTAGCTTAGTTTAAAAAATAAAAATGCTGAAGAGGCAGAGTTAATATAGATACAATAAAATATACTAATCTTTAATATTTGAATATTTATATATATTTGTAGCAGGCATTAAATCCTTAAAACTGCAAAGCGATATAAATAACTAAAATTCTCAGTGGGGAATAATCTTTCTTGTTTCATTTAATGATCACTTTAAGTTGATATCTATGAAGGTTTCTCTTTAAATATGTGGGGGGGAGGCGGATTTTGGATGGCATCTCTGACAATTCTGATATAATTTAAACACCTGAGTAAGTTCTCTAAATTTGACTAGTTGTTGTTTTCTGAAGTTCTTTCTTGATCTCTTGGCAAGTATGTTCACCTAACAATGATTCTATTTTTTGCCAAATTACGCTTCTCTTAGCCGTGATCTGTGGTGGTATCCTGGTTTAAAGATGGTAATTTTTAAGGTTATGCTACTTCCCGAGGAGAGAAGTTGTTATACTTCTTATTTTCTCGATAGATAACTGTAAGATCTGATGATGTCTCGACTCATTTGTTTAGGGGTATCTCCGAGTCCGACAAGATATTTTTTAAGACTTCTTGTTCTTTACTTTTTCTTATTTTGGATACTAGGTTGAGTGGCCCTCTTTTGAAGTCCGGATCACCCATATCGCTTGAGTGTGTCTCCCCCGAAGAGAGAGGCTCTTATTGAACAACTTCACCTGTATAAAATAGCCAGTCTCACTAGGGGGAGGGTCCACTCTATCTCTCCTGTTTCTGTCTTGCTTGCCTCCCGAGGTTAGCACTATCCTTAGTCACGCTGACTAAATAGACTTATGCCTAACAACAGTCCACATTTGCGTTCTGGGTCATGGCTGATAAGCGATCTCCTCTTTTCTAGGCCCCCTATTGGGTTTCCTGTAGGGGTTTACTATCCCCTAATAGCAACTCCAACTCAGTGACTAACGTGACGAGTGAAGGGACAAATAAGTTATATATCAAAAGTTATAAAATAGAGTAAAGAATAGAATAAGGAAAGGCAGCCGATTTGGAGAGGTGTAACCTCGCTCTAACGGAAGAGAAATAATGCCCAGTCAGCAGAAAGCGCGCATAATTTCTACTCTTTTCTACCTTGCTTTCCACCTATATTCCTGTCTTTTCAGCTTGTTTATCTCTAATATTTACTCTCTCACTCCATTCTATCCCACACCATCTGCACTATATCTGCCTCAGCCCCAAAAGGGTCTGGGGGTAGTGGCGTGGAGGTTAGGGTAGGTCGGGCACCTCCCCATCTCCGGCACTCCTATGATGTAAAAACCATTTTATCTCTTGCCAACCCTTCCAGCTTTACCTGTGATAGACTGTACCCAATCGCAGTGAGCAAGCTAGGGTTCAGACTAAGTGTGATGGAATGAATCTTGAAATGAAATAAAATGAAATGAAACGTGGGATGAGAGACAAAGAGAAAGTTCACCGAACCCCTACCCACTCCGGCCATCATAGGAGTGCCGGAGATGGGAAGGTGACCCGACCTACCCTAACCTCCACGCCACTACTTCCAGAGCCTTTGGGGGCTGAGGCAGATATAGTGCAGATGGTGTGGGATAGAATGGAGTGAGAGAGTAAATATTAGAGATAAAAAAGCGGAAAAGACAGGAATATAGGTGGAAAGTGTTAAAGGTGTGCGGTTGACTTACAGCTTAAGAGGAATCTAAACCACGGTGTATACTATGTCATTCTCTTTTAATCATTTCCTTTAGTACCCGTGTCCCACGTGTAAAGTGTTCAGCCCGTAGTGTGGAGTATAGTAGATTAAGTGTCACGGTTAAGAGACAACCTACATGCTGTCGATCTTTGATAATAGTGCCTCTTCGACGAGTCACGGTCAAAGTATTACAAAAAATACTTAAACAATGGATAATTTGCTTTTTCCTTCCAAAATATATAATTAAAAATAACTTGATAATAAGAGCAATCAGCTGACAAGTCTAATTACTTACCGGCAAACACAAAGAATTGAGTTTATTATTGAAAATCAACAAGCAATGTTTAGTTGCGTGCGAGTCTACATAGTCGCGGCGACTCTATATCTCACTATGTCGGTTGGTCTCCGTTATGCTTTTATTTTGGGATAATAACATTATAATTTTGCGGCAGATTATAAGGAAATTTGAAACCCTTATGTTAAGGTTACATTCTTAGATATAATCAAGCTCCAACTGTATTATGTTATAATAATAACAATAATTATAATAATAATAATGATAATAATAATAATATTAATTATGATGGTAAAAATAATGATAATAATAACGATGATGATAATAATGGTAATGACAATAATAATGTGAATTGTAATAATAACCATGTAAGTAGTAATAATAAAAATTAAATGATTATCAAATAGGCATGAAATTAGAGCGTAAAAATTCACAAAAATGTACATTATCATCCGAAGCTAAAAGTGCGGTAGATGACGCAGGCATTCTATTTTCCAAACTCCCTTCTTTCCTGACCCAGCCTCCCTACTTCAGCAATTTCCTATGGCAACAACAAGCAATCTTCCCTCTTAAGTACCCAAATTCTTTAATACCGCCGACTAATTTACTGTGGTTTCACTGGGTTTTTTTGGGCAAAAGACATTCTCAGGTAAACCCTCTCGGGCTCGACCTCAAATCACCTTGAATTATATACTGTTGGTTAATACTAAGGTAGGAGTATCCCCTATCCTCAAAATGTGTTCGCATTGGCTCAGTTGTAAAAAATTTCCGCCCATTAACCTTATGATAAAGTTGACTTGAGAGTTAGTGTAAAAACCATCCTACTGTGTTCAATGCTCTATATAGCTATCGCTCAATTGTAGAATCTAAAAAACTTTCAATTATAACTGGAACTTTATTTTAAAACCACTCCTACTATGTGTAATATTTTATGTAACGACACCCATTAAAATGAGCATGTAAAAAATTATAAAACTTCTTGTGAGAGAGAAGAGAAGAGACTCTCAGTCAGACATAACTCTACGAGCTTGAAGATGTCTCATTACGTCCTTCTATCCCGTGTAAATCGACATAACCGATTCATTCTATTTCAAATTAAAGAATTACCAAGGTCCTCCCAAGTTCGTTCGGGAATTATTTTGTTTTGGCAATAACATCATAACCTTTCGGCCTATTCTAACGAAATTTAAAATCCTTATGTTGTTTTACATTCTCTTTTGTATATTATAATTGCCAACTCCTAAAGTTATGAGGGAAATTATTTGTCAATAAATTAATTACTATTTGTCAAATTCTAACGAAATTTGAAACCCTAATGCGTTTTACATTCTCTTTAGAAATGATATAATTGTCAAGGTCCTCTTAAGGTTAGTCCGGGAATTATGGAAAGTATTAAAGGTCGTAAGGTGAATCACATTAAGTGAGAACACGATACTTTTGGTCAGCAGCCCTTGTTTATCTGAATCACGTGAAAATCTAACAAACACAAATTATGATTAAAATTCTTCCGATGTCTAATTGGTGAGGGAATACTCGTGATTATCAATAATGAGATAAGATCAATAATACGAGATTTTGTTGGTAATAAATCTTCAGGCAAATGTGTAAAAGGCAACCAACTATTGAAAGACCTTCGTCATTAAACATTGATGTTTTGCGTTGAAAATCTTTAAGGCGATTGAGACAGCGTCACGTGTAGGTGAAAGGCAATAGCTTCTAAATGTGACCTTCCAATGGCAAAGGAGACAACCGTACCGAGACAGCTCTCACCAGACATTGGTGATGAAAATATGGTAGCGTCTTTGCCTCCACGCAAAGCACCTCTCTGTGTTTGCCTCCTCTCCTCTCTGATGGTATTTTATGCCCAGCCATTTCGGAGGGAGAGTCAATTTTTAATGAGGCAAAGTAGTGTTTCGAGTAGTAGCAAGCTGGTTCTTATTTGATGTGGACACCAGGACGTAAGTGAAAGTTATTCCTTTTATGGCAGGATTAGGTCTCTTCGGGAAGCACAATGTTTGCTTCTCTTCATTTTTATGTACAGGAGTGTTCTGGGAATTATAATGTCAGTAGCTTGCTTATTGTTCCTTATTCAGGATTCCTTGGAATAAAGTAGCTAGTATACAATAGCGACAATTGATTGGGATAGGATGGCTGCAGTATTAATGGTAATTGACTTTTCTGAAGCAAGCTTTATGAAATATTCACTGAGGGTGAAAGTTGCATTATCGATGTTTACTTCTTTTATTCATTATATGCTTCAAACAGCATCTCACAGAACGCCAATGTTTTTCTTGCTGTTACTCTTGTTTTCCCACTTCCTTAAGTCTTCTCTTTTCCTTAACTCTTCTCTCTATTCCATTCCCCGATTTTAGACTCGCTAGTACTGAAGTGTGCCCTACAAGGATATCCAGAAGTTTTTCCAGCTGTAAAAAATGGTAACGTTCAGAACGAAGTAATTTGAGAAGAGAGATAGACTGAATAACATACACTCTCTCCATTTGACAGAAATATGCAAAACTGACTATTCACGGCCATTATATGAAAATCCAATAGTTTTCTCGGTCCAGAATGAAAATTACCTTTAATTTAGCTTTAAATCCCGGGCAAGGTAGCTCCCTATCCTACTCTTGAGTGTTTTGTGATCTGTGCATGAATTTTAAGTCTAAGGTTTATGCAGTCACGATTTTTGGTACAAACATTTAAGGTTGAAACTGATTGTTATTACAGTATATTCATTGTCATCATCAGCTTTTTAGTCTTTATCTTATTGTATCTCTTTAGCTTTCCCTTCATAATTTCGTTATTTTTCGCTTCACTATTTTAATTATTCTTATCATGTAATATCTTCGATAAAGGAGATTTAATTATTATCCTTCGTTTTATGCCTGTCGGAAACTATCGTGGTGTACATCAAAATTGCAGTCCCTCACGACGGGACTTTCTCCTTTAAATTTTACAATCTCTCTTTGCTATCCTCAAGTTTGTTTTTCATCGCTTACATAATTGGATCCCTAATTAAATTGTTTAAAAATTTTAACTTAATCCAGAGTTGAACCTTTGAGCAAAGCTCCTGGAACCACTGATTTTTTAAACTTAAGGAGTTGCGTAATTAATTAGCATTAATATAAGTAGAACCAAAATTAACTAACTTTTTCTTAGCCATTTTTATACGTTCGACGCGTATAACATATGAAATAAGTATGTATATTCTCCTCTCCAAAGTTTAAAGTTATAAAACAATTAAAAAATTTACTTTGAATTATCTTTGTATTAGGATTTAGGATTTTTGCTCTAAAGACGATGCAAGAGAGCTTTCGTTGTGGAAGAGAAGGATTTAGAGAATGGCACCTTTCTCTAGCTCATGACCTCAAATAGGCAAAACTTTAGGAAATCGTGCTATTTAACTTCCACTGTAACCATTCTCTTTTTGAGCTTTTTTAGCAAAATCTAATAACATCCGTTGTTTTCAGATTTCTTAAACAATATGATAAAACGTAACTTCATCGAATAATATGAATATAAACAAACATCAAAGGTTTGTTGAGACGATAAAGACGAGCTCATAATAGCATCTATTAATTCGTTACATTTCAATATTACAATCAGATTGTTAAAGATTCCTTTTAATTTTGTCAAATTAACGAAGAATCAAAAGATGAATATTCGATGGTATCAACTTTTTACACATCTATTTTAATGTGCAATTATCAGAAAAATTAGGTATTGTCTATTGTAAAGATAAGGAATCTCTATTCAAAGAACATGATTAAAACACTCAGTGTTGAGAAAAAAAGAGAAACTAATAAACGGAAAAAGCAATCTGATTTAACCAATGAAAATGTTACTAGTTTCCTAAAATTGGTAGGACAGTCAATCTAAAACAGTAGCAAGAAATCACTGAAGTACGAAATATCGAGAGACCAGTTCCTCTCAGATTTTGAAAATGCCCCTGAAAACTGTTATCTTAGTTTATAAATACTTGGGGCGCGAAATATTCAGACATGCAGAAGTAAAATGGACAAATGTCTCTGCCTTCTGTTTAGTTTATAATATTCTTCCCGTAGAACATGTTTAGAAGGCTAAATTGTGAATTAATACCTGATTAATGCAAAATAATGAATGCAAAATATGTTTAGATTGAAACTAGCCATTTGGAAAAGGAAAGAAACTATACAATATTAAACTAAACCAGGCACCCAAAACAAAGCATAGACCCTCATACCGCTACTTTTAATTATAAATTATGCCCTTATTGAATTAAAGAATAATCAAAAGAGCAAATTTTGTGTCCATTACAATGTGGAGAAATCTAAGATTATGAAAAGCAGATAGTTGGAAAACGGATTTGTCTTGATGAAATATAATTTTTACTATATTAAAAATACAGCGAGAAAAAGCGTGCAGCATCCTTTTACTAAATTTTGTGCAGAATAAGTACGAGGATGTAAGGATAATAAACAGTAGTTTGCTTCTTAATATCAAGTTATGCTGGATAGATTACTCCAGAACTCAATATAACCCAGTCCTGAAAACATTTTCAGATTTATCTGGTAAATTTTTTCTTATGTTTATGCTATTTTTATCAATTTATTTATCCCTATTCACATTATTTATCTATTTCATTCATAGATCTTTTTCACCTCACATTGTGATAAGTAACCTTGTAACTAAATAGAATTGAATACTACGATAAATAATATATTAACCAAACTTTACTGAAAATTGTAAATCTTATATGAAGTTGCACTGTTATTATCAATTCAACCATAAGGTTCTATTAAATTACCAATATACACAGAATATTTTGAGAACAAAAATATTCGATAAGACTGAAAAAATATATGAATGGAAGTAAGGAGAAATTTTGGAACTGGACTCCTTTTCGAAACTAAGGTGTGCCAACCAAATGGATTGAAGCTACGCAAAAGAACAAAAATGGAAATATAAATGTCACGAGGTGTTTAGTTGTAAGGACACCTATACTTATAGATAAAGCAAAAAATTAACGTGGTTTCTTCTTTCCGGATACACGTTGTCAATAGTGTGAAAGGAAACAAATTATATGCATTTCCAAAGAGCATGATATAAAGTTTAGATCACTATGTATGTGGCGAGTTAACTACATGTTAATTAGTGGTAAAATATTAAGTGGAAGTAAGTAGAAACCCAACTAAATATATTTCTATTTTCAATTTGTTCATCGCCTCGAAAAAAATACCATATGATATATTAGAAAAGAGTGACGAATATAAAAGAGGAGTGTTATTTAAAGGGGTCTGGAGCATAAACCAGAACCCATTTTTATTTTGAAGAGACTATGTATATAGATATCAGTACAACGTTTGCCGCGTAAATTCTAGTTCTTTTCTTTTTCCTTTCATGATTTATTCTAGATGAAATTCCAAAGATAATCTTATAAGTTGTTTTTTTTAATAAAATAATAATAAATAACAAAATATTACCAAATAATAAGACATAAATAAAATAATGCCAACAACAAATAAAAAAGCATACCCGGGCATCACAGGAGAGCCACTAACTCTAATTGAGCAAGGCAATTCTACAACAATACTTAAAGATATAAATAGGATAGAGAAATACCAACTACTCCAATTACTCCATCACATTGCAGTCTTGAATACAGGAGCCATTTTCAAGCAAAGGAGCAAGGTAGTAGTGACACTTCCCCATTTGGTTTTGGCACAAGGGCCACGAATGTAACTCACCCAGACTATTAAATTCAACTAAAATGAAAGGTACATAGGGGGGGGGGACAGTGCGTCAAAGCGTATTCACCGAATGGCGCGGGGCAGAAATCCATCAGATGGCATAGTAACTCACAAGTGTGTTCGATTTGGGCACGACAGAAATTGACGCGATACCGTTGATAGAGTTATTGAGGAATAAGCTTACTGGAGGAGTCGAGTCAAAGGCAAGCAACTTTTAATTGTAGCACGCCTTCTTCTTTCTCCTTGTCATGCAACTCGAAGAGGTCCCTTGATAAATATCATGGAGTTAGTTTAAGGAAGAGTGAAACGCCCATCCGTTTGTTTATTCTAGGCAGATTGTCTGACTGACCCCTTTATTAGCGCAGTCATTTCAAGCAACTTCTACATGTCCATAAACACAGAACACGGCATTAACGATGCCCTTGCAAATTCCAGTAGTCATAGTGTCACAGACCATGCGAACCTTAGGGTGTGGAGATATTCCACTGCCTCAAGAAAATCAACACAGTCTTTGAGTCCGTAAGGATTAAAAATGGTCTTGGAATTTAACACGTTGCATAATCTTCAGTAATTAGACGTATATTGCAGCCAATTTAGAGGTAAAAACAGTCGCAGCACCTGGAAGTGCCACAACTGAATAAATAAGAGGGAAATATCATGAAATCTAACTCATCCTTCAGACCTGAAGTTATCTATGTAGAGCGGTACGTATTCGGTGTGCCAAGATACATGCTCGAATAAATACGTAGGTAATGCTCCCGTTATTGCCGAACTATGGGAGGTAAGGGGTAGTGAAAACGTTCAGAAGTTGTAGCTTATAGTTAAACCTCTTGGGCAGTATCATCGGTGACAACGATCCATGATTTACACAAATATTTCAAGCGAATTTTCTAGCCTTTAAACCGATGTTTTTTTTCATTTTTGGCTTTTCCCGATGGCATAAGTGCCGTTGAAATCGGCCGACGACAAAATGAGAGGCTTTTTTAACTAGAGATTATGCTTTCTCGTGGCACCAAGTGCATTGTAGATATGCAGGACGGAGAGTGAGTGGCCATTCTTATTTATCTATTTATTCATTCCATATTAATCTAATGTACAGTATAAACATATTATATTTTATATTTTAATGACAAGTTACAATAAGTACTTTATACATACAAAATAAGTCAATAACTTTTAGGGCAGAAACTTAAAACTTAGGACTAAGCATTACATTATCAAGAATAAATTCCCTTTGTGTTTACGAACAGAGAACGCCTTTGTTATAAAAATATAAACAACTTAGTATACATTTGAGAACCTAACCATTGTGGAGATTGCAAATAACGAATAATTATATTATTTAAATTTAGAGATAAATTAAAAAAATATTTATTTATAGTGATTATTTCAAAAGATATGTAGTTAACATAGTCAACAGTCTTATATAAATAATAACATATTTATAATGTATAAATCAGAGTAATAGTACAGAGTATAATAGTGTACCGTAACAAATAAATACACAATAACAAAAACTGAATAGAAATTTAGTAAGCCGAAATTATATTGTTTTTAAGAGCTTTTTTGAATTGAGCTAAATTGGTTTGGGATCTGATATTGTCGTCCAAGCCATTCCATATTTTGATAGATTTGTACAGAAAGCTACATCGTGATTTTGATTTTCAATACAAGGGTGAAATAAATTTTGTTGTATTGCGGGTTTGGTGATTATGGGTATTATCAGCTGTTTGTAACATATTAAATATATAGTTATTATAGGAACAATTTATTGTTTTGTAAAAGAATAAGGATGTTTGAAAAACAAAGAGATCATTAATTTTAGAATTCTGGATTCTTTAAAATATCGATTAGTGTGTTCATTGTAGTCAAGTTGATGGATGGCTCGAATTGCTTTCTTCTGTAATATGACTAATTTATTGAGATAATTTTGATATTTTCCATACCAACTCTCTATGCCATATGTCAAGTAAGGTTGCACCATTGTCATATATAAAGAGTGAAAAATAGATTTAGGAAGAAACTTATTTATTATCGATATTAAAAGGAATACACTCGAAATTGGACGTACATAAATCGCCTGTTAAACAACGGAATTCAAGGTGGCGGATCGCATCTCTCTTTCGTAAAAATGCTCAAATTCTAAGGAATAAAACTCGCCAGTAGTTGTATAAATTTGGTAAAAAACATCCAGGGTAGAGTGAACTCTCCGTGGCAGCCGTCGAAGAAATATAGGTAAAAGTCCAAATCGTTACATGAGCCTCTTTTTTCCTGCCTTAAATCATTATTCATGCAACGCGCATCTGCGGTTTGCTTTCTCTGTTCTTTAGAAGCTGGAAGCCCATCCGCTGCAATGCTTGTAGCATTAGTAAAGTGCGAATGATAAAAAATCTCTCTAAATTAATCTCATTTCGTCTCATATACTTACATAGAATTCCCCGAAACGTGGTTCACCTTCACCTTTCCGATATATACATCATATAATTTTAGCACCAGGGTGATGAATGTGACCAGTTCCTCTAGCTAGAAACGCTTCTGCAATTTTGAGATGAGACTAATGTATTAATGGAGCAGGTCTTGCGCCCATTTTGCTGCAAATCTGACTGAGATTGACTCAGGAGAATGTTTGCCATTTTAAGCTAAAGCTTTCAAGATCCTAGAACTTGCAGGGCGATGAGGGGAGTCTGCTGTCTTATATTTGAATTTTTTGATGTATCTCAACTAGCGGCTGTCATCCAGGACATAGCCGTCATTAAGTTCGAAAGAGTAGGATGTGACTGGTGTAAACCTTTATCCTTCCTAATCAAAACTCGGCCAACTGCCTTATTGGACTGGATCTCTTTTACAAACAGATATAAACGGCAATGTTTGAGGAATCAATTTACACACTATTTTTGATCGATAAAATTTTATCTTCTTTAGCCTTTGAATAGTTATCATAGATATGAGTTTCATTTGACTTTGCAAGGCTACAATTTATAGTCAAATTGTCTAAGAAGTGGCACTAATAAAATCTGCGTGCTGAGGCACGCAACCAATACCAGCCAAAAAATAGGGCGTTTCTTGGTGGAAGATATCGAATAACGTTTGGGTGAGAGCTAAAGTCTTAAGACCCTACGTACTTTCTCTACACGCTCTCGACACCCCTAGCTCTGCAATCTCAAATGTAATGTTTTGAGAGCGTAGTTAACCAGTTATCTGCCATAGCCTACAATTTATAAGAGGTCTATACTATAGTGTAAGGCTACCTACACAGGTGTACCATTTACTATCTCAATTTACTGAATATTGCCTTCTTAACAGGATTGACCACATTAACTGAAGATTTCCCCCCGAGAAATGTTTTTTTAAGGGGAAAAGCGGTGAGGCTCTCTCTTTGATGGATCATGTATCATTCAAACAACTTGTTCCATCGAAAAATCTCGCCTCATCAAGGTACCCAGAGATACTCTCAAGAAGAAGCTTTGACCTTTTCGATGTTCTTCTAAATTTAGTCATTCTTGTTTTTTCTTTGAGGGGTGCCTCGTGGTTTTAACCATTTCCTTTCCCCCATCCAAATATACCCTATGATAGACACATATGCCTTTGCTCGATTCTCTGTCAAGGTTAAGAAGGAATTACCCATATAGCGAGCACCTAGAAAATGTAGACACTGATTTATTGCTTCTTTATTCTATTGGGGCGACACTTTTTTCCAGCCAGTCTTGCTTAGTAAATTGACTTAATCTTTGGGCAATTTAGATCTAGGCCCCTGAAAAACAAAGTGAAAGGACCACAATCACATAAGAAAAGATTACGTGAGGCGATGATTCTCAGAAATATGGTAAAATAGAAATCAATTACATTTTGACATTGGAGACAAGGATGATGAGAATCTGGAAGGCGGCCGTATGGTGGTACGCTGTACTCTTGTAGATGCGCCCAAGTAGGTAATAAAGAAGTCCTTTTCAAGACTAGCTGATAAAGAAAAATCAAAAGGTGTAACAACTATGAAGAGAAAGAGACGCTGGTTAGCTATAGCTCCCTTCATGTCGCTCCCGTCCATCTCATCTAGGATTTTCGGACCTGTAGATGTTACATCCATAGGTATGTCAATTAATATGTTTGTACCAGAATCACATCCACTCCCACCGGTGGTCAGCCAGCCTACAGTTGTTTTTAGAGAGGGTTATCAAAAGGCAGAGCGCCTAGCTGAACAGGTTAAGAGGCAGGCAGTATTAGGGAGGACTCCTTTACTACTGATTGACAGGATGGTCGCAATCTTAAGATCTGTTATTTGAAAGATCAAGGGGAATAGGCCGAAACTTTTAGTTTAACTGGCATTAAATAATGCAGCAAAACCCACTTACTATAGATAGGGCAGACAAAGAGGGTGTTTATCTCATTACATGCTACATGCTAAGGTGGGGTTGGTGGGACATAAACTGTTCATCCCATTATTTCCACCTCTGCTCTGCTCTCTGTGATTCTGGGTTCTTTTAATGTCCCTTTCTCTTGCCAATAAAAACTCCGGTTTCTTTTCTCATTTTCTCATTCGCGTCCAATTCTTCTTTCTCTTGTACTATATATATAAATATATATATATAAATATATATATATATATAAATATATATATATATATATATATATATATATATATATATATATATATATATATAATGTTGCAATGCCTTATTCTGAAACTGCATGAGGTTACTGATCAGGCACTTATAAATATATAGGTGAACAATGAAGAAAGTTGGGTTTTTATAAAGCAGCGTTTGAAGGCCAATAGCTATATTCAGTTACTGTAGTAATTATCGTTGACTCCACTCTCTAAATCAAAGCTTACCAACCTATGCGGTAGCGTCCATTTCTGGGCCATTTGTAAAATTAGGTGGGCGGTACGCGCTTTTGTTATACAATACAACATTGCTACCAAACGACCAAGCAATTATATCTCTATTTATTTCTACATGGCGGTCTACCCTAGAAAATGAGGTCCTTTCGCTTCCATGAGAGGCAATAATCTATTATGGTAACTTTTGAATTATCTCTCTTTAATTCTTTCATTTTTCAAGGTCACTCGCAGTTACTCTTCAGTCTCGTTATGTTGTTGCCGTTTGCTTATTTAGCTGTGTTATTTTTTTAACGTTCAGTCGAAGTAATTCTTTCGTCTCAATAAATAAGTGTTGTTGCTTAATTATTTTATGTTATTTTAACTTAACCACTGAATATTCAAACAATGGTCCAAAGAGAAAATATTCTCCTTTGTATTCACATGACTACTTGGCATATGATTTTATTGAATCGCCTGCAGAAGAATTAGTGCCAATGTGTTTCTTATGCCCTAAATATTTTCAAATGAAGCAATGAAGCCGTCTAGATTAGCGGAACATATTAGGACAATCATTCGGAAAAGAAAGACAAGCCTATATAATTCTTACAAGGTATTGATGAACAATTTTTAAAACGTAAAAACATAAGCTCTATGTTTCAAAAGTCCACTGAAAACGACAAATATGGACTGATTGCTAGATATCGTATTTCAGAACTTATTGATAAAATCTGATAATGCACAAACTATTGGTGAACAGCTAATAATGTCATGCTTTCAAGAGCTGATCTCAACAATGATTCATCAGGACCCAACAAAACTCCTAAAAAAATTACCACTTAGTAATAAAACAGTAAGTGGAAGCATTGGTAAAATGGCCGGTGATGTTGTAAAGCATCTTATATCTCCACTTCAGTGTGGAAAGTGTTATCAAAAGGTCAATACTTGATACATTTTGTCGAGTTATATGAGTCTGTGCTGCAGTTTTTGGAAAGTGTAATCAAGTAAGAGAAGTAAAGATTCATGTCGTTTACTTGGCTGAGATATTCACAAAGTCGAATGATGTGTGTAGGAGAATCGTCACTCCCCCGTTCTCTCTCAGTGGAGAGAGGCGATTACCGCAAAGACATCCGGCCCCGGCACCGCGGGGTCCAGCGCGTAACCACAGCGCCGCGCCACTCGTCACTATGAAAGGCCTACAGGTTAAAATGCAAGCTCTCTCCTACGAGAGTGAGATTCAATGTCACCTCAAGTAAGAAGTTGAAGACGTGTTTCTCCCAAGCTCGAAGGCTAACGAGGAGCCGATGTAAAACTTGGTGAGAAAAACCGTTTGGAATAAGAACCATCCTGGGCCCGTCCTCAAGCCTCCCCCTCTTACCACTCCCCCAGTGGGGTGACGAGGTTTAAATAAGAAACACTGAGAAAAATCGAGGTAGAATACGTCAGTATCCAGGTGACGAAGTCCCCGGACTAAGATCGGGGTACCGAGACTGGATAGGTAGAATACGTCAGTCTCCAGGTGACGAAGTTCCCGGATTAAGACCCCGAGCTACCGAGACTGGACAGGTAGATTACTTTAGTCGCCAGACTACGAAGTCACCTGCAAGAGAGGCAGGGCTACCTTAAGGAGCTAAGAAGCAGCTCATCCTCGAGCTAGTCCCTGGTTATGAAACCGAACGTTAAGTTAACTTGTTCAAGTTCAACTTACTTTCGCCAGAGAGACTCCTCATATCCTGGTGCATCTTAAACACCAGGGGTATTTCTAGTCCTTGAGGAATTAGGAAAATAAGAAGGAAAAGGCTCCCCTCGAGCCCGTTACTCGGTGGCCACACCAAAGTCATAAGTTAACTTGGTTGAGGAACCAAGTTCAACTTATTTTCTTCAGAGAAACCCCCCTCTGTTATCCTCGCCCTTGAGGAAGACTGGAACTAAGAAGTAGCTCATCTTCGAGCTAGTTTCTGGTTACGAAACCGACCTTTAAGTTAACTTATTTAAGTTTAACTTATTCTCGTCAGAGAAACCCCCCTCCTCGATCCTCGTTCTTAAAGAAGACCCTGCCCGAGTACAGAGTACAGTCCTCACCCATAAGGAATTAAGTAATGCAGGAGAAAAGCTCCCCCTCGAGCTCGTTACTCGGTAGTCACGCCGAACTCTAAGTTAACTTGGTTTAAGAACCAAGTTCGACTTACTCTCGCTAGAGAGACCACGCCTACCTTGGTGCCGCCTAAAGCACCGTGATTGTTCTTGTCCTTGAAGAAACCCCCCCCCCCCTTGAATACCGTGTGGACCCCAGCTGCTACCCTCACCAAAAAAACCTCGTGATCTCGACCACCTCCATCTGGCCGGTCGGCACGCGTCGTGGAGGCAATAACATTCCTGAGGTATTTAAACTTCAGTAGAGTCTATAAGCCTAAATATTGTATATTAAAGTGCGTATCAAATTTAACCAATTTTAGAGCGGCAAGATAATTAAAGTAATTATTGTGTATTATAATATTCAGAGTATTTCTGTGGTTAATGGTTAATTTTTGGTGGGGTAAATTGTTAAAGTTAAAATATAAGTTTATTTCGGGAATTCTTGTGCGTTTCTCTATATCCTTACGTGTTTCTAACGGCTCTTCTTTAAAATAACAATATTAGCACTCTAGGCACTCTTAGAACAAAGCCTACTTCATCAAAGAAGTATATCATGACCAGAAAGAATACCACTACAACAGCGGTTTGTGTGTAGAAAGATGAAAAAGATGCATTCTCCTACATAAAAGTGGTATCAGGTGTGGAGTGATCAGAAAAGGGCCATTCTACGACAATGTGAACTTGCAGCTTCAAGGTAAAATTATGACACTTATTGAGTATAAGAAGGTAATCAATCTGTTTATTTATCGACAACCTCCATTCATTCAAAATAAATATCATTTAAAATGAATTGCATTAGTTTCGAGGATTATAATCAAGAAAAAATGAGCTCACAGAAGCAGACTTGTATATATTTAGTAATCATATTAATACACTGCAAAAAGATATGCACAATCGCTTTGAAGATATCCTCAACCTTGAAGTCGATGTATGGATGGAAATTTCATTTAAAACAAAGGTGAATTTTGTTGAAGTCACCGGTGAAGAAGAACTATTGCAATTAAAATATGATACTGAATCGAAAGAAAATTTTAACGAATGAGGCCACCTACAACATTGGCAGAAATAGAAAATGCTCCAACTCTATCCAAATCTATGGAACATAGAACAGAATTTCCTCACTACTCGTGGCTTTCCCTAGCTCATACTTAGTTGTAAGTGGGTTCAGTGTTGTGAATCATATTCTTACAAAAGAAAGAAATTGCTTGAAAATATCAGTAAGAGGGGCCCTCCGTTGGTTTCTTACAAAAATTAAATCTAACATCGACTCTTTAATTGATCAGTACCAACCACAAGGAACACATTAAAAGTAAGTTTACATTATTTCAGTATAGGTTTTATGTCGTTGGACAAAAAGCTTCTTATTTTAAAAAAAACATAAAAGTGGGCGGTGGATTAAAAAAGGTTGGGAAGCCCTGCTCTAAATATTTTTTCGAGATAAGCGGCTGTTATGCACTAAGTTACATTAAATAACGTACGCTACGTTTTACCATGGTATCGTGTACACCTTAAGAAATTGGAATATAGGAAAAGAGTAGATACTTTAAAACTGTGTAGATGAGGAGCCGTGAGGGGCTAACAGCTTCTCTAGGCAGTCAGTGTAGTTATGTCATTCCACCCATTGGGTCGGGAGAGCACAATGTTCTCCAAATGTTATATGGTTGCCCTTGCTACAGTTGGCACCCTAGAATGATCTGTGATCGGAAAGGCGTGCTGCTTCAAGTCGACCTTTAAATTGAGTTTATTCTGTTGTAGGGATTCAAATTTGACAAACATTCAAATCGTATTAGCGTTTATTTATAAAGTTTAAAGGTGTTGAAAGTTGAAAATATGCTTAACTTATTCGAGAAAGCTTCTTTCAGGATGCAGTTATAGGCATCGGAAGAGTTTATCTATCGCATATATTACATACATTTTTAATTACAGGAATCTCTGGTGCCATTACTTTGGTCTCTTTTCCCTAGTTTCTTCTCTTTGGTCCTTCTCTCTGATCTCTCCGCTATGGTCCCCCATCTCTGATTTCTTGTCTTCAGTCTCCTGTCTTGTCTCTTTTGCTCGTCTTTTTTCTCAGGTCTCATCTCTTTAGTCTCTAACCTCTTATCTCTTCTCTCTGTACTCTGCTCTCTCTTGTCTCTCGTCTATTCTCTATCGTTTCCTCTCTTTTTTATCTTCTCTCTCCTTCTACTTTCTGTTTTTTTTTCTATAGCCTTTCTCTTTATTTTTTCCCAGAATCTTTTGTAGCAAAGAATAGTTAGTTTTGATTACTTTTGTATTTTTGTAGGTGTCTAAGTGTGCTATGTGAATAGACATTTGCGGCAATTACACAATTATTCGTCCTTCTATTTATGTCCTAAAATTTACATGCTATCTTGAGGACATAACAATTGAGTCCGGTCTTCTCAACGCGAGAAATAAAATTAAGGCTACAAAAGACTTTTGTCCATTTCTATATAACCCTTTCTCACAACGAGATATAATTCATCTAACCATCGGTTTCGTGTTTCGTGACTCGCTTAATTACACTGTACAACAAAGTTAATGACAAGAAACAAACATAGATCTCATGTGCATTATAGTATGAAGTTGAGTGCGGCTGAACTCTATATCGATAAAAAAAATTCTTATCACGTGAAATTTTCCTGTAAATTGCCGATATACTGATTATGCAATTGATACCCATTTCCACGATACGATAAAATTATTTCCCTCCCAAAGTCAGATTATATTTGCCCATTGTATTTAATTCATGAATATACAATAAATCAGCATGTTTGTTAGCATTATATAATGTATTAACCTACATTTTAGTATTTACTTCCTCGTTTGTAAGACGGCTCAGGTGTGTCACGTTTCAGGTTCCAGCTGAAATCAGCCCGCATAGCTGTGCTCCTTTTCTCTTATACTTGTTTTCTATTGACGCTTTAATTTGATGAAACCTCTTTCCATGTTTATCACTCACATCTTATGCATTCTCTAGAAAGAAAGACAGATGAGAATGAAGAAAGTGTATCTTCACTGACATAATGCTTTCGAGATCTGGGTAGCACTTCATTCGGCTCTCCACTATACGCTTTCGCTGGGGACCTTGGTGCTTTCCCTGAAGTCATTTACATACATCTTTCAATGCATCCCAGGCAACTAGCTTAAGTTCATCCATTTTCGTCTTAAATTCCTCATCAGATATATGAGAGCCTACGAATATGCCTTCTTTAATCTTAGCATCACTTTTTTAGGGAAGATTGGTAAATTTATTCATTTGTCCAATTTTATATGCAGTGGTGGCAAAATGATTTTCTCCTTCTTAACTAGTGGCTCATGAATTACATTATAGCATCCAGTCGTCATAGCTTTCCGATGTGACCATTCTGAGCGTACATAATGTTCTGATATGGCCATACTGTTCCACTTGCAAAGAATGCACATAAAAACATGTTATCTAGTTTGTAGCACATTAAGTAGGGCTACTACTTTCAAGTCCACATAAATTATCCACTTATGCCCTTTGTAACTTATGCGGTCTGGAATAAAAGCAAGGTACTCATATGTCTCTTTTAAAATGAATGATTGATCAACTAGAACTGAAGCCATGGTGTTCCCAATGTACAACAGAACCGCTTTTATGCTGTAAATGGATGCATCTATGAATAACCTCCAATCATTTGCTTCATAGGCAAGCTCAAGGGCATTGAATAGGCTTCTGATATCATTAAAATAATTCAAGTTGTTTTCAAAAGTGAAGAATTGTTGTAGATCTGCATAAAATTTCTTAAATATTCTAATTCGAGCATGTCCCTCCAAAGGTTCCATTGTTGCAGACGTGAGGCCATGACTTTACTCTGTTGCTTAGTAAGTGTCAGCAGCTCACGAACTAGATCATTGACTTCTGGTTAGTTGATGAGGTATGGTTTCTTGTCAGATTCAAGTTCTTCCAAATATGGTGTATCTTGAGATTCTAAATCATCTGAGTTGCTCGACTCCTCCTTTGGTATTCAGGGGCCGGCTGGGTACAGGAGTAGCACTTGAATGTCGAACTGGGCGAATAGCAGACTGAAGATCTGGATGAATGATAAATTTCATGCCTTTTATTTTGCGACCTGCAGTGAAATAAAATAAAATCAGACTAAAAATGGATATTACTGGCTGTGATTGCTTGCAGAAATAGTGGAAGTACAACATAGTATATATTTTGATCTTTTTTATTGATACAACTCTTGGAAATATATTAAAGACCAAGAAAAAAAGCATATTGAATAGCCAACTTTAATATCTGTTAAGCAGAAGTAGCAATCCGTTGAATGGTTCTTTGGCTCCCTCCAGAACATTAGTATTCCAAACACCGAAGCCAGACACGTTGCCTTTCATCCAGGCCAAGAGAGAACTTGTACAACTGACACAAGATATCAAATATTTAGAAAAAAAAAAAATAGGAAGGATTTATAGTGTTACGAAATTATCAAACGTTACATAAGAGTTACCACGAATTTGGACAGTTCTAACTAAAAATTATTGAGTCTACTTTTATAAATTTCATAGGTTAGGTTGACAAATATCTGAGGAACACCCCTTAAAATTATACCAAAATCCGTTTATGACATTTAGATTTGTTAGCTTCGGCCCAATCCTGTTTTCATTCAATCCCCTTGAAACTATCAGCTTATGTAACGTAAGTGTTTTGGTAATTTATGTGAAACAAGAGGGTCGCAGGAATAGACTAATGTTATATTTATGATTTACGCATTAAATACCCCCAGTAAAGGTTATTATTACTTCCGGCCTTTTTTTTCATTATTGTACAGTGTTATTGGACGGATCCCATGATGGAAATCTCCTCTAAAGTAATGTTAGATTTGTTCATCAGCTCGTGAAGGTAAATTTATAAATTTACTTGTAACTTATACAGAATTTACCAAAGAAAATCAAAGTTATGTACCAATAAATTCCCTCTTTCTTTGAGAAATCTTAAACGGCGCATTGTATTTATCATTAAAAAATATAATAAAACAATGCAGCACTTTGAAATATTACTTTTAATTATATTAGAATCAGATAAGTTCCCTGCAAGGATGAAAGCTATTTAAGAGGCATTTTTAAGTATTAAAACTAAAATGTTCAGGCAAAATTAAATCTTCGTACTTATTTAATTTAATAACACAGACCGTCCCAACGAAAAAACTTAAGAACCAACCTTTTTATGTAAGACCTCCGGAATGAATGGAATTGTACCTGAATGAAAACTATCCATGAAAAAATTCCCCAATTTTAATCGATAAAGAGCCAATAATTGATAAATGAACCCCATCACAGTTCTCCATAATTTTAGGTGCTAAAAATAGGACGCTATATTAAGGATCATTGATTCTGAAGACGAGTAATTGTTTTCTATTTCTTGAAGAGCAGAAGAAATATCTTTCAATCTACCTAGGACATAGAACAGGCAATTTAAATAAATTAATTAAGTTTATTACAGTTTTCCCACACTACTCTGTGCTTCGTACTTTTGCTAGGTACTTATGGTTTGAAAGTTCTTTTTCCATGCCCCCAAGGAGCAGACTTTTGTTCTTAATTTCCTCTCAAATGTTATTCATACTTAACGGCCACTTATTGTTTCATTGGTATTCTTCTTCTTTTGCAACCTTGAATGGTCTAGTTTTTTCAGATTAAAATAGTCTCCTTTCCTTTAGAGATTATTTTACTTATCTAGTGTGAAATTTAATGGTTGAATGTGGCCTGTATTCAATGTTATCTGGCCCCAAACTAGATTTGGCAGTATCTGACTCACTTCCTACCGATTAATAATAGATGTATTTTGGAGCGATGAAAATTCTATTTATTACCTGGTTGCTTAGCAAAAGTTATAGTGAGAAGAGTACCAAAAATGGAACAGTAATATTAAAGTAATCTCACACTTCTTCAGATAATTATTTGTTCCAAAAGGATTGCCGAATATTATAGCATGTCACAAGAAGCCGTTGTCATACTTTTTTTTGTTGCCAACCAATTTCCGATTAAAAAAGAATGTGTGAACAATATCACGAGACGATCCGTAATGCTAAAGGTTAACACGAGCAAACGAATTCGTGCTACGTTAAAGGAAAGGATTAATATAAACTTTTTCACATTCAAAAAGTTCATACATATACAAAACAGCCTAGGTATTTACATATAAATGTAGACAGCCATACGCAAACACAACAAGGGAAACAACTAAAGACACGAGCACCATTTGTTTCAAGTTTATAAAGTAAGATTTTATCACGTCCATTTAGCATGTGACAGGAAACATTCCAATTTAATTTAAAAAATATATATTTTTCAAATTGCTTGAGATTATTTCATAAAATGTTTAAGTCGTTTATTATTGAATAAGATTATCTTTCCAATTTCTAACAAATAAAAAAAAACATTTTTGCATAATGATAAAGCTACTATGTGTTATTTGTACACCTAGTCTACGTACGATACGTTGCCACATTAAATATATACTTTAGTATCGAATAACTTATTGATTTTTCAAGGAATTCCGTTTAAGACAACCACTAGAATCGATAAATCTATAGTTCGTTATTTCTAACTGTACAAATTTAGTTTTGGCTTCGATATTCATGCCCAAGATATAGATACTATACATAATAAACTTGAAGAAATGAATATGTTTTAGGATTGAGAGAATCAAAATTTTATAAACTTAGATGGCTTCGATAAATACAATCCAAGTTGCTTGACTTGATAGGAAAGAAGGACTGAAAAGAATGAATACCGATGAAGTACAGCGAGAATTAAAACAGTGAGATTTTCTTGATTTGGTTGTTAATTTTCAGAAACCTTTTGTTTGATAACTATGATAAAATACATTTTTAGTAAACAAGGCTTGCTTACAATGGCCCTGTTGTTCATTGTTGGTTATTTTATTTTAAATCTTAGAAAGATTCAATTTATGGATAAAAAAAACTGTCTGCCATTTTGCGGAAGGTGAAGGGGGCTACTACATTCTACCTTTACAAGATTTAAATAATGTTATTTTCTTTATTTATGTGTAAAAAACTTAATCTTCCTTTGATAGGTCATTCATCAGCACTTCTTCCATCTCTCATACCGCTTTGTTTCGCAATTTGCTTCTTTCCCTTTCCTTCGTCATCTATCCTAGTAAAATTCGGCAATCGGACTTTCGTGCAATTGGCTAGATACACTTTGATGTAATACCTCCGTCGAATGTGTGGCAAGGGTTCTCACTCCATTATGTACCGATTACTTTTGTACAAGTTGAATTTGATCATGTCGGTGCATGGTTACACTAGAATCCAATCCTGTACGTGTTCTGATTTCTCAAAGTATGGAGGTAGCCACCCGGATAGGAGATTACACTTATTCTTACGCTTAAAAAGAACAGAAAATATAAGAGAGGTCAAGCCTATTTTACGACTCGATTATCCCCGTACTCATCTCTTCCTTTGATTTTTATGGCTGGCTAAACATCCTTTTCTTTTAGACTATGCTCCATTTTGTGCCCTTGTGTCGATTACAGTTTGGCCTGTGTCAATACGTTTCTACTTTAGATTTTTGAAAGGGTTTAGGACCATCAAAATAAAATTAAGGGTACTGAAACCTCTATTCAGAAACTAGTTTCGGAAGTGCGTAGACGCTTAGGATCAGTTCGAGTGTACTTCTTGACTAGCAGTCATCTACTTTAAATATCATTGAATAATTTGAATGCCCTTTTACACCTGTATTTGATCGTCCAATGAACGGTAAGATTTGGGTTTTCATGGCTCATTCCAACTATGCTTCATGTCAAATTTACATTAACACTAAATTTAAATTTGTTATGATCTTCGTGAAGTGAAAAATATCACATAAAATTAGACAGATCGATTGAGTCTCCGAATAAATAAAAATATTATATACGTTCTGTTCGACATAGCTAATTAATCCTCAAAACTGTTTTCTATTGAATTTTAGATTGGGTTCAAGCATCTTCTATTATTCATAAAATAGGACATATTATGATATTAGCCCCTATTACTTATCTTTACATTTATTGCATAAATTTTTATTTCGTAGTAGTCATCAACTGGTCAGTTTTTCATCTTAGTTATTTAAGTTTTCCCCAATTAGGTGTAGTAAGTATGGCCATATAACATGCAAGATTGAATATAAAAGCAGCACAAACAGCTGCTGTCTATACAATTTTTCCTAAATAAAATTCATAAGCTACAAAATAAAAACTATCATTTAATGCATCCACAAATTCAGTTATCCATTCCCTGGTTATATTTTCACTTCAGTTTTAAGACCAATATTGACCTACATGGAGGTAGTGGTGATAAGGATCAACGGGTTTTGAAACTGGCTACCAAAGATAGACGGTGGTGGTTATGGCTTTACGTAAAAAGCTTTGACACTTTCAAATGACATTTAACTCTACAAGGAGGAAGAGGACTTGAAGGGATTAAATGGATCATCATTAGTCTAAACAAATTAAGAAAAAATGCAGCAGGAACTCTCAGTTTAAAAATTCAAACACTGTTATATAAAGTAAGAAAAGACACGTAGTAGTAGATTAGGATTCTTCATACACTTAACCATTGCACTATTCCTACTATAAATTATAGAAATATCCTTACAGAGTAATAAAACTACAAATACTAATAAAATATAAAAATGGCATTTGCTGCAAGCATTCCAAGTCTATGTACCTGAAGAAGGAGTAGAGGTACTGACCTCTCAACAAGCAATATAGATAAGTAAATCCCCAGTTCAAAATATTTATGGGTGACCTCAAGGCAAAGATTAGAGAACAAAACCACGAAGTTAGATAGGTGGGGAAATTCAAAATAAGTGAGAAAATTTACGACGAAACGGATTAGTACAATTGACAGAAAAAGCGAACTTTTACATTATATAGATACTCGTCCTACAAAAATGATAACAAAAGATTGACAGAATTAGAAGTTGACGGAATAAAACTGAGCTCAATTAAATCCTGTTCAACAAGAAGAAATTCGCTCATGTCATATCAGTTACGGTCATCGATTATTTCAAAAGAGAGATAACGACCACAGTTTACTAGCAAGAAAATACATTTACAGCAACTGAGAAAAGAACCTATGGCACAAAGAACAAACCTATGGAAACTTGTCTCTCAAAGTAAAAGAAAAAACTTCTAATTTTCACTACTAAATAATTTTAATGAAATAAGAATGATCAATTCAACGAAATTCAAAGACCAAAATGTAGCAAAATTATAACAGTAACTCGTTTAGAATGAGCAACGTTCGTATTAATATTGCCGAAGTTATTTAAAATATAGTGGGATTGAAAGTTTTCTCTAGAAGGCGGTTGATGCCTGAAGGGTGCATGCAAATGGGAATCTGTAGATGAGCAAAATCAAGTTAGAGAAGCTAACTACACATATCTACGTACGCATCCACTTGTTTCTATGCTTAAAATACGAAAAAAATAATCGATGAATCTTACCCATTTTGCCTCTCGAAGTGAAACTGCGACAGTGAACAAAAAAAGTAGGCAGAAACTGAGGCAAACTCAGAGAAACATGGCAGGATAGATATAAGGAAGGAACTGAAAGGGACCATAAACAAAATTCATGGATACTACAAACAATGGTTAGAGATAGAGTAAAAGGATATATGTTTAGAAAAGAAAATAGGAATTTGAATTCGATCTTAACAAGGAACTTATTCGGATTTTTCTCGAATGATTACTTGAATCTGGAGGCATTAACAGAAAGCATTTGAAATGAATGCAGTTAAATAAGATGTTTAGCTGTGTATATTTTACAAATCTAAATAGTGCTTTGAGAAATAGGTAAAAGTGTTAACTGTAAATAATAAATGCAGCTTTAATTTATATATTATTTATATTATAGCCGTGTAGAACCACTGCTTAAAATTTTACTGAAGTTAACTATATTATACGTTAATCAATAGATTCTCACTGAGGAATAAATACATTTTAAATACTTAATGTGTCATAAAACCCTTATAAATATATGTGGTGGCAACCAACATAGTTCACATTTTTCAACTATTTCTCACTAACCATTTGGCTTATTTTGACAATATTTTTACTCAATGTACAAAAATAACTTATCTCACAGAGGTAAAAAAAATACTGAAAACGTGACCATATATACTTTTTCATAATATATAAAAACACTCTTGTGGTATACGTCATCATCCCTTGGTAGACTAAGGTCTGACTTTTCGGTCCTTTCCTATTAGCCTAGTCTCACCCGTATTAGTCTTAATTTCAAAGCTACGCCTACATAACTACATATTTTTTTTCTCAGTAGGGTAAATGGCGTTGTCCGAGGAATTCTTTGTTCTTATTAAAGCTTGTTAGGGTGTGCTTAAGACGTTATGGGTGCACGGAAATTTAAGGGAAAGAAAAGGGCAAGTAAACCTGGTGACAGAGCAAATGTTTGCCAGGTGTCAACACGTAGCAGTAGGAATCAATAACCTGTAAACAACGAGTCTGTGATCTCTGCAGCTGATGTTTCGAAGTCAGAGGAAACCTAGGAGGTACGTACACAAGTGTGGCATATGTGAAACTAAGGTTGAAATGATGGTAATGCTTTAAGCTGCGACATCTGTAAGGTATGGTAACATATCAATTGTCAAGCATTTGGATTAGAAATGTAGTTTTTGTGAGAGAGGGTGCTTTAATCTACGTGAATAAATGGAGAATTTTGAGGGTCATCAGTCGGAATTGTTAGCCAGACAAGGAGGCCTGGAGATAGAAGTCTTTGAAGTAAAGCAGAGTGTCATGAATGAGATGAAAAAAAAACAAGGAGACGGCGCTTCCCGTTGGAAATATTGAGGGTAAAATACTAGGCCTATAGGAGAAGATGAAATAGGGAGAGAATGACAATGATTTCATGAATAAGGTGGATGAAAAGTTGAAAGAAGTTGACAATAAAATGCCAAATCTAGCAACATTGGTTGAAAAGAGTGAAGAGGAACTTGAACGTAGATGTAGGCCTAGACTAGACACAGACAGTGGTGAACAAGAAGAGGGTGCAGTAGGAGGATCATCCAGAAGACGTAGCACAAAGGATCTAATCAAGGAATTTAGGGACGTGGAATCTAGGTGGTGTAATCTTATATTTTATGGTGTTCCTAAATGCCAGGAGGAGGATGTTAAGAAACGAGAGAAGGAAAATAGGAAGTATCTGGTGGATCTGTGCCTAAAGGGAATGCAAATAAATCAGGTTAGAGGTGAGAAAATCGTTAAAAATTTCCGTTTGGAAAATAAAGTTTAATGCTAACGATGAAGCAACACTTCTTAGGCATCGTCCATTGTCAATTAGTTTGACAGCCTGAAAACTAAGTTGATGTATTGAGAAACAGAAAAAGACTTCATGGAGAGGATGATTACAAACATATAAGACTGCAACACGATCGAACCCATGAGCAGAGACTTCAGGAAAAGGACTTAGTAGAGGAGGCCAATAAACGAGAGGCTGCGGATGTTTCAGGACTTTCTTTA
Organism: Ceratothoa steindachneri; assembly: GCA_963969495.1. Lineage (NCBI taxonomy): Eukaryota > Metazoa > Arthropoda > Malacostraca > Isopoda > Cymothoidae > Ceratothoa > Ceratothoa steindachneri. Next base: position 85,768,192 of record OZ018319.1, on the reverse strand, counting down.
TACAGGGTAAGAGGCCCGCCAGGAAACATGATGGAGAAAAGATAAGAAAGGTCTAAAACCAATGTGTAAGAAATATCATGTATAGAGTACGGAAAGGAGTATAAAAAATATAAATTATTGGTACACAAATGCAGATGTTATTACAAATAATTTTGTATAACTAGAGCTTAGGCTAAGCATTACAGAAGAGAGACCCAGTGTTATAATGATTAATGAGATAAAACCGAAGAAAACTAGGTATAGTTTCAAAGAAAATAAAGTTCAACTTGAAGGATATGATATATAATCCAACCTAGGTAAGGAACAATAAAGGGGTGTGGCAATCTATGTCAAGAAATGTTTAAAAGTGAGAGAACGACATATATAGACATATTTTCAAGAGGCTTTCTGACTAAGTATGAACTTGCATGTATGAGACAAATTGTTGATTGGATGCATATATTACAGCCCAAATAGTGATATGCAAAATAACAGAATTAAGGGTGATGTTGAAGGAAGCTTATCACATAAATTACACGCACATCTTGATGAAATGGTATTTTAACTATCATCATATAGACTCGAATGGATGGTGGAGACCAGGAGATAACGCTGAGAGTGAAGAATATTTATTAATAGAAACATTGCGAGACATATATATGACTCAACATGTTAGTTTCCCAACCAGACCCCGTGGAACTGCCCAAACAAAAAATGTTGGATCTAATAATGACAAATAAAGAGAACATGATAGACAGGCTGGACTATAATTTTTGCCCTGGCAAAAGTGATTAGACTCTGCTGAAATTCTGTTTCGAATGTTAAATTGAGAAGAGACAAGAGAAGAGGTTGATGTTCTACTATGACAGGGGAGATTATATCAAGATAAAGGGGTGTTTTAAGGAACAATGGATGGAAAGGTTGAAGGCTCGGAGGAATGTCGAGGAGATGCGGAAGTTTTTTATAAAGTCAATAGAAGATGCCCAACAGGTCCACATACTCAGCAACATGGTGGACACATGAACATACAACAGTACCAACAAGACGCCAGTGAACAAGGAAATTTTGGAAGCAATGAGGAAGAAACACAGGTGTTGGTAAAGATACCTAGAAACTCGAGACTAGGATAAATACAAAGTTTACACAAGACAACGTAACAAGGTAAAAACGATGACAAGGACGACGCAGAGAAATAAAAAGAAGTAAATTGCGAGAGGAGCAAATACAAATACAAAGAAATTTTGGAAATTTGTCATGTCAGAGATGAAGACTAAGAGCAGGATTACAGATTTACAAAAAATAGTTGATAGGAAGGTTGACTTGGTGAGCTCGGGTGAGTTGAAAGCGGGAATTTTATCAGAGTTTTTCTCAACTGTATTCACTTGAGAGGTAAATACTGATAAAATACTACAACTAGAATCCCAAGATGTTAAAGGTATATTGCATGTCGTAGGTCAGGTTAGATCTTCTGACCTCCGTTTGGTTTCCGTGTCTTGGAACGGTTAGCGGATAGCAGGTAGGGCAACTCTGCCGTTGAGCCTTGCCTCGAATAATACAATTGAATTTTGAGTTTCAATAAATCTCTAAGAGTGACTAATTATATTTGGCAGAATTTTACAACTATCTAGAAGGTTTTGTATGTCAAACTGGGCGAAACAAAATAAACTTTACTACTGTACGAAGGCAAAAAAATACTGGACATGAAAGATAAATCAAAAATAAAATAATGGACATGTAAGATAAATCAAGGTATACACACTCGGCCGCACACGACCGAAAACAATTCCGAAAGGATTTGCCACCCAAGATTCGGCTGCTGGGGAGGAGCATGAGGGGGGAAGGGAGCACTGAGCTTAAGTACTTTCCAACACAACGGGTTGGATTTGCCCTTAAGGCCGATTCATACTCGGCTTGTTCGAAGTTATGACGGAAAATACAACCTGTATTCCAGTAACCCCAATCGGCCTCGAAAGTAGGGATCTATGGAGTATTTGCCAGGGAGGAAGCTGAGCTCGAGAGATCTTTACTCGTTTGTTTCTTTTTTCTCCTTCTTGTCTTCGTGCTGTTGGAATAAGGAAGGCTGAGATAAAAAAGCTTTAAAGAGAAAAAAAAGGAACTCGTAAGTATAATACAAGCGATCGCGGCACTGGGACGTATTACAAAAATTATGGCCGGATCTTGTTTAAATGCGGAATTATTCAGAGGGCAATGAATGTTTTAATTAATAATTAACAATTATCACAACTTAATTCCCCTCTACACTCGGCCAGTAATCAAAGTCTACATGCCTTACCTTATGCGACGTCTCCTCTTAGCAGAACACTAATTTACCTAGTAAGTGAGAGTTACAGAGGCGCCGGAAGGGTGATTATACTTTATCCATATAGAGCAGCGCCGTAAGTAAATTTAAAGCTTCACGCCATTTTGTGGAACCTCTTGTTGTTACGATTAGGCTTGCTATAGGCCGCGTGATCGAACCGAAGTGACCTCAATGGAAGCCGATCAAGAGTTCCTTCCATCCTACTCGTCTCTCTCTGACATTGCAAAATTTCAGATTTACGGAGAAAGAAATCATAGTGAAGCTGAAATAATTGAAGATAGATGAAGCATTTTTTCCTGACTATCTACATCCCAGAATATTCCAAGAATTAAGACAAGAGCTAAGTCGAGGACTACTCTTATTTAAAAATATCCAAAGAAGGTAAACTTCCAAGTGGGGATAGAAACTCACCAAATAATTATAGACCTGTCAGTTTGACATGTATTGCTTGTAAAGTGATGGAATCAGTTATAAGAGGTCACATTATGAGACATATGTTAGATAACAACTTTTTCACAAACATGTAATATGGATTCATCAAAGACAGATCAATAACGCAACAGTTGCTAACGGTGATGGTTGACTGGACATCTGCACAAGAAAAATTGGGCTATAGTGGATGCTCTTTACATGGACTTACAAAAAGACTTCGATAAAGTCTCACAACCACATCCCTTGAGAAGCTACTGGCTTACTGGATTGCAGAGAAAGTTCATGCATGGATCAAGGCTTTTCTCTTTGGACGGAAAAGAATGAGTAGTATCTAATGGTGCCTTTTCGGATTAGACACAAGTCGTTAGTGGAGTTCCGCAAGGTAGAGTTTTGAGAACAGTCCTCTTCGTGATTTAAATGATTTACCTGAATGTGTGTAGTCCAGTGTCTACTTATTTGCTAAAAATAGCAAATTGTATAGATGGGTTGAGGATAATGATGATCATGTGACACTCCAGACAGATTTCTATCGCAAAAGAGGAATGGTCTAATTGCTAGAAACTTATGTTCAACCAAGAGAAACGCACAAAGATAACAATCCATACCAGAACGAAGAAAGAATTTGTAGAGACAGAATACCTTATGCAGAAAGGGATGGTGCCAGGGAATGATGTTATAGTGCTTGATATTTGACCAGCATATACAAGAAAAGGTGAACAAAGCCAACCAAATCATGGGAATCATCAGGAGAGTTTTTAAATTCCCGGATGCTCAGACTTTTAAGTGGATGTTTAACTTAATGGTAAGACCACATTTAGAATACCTGCACTTTGTCTGGGCAGCAAAAAAACAAAGGAAATTGATTTAATTGAAATTGTACAGAGAAGAGCAACGAAGATGCTGCCTGGCATGTAGAAGAAATCATATCTAGAAAGATTAAAATAACTCGATTTGCCAACTTTATCATTCAGAAGGTATCGAGGAGATATGATTGAGGTGTATAAGACGATGACGGGAAAGTATGCTAGAAACGCAACAATATTTTTCCAGTCAGAAGAAACCAAACAAGAGGACATAACCATACTCTATTCAAAGACAGCTGTAGGATTGCAACAAGAGTACACGTCTTCTTCAAGAGCAGAGTGGTGGAACCATGAAATAGCCTCCCTCAGTGTGTAGTCAATGCTCCTAGTGATCAGGCATTTGAAAAGAGACTGGAAAACTTTGAGGCAGACCAGGAATTAAAGTAAAATCACACTATGCCACTACGTAGCAACCGCGATATTACCAATTTTTACTAATCACTCAGCGATTTGGATATAGAGATTAACTAGACCTGCGTCCAGATCACACCTAAATATACCGAAGTAAGTAAGTATAACAATTTATGGAAACTAATGAACACAAAATTACCTTTTGGCTGCCCATTTGCTATTCACCAAAATTCTAAAAAAAAACATATCGATGCTCATTGTAAAAAAAAATATTCTAGGATCCAACGCCCACGCCTCACGATATTTTCCCCAGTCCTTACCGGTTAGGTTTACGACCCAGGTTGGAAATCGCTGATTCAGAGAGAGTGAGACGAATATACGAGTATGTACGATCAATAAACTTTTATTCAAATTATTTACAACTTTTATTCACATTTATCATACACCTATAATTTATATTGATACTTAACAATACTTCAGAAAAAATTATATAATATATAATTATATAATAATATATTTATACTGAGTAATGTGGTTAGTTAAAATTTATTTCAAGGCCCTGCCATTCTTGAGCCTTGAAAAGCCTAATCATACAAAATTTAGGATAGGTAGGAGAAGAAAGTCCTACCACGCTCGTCTCCCGGATGGCGGATGGAGAAAGCCTGAAAAATCAGGACTGTCTTGAATATACTGAATAAGAAGCCGTGGATCAAAACAGTGGAAGAGCACTGGGAACCTTACCGTATAACACACAAGGAAAAACATAAATCTAAATCAAACACGGAATACGCCACCTATGTGAAAAGGAGTGTCAGGGAAAGAGAGGGAGAAGATGCGCGCGTTCGTCTCTTTCAAAAAGAAAGAGAGAGGACACAACATGTTCACCTTTTCTAATCCAAGCTAACGAAGCTCGATGGTCGTGACGGGCTGAAAGCCCTACTTGGCGGAAGCCTGAGATGTGTTGAAGAGCACGAAGGGTCATGCCGGGGATTATTTTGCGACGGGAGGAACCGGGCACAGTTTTACTCACGCGGCGACGCGTCTGTCGACTGGAATCCTTCAACTTCGGGCTGGAGAAAAGCCCCTCCGTCTTACCCCTATAAAACGTCCGACGCCAGATTTGGACAGCAGTAAGTAACCGCTTGTGTCCCGAGTATCCGCGAGTATATCTCTTCCTCCCGTCCCCGTTAGTTCCGCGTCAACCCTTATATAACCCGTCAAGCTCCGTGTATTCCCTTAGAACTCGCGAGTCAACCCACTACTCGTTGGTACCCGTTACCCGAACTCGACGCGTCAAATTCTCGATTCTGTATTCTAAGCCCGAAGGCAAGTTCTGAGTTCATCTCGCCTAATAGTCGTTTGTCAAGGACTATTATTGTGGTCTCTAACAAGGTAGGACTACTCCCTCGGACCAAATTTTAGAGGTAACGACAACGCGCAACCCTCCTGTGCAAGATGCCCTCTTCCCTTTTAAGGCTCAGCCATTTGGCTTCACGTGCGTTCAAGGTCATTTGAAAGTCCTATCTCTCATTGTCCGTTTGTGTGTACGGCGGCCGATCCCGGCCAGGTAGCTCTTTAAATCCAAGATTCATGTAAGTCTCTTACTTTTACATACCTTAATTAAAACCCTTTACTTTTGTAAATATATTATCTGCATAGTAGTAAAGTATATTTTTGTACTCCGTTTCTATTTTGCTAGAAACTTTTCACGATAAGCTAAGCATTAGACCAACCCAACATTGCACTCTGAAACAAAATTGCAATCTGATATTTATTTATAATTTTACCCACGCTAATAACGGACTAATCCGTTCATAAGCCTCTCTCTCTCTGGCTGAGAAATGTTGAAAAGGGTTTGTTTCTAACATCAACCTAGTTAATTTGCTTTTCTCCCATCATTGTGTCACTTAGCCACTGTGATTGATAGGTTAACGATTATTTCCCTCAATGGAACCAGTGTTTCTCAAAACACCCTTACTCACATTAATGCATTAGGAATTTCTCCATCCCGCCGCCACACTAAACGTGGTTTCCGTTTAGTTCCTGCTCTTAGAAAACTTTTTTACTTGAATCAACCCGCCCACTTACCCCTAATTCTTCTTCACCTGCACCTTCACCCGTTCTCTCAGCGTCTCTCCTCAATGTCATAAGCCTTTGAAGAAGGCTGACTACATTCATGACCTCCTTGTTGACACTTGAGTCACTCTCCTTGGACTCACGGAAACTTAGCTTGCCCCTTCTGCTTGCTGTTTAAATCTCGCTACCCCTGATGGTTACGTCCACTCCCATACCTCCCATAACTCTCGCGGTGGTGAAGTTGCTCTCATTCACAGTGCCTCATTCCCTCTGATAATCTGCCCTCTCCCCCTCTTCTTTCTTTTGAGGTGCTCATCAATGTCTCTGACCCCACCCCCTTCTCTAACTATCTTAGTCCTCTACCACCGCCCAGCTCCTCCCTCGAGCTTTTTCTTGATGAATTTAGTAACCTCCTCGCTGGCCTCTCCCCCACTGGCTTGCTGATAATCCTCGGTGATTTCTACTTTCCTGGCCACAATCCTAATTTCAAAGCCTTTTCTAAAATCCTTGATCTCTTCTCCCTCACCCAACACGTTTCTTCCTCGAACCACTCTCACGGTAACATTTTAGACCTCGTAATCGCTGACTGTCTTATTTCCAACCTGACGACTACAAATTTGTCCAATGCTATATCTGATCACTTCCTTATCAACTTCAACTTCTCTATCCCAGCTGTCTCATAATCCTTAGCCTTTCCGTCGACTTGCCTCCATTGATATTCCCTCCCTATCTAATGATGTGGCCTCCAAACTTCCTTCCATTGATGCTTCTGCCTCTCCTGACCAGATTCTCTCTTCTTTGGAGTAACTCCTTCTCACTTGTCTTGATGCCCACTCTCCCCTTGTCACCCCTTCGAACTCTCGTTGCCACCGTGCCCCTTAGTACTCTATGGAACTCCTCCGTGCAAGGCAGTCCATGCGTGCCCATGAAAGAGTCCATAGAAAGGCTCGCACCCGTGGGCAAGACACAACCCCTCTCTCGCTGGAGTTCCGCCTGCGACAGCTTCCTACGTGGCGAAATTAAAATCTGCTCGTGAAGCCTACTCACGTAATCTGCTTACTAATAATAGGAATGATCCCCGTACCGTCTACCGCCTGCCCTCCCGTCTTACTTCACCAGCCCAGGTCTCCCCACCCATTAGCCCTGCTACTCTCTCGAATTTATTCGCAGATAAGGTCACTAACCTCCGTGCCTCCCTCTCTCAGCCTTCCGTCCCAGCTCCTGCCATTCTCCCTGACTTCCCGCCTCAGCCGCTTATCGTTTTCCCCGCTGTGACCGCGTTGGAGCTTACAGCCCTGCTCTCGCGTTCTAAGAAATCGGGCTCCCCAAAGGACATTTTTCTGCCTAAACTGTTATGTAAAATTCTGCCTGCTATCCTCCCAACGCTTCTTCACCTGTTTAACACTTCACATGCAACTGGTCTTGTTCCCTCTTCCTTCAAACGTGCCCACATCCGTCCGATTCTTGAAAAGACTCAACTGAACCCCACTGACCCTTCCAATTATCGCCCGATTTCGCAACTTCCTTTCCTCTCTAAGGTTCTGGAGAGAGTAGTTGCTTCATGCATCAACAGTCACATGGTGGCCTGTAACATTGATGAAACCTATCAATCTGGTTTCAAACCAACTCACTCTACAGAACTATCCTTCCCAATGTGTCCAATTGCTTACGAAGAGCCGCGGACAGGGGTTGTGCCTTCATCCTCGTTCTACTCGACCTCTCCTCTGCTTTCGATACTATTGACCATACCGTCCTACTTGATCGTCTCCACTCTTTCCTCGGCCTATCATGCACCGTGCTTGACTGGTTCCGCTCTTACCTCTCGTCTCGTACCCAATCCGGTGTGATTGACGACGTTTCATCCGACTCTACCCCCACAAGGCTCTGTCATTGGTCCTCTACCATTTCGTATCTACCTTCTCCCTTTTAGTGTCCTTCTCCGTAATCTCGGTCTATCCTTACCCCTCTATGCTGATGAGACTCAAGTTTTCGTTTTCTCATCCCCCACGTCTCTTGCCTACTCTATCAGTGACCTTCTAGCTGACTACTCCTTCATTTCTGACTGGCTCTCTACCAACTTCCTCAGGCTTAATCACTTCAAAACTGAGGTACTCCTCGTCGGCACCCCTGCTCTTGTCAAAAAATCTAAATCTATCTTTCCCTCCCTTACTCTGTCGGTAATACCATCATTTTCTCTGACTGCGTTAGGAATCTGGGTGTTGTTTTTGATGAGCATCTCTCCTTTAAGCCTCATATCTACAATGTCAGCAAATCCTCTTTATGTTCCCTTCGTAACTTCTCTTGCATTCGCTCTCACTTTGATCGCCAAAGTCTTGAGACTGCTGTTCATGCCTTCATCACCTCATGCCTTGACTACTGAAACTCTCTGCTTGTGAATCTGCCATCCTCCTCTCTCCGCCCCCTTCAACTTGTACAGAACTATGCTGCCCGGCTTCTCCTCCGTCGCCCTCGCTTCTCTTCCTCGAAACCCTTGCTGCATGAACTGCACTGGCTCCTTGTCAGATCCCGTACTCACTTCAAGATACTTCTCTTCACATTTAAGGCCCTAAACAACAAGACCCCGTTTTACCTCTCTTCTACCCTCTCGCCACGCCATGTCCCTCAGGCCCTTAGGTCATCACATGTACCTCTTTTGAATATTTCTCGTTCATCCCTCTGCTCAATGGGGGACTGATCCTTCTCAATCTGCGCCCCTAAGTTGTGGAATGCTCTTCCTGCTGAAACCAGGTCTTCTTCCTTTCTTACCGCATTTAAACGTATCTTTTCAGTATTGCCTTCTCCCCCCTATTGAATTTCCATTGAATTTCCATTCTCATCTCAGCACAACGTGCGCTCTGGGAAGGCCTCAGGCCTTGAAAAGCGCATTACAAAAACTTCTTATTACTATTATTATTATTATTATTATCTATATTATATTAAACTGGTGTCAGAAGTTGGATCACCCTACGACATTTGCATTATATTAAACTGTTGTCAAGTTTATTGGGGTTAAGCTTAGGTAATCAATTAGTTAACCTTGGTTAATAAATTAGTTAACCTTGGTTAAATTGTTAAATTGTTGGTTAATCTTGGTTCCGGTTCTGTAGATCAAAGGGTGAGGAATTACTAGTCGCACAATTTTATTTTTCCTCGTTGAATTTAATATTTTTTTTGTGTGTGAATTTATTTTACGTGACCTTGCATCACCATTATTTTATTCCTACACGAAATCAAATTGTTGTATTTCAAGACCTCATTTCCCCTGCTGTAAGTTGAAGGTAGATTTAGAAATTGCATCCGATTTATAGTTGTCACTAGGCCTGCTGTAACTGTCATCTCAATGGCAATGAGGGATTTACGTAAAATCTCGTCTCCCAAATTTTTTCCCGATTGATCATACGACTAGAATCCGCACCGTGCTAAGTAATTGCTTTATTTTTCACGAATGTTTTCCCCTTTTGTTGTTCATAATTTTATTGGGTCAAGCAAAAGCCGTCGCACTTTTGTCCGTGCCTTACTAGAAATCCCACCACATTCATTGTCGTGCGTTAATTTATTTCTCGTTTTCGCTTCCCTCGCATAAATCCGGAAACATCTCTTCGTTTAGAATTTTAAGGCCTAAGGTGAGTCTCTCAAATTCAAAGAAAGAGACCTAATTACCTACATCCCGTAGAAAGAGATAAGAGAAAGAGCCGAAGAAGGAGAAAAGAAATGCGAAGAAACAGAATGCGAAGAAAAACAAAGTGAACAGGAAAAAGAGAGAGGATTCGCTCCTACAAATTGGAGATGTGCAGGGCTATGAAAGAGACGCTTTCTATAAATTCCGCAACTTCCAGACTAGACGCACCGCAGTCAGCAACCAAAAAACTCCCAGTATTCAAAGAAGAAGACTTCGCGTCTTACCTCACCCACGGCGACAATATCTTCGAGGTGAATCGTTGGGACATCGAGACGGATGGCGTAGCACAATTATCTCCCCTGATGAGTTTCCAACTCAGGGATATTTTTATCTCCTTTCCTTCAAAGGTAACAAATGATTAATCTTTGTTAAAAGATGAGCTGCTGGCCGTCTATAATATGACACCGGACTTATACCGAGCTAAATTTAGGCATTGTCGCATTCAACCAAACCAGACCTTCCGTCAGTTTGGCTACTCCCTGCAGCAGCACTTTAATCTTTGGATTGATGCATCCAAAGAGCCTCATAAATACGACGCTCTAGTCGATTTCTTCATCAAGGCCCTATGTCTTGGTTGATCCCTTGGTAAATCAGGACTTTTGGGAAGAAGCGGAAGTGCCATACTCTCAAGGAATGCATTAAGGAGGCAGCCATAACTGCAAAAACAAACTTGTTTCTAGCAGTGGAAACAAGTTCATTAGGGTGTCTAGGCACGCCAAATCCAAACCCTTCTTCTCGTTAGACCACGATGATTTCAAGCCCTTTTGCTCACCAGCCTCCTGCTTCGTCCTTCACCAAGTGGACCATCGTTTGCTTTTCATGAGGAGTTGAGGGTCACGTAAAACCCAATTGGCCTCAGAACTAGCAGTTTAAAAGCCCATCTCATTAGGTGAACCAAGTAAGTGCCACTTATGCGCCCCCACCGTCGCGAAGTGAAGCTCCCTCTTCTTCAAGCCTACCAGGTATCCCTGGCCTCCAGGTAAATTTTTGTTTTATAAAGGTACTCCTGGGGGCCTCTAATTCGAAACTGGAGGAGTGAATGGTTGCCGGATCTCCACCCTCGTCCGTACTACAGGTTGCACGTGTATTTTTGTACAGATGAATACTCCTCCCCCCCTGTAGTTTCAGATCACGATAAGTTTGCCGTAGTGAATGATTACTTGTTGCGCGCCAATAAATTCCCCATTGTTAATTGTTATATTGAGTGCGCATATTTAACTGGTTTGGGTGAAGTCGTTGTAGCCCTTATCAAGTTTTGTGCGGTCCTAATTGGTCGATCCCCCTAGGGTATCTCCTGCTCCGTTGGCTCAACACTTCACTACTCTTCACGCGCGAAGAAGGAAATTCAAGCCCCTACAACTTTGGAACCCATGGGCGCGCTCAAATTCCACAGTGCCGTGAGCAGTGACCTTACTAAAAGTAAGAGGGAATGCGAGTTTCTCCGCCCACTGTGGACAAATGATCAGAAAAAAACGCGCAAAACCATCAGAGGGAAATAAGTTGATTTCCTTCCTCATCAAGGATGACCTCCTCTCTAACGAGTGGACCGAAGAAAACAACACCGAGTCCCGCCACTATGCGTAACTTGCTCCCACGTCCTCCTATTTCTTCAAATTGCTCACAATAGTCTGTTTGCTGGCCATTCCAGCCACACGAAGAACGCCTAAAGGATCTTCAAATACCTTTATTGGCCTGGCGTGACCGACGAAATTCTGCGATATTGTCGTGCAATCAACATTTGCCAACAGACGGAAATAAAAGGGCAAGTTACACCTGCGCCTTTACAGAAGGAACCCCTAATCTCTGCACCCTTCTCATGAGTAGCTATCGATTAAATCGGGCCGATGCTCTCTTCTCGAGGAAGGCCATAGCTACGTTTTAACCTTGGTCGATTTTCCCATCAGGTTCCCCGAGGCTGTGCCCTTAGGAGAAAATTGACAGTAAATCCTGCGGGGAAGCTCTTATTTCCATCTTTAACCCGCGTACGCTTACCCAAAGAAAATTCTATCAGATCATGATCGCCAATTCATCTCTGAATTAATAGAGTACGTCGGTAAATTACTGATGATTAAGCCTATATTTACCAACTCTTTTCAACAAACTGGGAAGGGAATGTATGAGAGGCTAAATTGTAGTCTCAACGGCCATTTTCAAAAAGTTATATGCCGATCAACCTACTGAATAGCATCATTTTCTTCCGGTAGCTCTCTGTGTCTACCGTAAAATCCCCTATTACACGTTAAGATTTCCCCCATTTGAGCTTTTATATGGAAGTAACGTTTGAGACTACCTGAGTATCCTAAAGGAATTCCAATCAGAAATTGGAAGAAGCCTTGCAGACCACTTACTCATAGCTACTTTATTTGTGACAAAGGCTGAAAAAGTGCGCCGAAATTGTGTATCAGAACGCCGACATAAATTTGGACAAGTATAAAACATACTTTTATTGCAAGTTCAAGGAAAGGAAATTTAACCGCGGTAAGTACTTCTGCTACTGCTCCCCACAAACGACAAAAAATTGTTGAGGCATTGGAAAGGCCCTTACCCTAATAAGTAGTCGAGAATCGTGGCCCTGTCGATTACCTGATTGCAACCACATCAGAAAGAAAGCTTTTGCAAGTTAACAAGTTAAAGCGATACCACTGACGCACGAGCATCAACCTGATAATGGCAATTGACGAAGAGACCCTAATGGAATCTGGTTCCCCCCTGGACCCTTTTTGCGTAATTCAAGCCGCTTGCGTGGAGCAAGACAGGAAATACCCGTTGCATGTCTTGCCCGAAACTAATAATTCTCCGTCTGCGGAAATTAGGATATGTAACCAGCAATCCTCTCTTCAAAAGAATCAATTGCAAGCGCTTCTTAGTCGCTTTGGTGACGTTATCACCGAGATCCCAGGTTTTGAGCACAACATTCAATTAACTACCCAGGAACCCTTCCAAACCATATCCTTAACCCATAAACCTTCGGGAAGCATTAAATGACGAGGTAGATAAACTTTTAAGGTTGCAGATCATCGAACCTTTCGAGTCAAGGTATTGTTCCCCGCTGGTAATGATAAAGAAGGGCCCCGAATGCCTCGATTGTGCGCCGTTTTTGACTTACAGCTTTAACCAACTCGAAGGCAAGCTGACATCCGCTTTTATCATCCGTCTCCCTAACCCGGACAAACCGTTTGGCATTTGGACCTATGCCAGTAATCATGGGATAAGATGTTTCGTCCTCCAGTATGGGGATAACGGCGTAAGTTTTCCCGTCGCTTTTGCCAGCCGAAAATTACTCGCGCACGAAATAAATTATGCGGTGATTGAGAGAAAGGCTTTCGCTATTGTTTAGGTGATTCAAAAATTTAAAATATAATTATAGGGAAGGAATTCGTAGTAGAAACATATCATAAATCCCTATCCTACTTGCGCAACGTCAAAAAATAAGGGTCATTTAATCTGATGGAGGTTATTCCTCCAGGAATTTCAATTCTGCATTTTGTATATAAAAGGTACCAATAACTGCATAGCCGATAATTTAAGTAAAAACCCGTTGGAGCCTCTTTCAATCTAACTCTGGGCCATTTATTATTTTTTTAGTATTAATTTTTGTTCGTAAAGTAAATTTGTATATTTAACCTTAAAATTCGATAACGCTTATCTTTCTTTTTTATTTTATTTTATTTGTTTATATATTGTGAATTCCTTTTGTATATTTTTATTGTTAGCTTTGTATAACCTTAGGATGATATTACTCTTGGGCAAGTGTGCCCCATTTAAGTATATCATTGACAAAACATATATTTTGGTAACCGTGCTGTAGTATTATATAATATATATACGGTACAAAAGAGAAAAAAAACACTAGTTCGACTATTTTGTATTTTTGTTCCGTTGGAAAATTTATTCGAACTATCAACAACTTTAACCGCTATTTTCACGCGAATATAAGGTACAATCCCATATTAATTATTTTCCTATGTCACTTCCTCCTCTGAAGTTCCATCTGAGTATATAGTAGTTTCAGAGAGAGAGAGAAGGGCGGGGGAGAATACGCGCCCGCTCGTCTCTTTCAATGAGAGAGAGAGAAAGAAAGAGAGGATACACCTAGGTAAACCCTTTTTAATCCACGCTAACGAGGCACAAAAACACGAAGCTCGTGGTCGGCTGAAGGCCCGACATCGCGGAAGCTTGAGATATGATTAAGAGTGCGAAGGGTTGGGCCGGGGATTATCCTGCGACGGCGGAAACCGAGCAAAGTTCACCTCGCTCTGTGAAGCGTCTGTGGAATGAAACGCTCCCCCTTCGGGCGCAGGAAAATGCCCATTCGTCTCACCCCTATAAAACGTCCGATGCCGGACTTAGACAGCATTAAATAATCGCTTGTCTCCAGAGTATCCGCGAGTATCTCCAAACCTCTCAGTTCATTTAGTTTCGCGTGAATCTATGTAGAACCCGTCAAGCTCCGTTTATTCCTTTATAACTCATGAGAGTTTGCCCCGTACTCGTTGGTCCTCGTTACCCGAACCCGAGGCGTCACATTCTCGAATCGGTATTCTAAACCCGAGAACAAGATCTAAGTTCATCTCGTGTAATAGTTATTTGTCAAAAAGCTATTATTATGGACTCTAGGCCGTCTCTAAGAAAGCAGGACTACTGCCCTAGACCAAATCTTCAAAGGAACCGCAACGTGCAACTCTCCTTTGCAAGCTTTCCACGCTCCCTTTTTAAGCCATCGTCATCTGGTTTGCGTGTGCCCAAGGTCATTTGGGCGTCCCATGTGTCATTGTACGTTTGTGTCTACTGCTGTTGATCCCGCCCAGGTAGCTCTTTAAATCCAAGACTCGTGTAGGTCTCTTATGTTTATATACCTTAATTAAAACCATTTTAATTTTGTAAATATATTATCTACATAGTAGTACTAAAGTATATTTTTGTACTCCGTTTCTATTACCTCATAACCTTTCCAAGATAAGCTAAGCATTGACCAATATAAAATTGAACTCTTAATACAAACCTGGCATTGTTTATTCTATAAAATGAAGACATTGCCTTAAAGTATAGATATGAAGGACAGGAAAAACATTAAATGTACGTGTTAATTTTCTAAACAATATGCATACACAATTATAACTCACAGCACTCTCCGTTCGTACACATGTCAAAATTTGATCGTATAATTGATTGGAACACTCCCGTTCCCTTTAAAAATGCAGCTATCAATCAACTGTATGGACACGACTCCCCAACACCTTGCCAATGGACGAAGAACTGTGGAGCTGATCAGCTGGCGGACGACAGGGGGAGATGATGATCCATGGTCGGCGACGTCAACTGACTGTCACTCCCGTAATAATAATAATAAAAATCACTCCATTATTTTTCATAGAAAATAAGGACATACTTCCAATGTATATGAAATTATACAAAAAAACTAATATAAGCGTAAAAAAAAGCATTTGGACACGAAATAGAGAGAGGCAAATATTTTGTTAAGCCACAATAATTTATTATAACTACTGTTAGGCGTTTCATACAATGCTTGATCCAGTTTCGGTAACATTGTGTTGGGAAATCTAACATTCCTTACATATAACTTTCGATTGGACGAGTTTGCAGGATTCCTCTTATAGACTTGTTCATTCAAAATTAGCTGCAAATATTTTTATCAAATTCCTCTCATGGGTTTGATTAGTCACGGAAAAACATTAATATTATTCTGCATAACAACTCAATGGTTTCTTTCGCCATTTGTTTTGTATCATTGTTTGTTTAAACAATGATATTAAATGGTGACATAAGAATTTGCCATTATTTTCCGGTACTTAGCTCCATTCATTGCTTCATCATATAAATGGTCAGCACCTGTCACATTAAAAGAAAAACAGCCTCGCACAATATTGCCCCTATCTCCATGCTTGACTGTTAATTGTGTTCTTCCGATTATAGGCAGTTTATCGCAACGCTAAACACGGCGACTGCAATCGGGCAAATGAGTTCAATTTTGGTCTCATCAGGGCAAAGCATATTTATCCAAAATTGTTATGATTTCTCTCTTTACTCCTGAGCAAACTTGTCCTGTTAACAAATGAGACCTCTTCAAAAAACGGACATGCTTGGTGATCGAGATCTGACACCATGTTTATTGAGCTCAGTACAAATATTTCCTTAGGTAACCGGTGTACCAGCCGTATGCAGATCGTCTTGCATTTCTGAGGTAATTGGCATAGGCTTCTTCGATACCGATATCAGCATCCGTCGATGAGTTTTATAAATATTTTCCTCTTTTCCTAAGGTCTCCTCTGCGAGGACGGTTGCCGTGGTGCTAAAAGGATAAATATTTTAGCAATCCATCCTATAGGGCTAAGAAAATCACTTAAGAATGCAAAAATACTTTAGCTTTTACTTCTTCTGTAGTGTTAAATTTCTTGCTTTTCAAATCAGTTGAGAGCTGTTTACTTTTAATCAGGTTTGCTCAATGTTGCATTATGAAGATCAGTTGACAAATAAGTTTATGCTAAACCCTATATCCAAGTAAACTATTGTTGGAAAGTCTCGGATCATTCTAGACCTTTGTAGTACAAGTAGACCAAAGCATTTTGTCAATATGGAAACACAAACATATTTTGCCTGAATGTCTAAATACTTAATTCCACCCTTATTTTCTCTTTT
Organism: Ceratothoa steindachneri; assembly: GCA_963969495.1. Taxonomy (NCBI): domain Eukaryota; kingdom Metazoa; phylum Arthropoda; class Malacostraca; order Isopoda; family Cymothoidae; genus Ceratothoa; species Ceratothoa steindachneri. The sequence goes on along the minus strand of OZ018319.1, from coordinate 85,751,835 downwards.
TGCCCCGAATATATTCATCTGTATCACAATATTTGACTTTATTTTCCTATCACATCAATATACTTTAGTTGTAGTATTACAATTTATTTATAAAGGCTAAAATATATATTAAATAACTTATTTAAATGTATAAATATTTTTTCACTCACTGTATTTGATGTAAACTTAGGCAATTATAAATTTTTAATGCAATCACTCTTATGTTTCAAGGTTATTCAGAAAAAGGATACAAAATTGAATAAAAACGAATATTTTTCAATTGAAATGGCAAAGTCATTGGATTAAAGAATAGTTTTCTAATCAAAAACTTTATTATTTTCATTAAATTACTACTATGATAATTATCTGTACACTGCCCATATAATAAGGGGCTTACGAGATTTAGGCTTAAAAAAAATTAAGAAAAGGGATAGTAATTATTTTTAAAATAAGAAATTAGAGTTTAGAATTCTTTATCTATTAAAGAAAGAGAAAAGAACAGATGTAAACCTCCATGGATTAGGGATTATACAACGATGAGTTCGTAATTTAGAGGGGTTTCTGTGTTTCATTAGGTTTGGTATTATTACAATTACTTTAAGATTTTTTATGTTTACACACTACTCTTTTTGTCTTTCAAATCTCTGATTTTAGCTTTTAATTCTATATTGTTTTAAATTTTAAATTTTTTAATAGTGCTCATTTTAATTTGTTAGTTTTTCTTTTATGCGAATGAGCTTATCATTTTTACCTTTTAAATCATTTACTTTTGCATAATATATTTATAGATTATTTGATCATCTTCTATAACTCTATACTTTAAGATAGGGATTTTTTGAAAATTTATAAATGTCTTTTTTTGCTTAGTTGACAAATGACCGGGTGTTTTGTAAATTCAAAGGATTGAAATAGTTAAAAAGATCAAGAAGAAAAAAAAGATATAGATGAAGAAGATAAAGATGAAGAAGATAAAGATGAAGAAGAAGAAGATAAAGAAAAAGATGAAGATGAAGAAAAAGTTGAAGATGAAGAAGGTGAAGATGAAGATGAAGAAGATGAAGATGAACAATAAGATGAATATGAAGATGAAGATGAACAAGTAGATGAATATGAAGATGAAGATAAAGATGGAGATGAAGATTAAGAAGATGGAGATGAAAAAGATGAAAATGAAGATGAAGATAAAGATGAAGATGAAGAAGAAGATTAAGATAAAGAAGAAGATTAAGGTGAAGAAGATTAATATGAATATGAAGAAGAAGATGAAGATGAAGCAGAAGAAAGAGATGAAGATGAAGAAAATGAAGAAGATGAAGAAGAAGAAGATGAAGATAAATATGAAGAAGAAGAATAATAAGATGAAAAGGATGAAGATGAAGAAAAAAATCAAGATGAAGAAAGAGATGAAGATGAAGATGAAGATGAACAAGAAGATGAAGATGGAGATGAACGAGAAGGTGAACAAGAAGATGAAGATGAAGAAGATAAAGATGGAGAAGGTGAAGATGAAGATTAAGAAGATGAAGATGAAAAAGATGAAAATGAAGATGAAGAAAAAGATGAAGATAAAGAAGAAGATGAAGATAAAGATTAAGACGAAGAAGATGAAGGTGAAGATAAGGAAAATGATGAAGATGGAGAAGAAGGTGACGATAAAGATGAAGAAAATGAAGATGAAGATGAACAAGAAGATGAAGTACAGAACTACAGAATCTAGGACCAGCAAAGACCCTAAGGTCCGCTCGAGGCTAGTCCGCTACACTAAATCAAAAACTACGATACACCCTTATCTACGAGTGTATCTCTAACATGCTATTTTTTTTTATTTATTTTAATACTATCTACTCTACACACTTATCTACATGTGTACATTATCGTGCAATTTTAACTAATCAAACTAGGGGTCGGGGGAGATAGAAAGTTTTTCTTCTCATCTTTCGCAGCCACTCGACTGCTAGTGGTGAAGAGCTAATTTAGGGATAGAGACTACTTATAGGATAGGCGGAAAAGAAATGGGACATCTAAGCTACACATGCAGAGAATCGCCGGCATCATTTTTAGTCATCATAATTTCATATCCTTAAACCTCCGCTCCAAACTCTCTCTCTGCAAGGACGTTTAAATTCACAGTGCTCAACTAAGTTATATTTAAACTATTCAAATGCACGTCGAGACGATTTTTGAACATATTAACCGAAGTGCTATCTACTACGTGGGTGGGCAGCCAATTCCAATTTTGAGTAACTTTAAATGTAAAATAGTTTTGGGCTATACTAGTGTTAAAACGCTTGTTCACTAATTTTAACCCGTGCTGACGAGTATTTCCCCTATGATCCAGTTCGAACAGATTGCGAAAGTCAACGTTTGAGAAACCCTTTAGTATTTTAAATACTTCTATTAGCTGGCCACGTAATCTTCTGCGTTCTAGCGATGGCAAATCTAAAGCCCTGAGCCTTTCCTCGTATGATCTATTCCTCAGCTCTGGAATTAATTTCGTAGCCCTACGCTGCACTCTTTCTAATTGCGCGATATCTTTCATTAAATATGGAGCCCAAAATTGAACAGCGTATTCGAGAAGTGGCCGCACAAGGGATTTATATAAAGTTAAAATTACATCCTTAGATTTGAAGGTGAAATTACGCGCGATATAACCCAAAACGCGATTTGCTTTTTTACACGCATCCGCGCATTGCTTCGAGAATTTAAAATCGTCTGAGACTAATACTCCCAAGTCTTTTTCTAATTTAACCGCGTCGAGGACTTGGCCTTTCATGGTATATTCTACTCTTAAATTATGGCAACCCAAGTGCATTACCTTGCATTTGCTTAAATTAAATTCCATTTGCCACTTGTCCGCCCAATTGGCAATCGAGTTTAGGTCCCCCTGCAATTTATCGACATCCGATCTTACATAGGCACGATTACCCAGCTTCGTGTCGTCCGCAAATTTCGAAATCCGACTAAGTATGCCTTTATCTAAATCGTTAATATAAATTAAAAACAATAAAGGGCCTAAAACAGAGCCCTGCGGTACCCCACTACTAACGCTGGCCCAATCTGAACATTCCCCATTTATTACCACCCGCTGCGAGCGATCTTTCAGCCAATTTCTAATCCAGTTTAAAATCTTACCAGTCACCCCAATCGCTTTAACTTTCATTAATAACCTTTGGTGGAAGACGGTGTCGAACGCCTTTTTAAAGTCTAAATATATTACGTCTACAGCTTTGCTTTCATCGTACACGCAAATCATTTTGTGGAAGAATTCGAGCAAGTTAGTCAAGCACGATCTCGCACGCCTAAATCCATGTTGGGTATCGTTAATCAGCTTATTTGCCTCGAGGTGGCTCACTATTCTATCTTTAATTAAAGATTCTAAAAGCTTCCCAACTACCGAAGTTAGACTAATAGGCCGAAAATTCGTTGCTTCAAATCTATTCCCCTTCTTAAATATAGGTGTAACGTTTGCTCGCTTGAAATCCAACGGAACTACGCCATCCTCTAATGAGCGATTGAAAATTTCACGCAATGGCTTAACGAGTTCATTTTAAAGCTCCTTCAAATGAATTGGATATACCCCATCGGGGCCCGGAGATTTCGGCTTTTTCATTAGCTTAATAAATTTAAGGATTTCCTTGTCATTTATAGTTACATCAGATATGCAATTATCAGCACTACGAACTTCCCCAATTAACGATTCCAATTCGGAAGAATCTTCCACAGTAAACACGCTCGTAAAATGCTCATTAAAAATTTTGGACATTTCTGTCGGAATTTCAGTCAAACGACCATCCTTATCTTTGATCGGCCCTATCGATCCTTTTACGGGTTTCCTATTATTTACGTACCCATAAAACCGTTTCGGTTCATTCTTCGAATCCTTTGCGAGGTAAATTTCATACTTCCTCTTCGCATCTCTGACCGCACGTTTAACTTCCCTACGAGAATCTATGTAATTTTGCCGACTTATAACTGACGGATTGTTTTTATGAATTTTAAATTTTCTATTTCGGTCCCGGATTAAGCGTAGTATTAACGGACTAAGCCACGGAGCTCTCACCGACTTCCCGCTCTTACGCACATACTTAACCAAATCAGAATTCACACGAAGCAGCGTACATCTCTCCTACCGACCTGTTCTCGAATCGTATTCCCCAGTCTATATCCTCAATTCTTTCGCGAAAAATATCGAAATCACAGCTACCAAAACGAGGGATGAGCTGCGAACTCATTCTAACTTCTACGCAGGTGTTTAGTTCGAATCTAATCGCATTATGGTCGCTGGAAGCTAAATGTTCACCCACACGCACGTTTTCTAACAATGACTCATCGGTTGCCATGATTAAATCAAGAATATTGCTATCACGAGTAGGCTCCTCCACTTTTTGTACGAGAAAATTCTCCAACATAAAGTTTAATAGCCTCTCCCCCGGTTTATCAGAAGTAAGGTTGCTAAAGTTAACATTAGGTAAATTAAAATCGCCGCAGACTAATGTGGTCCCTTTTCTAATCCAAGACGTAAGCGTATCGAAGAGTGCAGCATCTTCTCTTTCCAATTGGCAAGGCGGACGATATACTACGACTAAGTAAATTTTATTTATAGCATCTAAACTTAGCTGGACTAATAAAGCATCACTTCGCATATCATCCTTAGACGAGTCCATCGTTATGGCGTTTAGATCCACTTTTATATACATTAATACGCCCCCTCCTCTACCGGTTTGTCTATTTCTGTAATGAATTTTGTACCCCGCTATATCGAACTCGCAAACACTGATCCCCGTATGAGTGTCTAACCATGTTTCACTTAGGAATACGAGGTCGAAATCACCCTCTAGAATAACGGCTTTTATTTCGGCAATTTTATTTTTTAAGCTACGAACATTCGCATATATGCATCCCAGTTTGCGCTTTACGTTAACTCTTCTATAACACTCAGATCCGTTCCGTTACCCTGCACCCCGTCGATAGTGCCCCCTTCACGCGCGGGCCGGCCTGGCGCATCGGCCTCACATGGCCGCGCAACTCTCCTACCTAAAATGCTACGTACGGACTCGTCTAAGATCCTACCCAGCCGACTATTACCCACATCGCTTAGGTGAATTCCGTCCTTTTGGAAAAGTGACGGTTGGTCCTGGAATGAATCCCATACGTTAAAAAAGCTAACACCAGTTGCTCGACACAACCGCTTAAGACATTCGTTAGTATAGATCGCTCTAGATTGGAGGCGCAACGTGGATTTAAGTCGGGGGAGAACACCAATAATTCCCACGTTGGTTGCTTTGAATTTCGCCGTATCTATCATGGTTCTGGCATGAAGATGAATATGAAGATGAAGAAGATGAACAAGAAGATGAAGATAAAGATGAATAAGAACAAGAAGATGAAGAACAAGAACAAGAACAAGAATAACAAGAAGAAGAAGAAGAAAAGGGTGTTTAGGGTGTTAAAATAAAGTCTATAAAGGGGATTTAAAAAGGCGGTTAAGATTAGCAAATTATGTCGTAGGCCACACCTCCTTAGTGGTGCTTGTGTAACCAAGCTCTTCCTGTTAAGGAAGAGAACAGCGGCTTGTTTCATTAATATTTTCATTAATATTGTTTCATTAATATTTTCAGTTTTTATAATTTCCCTCCGTCTGAATTCCTTTTAAATATGAGTCGTTTTTTAAACTTTCTCATTTTATGAAACTGCATCAATTTAACCTTATATTACTTTTTAGCCCTCCCCCTCCGCTGTGAAAATAATTCAATATTCGTGTTTTCATGAAAACTGGCGACACAACCCTGATAAACGCCAAGGAAATTATTACGTGAACCATTAAAGCTTAAGAAAGAAAATGAGAGATATAGAAACGGAGAAATAAGGCAAACTATTTTAACCGTTAAATGAAAATGAATATAGGAGTTGGATTTGAACGTGTTTCATTAAGCGCTCTTCGTTCAAATGACCACGACGCTCATCGCTCTGGCAATGAGCATTTGATAGCACAGGTTCGAATTCCCAATATTTTTAGCGTGTATATTCTTTTTTAGTAAGTAGGAAGGAGTAAATGTCTAAGAATTTCTTAACGAGAATAACGACTTAACATCACTGATTTTTATTCGAATTACTCATCGACATTAATATTTAAATATCTTCATCGTATTTGGTAGTATTCAATTTTATACTAAAATTAAGACTTTTGTAAAATTAACAAGAAAAGCCCATTCTCAGCACAAATCATTCGACAAAATAAATTATTCTCAGAATAGAACATAAATAATTCATCTCGACGCTGTTTTTTTCCAAAGTTTGGAAAATGTAGGAGTGCAAAATATATTCAATTATGCGCCTGGATGGCAATATTATTTTGAAACAATTTATATACCCCATTATACTTTTCTACTTAAGAAAATTCAGAACCCATGAAATATCAGGGTTGGATTTCTTTCACGTTTTGAGGGATTTTTTAAGATATTCCCATTTTCTTATTCTTAGGCTTGCAGTATGGCTCAAACCAGGATAATAATGATTTGAAATACTGAAAAAAACACAAAACAAATCATTTGATTAAACCGACAGTTATACATATTTAAGTCTGGCTAGTTCTTTGAGAATAATTATAATCATAATTGTGACGAATATGTTGGTTTCGGTTATCTTCTGTCCCTTCTTAACTCATACATTAAAATTAATGAGGCCAAAGTAATTTAGAGAGAATACGTCAGTCTATATGAGTTATAACTGGATTTTAAATCTATTTGGAAATAGATCTTACACATTTTCAACCAGACAATAAAAATCTGTTTGTTAGGTCCATTTTAACCATTTGAGGCGCGTTTTCTTGTTTTTTCAGAGTCCAGAAGATATCGAGCTGTCACCTCGGTTTTATCTTCGATTCCTGTTCTTCCTGACTTCTCTGAAACCGTTGATAGCTTCAACCACAATTTCCCTCATTATCACCAACAGGAAATTGAGTTTTCGAGAACTTCCGGCTTTCAATAGGTCGGTATTGTAAATGAATCATTTTCAATGGCTAGATTATGATTTGGTATTCTACACGGCTTGGTCATGGGCACATTCGTATTTCATACCTACCTTTTTCTTATTGGCATTCATATGCAAATAATCGGTCCAACATTCCACTTCCATGATGATGGTATTCAAATCTATTTGTCATTCTAGCCCACCACACCCGCTTGTCTCTTAAATTTGTCATTTTTGCTTACGATATTATGTCAAAATGGGATTTTCACAACTTTCTAAAACTAAATTGCAATCATATTAAGGTGGTTGTAGTTACAGAGTCACCCCTCTGACGATATTCCATAAAAGTTTAGTAATTTGTTCTTTTCTTAAACTTAGTGGGTACCTATCTTTTTATGCTACTATTAAACCCCTGATATCACCTTTAGTATTAAATTTTAACTTAGAGCTCATGCATGAAACTCGTCGATCACCAGAGGTTTTATGCTTGGAATCTTTTAGTTTGTTTCATGTACATCGAAGTTATTTGTGTGCCATGGGAAACAGTTCCTTCTTAATCTGTATCGTTACGACGTAGAATAAACTGCTGTCTACTATACGCCCTTCTTCCTTTACTGGTGACTTCAAGAGCGCCGTAAAGAGTCAATTCCTTCGAAAAGTCTTCTCTAAGTGCTAGACTGCAGTTAGGCAGAACCCCCAGTTCTGGGAAGAGTGGTATAAAATCATTTTTATTATTTATATTTATAATATTGTGCATTTTTTGAATGACGCTTTTCATGGCAATGTGCCATTACTCAGCGCCGGTTTACTTCCTAAGGAAAGATTGGAAAGATGTAGATCTTTGAGACAGACTTCGTGTCACAGAGACAGATAGAGATACTTATAGTATCAGGGAAGTGATTTAACATTCTAGGAGGAAATATCGAGAAAGCACAATCACCATTACAGCACAGTCAACTCCTTGGAAAAGTGAATAAGGAAAAAAAGCTGGAATAGATAGATTCAGTGAGGATGACAGGTATAAGGCACTGCGGTGTTTAAGATGTTATATCTTAAGAATATCTTAAAGGTAATTCTTGATCGTGTATGGAGCCATTTAGGGTGCAGACATGTTGAAGAGAGGAATGTTGCCCGTGCAAAGTTTGGAATATTTGAAGGTTCAAAAATGCAAGCATATGGTCAAGCAGGAAGGGAGTTACAGTAACAAGACGGCGAATAACATAAATGTGTCGGTCAATCTTGAAGGCTTATGATAAAATTGATGCTGGATACGTCTAAGATTACGGAGAGAGCTGAGAAAATATGTGCATATATTAGTGGCATCGGCTTTGAGAGATAATTGACTATCAATAGTAACCAAAAAATGTTTAGTATTAGAAAATGAAACCAGGGAGCAATCAAAGTTAACAAAATAAGGAATCGTTTTAGAACACTTAAAATCACTTGTGATTCCCACCATTTACCCGTCAGTTTAAACACCATTGATTTTCCTAAAGTTGGCAGAGATCCATTCAGTAATGATATCGTCTGCGGACTGTGGATAAAATATTTCTATAGGGTCTGCAAAGTAGGTTTTGGCAAAGGTGAGATAGAGTTGTTTGTGATTAAGATTAGAAATATAGAAATAAGGCAGGGCGACGCATAGGAATGCCATAAAGGAGATAGAAAAAGTCCACGTAAGTAAAAGTAACAAATAAACGAGCGTTGCGCTACACCGAATTGCACCTCCGCCTAAACCATATATAAATTTGCCAAAAATGAGATAAAAAATAGAAGCGATAGTTGTCAAATAAAAAAGGCCAGGACACGCAGGGGACTCGGCGGACAGTATCGAATGTACGAGCAATAGATTTACGTGGATGTAGGATAGATGATGTTTTCTGTGCTGTACATTGTCTTAGACTGGACTATCTTATCAAAATTTTTAGTAAACTCTGTGATCGATAATCCAGGTTGATAACAGCGTTTCAATAAATAAGAAAGGAACGAATTTTGACAGTTTAGCTGGTAGCTTGCTGGGGGGATGGGTGGTTACAATAAATTTTATAAGGATTAAGCGTGTATGTGTCTGTACGTCTGTGCATTTAAAAAAAATGGCGAAATGATTTTATTTCTTGCACATCAATTTTAACTGTGTTGTGTCTTGTAGAATGCCTTCCTTTTTGTCCTAAGAGTGCTAAGAGTGCTAATATTGATATTTTAAAGAAGAGAGCCGTTGGAAACACGTAAGGATATATAGAAACGCACAATAATTCCCAAAATAAACTTATATTTTAACTTTAACAATTGGATACACAAAATTTAAAAATTAACCACAGCAATACTCCGAATATTATCATACACAAGAATTAATTCAATTAGTTTGACCCTATAAAATTGGCTAATTTGTTACCCACATCAATAATATAAGATTTAGGCTTACGGACTCTACTGGAGTTTAAATACCTTAGGAATGTTATTGTCTCACGACGCGCGCCGCCTGGCCAGATGTAGGTGAGCGGGATCACAAGGTCCTTTTGGCCAGGGTAGCAGCTAGGGGGTCCACACGGTATTCCAGGGGAAGGGTTCTTCAAGGACGAGAACAATTACGGTGCTTTATGCGGCACCAAGATAGACGTGGTCTCTCTGGCGAGAGTGAGTCGAATTTGGTTCCTAAACCAAGTTAACTTGGAGTGCAGTGTGACCACCGAGTAACGAGCTCGAGATGGAGCTTTTCTCCTTCGTTACTTAATTCCTCATGAGCGAGGACTGAACTCGGGGAGGGTCTTATTCAAGGGCGAGGATCGATGAGGGAGAGTTTCTCTGACGAGAATAAGTTAAACTTGAATAAGTTAACTTAAAGGTCGGTTTGGTAATCAGGAACTAGCTCGAGGATGAGCTTCTTCTTTGTTCCAGTCTTGCTCAAGGGCGAGGATAACGAAGGGTGATTTCTCTGACGAGAATAAGTTAAACTTTGTTCCTTAACCAAGTTAACTTATGAGTTCGGTGTGGCCACCGAGTAACGGGACGAGGGGGAGCCTTTTCCTTCTTCTTTTCTTAATTCCTCAAGGACGAGGAATACCCCTGGTGTTTAAGATGCACCAGGATATGAGGAGTCTCTCTGACGAGAGTAAGTTGAAGTTGAACAAATTAACTTAATGTTCAGTTTGATAACCAGGGACTAGCTCGAGGAAAAGCTGCTTCTTAGCCCCTTAAGGTAGGTAGACTGCCTCTTTTGCAGGGTACTTCTTGGTCTGGCGAGCCAAGTAATCTACCTGTCCAGTCTCGGTAGCCTAGGGTCTTAATCCGGGGACTTCGTCACCTGGAGACTGCCGTATTCTACCAATCCAGTCTAGGTAGCCGGGGTCTTAATCCGGGGACTTCGTCACCTGGAGACTGACGTATTCTACCAATCCAGTTAGGTGGCCCGGGGTCTTAATCTGAGGACTTCGCCACCTGGAGACTGACGTATTCTACCAATCCAGTCTGGGAAGCCCAGGGTCTTAATCCGAGAACTTCGTCACCTGGAGACTGACGTATTCTACCAATCCAGTCTAGGGAGCCCAGGGTCTTATTCCGAGAACTTCGTCACCTGGAGACTGACGTATTCTACCTTGATTTTCCTCAGTGTTTCTTATTTATACCTCGTCACCCCACTGAAGGAGGATAAGAGGGGGGGGGGAAGCTTGAGGACAGGCCCAGGAGGGTTCTTATTCCAAACGTTTTTTCTCACCAAGTCTTACATCGGCTCCTCGTTAGCCCTCGAGCTTGGGAGAAACACGTCTCCATAGAAAATGAAAAAAATAATCTCAAAAGGTTTTGCTACGACTGTAGTGTTACCCAGGCAAAAATCGGACATCACAGCATTTGTAAAACTTGCTATCATGCCAATTTTTGCATGTGGATGGAAAATCTGGATAATGATTTTGCTCTTTATAAATACTGCGAACTTGTGTCAAGTAATTCATAGGATGGATCAAGGGAATCATAAAGGCATTACTCTTTGGGATACCTATGTTGTAAAGGGATGGAAAATAGCATGTGAAGGATTTATACTTCAGCATGATAAAGCTAGAGGTTATGAAATTTCGAGCAAATCTTTAATGCTAATGTTCAAAGCAGAGATGCACAATTTGTGAGAATTAGAGGGTGTCCAAATTTCCAAGCTACATGACGTATATAATTGAAAATCATTCTAAATCCAATGCTTTTAATGGCTTAATGAAGTCTTGTAAAGAAAGTGAAAATTCTGATTTTCATTTCCTTACCAAATAAATGTAGGATCTTCTTATGTTTGATAGCTGTAATGAATTCTGTCTGAAAAAGTCAGCAAACTAGTGTTCTTCTCTCTTTATATTTAAAGATTTTTAAATTTACCTTAAATGCCAACCTTTTGTTTCAGAAGTAAATCAAAATGAGAAAACAAAACAGGCTGCTAAATACCCAAATGGGTCCACTGCCTTAAAGCTAATTTCTCATAAACTTTTTATTTTAGTTTTAGAATTAACTGAAAGCGTGGAACTGGATAAAGTCAATTATAATGTGATAAAAAATGAGGACAACTATAAAAAATTCAGTCTACCGAAATTTGGTTTCAATGAACCAAATCCATTAACACAAGCATAGCTTAATATTCTCACAAGAAATTTTAGTTGTATCAAAAGGTGATCGCAGCACCTTGGCTCTAGCTAGTCTCAGAGAGAACAATTAACTGTTACCAAAAACTACATATTACTGGCAGGGAAGTAGGGATGAAGAAATCAAGAAGTCATCTTTCGTGTGTCGTGGAATGGCCAGACTATATATATATATATATATATATATATATATATATATATATATATATATATATATATATATATTTAATTGTTTTATTAATTTTTAATATACCAAATAAACTTTGACTTGAGGCGTAGGTTCGTGCCTCGGTGATCGTTCTCTAGGAGTGCTAAACTCTATTTTTATTCTAGTGAATGAATAAAAGGAGTTTCTTTCTTGACTTTATCAATTATTGCCTCTTAAACTCGTTCGAGGATAATTAAAACAGTGCTTTTACTAAACAAATAGACTTTAATGAACATAAACCCCTCACTAAATAACATAAAAAATACGGATCTAATACACTTAAAAAAGAAAGAAAATGGGATTGCTGGGCGATCTCTCGAAGCTCGATTCGACATAGAATTTTACGGGGGAAGCAATTTTAAGTTAATATCTTTGTCCTCTGCCAGACATCCAATAAACTAATTATTATGCACCGGGACATAAACAACAGGATTATTCTTTACTTACATAAGGTAATGGAGATTAAATACCCGAGATCAGTTAGACTATCTTCGGAGATTTTGTTCCGGAGACGCGTAGCTCAAGTAGTTGGTTGTTTGCTCAATAGATAGCGTTCGTCGACCAGCCTGTCGATTTTTTGGGTGAAGTCACGAGGGACCTGGGTTTGGTGGATGCTCAAGCGAAAGCTTAGTCCTTATTCTTTTCTTCCGGACGAGATGAAATCGTCGTCTTCTTTTTTTTTCTATCTAGTTGGGGTTTGTCCAACTCAGATAGAGTAAGATTTAGAGTCCTCAAACTGAGGAGCTTGATACTCAATAATCTTGGGGCTCGAACGGCACCGAGCTTCCTTGATCCAACTGGTTTGTACAAAGACTGCAAGTTCTCCTTAACTTGCAGAAAACTTTCTACCACTGATTTTTCTGTTTTCTTCTCGAACTCGAAAAATCTCTTAACTGGTGACTTTCTTGTCTCTTCTGTTAGAACGAACAAAAAGCCACGTTTACTTGGGTCAACCTGTTATATACCAAAATTACTCCCCCGGGGTGATGGGGAGGTGGAGGGGAGACTCGCAAAGTGAGCCCTTAGGTTGGTCTCCGGCGCTTGGAGTCTTTTAGCTCTGAGAGAGGGTAATACGAGATCAGCAGTTTGCACTTTTGATTTGATTGTTTACAAGTACACCCTCGAAGGACCTGCCTTTTGAGCTGAGGTCAGAAATCTGTGTCCTCAAATTTACCATTTTGCTCGTTTTCCTATGTTACCGGAGACCATCGGAGGGGAAAAGCTAAACCCAGATGTCTTTTGTTATTATTTCCTTGGCCTCGATAAATATATATATATATATATATATATATATATATATATATATATATATGTATGTATATATACCTATGTACTTTTGCGGCTTCGGGCTGAAATTGGTTGAAGACCGTTAGTGAATGGGGATATTGTTATGAGTCCAGTCCCGATGGTTTATTATTAACTTTGCGGGGTCCTTTATAAAACAAATATTTCAGAGTGCAAGTTGGCCAAAGATCAGCAGGTAGCTGCTACGCGTTGGAGTGGTAAAAGAAAGACAATGACCAGAATATATATTTACTAACAACTAAATAATATTTAAATATAAACAAATATTGGGTTACAAGGAATGGTCGCACAGATAGAGTTTAATGACTAAGCGAGACACAGGTGGGTTAATTAGGAGGATTAAGAAGGTCGGATTCAGGTAGGGGATTTAAAGGGGGATTTTAAACCAGGGCGCACACAGAAATAATGGATCGAAGGGGTAAGCCAGATTTAGATCAATCTGCAGGCGGTAACGGCTACAATTGCTTACGTGCTCGTTGCAGAAAAGGGGCTAGTTAGGATACGATGAATGCGAAGGGGGAAGTCAGGTTATCTCTAGCTTCAGATGAGGGAGCACTAGTAGATGGCTTTCGGAGATGGCAATCCTCGTCAGATACTTGATTGCGAATGGGCAAGTTGGGTTACCTCTCGCTTCAGATGAGGAAACACTAGTAAATGGCCTTCGGAGATGAGAATCTTCGTCAGATACTCGCCAATTGACTATGGCAGAGTTCACGAATGTTGATATAGCCTTCTTCCTTAAATCCAAATCGCCGATGGGGGAGAGGGGGCGAGAGTCCTTCAGCTCGATCGCCGTAGTAGGTGGGAAGTCTATTAGTATTGCTTACTAAACTAAGTAGAAGATTATTTATATGCCTGGTGAGGTAGACTTTGGTGGCTTTGGCGGCCCTCCACACACACGTGTGATTTTAGGAAAAGGTCGGCAGCTCCTTCAGGGTGAGGATGGATTTTGATAACGTTGACTTGAAATGTTCAATGGACGGAATGCAAGAATGTTGGCGGCTAAATTGTGGCCATAAGAGACGATGGATCGGTCCCTTATAAAATGTAGCTGGGGCGTGATAACGGCGTAGGCTGCATTCTCACCCTGGATCAACCATGCTTTCAAAGCTCCATGCGGTGATCTCAGGACCAAGTGAGTAGTAGTATTGTAGGTAAAGGGTCAAAGGCACACAAACCTGGCCTCCTATGATCGTATCCAAATACATACACACACACATGGACTCGCATTCAAGTGGGGTTAATCGACTATACCAATCTGTGAAAAAGATCGCTAAAAGATCTGATGTGGAAAGCTTTCTCTCAAGTTTGGATAACTATGCATTACAGAAACCTGTTTGCAAAAGATTCAAGATCAAAAACGTAAAAGTGCAAGGCTCTAACGAGATTTGGCAACTAGATTTAACTGTGATGTCCAAATATGAAATTTTAATTATGGTGTACGCTACATACTCTTCGTAATTGACGTATATTCTTGATATATCTTGTTAATTCCTTTAAAGCAGAAGGAGGACTAGATAGTTTTAAATGCTGTAAGAAATCTCATGGGACAATCCGGATGGATTCCAGGATGGATTCCAGCCAATGCAACAATGGCTTTATTGAATGAGAAGTTACCAGGTCGCATCATCTCCCGAAACAGCGAGGTCACTTGGCCACCAAGATCGTGTGACTTGACGTCTTTAGATTTCTTCCTTTGGGGTCATCTCAAAAGTAAGGTCTATACCATCAAACAACAACAATTCAAGAGCTGAAAGATGAGATAATAAGGCATGTTGGTGAGATCGAGGATCAACTATTCCGTGGACATTTAAAGGCCTAAGATTCCCCACCTCATGCCTGGATGCAAAATTAATACATACTAAAATCATTGTAAGGAAGAGAAATCGGGTTTGAAGTTAAATAATTATCTCATTGAGTTTCCTGCTAATTCTCAGACGTATCATGCCCGCAGTCATTAGTGTTGATAAAATGATACTTTCTGAATGCTTTGGTGAACCTCATGAAGCTGAAATAAGCACAAAGAGGTGTATTTGAAAATAACTTTTGCATATCTAGTTTCTTAGATCAAAATATAACAATGACCAGATTGAGCTTGAAAAATATAGGAGATTAAAGAATCCAGCGATGGAAGAATTTCTAAAGAGGACAGTAAAGGCTGAATATATCGCATCTTGGCTAAATATAACACGTATTTGTTAGGAGGATACTAGTAAAAATGCGGAGTCAGCATTTGTTATTTTTGAGTGTTTATGGAAGCAGAATGATATTTAACCCTTTATTTTGGTATGATTAGCGGGAGATTTTTTATTGAAGAGTTATCTCTCATCTTAGTAGAATTTTAACAGGGAATTCATTTTTCTGTAGAAAAAAAAGTAATTTCATATGCTCCTATTTGATTATTTAGATTCAAAATCATAAGGAGGGGTGCATAATAAATTATCAAATATTTACGTAATTATAGTAAGCACCCTTCCGTGTAACTCGTCTACCGTAATTACAAAACCCACTTATATGACGGAATCTCATGATAGCAGTTTACAAATGGAGTAAAATTGAATACTTTTATTCATCGACGATTTACTCTTGCTAGCCAATGGATGTATAAAGCGTTGAAAATCCACACCCGACTCCCTGGTTCGAATCTTGTCGAAATCAGCAAACAAGATTTCAACGCTAGGAGTGGGCAGCCGCCATTAATGTGGGGAGTCAGGCCCGAGACAAACGTGCAGACAGCTGCAATCACTTACTCCATCACACATTCAGACACTTTCGACAGGATTGTCCCTTCCTACCCCCTCTCTTCTCATACTCAACAGTTAACTCTTCGTGTTCGTGCTTTTGCGAGTGGTTGTCAGTCTAAACTTTGTGTGAATGCCATAATTCGGTCTGAGGATTTGTCACCCCGTCTTTATTTTGTTTTTTTTATGGCAGTCACAGGATAATGTGCACGTATGTATTAAGTCATCCCATAATATAATTGTGGGATTTGTTTTACGTTAACCATTATTTTATAGATCGAAATCAAACAAACCCTTGAAGTTATCTATTTTTTAAATAATGATTTATTTTTTAATTTAAAAGTAATATAATTTACATCACTTTCTACCACTAGTTCCCATCTTTTTATTAAATTCTATTACCATATTCTTAAAAAAATGTTTGAGTAATCAAAAAGCTTTTTAAGGTTGTTAAGACTCTTTTTTGTTCAAATATTCTGTTCGGATTATTCCCGCTAAAACAAGGCTGGGCTAAGCAAAGTGGTGGCGTTTAGATGAGAGGCGATTGTCTTCGATTGGTTTGGAAAGATAATTTTCCTCTCCAGAGATTATTCGAACGATGTTTAGTCCTAAATGCTTTCGTTAGATCTAGTTTAATTAAAGGTTCGAAACACATAGAAGAGTATGTATGAATTTGAAGATTGGAAAGCCTTTGACAATGTCTGGGTCGCGAGATTAAAATTCAAACATCTTCGACTCAATCTCGGCTTCAGGATGCAAAGGTTACTGGCTAACTACATAATGAATAGGTTGGCATTTATTAGCATTGAAGGCCAAGAAACTCCCACTTTCCATCTTCAGACCGAGGTCCCGCAAAAGGGTTGTCTGAGCCCAACCCTATACTCCATCTTCATGGCAGACCTTCCGTCTCCATTATCACCAGACTGTATGAATATCCAGTATGCGGATGATATCAGCCAGGTAATCTCATCTCGATCCACAAAATACAAGATGTCAAGCAATGACTGCCGAAAGGGAGATAAAAAATATAAATTAATTTGAAAGTAAATTGAAGATTAAAACCAAAGAGACTAAATTCAAAATAATAGAAAAATCAACCCTCTATGATCAACGAAGTTGATCAAATTTAACTCATGCATAATCTTTTCAAGAAGAAATATACACCCTTTTGTGTCAAACTTTTAAGGAAGTGTGTGCTAACTTTTCCCGAACTCATCTCAAATCAAACAAGCCTTTTTCAATCGATCATCACTGTAAACCTCACAGTTATTAGCCGTTCTTGTTGATGTGCAATCAATAGACACACTAGTGGACATAGTATAACGTTTTCTGGCAATAAACTCCAGGTCACTACATCCTTTCTTCGCAACTGCAGCATTGGCTGTATTGAGGGACTTATATATGTATATCATCATGGAGAGATGCCGCAGAATCACTCTCCATCTCATTTCGGGGATATAAGAAAACTGCAAACAAAAATTTTTGACCTCATCTTTGAAGTTAAAAAGCTTTGCTGTACATTAAAGTCGAGATTAAGGAGTACTAACCGGAGTTATCATTCAAAGGATTCATCTTTAGGGCGATTGAGCACGCAAATTATGAGCAACTAACAAACCAACAGCAGAATTATGACATTACAGCCAATTCAGGAAAAATATTCATAAAAGGTGTGCCACTGAGCTATTAACAACTATGAAACATGTGAAGTCTGTCGTTTGCCTTCAGTAATAATATCATCTCGGGTGGGTTAGATCTGTTGTCAGACATATTATAACAGGTACAATCATTTAGTAGAAATAAATTAAAGGGTATCGATACTATCCCCTGACACTTAGGGCAGTCAATCCCATTCCATCTCCCCTTATCTCAAGTCAACTTCCGGTGAACACATATACGTTTTTCTAAAGGATGCCTAAAAATCTAACTTTTACTAGTGACTGATCATCGATATTTTTTCTCCCTGTACACTTTATGCAACATTTATCTCTCAAACTTGACCGTAAGAACGGAATTATTACAGATAAGGTAGCGTTATATTCTATAAATTGCATACCCTATTACGTTTGCTAATTTTTCAAATTTGCTGCCATAATCGATGAGACTGACCAAAATCACTTGGAATAATTGAGTATTATTCTTTGCTTTTATCCCAAATAGTTCTATAACTCGCTCTGCACATCTTTGGTTCAATTAGCTATTCTAAAATTGGTCTTAACCAGCGAAAAGAGAAATCAAGTATCCCCAAGATGGCAGTTTGTATCCCATTCGATTTTAATTTAAATTCATGCGTTTAGTTCTCTTTGTACATTTCCTTAACGAAGTGCTGAAAGATCTCCCCCCCCGCGTGGATAAAGATTTGATATTATCAAAATCTCACAAAGAGCATGCAATTTATCTAAAAACCTAAAGATATAATCTGATAAATAGCCTTTGGTTCTCATTTAAGCTTGAGCTTTGGTTAGCTTAGTATTTAACCATTGGATTTCTGGCATTAAAGTCCCAGGTTTAATCACATCGAACCCTTGAAATAAAACTTTAACGTATTTGTAAGACAGATCGCTGATTGGTCCGAAGCGTTGAAACTAGTTACGTTGAAGGTTAAGGTGAATTAAAATTTTCCTTCGCCTTAAACTTACCTAGAGCTACGTAAAATTCTGGGAGTTTAATTTTTTCGAGACGAAACCTCATGAATATCTAAAAGGCAGTTAGAGGCTAATAACGAGCTTGGCTTACTTTACTGGGGGACACTCAAAAGCTTTTGCGGCCACCAAAGATGCGGTTTCCTCCACTAATTAATGTCATCTGAGGCTTGAAACCAAATTACTTTTTATCTCCGACTATTTCTCATACGCATGTGGTGCGCTATTAGAACAGCGGGATGAAAAAATAAAATCTTTTACCCACTTGTCGGTTTTTCTAGGAAATTCACACAAACACATTCCAAATACTAAACCTTCTATATAGAATTACTTGCAGCCTGTTTGAAGGCAACGCGTTTCTCCCTATTTTACAATGTTCAGACTTTACAATATATACAGATCATGGCGTGATAATCGTTATCTTCATTTTGCGTTAGATTTCGCCACAGATGTACTCTGACTGCCTGCTGTTGAATTGGCAGAGGCAAAGGCACACTTGAAATAGGTGTCTTGAACCTGATTCCTGATTGTCATTTGACTTTGAATTACTTTCATAATTCAAAGTCAAATGACAATCAGGAATCAGGTTCAAGACACTTATGACAATCAAGAATCAGGTTCAGGAAAAGTTTTTCTCAATTGATATAAGCACAATTACACATACTGGCCGGGAAAACATTAAATCTCAAAACATTTGACACGAAGCTAAAGATCTTGCTTTCACATCATCTCTTGCCCATGATTGACTTCGAGCACTTGGCTTTCGAATAAACAAATGTTAACTGTAGAGAAATTATAACAGAAAGCCACACGGAGAGCCAGTCGAACATATACGTTAAAGTCCCTCTTCAGAGAGAAAGAGAGAATCTAGCCACATGAGGAGAGGCGAGGGAACGTTATCCGGCTGACTAGCAGTCAAACGACCTACCTTTTGATCTCCCCGCCACATAAGTAGTCGAGAGCGAGCTGTTGTGTCAAGATGACCACTAAAGGCAGCTCTCAAAAGATCGGATTACCTACGAGGCCCAGAAACCCGCGATTAAAGCGACCCCAAAAGCGGTGGGAGATCAAAAAGAACACCAAGGATTGTGACGGTCGTCGGTGCCTCTGATTAAGAAGCGGACCTGGACTCCGTGGTGCCACTCCTCCCCTCACCCATTGCACTTCCTTCAGCGGCCTCGCCCCTTCCCCCTAAGATGAAGCGGTCGCCAGGCTATAAATAAGCCCTATAAAGAAAGAAAAGAGGTTATTATTATTCGGTGAGAGACGATAGAGGACTAGATCGAGGAGATCGGTCCGTCACCCAGTTTCAAAATCAATCTTCTACAACTTAGGAAACGTCACGATTTCGTATCATAACCATACCGAATCATCCTTAACAGATTTATTAAGAAGTCTGGTTGGATCACAATTCCTAGTGCCAAACAGGAATTTCGGCAGCCAGAGAAGATTATTATTAGTCTAGGAGAGACGATAGAGGACTTGATCAAGGTGGTCAGTGCTTCATCCAGTTCAGAGAGATCGACTTCTACAACCTAGAAGTTCGTTGCCTTTTCTCATCGGTGCCATACCGAGCTATCGTTTACAGACTTAAACGAAGTCTTATTGGATCACCATTCCTAGTGCCAAACAGGAATTTCGGGAGCAAGAGCAAAGAAAACCCGCTCACCCTCAGGTGACTCTCAAATCGCAACCTCCGTAAGAGTAAGAGGAGAAAAACTAATCCCTAACGAAGTTACATTTTTAAAGTACTTTAAAATCACCTCGTATACCCAAACCCAACTGGCAGCCGGCGTAACAGACGAGGATTCTAAAAGACTTTAAGAGCTACCTAATAGAGTACTCCTTGAGTTAGAGAACAACACCTCTCTGCGTCTTTTAAACGTAACAAGAGGCAAAGTTGCATGAAGAATTTGTCCTCACCCCCCCTCCTTCCTCGACACCTTATCTCGTGAAATAAGAAACTCCAGCCGCTCGCCCGAGAAAAAGAAGCGTGGAAAAATCCAATATACCGACATCCGTCAACCTCTGATCTTTTCAAAGTCATGTAAGTCCGAATGACTATTTATAATTGTATTGATTTAGTAGGAGTTTAATACGGTATTCAAATTAACAAAAGTAGAGACAATTTTTCGGGAACCCCGTCATATTTACAGTTAGAAGAGTCAAACTTAAATTGGAGTTTAATGATAATCTAAAAGGGTCGCCATAAAATAACTAATTGGCAACTGGTTTGTTTACTTGAAGCATATTTCGAGTTAGGAATGATTATCTTCTAAAATAGGCCCGGTTTCAAGGATTTTTATCTCCGTTAAACTTATCATGTTATTGTAAATATTATATTTTAGTAGTTAATTGATAAATTAACAAGATATACGTATTTTGGGTTAAATTAATGGTGTTTCCTTGGATTCTTACGTGTTTGACAGGCCCTTCCTTAAAACAAAAACACGTCATTAAATCTCAAAACATTTGACACGAAGCTAAAGATCTTGCTTTCACATCATCTCTTGCCCATGATTGAATTCAAACAATTGGTTCCTGAACAAACAATTGTTAACAAATTAATATTTTTTAGACTATCAGATTTCATCCCGTAATTATACATCAACTTCACAGAATTGGCTTGATGATCAAGGATTCGAGATAAACAATGATCTAATTTTCTTTAAGAATTCATGGTTCATTCGTAAATAGCAAGATTAGCTATTGAAGATCTATGTACAAACTGTCACCATTTCTTTGTTTTGCTTTAGACCTAAAGCTATGTTTTCAATCCATACTCATTATCCTAGGTAAGAAGGATTCTTAGCAAAAAATAATTTAATGGACGTAATGTTTACGTGACTCAGGCTTGAATGGGTAGCAAAAGAAATATTATTGCATCACTACAGGTCTTAAGAAAGCACCGAAAATCTTTCTCAAATTAACGCGAATTCGTGTCAATACCAAGAAGAAAATGAACCATTTTTAATTTTTTGAGATACACTTCAATATATTAATGAAAAGAATCTAATGTTTATATGTAAAGAACGAAACTTTCAAATAATTAGATGAAAACTTATATTCTTTTATATGAAATCACTTTTATCCTATATACCCAAGAAGGGAAAAACTAAATGTACTATTTAAATTTAAAAGATTAAGGCAATGAAAAATTATTTCAAGTCTTAATTATGTCAGGATCTAAAAGCCTTATTTGATAATAAATTAATATATAAAGTATATATATATATTATATAAAGTAATATATAAAATTCTCACTAGATAAGTTTTGGACGCGAATAATCAAGAAGTGGACCAATTGCTTTGAAATGTATGTAATCAGTTGGGCTTCCATAAAGATCGGTAGCCAAGAATTGAGAATTTATGGCAAAAAACCCAAACAAATTTTAATTCCCTGCGCGCTTTCCTATGAAAGAAAAGAGTCCAAAACTTCAGTAGTTTCTCAGGATTATCTCCTAGCGTAAATTTCCTTACAATTTTAGCGACATTATTTTGTTATCAAATCTGACATCATTAACAGACATATCACCAATAGAGAATAAACTGAAGCCAACGGTAGAAGCTTGGTCCATCAGATGAGCGTACTACACGAAATCGCTTGAAGCCATTGGGGAGAAGTTACCGAGCAACCTTTCAAAGAGTGGCCTCAAAGGCATAATGGCCTCTGCATTTATTCTTTGTGTTCTATTTCGGCATGGACGACAGGGTTTTCCAGCCTATATTCTGGCCAATCTAGGGGGTGCTCAAGCCATGGCAAATCGGCCTCGGATTCTCCATCACCGAAACAATGAAAAGCGCGCCTGTCTTCTGGACACCCTCCGAGGGAGTTTAGTCCAATATCACTTATTTCTTCTTTTCCCGTTGGGGACTCGAAGTGCTTTATAATTATCAATCGTTCTTTGTTTTCATTTAGGATTGTGACGGCTAAAGCTTTTAGCATTTTTATCTCCCCATCACAAGGCGGCTCCAAAGTCTGTCTGAACTTCTCTTTTCCGAAACCTCCAACGTCAGAGAGGAGAGCTCATATCTTTTTGTTGAATTGATTCATTTTTTTATATTTAGGCTTTCAGGCGACTTCGCATACAAATGCAAATGAGTAAGATCTGGATTAGGTTGGTTTTCGATGGACAATAATCACTTCTCTTGAGAGACTCCGCCTTCTGGGGTGCGGGCGCTTTACTCTAGATATTCCAGTACCTACCCTACTTCAAAGAGGAACGCTCTACAGTATCAATAATTCCCCATTCAAAATGTTGGAAATTACATCGAGGATTTCCAAGCACAGCTACAATTAGCGGAAGGTGATTTTGGATAGAACCAAACTGCCGCTACTAAAGGGTAGTATCTGGGATGCCATCGCACAAGCATCGAAGGGAAGCAAATGAGGGAACACTGACTTCCAGGAAATAAATATTAATTAGTCAAAGAATTAATGAAATTTTGTAAAGCTAAGTAAAATAACCTTAAATATATCTAAAAATTAAATTAATTCATCCTTATTTACTATGATCTACTATTTAACGATGCAGAGGAAAATTAATACCGTTTTGATAAAATATATTATTTTATATATACCTTCAATCATCCTTAATATCAGAGAAAATTTTATATTTATGTGATGTACTTAATTACATAAATGATAATTAGATGATGTAAAATCTTGTAAACATGGAAAATGTGGAAAAACTGCCCGTGTGAGCATACATTGTTATGTGGGAAGAGAAGACGCCCTTTCAGATAACAGGTGGCAGGCTTTTGTTCAATATATTTATTAAAATTTTGCAAGTGTTGATTTATAATATAAGTCTGCAGTAACTGTTTGTTTACTAATGGACTTCTTAGGATGAATAACTCCTATCACATCCAAACTCATGCAGAAAAATAGCTTTATGCTGTTGTAGACCACGTCTTGGATTATAATAAGGCTAAATCACATATTAGTTATTAGGATAGGTACCGCGTGTGCCCGGCATTTTCCGCTCATGCGTGAATGACCGTTAATTATCGGGGAACATTATTGTAAGCGCAGGGACAGATCGAGCCGCTTATAGATAAAGATAATAATATAGGTTTATTAATAAATTTATATGTTTGAGTAATAGTTATCGATTATCTTCCTTAAAAAATTAACCCCTGGTGCTTTGAGCAAATTGTGAGTGTAAGTTATTTGCTTCTAGTTACTACAACCACTTGTCATCAGTATCTATACATCATTCACCAAAAAGTGGATGGTATCTTCTCCTTTTATATCTCCAAAACTATTCTCCGTTTGTGACATACAAAATATAATAGCAGCTTCTAAGTTGACACCGTTGGCAAATATCTCGCGTCCCGTAAATACGCCGCCGAGATGTGATGCAGTTTGGAATGCTCTATGACGGGAAAAGAAAATCCCATTGATGAAATTAACCTCAAAGAGATGTGTATATAATCAACTCTTATCCGAACTAAGACAGTTTGCTGCGAAGAAGGCGTATCATAATCGTTTCTGCAAAGTTCTGTTACACTCGGTTTATTTACATATTTTTCGAGAGGTTTACATGTGTGATAGAAAGGGTTCCGTCAAAGAAACTTAAAATATTACTTTTCTAGCATGCTTCATGAAAATATCTTTTTTCTATTGTGTGCAAGTGTGGAGAGATAGAATTAAAAAGAATCGAGCTCTCTGCTCTCCTGTATTACGGCCACAACAAGTCCGACACCGCCATGTGGCTCAATTTCAGCCGGATGACCGCCCACAGAGTAACTGAAAGGCTAAAGAGAGGGTAAACTTCAAAGAGTGACCTCTACAGAAAGAGCTCAAGTTTCAACAGTTTGGGTGTAAGAAAAGCATTTTAAAGTGTTCAAAAGATTAGAATAACTGCTCTCGCAAAGAAGAAGAACATATCGGTGGCCGCAATGTCCAAGGACGCCAAAAAGAAGGTCGACAAGAGTTTGTGGTACGTGGAAAGCTCTTGTTCATTGTTTGTATGTGCGATCAACCTCAAGAGAGCTTTCGTCGCCTTCTCAAAGACGCAAAGAGGCAAGGTAATCTAGTTTACTTTTTTCTGAAGACAAAACCTTCATGGTCTGTGAAATCATCATAACCAGAATATCAGCGTGGTAAGCTTCAGGCAGGACTTCTTTGATGTCCGCTACATATCCATGACCAGGAACCCGGCTTCTGTGATGAAGCACAGCGTCATGTTTCAAATGGTGTGAAAATGATGTAGGTGTGGTTCGCGCTCATTTGGGTGAGAAAGATCATGAAGAATTCGAACTACGTCTCTAAGCAGCACGGTTCGCCGGGCAACTCGGCCAAGACCGTGCAGGAGTGGATAGGAATGACATAAACATCTGCTCGAAGGGATGTAGGCTGCCGCAGTCACCCGACTTCAATCCCCTCGACTATATCGTGTGGGCGCATGTCGAAGGCAAGGCCTACAATTTCCCCCACAGCAACGTCGATGACCTGAACTCCTCCATCAAATGCGTGTCGGCAGCATGAGGAAGAGTTCCGTCTGCAATGTATGCTTGGATTTTAGGTCTTGCCTTGAGAGCGTACTCGCCCCCGAGGGCTACCACATAAATTAATAATACAATGAGAACAAACATATATATGTTAGAATAATAGAACCGTGTCAAACTTAATTCAAACTATTATTTAGATCGTCATAACAAGTGTAACAGGACGTTTTTAATACCCGGTATATCTCTCCTTACACTCATATACACACACACACACACACACACATACACTGTCTCTCTTCTCCTCCATCCACTCCTCTCCATCTCCCATCCTCCTCTCCTTCTCTCCCAGTCCTATCCCTCTCCCCATTCCTCTCTCTATCCCACTCCTCTCTATCACCTTCTCCCCTCTCCCTCTCCCCCTTTCCCCTTCTCTGGCCCTCTCTCTTTCTTTCTTTTCTTTGAAAGATTATGTTTAAAAGTTAAATTCAAATTGCTACTCAAATTCGCTCTCAACCCAAGTTATTCAACACCCCGTTCAGGAAGTAGTTCAGTGCCGATCTCTTTATTCAGACACTTGTACTGAGTGGATAGTAATTTTTTTCTTAGACACTGTAGGTACATTTAAGCTGCATCCACAATCGATTGCCTTAAGTTGGCATATATCGAACCAGTAGGTCAGCCAGTGGATTACTCCATTGACTTATCATATTTACGAACACACGAATAAACCCGCATTCGTGTGACTATAGCCGCCGTACTACAAATTGACCCATGGATTTCTCGCGTGTGAGGTAATCGCTGAAGCCAGGCCGATTAACCGCTTATTGGCACGTATCATTTCCCTGCATTTCTCCATCGATATCTCTCTTCTCTTATTTATTAATTATTTCTATTTTTTCCAAATGAATGTAAAATCCGATACAAAAGATATTCTGCCTATTATTGAGTTTAATCTCATGTTAACGAGTTCGAAACTATTATTTCTATGAGCCACTCCATTAACTCTCCCCACAGCCACGCATACTTTATATTATTAAATGATTTTTTTAAGAATTACACAGGTTGACACTGAAAATGACGATTGTCCAATGAAAGCAGATTGAGATTTCTCTCACTTCATATGATTTATTTTTAACCTTAGACAAATTTTGTCGCTCTACGGTGCACATGCTCCAAGTTTGCTATTTCCTTGCATATATGAAAATTAAACTTAAAATAAATACCTTAAGTGAAGTCCAACAAACGCCTTATATAATCGAAAATTAATATATTTTGATTGAAATGCAAATCTTCTACCATTGCACCCCAAAGCTCTGTTTGATTTTTACGATGATATCAATACAATCTAAAGGCATAGGAGCCTTTAGATCGATCGAATTTGATACAATCAAATTATTTTCAACAATAACAGCATTTATATTATTGCCACCAAAGCTTTAAACCAGATGGGAGCGTTAGTAACCTAGACGCATTAGCTGACACTAATCTACAATGATCCACTTCTAGATCAATTTCACCCCTTTTAACTACTGTATCTTAGTCTTTTTGTAAACTTTCGAATTTGCATTAATATTTTGTTCTATTTAGCGAGTTTCTATCGTCCACAACCTTCATTTTTATAGTAAATTAATGATAAGTTCATTAACAAAGATTATAAATAACAACGGTCTAACCGGAGCCTTCCTCGGTTAACTAGTCAATTTTTATCCCACTGAACTATATTAATTTTTATTCCTTACTCTTTTAACTGTATAAAAAATCTTTTTTCTCTTGCAAAGTATTTAATATTTTTTTAAAATCTACATAAACTTTATCGATACTTACGGAGGTCGAAGCTTGTTACCATTAATGGAGAAAATTAATCGAATACCAGCACTGAAACCTAAAGCTATTGTAGGTAAAATTTATTAATTTTTGCGGATTCTAAATGCCCTATGGTCGTTGTTTATAATAATAGACAAAAGGAGATTTCCACAAACAGATATAATAAAAAGAGGCAAAGAATTGTCACGTTTAGTCTCAATCCCCTTTTTGAAAATCCTGGTTACATTTGAAGCTTTAAATTCGCTTGGAGCTAATCTTTCATTAATTGATCGATTGAAAATTGCACGAACTGGTTTTCTAAATACGTTTTTCAATTCTTTAAAATGAATGAATTGGGTAGATTTTAAAGTCCCGGATCTTTCGATATTTTAAATTTAATTAATTTAGTCGTTTATTTCGTTTTCGGTTAAATTAATATCTCTCGATTTTTTTTTTTTTTTTTTTTTTTTTTTATAGAGCCCATCTGGCAACTACCCACTTGGGCATAAGTCGCCGAAAAACACGACAGCCTAGAATTAGGCTACTTTAAAGTTAAAATATGAAAACTTAACAATCAATATAAATTTGAAAAACTTAACAATCGAAGCAATCTCCGGCAGCGGGGGGAGGTCCCCCTCACCCCGGTGCAGGAGAGTGCAATCTAAAACAAAACAATAACAAAAAAAGGAACCTTAAATAAAGGGGAGAAGGCCGGCCTCCCCCAAAAAGTCAATAAGTCCACCAGTCATGGTGCACGCACTCGTCCCGAGTACAAGGGACAGGCGGTAGCGACCCCGCCCATCCCGGTACCGAGACAGGTATCGTGCGCGAAGATCACCCAGACTGGGACATTCGACAAGAATATGCCGAACAGTCTGGGGGACGACGCAGTCGTTGCAATAGGGCACATGCGAGCGCTCCACCAAGTAACGATGCGTCACACGAGTGTGTCCGATTCGAAGACGACAGAAAGCAACCTGAAGCCGCCGCGGCATTGGGGGATAGGTCCATGGGAACAGTCGCGGCGCAATGGCACGCAACTTTAAGTTCCCCTCGACCGTCTCCCATCTTCTTTGCCAAGCAGTCCGAAGAGCTGCCCGTATTCCTGCCATGTAGTCGGTGTGAGGAAGAGCGAAACGCTGGTCCGGTCGCAGAGTCCTCGCGGACTCTTTGGCGCCCTCATCGGCGCGCTCATTCCCCGCAATTCCTACATGTCCAGGAACCCAGCAGAAGATAATCTCGACATCTGCCCGGCTCGCCAAAACCGTGGCGTCACGGATTTCGCGAACCAGGGGATGCGGAGATTCCAATGCCCCGAGAGCACTCAGGGCGCTTTGTGAGTCGCTATAAATCACAATCCGGTCTCCGAACCGGGCACGTCGCGTAATCTCCCGTACCGAGTGGTGTATTGCCACCAGCTCGGCCGTGAAGACAGACGCAGCGCCTGGTAGAGCCCCGCTGACTTCAAACAGAGGGGATACGGCGTGGAAGCCGACCCCCTCTTGGGACTTGGAGCCATCCGTATACACTGGCACGGTACCAGCGTGACACGATGTGTGCTCCAAAAAGATCGAACGCAATACTCCCGGCGCAGTACAAGCTTTGGGAGCAGAGGCGTGGCGACAAATAGCCAAATGTGGTACCCTCCAGGGTGGCGTCCTGGGCAGAACCAGGGGCGCCACCGGCCCGAGAGCTATATCTACCTCTCGAAGGAGTTTCCTGGCCCTAAACCCAAAGGGCTTAGGGTATGACTGGCGTCTCTCGGCGGCATAGGCACCATCGAGATCAGCTGCGGATGCAGTGAGAGCTGTTGGCGACTGGGGGAGGCGCCGGGCTCGCGCGTACAGGCGAGTGATGCACTGCACGCGGCGCAGAGCGAGTGGCATCTCCCCAGCATCGACCAACAGGCTCTCAATGGGGGAAGTGCGGAAGGCACCGGTCGCAAGGCGAAGGCCGGTGTGGTGGATCGAATCCACCTTCCGCAATAAACGCTTGGCTGCGGATGCATAAAACTCGCATCCGTAGTCGAGCTTCGAGCGAACAAAGGATCGATAAAAAAGTAAGGCGGTAGCCCTATCAGCGCCCCAAGCGCTGAACGTCACGGAACGGAGAATGTCCATGGCGCGGGTACAAGAGACCCTAAGGCTGCGAATGTGAGCCTCCCAGGTGAGGCGTCGGTCGAATACAAGACCAAGGAAACGGTGCGACTCAACCACATCCAGGCGCACCCCATTAAGAAACAAATCTGGGTCGGGGTGAAGCCGTGGATGGCGGCAGAAGTGCACCACCTTAGTCTTGGCCAAAGAAAACCGAAACCTGTGCGCTTTGGCATAGCAAGAGACGCGGTTCAATGCCTGTTGGAGTCGGCGCTCCAGAGTTGGCATCTGGGCCGCGCCAAAAGAGATCGAAAGGTCGTCCACGTAGAGCGTAGCGAGAACATCTTCCGGCAGCACCGAGGTGATGCCGTTGATGCTCAGGGCAAAGAGTGTGACACTGAGGACACTTCCCTGCGTAATAATAAATATCTCTCGAAACAGAATTAAATTTACAGTTATTAAATGAGGTGAAAAGCAGAGATAGTGGAGGATCTGTGTCACATTGATTTTTTAAAATTAGATTCGTACGGAAAGTGACGAAATTAGAGGAAGCGAACTGAGAAGTAAGTGCATAGTTCGAGTAGAGTATTGTGATAAGGAAGATAATAAATGCAACTCTCCTGAACCTGCGACTGATCCTCAAAGAAGTTCGGTCCCATTGCGGAGTAATGATATGTAAAACCAAAAAGACATCGAATAATGAATAGACGGGTTCTTTTTCCTCTAGAATTTTAGCCTTGTTACTGATCTTTTTCTTATCCTTCCCATCTCCTCCTTGGGGGGAATCCTTTTTTTTCTACATAGAATAATGATTTCAAAACCTTCTATCGTCTCTTATTCGTCGATGAGTTTTTTGAATAGTTAGTAAGAATTGATTAATATTTCACTGTAAAGATGCATTATATATATTTAAGATGGAGAACAAACTAACGATATTTGCAGTCAACGAAAGCAAGTTAGGAACAATTGAATTTTTGGAAAATTATAGGAAGATATCCAGAGATTTGACATCAATCGAGGCAGGGGCTTCTAAAACTAATCGCATTATGAGGATAATAACATTTATTGATGTAAGGTGCACTTCAAAGCCATGAACCCTCAATGAGTGCTCTTGGCGCCTTCATGGCATGCTTGAAGACACTAAGAAAGGGAGATGAGCGAATTGCAACAGGAAGATCATTTTACATTCCGAGTACGAATACGGACGACCACATGGCACAATCATTAAGGGAACAAAGATTCGCAGAGGGTTCACAGCGGCATGAAAATCGTCAGTGAGGGTGAGTGCTATGAGTGAGATGCGGCATTTAAAGTTGTAGGGTACAGCATCACCCAACTTTTTTAACACGAACCTCTGTCTGCCGCTTGGAGCAATAGGGAGAAAGATTAGCAACCCCCTTTCTATATATTGTGCTCTAAATAAGATTATTCCATCTCCTTATCGGTTTCATTAGAAGAAACCTACCTTGAGAATGCAATTCTTCTCCAAGCAGAGGACGCGACAGGCTCCTCAATTTGGAGAAATAAAAACTAACCTATTAATTACAGCTTTTCACTCCACTTTTAGTTTATCTCATTCTCCACATGTTTTCCTCGATCCTGGTATCCTAGATAACGACGCCACTGACCGCTCAAATCGGCTTTCATCGACCAGCAATTCCATGAAACCTACTTCTCCAATGTTTGGACATGCTCTTAAACACGTTTCTAGAATAACTTTACCGAACTCGAAGGTCATTTAAGTCATGTATCACTCTTATTACTTAAGGTAAAATCATACCTATCACTTCCTATAATTTCACTTTTCACACTAACCAAAATGAAATGATATTTTTTCCCCAATAAAATCAAAATTATTCTCATTAGCAATGTCAGTTAAAGCGACTACATAATTCCATCTTTTGGTTTAGCATTTTTCTCTATTATATAAAATAGTATCGTTTAATTAATTATTTACAGTTTTCATTAATAAAGCGCAAAATCCAATCTCTTCACTAGCAATCTTCCGGAATAAGGGTACACTTTCATCGTTCTCAAAATTCGGTCCAAACAGTCAATTCCCTCATTAAATCAAAGAAAAGCAAATTGGTCCTACTAACGTATATTCTAGTGTCAACAGAACCAGTGCCAACTGCCAAATTTTCTTTGAAGGAAAATATTCCAAGACACACAAGGGCTCGTAAAGATTGCAACGCAGGTTAGTTGAGCAGGAAAAATGTCAGAACCGCACAAGAGCCATTGCAGATTGCGAAGCAGATGAGTTGCACGGGAATAAATCTGAAGCGCCCAAGAGCCCATGCTGATTGGAAAGCAGGGGATCTGCAAGGAGAAAACGTCCGAGGTGCACAAGAGCCCATTTAGATTTAAAAGCAGGGGAGTTGCAAGTGGAAAACGTCCGAGGCGCACAAGAGCTCTTTTAGATTGAAAAGCAGGGGAGTTGCAAGTGGAAAACTTCCGAAGCGCACAAATTCCCGTGCACATTGCAAAGCAGGAAAGTTGCACGGGAAAAATGTTGAGGCGTACAAGAGCCCTTGCAGATTGCAAAGCAGTGGATTTGCAAGGAAATGACATCCGAGACTCACAAGAACTCGTGCGATTGCGAAGCAGGGGAGTTGATGGGATAAACGTCCAAAGTGAATGAGAATACGGGTGGTATAATTTTGAAGTTAAGGAGTAGATGCCTGTATTCCATGAAGAAAGTAGTTGCAATAGTCAAGACGGGCGTTAATAATGCATTAATTACATTCTCTAAGCGTGGCTACCTAAATTAGTTTTAGGTTCTCTCTCACTTGTGCAAGTTACTAAATTCATTTCGAGAATTGACAGAAGAAATTAATATCACGGACCGTTTTGAACTCGAAATTCAAACCTTTCAAACATACACACACACTCTTTTCGGTATTCTTTCAACCATTGTCGATAAATGGCAACCACTTCGCATTAGTTTTGGAGAAATTTCTATAATACACCTAAGATTCATACTGTTGCGTGCTTCATTCGTGTTTAAGGCCACATTTTGGTCCTTTCTTAATAAACAATGTAGAAGCGATGAACTTTTCTGTAGCAATCCGTAGCTACTCATATTTTCTTAGGTTTGCTACCCCTACATTTACTCACGGCCGTGTCACAAGTATTCAGCTCGGATGCATTCATTTTTATCTTTATTTATGATGAATAACGGAAGACAGAAAAGGCACCATAACCTAAAATTCTTAAATAGCTTTAGTTCTCGCCAGTGGCTATTAGTCATATTTTCGTCCTTTTCGATTTTTCTAAACCACAGTTTTTCATAGTCCTAATTTACGGTAATTTGTTGAACTTTATCCAATTAGCCGATTTTTTTATCGATTCTTAATGATAGACGAGCACTAACATTCAATAGTTACGTGCCTTCACTCCCTGACACATTAAAACTATTTAATCAAATAAATACATTGAAAAAATACGTTGGACATGACTATTTATACACTTGAAACCCCAAATAATATCTAAGTTCAGTACAATAAATATCAAGACTTCATTATCGACAATTTACACAATAAATTGGAAGTGATTTACTAAAATTAAATTATCAGAATCCTAAAAAATATCCCAAACCAAACCCCCCCAAATACTGTGAGATGAAAAATAAGTATAAAGTATATTAATTTGCATAAATAAATTTCGGAAACGAGGCTAGTGATCAAATTGAACCCTTACCAGAAATAATATTGCAGATAGTGCCAGGTATACGGCATGGACTTGAAAATATAACCAATGCTTTCCAAAAGTAAAGTTCTTTGTATTCAGCAAAAATGCTTGGAGAATTGTGATCAGAGTAAATATAATTGTTCTATTACGATGCAATAATTTCTCGAGAGAAGCGATTTACGGTGATGAGCATTGCACAAACAATTCTGTCCCTCCGGCGCCTTTTGCAGTACCCGTCCCATTATGTTTATTTGCAACCTCTCTCATTCTGTCTGTTCTCTTCACTAGTTTTCTATGCTTGAATACCGCCCAGATATGTACTTAAATTTATTGTCTGTAAATAACAACGCACAAACTACCGGATGCAATTTTGCCCAATTAAACTGAGAAAGAGGTTTATAAAGAAAATTGGGAAGTCGGCGGAAGAAAGAATATGTGGAATCACGCTGCTTGAGTTGGCTAGACAATCAGGAGTTAGAAAACATCTACTCTTCTCCGAGAAAAACTCCCGAGTATTTGGTGAATTTCGTTTTCAGATGCCAAAAAATAAGGCATAATCCAATAAAAAAATTTCCATTCAATCATTTTTTATTCAAGTTTCTCTTATTTGATGATTTCCAAATTTAATTCTCTAAAGACTCTAACTCATGTACCATTTTCTTCTATTTTAGTTAGAAAATTTTACCTTCGATCCATGATCAAAGAATAAATTTAATTGTGATGTACAAAACTAACATTTATAGAATAATTCAGGGGAAGATGCAAGGATTTCAAAACATGGCCTATGTTGTTTGTGCTAACATACACTTTTGCCAACCCAGCAATTTTAGTAGTTTTCTATCAGTCACGATTGAATTTAGAGGCTAGTACGAGGGCCAGCTTCTTACCAACTGGCCGGTCACTAAGGTAATGTAGCCTTGTCAAATAACCACATTAAGTTGTGCATAAACTTCAAAGATAATTCTAAACTATAGCAATCATTTTAATTTTCCTTTAGGAAATTAGTTGAAAAATTGGTGTTTAAAATGATCCGAATTAGCGGAAACAAATCTATTTTGGAATATAACAATTAAATTATCAATAAAAATTTTTGTATAAGTTATATATAATTAGTATTTAATGTAGAGGCATTTATTCTCGATGATGATTTGACATTTGCCACACGAGCAAACCAACTGTTGACACACTTGCGAGTAATTTTGCTCCATTAATCCTTTAGAATTTCTTAAAGTTCATTAACTACTTTCGGACACTATTTTCGGAAAGGTCTTCAACTTCATAGTTTTGTAGTAAATAGGGCAAAGCATGCTAAAGCACTCTTTCCCGTAATCGTCCAAATAGCATAGTGCCTTCTATCACGCTGCAGATCAGGACACTTCCTCCGCAGAACTTCACAACATTTTTTGGGTGAGTTTGACAAGCAATGTTTCTCCTGCCCTCGACGAATGAACTTCCTGCTAGCGGAGCAAAACAAAGTACACTTAGATTCATGACTTAAGCAGACTGGTTCCATTTGTCATCTTTCCGAGGAAGGAGCTTTGCACTGGTCAGTGTCTTGGCCACTGTATGCAATCATGATGAATGTCTTCCTTAAACCAATGTGAGACAGACTGGTGGGAGACATTGTCTTACAAAATCACACTAATCTCTCGAAAAACTGAGGCAGTGGAACTGAAAGGGTTATTCTTAATAATTTGGGTGATAGTACGGTCTTCCATTTTTAAGACCTTACTGAGCCTACCAGTCATGGCAAGTCATTGATTTACAGACATAGACAAAACCTTTGAAACTAATATATCTTTTGCTATAAGAAAATTACCATAACTAAGAAAATGTATTTTGTTTTAGTATGTTTGTATCATAATTGGAAAGTAAAAAAACCCAAAGTCAGTTGATGCACGAAGTCATTACGTACAATGATGCCATTTGATCGTCAGGACTCTTTCAATTCATTTTGGCATGCAGAAGAGCAAATCTGTGTTGATATCTTGGTTGATATTACTCCATTTTTGTTCACCTCTACTACTTAAAATTAGTAGTTTCTGTTTAATGAATTCCGGAGCCAAGTTCACAAAATTTTTGTTATTTTGAGCACAGAAGTTTTGTTATGCTTTTGCTTTGTGAAAAGTTAGGCTATCATGTAGTATAATACAGTGATCATACACAAATCTTCCTAGACTGTAGAGTAGGTGCTTGGAAAGCACTTTAGTACTATTTTGAGTTCATGGTAGTGCTCTACGACAAAATTGTTAGTTTTCCAGTTCCCTTATATGAGATGCAGCGTCATACGTGGATAGTGTCCAGACGCTTCACTATGAGCAAGCAACAAAACTCGAGAAAGTACTTCCATAATTTAAGGCGGGATCTATCAGAAGTGAAAAAAAAAGTGAAAAGGAGTTCCTTCAAAGAATATTGCTTTGTCTCAGTCTTCAAGAGTTCATTCTTTATTTTTTATACAAAAGTGGATCCTATCGGTAAGGTTCGTCTTGGTGATATTGAGACTTCTTCGCAGCCCTTCTCTACTTGATATATTTGTCGAAAAGTCTCCGGTTCAACATGTGTGCTAAAGGTTTCAGACTTACTTATTTCTAATCGTGAGTAAGCTTGGGACCGGAGTAAACCCTAACCCTGATCTGGTACCTTATCTTGATCCGATTTTATCGTTTTTTTTGAAGCTCTTGTGCGTCCAAAATACTTATTCTCAGTAGTGTAAATAGTTATTTCAAAGTCATTAATAACCAAAAAGATGGTGCGCTTAGATGAAATACCCTTAGCAACTATCCTCTTGCATTTCTGGCCACTTTGAAACAGAATAACTATGGTTGCACGCTTTTCTTTGGATAAAGCCATTTCTGGAGTTGAAAATGATTCAAGCATTCATTTTTTCCAAAATATTATTTCGAAATAGATTAGCATTACACATCATTCTTGTAACCCATATTTATTTTTACTTAACCCTTTGGATTTAATAGCAAAGCTCCGGCGACTGAATGTTACCTCATACATCAGGTGAGTTCATATATATTTGTCTTAAAACTTTTGAACATGACTCTCCATAGGGTTACTTAAAATCAGACTGGTCTGCGGCATTTTTGCTGTCAAGGGTTTTTAAACTGATTCTTATGTATTTCAATGCGCTAAATTCAAATCTGGCATGGTAAATATTTTAATTGGGTTACCTATAGCCTATTTTCTCAAAAAACTAGTACTTTTAGTTTTTTTGTGCTATTGTCCGAAATATATTCATTATAATTAAGGAAATGTCATATCCTCTGATCATATAATTACAAATTTTGACTATCATTTAATGTTATTTCTATAGCATGTAACAATCATGATGCATTACATCATCTTATGGCATCATATTTGGTAATTCTAGAACTTTCTGGATGTGGTGATACGACACGAATATGTTTGCATATAAAGAGCGCATATTTGTGAAAAACAAAGTGGTACCTAACTCATATCATTGACTATCATAATTAGATTCCTAATGAACATTGATATGGTTGCTATCAACTGTCATTTTTTCTTAAACCTTGTAATTGGAGATTAATTTACAAAATTTTATGCTTGTTTGATTGTGATCAAATCACACCCCTTGATATAATACAAAATATATATTTAAATTCATACTGAAAGTGTTAAAAATATATAAGTTGAGTGTCAAAGAGCAATAAAAAAAATCTATTCCTTCTATAAGAATTTTCATTTTCATCTATTTTAGTGTATATAGTTTCAATGATTGATTTAGTAAAAATCTACACTTGTCTATTTCTAAAATGATTTTATTTTAAATACTTTCCTTACTGCTAAATTATTTCTGAATTATATATGTTTAAATGTTTTAAGTTTTATTTAAGAATATTTTACAAATAAATAGAAAATATAAAAATGAGCCCAGTAGGTTTGGTTTTATGTGCGTGCAAGTTACATTGCTTGGAAATCAATCGAAAATAATGTCATTTGTGAAGGCGAGTTACCACGCATATTTCAGAAGGAAATTAGGGGATCAAGGTAATAAATTTGTTCCTCATTTCTGTAGCAAGACTTGTCTTGAAAATCTAAGAAGATGGAGTAAAAGCAAAATTAATTCCTTACATTTTGGTATACCGATGCAGTAACGAAAAGACAGATCATGTGACAGATCGTTCTTTGGGCCTCACTGACTTAATAGGTAAGTTTTATATTGTACATTTAAACTTTAGTCATTTTTTTTTAGAAGTTAACAGGAAGAATAAGCAACCAGTTGTTTATGTTGCTCTTCCTACTTGCCCCCAAACCAGTTCCTTCCTCATAGTTGAGAACTACTCATACAAGCATCACCAGTTTATCTGGATGTCATTAGAGAATAATAAATAATATGAATAAATGGACACTTCATCTGTTATGCCTTCAAGTTTAGAAGTACGCCAAGCTAATTCTTTAAATAAAGCCCAACTGAATGACCTGACCAGAGACTTAGATCTATTAAAAGAGTCAGCCCAGATACTTAGTTTAAGACTTGGTAAAAATAATTTTCTAGCTCTAGAAACAACTTATTAGTGGTATCAGAACAGAGATGAAGAGTTTTGAAACTATGCTGGTATAGTGCAAAAATGTCAATGGATTAAATAAGACTTTTTATAAACTCATCACCTAAATGTTTAACGACAGTGATTTCGCTTATAGGAAATATAGTAGCATCTGTTCCAGTTGTACACTCTGTTCAATTAATTGAGAATTATGAAACCATAAAGACTTTACTGGATGCTGTTAAGTTCAATCTTCATGAATGGAAGATTTGTGGAGATCTACACGTAAGAAATACATCTAAATGCCATTTATTTAAAAAAAAAGTTATTTTAGTAGAAGATTATCGTTACTTCCTCTAAAACACTCACCTTATTTAAATTAATCTCATTTTAACCAAAATTGCATTTCTTATATTGCCC
Organism: Ceratothoa steindachneri; assembly: GCA_963969495.1. Taxonomy (NCBI): domain Eukaryota; kingdom Metazoa; phylum Arthropoda; class Malacostraca; order Isopoda; family Cymothoidae; genus Ceratothoa; species Ceratothoa steindachneri. Next base: position 85,714,399 of record OZ018319.1, on the reverse strand, counting down.
AATCTCATCACTTTCCCGTCTGAAAGTGTATTCAATCTACCTACCTTATCAGCGGAAGTGACTCGAATCTCTCACGGTTTCCACGACTTTTCTCCGCGTTTCCCGACCTCGTGCCCATCTTCATGGCTTCTCGATCACATGGCGGTATTAACCTCTATTCTCGACATCTCCTCCCTTCCTAAGAGGAAAATTTTGGAGAAAACTGACAACTGACAATCGCTGGAGGGGGGCTAAGCGTTCCAATTTTCCCGACCTCTAGGAGTGAACAAACAATGGGGGACACCTGACCTTAGTTCGAACGGACTCAAGTGGCTAAGGCATATTTAAATACAGCGCCTATCAAGTTAAACAGAGAAGGAATTAATGAATTGACACACGACAAAAAGAGTATTAACTTACAAGGAATAATGTTATTTTTAAACGGAGTTTCGATCACCTCAGGTCAATAACGACCTAGAGATATACAAGCAGATAACACACACACACACACAAAAGATAATTAATACAGAAACAAATACAAGAGGGAAATATATATTACAACGAAATCAATTGAGTGGGACAATACAAAGGCTACAGGATCGTTTTCAGTTTGCGAACAGAAACATTTACTACCATATATATACAAACATGCCACAAAAAAATCAACCATAAAACTTAGAAAGCACAAAATTTCCTTTAGACAAGCTTGGGGTAGGCTCTAGGGGGTTTCTACTCAGGCTATCTGCGACACAATTCTCTGAGCCTTTGATATATTCAATCTTAAATTGAAATTCCTGGATGAATAAGCTCCAGCTCATAAGCCTACCATTATTGTTCTTGACATTTTTCAAATATGACAGGGGTTTGTGATCGATCTTAACGAGGAATTCTTCACCTTGGGCCTCTCACTCGATAACGGCATAAATTTTTCCCAAGGAAGTAGCTTACAGCTCGCGTACGCAACCTAGAAACTGTCACCATTATCACCATTTTAGAGTAGGTCGCAGCCTATCCCTTCGTTACTCGCGTCGGTCCTAATACCGAAAGGCTTCTTAGGGTTGGGGAGACAGAGAATAGGGGCGAACGCTAATTTTACCTTGAGCTGGTTGAAGTGGGTGACGGTTAACGGTGTCCAGACAAGGTGTTCGGGAAATTTTTCTCAAGCAAATGGCACAGAGAGACGGAGAGCAAGGGAAAAATTGTGGAGAATGCGGCGGTAGAATGAAACAGATTCCATTAACGATCTCAACTGCTTCTTATTGGGTGGAAGTGGCATATTCACGATGGCGCAGATTTTATCCTGCTGGTGGGTGAATTGGTTGTTCCCAATGTGAAACTCAGGATGGTTGATAGTGCCGAAGGCAAAATGGCACTTGCTGAGGCCGATCGTGAGGCGGTGGTCACGCAGTCGATGCAGCGGGGCTTGGAGGGCGACCGAGTGAGGATCCCAATCCCGAGTCGTTACGTAGATGTTGTCGAAGTAAAAGGTCACGTTCGACAATTGATCTAATATTCTCCACATCATAAGATTGTAGACACTACAAGCTTCTTCAAAGAGATGCGGGTTTTGGTCTTTAAGGGGAATAGGCTCGGCGTCGGACACGGTAACTAAATTAAGCTTTTTAAAATTGACGCACAGGTGGTATGTCCCGTTTTACTTCTTGGCCATTACAATGGGGGAGCACGAACTGCACTCGAAGGGTTCTATATGTTTAATTTTAACAACTTATCGACCTTGACGTTGAAAGCCTCTTTTAACTGGATTGGGGAGGAGTACGGCTTGGAACGTATGGGCTCCAGGGTAATGAGGATAATTTTCTGTTCCAACTGCGCGGCACAGCCAGGAATCGCTGAGATCACGACTCCGCAGTGACTCAGTAGCTGCTGCAATGGACTCTTCAGGTCGGGTGGCAGCTGATGGTTACTATCCAATTCGGTTGAATGGGAATCGATGGCGCTGGGGAAGGTGGGCAAGTGGTACTTAATGTCTTGTTCCACACAAGCAACTCACACCATATTTAAAAGATCCAGGGTATAGCTCGCTTCGATGACCGACTCCTCATCAATTGCCACAGTATTATTGACGCAGGCACGGTGATGGTACTTCTTTAGCATGTTTACATGGTAACGCATTTCACCAGACGGTGTTCGGATTAAATAGTCAACGGGGCCGCCATTTTCAATGAATTGGAGGAGTCCCTTCCATTGATACACGAGTTTATTACTCTCTGTGGGGAGTAATAATAAAACTTCTTCACCGGGCTTGAATTTCAATTCCTTGCACTTGTAGTCAAAATACGTCTTGTATTTATCAAAGTTAGTGTTAGCTTTCTAAAATGCGATTCCCGCACACTTCTCTAAACTTCGCCAAAGTTCCATAAGGTACGTGTAGGATGATTATATTTCACGGTCCAATTCCTGGTTTGAAAAAAGTTCTTTTAGTATGCTCATTGTGCCTCGGACGTTTAGGCAATGCAGCAGTTCAAACGAGGCAAATCCTAAGGTGCGGTGTGAGATTTGCCCGTAAGTGAACAGGGCCAAGGGCAAGTAACGGTGCCACATCTTTTTCAGGATTGACTTCAGAGTAGCATTAAGCCTTTGGCAGATTCCATTTGAGGTAGAGTTATAGGAAGTAGTAAAAATGGGTTTCAACATTAGGAGCTTACCATCGTACTCCATTAGTTCGGAGGTCAACTGGCGCCCCCGATCGGATAATACATCCTTAGAAACTCCGACTCTGGAAATGATACAGATGAGCTCCTCAGCGCAGGTGATGCTGTCTATCTTTTTCAGGGGTACGGCCTGAGGAAAATAGGTAGAAAAATCTACAAGGTTAAGAACGAAGCGGTGCCCTTCACTGACGGGGGGTAGATTGAGTCAATCAGTTCGATTGCCACACGGGCGAAGGGTTCCGAACTGATGTGTCTTTTTTGCAGTGGAACTGGTTTGGCACGTTCTTTTGCGGCTGTCTTCTGACATATATCGCACGGTCGGCAAAAACTCGAAATGTCATCTACAGCATCGGGACAATAAAAATATTGAAAAATTCTCTGAGCCGCTTTAGTGTGGCGGAAGTGTCCAGAGAATAAACTGTCATGGGCAGTCCTTAAGATGACGGAACATGGGAATGAGAAAGGCATAAACCATAGGCCTCGGAACTATTACTTTCTGAGCAAGCGTGGTACAAAACGTCACCCATCACGATGTATGAGAAGACTTTTGTCATACAGGTGGATTGTTGTATCTTATTTCAAGCTTTCGTCCAGAGGAGACGAAGTGAATTACAATCTTGTCTATTCTTCGCGAATTCCTCATTCATAAGGTTGTTAAACTCAGAGTCGCCGGGGGCGACTCTGTTTCCTTGTTATTCTTAGATCGCGTGAGGACTGGTTGAACCACAGAAGTGGAGGATACCTGGGAGCACTGCCTAATCAGAACAGCGCAAAATTTTATTAGGGCTGCTACTACCTCAGCCTAGCCGGTAGAGTATGCACACTCGATGAAACCCTTCACGATGGAAAACCGGTTTGCACGTCCCAGGTAGTCATGTACTACCGCAAATTTGGCATGGTTCGCAGATAACGGAGAAGTAGCTTGTCCGGCACCACTATACATGTACACCCTGTATCTCGGTCAAGGATGGAGACTCGGCAGCCATTTACTGCTTCGGTCTCAAACTTTAAGCCTCCAGGCGAGCTTTTTTCAAACCAGAAATTAACATGGTGGCCAGCAGCAGTAGAGGTAGACGAAGAGGAAGACGAAGAGGAATACGGTTCAGGTTGCAAAGGTAGTTCGCGGGAGTAGCACTAGTTTGGCGGACTGGGTTGCAAAATTGAGAGTACTGAGGACAGTTGTGCTCACATGAGCTTCACTGCCACACGAGAAGCACACAATAGGCCTCCTGGGGAAGTAGGTCAGGAAGAAAAGAAGTTTCTGAGCTTCAAGGGGCCAGTTACTTTCACAAACTTACTTGGGCCACAGGGAGGAAACTTTCGTACGCCACTTTTTGACTTAGGTTCACTCTTTTTTCATTCCTTAGGGTAGCAGACTTTTGGAAGAGAGTGAAGCCAAAAGCTGGTCCTTCAGGACGAAGTCGAATAGCCCTTCATAATCGTGGGGGACTTTAAACGAATCCAGTGAGAAATTCAAGTGCCTCTGAAGCGTATACTCAAATTGACGAAAAGTTTGATTGGGTTGAATACGGGCGTAGCAAAATTTAGCGCTGTAAAAATCACGGGTCTTATTATATGCAGTCAGCACTTTTATTTTTAATGTCAAATAATCGATTGTCGCCTCCGACGGGAAAAATATTAAAATATCTTGGAGCTGGAAACTCATCAGCGGCAGGAGTTTGGCGACGCCACCTGCTTTGGTATCCTAGTTGTTAACCTCGATTATTTTCTCGTAATGCGTTAAGTGAGACCAAAAATCTTTCCTTGTAAACTGGGAGTCTCACCGACGCAGTTTGCGGGAGGTCATTTGGCGAGTTGATGGAGAGCTCGATTCTCGCTATACTCATCTCCAATTCATGTTAGCGGATTTTTCTCTTTCTTCTTTCTCTTCTATGTCTCTCTTTTCCGCTCTCTCTTGTCTTCTCTGTATTTCCTTTGCGCTCTCTCTTGGTCTGCTTTGTCTCTCCTTTCCGCTCTCTTGACTCTCTCTTCCTCTTGTACGTATGACAGAAGATCTTTGCCGGTTTCTCCAAGGGATTCGCCTTTCGATTTGAATCGGTCGAATGAAGATATGACATAGCTTATTATCTAACTTAAAAACATCCCACACAATTACGCACACCAACGTGATAATTATATTCCGCATAAGCACTGTGTAATAAATGCCTCACCAAGCTTGACGCGAGAGCCTTAACCTCTGCCCACCTACCACAAAGAACAATTCTTACTGAGACTTTTACGGTCTGAAAGGATAAAATTCCGCTGGGGAATGAATGAGATGCACAGTGTCAAAAAATTTCACACGGTAAATTAGAAATGAGTTGCAGATGGCAAATGGGAGATTAAAATGTAAAAGATTATTTATTCGTACCTTCTTAATAGCCAAAGCCTTCAGCCTTATAACCACGTAAAAAAACTCCACTTCAAAAGAGCTTTTAAAAGAGCCTTTAAAGACTCTTCTAAACCTGACACCAGATTTTATAATATAGATATATATTATAAATATTTACTTTACGTCGTAGAATGACCACCGCATATATATATATGTATATATATATATATAAATATATATATATATATATATATATATATATATATATATATATATATATATATATATATATATATATATATATATATATATATATATTTATATATATATGTACATATATGTATTATAGTCAGATGGAGTGGGTGGTCAAGGTCAATTGAGTAACCTTCGCTTGTCTCCCAGCACTGGCAGATGAGACGGGACGATGGGGGAATGGGCGTTCCCAATTCAACCCCAAGCTAGGTTCCAGCGACTAAATTGCGGTTTCTTGAGCAGTCGACCCGTAAAGTGTATGTTCTTATATTGACTCAACAGCAGCCGCTGGTTGGCTCACGTTTGAGTTTATTTTATCGCTTTAATAATTACAAGAGAAATAGGACATATATACAAATGGAATAGGTTGCCACAGGATAATTAGTGTTTACAGGGATCAGATTGAAGAATTACTGGAATCGATTAAATAAACTCAAATGTGAGCTTACCAGCGGCTGCTGTTGGGTCAATATAAGAACACACTTTACGGGTCGACTGGTCAGAAACCGCAATTTTGTCACTGGAGCCTAGCTTGGGGTTGAATGCTTTCTGAGACGACACAGGGGATGGGTGATCAAAAGAGAAAATCGTAATCGATGGAGTTTGCACTCGAGGAGTAAATTCGAGGAAGTAGTTGCGCCACATGAGGTTAAAGCTGATTCCAAGGATAGCCAACTGACTGGTTACTTCGTTCGGTGAGAATTCTTGCTTTCAAGCTCGGGAAGAGGAACGGAGTAAAATCGAGAAAAACGACGTGTCTCGTGCATAAAGGCAGCCCTATACTGCTTTTTCTCCGCTCAGCTGAACATTACATATTGGCCGCCGAAAGCAAAAATGCCTCAGGCCAAGGAGGGAGATTTTCTTAACCAAATACTCCACCAGCGGATAAAAATGAACTCCGGCGGGTTTTTTTTATATCAACCGGAGATGAGGGGAGCGTCTTCTTGCGCCCGCGCACTTGGAATTCTTGCTTCTGCCTTATCAGCGTAAGTGGCTCGAGTCTCTCATGGTTTCCACGACTTTTCTCGGCGTCTCCCGACCTTGTGCATAGCCTTATGGCTTCTCGGTAACATGGCGGTATTACCCTCAATTCCCAACACTTTTAAATTCGTATTGGATGGCTCTGTACTGTCAAAGATTAGTCCCCAAAATTACCTTAAATGCATCAAGATCAAATAAGAATAGCAGTATTTACCCTTTCTTATATGGAATATGCAGTTCAAGTTTGGTCTCCTCAACTCAAAAAGGATATTTTACTACTGGAGAAAGTTCAACAAAGGGCAACCAAGCTAGTTCCGGAATTAAGAGATAGACCATATGAGATGAGATTGAGAGAGCTTGGTCTTACTACTCTTGCCAGCTTAAAAAAGCCTAGAAATTATTAAATCTCTGAAACGGTCAATAATTCATCACCATCTTTAATAATTAAAGTGGTTTCCCTGATATTTATATAAATATTTTACCATTTTTGTAATATAGGCAGCTGTTTTAATTGGTATACCTGTCATTTCGCAATGAAAATGAATTGTTGTTAACTTTTACCTTTCTACGTACATAAGTTTCGTGTATGGTTCTATCATAACATGTCGATTAAAGTTTTATTCAGTCATCCTTTCCTAAATCCACAAAATGGAAAATTCTGCCATATATGCTCCACAGATTGCTCAGTTTTGTTTATTTTTTCGTCTAAACAACTAGAAGCGCCAACCTTTAAATTTCTGGAACGTTTGAATTTTGGTATAGAATGAATTTTTTAGGAAGGGCAAAATTATATTTTACGTTCCATGTAACAAAGCCTTTTATTTTTCACCTTTAAAAGTTAAAACATTTATTTTCTAACAGACCTTTATAGGAATATAAATATTTTCTGCGGCATATTAAATATGTAGTGTACCTTTGTTAATGTTCATTTATCTTTGTCAATAACTCAATAAATTTTTTTTATCATTTAAATAAATACAGATTTTGGGCAGATAATTTACAGAACCGAAGGAAACCGTTTGGAAGAAAATATCTTCTGGGATCTATTAATATTCCTATAAATAATGATGATTAATCTTATATTGTATTTCTGAGAACAATTATTATGTTTTGATACTTTTCATTAAACTTACCACATCAAAGAAAGAAATAAGTTGTTCGATTCAAAATCTCGTCTCAAGGACTAATAATGATTGAAGACATTACAACCCTAGATTTATTTCTCTAAATGCATTATTTCCATTGTCCCTCTATTGCTTCCCTCTTCTGTAATGTAGAAATATGCAAGAATTGTATATTGTAAATTTCACCAAGAACGCTGATTCCAGAAATCACGTAATTAGATTAAACGTCCAATTAAAAAACGGATTAGGTTAAAGCACCACTTAAATTTGCTAATAAAAGGTATTGAAATCAGTGTCAGAGCTTATTTTCATTGAAGCAATCCTGTTATTGTCGGAAAAATGATGCCAAAATACCTTCCAAACATTTGAACACCCCACCCCTTTCATATTAAAATATGCATGAGGATCTTTTTTAGGTAGCGACGAGAGGACAATATATTGTCAAATCCAAGTGATATTATTCAATAAGTATTTGGTCCTCTTTTGGCAGCACTAATTGCTAGAATGTCTTTACGATCATTATGTAAAACTCTATTATTATTGTTGTTATTCCAAATTAAAGAATAATTTACAGACATGAGCTCTAAAACCAGAATACGACGCGGTCATGCGCAATGTATGTTATAATATAGCTTAGCATCCTCAATTCGGTAGGCAATACGACTAATGTCTTTGGTCCTTCATTGCGAGTGTATTCAGGTTTTCGATTCTCATTTTCCATTTATTCGGTTTCATCCGAATAAAATTTCATTTCAAATTCAGGTTTAATTTGCCCGTTATGGGCAATTTAATTGACTTTAATTATATTTAAGGATCTCTAAAACGAAAATTCTTCCGTTCCCGTACACTCAGATTTTGTTGCTTTGTTTTTTTTTTAATTGCATTGCCGATACAACATAGTAGAATTTATCGACATCCTGTTTGTCAACTTGCTAGGAAAATTCTTCTTAAAATTTATGAACTTTAACTACTCTTAATTTTATATGAAAAGAATAATGCTAAGAGAGGTTTATAAATATTATATTACTACTGTCAACCCGATGTTGGTAAACGCATTAAAACTACATTCAATTTCACACTAGCAAATCTTCATTATACCCAATAATTATCGATTTTCCTAATTCATAATCACCTTTTATACGATGATAATTATAACTCAACAGCAGTGGAATATCTACTTTGTACCTACAACCATGATTCACACGTGATCACCCTCCATTAATTTAATCCCACACAAACTCTGAATTCCCTTTTACATTTGTTTCATATTGCGCAAGCATCATCAATCTTCTTGCTTGTAACGCTTTGACTATAGCACTCCCGAATCACTTCCAAAATAAACCTTGCACCCTCCAAATACCCAATCAATTCATATGTTTATATGGAAGTCAAAGAATTATTGAACGGACCCACGACAGATTTCCCCTCTTTCCTGGTGGTTTTTGGCTTACAGGACCAAAATATTTTGTCATTCCTTTCACAAGGCAAGCTGAACAAAACCAGGCTTTTTCGCATTTTACGATCAAAGCTCGAGGGCGGTATGGGCAGTCATGCATGAGTGGCTCATAAATTTTGAATGGGCTTTAGTCAGGGAACATTTAGTTTTGGAGTTAGTAGGCAGAAAAGATTCATCACCAGCATAGGCACCTCTCCACACTCCCCTTTTGAGTGAAATAGAGGTGTGAAATGGCGTTCGCGGTCACCTTTTCATCTAACTCACTCTACTCCCCTAAAAGATCTAATTGGACTCATAGGGAGAATTTTGGTGAGAGCCGATGAAGGTAGAGATGACTAAGAGGAAGATAATAAGATATAAAGTGAAAGAATCGAATTGATCTTATTTAACTTTCATTTTATGGCGGATAGATTGTTAAAATGGAAACTCAATTTTGTGGACCTACTAAATTTATCCTGATTACGATCCACGCCCTCCTCTATTTCTGTTTGTTGAATCGATTTTAACTCTTTTATTCCATTTTCTGTTAAATTTTCCACTTTCTTTGGCGTTCATGTATTTATTGTGGTACTCATGCCGTTATATAATTTAAGCAATATGAGCTGATTCAGATTGTTGTTTGTTAAGTTTATGTTGTACACTACCAAGCAAATAAGAAAACTATTTTTCTTCATTAAAATATTTTTAAAAATATCATAAAAAGGGAAATTTAATTTCCATGGTAAATAAAGACATGCATTTAATATATTTTATAAAGATTTCATGTGATATAATCGTATAATCAAGAAATTATACTAAATAAACTTACCAAAAAATTTAGACGTGCAAAATAAGAGGATGATCATTCACAGAATTGCTTAGCAACAAATATACTAGAAAAAAAGTAGGATTTGACAACGATGAAAACTAAGTAAGGTAAAATGATGTTTTGAAAGCTTTTTTTTAATAATTCGGCACAACTAAGACCACAGCAACTCACCTGTTTCTTGCAAAATTCTGGTGTTATTTTGTTCCTTTTTTCTCATTTTTTTTCCATAAACCCATCACAGTTAAAGGCTGTTTCTCTTCATTACTTCGATATCTTTTTGTTCAAAGTAATATTTTTTAACTTGGCAGTATTACATGGCGCATTGTCATGCATAAATAGTGATGGCACGTTCAGAGATGCTCTTAGTGAATGTATAATATGTTGATGTACGAGGCTTAAGTACACTTTCGCATTTACCATTCCAAATATTTGCACCAGCGGACCGACTCCTTTAGATATAAACATCCCCCATACCATAACATTAAGGGTTAAGTCTGTCAGCTGGAGCGCTATAACAAAGTGTCTGCCATCAGATCCAACTAAAATATAGTTTAATTCGCCAATAAAAAAAATTTTCTCCCAATATTAATAAACCAACCAACATAAGCTTCATCATATTCGAGACTCGCCTTCTGGTACTTCTTACTGAGGATTAGTTTGGTTGCTGGAAACGATATTTTAATCCGGATGTTTTGAGACAACGGGACACAAGGAGATGGTTAACTTACTTCAAACTATTGTTCTTGACGTTTTGAGAAATTCCTGCTGCAGACACGGAGGGATCGTTAATAGAGAAGGGCCTAATCCCTGTCTTCTTGGACGGTAGTTATGCGCGGTTAACCGACTTTTGCAGGAGATTTATAGCATTGGTTTACATTCTATAACTTTAGAACGTACCTTCCTACCTTTCCAGAAATCGCATAAAGTGACTCCCAGATGTTTTCAAGTGAACATTTTTCTAAGGGTGCTCAGGAGTCACTCACGTGTTGTAGAATCTCTGCAGAGTGAGTACTACAACAATGGCGGTTATAAATTTCTTACTTACTAAGCAAAATATTGGCAGATGATTTGCGAAAAACTTCTAGAATCTTCCTAAATAATCATTCTCTTATTTTCAACTTGTTAATATTATATTTTATTTTCTTATTTGGTATAGTTACTAGAATATACAAATGCATCATATGAAATTTTCGTAAAATATATTAAATATATGTATTTATGTACCAAGGAAATTTCATTTGTCAAACATTTAATTTTTCAAATATTTTAATAGAGCAAAATAGTTCTTTTATTTTGTACGAGAGCATATACATATGCTGCGGTGTTGTATTTGTTAATATTTATTCATGATTTTAATTTTCCACTCTTCACTGTTATTTTATCTTCAAGTTTAATATTACACTTTTTATTCGTTTACGCTTAACTTTACTCAACCTTGTCGCATTACTTTACTTTTTGTGTTTCTTTTTTCACTTTTCATTTCCACTTCGGGTCCTTGTATTTTAGTTTGTTATCATACCACTAATCATTGTTCCCACTAATCGGTTTTTCGATTTTGGTTACTTTAGTTTATTTGAGGTTGATGTTTTAGGGTATTTTTTCGGTATTTCTCTTTGGTTATCTTTGTTGGGTATTGTTTTCTCAAATTCCTTCTATCGTCCCCAATAATTTCTATACTTCGAATTTATAGCTTCTTATCTTTTGCCTTTGAACTCTCAGGCGATCAGTAGGATTACGGTACCTTCCTCTCCAGTCCTGGTGCCTGGAAGTCGTTCCTGTGCTCAAGTAAACAGCTTTTACAAATGAAGCCGAAAGGAAAGTATTAAATGACAGTATATGAATGAGGCAATCTTCATGTAGGTCTCATTATCCTATTAGTATTCAATGCTGTTATTCATGCATGAATGTCGTTCTTTATTCTCAATGAAGTTAATAGGTCTAGACATCTTTTTTACTACTTTTCCGAAGATGGTAGACTGTAATTTAAACATCATCTCTTCCAATTTCTCGAGGCCCTTTTGTGTTATTTCCTATATGCTTTTATAGCATTTTTCAAACTTCATATTAACGATTCTTTTTTATTCCATGTTTTGGTTGCTAATAACGTTATTGATCTTAGCATATTCAATGTTTTCAACTATTAAGGATAGCTGCAATGTACTCTGTTATGGTATTCATTTGGTATAGCAACGAGTTGCCACCTTCAAACTGTATCATACTAATAAATAGGTCTATTGGATTGAGTAACCTGGTTGCCGTGGATGAAGATCGTCCACCACGTGTAGCCAATGAAGTGTGATAGTGGCTACTAATGCTTCTCATATTTTAGGTCTTATCTTAAAGACCAAAGAGCGTCACTTATTTTAACTTTAGGTCTAAATTGTTTTATTGTGATTTTATAGTCGAGAAAGAGGAAAGATAGAGTTAAGATATGTAACTATTTCCATTATTCTCATCTTTTATGACTTTTTAGGGCATTATTCCTCACTTAATGACCAAACAATTACAATCTCTACATTATTTTTAAAGCCACTCAAAAATCTGAATTTGGGGCCCTGATTTGGAATCACATTTCCTCTTTTTTATAAAACCCTAAAAATTTCGAGTGAAAAATGTGACTCGTGAATTATGGTCGTCATTTCTAAGAAATTACACTATTTTCTGGCACTAATTTGCATAAATTTTGCCTCTAATGGTTTATTTAGTAACTCCGGGGAGTAGCGGCAGGTCGCCTAGGATGACTGATGAGAGAATTAATATTCCTAATAAACAATAATTTATAATTAAAAAGCATAACAGATGAGAGGCATTGTTCCGAACTTTTGAATATTTAAGGAGAATGGAGAAAGGTGATGGCAAGGGAAAATATCGTGAAAGCAAACTTTCTGAGTGGTTAACAAAACAGATATGATGTGCTAGAGAGAGGTGTGCTCTGACGAATACTGGTAGATGCATAATAATTGGTAATGTGGCGAAACAATTATTCCGGAAAAGGGTGATAAGGAATAAATAATACATAAAGAAAAAGCATGCCGGCTATATAGATAATCATCTTCAATTGGATATTTCTAACTACAGCTTCCTCTACTTCATCATTTACGCTCAATGCAATACAAACCACCGGTGGATCGTTGCTTAAAAACTACTAATTAAAAAAAAATGTATTTTAAAATTTATTTATTACTTTAATCCAACGCTTTAATAGCATACAAAAGTAATCTATTTAATTAAAAACATGAAAGTAAACCATTTTATTGAAATATAAAATTTTCAAAAATGGCTCTTTTAGAGAATATAATTTTGACCAGTCAGAAGCCATACATGGGTGAGGATTTAAGTCCATGAATAGAATAATTAATTAGAATTTTTGCATTTCTACATTGTTTTTTGGAACCCAAGCTTTCAATCTTGAGTGGCGTGTTATATTTGGCCTTGAGAGGAGATGATTTGCATAGTTAGTAGTTTCCTTTACGATTAACCCTATGAAATCATCACATAAGAAGAGAAAATATTCATCAATAGGCCAAATATTTGCATCATTCTTTGATGGGACAGGGTGAAGTCAAAGTTCTTCTTTACCTGTAAGCGCAAATTGTCCAACGTTTGAACTGGCTTCCTTCCAGACTGTTCAGAATTAATTGGATTCTTGACATGTAAAATACTATCAATTTCTTCAGATTCATTAATGTTTATTTCATCATCTTCGCCTTCAATTAAAGAGATCCGATTAAAATATTCATCAGACGACACTTCAGATTTCGAAAAAGATTCATCAGAACTTTGTTTACACTCAGCATTTTCATTTTTGATATTATCTTCGTTTTCGTAAGGACGTTTATTTGCCTTGCCATAAATCTTAGGCGCTTCCATAAGTTCAGTTCTGAGAAAGAAAAGATATTATTTTCAAATAAATCACCTTCAAAATAATAAAAATAAAGGAATTAATTATATTTTTAACACGATCTACCGGTGGATCGTATCGCAACAAAATAAAGAATGGTTTTAGTGTGAAACAATCCGCCAGTCGGTCGTATCTTTTAACTGTGCGAGAATAACAAGGGCACTGAGCTGATGACACTCACCTCTTCTTATTACGAAAGTTCAGCAGACACTAATTTTACTTCCGAAAGATGGAATCCAATAACGCGTCCGCTTCAGAGTTTCCAAATTGCATTGAACGTGTTGAAAGAAGCTGGTCCTCGAACCGACGAATTACCGAGGATAATTTATACATCGTACTTGAGTTTTTCTATGGTTTGAAGCTCCAATTTAGTAGAGGATCGGCAGATAATAAATTTATTAAAATTATAAATCTATTAAATGATATAAAATGGACCAATGAGAGTAATTAAGACATAATTGGGAAAGAATTGAAATGCCTAATAAATTCATTTATTAGTTACGATTATAGGAATATCTTAAATAAATCCTGTATTATTCATTCAATTTATTCGATAATGTAAAATTAGCAAAACAATAAATAACACCCAAAATGATCAAAAGATATAAATAACGTATTTTGAAAAAAGTAAGCGAATGCCGAAAATACATTACAAGCAGAAAATTTAGGAAAGAAGAGGTTAATGGCTCAAGCGGAATACTTTTTGAAAAATATCGTTAATAGTAAATTGATGCTTTATTGGCGTGTATTGTTTAGTTTTTGACTGATTTCACTACTATCTCTTGCTTACAATGTCTCACGACTGCAGCAGCCAAAGTTCCTTCGACCTGAAGTTCAAGTTTGACCCCAACCAGTTTTGCTTGGTCTTGTCCGTGTGGGCCGGGGCACCGTCCTGCTGAAAGAAATAGTCAGTCTTCTTCTTGATCTTTCTAACCCAGAGCAGGAATGTTGTGTCCCAGGCGTTCCTGTAAACGGCCGTGGTGAGTCATTACCTGGCAGCGAATCAATTTGGCTTCATCTTCTCGACATTCGAAGCTAGGCCGGGTGGTTGGGCGTGGCTACATAGTGGAGCTTAGATACGTCCATGCCGAATATTATTACGGATTCGTTCGAATTGTAGATTACCGGATAAACCGTGAAAGTTTCTGTTAAACAGAATAAAAATGATAATTCGATTGCTATGAATCTTTAAAAGGTTGAGAATTTAACGACAGCACTCCGATGTTGTACTCGCATACGGTCGGTAACCTAGAAGCCTTTCCACGCACCTCAAGCTCTTGCCACCTTCTTCCTTGACTGTTCTGGAAACTAAGTCATTTTAAGCTTGAGAGCAATTATGCAGGCCGTTCTGACAGCCAAACAGATGAAAAATGGATTTCTGAGTAAACAAGGTCGATCGTTGATTTCTTCCTAGCTTATGAACCACTCTGTGACTCTGTGGACGGTCATCCGGCTGTTTTTTGAGCCGCTTGGCAATGTCAGAGTTGTTGTGGCCCCCACACAGGAGAGCAGACGTCGCGATTCTTTTCAATGCCCTCTCGACACACCATTCCCTGCTCATCTTTTATGTCATTAATTAAAACTAGTTAGATCTTTTGATCAAATAATTTACTGTCCAACACACTTTTTGCTGACAAATATTTTGTGGTTGTTCTCAACTAATATTGACGTGCTTATTTCAGATATGGCATCTATCTTTTTGTATTACGTCAGGTTGTCATTCTACAGCATATTCCTATTTTACGACGTATTACATGTATGTATTTACTCGGTAAGAATAGTTTCCTAGGTGTTATAACTTCATACCATAACTTAAAATGTAAACAGAATGTAAAAGGATAAATGCATTGTAAGATAACATCACCTATTACTGAATACATACAGGTTATTTTTCTAATATAATGGAGAAAATACAAACAATCGTACGCATATCTATTACATTCATAGAATAAATTTTCGCTCGCGAGAGTAGCTGGTTAAGTGTTTGATGTATACACAGTCTCGTTGAATACTCTAACAATAGTCTGCCATCATGTTCGTGGTCCATCGGACTTGATATCTCCCCTCCATAATCTTGATATCTTGATGAAAACGCTTTTCGTGTTAATCACTCACGTTCCTAAGATTAGCAGGAAATTGATCAAGATGGCTCTTGATGAAAGGTATCAAGTAAAGTCTTTACCAAATCCTTATAGTTAGCAGCCTTTTTGTTTCCAAGAAATCCTATCACAGCAGCCACAAATGGATCCTATGCTTATTTTCCTATGTCAGTCTTCGAACTCGAGAAGTGTTAGTTTTCCATTAACTTTTTGATTTGTACCTCATCTAAAAATCCAGCCTATATTCTATGATAAATCAAGCCAGGAAATATTGTATATATTAATTGAAACAGTCACCCTCCACATTAACAGCTTTCAGAAATTGTTTCATCAGCCCTAGTTTAATAGGAAGAGGTTGGAAGATGATTTTCTTTCGATCAACAAGTGGTTGGTGTATAATATTCTTCTCTCCAACAGTCAAAATTTCTCTAACTAGCCAGAGTTTCTGTTCCTAATTTTTTTCCTTGGCTCGGCTGTCCCATAAACACAGGAATCAGGAATATTTTCTATAGCCTCCTTGTATCCAAGTAAAAAATTTACCATTTCAGATCCACATATATAATCCATTTGTGTTCATCATTGTCGTAGAATGACCCTTGGCTTTGATCACTCTACGCTTTGACACCCTTTTAGTAGCGGTATGCTTTAAGGGGCGTGAGTTACTTCTAAGATGAAGTAGGCTTTGTTCTAAGAGTGCTATTTTAGTGGTTTAGTCCTTAAGGAAGAGCTATTTTTAAACACATAAGGATAAGAGGAAACACCAGAATCTACCAAAAATAAACATGTATTTTAAATTAAATATTACAAACCAACAGTAAAAGCATTTCTATATTTGGCCTCCAAGATTTTTCAATGACAAAACATAAACAAGTAGGCTTCCAATAAACAAACCAATTGCCAATTAGTATTTTTATCACGACCCTATTTGTTTAGCATAAAACATTAAATTAATGTACTGTCATCTACAAACACATATGACCTAGGTTCAAGAATAATGGTTTCTACTCTCCTTTAAAACGTGGGACGTACTAAACTTCTACTATCGCAATAGAGATATAAATGTTATTGTTAACTTACAGGTAGGTATTAGGGATTGCCGGATGTCGCTGGAGGACTTATCTCTCGCTTTGAAGTGGTGTGGCCGCTGGTTGAAATTTTCGAGGAGGGATTGCTTGTCGCCTGTGCCAGAGATGATTCTGCAACGTAATTAAAGAACGGGAGCTCGTTGGGGCAGGGTTCTTCTCCTCTCACTCTTACGGTGCTTGAGATGTGAGAATCCCTCGAGTGTGAGCGGCTTTGCTTTTCTTTAGTCGGGCTTCTTTGCAGACGGAAAAGGCTTCTTCGGTATGGCACCGATATAAAACTTGACTAATTAGGTTAATACGGCCCTGAAAGGGGGGATCGATTTTCTCAATCTGATCCTATCGTTTCTCACGGAAATAGTCTGGTATGGCTGAAGGATCGATCTTTACGAACTAATCTTTCTTCTGGCGAATCGACTTCTAATAATCTTCTTGTCTAGCCGATGGATCGATCTTCACGAACTAATCCACCTCTAGCGTATCGACTTCTGATAATCTTCTTGTCTAGCCGATGGATCGATCTTCACGAACTAATCCACCTCTAGCGTATCGACTTCTGATAATCTTCTTCTCTTTCTTTGCGGGGCTTATATATAGGCGGATTGCCGCCCCATCTAAAGGGGGAAGTGACTGGCCACAGATGCAAAAGGGCGGGGGGGAGCGAATGGAGAGTTAGCATCTGGGGAGAGCGAGAATTCCTGAGGTGGCACTGGGGTGCCCAAGTCAGCTCGCAAATTATAGGCTCGCAACCGCACCGCTACTTGGCGTGCCTTCTGACTCGCACCGGTTTTTTTTTCCTAACCACGGGTTTATGGGTCTCGTAGGTAATACGATCGTTAGAGCGTCGTTTAAGGACCTTAGGTGGTCGCCTTCAAACATATGTTAGCTCCAACTGCCCACAGCGGCGAGGAGATCACACATGGTAAGCATTTTCGCCGGCTACCTTTCCCACGCTTCTCCTCATGAAGGGAGGGGGGCTTGAATGTACCTATACTCCTCCAGGAAGCTTAATGTAGCCATTTCTCCACAATCATATTTGAGTAAATCTAAGACAGATCTTATGTTTCATGCTCCACTTTTAAATGCACAGAGTGACCAATAGGACTCGCATCGAACAAGTTTTCATTATGGAGTAACATACATTTTAGACCCTTCTTTAACCTATCTTAAAAAAGTCTCACTTCACTTGGATCATACTCTGAAACACTCATCGCGTTTAACAGTCCAGCCACGTCACAACATAAACAAAATCTTTTTCACTTTTAAAGAATGCCAAGAGATCTCTCTCCTTGTTGCGATAAAAAGTTACATTTGTATATTCCTGCAACAAATTCTTCTCTTTAAGTCTAAAGCTGACAATTCTGCTAACTCTTTTAACAGGCCTAGGTCTCTAACTAATTCATTCAGTTTGGATCAGTGTAAAGTTCATTGCTTACATCAGGTTCACGTATATGATTTACATCGTCTAGTGAAGGAAGTTCCTTGTATACAGGTACTGGAATTTTATCTGACTAAAGCACTGGAAGAAATGCTAAATCATGATTTGACTAACTTATTTTATGTCTCGTTTTCTTGCAATAACCAGAAGTCTTTGGGAGACAAAAATAGCAATCGTTTACATGGGCTTTTGGCTCCCACCAAACCATAAGAATGCCAAATTGTAGTAGTTTCTTTGTGCCCTTTGTCCTTAGCGTATCTTTTCGACACATGGTTCATAAAAATCGTGCAGGGCCCACGGTTTATTCTTATCACCTAATTAAACTTAAAGTAAGCCAAGTCTTCTCCTTTCACAAAGATACTAATGTTTATTCTTTAAGTTGGTGCAGTAAAACAACCACATATATAGCAAAACGAGTCAGGAGAATTCAAATATTTCCTTCGTAATCAGGCCATACTACTGAATGTTATTTCCTAAAAAAAATCTGACAAAACACAAAATTATATTATACACAACTGTTTTATATATCTAGATGTGAATAAAGAGAAGTCTAAATACATAGATAAAATAAAATAAGAAGAATACCAAACGCCTCCACTTCCGTTCGCTTGGTCATAAGATAGCCTGTTACTATGAGTGGGACCAATATGGAACACTCCATAACTAAAAAACTAGACGTGATAGAGAAAAGCCATTTCCATTTTTTGATTCAGTGACCCCTAATTTCCCAAGAACAGTTCTCAAACTTAAGTCCGTAGAATAAGAGTTAAAATTTGTTATCCAGTGATTTATCTTTAAAGATTCTAGTCGCATCCATTCGAAAGATCTAGTGAAGTCAGCCAGCGTAATTTTTTTTGTGTACTCTTTCTTTAACATGCTTTCATCATGAATCACAAGCCTCCAATTATCAGTATTCTTTTAACTCTTCTAACCTTTGGCGTTAAATTCATCATAATAATCACTATCATCATCCTCAACCACATTCCTACAACGTTTGGTTGGCGTTTATCAAAATCATGTAAAGCTTCGATAGGGTGGCTTCGCAGGTTAGTTCCCCACCCCTTTGTTCGGACTTAATCACCTTTAATGGCTCTAGCCGGAACAAGACATGGGTAGCAGTCAGCCCCAAATATAGGCCAATGTAATTGAAGTCTAGCCTTAAAATCTAGTCGCCGGCCAGGAAAAATAGCAAATGAGGAGCTTTTATGGAAATTGGCCAAAAAGGTAAAGGGAAGATTAGATCCTTAGAAGAAATATAGCCCTGCTTGTCTCTATACAGTTTGAAATTCCTGTTGGTACTGAGACCGGAATAGTGTGTCATTGTTCCACATAATCAGTTTATTAGCCTACACATGGCACTCCCTTCTCAGGCAATGCAATCCCTGTATTCAAACTGTTGAATTTTCCCAAAATTTTGACCATTATTTTCGTCTTTGAAATTTTCATTTCCTGTTCAACTTTGAGACGCTTGTGATAATTCTGTTATAATTTAAGAGAATTGTTCTGGATTTGATTGTAGCTGGTTTGAATGTTGTTATAGTAATGTTTTCCAGTTCTATATATTGGCATAAACCATTTAACTAATTTTAAAGTGAGCGCTTAGGAAAAAAACAATATAAGGAACATTGGCATGTTAAAAAAAAATGTACAACATTTTCTTGCAACGTGTTTCCAAGTTGAAAGGCTTAAGTTTTTTATTGCATGCTTTGCTTGGATAAACTATATAGGACTATTATTTTCTGATTCTCATCATATTGTTAGCGATCAAACTATAATAATCTTTTTGATATATTTAAGGATCGTCACTAGTAGGAGGAAAATAGGATATAATGTCAAAATTACACGAGAGTTAAAGAAGGCCTAAGTAAACACTCGTGTCTATATATAGATAAATTAATATACAATAGTATATTGGGCCTCAACAAATAGGAAAAACGAACAGGAGTAACATTTGACTAATCTCATACCTATGTAAATGACAATTTTATTTATATTGTCTCGATGAAAACAGTGGGAGTGTCATAAGACAAAATTCAATGATACATTTCTTTTACTCACATCAAAAAGTTTTTAGTCATTTTCAAGTTGTGCTGCATGACCACAAAGGCAAACCGCCATTCAATATAAAGCGCATGTGCCTCAAATCGACTATTGCTAAAAAGTCTTTTAGATATTTTTGCTTACGACATATTTCAAACCGCTATGTAGAAGGAAGGAAATTAGGGAGGCCTAATTATGTGGTATGGTATTTATGTATTATTGAGAACTTTATAGGTAGTGTGCTACTGTATCTGCATTCAACTTTAAAAGATGAGTGTATAAATACAATAATCTACTTGATTTTTTGAGGAGGGGAGGAGTTGGGGAGAGGCCAACATGATCTGGAAATCTCTTTAAAGTTGGATGAATTAAAAGAAAAAGAAGCAACTGGGAGCTTACAGTCGTCTAATCCCCCACCTACCTTTGAGGGCTTGCTTTGTAAGCCAATTACTACCGTTAAAAAATTAGAAAAATTGATTAATCTCCCTCTTGGTAATATCAAAATCACCCGTGCAACCTTTTATGTCTTACTACAAACACCAGGCTAAATGAACGAAAATGTATGCAAACCTTACTTTAAGAAAAGAGCTGGGAAAATATGAAGGAAAATAAACGGTCTTCACCCAATATTTGCAGAGAAAACTACCATCAGATCAGAAAGCTCTTTTAATGCTCAATTTCCTAGCGGAAGACATCAGCTGATAAATGAGGATGTACTAACGATTACTTAAGTGGAGACAACATCAAAAGAAAAATAAGATCAATGAACAAGACAACTAACAGGATACCCAAAATTCCAACCAAAAGTGACCTAAAATACACATGTCCGAGCCTACATCCGAGAACTGGTTAAAGGTGTTTGTGAAAAGAAATATTATATCATTAAAGGCTAGCAAGCGTTTTGAAATTTATCATTAATTCTTCTTTTAATAAATGGATATTTTCAACACTTAAATGCAATTTTTCACACAACGTCGATGAAAAATCCTTCTTAAAATTCAACTTTACATAGGAATACATACTGCAAATTTCTGAAATCTAAGTTTTTCAATATTTGACATTAGTATGATACACCGTACATGTTTATCACTCACCAATCACCCAATACGAGAAATCAAAAATGGTAAGAACCACAAAGGATGAGAAGAATGCGCAGAAGAATATTTTGAGCCGTACTGTAAAGCTATAGCTTTATCTCTCTCGGCTCGAAATTCCCGTAAGACACATCTGGTTAGAATTATTTTACAGAGAATGATAAGTCGTGTTATTTAGTTTAATATTATGCGCAAAATAATGGGTTGATAGCAAACAAAAACCTACTCCTAGACATGGTCTCCTACACCAAAAGGCTTTTTTCTATTTGGTGGCATTTAAATGGAGTTATTCATTATGAACTTGTCAATAATAAACAAACAGTTACCTCAGACATATATGTTCAGCAATTACAAAGTTTGAATGAAGCCTTTAATCCAAAGATTCCTTCACTGGTCACCCAAACGGGATAACTCCTCCTTCACGTTAATGCCTGCCCACACTTGGCGCGTTTGACCAGAGTATAAAAGTAATGCACTAAGGTAAGAATTCTTCCTTACCTAAATCACAAAACTTACTCTGATAAGAAGGTGGAAAAGGATAGTAAATCATATATTTCATCCAAACCAAATGAATTCATCAAGAAAGTTTACCACTGCTTGCTTAAACAATAGGAGCTTATTTTTAATTATAAATGAAACTACTGAATAAGTCTATATAATTAAATTGATTATACTTTAGTTAATTAAAAAATAACATTAATTTCTAGAAAATCTAATGCATATTCGTTCTCCTTTCACGGCCTTTTCAGGGTAAATACGTGGTTGCTCTTCTGCTGTAGCCGTTTCCATTTCCTTCTATCATCGTTGCGGTTGTCTTAACTGCGACCTTCCTTGCCGCAGTCTTGAGGGGTAATCAGTCGCATACCTCTTTTCTCGTTATCCTAATCTTCTCCTCTCTTCACACGCCCATACAATGACAAAATATTTCTCTGTATTTTCCTTCACACTTGAATTACTTAATTTTACTATTACCCTTATCTTCTCATTCTCAACTATACTCATTTACCTTTTTCAGATATGAGAAAATAATTTTGAGCAAAATGCAATAAATACATTATCAAAGCGTGATAAAAGATAAGGCCATATATTTTCCTAAATCAACTAATTGACTAAATTTTCTGAACATAATTTCTAATGTGTTTGAATCATTTATTTTCTAACTTTGTAAAAGTTCTGTATATTCGTTATTTATACTCTAAGGAGTTTGTCTCCCTCTCAATTTAAATTAATTTTAATCTGGATTTTAACTATAATATGTCTACTTCCTTGGAGAAAATAACTAATAACTGTTTAAACTATTAACAAAATTTCCCCAAATGAAAAGTAAATAATTGATGCAATTCTTTGAACATTAAAAGCTCCAAGGATTCTCATGAAGCTAGCATTAACACAAATGTCTTCTTGGAATAATAAACAAATATCAACTATAATTATTACTTAATTGTGCGATAGCTCTACTTCAGAAAACACGGGCTCCCCCACTTCAGTTCGGATGTCGATATATGCGAAGAGGAGCAGAGAAAGGCTTGAAAAGTATTTTCTTAGAATATCTAGAGTTAGCTATAAAGGAAAGTCCCCAAATTTTCCCATGTTTTTAATTTTAGAGGGGCGAATTGATTCAAATATTCAAAATATTGTCGGGATTAGTTGGGACATCAGCTCAGAAGCTTTGTTTTGTGTAGATAGTGATTGAATTACTTTTGATTATCAGCTTAGGATGAACAAAGAATATTGAGATATGAGGGAATTATTTTTTAGTAACAGGAACGTCATTAAATGGAGTGATTGATCTACCAAAAATGGTGGTTAATAGTACTTTTAAAAGTATAATGAAAATATATTTGGAGTATATTAGCATAAATATTTCGTTGTCTATTTTGGATAAATATAGAAATGTACACATTATTGTATATTATAAAGTACCTTTCTAAGGTAGTGATCAAAATACCAAAATCTACATTATCTTGAAAATGCTCATTTAAGTTATATTATAATTGGACAGAATATTCCATGAACTTTGACTTTGATAGTTTCTAGTTCCATTTCATAGAAGAGTGAATAAAAAAGTTATAAATAAAGTATTCTGTATTAGAAGTTATGAAGTTTCTAAAGCTAGAGGACGCTAAATTATAAATTTAAGTTTACATGTACAAAATCGTGACTTAAATAAAGCAGCAATGTCATACCTGCATTGTAGAATGATAGGGATGGTATTACTAATTTATCAGGATGGTAAGATGAGTTAGGGTCAAGGAATACCTTAGAAATCAGACTATCCATGGGAATAATGAAAGGAAGATGACCCTGTCTATCATTTCGAAGCATTTTAATCGCTTTCAGTGTGAGCTCGCGCATAATGAAGCTAGATGAGGATTCTGGGGCCTGCAAGTGGATGAAGAAATCGGGCGATGTCAGAAAACCACTCTCATGGAAATTCGCACGATGTCAATGAAGGACCGACTGGTATTTCCCGTCAAGTTGCAGAGAGCCTGAACTTGAATGTGTCTCATCTAAATAAAAAGAGGTATGACTAAAAGCATGCTCCCATGCTAAGAAACCACTCATAAGTATAGATAATGAAGCCACTTGGTTGGACTTCACTAATAAGCATGCCCAGTTGAGTGATTAAAAGTGAAAAAGTGTCTTTCAGCAACGAAAGGAACTTTTTATCAGATGAGGAGCAGCATGTAATGTTTCGTTCGGTTAAAAGATTAAATGACACATCTACGGAGAAGATGATTAAATTTAGAGATTGCAGTGTTATGGTGTAGGGCATGTTTTCAATTGAAGTCAAGCGCTATAGAAGAGTTTGCTTCTGGAATATACAATCACCTCTCTCTGAATATCGGGAGTAATTGAGCATGTTTTCATGCAGGAAAATGACACTCATTAAAGACAATGAAGCAGTTCTCTAATTATGAAAATATCTACGTGATGAATTGTTATGATTTAACCCATTAAAGGAAAGTATACAAACAATTAGACGTTAGAAAAATATCACAAAAAAATTATCTGATCGTGAAATATCTCATATTTCTGTTTCAGAATAATAAAAATAAAGTTTTTCTTTAATAAAATCAAATATTTTTTCTCTAGCTAGTATTTGAAGCATAGAACGAATCCAAATAAATTTGACAGCAAGTCTGAGTTTATCAAAAATACTTTGTTTTTTGTTATAATTTATGACACATAAATTGATTCTGTTATTAAAAGCAAAGTCTGGAGTATTAAATACATAATAGCTTAATTAGGTTTTTATATACAAAGTTTTTTACGCCGCTTCTTATTCGTGGTCCAATATTTTGGACGTTGTCCAGTTAATGCTCTTAAAATTTTGAAATGAAAATATTGGTTTGATTTTGACAAAAGGTTGATTGCCTAAGAAAATATTCATGATTATGCCGGTTTAAAGGTTGGTGCAACAATTATTTTTCATTTTATAATTTAATGAAATTTCTTTTAGATAATGGCATATGTGCAACAGAGATTATTATGGAAATAGAGAAGTACAGACAACCCATTACCAATGTAAAATGAATTACGTAAATTGCACAAGGGAAGTGTAAAAGACTCTTGTGCTTCAACATAAAATAAGGTAATCGCTATCAAATTCAAACATAAAAATGTTTTGGATAATTGCTTCATTATTTTAAAAAACATGTGGATATGATTAAAACGTACTCTAAAAAAGCAAAGGATACATGTCACACTCTAAGACAAGAAAACGCCAAAAAAATGGTGTCCACAGAGATATTATAAGATATCACATTAAGGAGATATATATCCGGGGAAAATAATAACGCCACAATATTTGAATTTGATATATTTACAAACATAAGCAGTTTCGGCTTTCTCCATTATCAGCTGTATAATGAAATGTAAAACATGCGACTCCAGTATATAAAGGCGAAAATTCAGAGTAAAAAATGGAAACAAAGGAAACAAATGTGTGTTTCCGGAGGAAACTTTTAATCCTGGCAAACAACTGATTCTGGAGGTTAATATATGGATGTGGAAACATTATTCGAGATATTTTTGTTAAATATATATATTGTCCTTCAGATATGTGCATTAAAGTTATCGACATTGCTAATAATGATAGATTCCTCAATCCTCGTCTCAATATAATTGCTGGATTTATAAATAATTTTGGCTTGGTTGAATTTAAATTTATGGTCATAATTTTGCATATGAGTAAAGAGACTTGAGGAAAGTGAGCCTCTCCTGATATCTGCGCAGTGTTCTTTGATCCTCTTACTAAAGTGACCCGACTCTCCAATGTTGGATTTGTCACAATTTTTAAAGTGGATTAAATATACACCTGCGTCCTGGTTGGTATGACACAGGGTGGTTAAGAATCTTTGGGTGGTATTTGTGTATCTGAATGTAATACTCGTATATATTTAATTTCCTTTAGCAAAGGAGTTTAAAAGGCTAGAGCAGGAGCATATGGGAAGATTTGTCATTTTTTTAAAGCTATTCTTTTTTTGGGTATGGAAATAGATAGAATAATTTTTTTTTCTGGCCTTAAAAATGGTATTGTTTATGGAATAAATGGGATAGTTTAGCTCAATTAAATGGCAAATAAGGTGGCTAATTTCATCCTGAAGGAAAATTGGGTCACGTCTTCTGCTTAGATATCCGTTCTTTCTTTCCATTTCCCTCGAGCCTATAGAACATAGGATACGTAGGAAAGTTTCGTTTTGATTGGAATCAATTATTTTAAAATCACATATCAGGATGGTGAGATGAGATAAGGTCGACAAGTCCTTCAGAAATCAGATTATACAGAAGGAGAGCGAAATGACGACACATTCAATCATTTTGAAGCATTGTAATTAGTCAAAATATGTGAGTTTCCGCAGAATAAAGCTTTATTTGGATGCGCGGGCTTGCAAATTGTCAGAGAAATCGGGTCCATGTCGGAAAACCACTCCCAGTGACGATCGCACGATGCAACCGACGTCAATGATCTCTCTCTCTCTCTCTCTCTCTCTCTCTCTCTCTCTCTCTCTCTCTATATATATATATATATATATATATATATATATATATATATATATATATATATATATATATGAAAATTAACACACATGAAAATGAAATGATGAATCTAAGCACTTTCGAACTATATTTGCCAGTTCATTTTCAAGGAATAGCATGGAAATGGAGAAGACAACCTTATATAGGGTACGAAGATACGAAGGGAACGCCCATTTCATAGTACAAACCAATGGAAAACACACAAAAACAAGACAGAAAAATACTAAGAAAAAGAACAATAGGCAACTAATAACAGACATATGCATTCCTAAAACGCTATTCCATTCATATACATGGCGTTGTTGTGTGTATATCGTTTTATGGATGGTATTTTTCTGTCTTGTTTTTGTGTTTTTTCAATTAGTATGTACTTAGTCATATAAAAACATGCAGAAAGCTAAGATATTTATATTTTTTCATTTTCTTTTCATCCAGCTTCCATTGTCCAAAAGAAGAATAAAATTAAATACTAACTATAGACTCAAGATGTATTTTGAAAAGTAAATAAACAGATATCTTTTTCGATTAAATAAATAGATTTCTTTTTCCAATGAAAGATCATCTTTCTCACTTAACGGAAATAAGAGCTGAAAATAAAATTCACAACAAATAGAAGGAAGACCTCAGGAAAATCAAAAGGCTGTATTTTATTGATCCTACGCCTAATTTTTTGCCACGCGACCAAGACCGTTGTCATCCTCTGGCCTTAGAGAGTTAGGCTAATATTTGGGAATACCAGTGTATATGTGGTGAATAAATGCTAGTTTTTTTAAAAGTGTAATGACACATAATTATAAAATTACTATTCCCATTCTGTCATCTTTTTCTGCGTAATATCACAGACACACATTCCATCAATTGTCAAAATCTATTCCATTTTTACTAATTAAGAATATTGTCATCCTTTTTTCAAGGACAGTAATGCATTTTCTTAATTAATATGATTAACATAGCCAGTTATGTTCCAAACAACGCATAGTAGATGAAACCATATTGTTGATTGTAAGCTGTTTATATCAAACTCATAGCTGGGTAATCTCTAAACATATAAGCGTCCACAAACTGAGTGTAAACAAATCTGTAAGCACTGACAAATAGCCTAGAAATGTTACCTATCTCTTTATCACATTCATACATATCAATATTATTAATAGTTAAAAGGATTTTTTTCAAGTTATATTCTTAACAACTAAAGTAAGGAAGAAAGTTTAGGGATATTCCAATCTTTTTATTGACTTTTCTTTCTCTTCTGAAACATATAAAGTTTGTTCTCAACAAAGTTTCATACAAGAAACTATCGATTAGGTAACCCAGGTCAACACGATTGCCTAATATGTCGATCTATGAGATGTTTTTTTTATTTAAATTAAATATTATTTTGTTAATAATTTTTCTACCATGTATACCAAATAAGGTACAAGGGTGCTTGCCTTGGTTGGAAGAAGGAATCAGGATCTCAGTTTCATCCTTGGAACCAAAATAGATGTTTCCATTGTTTATTGTCGCTAAGTAACTCAATAAACATTTTCACTTGCGTATCTTAACTAATCGCCTCATTAGGTTTCTGGTTAAGAGGCCATAGTTGATTTTACCATCTCTATTTTTTTAAATAATTACTAAGTATTTAGCTTTTCAAGGAGTCTAATTAATTTTTTTTATTCAGCCCTTATGGGATCAGTTTAAATGAAATCACTAAAAAAATTCTAGATTACAAACGTTATAATTATTTTCAACAATGCTTCTTTGAGTTAGATTTGCTTAAAACTTGCTTACTCATCGAAACGATATTATATGGGAATTTTCTCTCTAAAGACCGAAAACTGACTGCTCTTAATAGCTCGAGTTGTGAATGTTATCAAAGCCGGAAAGAATTAAAAACAAATTATCAGTATTCATAACGGGCTCGCTTAGATCTAATGCTAAAAAGCTTCCTTACCCCATAAAGCTCTTTCCATTCGACTTTTTGGCTAGCCAATTTGCCTCAAATAAAGAAGAAGTTAATTTATGCAAAAGCTTAAGCGTACGCAAGAAATTGCTTAAACTTTCATACACTTCATGCATCGCGTTTAAGCCGAGCTTCCTTTATTCGAGAAAGTTTGTAAGAGAATATCATTGAAGACGTATCACAATCTAAAGACTTTCAGTGCGAGGGGAGTTGAAGCGGAGGTGTTCTTAGTGAATGTAGGGGAATGGTCACCCCCCCCCCGTCCACTCTTGGTGCAGTCACAAGGCGGTTAGCGCAAAGACATCCGTCGAAGGCATCAGCGGGTCAGTGCTTAACCGCAGTGTGGCACAACTTAGTGCCATGAAAGACCCTAAAGGTCAAAATGTAAGATCTTCCCCAGGAGAGTGAGATCCAGTTTCACGTCAAATAAGAAATTGGAGACGTGTTTCTCCCAATCTCGAAGGCTAACGAGGAGCCGATGTTTGACTTCGTGTGAAAAACCGTTTGGAAAAAGAACTCTCCTGGGGCCGTCCTCAAGCCCCTCTCTCCCTTACCCCCCCCCCTCCCCCAGTGGGGTGACGAGGTATAAATAAGGAACTCTGCGGAAAATCGGGGTAGTATACGTCAGTCTCTAGGTGACGAAGTGTTCGGATCAAACCGAACTAGCGAGACTGGAGAGGTAGTGTACTTGGCTCGCCAGACCAAAAAGTACCCTGCAAGAGAGGCAGGGCTACCTACCTTAAGGGGCTAAGAAGCTCATCCTCGAGCTAAGTCCCTGGTTATCAAACCAAACGATAAGTTAACTTTGGTAAGTTCAACTTACTCTCGCAAGAGAGACTCCTCATATCCTGGTGCACCTTAAACACCAGGGGTATTCCTCGTCCTTGAGGAATTAAGAAAAAAGAAGGAAAAGGCTTCCCCCTCGAGCCCGTTATTCGGTGGCCACACCGAACTCTTAAGTTAACTTGGTGAGGAACCAAGTTC
Organism: Ceratothoa steindachneri; assembly: GCA_963969495.1. Taxonomy (NCBI): domain Eukaryota; kingdom Metazoa; phylum Arthropoda; class Malacostraca; order Isopoda; family Cymothoidae; genus Ceratothoa; species Ceratothoa steindachneri. Next base: position 85,685,169 of record OZ018319.1, on the reverse strand, counting down.
AACTTGTTCTCGTCAGAGAAACCTCCCTCCATTATACTCGCCCTTGAGGAAGACTGGAATTAAGAAAAAGCTCATCCTCGAGCTAGTTCCGGGTAACCAAACCGAACGTTAAGTAATTTCTTCTTGCCAGAGAAACCCCCCTCCGTTATCCTTGCCCTTGAAGAAGACCCTCCCCGAGTTCAGTCCTCGTCCATAAGGAAATAAGTAACGAAGGAGAAAAGCTCCTCCTCGAGCTCGTTACTCGGTGGTCACACCGCACTCCAAGTTAACTTGATTTAAGAACCAAGTTCGACTCACTCTCGCCAGAGAGACCACGACTGCCTAGGTGTTGCATAAAGCACCGGATTGGTTCTCGTCCTTGAAGAAGCACCCTCCCCCGAAAGAACGTGTGGACCCCCCAGCTGCCACCCTCGCAATTAACAACCGTGTGATCTCGCTCATCTACATCTGGCCGGCGGCACGCGTCAAGAGTAAATAACATTTCTGAGGTCTTTAAACTCCACCTGAGTCCGTAAGCCTAATTCTTACATTATTGTTGTGTGTAGAGAAAACGTTAACCAATTTTGGTGAGTAAACTAATTTAATTAATTCTTGTTTAGGATAATATTCAGAGTATTGCTGTAGTTAATGTATAAATGTTATGTATTCAATTGATAAAGATAAAATATAAGTTTATTTTGGGATTATTTTGCGTTTCTCTTATATATATCCTTACGTGTTTCGTAACGGCTCTGTTCTTTAAGATATTCTTATAATATCAACATATTAGACACACTTAGCACTCTTAGAGATAGAACAAAAAGGAGGGGGGAATTCTACGACAGTGAATAAAGGTTTAAAGTATTTTATTGTACTTCCCTTGGCCCTAAATTCAGAGGCAAAGGTGTTGTTTAAGGCGAATTACGTCTTAAGACCAACCATGTAAAGCAAAAATGTTCGAGAGATGGCATCCGGAAAATGGAGGAATGTTTTATTGAGTACAAGAAACGATGTGTCTGGAAAAGCACTACCAAATATGAGTGTTTATGGTCTGGAAACTAACTAGATCTTAATCCAAACAAAAGATATTGGGGAACCAAAAACTCCCAAAACACCCCAAAGTGGAACCCCCCTTCCGTCCTATTATATGGAACATTGGCTCACATACATACAAAGTCTCAAAATGGTTGGCGTCTTTTCTCTCTAACGCATTTGGACTAACGTCTTTTTCCCACCTACTTCATTCTTCCAATTTTATCGAGATATTTAAAAAAAAAATAATATATAAAATAGTTGCCTAGTCAGTTTTGATGTAAAGAGCCTTTTAACCAACGTCCCTATTAATGAAGCTCTTGAAATGTTAGTGAATATATAAGATAATCACAAATTAAACCTCCCATTAGTGAAAACAAAAATTGTTAAACTAGTTAAACTGTGTGTTGCAAATAATGTATTCAGCAGTGACGGGATTTTTCCGACAATAATATGGCCTTACTATTGCCAACTCGTTATCCCTCATTCTTTGTAACCTGTCAGGGAAGATTATGAAACTTCCCTACTCTCGACGATCAAGCCAAACGAAGGTTTTGTATGGTATAGGTACGTAGACGATGTGATTTCGACATGTACATTAAACCAAATAGACTTTTGATAATTCTCTGAAAAATCTAAACAACCTCCATCCCACTATAAACTTTAAAGTTAATTGGGAAAAGGATAATTCCTTGCCTTTTCTTGATATAAAAGTCTTAAAAATTAATAATAAAACATCTTTTACTGTATATTATAATCCATCTAATTCTAATTCGTATATTCTTTTTTTTGTATGTCACGATGTTAAAATTTAAAAAAAACTATAGTAATATATATTTATTTAAGAGCCTCTTGAATTTGTGACATGTGCTTTTTACAAGATCAAATCACCTTATAACCTGCATTTTCAATGCGTTAAAATATCGACTTTATTGTATAGATGAAAGCCTATATAAAACTAGGACAATATTCTACCATCCTTAAAATCCTACTTGTTAAAGGAATTGATTATTTCTACCATATTTTCCTTGCTTAAAGCACTATACTCCAGTGTGTATCACAACTTTACCACTTCTGTATATCCATCAACAATCAGAAAATATTTCTCTTCTACTAATCTAAAATCGCAAAATAAAGATGCAGGCTTCTATTTAAACCCATAAAAAGCCACAAATTGCCCCTTTTTCTATGTGGGAGAGACCGTAGGTCATTAGATATACACATATACGAACATAGAGGGTAATTTCTGTAGAACAAGAAATGTTTCAAGTAGTTTTAACCATGTGAAAAAAACGCCACTCATATAATGGACTTATCTAGTGCCCGATTAATTTATCATTGTAATGATAATAATAAATAAAAAATGATCGAATCCTCATCTGTTAAAGAAATTTCAATTTGTCTGAAGGGCAGCATAAATGCAGTCCCTATGTCTCAAACTTCATTTTAAAGGAGATTGTTAAACATCTAAATCTAACGATTCCAGATTACTGTCAGTTGATTATTATTATATATTAAAGTATTTCAGTTTTCTCTGTAAATTTCTCTTAGTTTACACCTGAAGATGATATGAGGAGCTACATATCAAAACTAGTACCGTTCTAATAAATTTGAATTCCTCCAAACATTGGTTTCTTTGTATATATATATATATATATATATATATATATATATATATATATATATATATATATATATATATACATATATATATATATATATATATATATATATATATATATATATATATATATATATATATATATATATATATATATATAAAGTGGCACGCAAAATTATTGGATACATAACAGGTTTTACTATTTCATGCATAATATTTCTTCATTTATGTTGATAATTTACAAATATGTTCTAATGATACTTTCAATCACCTATGCAAATGAAAAATGAAAAAATTCCTAAATCCCCAATTTATTTTACAAAAATAGCAAAATAACACAAGCAAAAGTATTAGGTACATTTATTCAATATTTTGTAGCATAGATTCTATTCTTTTTTACTGCTTCAAGCCTCTATCTGTAGTTGGTCGTAAGCCTTTTACAAGTATTCGCAGGAATATTAGCCCAGTCTTCTTTGCAGAAATCTTCCAATTGTTTGACATTTTGTGGATTACTTGCACAAACTTGTAGCTTTAGTTTCCTCCACAAGTTTTCGATTTGGTTTAGGTCAGGAGACTGACTAGGCCATTCTATAACGTCAAACCCGTTTTGAGTTTCCTTGGCCTTGTTCTTAGGATCATTGTCCTGTTGAAAAAAAAACTTCGTCCAAGACCCAATGATCTCGCAGATTCGAGAAGATTTCCTTCTAGGATTTCGCAATATTGAGAGGCATTCATCCTCCCTCTGATTATTTCCAATTTCCCAGTGCCATTTGATGACCACCCCTTCCTATACCATTAAACCACCACCTCCGAATTTTACAGTAGCTATGGTATTCTTAGGGTTGTGAGCCATTCCCTTCTTCCTCCAAACCTGAGTTGCCGCGTTTGCTCAAAAAGTTCAATTTTGGTCTCATCGGACCATATTACGTTGTCCCAAATTTCACTTGGTTGGCTTTCAGATGCTTCAGCAAATTTTAACCGGGCCTTTACATGTCTAGTCGTTAACAAAGGAGACTTCCTCGGCGATCTTGAATGTAGGCCAATGCGATTGAGGGTTCTGCTAAATGTGTCCTTCCTCACTTTCTTTTTAGCTACTTTAAGATCGTTTCGAATTTCCATGCGAGTTGTAAATGGATCGTTCTGCACTTTTCGAGCAATCCACCGTGCATTGTTTTGTTTGCGCGGCTTGCCACTTCTCTGAATGTTAACAGTCGTATTAAATTTCTTCCACTTTCTAATAATGTTTCCTATTATACTTAAGGGATCTTTAGATCTTAGGATATTTTACGATAGCCGGCTCCTCTTCTGTGACATTCAATGATCATTTTGCGCACGTCCTTAGACAATTCCTTAACATTGCCACCCATCACATTCCTAGATTAAAATTGGTCCAAGTAAAATTACCCCTTTACCTTCATACAATAATCCACGTAGGAGCGAAGATCCGTCCCCGCACCGTAGTAGAACGAAGAAAGCCAGTGGTCCACTTACGAATAAATCGATGAAAAACGTTCGCGCTACTATCAACAAGTTAAATCACTCTCTTCACTATCTCGCTAAAAATTCCCTTTATTAAATTTTCAAAGATTGCTGTCAAAGCGGGAGTCAACTTGGTAAAGCAGACAAAGCAGTCAAATTGGTGGAAGAAGAATGGTGGCTGAAGGAGATAACAGATGAAGTCACTGATAAGCAAAGTATCGGGGCCCTTTCTGATTGGCCAAGAGCAACAGTGCTATTTTTTAAACATATTTCTCAATTTTCAAGCCAAAATCGAAAATATTATCCATTAAATAGTAAAAATTTAATATGTATCCAATACTTTGCATGTGTTATTTTGTTTTTTATTAATAAAACTTTTGCATTTATGAGTTTTTCAATTTTCATTTGCACAGGTGATTTAAGGTATCATTGGAACATATTCGGAAATTTTCAAACCAAAGGAAGAAATATTATGTAAGAACTATTAAATAATGCTATGTGCTACTGTATATATATATATATATATATATATATATATATATATATATATATATATATATATACATATATGCGGTTAGAGGAGGGTAATATTAACAAATGTCTCAGCCGCTAGGAAAGTATTTTGGAGTTCCTCAGCCCATTTCCGGATACTTTTTTCGCGGATTAAGTAATTCTTATTATTACCTCAACCTAATCGCACTGACACCGACGTGATTGGTAAATATACCAAAAATTTTATCTTAAACCGATTTTATTAATAAATGCAGTTATTTGATCTATCCAATCAATATATGTAGAAATTGATGTCTTTTGTTCTTTACGACTGCTTCAATTCGTTTTGTGATGATATCTTGACGGATATTGCTAGAATTTTGTTCAATAACCACCCGAAACTGTTTAAAATTAGATAGTTTTCATTTATCAAACGACAGGCTGATTATCGCTCACAAATTCTCTATTAGCTTCTGACCTTTTAAATTCCGGTGTCAATGTCCCAAATGTTTGATGTTATTTTCAGCTGAGAAATTAGTTATTGATTTTACTTTGTGACAAGATGCACCAGGATGCACCCCAAAATTTCTTAACTTTTGGTAACTGGTAATAATGAGCATGTTTTAGTACAATTTTGAGTTGATGGCAGTGTTCTTGGGAAGACTTGTTAATGCTTCAGTTCCCTTAATGACAAGCGGCCCCAGACCTAGAAACTGTTCGGATGCTTCACCGTAGGCTTCACACAGGAGTCTTGACAGCCTATCATTTTTTCCTCATAACGATGAATCTTCCAGAAGCTCCCCACCAGAGGAAGAAGCTTCATCAAAGAAGTGGATCCAGCAATATTTTATTTAATTTAAATATTAGAATAATTATTCCTATCGGGTAAACTTTTAATACGAATAAAAACTTTTAGCCATGCCCATATACATATAAATATATATATATATATATATATATATATATATATATATATATATATTAGCAAAAATCTGCTTTTTCCTATGGGCTTAGAAGAACCTCAGAGTGAACTCGTCAGAAATTCCCTCTGATTACCGCTCCGTTATTTATTCCCAACGGTATCGACCATACTTTCCCAAACAGAACGTCTCGTTTGGCTTACCCTCTTTCATTAATATTTCTGCGGGAAGAAAGTAGCGGTATAAAAGGCTAGCTACAAGATTTAATTTATTTGCACAATTTTTCTAAAATTTACACATGAAGTTTTATATACATGAAATGTAAACCCTGAGTTAAACACTAAATCGAATGGAATGAATAAAACCAAAGTGATAACCGCTCTGATCACATTAATAATATAGCAGAGATTTACCTGCCAGGAGACATTATGCTCCAACAGTTACCCGAGTTAAAAAATGCCTTAAAACAAGGTTCGAAAAATGCCTCCCTTACCACAATGGGGACAACCATTTCAAAATAAATTTCTTAAAAACATCTTAAAAATACCAAAAATTAGAATCATCTCTTAAAATATAAGAATAAACAAATAAAAATACATTCCTTACAAACTATGGAAAAAATCTTCAATCAATCTCTTGATTATAAAGTGAATAGTTTAACTGAAGCTATATAATTATTAAGGATGGGATTTACTTTGTTGATGTACATGAACTGTAAGATTTTCAAATCGAGAGAAGTTAAGACTGAAGAAAAGATGGTAAATGAATCAGGATTAAGAGGATGGTGTTGAAAATCAGAAGGTTGCCAGATGGAAATGGCTTTAGGTTTAGAAATGAGGATATCAGTCCTATGAGACTAACCAATATAGCTATATAACAACCAAAACTTCTAGCCAACAGAACTAATCTCGTTAGTAATTTTCTATCGTTAGTTAATTGATTTCACAACTATAACGATAAAGTTTAGTAGTCCCTCTGTTTATTCGTTCATATTTGTTTTCGTTTTTTTTTGTAACTTAATATAATAGGATATTTTATCGTTTATTACAGTTAATATTAATTTGTGATACTCAAGTCAGTTTTTGCTCAAACTTCACTTCTTTAATCCACTATAGAACTCTCTTAGAATTCCTCAACCCTCTTCAGGAGCGCTACATATTCAACTATCTACCATGCATTTCTATAAAAAGAGAAATTGCAAGAAGCTTTTTGCATAAGCTAATGTTTAGATTTAACAGAAAACTGAGAATGTAAATTTCTCGGCGGATATTCACCCTCTCTAATTTTGGGAATAAATAAACAATAACATTCTAGTCAATGTGGTTAGGTAAGGGTAATAATAAAAATTCCTGGAGCTCCTAAACCTCTTCAGGGGCGTTACATATACGACTAGTTAACCATCCTTGCTCTAAAAAGAGTTTCCAAAAAGGCTTCTTAATATTTTTCTTTTTAGGGAAATGGATGGTTACCTCGTCGTTTATGTAACTCTCCTGAAGATGGTTAAGGAACTCCAAGAGACCTTTTGTAACGGATTAAGAAATTCTTACTATTACCCCTACCTAACTGCATTAAATAGAACGTTATTGTTCATTAATCCCCCAAATTAGAAAGGCCACCGATGCGCGGAAAAATTCACATAACCCGCTTTCTGTTAAATGAAAATGTTAGCTGAAACAAAATACTTCTTTAAATTTCTCTTTTTAGACAAATTTCGAGAATAGAAATTAAATATGAACACAGAGGCGATTAAAATTAACATTATTCGGCTCGGCTCAAAGATTTTCTCGATGCTAAGGCATCGTGTCGTATTCACGTGTTATCTTAAACTCGAGCTCTCATTAGAGGATGGGAATCTCGAACTTCGAGTCGAGCCAATCAGGAGTGGAATCTGTGGTACACGCGAAGACTATTTTTCTTTCTTATTTTTGTTTTAGTTAGGTTTTTATTTTGGCGCTTTGCTTCTTTTATTTACACTGTTCTTATTTCCATTCGTTTTGTAGTTTTTGGCACTTCGACTCTTTTTTTATTTACACTCTTCCTGTTTTATTGTTTATCATCGTTTCTTAGCTTTGTGCACTTCGTATCTTTTATTTACGCTTTTCTTGTTTTCCTTCATTTTTCAGTTTTAATAAATTCACCTCTTTTATTTACGCTTCTCTTATTTTGTTATTTTCCTTCGTTATTTCACTTTTCGGTACTTAGCCGGTTTGTTTATTTCTTTACTTTTGTAGCACCTTGTTGATCTTAATATGGGCATTTAGCCTCTTTTGTTTTGGTTTTCATATCCGGTTTTATGGTCTTGATTTTATAGCATGTTCTTTGTAATATTTTTAAGTGTAAATTTGTCTTATTTCTTCACTTGCACACTTTCTTCCACTTGGGAGTAACGATGTTCTCTCGACTGTGTCGCCATTGTTGCGGTATACCTACAAACCTATTTTACCCCTATGAAACTTACCACACATCATATCACTTACTCCGTAAATAAAAAAAAATGAGGCCTGACTTATATAAATCCATTTCATCATTCTAAATATATTGTATAAATATATTATCAAAAATGCCTAAAGCGAGCGAACACGCCTCCTCTCGAACTGGCTCAAATAATGTCATCGGACCGTTTAAGCCGTTTCCACTCTCAGATCTTCAAAAACAACATTTAGCTTATATTTCTCTCCTCGATGTGAGTGACAGTAAATTACATGTATTTGTCGGAGAGAAAGAGAGGTCCGCCCTTTGAAAGAGATTGAGGATCGATGAGGTGAAAAGTTCATTAGTCAATTTGTGACATCCATGGACAAATGAATTCTGCCTTCGTCATCAATTTTAAACCATCAACGGACCTACTACAGACAATAATTCTTTCTAGGGCCAAATAAGGAGGACTTTGTTAATAGTGGAAGAGTTAGAATGGGCTGAAGAGTTCGTTCCAATCATAGATAGCCAAGAAATTCCGATGACAAATGAAGTATTGAGCGATTTGTCCTCTGATCAGGAGTACATTTCTTCGTTGTCAAATCCATTAACAGCAGGAAAATTGTTCCGCAACTATAAAACTTGAAGCCAGGACCCATTTCCCACTCTAGGTGGTTGATTTTAGCCTGTCGCCTTGGCACAACTTACCTCACCAAGCATCCTTTTAAAGGTAGAGTTAAGAAAAACCTGCACTCTCATCTTCTACGGCGTCACCAACTACATTCTTTGCTAGTTCGTGATCAAAGCTCGACTATACATTTCTGACGCCACCAATTACATTCTTTGTTAAATCAAATGTTTTCGTCTTGTCCATTAATCAAATAAAATCTGCTCGTCTCTTTCCTTTGCGATGAAGATCCAAATCTCCACGCCTTCGCCGTTCACACGATTATGGATCTTCGCCAAAGGAGCGATTTTGGTGACAGGCATTGAGAAAATTCGATCCTTCTTCCCTCAACTTTAATGTTAACAGAACACCATTGCTGAACTCATCGATTGGGATTCAGTTACGATTTACAAGTCTAAACTCACTTACCGATATCAGAATGCAGGATATTAAGTGGATCCTTAAATATGGTAATGAGTTACTATAAATAACTATGGTTAAATTTGCGGGATGTATTTTTTTCCCTTTTGCAATAAATTAATTATTTTTCAACTAATTATTTTACCACGACCATTCATCTTTAAAACTGGCCGAATTTATTCCCCCTGAGTGTCCAGGGCTTTCAATAAGGAGGGCGCAAAGAGCTTGAGGTGCATGGAAAGTCTTCTGGTCACCGACCGGAAAGAGAACGACGTCGGGAGCCCTCGCGTCGCCTTCTAAGCGAATTGAAGAGTCGGCAATCGAATCCTTATTTTTTTTTCCAGAAAAAAATCCTTCAAGGTCTATCCGGTCATAAACGAGTAAAACAAACGCGTCTTATGCTTTAGTTAGGACATTTGTGAGATCTGCTACGAGTCCTCGACCAAGCACTCGGCCCTTGTAATGATGCTCCTCGTCGATACTTCGAATGGGAAGATGTTTCAACTAGGGTCGAACCCGGTTACAGGTTCATCGCGGCTGATCATATGGACATACTGGCCACGAAAGTCATACCCGGGGTGATTAAAATCACGTAAAAAGCTGAATATATCATTCATCAAGACGGTGTCCGGCCCAGTCGCTGCAAAATTAGTTGGGGTCGAACATGAACCTCTGGCTGAATGACTTCAAGCTGCCGCAGTTTTTCAATCATAATCCCCTCAACGACGGCTTGTGGGCGCGTGGCGAGGGCAAGGACTAAAATGTCCGCCATTGCAACGTTTAGCTTAGCGTTATGTTATCCGATGCAAGAAGAATATTTTAAAATGTTCAAATTCACAAAATGTATTTATTTTCTATTGCTGTAAACCTTTACTTGGACTAAATTCATTATGTAATAATCTAAAGAGGTACAGTAAGGCAATTGATGATGCCATTCATCCTTTTTGATAAAATGAGGACAACAAATTGCTGGGAAATAAAGTATCCTTTAGGATTGAGCTAATGGCATTTAAAAATGCTGATAAATATTAGTTCGATTTAATTTTCTGAATTAACTTTTCACCCGAAAGTTACCAAACAAAGGCAACGGTATAATGGATGATACATTCTTATCAAAACAAGTTCAGTTCCTCAATAGTTAATTCAAAGGGAACTAGGTAGCATATATAATTGTCTATCTTAAAGTGAGGTACTGAATTTTTAATCTCTAAGCTAAAATAAGTAGAAATACTAATGGAAGACTACAGCGCTACTCTTTCTTCTAAAAAGCATGCAAAATGGCAAGTTACTTAAACAAAGTTGCAATCTTTACTACTGCGATGAATCGGATGGTTTGTTTAGTACTCTGGGAATTAAACTTGACCCTTCCATATACTTTTCCTTCGCAAAAAAAAAATATCTACCTCTTGCTTACTCTTTGTAAGTGAAATATGACACGGAAAATTTTATAAAGCTACATTACAGAAAATACCATTCAATACTAATTTGGATGAGTGGAGAGATTTAAGAACCCTGGGTGGGATCCGTGCTGGGCGCGATATCTCAGCAGTCCTAGAAGACCAACGGCTTCTTGGTGGATGAGTCTCATTGGGAGGGTACGCAAACCCTCGGTTGAAGGAAATGTCTTTACGTATCTCATTAGGACACCACTGGTTAATTACCTTGATTGAGCGTATGAGTGTCCTTCTTAATCGGGATTTGGGTAGCCCTTAAGGCGGAAGAACAGCAAATGTGCTGTCAACCTCACCCTTGAAATGGATATTTAGAGTTAGTGCCATAGTCATGTGCCCAAGATTCCACAACCTTCTCATTTCCATAGCATTGGAGGGCACGATCCATTCTTACCTCTTATCTTTTTCTTTCTTCCCAAGGTGTACAGACAGGCTGGTGGATGGGACTCGTCCGGGTTAGTTTTTCCCATCGTTACTGGGGGATTTCCTGTTCAGGCAAATCAGGGCAGTACCTAAACCATAAGTGCCTTACTTGTTGTACCGGCTCCACCAAGTTGACTGTGTAATTCTGGGTCTTATATTTATGTAATATGGTTTTTCTAATTCTCAAATTTGCTTGTTCTTGTTTTTTAAATGTTTTTTTAATTACTATTTTAAGTTTTAGCATTCCTAACTTTTTAAATTTTAATAATTAAATTTATTTAATGCATTCATTTATTATTTTGTTACTATGTGGTAACATTGAATTAAACCTGGTCCTCCATGTTCAAAAAAGGTCGCATATTATATTGTAATATCAGAGGCTTGTATAGTAAGTTAAATGATCTAACGGTTGTATCATCTAAATATGATATTATTTTGTGTGCTGAAATCTTACTCTCCCAATCTAGAAATATCACTGAAATCCTATTGCCAAATTTTAGGAATCCTCATCTGATTCAACGAGATGGCAGAAGAATGTGTATCAGCATCTGATATTACATCGTTTAAATCTAAAGTAAATAAATTTATTGTTTAATAAATGACTTTGTTTTTAAATATTTTTTTTTAATATGGTTTCTTTCTTTTTTTTATCTGTTTTTCTTTTCTTGCAGTATGTTTCCATATTTGACTACATTTGGTCTTGTAGGCTTTTCCTTTCCAATGGAAACTTCTGTATAATAATAATAATAATAACTATTTGCTTTCAATTCGATTAAGAAATACTCATTTTTCCTTTGTTTATAGGAGAGCATGGCTGCTATGATCATTATCGATTAACTTAGCAGCATCTTAGCCTCTAACTGTAATATCTACATTCAGAAATAGTTAAACATTCACATGCAGCCTTCACCAAAGTGAAAGTCTTTGCTACCTACAATCATGGCAATTGCGAATGATAATATTATAGTTTGTTAAAGTCAGATTTTATGTGAGATGCTTTTCAAAAAATCCGCTTCATGTTTTAAAACTCTATATTTTCATTATCCAGGGTTGTATATTTGTTGTACTTTAAGTGAGTGCAAATTTGAATTTAGAAAAACTTGAAACATCGGTAGAGTCAAAAGAGAATCATGATAAGCAATAATTTTCCACAAATTGCACGGAATTGAAAGAAATAAAAATAATATTTATTTGAGGAAGAGGAAATACAAAGGAATATATTGTGCCCATTGTCTTTCAAAGTACATTTCGTTCATTTTTGTTGTTACCTTATATGTGCGAAATGACCACGTAGCTGATTAAATGGTTTTACCGCGAATTCGCACCAATGGAGAGAGGTTCTGTTACTACCATGATAAAAGAAAGCGTTCAGGAAAGAAAATTTAAATTTAATGACTCTAAGCATTTGTTAGATATGTTTCAGGAGAAAATTGAAAAAGCCAGGCATTAAAGTCTTAGTTTGTGAATCATTTTACAGATTTATACTTACACAAAAATGACACTAAGAAACAGATAATAACCTCTTTTTCGCTGAAAAGGTTGCGACGATAAGAATAAACATATTGTTTTGTAATTTTATTCGATAGAGTCTCCTTCAACTTCGATAGTGGCTTATATGCGATGTCTGAATCGCCTACATGCAATGATCAACTGGTTCTTGTTCATAATGGACATTACTCTGACTTTAGATGCTTTTAGGGATTCTTTAGTGTTATGAGGGTACTCATTAACCTCTTTTTTTCTACTACGCTACATACATAGTAGTCTAATTGATTGAGATCTGACGAGCTAGGAGGACAAATGTTAGGGGTTATATGATCTTGAAAATTTTCTGCCATCCATTCCAGCCTTGCTTGAGAATTGTGTGATTGTGCCGAATCTTGTTGAAACACATAAAGTCTTCCGTTGTGTAAATTGTCGATCCATAGCATAGCCACCTTTAGTCTCTATCCTTTCAAAATTTGTAGACGAAAGAGCTAGCGACTTTTAAATATCGTGCTATTTCTAAATTGCTATGTTCAGCCTTTATAGCACGATAACTGTGTTCGTCTTCATTTCTTGTGTAAGAATAGGGTCAGCCATTGATAATTCTGAAATATATAAAATATAAAGTCAAATAATATGCTTCTATAGTATAAATAACATGCTCTTAAATACCTTACGCACCATGTATATATAAAAAATATTGAGTGATTTTTTTATCAAAGTTAACATAAAATTAATATAGCTTTATTTTAGCAAGGGAATTAAATTAATTTTGGCTTGCTTCAGCCCATTCACACGGAACCCAACTATCTTAACCATCTTTTTGGCAAGCATATTATTTTTAGTGAATAAATTTAAAGTCAATACTATGAATTATTGATCATTGTTACCTTTACACCTTAACGATTTTTTAGGGTTATTCTTTGATTCATATTATTGCTATTTATTCACTTTGATTTGTAGGCCTTCCATGTTTTGAATTTTGATGACTTAATTCCATAACCATGAACGTTTTATACTCCTCTGGGTGCATAAAGCCCGGCATAGGCTCTTTTTCATTAAAATTATCTTTGAAACTCGACTTATAGTATCAAGACCCTTGTTTTATTAGGGAATAATTTCGAAAGTCATAAGACCCTCTTTGTCGCAAACACACTGGCCACTTTTTCCAGGAGTCTTACAGAACATACCTATCCTCTTCTTGACTTCTAAACTACCGTTTTTTCTGTTTGAAGCGATGAAAAATAATTTGTCGCATTATCTTTTAAGAATTATCTATATTAGGTGTGGCATAAACCCTGATTTTCGATCTCCATAAGGAGCCAATCCCTTTGGGCTTGCGATGCTGTATAGTTTACAATTATACATGTACGACCTGCCAGAGTCGTTATTTAGGCCAAAATGGATTAAAACTCGAATGCACGAATAAAAAACACTTAGGTTTGTCTAAAAGGTATGGTGTTCCCATTTCTAAACTTTAGGCCTCTTCCATCAGGCAACACTCTGAGTATCACTATCATTCGCTTAATTCTGATTTATTTATCATCTTATCTTCAGCCTTAACTTCTCTCGACTTGAAAATCTTAGAGTCACTGTACATCAATAAAATAAATCCAAACTTAAATAATTATAACTTTTCAATTAAACTATTCACTATATAACCAACCATCACTTCAATACGTTAACTAGCGAAATAGACCAAAGGAACAAATGTCATTAGTAGTTTTTCTATCGTTAATTATTTGATTTCACAACTCCTACGATAAATGTTAGTCACTTTGTTTAATTCTTTCACATTTGTTTTCGTTTTTTAGTTTATAATTTAATATAATAGGTTATTTTATTGTTTATTCCAGGTTCTGTTGAGTTTTTATATTCAGGTAAGTTTATTTTAAAACTTCAATTCTTCCTATTTTTTTTCAAAAATTACAGAGGATAGTATCAATTAATTCTATATATTATTATTTGTGTTATACTTTAATCTCAATAATTGCCAATTTTATTGATTTAACTTGCTTTCTCCTACTTTTTTAGCTATTATATAATGCATGCTTCTAAGTTTAACTGTTATCGTTAATCTTTCTTCCCCTTCTTATTAGTCGATACAGTCACCGCTGAAGATGGTCCTAGCGAAGGTCTGAAACGTCCGGCCAATAAATGATTAGTGTGATCTCCTGGGTTTTCATATTCCTAATATATATATATATATATATATCCATATGGAGCTCAGCCGTGAAGCCTGCATTTAATATTGAGGATAAATCCCAGAGCCACTAGAAACGGATGTAGCATCTTTTAATTTTTCACTACGTTTCGAAAACTACAAGTTTTCATCTTCAGGCCAGAATAAGTTTACAAAGTTAATATATATGAAGAAAACTTGAAAAGGCCAACTGTACATTATTTTAAAAGGTGACCAATTACCAAATATCCGTAAAAAGTACTATATGTTGAATTAGATATGACTTGGCAACAGTTAAATTTGCTTTAAGACTGACTCAAAAATTAGTTAATAAATTTAAGGATTATTGCAGAAATTAATTGCAAACTATAAGAGAAATTGAACTGGAATTATTTAAAGACAATAAATGAAAACTTTTTAAATTAAGGCTCTCCCAGATTTCAGCCTGTCGCTGGTTAATAGCCTGCTTAAGTTATTCACTCAGATGTCGTAGCAGCGTGGTTCTTTCCCGATTTGTACCTTCTCTCCAGATTTTCTCGTACACCTCCCTGTGCACTCTAGCGATCTCTCTCATTTCTTAGGTCCATCTGGGTTGTGGGAGAGTTTTCTACCTCTTCCTCGGTACTCTCTCGCGATCAGCTTCGATGATGTGGACAGTTATCGTATCCAGCTCCTTATCGATACTCTCTAGCCTTGCTCAATTTAGGTCTGCTGGTTCGAATCTAGCAAGGATTTCCTCGTAGCGTTCTTAGTTGGCCGAAGCGTAGCTTTTTCGAAGAGGAAATGGGAGCTGTATTGGGCCTGGCTCACTACTTATGGCCTCTTTCGGTCGTGTTACCATAGTTAGACGTTGGGCATCTGGCATTGAGGTCGCCCCCGAGGAATACCATTCTGCCGTGGCCAAACAGGGTATAGAAGTTTGTGAAAGGAAGGTAGTTTCGTCGAGGTGGTTGGTATGCCGCCGATATTATGAGCCTGCCCACTAAAGTGTGCAGCTCTACCACCACGAAGGACTCGTCCATATCCGGAAGGTGTGTGAACGAAAGATTCCTTCTGACGGCAACCGCAGCACCATCCTACCTCTTCTGAGAATGTTGTTTTGAGATCAGTCTTTAGCCTGGTATCTTTAACTGCTTGTTGGTCGTATCGATACCATGATCTGTGATTAATTTGATGTCGGGTTCAAGCACACGGACTATATTTATGTATACCGTGGCATTCCCCTCCCATCCATTACGTTGAGTTTCAAGATCCTTAACCTGTTGTTCTGGTTTTCCATTCTCTGTTCTGGCTTATTTGGATCTCTTAGTGTTTACAGGTTCTCTACTTACGTTTTCCGTTCCTTTTCTTCTTGTATTTTGCTGGGGACCGTTCTACAAATGTTTCTTGGTGGAAGGCGATGTTTTGGTAAAACAATCCCTCCTCAACCGTTTCCTCTTCGAATTGAGCGTCGAAGTCCAACTTGTAGAACTTCTTTTTTATCCCCACACAAATTTTATTTGTGTCCCAGTCCTTCGGGAAGGGAAACTGTTCCATGGCGTAGATTTTAATGTTTCCCCTGTCGGAGTAGATTTTCTTTTAACTTTTTCTTTTCCTATTTTTGGGTTTTAGCTCACATACGGAGCCCTCTGAAATCCGAGGTGTACGTGGTATCAGAGGACTCAGTTTCTCTTTCCAAACACTGTGTAGTTGGTTGAGCTGCCTTAGCGGCCTCCTCTCGGTGATTATTGGTCTTGATCCTTAGATCTGGCCACCTGACTTCATTAATGTTTTTCTGCTCTGTCTCCTAACTTTTACTACTTATTTCTTTGGGGATCATTTTTAATTGGAGTACGTTCGCGATGGTGGATTATCAAGGAACCACATCTCGCTCATCCCGTTTTTCACGAGCATCTGATTGAGGTCCTTTGCAAAGGTTCCTGGGTTTTGAAGATTTCTGACATGTGCATATAAGATGCATGTCAGTATTTTGGTGAAGTTTTTATTTTCCCTTCTTAGGTAAGTTTTCTTAGACTTCGTTTCCGTAAGGAGTGCCTTCGCTACCTGAGCGTACGTTGTGTTTTTTTTTTCTGGTGTGCTCTTTTTTTCTGTTGGATTTTATTCCTTATTAGTTCTTTTTTAAGAGGGCAGGCCAAAGCCATGGAGTGCTGTTCTTGACGCAGTTGGCACACTTCTCCCTCATACTACTACAATTCTTCCAGTGGTGCCCCGCCTCACTGCACCTTGAGCAGATCTCCTGTGGTTTGGGCTATCTTCAGTCGCCTGGCTCTCCATTTTGTAACAGCGGAAGCAGAACTGTATAGGAGTAAACTCTTCAATTTCTATCTGCTCTCCACTGATTTTTGCGTTGAATAACAGAAGTCCATTTTCTTTTGCTTTTTGAGCCATCGATGTGTCCGTAAAGACTACTTTGAATACATTTGAGTATTATGTATTCTTTTTTTGTTCTAGAATTTAATAATTTCTAAAAACTTTGCCCATGGTTGGTTCCTCGCGATTTCCTCCTTTATTTGTTCTTTGGAGTGCTGTCCAATCCAAGGATCTAGTCTCCTGCATACGACGCTCCGCTCCTGTGCGTCTGTATTTGCGGCGGGATTGCCGGTTGGAGTCCTATTTCGTGCAGTGTCTCTACTGCCTCCTCCTTCGTTATACCCTCCACCTCCTTCTCTTTCTCGCAGACTACCACATATCCTGCGGGGACCTGCGATCTTCAGTTTCCCGAAGGACACTTCGAACACCTTCTTTCGGCTAGGCCTGCAGCGGGATCCGAGTGGTTTTATTGGGCTCCCTTTTTTCCCTCGAGGGAAGATTCCCTGGGTTGAATTCCCTCTCGTCCTCTTGTTGATGTTTATACTTCTTAGCACGTGCAAAGGTGTTTCTTCCATCTTGTAAAATTATGATCTATTTGTAGAGTTCTTTATGGGGGGTAACCCCCTCCCTTCCCCATTGCAAGAGAGTTTCAGCAAACATGAACTGCGGGATGGGGTGGATGAATGATGGGTGAACCCGGAAAGGACCCTTAGACGGATGATATGTGGCGGACTTAATGATGGGTGGTTATTGAATCAACTACCATCACCCGGGGGTGCCGCCCCGTCTGGGGTTTGGTTTTTGATGCTGCTTCCAACTTACACAGGGATGGTTGCATGTCCCCCTGTGATCTTGGCCGGAAACTACCCATAGAGATTAGAGCAAACTCTTCCCCAAAGCTTTCAGCATCGCCTCATAACCGAGGGTTCTCTTCCGTAGAGTTCCACAGTGGGCTAATCCTGAAACCTGCTTTCCTCTACGTGTCCAATTATGTCTATCAATTGATGTGTTAAATTTAGAACCAACTTTTAAAATGGTGACATCCAGAAAAGAGATTTTATTGTATTATAAATTTTCCATGGAGTCAGAATTATACAATAAAATCTCTTTTCTGGATGTCACCTTTTCAAAAATTGGCTGGAAATTTAACACATCAATTTACAGGAAACCCATTACAACCAAACTTGGCACCCACTTCAATAGTTCTACTTCTACTAATTTTAAACATTCTGCCATCATAAACAGTATACACAGAGATTATAAAATCAGTTCAAACTGGTTTCACTTTCTTTCCGAAATAGAATATCTTAGGAGCTTTTTTCATTTTGATTTTTTTCCAGACCACCTTTTTGACAGACTTATTCCAATTTCTTATCTAAAAGGTTCTCTCGCAAAACCCTTCTAATAACTGTCCCTAAGCAAAATATATTCTTAAAACTGCCTAATCTTTCACTTGCTAACACCAAATTCCACAAAGCTTTACTCTCGACTCTTAAAAAAACTTTCCCCAATACAAGTTTCTTCTAATTAATTCTAATCCTCTTGGTGTTTATACTTTCCTTCGACACAAAGAATCACTCCCAATATGCCTGCGTTCTTCCATCATTTATGAATTCACTTGTGCGAGCTGCCAAAGTCGTTATGTAGGCAAAACAAGTCTACAATTAAGATGTAGGATCGCTAAGCATATCGGAGTATCATACAGAACAAACATTCCTATCTCTAAACCCAAACAATCCTCTATACGAGAACATTCACTAAAACATAACCACCCGCTTGACCCTGATTCCTTTAGTATACTGTCTTCTGCCTCCTCTTCTCTGGACTTAAAAATTCTTGAATCAATTTACATTAAACAAATAAACCTGGAACTCAATGATTATTCATCATCCCTCAAATCATTCACTATATAGCCAAACGTACAACCAATCACATTCCCCTTAATAGTTTTCTTTCTGCCTAATTCTGTACGCAATATCAGTTGATACTCCCCTCCCAGCTACACCGAAATAAGGTTAGTGCTCGTACAGATAAATTTTTATTTTTTTTTTATTTTGTCCCATTTATATCCAAATGATCTCGTTTACAAATGACTTTTCCTTAATTTAATGTTTAAGTCGTCCTCTTTGGCCCCTCCATTATTGATTATTTAATATATAAACTTTCGTGCCTTAGTCTACTCGTATTCATTTAACGTTCAATCACTTAAATTTTAACTTTATTGAATTACTTGCTTCGTTCCATCTATTACTATCCGCTTTGATTACATACCTCCTGATCTAACTTATTTTGGATTGTTCGCCCTGCCCTTATAATTCTTTCTTGCTGTGGTTTATAGTGAATTTCTTGTATTTCACTTATTGCTTGATTCATGTTTATTATTCAAATTTGCTGCTCATGGGATTATTTAATTTTTTTATTGCTATAGTTTCTAATTTTTGTATTTCAATAGGAATTTAATTCATGTTTATTATGCATATTTTAAACTCATGGGGTTATTATTTAATTTAGTTATTTTTTACGATTTTAATAAAATTCTTATTAATAGATTTTCACCCAATTGCTTTCAACGGTTTAGGATTATATATTTCATTTTAACTTCTTGCTTTCGGTTATCATTTACGTTTCCTGTCCTGTTTTTTATATTGCTGTGTTTAGTTATTCTTATAAAAATAATTCAATTCTTTGTATTTAGAATTCGCTGATGATGGTCATCGTTAATGACCGAAACGTCCGGAAAATTAAATGTTCGTAACCATCGCATATGTTTTCATATTCATACTATGAATAACGTTCCCAAGGAACGACTCCATCCCCAATATATATATATATATATATATATATATATATATATATATATATATACATATATATATATATATATATATATATATATATATAGACAAGACTGCTGAACATAATCGACCTCTACTTTCCCACCACTTGTCTCTCAGCAATCCATATAGAATATTTTTTTAATCTTGCACTGTCCTCATTTCCATTTCTAAGGCCCACCAAATCTTTCCCATCGTCCTTAAAATCTGATATTTCCTTTTCCAGTTCCGCTTCTCTATTTCCCTGTGCATCGGCACTCGCTTACCCTCTTCTAGCTAATGAAGTGCTAGCGGGCATTCCACTAATGACATCTAACACAAGCACTCAACACCAAATACTTACGATTCTTATGGTTCTCTTCATTATGACACTCATCTATTGCCAATTATTAGTCCGCCCACTATTTATGCATTTTTCTTTGGCAAGACTGTTCATGTTCGATCGGGTTTTCCTCTGGCCATGAACCTCGCTATGTGTTACCATTTCTTGACCCATGTCTCCTGAGGAAGTAACAATCTCTCCTCAAAAGGTAAAACTAATCTCTCTAGACTTGTTTATTCCAACTCTGAATCGTCAGTTTTACCTGGCCTCTTCCTTTCATTTCTTGGCATCATTAATACGTACCACTCATCTTACTCGTATGTTGTACAATCCAATATCAAATACATGGCTTTTTGTCTAATACTTAAGATATCTGCATATAATCAAACGACCCGGTACATTACCGGTCAATCTCTTATCTCCAGGGTGTTTCCCAAATTCTAGAAAAGGCTGGTATCAGCCAGGGTTCTTGATCGTGTGTCACCAGGCAATATGGAAGAAATGCTCTAGTTTGGTTTCAAGATTGGTTATATCACTGACGCTGATCTTCTAATGTAACCGAACACTTTCCAAGCCAGTTGTTCTTCCTCTTCATGTATTGTGTTTCTGAAAGGTTCTGAAACACAATTTTTGGTATGTTACTTTCTCTAACTATCATACTTACTCAATCTGTTCTAGCAAAAAAACAGTGAAACTAATTTTATTGATTGCAAATGGATTTATTTTATGCGCCAACACTGAGCAACTATTTAACTTTTATTTTCAAAAGCCTTAGGTTTCTTTGTAGGTATAATTGGTAAAACTGAAGGATAAACACTGCATTGGACCATTTCACTGAAGTCACAGCCAGTTGTGTGAGTCAGTTGATATCCTGGCTTTATAGTGGAAATAGGATGTTTTCTGTTATTTATTGGCTGTTAATTTTTCATTAAAGTGTTTATATTAACCTATGATTGTTAACAATAGTGTTTTGTGTGTTTCAGATAGTTTATTAGTTATTATAATAGATTGATTTTGTGTTATTCACGTAGTTTTTGTAGCTAGAAATGAATTAAACCAAACTAGGTAAACAGAGTGATTCCAGTCCTCGAAAAAATGTACAAATAAATGTTTTACTGAAAGAAACGAAATTAAAACAGAAATAATTAGCAAAAAACTATGTTTCAATTTAACCAGTCAGTATTCTTAGGAAAACAATGATAATGGTCAAGATTTAAAGTCGAAAAGGGTTGGTAAAAGTGGTGATGATTCATTATTTAACTGGCATTTCCAATAATTTTATGGCTGTTCAACTTCCTATGTTGTATTTTCTTCTATTGCAGGTAGTTTTCTCTCACAAATCAACCATTACAGTGCTCGATGACCGCCTGCGGAGTGTAAGAAGGCGGCCTGGAGAAAAATTTACGGGTGAATGTCTGAGGAGCACAGTAGAATATCTCACAAATATCATACAGTGGGGAGCCATTTCGATCCATGAAACAAGCCGTTTTCACATTGTTGAGAAAACGATGAACCAAGAAAAGTTTATAAAAGTTCTTAAAGGTCGTTTACTGACTCCAATAATTAAATGGTATGGCGTAAGACCTTGGATATTCTAACAAAACTCGGCCCCATGTCATACAGCAAAATCAGTGAAGGCTTCGTGTACACAAAATGGAGTTCAGCTCCTTCCATGGCCCGGAAATTCCCCGGACATGAATCTGATTGAGAGTTTATTGTATGTGTTAAAGGATGAAATGCACACAGAGCACATTGCGATCAAATAGCAACTTATATTTCGTCTCGTTGAAGTTTAGTTCAGATCTAAGCGAATACAGGAAATGTGCCATTTCCTGGATGCTAAGGGGGGCCAAACTACTTAGTAATGAATGCAGGTTTTTAAGACTTAACAATGTGCCAATGTGTCAAAATATGTAAATCTATTTGCAATTAATAAAATTAGTTTTATTATAATTTTTGTAGAAAAAAATAATAAAAAAAAAATTGATAATAATTCGGCCAGTAGTGTATTCAGGGTGGTTGATATACGTTTTATGTTCTACAAGTTTTACTCTTGGTCCGTTCTTTTGTTTATCTATCTTATTTCCTTTAGAATTCTTATGCGTTGACTTGTATCATTTAATTTTTTTCCTGAAGAGTCCTAATACTATCTCTTCCCATACCCAGCCTCTCTCTCTGAGACTATTATAAGACTAATTATCACGCTCAACTTCGTTAATAGATGACTCTTGGATAAATTTCCAAAACAAAAATTCAATCATGACCAAACTGAAGTAAAGCCGGTGGTGACCAGATTTTAATATTGCTCGCTGTAGAATTACTGCTGCGTTTCTTTTACTTGGTGCTCCTAGGTTCTTTTTTCATAATACATATACTAATAGTTCTGGGTGTAATGATAAATAATCAACTATCTCTCAAATATTATATCACTAATGTCCACATTTTTTAAAATCAATTAAAATGAAAACCAAAGAAGACTAATACTGCATAAGGTATGCAATGGAGGATCTGTAAATAAAGTTGTGAAGATAATGAAAGTAAAAATGCGTGAAATATTTGATATATAGCCGCAGGCTAACCTGTAAATGATAGGGTGGGTAGGGAATGCAATCCTTCAGATTTCAACTCCAGTAGGATTACTCATCCTGTATCAGAGACCTCATTGCAGGTGATAAGATATGCAAGTCCTGCCTCTGCTACCCAAGCAATCATGACTGTATCCACTACCACTCTGTCTAAAATAGTACCAGCTCCCATTGCAAGCATCCGGTATCTTTTACATTGACAACTGCAATTCCCTCCTAAATGAATAAACGTTTAAACACCTTCAACTCATTCAATCTTAGCAACTTGTTTTCTCCCCGGAGGATGTTTTTCTCGTGTAACCTTACTGCTACGTGAACTACATTGGCTACCCATACTTCTCGCAGTGCTACCCAGACCTTCCTCCTATTTAGTTATCATTTCTTAAATACAACGGCACCCTCTTACCTGTTCTGCTTTCTAAACCTATTCGTTGATCAAATGGCATCTATCATGATTTTCAGGATTGTTGTTCTCGTTACTTTTTTGTGACTTTCTCTTTGACAACCACGTAAATACGGTGCGCTGCGATATATAAACACAGTTTTGAGGCAACACTTTCCAACACGCCTCATCTCCTTAAGGAGCCATCTGGAGTGGCCAGCATGGTCGCCTGATTTAGCACCCTGTGACTATTTTTATGGGACTATCTTAAATCATTTGTTTACAACGATCGTCCTAGGAGCCTGGCTCACCTGAAAAACAACATTCGTCAAACTGTCGCTAACATACTTGTCGATATGGTGTAAAGAGTTGAACGAAACTTCTGAGATCGATTAACGCAGTGTATTGAAAATAATGGACGCCATATGCCTGATATCATCTTTAAAGCTAAATAATCATTAAGTTCCAATGTTGTACTTGATGCTGTTCAAAGAATTAAATATATATTTTTATTACTTTTGTTTTACTTGAATTTTAAAATAAGCAAGTCGCTCTGCCTCAGCCTGTACCAGTCCTGGCAAGTCTAAAGCCAAGGAGCGAAAATTTATTAATTAGTCGATTTCGTGGTCATTACTGTTTCGAACAGTGGTTCTCAAACTATTTTAAGAATTTTTGCGTGGGATCTCATTACCATTTTTAGATGGCTCATGGATCCTTTTATATTAAATACAATTAGCATATAGGCTACAGAAACAACATTTTGGGCAAACAATAATCAGAATTTATTAAAGAATGGCAACTTCATTCTACTGAAACCAAAATATTTTTTGCCAATAATTTATTTATTGAGAAAATCGCAATCTTAATCATCAAATATACATTCAATGGGATAGGTGTATTTGCTTTGCCTGAACCAGTTCATTTAGATTTGACTTTGTATTGGCTTTGAATCTGTTTTGGGATTTTGTTTTGATGGTAAGTAGTGTGCAAATCTCTGCCTGACACTCATAGGTAGAGGCAAATGAAATCAGCCTTTTTAGAGCCAACTTTGCAACATCAGGAACTGTGCTATTTCAATCCAAATATCACTACAACTCATTTCACGGAAAATATGTTTTACACCTCCAACTTTATTCAAATCAATTATCTGTTTTATAATTAAATTGTCACTCGAAGGCAAATCATTAATGGAGAGTACAAATGGGTTGTTGAAAAATTATATTACATTTTTTCAAGTTCGTGTATGTCAGGAAAATAATGAAAAATTTCTTCACTAACAATTGCTACATGTTGTTTCATCACATCAAATATATCGTCATCGAAGATAAACTCATTTTCATCAAGATATGTATGTAGCTGTAGAAATGGGGCAAAGTTCTTCTTTTCTTACCTCGCATTCCATAGTACGAATTCATTTTGAAAGCACTGTGATCTCTTTTCCTTGCCACGCCAAATTAATGGAATTTGAGAATTCAAATATGTCTACCCAAAATGACAGGGATAATAGAAAGCAGACATCAGAGAATTTTACGTGCATGTCTGGTTTAGCGTCTTGAAAAATAATTCTGCATTTCTTCATTTAGTAATGAAAACTCTCTTCAAATATCTCGCTTTGGAAAGCCATCTAACGTGTGAGTGAAACCAGAGTGTTTCAAATATGGAATCTCTTTCTTTGGATAACAGAAAATAAATGAGAGTTGAGTGCATTCGCTTTGAAGAAGTTAACTACTCTAATCACTTCACCGAGAACATTGTTCAACTTATCAGGCACAGTTTTCATTATTAAAGATTGGCTATGAATAGTGCAGTGTGTACCAATAATATCTGGGGATTTTGCTTAACCAAAGTTTGAAAACCAGAACGGCAACCAAGCATTGCTGAAGCGCCGTCAGTACACATGCTAATAGCATGTTCCTATTTGATACCATGGGCCTCAAATAAATCTGTCGACTTTGATGAATTTTTTCGTTGCAGTTATTCTGGTGATGAGGGTTTCGAAAAACAAAAATTGTCTTCCAAAGTTGGGCTAAGTTGGCGAAATCTGTTGTTTCATTAAGCTGGATCTCAAAAAGGTTGAATATTGAATTCTGAATCTTTGAGACCACCTGTGATAGTATGTCATCAGACATATCCGCTATTCGCCTCCTAACAGTATTGTTTGACAGAGACACATGCTTTAGCTTTTCAAATTCAGAACATCCCAGCACATGCGACATGATATCTTTGCAGTAAGGTTTTGTTAACTGTTCTCCAATGCTGTGGGATTTTTTGACCAAGCTATTTTCCTTGGAACCTCATAGGAGGCTTTCAGACCAGCCTTAATGTTCTGCGAAAACATTCCTGTGTCATCAGGCCTGGATTTGTGCAATTATTCGTCTTTGCGTTTAAAGAAGTCGACATCTTTGTTTATTGAACTGGGATGCTCTGTTTTAAATTGTCTCGTTAACTTGCTGGGCTTTAGACAATTGGATGCCAACACCTCAGAACAACAACCACACTGTGGTTTCTCTTTCCCACTAGATTTTATTGCAAAAAATCTAATTTCAAATATGAATCATCATATCTCATTTTTTTGAGCCATTATAAAATGGGCAATAAAAAAAGTTCTAATTAGAAAAAGAAATTAATAGTTTTTATGTTAAAATTAAAAACTAAATTAAATAGGCCTATTAATTGAGATAATCGAACATCCAAACTTTGGATGTTCGATTATATTAAATACTGTAAATTGCGGCTTACAAGTGAACACTTCAAGCCTTAAAAATTATTTCTAAAATTAGGTGTCGACCTTAATGGCAGGGATAAAATGCACACCTTTATCACCGAGATATAAACAGGTGAAACAGAAATCCTACCAATCACTGTAGCCTACACCCTTAATCTAGTGATGCTGGTTATAATTTGGATTCCAAAGTATAAACAGTATCACTTAGTCACTGTTACTCTTCTAATCAAAGCAACTCCAAGATAATCACGCAATCCGCCACACCTCCAATAAAAGCATCTCAAACGCAATCCGCCACACCTCCAATAAAAGCAATTCAAATACAAGCAGTCAAACTGTAGAACACCCCCTTGCCAACCACAACGTTGCCATTATGACTGCCAGACGTAATCAAATTTATTCCGACAAATAATTAACTGATACACCTTTCACACTTAAAAATAAATCTCTACCTATACAGTGATGTCTAATGCCCTAGTTTAATAAATTCAGGCACAGAAATTTACCCCAAAATATTAAAAAGGAAAAAAAAGCAAATATAAAAAAATGGGACTTGACAACAATCGCAAATAGTTCCTAATTTCAACTCAGTGACCCAATTTCTGATCTCCTTAAAACCACTTAGTGTTCCCATAAGGGACCCCGGATCCCAGTTTAGGAATTAGCGGTTTAGAGGGACGGTCCTATGTTGCCCCATCGAAACTAACATAAATTTAGCTACATTTGTTTGGATCTTCCAGAATTGTTTGTATTTGGAGATCCTTTATGCTTCCTTTAGGCTTCCTCGTCTATTGGCCTAGGAACTAATATATTCGTCAGTGTATTGCAGATTTAGGGCCAAGATTTCGAGCGGTTTTGATATCTCTCTCATAAGGAAGATGAAGAGAGTGAGTTAAGGCATCCTCCATGCGATACACCGGATAGGAGTTCAAAAGCCTACATTTTATGCTTTTCGAAGGTGATGATTATTAGTAAAGTAGCTACAGAAGTATTTCCGTGACAGGGTGCGAGTCTCAGTTTCGAGATTTTGTAATTCAAGCCGCTGATCCAAACTTTGTCGAAGGCCTTCTTTACATCTCTGTAAACAAAGTTGATCAAACACTCTTTAGCTCACCCTGATGCAGCGTGTTGAAAAATCAGGGCTATTGCCGTTCCTCTTCTTCGATTTTTTATGAATTCATGTTGTTCCTCGTTCAGTAGAGAGTGATCTGTCAGATGGCTCGCGGATCGGATGTTGAGAACTCTTTCAAAAATGCTCCCAACGAGCTCCGTCAATGCGGTTGGTCTGAAGTTCATCACTTGATTATTTGTCTTTCAAAAATTTGGGATAAAAATCATCAACGGTCAGGGTGCCTCATTCAGATGCGTGATGGTGAGTTGGCTGAGGCTAGGCTTTTTTGGCAGGAACGAAGAGATCGCCACCCACAATTTCACACTGGTGATGATATTGCCCTCTAGTCAGATGCCATGATGCCGAGTGAGGTTCACGGTTATGCATGAAATAGACCTGGCCTCTCTCCTCTCTATGTACTCTAGAATCTTGTCCTTGAAGCGTTGGTTGAAGTTTTTGCCCTCCTTGTCGGAGATTTTGAAAACATCCTTTCAGTCTCCATAGAAAGCCCTCTGTTTCTCGCAAAGATTGGTTGCCGTTGTTCATTAGCACGATACCAAAGTTTTGTTGTGCGTCCTTTTTGTTCCTTTCAGCCTACTGATGGTCGCCAGGAAAGAATTTGGATCCCTCTTGGTGTCTATGCTTTCGATTAGAGGGTTCCATTTTCCCCTCAGTTAAGGAAATATTTCCGTTTTCAGCTACTCCATCAGTTGGTCAACTAGTTGGAAGTACATGGGGCTTGTGTAGCACATGTCGATATTGGTAAGCTGCGGTGAATCTATGTTGAAGCATCACTCTCTTCTGTGTTAGGGCGGTTGGCAGCAGGACTATGTCAGAGATTAGCGGGATGGCTAATGTCTCTGCGCTTGAAATGCAGCCCTTGATATCAGTAGGCCAATCATCATGATCTTCTTCGTTCGCACCGTCTAGATGAGGCTGATCCAGCGGGAGCGCCGTTCTGTGTGCTTCTTACTTTGCCTTTGGAAAGCTTTCCTGCCAGCAACGGAGATAGGTATCCGCGCAGCTGCTAAGGTAATGAGCATGGATTATGGTCATTTGGCTTCAGTAGTTCTGGTCGCAAATGAATCTGTAAAAGATATTTGGGCTTCGTGATAACGACATCAGGCTTATTGACTGTCCTTGGGTAAAAGAATGTATAGAAGTCCGACCCTAAACATTCTACAATATGACTTCTTATCACGAGATCCAGATTTATGGCTCTTACGTCTGCCCATGCGTAGCCTGCTATCCTGTTCATCGCGTTCAGGTCCACAACGAATAATGCTCAGTTCTCCTTTCTGAAGAGGAAGAAAGGGTCATGGATTGGAAAATAAGGTTGGCGAGATGGTTGCTAGACCGTGCCCAGCTCGATGTCATCTAGAGGGCACCTCAGGACTTTTAACAGGAACGATTCGTCCATTAGATTCACTGTTCTGAACAGCAGATATGTCTTGGCTGCTATCATACCCTCGTCGTGTCTCTCTCGTGCAACATTCTTTTAGATAACGCTGTATCCAAAAATCTTCTGCTTGTCGTCGTCTCTGATGCCAAACTATGAACGCAGAAGAATATTGGAGTCTAGCTTTATGTATTTATTACACAGAATGTGCTTGTTAGCTACGATTCCTGCACCTAAGCCGAGAGGATAATGACGCTATTCCTAGCAACCACCTCGACTCTTCTTCCTGCTTGTGGATTCATGCTAATTCTGAGACTATGGTGGCTGCCCGAACGAAGTTTCTTAAAGACAGATTAATCGAAAAGTTTGAGGGAGCCGTTTTACTGCTTGATCTTCTTATCCATCACAGTTCTCTTTACCAATTCTTCGTTTAGGCGGAATCAAAGAACCATTTAAGATGGACTCTTCTGATTCCTGTAGCCACATCTTCTTTTTGTTTGGGATGTATGTGTTTAGTGCAATTATGATATATATCTCCTTTCCATCGTAAGTGTATCTTTTTGACGTGACAGGTGAAGGGAAGGTGACGATAGCGTGGTCTTCCAGTGGTTTCTTAGGGTTTCCCTAGCTAATTCCTAGGAGCTTTGTTTTCGTTGGTACGGGGTCCCTCTCTTTTTCTGCTTTTCTGGATCGTATGATGGTATGTTTGATTTTGCCTGGCTGCTCCTGGGTCTTGGCGATCGAAAAAAAATTGTCTGATTGCGGGTTTTCCATGAACTTTATGGGTTCTAATCCGTTCGCAAATAGCATCTTGGTCAACTCAGTCTTGAACGTTCCCGTGCAGGAGAGGTTCATCACGAGAACATGAATTTTGTATGCAACATCTTAGTGGACATTGCATCAGTAAGCTCTATAATTATTTGTAACTGGACTGGCTTCGCGTTGGTATGCTGGAATGGTGAAGCTTGGCTGCCGCAGCATAGAAGGCGCTTAGTCTGTTGGCTGCGAACCTGTTCTTGTTATGTTTCTCATTCCCGTTTGGACAGTGAATGCTTGGGGTTCAATGTAGATCCGTTTTGTTAATGCACATTTTGATTTGGTTTATGCACTTCCGCTAGTCGAGGCCGGTTTTGCCCACTCTGACCAAATCTTTTATTCATTTCTGTTTGTTCTTCCACTTTGTAGCAACCGAAGCATGTCAAGAGCTAGAAGAAGCTTTAACTTGTATACACCAGGACTGCTGCTTCTTTGACTTTTACACACACCTCTCTATTAACTCAGCATGACAGGGCACTGTGAAACTTGAATAGGTTTGTCAAGGAAACTCTTTACTTCCGCTGCATTCAGCTTACATGTCAAACGAAGTTAAAATATCCCAGCAAACTATTCTCTCAGCTCAAAAATTGGGTTGATGAATGGTGTCATCCTGATACGTACAGAAAGATCTCTAAGTATTTGATTATCTCGACCAACCATCTCAGCAATCTTTTGTATACCAAGTCTCCTCTTCTCACTTTAATCTGAGCAAAAGGATGTCTGGATTATCATATCGTTGAATGGATACCCTGCTTAGCGGTTCATGGTTGGCAAAACAGCATCCGTCCACTACAGCCTTCTTTTCCAGCTTTAGTAGCCGTAGCTGAAACAAGATGTGGCACGGGCCTTCAACCCAAGAATATTTTACCTTAATGTGAAACCACCAGGGATAGTACGCATCAAAGATAAATTTCACTATCAGTTTTAAGTACCGGTTGATGATGCAGAATATTTTGGGGGTATTTAGTATAGAAATTGATTTATAAAGAGTAGAGAAATCCTAATATACAAAACTTTTGCGAAAGATTGTTTCTAGTGCAATCTATGATACCTGTGTGCGAGAGAGAAGTATTATGGTGATCTACGTGTGATATACGAGCAACTGAGAGGGAGTGAGTGCCGATCGAGGCGAGACGTGTCCAGCCAGTGCAGAATATATGACTAGGTTTCAAATAACTGCATCTCTGTGGCTTTAACGAAACACCAGCTGATATGTTTCTTCGTCAGCTTTGATTCATTTTTACTTCGGTATTTTATTTGGCAAAGGGACAAGGGAAGAAAAAACAAGTTTAAATGAGCATAAAACTTATTTTTAAGCATTCCTCTTGGTCAGAAAATGAGGGAGAGAGAGAGCGAGGGTGTGTAATCGAGTCAGGAGGAAGAGAATTCAAGCGAAGGAGCCCTGCTTCCAGGTTGTCCGCAAACTTCCGAAACAGGAAAGCACCAGAACCCCATACCGTTTATGGTGTTACGACCCTCACCGCCGATTCCCGCCATCGAGGCTGTGGGACCGAACTGATAACGCTTTCGTTGGCAAACATTGGAACTTTCAGCGTAGTAGTATATATTCTTCACCCCGAGAATAATCTTCGAAGTATTCTTAGAGCTTTCTCCTCGCGAGCTGTCTCCACGTTGCTTCCAAGTAAGCAAGCCCACGCAAAACATAAGGTATCGACGCGGCATCATAACAGGTCTTTGGGATTATTCATTGACCACGCGCAATCCTCGAGCGACAAACCCTGTTGTTATACGGACTCGCAGCAGGAATTCATATTCGGAACGACGAAGACTACGTCTGGAATATCGCGCTCTACTCTACTTACTCAAAGAATACCTTCCCTCGAGTATCCATACTCGTATTCTTTACCAGAAAATCGTAAGACTTACATTTTCTTTCATCGTTGAAGAGGTCTGACGCTCTCCAACGGAGCGACTCACCACGTGATCTCCTCCCGATCCCTCTCGGGTAATTATTTTAAAAATTATTGAGCCTTGTACTGCTAAAACTCACCTCGCAGTCACCTCCTGCTTTCACTCGGGTAATTAGTGTACTTATTGAGTCTAGTTCAGCTAAGACGATTCATACTTGTCATTTCAATTTCATTCATTTTTAAACTGTGTTAACTAAATTGCCTGTATATTATTCTGTGAATATATATTGTTGTTTGTATAGGTTTAAAGGATTATTTTTGTTTCTCCTATTTAAATTCTCTAACTACCAAAGCTTAATTAAATAGTAGCAATACCGTCCAACGATTAATTCACTCTCGCCATTTAAAATCCCATCGCGCTGGAGGTGGAAATCTTTTCCTAATTTGGGCTGTCGTATTCTTTCCCCTACATCTTTGGAGGAAGGCCAAAAGGGTCAGGTTTGGACTACCTGAATTCTACGCCACTCTTTTAAATAATTAAACACTGCTTTGTCTGTTATATAAAAGAAAATTTGTTCTGAAATTCATTGTGGCAAACTGATCCAAATAAACTTCGTGTAGGCCTAAAAATTTATTTAATAACTAAATTCAGACACTAAAAGTGGTCTAAATTAAAATCCTGCTAACATAATAAATAATTATAACTATAGGTAACCATGAAATAATTTAATAGGATAACTAAAAAAACGACCATATTTAGCGGGTGGATACAGCTAAGTAAGCAGCCTTACCTTTCCCTCTACTTTTTTACAGACCCATATCAACCATCATACTCCCTTCTTTTCCGGTTACATCAAGCAGAGTCTAAGCGCCTTGCCATATCAGCAATATTGTACATATCAATATTGTACAAGGCATAAATTACAGTGTTCTATTTCATTCAAAAACATTTCCCTTAAATTTACTCATAAAGGTTTTTACAAAAATAATTGTCATCCTCCTTCTTTTAACTCTTTAGTGCTATTAAATCGATTACAAATTCCTCGAGCTATAGAAAAGATCAAAACAAGATGGGAGCGAAAAAAGTTAAAATCTTATTTACAACAGTTTTTCTTAGAAACTGGATAATTTTAACGCGATATTTAGCAGGAAGGCTGACATTTTTTGCAGTTTGTGGTTCTCTGAGTCACTGGGTGATAGATTCTAAAGCGCTCGGAGGATTAAAAGATAGGTTGATTATATTTCGTTACTTTATAAATATATATGCATCATAGGACCGTTTCGCCACCGTAGTCACCAAGTAGCGGTATATTTAGGCCCTCAAATCCTTCAAGAGGGAGCTGCAGAACCTGTTCCCGTCGCTTATGGGGAAATTCTGGTTACAGCAAGATGAAGCAAGCTCTCACACGTCAAATCTGTCCCGAGATTGGCTGAAAGAAAACTTTAGTGGTCATGTGATCAGTCACAAGACTGATTTTGAGTTAGCACCTCACAGCCCAGACATTAGCCCCCAGATTTCCTTCTCTGGGGCTACCTTAAAGACAGAGTGTACGCAGGAAGACACAGGACCATCACGGAACTAAAGGAGGCCATCAGGAAGGAGATAAGAGCCATTGGTCGGTCGGTTTGTAAGGACGTCATGGACAACTTTGTGCTGCATCTCAAGAAATACACAGAGCTAAATGTAAGTCATCTCAATCACGTGCCCCAGATTTAAGCAGAAAAGTCTAAAGACACTCATGTTTTGATATGATGTTTTTAAACACAATAAACTAGTTATCACCAAAGTTTCATTCAATCTTTGCAGAAAATTAAGAAATAAGGCCTATCGAAAGGTGGGGCCCGTTTTGGGGGGATCATCCTGTAAAAGCACTTTAGGTTAAAAGTTCAATTTCACACTTATCAAGGGACACCGCCACATCATAAAAAAACTCTTTGCTTTACACATTTTATAACTTTGATTACCAATTTCGAATGCCAGAACGAAGAGACTAAACTAATAAATACTTGATAAGGTAAAATGTAAAAAATAACTCATAAAATAATCATGCAATTTTTACATGTAAAACTACAGACATATCGAGTGCATAGAGAATATGTGCATAGAGAAGTGAACAAATGAGTTCCTTGAATATCGTCCATCTAAAAGCCTATATTGAGAAAATTGGGGAATATTAATAGGCACTGTAAGAAGGACTACTTCCCTTCCAAGCTAAGGCCATTTCAGGGAAAAAATGAAATGAGCATGATTTAAGGGTAATAATTCTATTTTTTTAATATGAACACTAAGTATTTTATAATTAATTTAAAGAAAAAGAACGTTTCCTTTTATAAAACCTTTTATTATGGAACAGAAAACCTTAATCTAGAAGAGTTGTTATTAAACGTTTTGGGATCGTTATCCCTGCTAATTCTGGAAGAGATCACTATTAAGTCTACCTCATTTCTCTCTAGTTATGTTCAGATTTTAGACATTCTTTTGAAAGAATTCTAAAATTAAAGCGTCATTCCTTAATTAATGCATTATTTCTTTTCTACTTAATAGAAAATAAAGATATTATTGCTGCCTCATTAATTTAAAACATGGTATTATTTGTCCCTTACTAAAATAGCAATGCGATGGTTTGTAGAGAACAGTCACATTGCATATCAGCATCTGGATCGTTCACCTGGTTCCTGGTTTTGGTTTTAACACAAAGAAAAAGCATCGAAACAAGCTTTGCTATAGTAAGTTGTGGCTAAGGGATGAATACATTAAGAGCTCTATGACAAAGAATGGGATATTAATTCGTCAGTTTGACCCACAAAGTAATCAAATCTTCATTCTAATAATCCACTTGTAAGGTTTGTATTCTCTCTTAATGCAAGAAATTCAAGTTTTGCTGCTGAGTCACTGTCATCAATCGCCTTTTCCTCATCAGTAAAAAGTTTAGTTATTCAAGCTTTCTTGCCTCGACTATCAAGGTCAGGAATTTAACTGCTGATTGGTTCTGTCATAACACTAAGATGCTCTCTAATAAGATCAGCAAATGAACATTATTTTCCGATAGTGGGTAGTAGTGATGTCAGTTCTAAAAAGACTGACGTGTCCTGAATCTAGAGAGGCCGCTGATAAAGCTGAATTTTCCCTGAAAAGCAGCAACCTCATTTTCAATACCAAAAACACTTACACTATTTCCCCGAACTGATAACTTCAGGGAGTTTACCTATCTAAAGAAATCGGCAAGGTAGGCGACTTTAAACATGAACTCACTCTTCATTATATATATATATATATATATATATATATATATATATATATATATATATATATATATATATATATATATATATATATATATATATATATATATATATATATATATATATATGTATATATATATATATATATATATATATAATAATCATAATAATTGAAAATCCCATGACGCATGATATATAGATGTATTTAAAGGCGCAAGGAAATGGAAATTGGTAACACAACCCGGGAAACGCTTTTCATGTACCAATGAAAGCTTAAGAAGGAAAATAGAGGCTGTAGAGAACGGAAAGATAGAGTAAAATATTTTAACCGTTATATGAAAATAAATAAAGAAGTTGGATTTGAACCTATGTCATCAAGCGCTCTGAGAGAACGTCTAGCTTAAGTGTTACCTTCTCCTGTATGGCAGAAGAGCTCTTTCCGAGGGCTTTGATGAAGACTGTGTCTGCCTAATATAGCCTTTTAACCGCATATATATATATATATATATATATATATATATATATATATATATAAATAAAGTCAACAGCCACGAAGGAAAATTATACACGGGAGATCTACGACGCCTTTCGACTAATCGTCTGCTTTGTAAAGGACGATTAGTTGAAAGGCCTCGCAGATCTTCCGTGTTTCATTTTCCTTCGTGGTTGTTGAATTTATTTATATATTCATAGCGTTCCATATTTTCTTGATTCCGTTCTAAAGGTATATATGTAGGGTCTTTCAATAAGGTCGCTCGATTTTTAAATGTAAATAAAACAAGTTCTGTGTGATATATGCACTCAATTAATTTTAAATTTGAAAGTACACTTTAGGTCATTAAGTGTGGAATATGACGTCGTTTAAATGTCAGCCGCGGCTTCGCTTGGTACAACGTATTCGGGAGGCCCAATTTTCGATGACTTTGTTGCATAAATCTGGTTGATTTGCTAGATGGTGTTCGTTATGTTGACTTTGAGGACATCAACTGTTCGCGGATTATTTTCATAGACCAGCGATTTAAGGTAGCCCCAAAGAAAGTAGCCTAATGGCGTTAAATCGCATGATCTCGGTGGCCAGTTGACGTCGGCCGCGAGACGAACCTGCCCTGAAATCGCTAGTGCAAAATGTCTATCGTGGCGTGCGCAGTGTGGCACGTAGCGCCGTCCTGTTCGAAGCACATATCGTTAGTATCCATATCAAGCATATAATCCAGTTGAGGCCACAAGAAGTTGCTCATCATCGATCTGTAGCTCTTGCCGTTGACGGTTATGACAATCCCATCTTCGTTCTCAAAAAATACGGACCGATGATTCCGTTAGACGAAAATCCGCACCAAAGAGTGACTTTGTTGGGATGCAAATGATGCTAGTGTATCTCATGTGGATTGTTTTCGTCTCAAATACGACAATTTAGCTTGGTCACAAATCTATTTATCCAAAAATGGGCCTCGTCGCTGTGGCTAGAATAGAAATTACGTAATGCGCGGAACGTTTGTCGAATGGAGCACTGATTTGGATAATAACATTTGCTCATTTGCACACTCTGTTCAATGCTATAACCTTCCATCATGAATTGACAAGTACTACTGAACAGTTAACAGGGAAGTTTTCAGATGTCGCTTTAATAACATGGCCACTATCGCCTGACAAAGCTCGAACGTTCTTGTTGAAAGACCCTTTATATATATATATATATATGGCTTTTGGGGGTTTGGTCGAAGTCGGTTCAAGGGTAGACCTAGCCGATTCGTGACGGGAAATAGTTAATAATTCAGTGAAAATGGTTTATTTTTCAGTTGTGGGATCCTTTCAAAACAAATAATTCAGAGTGTAAGTTAGCCAAAGATTTAAAAATAGCGGTACTCGTTCAGGGTTGCAAGAAAAAGACGATAACAAAAATATTCCTTTACTAACAAATATATAGAATTGAAATATATACCGTTAAAGGGAATGATCATACATGTGAAATCAAATGTCGGTACGGGACACAGTAGGGATAAATATGGGATTAGTAGTCGGGTTCAGGTCGGTGATCAAAAGGGGATTTTAATCCGTGCTCACACAAAAGATGGGACGGTTTTGGTAGCCCAGATTATATAGAATAATCTATAGCCACCAACCTTTGCAATTGCGTACGTGTTCGTTGAATGGTAGGGCCAGTTGAGATACGATGGTTGCGATGGGGTACCTTGGTTACCCAACGGGGTGGATGTGAGGGCACACGTAGTTTGTGCTCAGATATGAAGTTCCTCGTCAGATTCTTTCCGATTGAATATGGCACAGTTCACGGAAGTCGATTTATCCTTTGTCCTCGAATCGAAATCGCCGGTGTCTCCGATAGCGATGGGTTAGCGTGTCCTTCCCTCGTAGGTGGTTGTAGGCGGAACAGTGCGGAGCTGAGATGATGTGTTCCGGTGATATTGTACTACCTGTCTACAGTACTACACGCTGAATTAATTCTGGGATTATATTAACGCTTCATCCGTGGCTGGGATGACCTGTCGAGAGTCTCCACGAATGGCGTGTTCTTGGAGGACAACCGGGCAACCGAGACAAAGTTGGCTTAGAATTTTCAAAGAGCTCCGATCTATGCCGCAGGGCATGAGGCTCGCTGAAAGGGCATGCGAGACCAGGAAAATGTGTCCCTAAGTAAATTCCCCGAGGATGCAATAAAACGGTGGGAATCGCATCGTCGCCGTAGATCAGCCTCGCTTCCCACGATCCATGCGGTGATCTCGAGACCATAGTATAATCTAAATAAACGTGCTTTACGGTCATTCCTCTTATCAAATGCGTTCAACTTTGTTCCTCTCTACTAGTAGGACGTTCCCTTTATTTAACCCGAAGTCATCACTGTCGGGTCTTCATTGTAGTCATGAAATTATTCTTAATATTTCACAACTCTTTAAAAGATTTTTACTCTTATTGTGATTTCTTTCCTTCGTTCATCCTCTATTGATTTTATTTGTTGTTTCATTTGTTTTTGTGATTTGTTCCTTTATATGTATTTTAACTAGATCTGTATTCGCTGTTTTATCATTTCACCCGAATTATTTTATCATAATATTTTTTATCCGTATATCGATTATTTCTTTAATCCCCTTACCGATTCTTGTGTTGATGCCATCATTCAAATATTGTTTGACAAAGGTTAAAATTTTATGATAGTTTGATTATATTCTTTCTATGATTTAATGATTAAATTGGCATCCATAAGGGAAAGTCAGTTGACTTTTTGCGGTTTACGGGCCCTCACAGCTCGTCCAGCAACAATCGTTGTTGAACCATCTGTAACTAAATACATAACGACTTTACATATTTTACTTGCTTTATCTTCATGACTTTTTCACAGAGAGAAATTTATCCTTAGTGTCTTTCTACGTGATTACTCTCTCGTTGCCTTTTCTCTTTAGCTTATTAAAAGATATTAAGTTATCTAAATTAAATTGCTAGGGTAACTTTGAACGCATTTGTTTCGGAATGAATATTAAAGTTCTGTGCTCAATTAAATAGTATGATTAGAAGTTTCAATGTGAAGGGAGTCCGTTATTTCAAGTTATTGATATTTACGTCAGTTTTAAACTAAATAATATAAGTTCTAATATGGAATTTTTTATAATTAGGACGTTTGCCAGCACGGAGACTAATATTGACCCATGGGTGAGAAAATCCTTGCCCCCATGGAGCGAAGCGTGCTGCCTATATAACATCCTTGGAGACAACGAGATAAGTAAATTCATATAAAGACGACTTCAAATCTAAAGTAGATGTATAATTACAAAAATGGTTGATCATTCCATCCTCGGTACTGGCAAAAATTCCATAGTAACCGCAGAAACCTTAACAAAAGAGAGAGATAATTCCAATGGTCGTAAAGAAAGCTGATGAAATTGAACGTGATAGAGCGTAAAGTAAGGAATATAGGGGATATTGATCTACAAAAAGCTTACATTTTGATGATAAAATTTATAATACAGTCAACATGGGTAAAGATTTAAGTGTTTTAATATCGAGTGATATGAATTTTTTAAAACATTGTCATGTTTTTTCTCAAAGAGCAAATAGTGTTCTAGGTAACAAACTAGACATTTTGCGGCCTTCCGATATAGAAAGTATTTGAAGGTTATCATTTGAAGTATGCGGTAGACTTCAGATAACCATATAGGCGAAAGTACAGTATTATTTAAACGCGTCCAACGAAGAGTGGCGAAATTAATTCTGAACTCAGAAATAAATCATACAAGAGGTACTTCAATTTAATTTAAAATACTAAACGTATTCAGAGATATAAGCTATAATTCAATATTTGAACTAGACAACCGAGTTTTAACTATAAATAACGGTTATAATTATGCTAATAAACAAAAGAATTAGCACTGTAATAGCATAGAATTTCTTTTCTCTTTAAATAAAATAAAAATTGAATCATTTGCCTAGAAATGGGGTTGAAAGAATTAGACTCAATATGTATAAAAATAGAATTGATATATATATATATATATATATATATATATATATATATATATATATATGTATATATATATATATATATATATTACTTTAAAATGTGACATGAAAAACCAAGAGTTAATTTATTTCATTCTTTTGGCATACCCTTTAACCCCTCTAAACTTTCCTTCACCCCCGAATGCCACCATTTCTTTACTTCATTTCGAATAGCTTTGAGTAAATTTTAGGATCTGCTAGTTCATAACTCTGTTACAATAATTTATAAAAAATACCCGGTTTGTAGCTACATTTCTAAACACCTTTTGTTTAATTATTCCTCGAAGAATAATTTGAGGCTAATGTCGTTACCGAAATGTTTTGCTTCTTTCTCCGTTTCCAGCTGTACAGTTCTTTTCTCTCGTTTCCTAGAATCGTTGAGACGAATTCCCTACATAGTTCTCGCAAATTACAGAGAATGAGGGTGAAATAAATCAGTTAACCTTAAGCCAGCTCCCAAAGTGAAGAATGGCATGCCAGTACAGCCCAGAAGTTTCATTAGTAAAAAGTTTATTGCTACTTAACAAAGAAACGAAAGTTCCAAAGGTCATTTTTCTGCAAATCCCATATTTTGCATGGCCTATTCGTTGCTCTGTTTCATCAATTAAAAATAAAAGGAACGACGACCAAAACGCATTTATTAAAGAAAATCCCATTATAAATGCTAATTTTGTCGTTAGGTCGCGAACCACTGCAGGCAATGCATATACATTCCTAGGTTACCGTGCAAAGCGTTATAGCTTAAAAAATATTGCCCATTATAGAAAATTATGGTATACGATATGTTTGTTGATAATACTTTTCGTGACCGTAAAGGAAAATAAAAGAACGTTGAGTTTGCCCATGACGATGGTAATAGTCACGTATAATTGACAATATCTTTCTCAACCCATAAAATTCCTCACATATTTGTCTATTTTAGATTTGGCTGTTTAAATGCGCCAGATAAAAAAAAATTACACGATTCAAGAGCAATTTTCTACTAGCAGAAAGAATGAACAATTTGGAAATAAAGACACTTGATTATAAGATTAGTGCGTTAACAATGGTTGTTTGGTGATTTCTATTTTTATATTTATTGTGTAGTTTTAAATGAATGCGACCAAAGGCGTTCAATTTCAGTTTGTACTTTCAAAAATATTGAAAATCCATTCCCTTGCACCAAATTAGGAAAGCCTTAGAGAATGAGGTGAGAAAAAATGGTCCTGGGTATCCATTACATTAGTGTCAATGCCTTGTATTTATAAAGCTTGTAACAAAATTAATAAGAGATAAAAGTTAGTAAGAGTTTTTTGTGCTCTTCTAATAAGTGATTAGCAACATTGTTTGAGCTACACTTTTATCATCAAAGGATTACATTGTGATTATAATGATTTGTAAGTTTATAAGCAAATCATGCATGTTAAAATTATAAAATAATAACTCATTAAAAAAATTTCTAATATTTAGTGGAAAAAAACTTGAAACCCAATCATAAAATCACAGCACCTAACCTAACCTCTGTTAGGTTAGGTTAGGTTAGATTAAGTTAAAATAAACAAATTTAGATTAAATTAGTTTAGCTTTGGTTAGGTTAGGTACTATTATTTTAAGAATGATGTGTAAGTTATCATCCGCCAAATAAAAATAATGTACATCACTCCGGAGGCGGAGTCGATTCATCATTCAACAGCAAGGTTTGAGCCACAGCGGCTCTCTCTCACCTCGTCACCGGTGGGGGGGGGGATGGAGGCTTGGGACGAGTTTGCATGATGGGGGAATATTTCCCCAATGCGCTCAGGAGTCGAAAATTCGCGAATGTTCACGGACAGGAAGTGACGTTCCCTATGGCGGGATATAAATAACGTGAGGAGGTCAGAGGCCTTTCTTTTACAATGATTCTTAATAATATCATGATTTAATAGGACAGGAATTTAGCTTAATTATCACTGAAGTTTTATGAAGTTCTAATTCGTTCCTGCCTCGGTAATAGATAGAGTCACACATTTAGAGAAATCAATTAAAGCAACTCAAAAGAAGAAACTAATTTTGGACCAGATTGATTTCATCTGGCTGGCACCTAACGTTATCTTAGTACCACAGCTGTGGTAATGTGTTGTAAAGTGAATTAAGGTAATGACGCTCCCACGTGATACACCATCCTCTTCCCCTACCTTACCTTTCAGGAGAACCTTAAATGCATCATCCAGTCATTTCGGCCTTTTGAATTTAAAGCCCGATTTCAAAGTCCAATAAAAAACGTAGAGAAAGTGACTGATTCTGGTGAATCGTGGAAATGATCAATTGTTTTCCCTTTTGAGTATCTAAACTTCTTCTCTACGTATTTCCACAGCCCTTATGACGCCTGCCGAAATGTACATAGGTCGCCCACCATCCCCAACGTAGGAGGAGGCTGGTGACCTCCCAAAAGTCAAATCGTTCACAAGTCTGTTTGTACGAAGCCGTTCCTGGTATATTATATATGCAATTACAGTACATATAATGTGATTGCATCTCATTTATATTTTTAATGTTCATAAAGTCCCGAAAACCCTGGTTATTGCAACAGCTTTTTACTAATTGGATTTTATGTAAATATTTGCGAGTCGTATAAAAGTTTGTTTTTGTTAATTAGCCCTTACGATTGGGCTAAATCGGAGGCGCCAAAGATAGTCTCTGAGCCGGAAAAGTTTCCAAATTATTTGTTTTCGAAATGACAATAATAATGTATTCTACTAATGCAGTGAATGAAACCTAATTATGAATAATGCACCACCAGTTTTTAACCAATTCTAATCAGCGATAGCACTTAAGGAATTTCACGAAAACCAGGTATACAAGAAGCGTAGAAGCAATAACGAAATGGAGGAAAGAAAATATCAAGGCGAGAAAGAGCAGATGAAAAGTCTATCTTTTTTCTCTCAAATGCGTTCAAACTTTGAAATATAATATGTAAATAACACTTATTTGAAATTTCTGCTAATTTCATTAAGATCGAGAAAATAATTCTTAACGTATATTAAATATTTATGGAGGAAAAAATTATGTTTAGTTATTTTAATCCACTTTGTGAAAGGGCCAAATAAGTCTTTAGGATGTTGAAAATGAATTCTGCTAAATTCAGAAATTGTGTTAGGAATGAAGGTTGGGTGAGAAGTCTTAAAAGTGCATATCAGGTGTTAAGAAAATTAGGATTACATAGCATGAGAAAGATGAATACACGGAATTAAAGCGATTATATCAGAGAATGAAAATCATTATTGCCGAAATAGAAAAGAGGATCACATGGAATCAAATTAATAATCACATAATAAAATGGATGATCACATAAAGCTTATAATGAAGCTTATCACACAGAATCAAAATAATCATCTAACCGAATGAACATGAGGATCACAAGGAAAGAAATCGATTATCAGTAGGAATCAAAAAGTTCTTTACATGAAATGAAAATGATCATCAAATGGAAGACAGCAATGAACACACAGAATCAAAATGATAATCACACAAAATGAAAAGGTTCCTCACCTAGATTAAAATGAAAGAGAGTTCAAACGATGATCACACTGAATGAAAATTATGATCACAGCTAATTAAAACGATGATTATATGAAATTAAAATGATGATCAAATGGAATGAGAACGATGATTAAACGGAATACAAGCAATGATAACAGGAAATGAAAATTCTTTTTGCGTCGGATTAAAACGATAATAACACGGAATGAATTCGATGATAACACTAAATCAAAATGAAGATCTTTGAGAATAAAATCCACCATCACATGAAATAAAAATGTTGCTCGCATGGAATGAAAATGAATATCAATTAGAATTAAAACGATAAACAGAAGGAATGAAAACAATGATCACTCGAACGATCTCACGAAGTTAAAAATAAGATCAGACGGAATTAAAATAATTATCATACAGAATATA
Organism: Ceratothoa steindachneri; assembly: GCA_963969495.1. Classification (NCBI taxonomy): domain Eukaryota; kingdom Metazoa; phylum Arthropoda; class Malacostraca; order Isopoda; family Cymothoidae; genus Ceratothoa; species Ceratothoa steindachneri. The sequence goes on along the minus strand of OZ018319.1, from coordinate 85,642,581 downwards.
AAGAATGATGCAAGGAGTGAAACTGATGATCACAGGGAAGAAAATTAATGATCACACTCAATGGAAACGATGATTGCACGTGAATGATAATATTTATCATACGGAAACGATGGTCACAGCGAATGAAAATAAAGATGGTCTGGATAAAATGATGATTAATCGGAATTCTGTTATCATAGGAAATGAAAATGATGATAGCATGGAAAGAAAATGATGATCATAAGGTAGGAAAACAATGACCACTGGGAATGAAAAGGAAGATTACATTGAATGAGAACGATGATTATGGCGAGTTAAAACAATTATCAAAAAGAATGAAAATAATAATTGGACAGAATGATATCCATGATCATAGAGAATCAAAATGTTGAGCTTGGGGAATAAAGCGATGATCATATGAAATGAAGACACTGATCACACTGATTCAATTGATGATCACACATTAAGGAAAACGTTGATCACATGTATTGAGAACGATGTACGCAAGCCATTAAAACGCTGATCACACAGAATAAAAACTATCACTGCATGCAAGGAAAATGATGAAAACAATGATAACCTTAAATAAAAGTGATGAGTACATAGAATAGAAAAATTAGTAGATTATTACACGGAACAAAAACGATGATAACAGGGAAAATCATTATGGTCACATAGAGTAAAAAATACGACCACAGGGAATGAAAACGTTGATCAGACGAAAGCAAAATGAGGATCAGATTGAATGAAAATGATGACCACATGAAATAAAAGCACTGATCCCTTATAATCAAAAGGAGTATCATATGGAATGAGACTGATGATTACTCAGGATAAAAACCGTCTTCAAACGAAATGAAAATGAAGATTATAGTACATTAAAGTGATTATCACAAGTAATTAAAATGATGATCACTCGGATGGGAAACGATGAGAATATGTAAAGAAAATGATCATAATACGTAAGGAAAATGATGATTACTTCGAATGAAAATGATGACCACAGGGAAAGGAAACGATAAGACATAAAATGAATATGTTGATAACATGGAATAAGAACGAGGATTACAGGGAATTGAAAAGATTATCAATCGGAATTAAAACATTCTTCACAAAAAGATGAAATTACTTATCACACAAAATTAAAACGCTAATCATATAGGATGAAAATAATGATCACAATGAATACAAATAATAATTACACGTAATGAGAATGGTGATCACAAGGAAATAACATGATGAATACACCGGATGAAAATGTTGTTCATGAAAAATAAAAAATGATGATCACAGAGAATGAAAACAAGGATTACTTCTAATGAAAATGATCAGACGAATTGCAAACAATAACCAAATGGAAGTAAACAAGGTCATCAGACCTAAGTTGCGTGATCTCAATTATTTCAATAATTTTGTAAGAGGATTTAATTAACAAACGTATTATCAATTAACAAAAATATCCTCTGACCTTAAGAAGTTCAAAACATTCAAAAAGTCATTGCAAAGTTACCATGTGACAGACCGACATAGTACTATGTCGCTCTGTCACATAATATCTTCATGAGATTGTAAATTCACGCCATAGTATTTCGAATACACGCGACCCCAAAACTCTTCACGTGGAATGCAAATGATGATCACACTGAATGAAATGATTATCCCTGTAATAAAACACTTGTTTGCAAGAAAGAAAAATAATGATCCCCTTTAATGATGATCACAAGTAATTTAAACGATGATAACTTAGGAGGAAAACGCTATTAACACGAAATGAAAAAGATGATAACATATAGTGAGAAGGATGTTTATATGAAATGCAAAAGATGATCATATGGAATGAACATTTTCATCACACGGAAGGAAAATTATGATATCAGAGAAAGTAAATGATGATCACAGCGATAAAAAAGATGCCAAAGAGAATATAAACGATGATTGTACGAAATGAAAACGACAATCATACACCATTTAAAACAATATCCCACATAATCAAAATGATGAATGAACTCGATTATAAAATTGGCTGAAAATGTTTGATCACAAAAAAATGATCACACGTAATTAGGATGATGATCACAATGAATTATAAAAAGGATAAAACGTCGTTCACACAAAATTTAAATGATGATCACAGAAAATGAAAAATATGATTAATGAGAAAGAAATTTATGGTCATACGGAAAGAAACGTTCACCACATTGAGAAAATTATCATTACATAGAATGGAATCGTTGATCACACTGGATGAAAATGATGATTACACATTGAATAAAAACGAAGATGACATGAAATCAAATTGAAGATCACAGGGAATGAAAACGATGATTACACGGAATAAAAATGATGATCAATCCGAATAAAATCATTGTTCACATGAAATGAAAATGCTGATCACACGGAAGGAAATCTATGATGACACGAAATGAAAATAATGATCACACGAAACAAAAACTATAATCTTACGGAAACAAAGGGATGATTACATCGAATGGAAATGATGATCACAAGGAAGGATAAGGATGATCACGCAGGAGCAAAACAATCAGCCCATTGAATGAAAATGAGAATCACATAGAATGCAACGGTGATCAAATGAATAAAAAAAATAATCACATGAGAGGAAAATGATGATCACGTGAAATGAGAACGATAATTAGATGGAATAAAAACGAAGATCAATCCGAATGAAAACGATGACCATACATAATCAACATGTTCATCACATGAAATGAAAATGGTGATCCGACGAAATTAGAATGATAATCACAAGAAAAGAAAATGATGATCAGTCGGAATTAAAAGATAATAATGCAAATTGAAAATGATCATCACACCGAAGTAAAACGTTGACCTCACCAAGTGAAAAGGATGATCATAATGAATAAAAATTATGATCACACAGACGGAAAATCATGGTAATAGAGGAGGAAAACCATGATGACAATGAATGAAAATGATGATGACACAGTATTAAAAGGATGATCGCACGGAATGAAAATGATGATCATAGGAAAGTAAATAATGATCAATAAATGAAAAGGATTATTTCATTGAATGAGAACGATAAATACACGGAATTAAATATAATAGAAATGACAACACAGGGTATTAAGAAGATGATCACACAGAATAAAAATGTTGGAAACATTGTTCACACGAAATTTAAAAGATGATCACAATGAAGGAAAACATGATCACACATTATGATCAACTGTGGATAGCAATAACAAAATGGATATTGATATTAGAATGGTAAAAGTAAGAAGAACTCTCAGAGACCAGTGTGTTGGACCGTCATTGAAACAGATGAGGGGGCAATGTTTGTGGTCATGAAGGATTAAGATGTCCTAATCAGAGCTTATTGGATTCACTCGGTGTTTGAATCTAGAGAACTCCTACGCGTGTAAATAACTTGCACGCCACCGAGTGACTAAAAACAGATAACTCAAAATCAGTTGTGGAACCGAATGCAGTCTGAGAAAGAAGTAGTTGCTAATTAAACAAATATTAAAAAACAGCGTTCTATTTTTTCACTTTTATCAACCCAAATAATACAAAATCACGTTCCGCTTGCAAATCAATACCTCAAACTGCTCTAGCGAATAATGGTTTACTCCTTCCTCTAAATTACTGATCTCGAAATGCAATCTTACTCTACTCCTTTTATCAAAGCCCCATTGGCTGTTTGCCAAACAGGCAATATTGGTGGTCAGTCCATAAGAATTACGCATGTCAACTTTATGATAATTTACATAGTCTGTAGGCAACTCATCATCAAGCTCTATAGTCTATGTAAACAGCAATCTCAACTGGTAAATTCACCCACTTTATATTACTCATTTCCACTCATGTCTTGTACATTTTATTTGTAAATCAGTTTAAAAAGTATTTTATAATTAAATAAATATTTTACTTACTCATCACTTAAGACCAATTCATTAACAATTGCGATACCTCTCTAAGCATCACACGATGCCCGTCGGCTGTAAACCATTTGCTGAAGTGAAGCCAAAGAGCAAAAACACAAAATTATTCGTTTGCTTACCGGAATTGCTTGTCAAGGAGTACGTAGTTTGTTTGGTAGGGACTACCTCTGGCCAAGTGGAAGCCAAACTTTCAATTAGAACGAAGCTAAGCCATATCAGTGGCATTTAGTGGTCAACCCAGAATACGGATTCGGGTTTGCTACCAGTGGGATGGACCCCACGTTAAACTTTTAGGTCGGTCTCAATGACTTTTGTGTTGGAATCTCATTAGGCAAAGTGAAGTTAAGTTATGTTCTGGCACGAAGAGGATCAAAGAGTGAAATTTTATACCAATGTTCTTCAAACATTTCGATACATATTGTGTATCCACCATCACAGAACAAAATTCAAATCTATCCTGATTTTGTTGAAACCACACAAATAAATTTTAGCCAGAATTTTATTTTTAAAATTCCAGTCAGGAATGCATCAAAATTGAGTAAGTAAAATGTTGAAGGTATTTGTATATCTAAAGGAGTCGTTCGAGCCAGGGAGGGCATGTATTTCATTTAGTTCTTTGGCAAGATTGTAATATCCTTTTAGGAAGAGGTAAATACGAATGCACTAAATACTTAGAGTAGGAACCAAAGAATGTTAGAGAGCAATGATGGTGAGAATCAAAAAGCATAGAAAGCAATGAGCGTACATGGAAGAAGCGGACACATGATACACCGATAATCAGATTTTCGCCGAATTTGTTCCATACAAATTTAAGGCAAAGAAAAAAAGCATCGATGCAGCCAACAATATTATCAAACTTCGTTCCTCATAGAAAATTTGGCGAGTCAAATTAGAGAGACGTTGCAGACCTACGATCTCCGTTTCAATAAATGCATAATTCATGAGAATTTTATTCACTTCATCTTTTAAGTCGAAATTTTTCAGCCATGCCATATTTAATGTATGAAACGTATGAAAACTGAAAATTGAATAGCCTCCGGGGTATTCATGCACAAAAAATTATATATATATATATATAATTTAAAAATAATGGGGCATGGTCTTTGTGTTTAAAAATAAGGAAGCAGTCATCGATAAATCTTTTAAACACTAACGGTTTATATTCAACCGGACAGTCCCTTAACCAGTTTTTTTCGTGGTAGGATAAAAAAGCATTAGCGAAGCTGGGACCCAATGGAGAGCCCATGGCCATTTCATCGTGTTGAATGTACAAAGTCTCATTAAAAAAGAACACTGTATTTTCTACGGACAATTTTAATAAGGTAGAAAAAAGAGACTTGGTTAGACCTAAAATGCTATCATTTGATTGAAAAAGGGTATCGGTTATGATTTTGCAAGGTTCCATGACAGGTACATTAGTAAATAGAGACTCTACATCGATTGAAGTCATAAACGAGTGGTTCAAATCTAATTGAGAAATGTAGCTGACAAATTCGAATGAATCTTTCAAAGTGAATTCGTTGCGAGTGAGAGGTTCAATTATGGGGACTAGAAACTTGGCTAAGTTAAAGCTAGGGGTGTTAATGGCAGATAATATTGGACGGAGAGGTAATCCTACCTTGTGAGTTTTTGGCAAACCATACATAATACCTGGCGATGTACCCGAGGCAAACAGTTGGTTGTAAAAATCACAGAGAATATTTTTCTTTTTTAGAGAACGTAAAAAGTTGTTAATTTTGTCTTCAATTTGCAAGATGTGTTTAAATGGATCTTTATCCAGTTTAAGAAATTTACAGGAGTCCGAAAGAATTTTTTGCATTTTAGAAATATAATCAGACCGATTCAAAATGACCACGCCGTTCGCTTTATCCGGTTTGGATATCACGATAGAATGAACTTTACGGAGGTTGGACAGTATATTAAAATCTTTGAAACTGAATACAGGGCAAAAAACTTTAAAGCTGTTATATTTATAATAGAATCTATTGGCCAAATACTTAATATCATCTATGAAATTGGATCCTGGCTTTGACATAGGGAGGGGATTAAGTCTGTGGCACAGTTTTTCGAAATACAAAAAGTAACGATAGAAATCTAATTTGAAGACTGGGAGTCTAAAATCTAGTCCCAGAGACAAGATACGTTTTTCCTGAGGGGTCAGAACTTTGTTTGAAAAATTAGAGATGACATCATCCCTAGAACAATTTAACTTGAAATTTATACCCAAATTCGATAGTTTATTATTTTGGCGACAAATGGTAGCAGAATTATATTTATCAACTTGTCTACGTATAAAGCTATATAAGATTGTGTAATCCAACAGAGAAACTGAAGACTTAAGAGACGATGAGAGACGAGTAATATCTGAAGAGAATTTAGACACGAGACGTTGCTTGTGGCGAATCTCTTGCAAAAGTAATTTAGATGTCCAAGATTTATAGAGCTCACCTTGCATTAGAGCAGATCGATAAAGTTTGAAGCGCAGAAACTGCGGAACATAACTATAGCTCTTACATGTTGAGAGAAATTGGACATCCAGTTTGGCCTTTTCAAGTTTTTTGAAGGTGGATTCTAAGCAGCGAAATCGACGGACAACGTCTTCATTGTATCTCTTCCTCAATGTATTAGTGATGGAGTCGTTCCTTGGGAATCTTATTCGTAGTAGGAATATTAAGACATATGCGATGGTTTTGAACATTTAATTTTCCGGACGTTTCGGTCATTGACGATGACCATCATCAGCGAATTCTAAATACCAAAAATTATTTTTAGAAGAATAACTAAACACAGAAATCAAATTAGTGAAAATCTATTAGAAATTGATGTAATATCTTAAAAAAAACAAATAAATAAATAACTAAATTAAATAATAATCCCACGAGTTTTTTTAAATGTGCATAATAAACATGACTTAAATGACTATCGAAATACCAAAAATTATAAACTATAGCAATAAAGTCGAAAGACATGAAGAAATCGATTAATAAGACAGAAAAAAGATTAAATAATCCCATGAGCAACAAATATGAATAGTAAACATGAATCAAGCGTAATAAAAAAAAAAACAAAAATCACTATAAAACACAGCAAGAGAATTATATGGGCAGGGCGAACAATCGAAAATAAGTTAGATCAGGGAGAATGTAATCCAAGCGGATATTAATAAATGGAGCGAAGCAAGTAGTTCAATTAAGTTAAATTTTAAGTGATTGAACATCAAATAATATGACTAGACTAAGGCACGAAAGTTTAAATAGTAAATAATCAATAATGGAGGGTTCAAAAGGACGACTAAAACAATAAATTAAGGAAAACTCAATAATAAACCAGATCGTTAGATATTAATGGGACAAACTAAAATAGAAATTTAAAATTTCTCTGCACGAGTACTGACCTTATAACGGTTAAGCTGGGAGTAACAACTGATAGTATGGACAAAATTAGGCAAAAAGAAAACTATTAAGGGGGATGTGGTTGGTTGTACATTTGTCTATATAGTGAATAATTTAAGGGATGATGAATAATCATTGAGTTCCGGGTTAATTTGTTTGATGTAAAGAGATTCAAGAATTTTTAAACTTAGAGAAGAGGAGGCAGAAGAGAGTATACTAAAGGAATCAGGGTCAAGCGGGTGGTTAAGTTTTAGAGAATGTTCTCGAATAGAGGAGTGTTCGGGTTTGGAGATGGGAATGTTGGTTCTGTATGATACTCCGATATGCTTAGCGATCCTACATCTTAATTGTAGACTTGTTTGGCCTACATAGCGACTTTGGCAGGTCGCACAAGTGAATTGATAAATGATGGAGGAACGCAGGCATAATGGGAGTGATTCTTTGTGCCGAAGGAAAGTATAGACAGCAAGAGGATTAGAATTAATTAGGAGAAACTTGCATTGGGGAAAGTATTTATTAAGAGTAGAGAGTAAAGCTTTGTTGAATTTTGTGTCAAGTGGAAGATAAGGCAGTTTTAAGAATAGTTTTTGTTTGGGGACAGTTATTAGAGGGGTTTTGCGAGAGAACATTTTAAATAAGAAATTGGAAGTAAGTTTGTCAAAAAGATGGTCTGGGAAAAAATTAAAATGAAAAAAGCTCCTAAGATATTCAATTTCAGAATGAAAGTGAAACCAATTTGAGCTGATTTTGTAAGCTCTGTGTATACTGTTTATGATGGCAGAATGTTGGAAATTAGTAGGAGTACAACTAAAGAAGTGGGTGCCAAGTTTGGTGGTAGTGGGTTTCCTGTAAACTGATGTGTTAAATTTAGAACTAACTTTTGAAACAGTGACATCCAGAAAAGAGATTTTATTGTTTAATTCTGTCTCCATGGAAAATTTAATATTAGGGTGTTGTTGATTTAAATAATTTAAAAATAATGGGGCATGGTCTTTGTGTTTAAAAATAAGGAAGCAGTCATCGATAAATCTTTTAAACACTAACGGTTTATATTCAACCGGACAGTCCCTTAACCAGTTTTTTTCGTGGTAGGATAAAAAAGCATTAGCGAAGCTGGGACCCAATGGAGAGCCCATGGCCATTCCATCGTGTTGAATGTACAAAGTCTCATTAAAAAAGAACACTGTATTTTCTACGGACAATTTTAATAAGGTAGAAAAAAGAAACTTGGTTAGACCTAAAATGCTATCATTTGATTGAAAAAGGGTATCGGTTATGATTTTGCAAGTTTCCATGACAGGTACATTAGTAAATAGAGACTCTACATCGATTGAAGTCATTTTTGATATACTCTTTCCCGTAATTTCAATTTAAGGATAGACGCATCGAAAATCCCCCACGATTATGAGTCCCTGGCAGATACGGTCTAAGGGATCAGTTGCTGGCATCGCTACGACTAGAGATCCACTAATTTGCGAAGAATCGTCGGTGTCACTCCTTCAAAGAATGCATAGAAGAGGCAGAAATCTATGCAGCGAGTCACAACCTATACTCGAAGGAAAATAAAAAGCCTCCCTCTTCATCCCCAAAGAATAAAATTAATAACTCTTGATTCTCTCCTAAGAACTTCCGTAAATTCCGTAAGGTTACGAGCCCCTTTAAGCCCAGAAGTTTCTCTCAATCTGAGCCACGTGATGTTAAACCCCTCATCTCTAATTCCAGTGCGTCATCCTTCCTCTGTACACCAATTGTCTGTTTCACGTGCAGTATTGAAGGTCACACCCGAACGAACTGTCCCCAAAATTCGCAACTGCATAGTAATCTTATTAACCAAGTACACCAAGTGAATGCTGATACCGATTCCAGTTCATCGCGACCAGAAACTCCAGCTCCAATCTCGTCTCCCAGCATCCCATTTCACAAGTAAATTTCCTCTTCGATAAGAGCTCTCCAGGAGGTTTGAAATTTGAGAAAGGAACCGTTAATAGGTGCTAAATCTCCACGCTCATTCCCGATACAGGGCGTACCTGTATCGTGGTATCTAATAAACTTCTTTTCCTTGTGGCCCCTGTCCACAAAAAGTTTGCGGTAGTCCATGACTACCTGGGACGCGCAAACCGCTTCCCCATTATAAACTGTTACCTGGAGTGTCATTACTTCTCATAATGGGCTGAACTCATGTCAGCCCCTATCAAATTCTGCTCCGTTTTGGTAGAACAGTGCCACCAAGTCCCATCTAACCCGGTACTTCAGCCCGTTATCACGAGAGCCCAGGCAAAAAAGGATTCCTAGACGCCCGCTGCCCTTGAAATTACCTTAGACTCGTAGTTCAGCGGCGATAAGAGGGTAAAATTCGCTCAAAGACAGGAGTATCCAAATCTCTTTCCTGTGTGGAAAAAAGCTCTGAGCCTTGAGCAGGATTCTGTCCGCGGTAACAAGAGAGATTTATATGATAAAAGAATTATAGTTACATCACGCTTGCTTGGATGCCGTTAACCTCGAGATTCACACTCTCTGTGTTCCCCGTTTGCATGTTCCCCTGGTCCTAAAATTTGCCCACAATAGTGTCTTTTTTGTCCACTTTAGCCACAATAAGACTGCTCAGAGGATTCTTTCGTATTTCTACTGGCCGTGTGCTGCAGTTGACATTTCTGAATAGTGCTAATCCTCTGACATCTGCAAGAAAACCACGGGGAAAGAGCGTGTTAAACCTGCCCCGCTTCAGAAGGGACCGATCATAGCTGAACCGTTCGCCATTCCAACGAAGGACATAGATATGTCCTTACCTTTTGGACTCTACCACGCGATTCCCCGACGCATGAATCCTTAAAGAGAATCGACAGTGTTACGTGTGCCTAAACCTTAATTTCCATTTTTTCTAATTTAAGCATACCAATTGAAGTATTTTCTGACCTAGGTACGCAATTTACCTTTGTATTAATAGAATATATCGGGAAACAGTTGATGGTAAAACAACTCTTTAACATCCTTTTCACGCTGCGCAAAGAGAATTTACGAAAAAATTAATGAGACCTTGAAATCGATATTAAATAAGCTGAGTGCCGAGCAGCCCCGTGAGTGGCATCGCTTTTTTCCCGTGACACTATTTGAATACGGGGAGATTTCCTATCGTACTCTCGGATTTGTCCTCCTTAAATTAATCTACGGACGTAACGTGCGAGGTCCCATTAACATCTTCAAGGAGTTATTCTTGAACGCCAAGTTAGATAGGGAGATTTAATCTTCCTAGGCGTACATTTTGGATCTTCGACGAAGACTTTAGCCATAATAAACTGCTCAGAGGATTCTTCGGTATTTCCACTGGCGGGATGCTGCAGTTAACATTTTCGAATACTGCTAATCCTCTGACATCGAAGATTAAACTGCCAAGGTTAATTTGGAAAAGTACCCAACGTACTTCGGTGTCAAGTCGAAGGAGAGCAAGTTTAATTCCGGTGATGAGTTTCTGTTGCTACTTTATACGGAGAGCAACAAACTTCTGAGCTAATGGGAAGGCCCCTTCCAGATACTTGAAGCGCAAAGACCTGTGGATCATTTGATTAAGACCCCCACAGGGAAAAAGTTGTTCCACGTCAACATGTTGAAGAAATATCATCTCTGCGCTTCTAACAATAACATTGTTACCATCGAGAAAAAGATGGCTTTGGAGGCCTACTACACAACGGATGCCCTGAACGTTATACTAGCCGTGTGCCTCGAAGAGGATATAAAATACACACTATCCGCCTTGCCCGGCGCCAAAAATTCACCACCCGTCAGCTTGAATATCATTAAACGGATAACTCACGACCAAATTAGCCAGCTGTGGTTTAATCAATTTACGTTTGAGGACGTGATTTTCGAGACCCCAGGGTGTGCTATTAATTTCGATCAAGACATAACGCTCATTACACAGGAACCTATTCGCAAAAAAACTTACCCTCTACTAATTCATTTGAGGAATTCCTTTAACGCCGAGGTTAACAATCTGCTCAACCACAAAATCATCGAACCCTAAAGGTTAAATTATTGTTCCACAATAGTTATGGTGGGAAACCGGATATCTTTTATCGCATGTGCGTAGATTTCCGAAAATTAAATTTCGTGACCATTTTCGATTCAGAACCAATCCCCGTAATCAACCAGGACATGCACTTGTTCCAAAAGGTAAAGTATATTAGCGAACTTGACCTAGGTAAGGCGTATTACCAGATCCACCGAAAAATAACGTAAGGAAATACACCGTATTCTCCACCGACAAAGGCATATGCAGTTCCATCGACTTCCCTTTGGGTTATTACGGCCTGCAGCAATTATAATCGGATAATGCGCAGAATTTGAGACGGATTGGATAATGTCAACTTTTACTTTGACAACATTTATGTTGCCACTTGTGAATGGGACCAACACTTGATCTCCCTTCAGGCGCTCTAAGCCGTTTGCGAGAGCACGGCATTCGAATAGGCCAATGCAATTGCCACCTCGCCTAAAATTCGATCCAATATACGTGTTTCCACATTGGAGAAGACCAAGTTAAGCCCCAAGAAGACAAGGTCAGGGCGATAGTTGATATACCCTCTCAGGTACAAAGAAACCGCTTTGTTCTTTCCTGTGGTCTGCCTTATTTTATAGGGATTTCGTCCCCAATTTAGCTTCTTTGGCCGCTCTTATGTGTGAACTACTTAAAAATAAGTCCCCAGATCGCATTGTCTGGAATTCCAAGGCTATTGCTCAGTTCCATCGGCTAAAGGTTAAATCAGCATCTGCTCCCATCTTCAGGTTGCCTGACCCCAGTAGGTCCTTCGTGATCCAGACGGATGCGAGCATCGAGTGAATCGGTTTTGTCCTTTCCCAGTACGGAAACGAAGGTAAGAGTCACCCTGTGGCATACATGAGTCGCAAATTACTCCTTCGTGAAAGGAATTATGCAGTTATAGAAAAGAAAGCTGGTTAACCTAGAATTTCTTATAGAGACCGATCACCACCCGCTGGCATTCCTCCGTAACATTAAACATCATAATAAGAGAGTAATGAGATGGAGCCTATTATTGCAGGAATTTTAATATCGGATATTGAATATAAAAGGGCGAAAAATTGTATCGCGGATACCCTTAGTCGTAATGCTTTGGGCGATGACCCTTGTTAAATTGGAATTGTAATTGCTTAATGGCCATTTGTCTATTTTGTATATAATATAACCGCCAGCTAGATATAAGTTAAAGAACAATTCTTTCTCTGTGTATGTAGCTATTTTAGGTGGGGGATGCGTACGTCAAAAAACACGTAAGCAGTTGCAATAGTTGACGACTACATATTATTCTATAATATGGGCTACCCAAACCGTTCCATCCTTTGAGTGAGCCCGGATTAGAATCCACTTTTAATCACCGACCTGAATCCGATCACTAATCCCAAATTTATCTCTCCTGTGTCCCATGCCAACATTTAATCTCACATGTACGATCATTCCCTTCAAACTCTGTACCTGTATATATTTCAACTTTATTTATTTGATAGTAAAGGAATCTTTTTGTTATCGTCTTTTTCTTGCAACCCTGAACGAGTACCATCTACCTGATAATCTTTTGCCAACTTTTACTCGGAAATATTTGTTTTGAAAGGATCCCGCAATTGAAAAATAAACCATTCCCACTGAATTCTTAACTATTTACCGTCACAAACGGCTAGGTCGATTCTCAAACTCACTTGGACCAAACCCCCAAAATGCATATATATATATATAGCAGGAATATGAAGACCCAGGTGATTATACTAATCATTTATTGGCCGGACGTTTCGGACCTTTACTAGGATCATCTTCTGCGACTATATCGTCTGATGAGAAGAGGAAGGTACATTAATTAATAACACTTAAAAGAATGCCAAAAAAAGCGGAAAAAGGCAAGTTAAAATAAAAAAAATTGACAATAATTAAAATTAACTTCTCTCGATTTGAAAATCTTAGAGTCACTATATATCATTAAAATAAATCCCAAGTTAAATAATTACGCCTCCTCAATTAAATTATTCACAATATAACCAATCAACACTTCAATAGATTAACTAGCCAACCGACCAATCGAATAAATTTCGGCAGTAATTGTATATGTTTAGTTAGTTGATTTCTCAACTCCCACGTTAAAGGTCAGTCCCTTTGTTCATTCTGATTTATTTTCGGGGGTTTTGTCTTTTTTTTAGTGTTTTTACAATTTAATATAATGTTAATTTTTGTTTACTTCAGTAATTTTCAATACGTGATAATCAGGTCAGTTTGTTATAATTTCACTTTCTATTTATTTTTTTAAATACCACTGGGTAATATTATTTAATTCTATATATTATTAGCGTTTTTACTTTAATTTTAATTATTGTTAATTTTATTATTTTAACTTGCCTTCTTCCGCTTTTTTTTTTGGCATTCTTTTAAGTGTTATCAATTAATGTTCCTTCCCCTTCTCATTAGACGATATAATCGCTGAAGATGGTCCTAGTAAAGGTCCGAAACGTCCGGCCAATAAATGATTAGTATAATCACCTGGGTCTTCATATTCCTGCTACATATCAGATTCCCAAGGAACAAATCAATTACCAGTATTATATATATATATATATATATATATATATATATATATATATAGAGAGAGAGAGAGAGAGAGAGAGAGAGAGAGAGAGAGAGTCCGGCCATTCTACGACAGATCTTTTAACAATAATTTCATAACTACAATGTAGACCCGACACTTGCTGACTTCTGGTTAAATAAAGAGAAGTCCTCTGAGTAGAGAGGAACAAAGTTAGCACGCATTTTATAAGAGGAATGACCGTAAAGCACGTTTATTTAGATTATACCATGATAGACGATTTTAAAGTTTGGGGAGTAAGTCGCCCCGACCCTCCATATATCATAAAAGTATAGAAAAAAAGAGTTAGTAAAATCCTCAGAGAGATTCTTTTATTTATACAGCTACGCTCCAATGTTATTCGGAATCCCCTGATTTAGTAAAAAATAGAATTTTAATAATGGTCTTTGAAAGAATGCAATCGTATCTCGCCAAAGCTATTTATATTAGTTGACTAGATTTTCGGGACTTTGGAATTAGAACAAAAGGGAAACCGAAATGATGGGAAATATATAAGCCAGCTTCGACGTGTTTAAAATTTAAGTATTTAACCAATGCCTCCTACCTGTTCTGGAATAAAAAGCACCCAGAATAAAAAAAGGACTGGGCAACTCGGGAAAATACAAGCAATATAGAATGATATCTGTAAAGTTCCACCCGCAGGAAGAATTAAAGTATTGTTTGGTTAAGAGAATATAAATATGAGTCACGAATATAGCAAGGAAAATGTAAATATGGGAAATGAAAAGACAATGCCAGAAAAAAACTTTGGATGATATACGAATGAAATCGTTTAATTAAAGCTTAACATCTCCATACATAAGCAGATCGAGGAGGGTACCTTGGATAGGGTAGGAGAAAAAATTAACTCAATGGAGGAGGTAACGTTGCAGAATTGAATGCTGGAAGTTGAATTGTGAGACATACTGGGGAGGACTTCCGCATGAATTAGCAAAATTCTAATTACTTTCTTGAAAGAAATATAGGATAATACAGGTTACTAGTATTCACTCACAGGCACCAACAAAGCAATGATGTGACCAGTAATTTTGTAAACCATGGCAGCACATTTCAGACAGAGAATAAATTTGAGCGAAGGAGCAAGAATCAAAGCCAAAACATAGATAGACATTGGTATAGTGTTTTACGAATTGATATAAAATACGAAATAAACGACATAAAATAAAATAAAAATATATTCAATTTATATTTAAATAATTACAAATAAATGCCATTCCTGGCTATTTTATACCTTGTGTTTATGAATCAACTTTTTATCGAGAACCAGAATTGCAACAGTTCCCTCCTCTGATTATTTTCTGCTCTCCCAATGAGTTAGGCTCTCTCATATATTCCTTAATTTCCTCAGATGAAAAATAAGATGCAATGGCCGAATGGATGCTTATTTGATTACTTCAGCCGCTTTCTTTTATTCGGTGATTTTAGTCTCGACTCGTTTTCCCGTCCGTAATAGACACATTTTATTGGACAAACGCTGCACGTTTAATCCAGTGCAAGTAATTCACTGTCTTGTCTCCTCGATTTTCTTTGAAAACATTCTTTTAGCAGGAAAGCGGCGGTTGTCGCCGAGTGAAAAATCGGCATAGAAATGAAACCGTTTCCTTTCTTGCATTCTTCTTTTGTATTTGCCCTATTTTTTTGTCTCTCTCCATCTATGTGATGGTGGTCGTAGTGTAGTACTTGTGGTGGTAGTGGTGTAATAACCATGGTAGTAGTAGTGGTAATGGTGGTTTTGTGGTAGTGATATTGGTGGTAGTAGTAATGGTAGTAGTGTTAGTGGTGTAGTAGTAGTGATAAAGGTGGTGTTGTAGAAGTAATGGTGGTGGTAGTAGTATTTGTGGTGTAGTACTAGTGGTGCTGGTGGAGGTGTAGTCCTAGTGGTGGTGTGGTAGTGATAGTGTTAATGGTGATAGTGGTAGTAGTGGTGTAGTAGTGCTGGGGGGTGTAGATGTGATGATGGTGGTGGTGTAGTAGTGGGGGTGGGGTAGTGGTGTAGTAGTAATTGTGCTGGTGGTGGTGGTGGTTTTGTAGTAATAGTGGTAGCGGTGGAAGTGGTGAAGTAGTATTCGTAGAAGTTTTAGGGTAGTAGAAGTGGTAGTGGTGGTGTAGTAGTATTGGTTTTGGAGGTGATGGTGGTGTCGTAGTAGTAATAGTATTAAAGGTAGGAATTTAAATGCGCACACACGCACACACTCATAAGCACATTCAAACACGTACACGCTTACATGACCTTGCACCCCGAGTCTACCCCAACGCTTACTGGTTTGCTCGTTAAAATGACCTACTACCCCACAACCCAC
Source organism: Ceratothoa steindachneri (assembly GCA_963969495.1). Taxonomy (NCBI): domain Eukaryota; kingdom Metazoa; phylum Arthropoda; class Malacostraca; order Isopoda; family Cymothoidae; genus Ceratothoa; species Ceratothoa steindachneri. Next base: position 85,626,346 of record OZ018319.1, on the reverse strand, counting down.
CCCACCCCTAGGTCAATGATCTTTTTCGAAGGAATCAGAGTCTGCACAAACACACACTTATTGGTTTGGCGCCAATTTTCAGGTATTTTCTCTTATCCGCATAACAGTGGAGTTGTACCTTAATATTTTACAATCCGTTAATTAGTCCGTCTAGTTGACATATTTTACATTATTTGTCGCTAAACCTCTCAGTGTGTCAGACGTTCTAAGATGATCCTCCATCCATACCGTATCACACTCAGACTTGGTAAATATTTTGCAACCGAAGATGTGTGTGGATCAGATCATAAATTTATCCAAGACTATTCATCTACGGTTGATTTCTTCGATCATGTTCGTCGAATTATTCCTGAACACCCAATTGTTTGGATTGAATTTCTGTATAATGGGTCAGTCTAACCACCTTTTAACTACAATAATGGAAAAGAAGTTCTTGAACATCTCCATTTTATGGATTTAGAAGATTTAATCATCGGTGAAAAATAAAAAAAACTAGGTTATGGACCAGTTTTTCTTTATCGGAGGACTATCCGATCGTCACAATACATGGGTGGATAAGTTTTCTGCATATTGCATACTAACATGGGTAATGATGGTGAGCTGATGGTATTCCCATCCTTCAACTGATATGATAAAAACCAAAATTGAAGAGGCAAGGATGAAAGTATTCTCATTCTCACAGGATCAAGAAAATGTGATGAGTTATTTTGTAGACAAATTAATAAAATGGTAGTAAACGCGTATTATTTCATCTTTATTTTATTTATATTAATCAGAGAAAATTATTAATGATTCAAAAAATCATATACATAACAAACAAATAATAGCTGACAGGGATTCAATGTAAAGTACGGTGGAGCGAATTTTTCTTTCTAAGAAAAATGAAATATAATAGCGATATTTTGGTGTTCCGTTGGTAAATATTAGGCGAGCTAAATGCTTTTTACGTAATCTAATTTTTTCAGGTGCCACCAGCCATTCAAGTTTAAAAAACTCAATATTTCACCATATTTTCTTAATATCCTCAAATAAAAGATAGTAATAGCGATTATAAATTAGTGCAAACCATTAACATTACGTGTGCGAAAACTAAACATCTTAGCATCACGCCTTCAGGTGCCGCCACTGATAAATTGTCAACACACTTGACGCGCGGTCTCTCAGACGACAGTAACAGCTTAGTTGCGGTGAGGGAAGGACCTGTTATAGTGACTGCTAGTGATATCATGATTTTTTTTCATGCCTAGTTAACTTCTGTTGCATTATATGATATTATTTAATACTTACCTTCATGCCATTTACCTTATAACTCATGATTATTATTGTTAAACACAGAATATAATAGCTAAATAAAATTAACTTCGAAATGAAATGAACCTAATTGCTTAGTTTTTGGTAATGCTTGTGACTTGAGTGAGAGTGTTACTAATTTATGCGGACGTGATGAGATGTTATTTGTTCGAGAGACAGATTCTTAAAACAAACACAAACAAAAGACCTCCCAGTGAGTGATATCTCAAATTTAATTGTAAATAAAATAAAAAGTCTGTGGATAAAAGCTTTCATTCCCTGTGGGGCAGATATTCGAATTAGTAAAATGATTGTTGAATACCACTAGAAATACAGAGTACTATTAAACTCGATGAAAGGGAAGAAAGATAATTGTAATTTCAAGAAAAAATTAAAGATTTCAGTAGCAAAGCAGCCACAACATTCTTTGACGTTTCAACATTTAAGTGCAAATCTTTTTCAGACTGCACTTGTGAATCACAAAGAAAAATACCAGAACAAGAGAAAATATTCTTAATTCACCAAAGAACAGAAAGGAAGATGGCTATTAGCAGAAGAGATTCAAGATTTTCAAAGAAAAAAGTAAAATTGATTGAAAGGAAAAAAAAGTTTCAAAGTTACAAGGACAAACAAATTTCCTATGCGTATGGACTTCCTAGGGTCTTGCAAGTAAATGTATTGTCGTCAGAGCCTTCTCCTGAACTCGAAAGCGATTGCACAGAAGACCCAAATTTTGAAGATCCATCATCAGGGAAAAAAAGAAAAGCGAGACAAGACAAACCAACGTCAGCCAAAAAGACGATATTTTTCAGATTAGCTTTGGCTTGTGACAGAACTTGAGTTTCAGACAGAGCTGCAGCTATTATTGCAAATTCCATATTGCACGACAATGCTGGATGCTCTCAAACAAATCCAGCATTTGTGGTTGATCGATCCCAAATAAGAAGAAGTCGTAAAAAACAACAGAGATTTTATCTAAGAAACGCAGCCACAATTGATGAGACTCTGAAACAAATCGAGGTTGGTGGGAAATGCTTAAAGCAAACACTACAAGAACAACATACAAGTATATCATGTTGTATAACCTGGATTCAAATTCTTTGGCCATATATCAGGTACTGCTTAAGCAATATGTATTTAATGGCTTTTATGACTTTATGACCGAAAATGGCGTCAATGCAGACGATATTGAAGCACTTGAATGCGACGGTATGGCTGTCAATACTGGAACAAACGGAGGTGTCGTCAGATTAATGGAACTAAAATTAAAATAAACTGGTTCACTGGTTCATATGCCAACTACACGCAAATGAATTACCTCTTCGCTATCTGCTTCAAACCCTAGATGGTAAACCTGTAGCTCCAAAAGATTATACTGGTAATATAAGTAAAAACCTTGATGGCTGTGAGAAATTAGACATTGTTGACTTTTAGCCCATACCATCAAATTTGCCTAAGATAGATCAAACGGATCTAAGCACCGATCCAAAATATCTACACAATATTGTCATATATATTTCAAATGGATGTTTAAGTCAAGAAATACAGCCACCGAAGCCGGGAAAGTTGGCAAATTCCCGGTGGTTAACAACTGCGACACGTATCTTACGATTATATGTCGTGACCAATGAACCATCTGCCACTCTCAAAACAATCGCCGAGTATGTAATAAAAATATACACTCCAATTTGGTTTGAAATTAAAGTTACTTCTTCTTCTTAACTTGGACCTCATCATCTATTTAAGACTATTGAGCCAACACTCACCCTAAGTCCCGAAATGAGTGATATCGGGCGTCCTGTCATTCAATGCAATGCTTTCTATGCTCATTTAGAAAATCTACTGTTCAGTATGATCAACGATGAAAATAGCGTTGTTCGACAACTTGCCCGTAGAAGATTAAAAAAGGCTAGAGAGAAAAAATAAAGGAAAGACTGTTAGAATGTTTAAGATTCCTGAACTAAACTTTAATGCCATGAATTACACAGATATAATCTGTTGGCAATATGAAAATATTACTGAACCTCCATTAACTCGAAGCATTACTTCTGAAGATATTAATCATCTAATTGAATTGAACGAGAAGAAAAAAACTCTGAACTTGCCGTGTCACACACAAACTGTTGAACGATGCGTAAAATTAGTCACTCAAGCTTCTTTCTGCTTTAGTTTATGGCCAGAAATTGAGAGCTGGATTTATTCGCTCAATAATACAATCACGTCAGACAATGCCTAAGTTTTAAACAAAACGACAGTTTGCAGCCTGAAAACAATTTTGACTTGCTCAAATGAAAGGGAGAATGGGTTGGGCTAGGGCGGGTCCCGAAGTACAGCTACCTCTTCGTAGTTGGTCCTGGATAGATTCTCAAGTAATTTATTTTGGAGTTGAACTGAGAGCTGTACAGACCTGAAATTTATCTTTTTTTAAAATAAGGGGTATGAATATATAAGTTTATCAATGCAATAATTTCGGCAACAACGAAATCAGTCACCTTTGTGGCGACCTAAAACAGGTAATTTCCTTATATTTTACATAAGTTTAATAGCATTGTGGCACCTCAAAATGTGAGTTTAGAGAAATATAACTTTAAAATGTTATTCTTAGAAAGCTTTTAAGCTTAAATATTTCTATTAGATAAGAAAATATTGTTTTAGAAAGTTCACGACTTGTTTAGCAAAATCGGCTAAATTCTCACTTTTTATATATATTAAAGCTCACGGCGGCACCTGAAGATATTATTTATATCAGCAAAGATTTCAGGAGATGCATTTTCTAAACAGAGAGCACCAAAATTTCTCTATTACGTTATTGATTTCGAAAAAAAATGAAAACTCCCCCATTTTCGCTCCACCCTAATGTAAAGTAACTTTTTAAATGACATTTAAGATCCCTTTGAACCCAAAAGTTATGGTTCGATAACTCCCTGGAAGTTCAATACGTTTTCGAAATATCTTTATCCAAAACCTTTTCCCCTCTCATCGCTTTCACTTTAGCGTATTTCTCGGCTCTGAAACCCATAAATGGTAAAGGGATATGACTATCAGCATTATTTCTATCATCATAAGCTCCAACTAGGTTTTTCATAGTATCTTATGTTATTATATCCTTCGTCTAAGTGTTAATGGTTAATCCTTAGGCACGAGGTATACACTTCACCATACTCATAGTCTGGATGCGTACCGAATAGGATTTGGGCCTCGTAGAGAAGAATCAATCTTCATACGATTCAGCACCATACACATCTTTGCTGTTACGGTGAAGTCACGTAGGAATTCTCCAAGTCAAGGTTGTGGGTGATCATTCCTAACAATGAAGATAACACTGTCTGTGTCACAGTCCAGCAACCGTTCACCCAAAGAGTCTAAAAGGCTATAGAGCTTGATTCGAGCATAGACGGTTGTGAATGCTGCACTTGGATGATTCGAAAAGGCAACATCTACATGTTCAACATTCTCTACTTTCGCGATGCATGTATTGACAACTACATCCAACGAGTTAACAATGTAATCGTTGTTTTTGATTAGGTCGATTACATTATGGTCCGAACCACATATGACTATTTTTATAGCGCGAATCTTCTGAGCGAACATTCCCAAGAGACTATAAAGGAAGAAAATATGAACAAAATTAATCGGCTTTTTTTTATTATTTTATTATTATTATTATTATTATTATTATTATAGTAGTCGTATCGCCCTCAAGTCTTAAAAATTATTGACTTCATATTGGTTGTACAATGTGTTAATATTTATAAAAATTACATTTTGAATGTAATATATCAATGAAAAAAAAGATAATCGCAGGAAGAAATCCTTACCTGTTTAGAAAGAGCTTCGGTCTACGACGCTTTCCGGCATTTCTTTCGATGTTGTTTTTTCGGATTTTTATCCCCTCAGACTGATTTACTCTCTTCACGTATTCTATTTTCTCCTTCTTTCCAACCACCCCTCACGGGAATCCAGAAGCTTCTCTTTTTCCTTCTAGGAAAGTTTTTATACTCTCTGCGAACAAGGCATCTCTCATTTCAAACTCCCAAACCTCGTAAATTTTCTTGATTTTTGTGATAGAAATGCCTGAGGCTGTCACACCTCGCTTCTATCACATATTTGTACTCATGCTTGCCACATGTATCCTGCGAGAAAAGAGGAGCATGGCGTTCACATCGCCTCGAACATTTCCCGAGTCTTATCTTTCCCCGCCCCAAGTTTAATCAAGGTGGTTCAATCTCCCGTTTGTCTGCAGGCGCTGATCTGGCCAGATTGAGTTAGGCTTATGGGAGTATAAGAGTGTTCGAATCACTAGCGGGAAATTCCATGGAAGTCCCCCATTGTTCCATACCCCGAGGGGCTGGCTCAGGCTATTTATGCGATAGAATTTCGCATTTGAATCAGATCCCGATTATCTTCGTCAGGCATCACGCCGATCCGGTCTCCCTTGTGACCATAGGACAATATCCTTGAGTGCCAGAGTTCGTGCCCCTCGAGACGCCAAGTCAACAGGGCCCCCCCTGTTGTTCAATTGTTCAGAAGAGAACAACTTTAGAATAGTCATTTTTTTTCGAGCCCGTTCGACATGAAACGGTTCTTGCTCCCCTCATATCACGTCAGTGGTAATTTAATTCACCCTTTTAACGTTTTTCAAGAGAACGCTTGGTTACCCCAATAACCTCAATTGTTCATGCAGAACATCTCCGTTATCCTTTCTCGAGAATCACTCGTACTTCCGAGCCCTATTTCGCTCCCACTTCTCGAAGTTGGTCCTTCCCCCATCGTTAAGGACAACCCCCATATAAACCCCTCCTCCTGGGAAGGAAATCGCCAGTCGGACCAAAGCCATTTCTTCAAATCGCCTTCACCTGCACGCCGACCTTATGAATACGTAAGCTACGAATCGCATTTAATTATTTAACTTTGTTGCCAACGTAACTCCGTGCTTTAACACGGATTTAGTCGACCCTTTTCCTTCTTGTCTGTTTTGTCATTTAAATCCCTCCAAATCTTAATCCACCGTTTAGTCAAATTTATCCTAAGACCTTTTTATTTCATGTGCATCTCCCATTTTAATCCTGGGTCATGTAAATATTTTCCATGTGTTATTTTTTTGAGATTAAATAATAAAATTCTATTTTGTAAATGCTGGCAATATTATTTATCCTTGGGCTCCGTTCTACTTCTTAAGTATATTGAAGATAAATAAGCCCTCTTCAGGCTTATTAATTGACGTAGAATAATACCAGGCCATCTGATTAAATCCCCGCACTCGAATATAGAATAATCCCCACAAAGAATAGATATATAGTATATCGTCGGGTGCCTTTTCTATGGCAATCTTATACAACATTTCCAGGGCAAGTTTCAGTTCCTGGGTTGTGTACACTCTGCAAATCACACATTGATTTTCCGAGTGATGGCACTCGCGTGAGTTTTGTGGAGCGAATGTAGTACAGAGTGTGAAAGTAAGTTTACCATTTATGGATTGAGGGAGAACTGTTAAATATAGATCATTAGAAGGGAAAAAATCAACTTTCATGATACCAAAATATATCTCATTCACACCCTCAAGGAATTCTTGAATAGACGAAATTATCGCACAGATACGCAATGTTGAGGTGATCCTACGCTATAGGGATTGTTTTTCATGCAGTGCAGATATAAGGAGCAAAAATCAACATAATGGATTTTCACACCTTTGAATGGTGGGTAGTATAATATAAATTGGTTACATCTACCAGCATAAAGTGCACTTCACACATTCAATACAACATTCACTACATCGCCGGCGATTCTATTAACTGCCTCACGTCGTCTTGGAAGGGTTTGCATCATGGTTTCAAATTCACACTGCCAGAGTATGATAACCTTGTATTTGGATTCAACGATCAACGTCCACCGATGGAAATATCTTGTTTGAGATTACATCTTCTCTTTCTGGCACCCATGCCATTAGCATCCACGAAAGAGAAGAACCGCTCTTTGGTAAGGGAGCTTTTGTGCCTTGCTGGTTATCAGATCAGCTAAAGATCTCGGATGAAGTCGTGAAAACTTAGCTTTACTATTTGTCTTAAGTCTGGCCATTTTTAATTGATTAGTAGGGCTTAGTAGGAAGACAGTTACACCTCAAGCACTCCTGTCGAAAAATCAGGGAACCAGTTCACTGGGGCTCTCGTGCTGCTCAGTTGGGAGCTGTGGCACGATTGGGGACGTCCTGCCCAGGGGAGACCTTAGGGTTCGTGTGCTTCGTCAAAGGGTTTCTGTTCAACGAACGACCGAAAACCTCCTGGAAATAGGCGGATGTGATTAGTGCGAGAGAAAATCACAAACAAAGAACCTTTTTTCAATGCGTATGGTCCGAGAGTTTTATATGATGGTGAAGAAGAATGGTCCTCCATTTCGCAAGCTAACCTGCAAAATATGCAAAGTTACAGATGGAGTGAAGACTTCGGGGGCAGGAGTTGCAAGGAGCTCACAGATGCCGTTAGTGTCTGTGACTTCTGCGAACTCAGAAGCACCTGAGCGAGAGCATCGCTGAAATGAGAGAGGAGAACTCCCTCCTTAAAAGGGAAGTTCAACTCTTAAAAACAGAGAGATGCAGTTGCTCAGGCGAGAAGGCTTCCGACGTCCAACAGCCGATTTCTTTTGCTACAGGGCTGCCTCAACGAGCAAAAAACAAAAAAGAAGAAAAGAAAGAAGAAAAAGGAGAAAGTAGAAAAAGAAGAAGAGAAAGTAGAAAGAGAATAAAATAAAGTGGAAACAGAGGACCAAAAAGTAGAAGCAAAAGAAGAGAAACGAGGAACAGAGGAAGAGAAAACAAATGAAGACAAGAAAAATAAGAAGAAGAAGAAGAAAAAAAAAATGTAGAGACACAAGAGGAAAGTGGCAAGTCGCTTCTGAAAAAAAAGACTAAGTCGTCTGCAGACAAATGTGCAAGAGTCACCCTTATTGGTGATTCTCAAGCACGGGGTCTGCAGCCCCTGCTAGCGGCCCGCCTTCGAACTAGTGTGAAGGTAAGCTGCCTGCCAGGATGTGGAACCACTACATCAGAGTAGAGGCTGAGAAATCACAGATTTCTAACAGCTCAGTCGTTGCTCTGATGGTCAGTGGAAACGACCTCTACCTGAGAGGAGTAGGGTAGGCCCTACAGATAAAATCCTCCACACGGTCTTAGGTGCCGTGGACGACTGTGAACTGAAAACCCGCAAGCATGTTGTAGTCGGGGTACATTTTTTCTTTAAAGGAAAGGCCTTTCTGTCGAACATGATCTAGGATGTCGTAGAGAAGACCCAAAGGATTATCCGGCCCAGAGCGAGGGCGGACGTATGCAAGTATGCTCGTGTCACTCCTGGAACAACCTTCTCAAAGGTCGCAAAGAGGGGTGCCTCCTTGCCAACAAACGAGCCGGGAAACGGAGGAGCGTAGTGATTCCTACAGTCGGGGACTCCCTGAAAGTTTTTCTGTTGAATGCGAGGTCAATCAGGAACAAGTTTCTTGAGCTCCGTGGCCTCATAGCGACGGAAGAACCCTAAATGTTAGCCATAACAGAATCGTAGATTAAAATCTCAAACCGAGACTTTGAAAGGCTAATTCCTGGCTACCAACTCTTCCACAAAATAGGCCAGACAGAGAGGGTGGCGGTGTAATGTTGTATGTCAAGAAAACAATCGAATCTACGAACTCCAACATTGTATCCGACCAGGAGCTCCTAGGCGTTGACTTAGAGATAGGTCCTGTCAGATACAGGATCCTGCTGCTTTACAAACCCCCTTCCCAACCCGTTGAGAAGGACAAAGAACTTTACCAGCTGCTGGGTGAGCTTGTTTAAGGCAGAGTGTGCATCGTTATGGGCGACTTCAACAGCCAAGTTGACTAAGAAACCAGAGCAGCCTGTGGCGAGAGCGCGCTACTCCTGGAGTTCACCAACAACGAGTTCCTCACTCAATGGGTCAGAGAACCGACGAGAGGAGACAATATCCTCGACTTGGTCTTCACCTCTGAGGATGATATCGTTGAGGATTTCTCTGTAGGCGAAGAGCTCGGTGGCAATGATCACCAGCTAGTTAGATTTACCGTCAAGATCACGAAAGTAAGGTCTGTTGCCAGTCAATCAAGGAAACGACTTGAGAAGAGCAGACTTTGCAAGCCTTCGTGCTGCGCTGACTGATGTAAGGCTAGCGGTATGCGAAGATGTTGAGGATTCGTGGAACAATTTCAAAAGTAAGTTCATGAGTCTTCAATCAAGTTGCATCCCTCTGAAATGCCTCCGTCGGTCTTGTGTTTAACCAAATGATTTAATCGAGAAATCGGCCAACTACTTAGGGAGAAGAGAAATGCGTACCAGCAATCGAAGATCTCCGGTGCCTTTGACGAGTACCAAAGGCTAGCCCAGAAGAGTGAAGTCCAGCATAAGGGCGGCTAAGCGTACTGAGGAACTCCGAGTGGCGAGACTCTGCAAGGAGAGTCCCAAGGAGTTCTTCGGCTATGTAAATAACGATAAACCAATCCATCGTAGGATTGGGCCCTTAATGGACGAGGAGGGTGCATTAACACACTCAGATGCAGAAAATGCTAACCTGCTCAATGACTAATTCTCTTCAGTGTTTACTGACGAGTGTGGTCCCATCCCTCAGCCTAGGAATTCCTACTCAGGAAAAAAGCTGGAGGCAATGGACTTCACCGTAAGAGAAATATAGAAAAAGATCGATGACTTAAAGACGAATAAGTCCTTTGGACCGGACGGGTTTCTATCCAAGGTGTTGAAGGTAAGGTGCGATGAAGTATCACGACATCTGTGCATTATCTTTAACATGTCAATCCGGACCGGATGCGTTCCAAGAGACTGGCGTGAGGCGGAGGTGACTCCGATCTTCAAGAAAGGAGACCTCAGCCATTTGTTAAACTACCGACCCATCAGTTTGACTTCGATAGTTGGTAAACTCATGGAAAGCACGATAGTGGACAAGATAACGTCTTATTTAGAGTCAAACCTGCTACTGAAGAGTTCCTAGCACGGCTTGCGAAAGCAACGGTCATGCCTGACGAACCTTGTAGAATTCTTCCACTTCGTGTCCAGTGAGCATGATTGGGATAAATCGGTGGATGTTGTGTACCTGGACTTTCAAAAGGCCTTTGACAAGGTACCACACCGCTGCCTTCTCCGGAAAGTGCGTGTGCATGGCATAGACTGCAAGGTAGCAGGTTAGATAGAGAGCTGGCTAAGTGACAGACGGCGACGAGTAGTGGTGAATGGACGGACCTCTGAATGGGCGCCCGTATCTAGCAGTGTTCTTGAAGGTTCCGTCCTGGGTCCACTACTGTTTATTATCTATGTCAACGACATGGACGGTGACATGGTTGCCAAAATCTCTAAATTTGCTGACGACACCAAGCTTAATATCAATGTGGCAAAGGAGAGGAACACTGCCCGTCTCCAAAAGGACTTTCAAAGGATTGGAGAGTTGTCGGACACGTGGCAAATGACTTTCAACGTGGGTAAATGCTAAGTAATGCATATCTGCCACCGACCCCCAAATCTCAGTACATCCTTAAAGGCACTGCTCTTGAATCGAGTGACACTGAGAAGGACTTGGGTGTAACTATCAATAGCGACCTCAAGTTCTCGAAACAGTGCATCGAGTCAGATAAGAAAGCCTAAATGATGTTAGGATACATAAAGCGCCAGTTTAGATACCGTAACAAGGAGATAGTACTTTGTCTGTACAACTCCCTCGTTCGGCTGCACCTAGAGTATGCCGTACAATTTTCGAGTCCTTCGTTTTGAAAGGATATCGCAAGGTTGGAACGCGTACAAGCCAGGGCAACCAAACTGATTCCCTCTATCCGACATAAAAGTTATGAGGATAGACTAAAGAAATTAGATCTGTTCTCGCTGGAAACCCGTAGACTGCGTCTTCAGCTCATCGAAGTTTTCAAAATACTTCGAGAGTTCGACAATGTTGACTACCGGGATATTTTCACACAGAGTGAGAACAGAACGCGTAATCACGACTTCAAACTTGAACTGAAGCGTTACAACCGCAATCTGTGTGGAAATAATTTCCCTTACAGTATCTGCGGTAAGTGGAACGCACTTCCAGTGGAAGTTGTCAACAGTGCATCTGTTGACCAGTTCAAGTCAAGACTAGACAAAGTCTTGAAAAGTGGCCGTTTCAGGACGCAAAACAATTGAGCAGCCATGTACCCGCTCGATTGCTAGTCCAAAGGTACCCTTTTTTAATTGACCGTAAGGTCTCCTAGGCTACTTTTTCTCTTTGTTACTCCTTGTTACTCCTTATGGCGAAAACCCATCAGGCAAAAATACTCTTCCACCAACAGAAAGTCTTCGCTTACTACCGATTCTTGCATGGGAAATCGTGATTCCTCTAACATGTTCTTCAAACATAAGGCAACGTATAGTCTTATAAGTGAAAGCTTTTGGTTTCTTCCTCTCGATAATTGCAATGGAATTTTCTAGGAAGAAGGCATCTTTATACGCCTTGTAACACAATGAGGCTATTTTGATGCAAGACTGCACAGGATCAATGTTAAATCTTCTGATGAAGGAACACCTAAACTTCTCAAAATACAGACGAAGGATAGAAACATCTTGAATGCAATACTTAATACGCTCTACGAATATTGTATTCTTCTTCTGGAAATTGAGGAAAAAATTACTGTCAAAGTATAAGTTTTCCTGATTGTCAACGACGAAACATTCACTCGACGAGGGCGGGTAAAGAGGAAGAGATTGGCTTCTTTCAGTAGATCAGCTTGCGTTCTGCACGAGGGGTAAACATTGTTTTTTAATAATCTAAACAGAAAGAGAAAGATTTTGTATATAGTCATCTGAAAGAAGTTACCTCATTTATTATATAAAAGGAAAGCCTGAATGAAGGAACAGAAAATATATTTAGAGAAAACATTTTATATATAAAGGGTCTTTCAATAAGGTCACTTTATTTTTAAATGTAAATAAAACAAGTTCTGTGTGATATAGGCACTCAATTTATTTTAAATTTGAAAGTACATTTTATGGCATTAAGTGTGAAATATGACCTCGTTCAAATGTCCACCGCGGCTTCGCTTGGTGGAACGTATTCGGGAGGCCTAATTTTCGATGACTTTGTCGCATAAATCTGGCTGAATTTGTTGGATGGTGTTCGTTATGTTGACTTTGAGGACATCAACTGTTTGCGCATTATTTGCATAGACCTGCGATTTAAGGTAGCCTCCACAAAAGTAGTCTAATGGCGTTAAATTGCATGATCTCGGTGGCCAGTTGATGTCGCCACCGCGCGAGATGACCCTGCCCTGAAATCGCTGATGCAAAATGTCTATAGTGGCGTGCGCAGTGTGGCACGTTATGCCGTTCTGTTGGAGCCACATGTCGTTAGTATCCATATCACGCATATAATCCAGTTTAGGCCACAAGAAGTTGCTTATCATCGATCTCTAGGGCTCGCCGTTGACAGTTATGGCAATCTCATCTTCGTTCTCAAAAAAATACGGACCGATGATTCCGTTAGATGAAATTCCGCACCAAACATTGACTTTGTGTGGATGCAATTAGTGTTGTTATATCTCATGTGGATTGTTTCCGTCCCAAATCCGGCGCTTTTCTTGTTCACAAATCCATTCATCCAAAAATGGGCCTCTTCGCTGAAGATGATTTTTGGGGGGAAATTTAAGGCAACTTCCAACTGCTCTAGAGCCCAATCAGCGAACACACGGCATTTTCTATGGTCGTTCACCTTAAATTCCTGGGTAAGTTGGATTTTGTACTGGTGCAGATCCAATTCCCTACGCATAATTCGCCAAACTGAAGTCGCAGAAAGGCCAAGTTCTTGTGAACGACAAGAAATTGACTGCCTCGGGTTTTCCTGTACACTCTCATTTACGGCAGCGATGTTTTTTAGCAGCCCTTGCATTTTGGTGAGGTACAGGTGTTGACTAATTGTTGATCGACCCTTCTGCCTTGAATTTGGCCACCAAGCATCGAACAGTGGACTCGACTGGACGATTGTGGCGATGATAGAAATCACGTAATGGGCGTAATGTTTCTCGAACGGAGCACTGATATTGATAATAATATTTAATGATTTGTAGGCGCTGTTAAACGCTATAATCTTCCTTCGTGACTTGCTAAGTACTACTGAACAGTTCACAGTGAGGTTGCCAGATGTCATTTTAACAACATGGCTACTATCGCCAGACAAATCTCGAGCGTCCTTGTTGAAAGACCCTTTAGTTATCTGAACAAAGTTGCCTCATTCATTATACATAAGGAAAGTATCAGTGAAAGAAGTGGGAAAGAAATTCATATTTATATCTCCATGTACTTTCATTAACGCCTTGATGGAATCATCTGTATAGCAGAAAGACTATGAAGAATTTAAAAACTAACTAATGTTTCATGAAAAAGTGCATGATGTGTCATCTTTAGATGGAAAAGTGATGCACTCCCTATTTTAGATAGCTTAATGCAAAAGATAGATGCAAATATATCAGAGATATTTACAGTGACCTCCCACCATAAGAATATCTCCATATTACTAGTGGACTTAAATCTATTTTATAAAAATTCTTATTTGCGCAATATTACCTTAAACTGTCACACTCTAGTCTTATTTAACCATAGAAGAGATATCTCCCAGATAAGTATATTTGCGGGGTAAATAATGCCTGGTGAACGAAACAACTTCATGAAGATATATAAAGAAGCAGTCTCAAAACCTTATGGTTATTTGCTCTGAGATTTCAGTCCGAGTAACACTGTACGATTCACCTTATGGGCGGGAATCTTTCCAAACAAAATCAAAATCGTATATCTTCTAGTATGAATCATAAAATGAAAAGATATGCGTATCTATTCTATGCGTTTCCCACACTCTCTTAAAAGATAAAAAATCAATTATAGGAAGCATAGATAGTGATTTTGTCAAATGTGTCTTAATCTAATACATAAAACGTAATTTTCCGATGAGGGCATCACACAAACAAAATATATTACAATTCAAACGGTTGATACGTATGCTAGCTCGGAAGCCAAGTCATATATGTCTAAAAAAAATATTAAATAAAAGTGGAGGATCGTTTCTACCAATTTTATTTTCTGTTCTAACACCTATCCTCTCCAACCTTCTAAGATAAACAAAATTATTGGTTATCCCGAAAAAGAGAGAGAAGTAGCCTCAAAGCTCTTCCCACCACAAGAACGACTTTTATCTTTAGAGAGAGAGTTGACTATTCTACTAAATAATCCACATATCCTAGCAGATAGACGTGTTATCCTTCTAGCATTTAACGATGGAGTACAATTTGAAGCAGTATGATTAGGTTGTAAACATATCTACCGTTAAAGTCGATGAAAGTAACAAGGATCAAATAAACGATTATGCAGATAAAGTACTGGAAACACTGGAGCCTAGTGATCGTGAAAGAGGTAGATTAATTTATCAGACACCATTGATACATAGGGATTCAGTTGAGGTAATGATGGAGTGATTATCATCGACGCTAAAAGACTTGAACAATCTAACATTATCGACCTACTCAATGATTTAGTGAGAACGTGGAAAAGATAACGCCCCTCCCCCCTTCCGAGAGGAAGTAAAAAAAAATAATATCTTCTAATTTCGCTACATCCATCATAAAAAACTCCAACGTCGGAACGAGTTAGAATATTACTCACACATCAGCTTCCTCTACCTCAACTTCGTAGTTCGCGCAAACACAAGTCGTACTTCTCTTTATTGTCAACAGGCAAAAATAAGGAACTGATTGAATTATAGATTTATTTTACCGATAAAAGATGGAAACTGTACAAACCAATCCAAGGATTGTAAAAAGTTAAGTGGCAACTCAACACGAGACTATACATGAGTATTCCAATCGCATCAAAGAAACCTTATCCTATTGGACCTTTTATCAGTGGCAGTCCAGATTCCCTCAAACTCTTACGCGTAAGAAGCTATGTCTCAATTTCAGAGTGATCTTAGAAAATACCTACGGAAAAACTCGTTATAACGATAAACCATTCCTTAATTTGGCTTGTGTTTGGGGCAATTCACAGGTTAAAACAGGAAAATTTTCCCTATGTACATCGACTGGTGAAGGACTACGTTGTAAAACAGTTAAAGTATTTCCAAGTATACATTTTGGTATTTATTGGAAAAGGGATGAAGTGTTCATTCTTACACTATTTAAAAACACGCTGTACAGTGAGTATGAAGTCAATACTTTTCTAAAACTTGAAGAAGAGTTTCATCAAAGATTTCATCAGATAAAGTGTTTACAGAATGCATTTGATGCTTGTTATCTTGTATTCAACGATGGATTCGATGAATGTCAAAAACCTCAACCTACCATCACAGAAACTGAGTATATAAAAAATGTGTCATTTGATGAGTTCCATTGTTTTCTCAACAAGAGAGGGAGCACTATCGAACTTATGAAAGAATTTGTCCTCAGAAATCGTTACGACTACGTCACCATTACGTTTAAAGAAATTTTTATAGAATATGTACCTATCTATCAATCAGTCTCTCCATTGAAGTCCAGAGGATGGACTGTCACCTCTGATAAAAAAAAAATATTAGGCCATAATTCCTTAACAAATATGTTTATTCAAATTATAGATGCTATAAAAAAAATTATGTTATTAATTTTCAAAAATATAAAGTTGGATTAAAAATACATAATTGATGATTTTTATCCGGTGCATATCGAATACCGTTTTCCTGACCGGATTAACCAAGCTCTTTTGATTCAGAGAATCAGTAAATGCATACAAAGTAATAAGGTTGCGGACATAGATGAAATTCTAATGGAAATTATGTATTTTAACCTAGATGTAACATAAAATTGGATTTTTAAGTTAAGTGTAAACGAATCAGATATTCACTTAAAAGTAAACCGTCGATTGTTACGCTTATATATATCCCTGAGTCTGCCAACATCTTTTGGTGGGGTAAATCGGCTATTCCAATCGGTATAAAAGATCGCTAAAAGATCTGATGTGGAAAGGTTTCTGTCAGGTTTGATAGCTATGCACTACACAACCCCATTCGAAAAAAAATTGAAGGCCAAACATGTAAAAGCACAAGATTCAAACGAGATTTGGCAACTAGATCTAACTTTGATGTTTGAGTTTGAAAGTTTTAATTATGGTGTACATTACATACTCATTGTAATTGACATATATTCTAGATACCTCTGGCTAATTCCTTTAAAGAAGAAGACAGATTAGGTAGTGGCAAATGCTATACCAAATATCCTTGAAGAAACCGAATCGATTCCATGTTATATATGTTCTGCTGATGGAGGAGAGTTTTAAGGAAAGAAGATGAAACGCTTATTAAGCGAATATAATATCGGCCTATATCATGTTGACTCACTAAACAAAGCTAGTCTTGTGGAGCGTGTACAAAGAACAATAAAGAAAAGACTTTTCCCATATTTTATCTTTAATAATACATGGAAATAGATCAACATGTTAAATAATTTTGCAAGGGCTTATAATAATTCTAGAGATAGAATGATTGGGAACTCACCGTTCAAAGTTAGACACGATGTTGCTATACCGAAGCAGAGAGCTAATGTTAAAAAAAGCTGTTTCTATGTATATAGGATCGGCGATTATGTTCGAATCTTAAGTGTTTCCAGTAATTTTAAATAAGGATACGAAGCAGGGTGGAGAGAGGAAATCCACAAGATATATATGATTTCGAATCAATTAGATGTGTATTTTATTTTAAGATCTAAATGGAGAACATATTGAAGAAGGGGTTTATGAAGAAGGACTAGACAGAAATATGCAGTGTAAAAGATAGTTAAAGCGAAATGTCATGGAAAAAACAGGCATTATTTAGTACAAGAGTGAGGGTACCCAAATTCGTTTAACTCATACGTCAGGGTATGTGATATCACCCACCAACCTTGAGCACATGCATTCGTGAAATTATATAAAGTTAGGATATGAGGAAGGTTTTATTTAGTTGTGAAGATGGAGTCAGAGAGTTTTTATGTTACCCTCCCTTCCTCATTCTCCCTGTATGTTTATCCTCAAAATACTAGGTATGACTAGAAAATTGAATTGTACAAATTCATTATAACAGACTACAATCAGGATGAAGTAGGGCTTTTTAAGTTTAAATTTACAGGGAATATCTATAATATTCCTAAGTTTACACAAGCATTCACAGTCTTTCGAAAAATGAAGGAGGTGAATAATTATGCATCGAATACTATATTGGCCAGAGGAAAGGAAACAAAAATAAAAGGCATTGACTATGCTTATGATGAGATATGGATAGACGCCGGGTATTAGAAAAATGAAAAAGCACTCAAAGAGAAAATGAATCAGATAATAGGAGACAAAATTTGACAAAAAGCAACGGAAATGTCGACTGACTATGTGTTAATGCTCACTTCCCGTTCATTGCACAATGTGAAAAGGAAAGAAAATCTATTATTTCATCTGTCAGAAGAACTTTCCAGTATAATGAAAAGATCTATCATAGATGATATCCCCCAATTAAATTATTGTATAGCGTTTAATATAGATTATCCTGTGCTTATATCTCATCCGAAATCATCTTACATTTACTCTAACCTTTTAGACTATCAGTTAGTCGGCGGGACATTGTCGAAGCTGCAGAGAATTATTCACCTTCCCTTCAACGAAGGTTAATTCAGTATAACCTTTGATAATCTACACTATCTAATCTAAGCTCTGGGGACTTGAGATCAATTTATATCTATATAAGAACGGTTGAAGGGGAAAAATGTGAATTCTTTCTTACTCAATTGATGATAAAACTACACATTAGCAGAAGACAATAAAAATAATTGAAAATGTTGAATCACCCACGCGTGTTTAAAGGGTTAAGTGCTCAGAGAGGACATGGTCTTAAATCCCGATTCCGAAATGCAGTGCCCTATCTAAAGAGTAGTGTTCGAAATCTAAGAAAAAAGGCCATTCCCGTCGGTTTCGATACCATTCAGGATATTATGCAAGAAAATAACGCAAAGCAAGCATTGAAAGATTAGCTGGGAAGGACGAAATCTACTAATAATAAAGATACCTGATGATATATTAAAAGAAAGTTAAAATCCAAGAGTGATAATGAGAGGAAAACCCCCAAAATGATTTTAATAAATAAGGGAAAATGGATGAAGAAGTTAAAGAAGAGAAAAGTTGAATATAGATGATGCGGAGTTTTTTATCCTAATATAAACAAGAACACATAGATGTTCTCATAAAGTTATCATCGGTTGTCAATCATACACCTGTGAAAATGAATGCTCTTCGTCCAGCAAGTTATATCTTTTTGAAAATAAAATTCGATTTGTTTAACGTTCCACCGACCAAAACTTCCATCGTTGAGGGCAATTATCTGTCTTATTCTTCACTTAGAAATATCTCTTTAGATCTTACTCTAGTTTAATATTATATATCTGGTAGCGGACAGAATTATATAGCCCCGAGGGAGTTTATATTTATATTAAATACGAATTGTGAAAGCAGACGGAAGCGAACTTAAAGATGGGGAGAATATTTTTCCGGAAACTAATATTCCTTACAATTTGTTCAGCAAGGTTTATATTTATTTAAATGAAACTTCTGTAAATTCCATTGTAAATAATCACCCCTATCGTGCATATTTAGAGACCTTGCTGAACTATAATGAACAGGAAAAATCTACACTTCTTTCCCCTGCTTGATATTACTCTATTAAAGAACGCATAAAAAAGAAATATAGCAGATCGAAGAAAAAACTAATTGATGTATATGAAAACTCCACGCCGATTGCTTCTCGCAAAATAAGCTGTTGATGAATGAAATCTCATCAAAGAAAAAATTATGCAGAGCACCACATTCATTTACACTATTTAGAAACCAGACTGGTGTAAAAGCTAAAATAGAATTATTAGAAATTTTCCTTTACCTAAGAAAAGTCCGCCTTTCAGCATCAATTCATCTGGAGATTGCAAAAAGGTTGCAAAATTTTACAATTGTGAGTGCAATATCAAATGAAGAGTGTGGATAATATCTTCATGAGGAGAATTCCTGAGGATGGTAATTGGTATGGTTGACCTTTCGGAATCTTCTGTTAGCTATGATGCACCACCTTTCGAATTTAAACCTTATTCTTTCTCATTCGACTCTCACCATTCTTCGTATAAAGATGGGTAATCATTCCTTCTACAATTAGTCATTTACCTCCAAACAAATGATACTTAGTTAATTCCACTTTCTCTCAAAATTCTTTGCAAACGACCATACGAGAGTAGGTCCTAATTATATTTACTTCTCATATTGCAGCCCCTAATTCATAGTCCATCATAGTAACCATATTATTCCACCATATTATAGTCACCATATTATTTCATTTTTATTTCACATATTTCATTTCACTTCGCATCTTGTTCCCCTAAATCATATTTTACCATATCTTACATTGTATACCTAATCCAACTTATCTCATTGTACATTCGTTTATTCTATGACTATATTTATATTTGTTTAATTGTTTTTCTTAAAACCCAAGTTCATTATTTCAAAATTTATTTCGCTTTCGTCTTAGGACTAAAACCTATCAGGCGACAACTTCGATCAAACAAATTTATGGTTATGGTTTTCGAAACGCTATTTAGGCTGATTTATTAACAGAAAATAAATCCCATGAATAGCCATATACTATACACCATTCCACCGACTTTCACAACTCGTAACGGTCCTTCAAACTTTTCACTTATCTTCGACACGTTCAACCTACCTTTTACTTATCTTACCTTCAATACTTTTGCACCAATTTCAATCGAACGAAACCTTTCATGTGCGTCACGCCATACACTCTGCTTACTTTCACTAAAAGAAACCTATCTTTCACTCTCGTTTCAAAATTGATTACAAATTGATACGTCGACACCCAAGTTGCACTATTTACCGTGGAATTAAATGCCCATAACACTCTACTCAGCCATTCATCCCACTCATTCAAAGTCGTACTCATCATTCTCAACATCTCACACAAGGTCCTAATTGTACGCCTAGCCGACCCATTTGGAGATGGTACATATGGAGTCGTCCTCAAATGCTCCACACCATTCTGTCTCAACATTCACTCAAACACTTCACTCGCAAACTCAGGCCCATTATCAAGTAGACATATCCTAGGCTTCCATATACAAATAGGAAAAAAACAACTGCTTAACCAGACGCACAACAGTCACACTCCTTTTATCTCTCACAGGCGCTGCATACACAAACTTACTTTTATGAACAACTATAACAACCATACCAACATTCCCAGCACTTGTACGCTGTAAAAACACACAACCAATTACTACTAAATCAAAGGGTTCTTTCGCATCAACTTTCAACACCGGCGGCTTCACTTGCATACCTTGCACCTTTCGCCTCTGACATTTTTTACACGTAGTCGCACAATCATTAACAACAGTTCCCAGAAACGGATGGAACACACGCTCCTTCATACACTCTACAACTTATACTTACCCATATACCCATAATTATCATGCACAACTTTCACCAGACCAATCATACCAACCAAGGACATAACATATACAAACATACCATCCCCCTCCTTCATATGCCTCACAAAATATACAACCTCCATACGAACAACCAAATCTTTAGCATACCTTTTAAAATCACTCAAGCACTCAGGCTATTCATTCAAATCAACACGCGTCATTGCATATCTTTTCAACTCACTGACAAAAGGACACATCTCTTGCATCTCTAGAGTATCATCATCACTTAAAATCTCATTCTCGTCATCCATGACCAATTCGATCATACCGCAAAATTTGACAACATTCTTCGCACACTCATTCAACCTCATCACCTCAGATCCATCTTTCATACCACAATCCTTATCAACATCCAAAGACAAATCATTTAATCTTATAAAGTCCACACCAAGAAAGAAACAACACATCATTTGCTCATCTTTCAGAATCATAAAATCATTCTTCATATTCACACCGCTGACCAAACTTACTCTCAGACTTCTCCGCAACATCTAAACTCATCATACTTAGTCAGCATCCTTTCGTTCACTAACGACACTTTCACTGAAGTATCAA
The DNA here is from genome assembly GCA_963969495.1 of Ceratothoa steindachneri. Taxonomy (NCBI): domain Eukaryota; kingdom Metazoa; phylum Arthropoda; class Malacostraca; order Isopoda; family Cymothoidae; genus Ceratothoa; species Ceratothoa steindachneri. Next base: position 85,604,947 of record OZ018319.1, on the reverse strand, counting down.
TCAAACCACAGAAGAACCTTTAACCAACTTTCACTCTCGCTTCCATCATATCAGGTCCTCCATGTTTGCAATACGCAGGAGGAACAATCACACCAACATCAGCACTGATATCCACACCGTCATCAACTCCCACATCGTCACTCACTACACACTCATCTTCATACAGACAATCATTCTTCTCCCTCATATACAAACACTTTTCAACCACCCAATTGTAATGCACACCACTTAAACACGGCAGATGCACCACATTAGCATTCAAACCCTTCAACATCTCATCTTTGTACACAATCGGCCTGTCACGACCAAAGTGCACATAAGCAATCACTCGATAAAAACGACTCACTACAATCAACACTTCCTGAAATGGCGGGACCCCTGGCATACACATCGCTCTCACTACTTTCATGAAGTTCCATACCCTCGCTATACTAATACTTTCAGGCTTCCTACATATTTCACTCATTACCTCCTTCCTTAAGTCATGCACACTATCAGCCACTCTCACATCTATTCCATCACTCTTCAAATCTTGCAAACCATTCTATACGCTCTCTAACAAGGAATCACCACCACCCTTACTCTCCTTTCCATTCATAATCCATTTTGGAAAATCATCAGGATCACTCACTCCACACACATTTTAATCAGTCGTACCAGGATACTTTCACATCAAATCAGCCACTTTATTTCGTTCACCAGGCACGTACTCAATCACATTGTCAAAATCACTCAAATTTCCCAAGGTCCTGGCAATCATACTATCATCCAAATTCCTAAGTTGCAAATACACAAGAGGTTTTTGATCTGGTTTGATGACAAATCTCACACAATAAAATAACGGACGCAACACTTCTAAACAATACCTTATTGCAGCCAACTCTCGCTCCACAGTCGAATAATTTCGTTCTTCCGCATTTATAGCCATGAAAAACATACCCAATTATTCGCCTGATATTCTCTCCATTCAAACGCTTCTCTTGCATCAGAAAACCTCCCATACAGTACTCACTCTCATCCGTAAACAATTCAAGCATCTTAGCATTCACACTATAGTCCGGGTATGCCAATTCAACACCTTCAGCCATTGCCTCTTTCAGTCTGTCATACGCTTCATTCATCTTATCATTCCACCTAACAATCGTACTACATTTCTTGCCTACTCACTCAGTCAGAGGCATACTCACACCCAAACAATCACATATAAACTTTCGCTGAAACTCAATCAAACTCACAAACAACTCCAGTTGGTTTACAGTCACCGGTTTCGGAAACATTCGCACCTTCTCAACATACTTCAGCAAATTTCGTAACTCATTCTCACTCACCATATGGCAGAGGAATTCCACTTCTTTCGCAAAACCATTCACACTTTTCTATTCTACTTTCACCTTGACACCAACACTCTCCAAAGTTCTCAACACATCATTCACCAATCTCATATGTTCCTAGAAACTCTCAGTCATAATCAAAATATCATATATATATACACAATTAAATTCTTACTCGCAAACTTACTCAACACAACATTCATCGCTCACTGGAAGGCTCCGGGAGTATTAGCCAACCCAAATATGAGGTTCTGGAACTGATAATGCCTTTTTGTATAGGAAAAGGCAGTCACCGGCTGGCTCTCCTCAGCAATAGGCATCTGGTAATATCCCCGTACCGAATTTAGCTTTGTAAACCACTTCATCCCATGCATACTATACACACTCAGATAGCACACACATCGGAAACCTTTCTTTCGCAGTCCTTTCATTCACCTTTCGATAATCCACACAAAGATGCAATCTTCCATCGGGCTTACTTACAGGCACAATCGGACTATTCCATGCACCTTCACTTTGTTAAATCACCCCCAATCGTTCTAATTCAACAAACTGCTCCTCAATCTCATCAGCAACCGGACGAGGAAAAGGTCTCGGCCGCTGATAGATTAGGGTGGTTTCCTTCAGAACAATCTTGAATTCCGGAAGCTTCGCAACCCGAAATCAAGAAAGCCCTTACTAAGGACCGCTTTCGTTCAAACAGCTTACGATACACATCCTCCATTTGATACAGTCAAACATTCATCCAATTCCACCATCCTTTCCACTTCATTATACATTCATTCAAACGTCTTTTCATTCGCAACATTTTCCATGACATCCGCGCTATCATCCATACCTACCTTATTGACAGGGGAGAGGTTACTCAGTACATCTCCGACTTGGTACCGCTTACCTGCCCTTTCAATCTGAAGTCAGTCTGCACACATATAAAAGGATCATTCATTCTCATCAAGCCATCAAACACACAAGCAACACGCCTTACCTTATAACACGCATCCTTTCCATCCAATATCACAGTATTCTTACCTACATTCAAACTAACATCTTTACTACAACTCACTCTAACAGACACCCTTTCACCCTTCACAAGCCTTACATTCTCCATAGAAGTCACTTCAATACCAGTAAACACACTCCTCAAAAGACTACCATCTTTTCCTACATACCACTTATACACCCCATTTTTACAAATATTTCTCTCAATTCGATCACTCGCAGGATGCACAAACCATACGGTTCGCTTTCATAAAATCATACCCCAAGATCACACCATACTCACTACTCAGTTTATCAATCACACTCCTATACCTTGTAACCAATGGATTACTCTTACTAAGTAAAGGTACTTGTATTTAGTGAAGTACGCGTGCGTATATTAGAGGATATATATATTTATAACTGAATATATACCTATTTTTTTGGCTGTTATCTCTTTCCTCCAAACTAATATATATATATATATATATATATATATATATACATATAGTGTGTGTGTGCGTTTGTATGAGAAGTTTTTTTAGTGCTACTGGCATGGTAATATAAGAATAGACATCCTCATCAACTCATTGAAGCGTTGGGGTCGAAAGATCGAATATTCTGACCATATTGCAGCGTCAGCTTGTCTATGTTGGTATCGGTCAACCCGTGCTGTCCCGCCTGCCAGTTTCTCTGAACAATCTTCTCCTCTTGGTCGTCACTTGTCTCCCAAGGTTCTTCTTCAGATAACGGAGACGTGTGCCCAGACGTTTGGAAACGTGGTTCACACTCTTCCTTGACTACTGATACAGGGTATGGACCCTTTCCATCATTCATGGTCATGACGGCATTGAAGGCTTCAGAGTTTCTATCTCCAATAAATGTGGTGTATCTAAATCCAAATGCTTCTGATCGTGTTCACATCCTCTTTGCTGCCTCTGCTTCCTTGGCACCTGAATTGCTATCAAAATTATTATTACATGCGTGAGTTGTCTTGCAAATTGTAAATTTAGCAGGAGAAAGGCATTTCTCCTTTTTGAAGCACAGCTCACAGAAATTGCGCAAGAATTCGTACTTTATGTCAAATTCGGTGTCGCATACACTGACAAAAGCAGCACCGATGTGGGATCGGTTGCATCTGGTCATTCAGAAATACTAGCTAGACTGCGGCCCAGAATAGAGAAAGCGATGGGTAACTTGAAGGCCTCGAATGCGTCACATTGAAGGAAGTCTAGCACACTCATTTTTTCAAATTACGACGTAAAAATTTAACAAGAAATCTCTACACATATACACATATTTTAAAGTCCAAAATTCTTTGGAAAATTTCTCAATTTTAGGCTGAACGATCTCCTTAGTAGCTCTCAAACGGGAGCGGAGACAGTCGCAAAGTTGGGTATGAAGCGCCGATAAAACAATGCAGAGCCTATGAAGGATCGCTGCTGTTTTTTATTAGTGGGCAACGACATGTCCACGATGGCCCAGATCTTTTCTTGCTGTATGGCTAATCTACTATTCACGATGTGGAAACCGAAGTAATTGATAGTGCCAAAAGCTAAGTGTCACTTGCTGGGGCCAATTGTCAAATTGTGTTCCCGGAGTCGATATAGAAATATTTGAAGGGTGGTCAAGTAGTGATCTCATTCTTGAGGGGCCACCTTCAACATTATCAAAATAGAAAGTAACGTTGGGTAAGCCTTCTAAAATCCTCATCACACCCGTTATAATTGCTGCAAGCCGTTGCCAGACCAAAAGTCAACTGTCGGAATTGCATAAGACCCTTATCAGTGAGAGAAGCAGTAAATTTCTTTAATTCCTCCTTCGGGGTATCTGATAATGGGCGTGGCATAAATCTAACTTGAAGATGAACATTACCTTCTCTGATATATGTTGTGGATTGGTTTGGCATCGAATACAGTAACCGAATTTAGCTTTCTAAAATCGATGCACATTCGATAAGAACCGGGAAACAAGAGCTCGACTCCGAAGGTTCGATTTTCCACTTTATCCACTTCATTATTGAATGTTTCCCCAGGGTTTTTCGGCAGGAAGTATGGTTTGGAACGGATGCGTTCCAAGTTGGTTAGTGGGATATTTTTTTTGAAGAGGCTAGCACAACACGGGATCTCAGAGATGACGTCTCAAAACGACCCAGGTGCGCTTGCAGTTGATCCTTTGGGGAGATGGTAGCTGGTCTCATATCTTAAGTTCCGAGGTAGGGAATTATTAAAGTCGGGCAATGCAATAGGGATTTCTTGTCTTTCTTCACGCAGGACTCTTGATGTACGAAAAATGGGTCCGGGTGATAGCGAGCTTCCATGGGAGATTCTTTCTTGATTGAAACTATCTGTCTGATGCTCGCGCACCGGTAGTACCGCTTGAGAAAGTTAATATGTAAAAGCTTTCTTCCTGAGGGAGTTTTAATAATGTAATCGACGGGACCATGCTTCTCGACTATGTTTTTGGAGCCATTCCACTGGCTCAACAATTTGTTGTTGTGCGTGGGGAGGAGAAACAAAACTTCTTCTTCGATGTTAAATATCCTTTCCTTGGACTTGCAATTGAAGTATGTTTTATACTTGTCAAAATTGACGTCGGCATTCTGTGACGCAATTTCGGCGCACTTTTCCAGCCTCATTCTTAAATCAAGTAGATACGAGTAAGAAGTCTGGATATTTTAATCGAATTTCTGATCGGAATAAAGTTCCCTTAGGATACTCAGAGCGCCTCTGACATTTCTACCATAGAAAAGTTGAAAGCGAGCGAATCCTAATGTATGTTAGGGAATTTCATGGTAGACAAAGAGGGCTACTGGAAGGAAGCGGTACCATTCAGTCAGGCTGATCTGCACATAACTTCCTGAGAATGATCTTGAGGCTTCCATTTAGCTTTTCGCACATTCCATTCCCACTCGGGTAAAAAGGAGTGGTAAACAGGGGCTTGATCATCAATAATTTACCAACGTTCTCCATTAATTCCGAGGTGATTTGACGACTACGATCCGTGAGTATTTCTCTAGGCGCGCACAGACGGGAAAATTTGGAAATAAGGGCCTCGGTGCAGGAGATGTTATCGATTTTTTTGACGGGTACAGCCTCGGGGAATCGAGTTGAAAATCAACCAACGTTAAATCGTAACTAAGGCCTTCGCTCGATAGGGCATGGATCGGTCTGAGTAGCTTGATAGCTACGTCAGTCGCGCCAGGCCAATAAAAATATTTGAAGATCCTCTGAGTGGTTTTCGTGTAACTAAAGTGACCAGCAAATAGACTATCGTGGGCCGTTTACAGGGTTGGAGGGATCTGGGAGAGGGGTACACATAGTGGCAAGACTTGGTGTCGTTTTCCTCGGTGCACACTTGCTAGAGGAGGTCTCTTTGATTAGGAAGAAAATCATTTTACTTCCTATGACGGTTTCGTGTGTTTTGATCTAGGCTTTGGACCACAAGAGACTAAAAGATTCACATTCCCTCTGGATTTCGGCAAAGTCATTGGCCATCGCTCTCTGGAATGCGGGAGCACACGGGGGTTCCAGAGGTGAAAGCGCCTTCAGTTCTTTCTCCGCGCGGGAATAGGTAGTAACGGGTTTAGCCACGGGGGTGAAAGAAACCCGGGAGAACCAACCAATTTGGACAGAGCAAAACTTTATGGGGATTGCCACAACTTCTACGCAACGAGTAAAATACGCGCACTCAATGAAGTAGTGTACAATGGGTAATTTATTGCCCCCCTCCAAGTAATCCTGCACTATGGCAAACTTATCGTGGTCCGAGACCACAGGGGAGGTAGTTCATCGTATACAACAATCCACGTGCACCCTGTATCATGGACGATGGTGGAGATCCGGCACCCATTCACTGCTCCAGTTTCAAATTGGAGGGACCCAGAGGTACTTTTATCGAACAAAAGGTTTACCAGGTGGCTACCAGTATTCTAAGGGTTTGAAGAAGAGGTGGCTTTATTTTTCGCTGGTGGGGGCGTAGAAGTGGCACTGACCTAGTGTACCTGGTGAGAAGTAGGGGTGCTTCTAAACTGCGAGTTTTGAGGGCAGTTCGACCTCACGTGGCCAGGAACTCCACAGGAATATGACACGATGTTCATCACGGAGAACGACGAGGCAGGGGGGTTGGGAGAAAAAAGCTTAACATCATGGTGGTCGGACAAGAAGAGAGGTTTGGATTTTAAGGGCCAAGTTACATTAACGAACTTATTATTATTATTAAGAAGAAACTTGTTGTTGCTGTTTTTGGATTTAGGAGATGGCGAGTTTGATTTCTTCCCTTCGTTCGGATAGCAGTTGTGGTTAGCCGCGTAGATGTCTGCCTCCTCGATACATTCCTTGAGAGTATAGCACCTCCTGTATTTCACGATAAATATGATTTCCGAATTGAGCGACGCAAGTGATTGGTCCTTGAGGACGAAATCGACCATGGCGTTGTATTCATAAAGCACCTTGGACGCGAAAATCCAAAAATTAAACGACCCTTTAGTAAGTAGCAAAACATTTGGAAGGTCAGGTTACGTTGAATGCGACAGTGCCTACATTTAGCTCGATAGAAATTTGGGGTCATGCTTTTAATGATGAGTAATCAATTGTTTTCTTTGATGGGAGGGAGATAAAAATGTCCCTGAGTTGATAGCTCAACAGGGCCAATAACTTTGCTACGTCGTCCCTCTGGATGTCCCACTGGTTCTCCTCAAAGATCATTTTGAAGTAGGTGAGATAAGACCCCAGGTCTTCGCCTTCTTTAAAGACGGAGAGTTTTATCGTGACAGACAACGGTGCGTCTAGTCTAGAACTTGAGAAGTTTACGGAGATCGTCTCGTTCCTTGCTCTGCTCATCACCAATTCGTAAAAGCGAATTCTCTCTTTTTCTTCTCGTTCTTTGTATCTTTTTCCTAGTTTTTTTCTCTTTCTCTTTCTTCTCTGTCTCTTCTTTTGGCTCTTTCTCAGATCTTTTCCACTGAGTCCAAGAGACTCACCTTGAACCTTGAAAACTTCAAACGGCGACATGCTGCTGGATTACGCGATGGGCACAACAAGAATTAAATTAACCTACGACAATGAAGATAGGGGAATTATAGGTTCCTTTGCAAAATAACGTAAGTGCAAATTGTTTTAATAACAAACAAACAACAAAGGGAGGCGAAACAAACGTGAGAGAGATTTTGCGGTCGTTGTTTTACTGTAATTGGGATGAGAGTTACAGCACACGAAGAACAGCAATACGAAGAATAACACTATCTTTCTATACATTCAACTTACGGCATGAAATGAGACCTTAAAAGACAACAAATCAATTCCCTGGGGGAATAAAATTAATAGTTAAACCCAGTAATTCGACAATCAATTCATACCAAAAAAAATGGAACAGGAACAAATACACTTCGCAATAGGTATGCATTGGTTATTTTTCACCTTTTAACTCTAGAACCGAAAGCAAGATTAGCCAACAATTAACAATTTATCCATGGTTAACCAATAGATTAATCAGATTTCAATTGGTTATTTTTCACCTTTTAACTCTAGAACCTAAAGCAAGATTAGCCAACAATTAACAATTTATCCATGGTTAACCAATAGATTAATCAGATTTCAATTGATTGACCAAGATTAACCCCAATAACCTGATGCCAGTTTAATATAGATGTCGTAAAATAGGGTCAAGTTAACCCTTTCTGTGTTTCAAGTGCGTATTAACAGAATGTAAGTAGGTTGGCCAACATTCGACTATCTTAGGGGTTCCGGGATAACAGAAAAACATAGTAATATTACTTTACAAGGTGTAAAGAAGTTTTAAAACAAGCTATATACACATTAGATGTACACAGGCCTCAGCGGGATAACAGGGGAGACTTGGTGGGGACGGTCACCATACAAACAAACAAACAATATTGACCGAGGGTCGCTCGAATGACCTTGAGCGTATACAAAGCCAACGATGAAGGATTATACTTGGGAAGCTGGTAGGAGTGAACACTTGCACACAAGAATTGCGCGTTGCCGATTTCTCGAAGACTTTGTCCGAGAGAGTAATGCTTGCCTTGGCGCAAAGTTCAAATAATAGATCTTGCTTTCGAGTAAAACTCGAATCGAAACTCAGCGCACTGCGTTCGAGGAACGGTTGGAAGCGGATACGAGGTAGACTCAGGAGAATTACCGATAATACCGGAAGCATAAGGGGTTCTGCGAGTATTGTGCAGAGTCCAACGAGACGTCAATAGCAGATAACCACTGGACTGGTGGGCGGCGAAAACAGATTACCAACTCTGGCGCCGGAAGAATTATAGTGGGGTCAAATGGGGTTTTACGCCTTCCGTCCAACACATCAGCAGACAAGAATAGTCTCACTCTTTTTGTATGATCGCTGGAAGGTTCCTAAGCCGGCGAAGCGAAAATTTGTCCGAAATCAGATTGGATCTTTTGGGCTCTCAAACTTGTTGCAGCTTTCTGTGTTAGCAGAATTTATGGTCACTGCCGCGTTTGACGGCGTCTCTTAATTTCGCATCTCCATTAGTGCAGACAAAAAGGGTCGCTCCGGTGTCTGTGTTCTCTCTATATATTGAATGGCAAGGCGGCGCGTATCTTCATCTCTCTCTTTCTCTGGCCTATGAAAGTGAAATTTTTGTGATTTTAATCAAGGGAATGTGGCCAGGAATATAGGATGAATTTGGAAACGAAGAGGAGAAAATTATCATATATAAACGACAATAGTAAGAAAATGGATGATAAACATAAGCGAAAACCTACTAAACCAAAGGCTTGAATTTGGTCATTAATAAGATTCGTTGAAGATTATCAAGTGAATATAAATTAGACATATTGTTCAAGGATCGCATAAATGATCTTGAGTCCCCCAGGGTTACTTTTATTGAATAAAAGGTTTATCTGGTTGCCAGATGGACCAGGTTCACTTGACTAGGTCGAGGATTCTAGAGGCGAAATGGACTGATTGTGCGTTGCACTCAACTGGTTCTCCGGGTAGGAGAGGTTGTTTCTCAGCTATGTGACCTTAGGGCAACTGTACTTAACGTGTCCATCAACTCCACACGAAAAACACACGATGTTTCTTTTGGGAAATGCTGACGGTGGGGAGGGGGTAGATTGGAAGAGAACGGCGATTTTCCTGCTTGATTGCAAATTACTTCTGTTTTGACTTAACTCAGCCGATTATCTGGACAGATTTACCTATATTTTGAGGGAAGAAGAGGCGCTTCTGAAAACGTGACTTGGGGGACATGGGCTCCATTTTCTTTGCTTTCATGGGATAACAATTATTGCTGGCAGCATATAAGTCAGCCACTTCTACACATTCCTTAAAATTGTTACATCTTTTTTCCTTGATGAAGGATCCTATTTCTGAAGAAAGATATGATAAAAATTGGTCATACAGGAGGAAATCAATGAGGCCATCGTAATCTTGGAATACTTTCGAGGCGTCTAGTCAAATAATTATGACTCTTTGAAGAGTAAATCCAAACTGTTTAAATGTCTGTTTTTGGTTGAAAACAACTCGATTACTCCACGTTAAAGGCAGAATTTCTCTCTTCCTTTAACGTGGAGTAATCGATGGTTGGTTCCGAGGGGAGGGAGACCAAGATATCCCGCATGGAAGTTTTTTGACTGGCAACAAGTTCGCTACACCATCCGACTCAATATCCGAGTTGTTGATTTAAAAGATCTTTTCAAAATGAGTTAAGTAGGAAGCGAAGTCTTCCCCATCTTTAAATGCGGGTGATTTAACGGACGCTGTTGATGAGTCGATGGTCTCGAGGTGATTGATAGAGCCTCAATCGTCATTTTCTCGATTTCGATTTCATGTACCCGAATTCTGTCCCTTTCTTTTCACTCTTTCTCTTCTTTCTTTTACTTCTTTTTCTCTTTCTCTTTTTCTTCTCTCGTAGTTCTTTCTTCTCTCTGTATGTAGGACATCAATTCTCTCACACTTAATCCTAATGATTCTCCTTGTGTTATAAATATATCAAACGACAACATTCAGACATTCTGACATTCACCCCCTAAAATACAAAACTGCACGCACTCGAGAGAATATTAAAGGGTTTTATTGCCTCAAATTTTACTCTCGGCTAAACACTTATGTGTAGGGTAGGATTCGCGCCAACGAGTTTTGAAGAACCCAAAATACACCGAAAGTAAATGTACGCGTGAGAAGGGAACATGCTGCAAACGAAGCAAACCCTAACCTAGACCGTCATCAAAACCAATTAAAATACTCTGCACCATATTTAAATTTTCTCGGACGTTTGTCTACCGCTGCAAATAATTAATTAAGAAGATATTTGTCTCTTGAACTCCTCAAACAACCACTTTGAAAGCCTTTGTTTAATCCTCACTAATAACGCTTAGATACCTGACACCAGTTTAATATAATAATAATATATATATATATATATATATATATATATATATATATATATATATATATATATATATATAAATATGGAAAAATATCCAAGACAAATTGGTGCGGTTAAGGTAATGGCATAATTAGACAACTGCTCTGCTTCAGGTCCAGCAGGTGATCCTATCCTCCTTGAACTGGAAGACAACACTTAGGGATGACCCATGGATGGGTCATCCCTAAGTGTTGTCTTCCAGTTCAAGGAGGATAGGATCACCTGCTGGACCTGAAGCAGAGCAGTTGTCTAATTATGCCATTACCTTAACCGCACCATATATAAATATATATATATATATATATATATATATATATATATATATATATATATATATATATATATATATATATATATATATATTATTATATTAAACTGGTGTCAGGTATCTAAGCCGGGATTGGTTTTATTTAATTAGGCTTTGGTAGTTGGAGATCTTAAACAAGAATTGCAAAAATAATCATTAATTGCAAAACAAAACATATAATACATATAATTACACTCTAGTTATTAATTAATTCAGCAATGGTAAAATTATCAATAATTAACAATAATTACCCATGCGGCAAGGGCTCAGTACTCCGAGTATTAACTTCATAGGGTTTAGGAAGAAACTACGATCAGAATCCTAGCTTTTGGTGTACAATAATTCAATTTAGTTATTCGCAATGACTCGGGAGGAGACTACGTGACGCGTCCTTTTTGGATGGCGTCGCACCGTTTCGACGAGGAAAGGAAAGATGTAAATATCTTACTATTTGGGGGGCGGGTGGACATCACAATTACCTTCGGGGAATATTCTCTGTCACCGCTGGAGGGGGAAAACTCCTGTGGGGCTTAGATTATGCACTTCTTCTGGACGAGTCCATTAATCCTGACGCCATCGTTCCAAATAAGAGCCTAGCTGTGGGACGATATGACGCCGTGTTCTATCGCTCGAGGATGTGCGCCGTTAGTCGATGATTCCACAGACGTCTTAAAAGACGCCGCCGAATACCTTCTATATTTTCCGGGCTTGGCTCACTTGGGAGCAACTTAGAGACAGCTCACCACCTCGACCAGGGGTCTTCTCTAAGAGGGGGGTCTTCTTCGGGGCTCTTCCTTGGGCGGATTTTTAAGGAATACTTCCACAATTAATTTTGTGACGGGGAATATATAGGCGTTCTCCGGAACTCCTATATTTGCTAGCGGAAGCAATTAAGGCCTGCCTCACCGACTCGGCATTTATGGCTCGGCAGCGGGGTTTTGATGGTCCGACTGAACCGAAGAATTTCTCGGCTAATCTCGCCGGAAGTTTGCCATCCGGCGTAGGGCTTTACTCTTCCCGATAACTCTCGTTTCACACGACTCTGTTAAACAAAAATCTTCCTCGATCTCCCTTTCTTCGACATTCATAAATCATAATAAGTGAGAGTAGGTGACCAGTAGCACCTGATCACAATCGGTTCGTCATCGTCCATGACTATCTGGAACGTGCTAATAGGTTCCCCATAGTAAATTGCCACATCGATTGCGCCTACTTTACGGGCTGGGCAGAACTACTGGCGGTCCGCATAAAGTTAAGTGCCGTTCTGATTGGGCAGAACACAAAAGTTTCATCGACCCTGGTGGTTCAACCAGTGACCACCCACTCTCAGGCTAAGAGAGATTCAGAAGCACCATTGCCCTTGGAAACTCCATGAACAGCAGAAACGGATTGTAGAAACTTAGTCAATGAGGACTTTCCCAACAACAAAAGGAATGTGATTCCCTTCAACCCTTGTGGGCGAAATCCCCTGAAAGAAAACAGGAAGTGGCAAGAGGTGGCAAAATGGTCACTTTTCGTGTTAATAATAACCTTCTTTATCGCATTTGCTCCTACGGAGACTTGTATGAGTCCCAGACAGTGTGCATTCCGCGCTCACATCTGCGTTTCATACTCCAGACCGTACATGAGAGCCTTTTCGCTGGTCACTTTGGCCACAAGATGATCGCTAACTGGAAATTTAAGTATTTTTATTGGCCTGGGGCGGACGAAGAAATTTTTTGATACTGTCAATCGTGCGATGTATGTCAAAAAGCATCAGTTAAGGGGCGAGTTAAGCCGGCCCCATTGCAAAAGGGCCTTATTATTTCTTAGCCTTTCTCCCGTGTAGCTATCGATCTAGTTAGTCCAATTCACCCGCCATCTAGCGAGGGGCATATTTATATCCTTACCCTTGTTGATTTTGGATCCAGGTTCCACAAGGCCATTCCCACCAAAGAGGATTGACAGTGTCTCATGCAACGAGGTGCTTATTTGAATTTTTGTCTGCGTTGGATTACCCAAGCAAATTCTGTCAGATCACGGCCGTCAATTTACTTCTCACTTAATGGAGCAAGTAGGCAAATTTATCATAATAAAACATTTATTTCCCAGTGCGTTCCCGCCGGTTGGGAATGGAATGTGCGAGAAGTTAAACGAAAATCTCAAGGCGATTCTACGAAAGTTGTGCGTAGAGCAACCAAGCGAATGTCATCCTTATCTGCCAGTGTGTCTTTCCGCTTATAGGGAGATATCCCATCGTACTTTGGGATTATCGCCATTTGAATTATTATACGGTAGGAATGTTCGTTGACCCCTGAGTGTCCTTAAGGAGCTCTACAAATGTTAGTTTAGACCAGAAAATACAGTCCTCGTATTCCTACTTAAGCGAGCTCCGTAAGAAATTAGAAGACAGCGCCAAGTTGGCCTACCAAAATGCCCACGTGAACCTGGCTAAGTATAAGGTCTACTTCAAAGGAAAATCTCAAGATTGGAGGCTTAAACCCGCTGAAGAATTTAGCTATTACTCCCGACGGACACTAACAAATTTTTGAGCCTATGTAAAGGTCCCTTTAGGATAGTTGAGAAGCGTGGCACCGTAGACTATCGACCTCCTCAAGAAGTATCACTCGCACCTAGGAATTCATCACATTGTAGTAAATAATGAAGAATCGGCCCTCGAAGGAAATTTTCTCCTAGATCATCTGGGTGTTGTCCAAAATGCCTGCGTCAAGCAAGAAAAAGATTACCCTTTTTCCATGCCTGAGATAAAGAAGACCTTTCAAAGGAGCTAAAAATCAGCGATAATTTAACACCTCAACAGAAAGCTAAGCTGCTAGCCACACTCGAGCGGTTCCGTGACGTCATCTTCGACGTACTTGGATGGGCTACCCAATTCAAGCACGATATTCAGTTGATGACCCAAGAAGCAGATAGGTCTAAACCATACCCCTGGCCTGTCCACCTGAAGGAAGAGTTTAATAGAGGGGTGGAAAATTTATTAAATATGCAAATCATTGAACCTTCCAAATCCAATATTGTTCCCCCGTGGTCATGGTATGAAAACCTGTTGCGTCATAGAGAATGTGTATAGACTTTAGGAAAATGAACGCGGTCATAGTGTTTGACGCGGAGCCTATTCTGTTAATTAACCGAAATCTGCACTTGTTTAAACGGGTGAAATATATTTCGGAACTGGATTTATGCAAAGCGTAGTATCAGATTTCTATGAAGTAGTGTAAAAAGATTTACTGTATTTCCTACCGAAAAAGGGTTAATGCAGTTTAGAAGGCTTCCTTTTGGCCTTGCCACCGCTTGTAGCAACTATAAATAGATTTTAGACGGATTGCCTAATGTATCCTTCTATTTATATAACATACGAGTATATGTTGCCATGAATGATTGGGAAACCCACCTTACTGCCCTTCATTCTCTACTTCAAAGGTTGAGAAGCCACAACCTAATATTGAGCCAAACAAGTGTCATTTTGCCTTCTACACAATCAACTACTTGGGATTCTGCATAGGAAACCAAAGGGTAGCCCCGCAGAAATAAAAAAATAAAGCCCTTGAGAGAATGCGCTACCCGGTAACAAACGGCAATTAAGGTCGTTCTGGGCTCTACCTCCTTCGACAGGAGATTTATTCCGAACTTCGCCTCGCTTTCTACCCCATTATGCGACCTCCTAGAAATGAGAAACCCCGATCGACTTGCCGGATCCCATCTTCAGTTGCCAACTCCAATCAACTCAAAGGTAAACTCACATCTGCCCCGATCCTGTGGTTACCTAATCCAGCTGACTCTTTTGGCATCAGGACAGATGCTATCGACGACGGAAGAGGTTGTATGTTAGTCCAATACGAACCTAATTACGAGTGTTTTCCCTTTGCATACGCTAGCTGAAACCTGTTACCGCTGAGAGGAATTATTTGTGTAATCGAGCGCGAAGTTGGCGTACTTGAAAACTCTAAAAAATAATAACAGTAGAATGAGGCGTTGGAGCCTATTTTTGCAGGAATTACAATTCAAAATTTCATATCTAAAAGGCTCAGAGAATTGTATAGCGTAAAAGCTAAATTGCAACCACTTTGATTTTAGCCCCAATAAAACTTAGCCCTACCTTAATTTTCTTGCGATTATTGCATGTACATATGTATAACTAATTCTCGGTCTTTATTAGAACCCTTATTGTAAATATACACCCCTATCTGGTGTAACCGAGGTCCGATGTCACTCTGCTAAATTTTTTGGGGGAATTTTTAAGTTGTTGAGTAATTTACCGTGTGCCATGTCTACCATAAACTTTAGTTTTAGGTATCATGAATTTTCTTCTTTCTTTCTTTGTGAATGTGCTTACTCTTGGTATCGTAGTAATCGATGAAGATCTTTTCTTAAAATCCCCAGTGTAATTATTATAAAACCAATGTATATATTTATTTCTTTTTGTTTGTAATTAGCACGACTCTCCGGGGTGTACTCAGTGAACACCTTTAAATACTATTAGTTGTCATATCACTTTCCTTGTGCGTTCCATCTTGAGGATGGAGGTGTATGGATGAAAGAGTGTTCGAGTAAGATTTTGTTTAAATTATCGTGTGAAGTGAGAGTTATCGGAAGAGTAATGCCCTACGCCCGTTGGCAAACTTCCGGCGAGATTAGCCGAGAATGTTTCGGTTCAGTTGGACCATCAAAACCCCGCCGCCGAGCTATAAACGCCGAGGCGATAAGGCAGGCCTTAATTGCTTTCATTAGCAAATATAGGAGTGCTGGCGAACGCCTATATATTCCCAGTCACAAAATTAATCGATGAAGTATTCCGTCAGAATTACCCAAATGAAGAGTCCCGAAGATGTCCACTCCTCTCCTTAGAGAAGACCCCAGGTCGTGGTGGTGTGCTGTCTCTACGTTGCTCACGAGTGAGCCAAGCCCGGAAAATACAGAAGGTATTCGGCGGCGTCTTTTAAGAGGTGTGTGGAATTACCCAGTGGGGGCGCATACACTAGATCGATAGAATACGGTGTCATACCGGCCCGTTTCTAGTATCTTATTTGGAACGACGGCGTCAGGATCGAAAGATCGTCCAGAAGAAGCGCACAGTCTCTGCCCCACAGGAGTTTTCCCCCTCGAGCGTCTACAGAAGAATCTTTTCCTGTTGAACCTCTACTTGTAGAATCTTTCTCGATAATCGACTTGTTGTGACTTCCCCCCCCCCCCCCAAAAAAAATACTAAGATATCTACATCTTTTATTTCCTCATCAAGGCAGTGCGACGCTCTCCGACTAAGACTCGTCACGTAGTATCATCCCGAGCCATCTCGGATAAATAAAGTGAATTATTTTGCCCTTAAGGCTGGGATTCCATTCGTAGTTTCTTTCTAAACCCTCTCGGGTTAGTACTCGGAGCATTGAGCCCTTGCGGCATGAGTAATTATTAATAATTTTCCCATTGCTGAATTAATTAATAACTAGAGTGTAAATATTTGTATTATATGTGGTTGTGAAATTAAAGATTATTTTTTCAATTCTTGTTTAAGTCCTCTAATCACCAAAGCCTAATTAAATAAGACCAATCCCGGCCAGTTCTATTTAAAGTATTCGAATAACAAAAACCGCGCGCACTCAACGAAATTCAATTCCAATTATTATTTCGTTCTGTCGTAGTCCTTCCCCGAACTGCCTAATTATTCCACAATGCCCTTACGAACTTCAAAACTTTCAATTATTCCCTTTCTAGCCTTGGGAGGACTTTGGGAATCATATCATTCGAAAGAGTATGTAAAACAACATGTGGAGTTCAGATTTTGTTAAATTTGACTGCATAATTATGATGTTATTGCCAAAACAAAATAGTTCCCTGGGTAGTCTTGAGAGGATCTTGACAATTAAATTAACTGAAATAATATTTAAAACAACATAAGGATTTAAAATTTTGTCGAAATCCACCAATAGTTACAATGTTATAATCAAAACCAAAACAAGCAAAAGAGCACCCAAGCACCGAACGACATAGTGAGACATAGAGTCGCACGTGACTAAAAAGAATATTTGCTCAAAACCTAAGGAAGTGTGAGGTTTGCTAAGCGATTCTAGTTTACAAGGAGATCAGCCTTATCGCTCTCTGAACAGTTAGTGTAGTTAGAGTTAGCGTAATTAAGTTAAAAGTTTGTTTGACGCAAGAATCACGCAGTTCTCTTTTTATATGTGTCTATTTTTATCTTTATCAGTCTCGTGTTTTGTTTTTATAAGATTTCAAACCGTTATTAGTATTTATTCTTACTAATACTAATGCAGAATTCTTTCCTTCCAGCTATTCTTCTATATTCCTATTCCGGTTATAATTTTCTATATGCTATTCTCTGATAATACTTCAGTTATTCAACTAATCTTCGTCGTCATCGAGTAATCTTTCCCTTCTCCTCTCCTTCTAGGTGAATATTTCCTCTCCTCTTTCATAAATCCTCGCAAACTTGGGAATAATCTGTATGTTCCCTAACCTTCTCCTTGGGTAATTTGCTTGGGTAACTTATTCCCTAATTTGTTCTCTTTCTTTCCCATGACTTTCCTGGCTTTTTTTGTAATTATACTGTTAAGTGGCTTTATCTTTGCCTCCATATGAAGCTCTCGCATTCTTTTTAGTTCCTGTCACTTAGTGTTTGTTATTAAGTACAAAGATTTGTTCTTTACTCATAAGTCTTAATAGGTTTCTCTTTGAGATCTTGTACATCGCTATGGTTGGATAACTAAATATAATCGCGGATCATATTATTGTCTGCAAAAATCTTCCTCTTGTTCTTCTTGCCGAGGTTTATTAAATTAAATAATAGTACTAGTTCATTTCCCCCAGATTTACCCACTCATTAATTTATTTTTTGTGACCTGATGTCGTAATGGCTAACCCAAGCACTTTACACTCTTTGCCATATCTGTAGCGCTCTACTTTTGCACATACATCTGAGATACGCCTCCTATACACGATCATCTTAAATTTACCTACCCCTATTGGTTTTACTTTTTAATTGTTCTTGAAAACAATTAATACTTAGTATCATTAGAGTTGCAGTATGGTTACTTCAAGTAACTTGCAATGGTTCCATAAAATAGTTGATGATTGTATTAAGTTTGTATCAAAATGACAGGTGCCCTATTTTTAAATAGGTTGGTAAAGGTTTGAATTGTTAATTATGAGCGCCTGGGAGGCTGTTAACCTGTCGAGACACTGCTGATCCTAACTTTATTTGAAGGTTCTATAGGTATCTTAAATTACTTGAAATCATTGCTAAATAGCTATTGATTTCAGTCGTGTGCCTCTCCTGAAGGATTTATGTCTAACATTGTAGACCATGTCTTATTTTCTCGTTTTCTATTATAATTCCATATCCTGATCTTAGTATAACATATGGGCTTTTATTTCTATATAATTTTCCGTACATAAGTTCGTTGCCCATCCATCTGCATGGCTTAATTTGTGATATGTTAAATTTCTTAATTTTCATATTCCATTTATCCATTTCTGTTCGCTTAGTTGTATACCGTTGGTGTCTTTACCGATAGAGGAGTTATCGTGGTTTCTGTTATGCATCTTTTTGCGTTCTGCCTTGGTTCTCTCTCTGTTTGTTACAATCGAGGGTATTTCGGGCTATTTATCTGTAAGACATGGACACTTTTGCTGAATGATTTATATATTCTATTCATTTGCCTTTTCCGGCCGCTAAACAGTGTTCATTCTTGTTGTGACGTCGGAGGTATTTTTTTCTCTTTAAGTTTCATCGTTAATTGTATCTTCTTCTGTTTCTACTCTATGATCCTTTCCTTTTTCTTCTTCAATTAACGCTTAGTTTATTTTTCGTGGCATTCAGTATAAAAATCGCCGATGAGTCGACCTTCTTGGGCAATTTTATTGGTTCGAGACATTTTTTTGTAGCATGCTGTTTAGTGTAGATGCGTAACTGACCGAATTTGCAATGGTCATCACCTGGACGTGTATTATGCACCTAAGTAATTTTATATTGTGTATTTTATCAAAAGTAATCAGCTTTGTTCGCCCTTGCTGGTTCATCTTTAAGATTTTAGGTTATGCGTATCTATTCCGTTACCGTTAGACCTGTTTGTCCATTTCTTTTCTCCTGATAATCTCTCTACTTTTGAAACAGATCATAGCCATGGTTCTATAGGGTCTGTGGTAACAAATTCTTTCTCTCTTGTAGTATCGTAGGCTGAGTTAGATGATCAGAGAGCTTTTTGGGGAGAAAGGAAAATATATATATATATATATATATAGCTGGATTCTTTATTCATAGATAAATAATTAGCTGGAATAAGCCTTAAAATAGAGATCAGTAATGACAACTTTTCTTCTTGAATAATAATGATAACTCTTTCTGTACTGACTGTTTCACTGAATGACTGACTGATGTATATAGAAAGAACAGAGAGGGATCACTGTGTTACACAGGCAATCAGGTTATCGTAGAGGAAAATGGTAGAGAAATAATTTGAGAGGGGATAGTAAGAGTCAATAGGTCGGTGGCTAGACACCGATGCGTGGTGTAGTTTAGTGAGTCTCAGGGTGTTCGTGACTGGACGAAGGTTTGGGGTGGTCAGGAAGGAGATCGTGCCTGCTTAGCCTCAAACGCGTTATTCATGATGCCCTTAACTTATACGTAGAACAGCATGGGTTGCTGGTCGACATGGACTGCTGAGTATTGCAGTGCAATCGCAATATACCATCTTGCGTGTAGTGTGGTATATATGGGGTCTCTGGCGAGTTTCCCGAGTTGTATAGTGAGTCTAGTGTGAGTGTATGTTTGATGGGTGCTAATTTGTTGTTGGCGTGTAGTGTGGATATTCTTGCATACAAGGGAGAGCGGCAAGCGCGCTTTAGACCAGAGTTCGGAATGCGCTGAGCATTTCTCTGCTACGTGACATTCGCAGCTACAAGTGACAGTGCAAAGTACGAGAGAAGAGATCGCACAAATATTTTATGTAGGTGTAACTGTAGTTTCTTGCCAGCAGGGTGGAACCTGCGCAGCGTTTTGTTTGTGCGAGCGGCTCTTGCTTGAGCTATGTGCTGGTGTATATTGAACCTAAGGGACTTGGCAAAGGTTACCCCAAGGATTTTTTTATCTGTTTTGTGTAGTTGAGCCTTGTTGGGTTTAAGTGGTTCATGTCTGGTGTGGGTGAGAAAATTTGTAGGTTATGTATGCAGTGATCTCTTGCGCCCAAGAGTGACATCTGTATCTTCTGAAGATTCGTGTCAATCAGCCATTTATCCTCGTGTTCTGTCTTTTCGTCTAGTATTATTAGTGCGTGGTGCGTGATCTCGTCTGGTAGACGGCCGCTGATACGAATGACCACGTCATCGCTGTAGGACACTGGGTATGTGTGACAGCAGTTTTCGGGTTAGCGTGGGGTGTCGTTTGTGTACATGATGTAGAATGTGGGTGCCAGTACACTTCCTTGGGGAACGCTTGAGCGTAGTGTGAAAGGTTGTGAGAGGGTATAGTTGTATTTTATGTGGCATCTCCGTTAAGTGAAGTAGTGCGAAAGGAGCCTTCTATTACAGAGAGGTAACTCCGTATTGTTGTAGAGTTTCCAAGGAGTCCCTCGTGATACATCTTTCAAAGGCCGTCTCCACGTCCTTGCAGCTGGAAGGTGTTTTTTGTCATACATGGAGTTTTTTTTTATTTTGTCGTGAACGATAGTCACAGCCGCCTGAGTGGACCGGCCCCTCCTGAACCCATATTGGTGAAGTGAGAACCAGTCCCTCTCTTCCAGGTAGGCCCGTAGGTGTCAGTTAATCATACCTTCAAGTATTTTGCCTAGGTGCTCTAATAGAGCAATAGGCCTGTAATTGTTTGGGTGTTTGGGATCTTTGTTCATTTTCTGTAGCAGTATGTTGTGAGAGACTGAATATTTTGTGGAAGTGGCCTGAGGCTAGTGAGGTGATAAATAGGTGTGTAATTGTAGGGTATATGTTTGCGGGGAAGTTGTGTATTAATGCGGATGGTAGTCCGGAGGTGCTGGGTGCGCGTTTTTGGTGTTGTTTTAATGTGATGTTTTGTTTCCTCGACGGTGATGGGAGTAGTTAGTCTAGATGTGTAGTCGAGGAGCTCCATTCGTATCAGGGAGGCGGTCTTTAGCTTGTAAGCATGGGCCCGACACCACTCCTGGACTACCTGGAAATGATCTTGCGCGTGTGGTTTGGTTAGGTTGTGTGTGTTTAATGTGTCCCAGTGGGACCTAAATGCATCTCGGATGAAGTTCGTGTCAATCAGCCATTTACCCTCGTGTTCTGTCTTTTCGTCTAGTATTATTAGTGCGTGGTGCGTGATCTTGTCTGGTCAACGGCCGCTGATACGAATGGTCACGTCATCGCTGTAGGACACTGTGTATGTGTGACAGCAGTTTTCGGGTTGGCGTGGGGTGTCGTTTGTGTACATGATGTAGAATGTGAGTGCCAGTACACTTTCTTGGGGAACGCTTGAGCGTGGTGTGAAAGGTTGTGAGAGGGTATAGTTGTATTTTATGTGGCATCTCCGTTAAGTGAAGTAGTGCGAGAGGAGCCTTCTATTACAGAGAGGTAACTCCGTATTGTTGTAGAGTTTCCAAGGGATCCCTCGTGATACATCTTTCAAAGGCCGTCTCCACGTCCTTGCAGCTGGAAGGTGTCTCTTGTTATACATGGAGTTTTTTGAGGGGGTGTTTATTTAGGGGGGAATGGGTTTGGGTGGATCAGTTCCTAACATCGTTTTACACGCAGCCAGCAAAAGCAGGGATCATTGCAACGAGTGACGTCCACGATGCGGACGAGCTCTTGCCACTGTTGATTCTTACCTAGTTGTGTTGTCGTGGGCCTCTGTTGTAGTGATTGTTTTACTGTTTGATCAGACTGAGTGTATATGGAATATGTGAAGCATTTTATACATGTGTAGGTTTTTGGGGGCTTTTGTAGGTCGCGTGCTGCGGTTATAGTGTTTAAGATTGAGCCCCAGTGGTCGTCCAACAGATCTAGATTGGTGTTGGCCAGGTCTAGGTTTCGTGTTGTGTTTTATGTTAAGTTTCCCCCTGAACTCTTCCACAAGGTGCAGCGATTGTGGAGTTAGATATGTGCGGTAGCCTGCAATGCGGAGTCTGTGGTTGGGAAGGTGTAGACCTGTCGTGTTCAAGAGTATTTTGTCAGGTCTTTGTGTGTTTAGGTCCGAGTTAGCAACAGTATGGCGAATACTGTGCCAACTGCGTACGTTTAATTGTATTAAGTTGAGGTGAGCTATTGACATGGGCGGAGTGCGCGTGTGGCTGATTTAGCCAGGATCGTTCCTATCTCCTTGCTTATTTCCCAGGAGGCGTGGGAAGAGAGTACCTTTACACGTGTCGGCCGTGGTTTCAGTGGAGATGAGAGGTTGTGAGTGGTGTTATTGGGTGCGAACTCCGTGGTCAAGGGTGAGTTTGTACTGTAGAAGGAGGGTTAGAGATGGTGGAGAGTAGGTAGTTGAAGAGAGTAGAGTCTAGGAAGGTGGAGTTAGGATCAGAGGAGGATGGAGTAGAGCTAGTAGATGGGGGTTAGAGAAAGTAGGGGAGGTGCAGATTATGAGAGGGGAGTGTCGGGAGAGAGGAGAGGTTTAGACGGCAAAGAAGGTAGGGTAGAAGCAGGAAAGGGAAAAACAGCAGGGACAGAGTTACTGGGTTTTACCCGTGGTTCTTTGTGGTGGCTTTAATGCGGAGTGTTGTAGAAGGAGGGGTGGGCTTGGGGGAAGTGGAGGAGGTGGCCGTTATGTATCATTCGGAGTGAGGTTGGAGTGAGGGGGGGGGAGCACGGTGTAGGAGGGGGGTTGGTGGCAATAAGGGGAAAGTTGAGTTTGCCGAAGGAGGAGTGGTAGGAGGGAGTTTATGTATAGAGAAGGGAGTGGTAGCTGTGTAAAGAGCAGAAGAGGCGGTTGGAAAAGAGGTGGGAGCAGTGAGAAGAGGGGCAGGTAGGGAGGGTATAGTGCGAGAGGGGCAAGGACGGAAGGAGGGAAGTAGGCAGGATCGTGGTGAAGGTGGGGGGTGGGGGTGAGGGGGCGGTGGTTCAAGGGGGAAAGGTGTTCGTGCATACAGGGGTGAAGAGGAGTGCAGATCTCCAGTGTGTATGCTCGTCGATTAGAGCGAACACCTTCTTGGGGAGGGTGAACTGTTCCAGACCCTGCAAGGCAAATAGGGTAATGAGTATGTTTGCGTATAGTCGGGCGTTACCCCACAACATGTCTCTTGCCACCGTTGAAAGCAAGGCTGCAAAGTGTAGTTTTAGGTGTGTGGTCTCGTTGGATGTGGAGGATGCAGTAGAGGTGGATGTCGGAAGTAGGGGCGGGTCTTTAAGTGTAGGGTGTTTGGGTGGGGCCGGGTGTCGGAACATGTGGGTGAGTCTGAGTTGCTGCTGGGCTAGGGTATGTCTGGGCTAGGACATAGGGAGGTGTGGGCAGCGTTGCGCCGACAGAAGCAGGGAATGTCCTTGTGATGGGAGGAGAGCGAGGGTGGAGTGTGTTGTTGTGGACGCCGTATTGCCGCTACGATGTCAGAACGGGCCTTAATTGGGTAAAGGCATTTTAGGTTGAGGGTGACATGTTCGCCGTTGCAGTTTGTGCAGAAGGGTGAGGTGGCTGCACAGGTGATGGAGTGCTGGCCCACTACACTACACCTTGAACAGACCATGTTGCTTGGCAGTTACGTCTTTCGTGCCTGTTTTTTTTTAACACCAGTGGCAATGTATGAGTTAAAAGGTAAGCTGTGGCTCGATGTTATGCGGATGTGTTAGTGTGCCGCAGACCTTGATGCCTTGGACTAGCAGCAGTATTTTACTTTGTTCATCGGACAGTGTTATTATTGCCCATTGTTTACTACGGTTGTAATAGAAGTCTTTGATGACCTCTTCCCCATAATTCTGTCTGAGGTGTGTGCGGGGGGCATCGTTGGAGAAAGCCAACCATAGGAGGTTGGTCTTGAGGACATGTATTTGGTGTTTTTTGTGTACACCGTCTGTTAGTTTGTGTGAAGGTCTTGTGCGGCGAGTGTATTTGACGCATGTTCGTGGAACTTAACTGCGAGCTCCTATGAGCTGAAGACGAGTTTGTCGTCTGTGTGGGTCCTTATTATGTTGTGATGGGGGTGTCATGTGTAGCGGCTAGGTTGAGAAGTGTGAGTGTGGATGTGTTGTTGTTTACCATTGTAGATCAGGTTTTGAAGCTTACTTTGTTTTTTTCTTTTTTAGAGGGGGCCCTCCGCCCCACCGATAATGACGCCGTTAAAATAACTCGAATGTGGTTATGATTTGTGAGTGAGTATGGAGCTGGTTGGGCTCCTCATAGGATGTGAAAACATGGGGATATAATGATGACTGAAGCCTGAATCAACTGACTCCAGTCAGGGTGCCGCCCCCTCTATTGGGTTTTGGGTATTTCTCAGTTAAGTCCGACATCTCACAGAGACGGTGATATCTCTCTAAGTGGTCTTGGAAGGTGCCGCAGGGTAGGGTATTAATCCTCTCCGCGTTGGTAACTGAGTCATATTTCCACGTTTGCTTCTTCCTTTGGGTTCTGCATGGGGCTAAACCTCAGACCTACTTTCCCCAAACTTTGCAATTATACTCTTTCTAGTACGGCATATTTGCAACGGAGCTCTATGTGTAGAGTCATATTTACAGAGCCAAGTCACGGCGGGGCAGGGATGGGGAGGGTTTAGAACATCATATCACTATGACGAGCGAGGGAAATAAAGGAATTTTTATTAAGGTTGTTGGGGAGCAGGTGGGCGTCTTTTATGAATCTCGTGAAAACCTCTAGAGATTATACCGTCTACGGTATAACTTGCCGAAATTACCTTTCTCAGTGAGAAGCGTCCAAGGGAAAATTTTCTCTGGGCCTTGCCTCCTGTATCTAAAAGATAGCAGGGAAACGCAGAGAGATCGTGGGTAACGCAGATATTGATGTGACTTTTTCACCAAAGTACACCTATATAAATAGTTATTTCATCTACTCATAATGCTACAAATATCAAGCAATCAGGATTAGATATATTTGTCATACTAATGTTCATTTTTGAAATAACAGACCTTAGCGTTAACATATTGACCAATCAGCTTTTAGACATAAGCACTGCAATAATTGTCCAATCAGCGCCACAATAGATTTAAAAACTTAATAACGCTCAAAGCGTTTGCACATAAACACGGCGGAAGCCAATTTTCCGCTAAAAAGGGTGAAAACTAAGCTTCAAAAACTGATTCACAATAGTAAACAACAACACATCCACACTCATATTCCTACACAAAACAGGAAAAACACCCACTACCAACAACAAACGCACACTTCTCAACCTAGCCGCTACACATGACACTTCCATCACAAAAATAATGAAGACCCACACAGGCCACAACCTCGTCTTCCGCATACAGGAGGACGCAGTCAAGTTCCACGAACTTGCGTCAGACACACTCGCTGCACAAGACCTTCATACAAAACTAGCAGACGGTCTACACAAGAAACACCAAATACATGTCCTCAAGACCGACCTCCTATGGTTGAATTTCTTCAATGATGACCTCTGCACCCACCTCAGACAGAATTATGGGGACTAGGTCATAAAAGACTTCTATTTCAACCGTACTAAACAATGGGCAGTAATTACACTGTCCGATGAACAAAGTAAAATACTGCTGCTAGATCAAGGCATCAAGTTCTGCGGCACACTAACACATCTGCATAACATGGAACCACAGCTTAACATTAAACCCACACAGTGCCACTGGTGTTAAAAAAAACGGTCACAAAAGACGAAAGTGCCAAGCAGAAATGGTCTGTTCAAGGTGTATGTAGTGGGCCAGCACTAAACCACCTGCACAGCTACTTCATCCCTCTACATAAACTGCAGAGGGGCACATGTCGCATTCAATGTAAAATGCCCGTACCTAAGTAAGGCCCGCTCTGACGCCGTAGTGGCAATACGGCGTCCACAACCACACACTCCGTCACCGCCGCTCCTCCCTCACAAGAACATTCGATGCTGCTGCCGGCGCAATGTTGTCCACACCACCCCCTGTCTTACGCCAGATACACCCTACCACAGCAGCAACCCAGACTCACCCACATGTCCCGATACCCACCCCCACCCAAATATCCTACACTTAGAGAACCCACTACTACCGAAACCCAACCCTCCCCCACACCGCACAATCAACGAGACCACACACCCAAAGCTACAACTGGCCGCCTTGCTTTCAACGGTGGCAAAAGATATCTAGAGGAGTGACGCCAGACTATACGCAAAATACTCAATACAGTGTTTGCCTCACACGGTCTAGAAGAGATCACCTTCCCCGAGAAGGTGTTCGTTCTAATCGACGAGCATACACACAGAAGATCCGTACTCCTCCCCACCCCTTGTGCACGAACACCTTCCCCTCTAGACCTACTGCCCCCTCACACCCTGTTCCCACCATCAGCCCACTAGTGCTTAATCCCGCGCTTCTGTCCCTGCCCCTTTCGCAATTGTACCCTCCTTACCTGCCTCTTTGCCCAGATGCTCTCACCTCTCTTTTTACCGCCTCCTCTCCTCCCTCCACAGCTACCACTCCTTCCTCCTCTTCCCTAAACTTCCTCCTACCACCATTATTCCTCCTTCGGCAGCCTCAACTCCCCCCCCTATTGCCAGCAATCCCCTTCCCCCATCTCACAGCCTCCAATCCCACTCACATTGATACCACAACCGCCACCTCCAACACCTCCTTAAAACCACCACACCCTCCAAAACACTCCACATTAAACAAAAAAAAACTCGACCACGAAACTGCCCACCACACACAACCATGCGTAAAGCTGACTAACCCCCTCTCTGCTGTTCGTTACTCTCCTCCTTCTTCGCAGTCTATCATCCTCTATCTTACGACATCCCTCTCTCATAATCTGCACCTCTCCTACTATCTCTTTCCCCCCCATCTACTAGCTCTACTCCCTCCTTCTCTTATCATAACTCTCCCCTCTTAGACTCTACTCTCTCACGCCCCCCTTCCACGACCACCTTCCACTCTACTACTATTTCTAACCTTCCGTCCACAGTACACACTCTTCCCTCTACCACGGCCTGCCCACCCAACAACACCACTGATAACCTATCCACTCCACTGAAACCACAGCCAACACGCGTGAACGTACTCTCTCCCAACATCTCCTGGAAAATAACCAAGGAGAAGGGAAAGGGCCAGGCTAAATCAGCCTCACGTGCACTCCGCCAACGTTAATAGGTCAACTCAATATAATATAATTTAACTTAGGCAGTTGGCATGATATTCGCCATACTGTTGCCAATTGGGTCCTAAAGACACAAAGACCTGATATAATACTCTTGAATTCAATCACTCTTTAGCCCCCCGCAACGATAGACTCCGCATTGCAGGATACCACACATATCTAACTCTACAAGCGCTGCACCTAGGATAAACGATCCTGATAAAGCGCTCTATACAGAAATTAGAAATCCCTCGTTTAAACACGCGATGAATCTTTTCTAGTCTGCAAGGTATAGACAAGCTCCGGCCCCATCCTAGTGGCCACGCACTACAGACCATTACGCCTAAAATTAATCATAGAAGTCTAACTCTGTGCTCTATCAAACCACAACCTACCTATCTTATTTGCAGGGGACCTCAACAAATTCCACAACAACATTCCCTTCTAACACCACGAATGATGCGGGAAGATACCTGACTGGTGCCTTGCCGCGTTATGGCTGTGAGCAAATCGGCTTGGCCTTCCCCACATTCTTTAGTCCTCGCTGAGGAACCACGTCTCCAGACGTGGTATTCCGCAACGAGCACCTTATACGCTTCTACACTCACATCTCACCGGATCCTCGCTGAGAAACCACGTCTCCGGACGTGATTTTCCGCAACGAGCCCTTTATACGCTTCTACACTCACATCTCACCGGGTCCTCACGTAATCTCTGACGATATAGCGATATGCATCATCATATCCACATTTCGCATACTCATACTCACATCACCAACCTTCGATTACAAAAACATGAATTAAGAAGAGTTCAAGAGACACATAACGGAAAACCCGCCACAAAACCTCGACCTTGGACGCACCAATCAACATCTGTTAGACGACCACAAGTGCTAAATCATAAACACCATAACTGCAGCACGCAACCTAGAAACCCCAAACAAAGTCTACACTTGTATAAAACCTTTCACATATTCCATACAGACTCAGAGACTCATCACACAATACCAAAATCACTAAACCAGAAGACCACGACAACACAACATCACTCACTTACACACCTATTCAACGTCTCTCTAGCCTCAGGCCACTTCACCAAAATATTCAGTCTCTCATAACATACTGCTACAGAAAATGAACAAAGATCATAAATACTTAAACAATTACAGGCCTATTGCTCTATTATAGCACCTAGGCAAAATACTCGAACGTATGATCAACTGTCGCCTACGGCCTGGAAGAGAGGGACTGGTTCTCCCTCCACCAATATGGGTTTAGGAGGGGCCGGTCTACTCAGGTGGCTGTGACCATCGTTCACGACATTATACAGAAAAAAACCACCAGTTACGAAAAAGACACTCTACATCAGCACGGACGTGGAGACGGCCTTTGATAAGGCGTAGCACGAGTGACACCGTTTGAAACTTGCCAACAATCCGGACTTACCTCTCTGCACCAGTGGCTTCTCTCGCACTCCCTCATTGAACGGAGGTGCCACATAAAATACAACTATACCCTCTCACAACCTTTCACACCACGCTCAGGCGTTACCCAAGGATGCGTAATGGCACCCACACTTTACATAATGTACAGAAACGACACCCCACGCCAACCCGAAAACTGCTGTCACACATACACATTGTCCTACGCTGATAACGAGACCATTCTCGTCAACTGCCTCGGACCAGACGAGATCGCGCACCTCCCACAAATAATACTAGACGTAAAGACAGAATAAGAGGATAAATGACTGATTGCCACGAAGCCTCAGTAATCACAGAGGACACTCTTCGGCGCAAGAGATCACTTCATACATAACTTACAAATTTTCTCACCCAAACCAGACAGGAACTACCTAAACCTAATAAGGCTCGACTACATAAAATAGACAAAACTCCTAGGGGTAACTTTTGAAAAGTTCCTTAGGTTTGATATACACACCAGCACATAATACAAGCAAGAGCAACAAGCAGAAACAAAATGCTGTGCGGGGTTCCACCCTGCCGGCTTGAAACTACACTTACACCTATATAAATCACTAGTGCGACCTCTTCTCACGTACATCCCACTCTCACTCGTAGCTTCGAGTGTCAAGTGGCACAAAAAGGCTCAGCGCATTTAAACTCTGCTCTGAAGCGCGCTTGCCGCTCTCCCTTGTACGCGATAATGTCCACATTGCACATCAAATTAGCACCCCTCAACTCATACGCTCACAATACACTCAAAAAACAACTCGAGAAACTCGCCAGATTCCCCATATACACTGCACTACGCACAATACGGTATGTTGCGATGGCACTGCGACATCCCGCAGCGCATGATCACCCGCAACGCATTCAGTTTTACGCATAAGTAAAGGGCATCATGAATAACGCGTTTGAGACTAAGCAGACACGATCTCCTTCCTGAACACCCCCTAACCATAGTCCAGTTACGGACACCCCTAGACCCACCCAACTAAACCACGTATCGGTTTCTAGCCACCGACCTATTTACTCTTCCTATCCCCTCTCAAGTTATTTCCCTACCATTTTCCTCTACGACTATTTGATCGCCTATGTTACACAGTGATCCCTCTCTGTTCTTTCTATATACATCTTTCATTTATTCATTTTCCGAATTTTTAACTAGTCAATCAGAGCTCCAATCCAGCACACGATACTGAATGTGTATTCTCGGCAAATGAGGTAAAGTTAGGGGATATTCGGAAGGCTCTTTCACCCACCGATTACACCTGGATTTTCGTTCCTTTATTTGCAAGATATACTACTGTGGAGTTTAACTTCCATTTACAAAGGAGAGAATACTAAGCGGGAATTCCACCTTTCTATTTGCGAAAGAGATTAATACAAAGAGGGAAGTCTATCTTCCCATTTATAAGGTTAAATATGTGAACCGTTCTCTATTTTTCAAACGAATATTCATTTGGTTCAACCACTACAGTTCTGTTTACAGCATGGCAGTAAATGTAACTTTTCACCGAGTTGTTGCAATTGCGCCACGAATGTCTTTCTGTTCCGCATTATGATCAGTAGATCAAGTCTTTTTAGGGGAATTTTGTATCGTGTGTTCCTCCAAAGAATAATATTTGAATCATACATGTATAATTGTAGGCGTCTCTCTATGTGGGCGGGTTAAATTATCTTTGAGCCATTTCAGTATATTTTCAAATGACTTTGAACACGTGAGTGTATCCTTTAAATTCGACATTCTCAGTTATTTTTATCCATTGCTGCCTCTTTCGCAATTCTTCCTTTAATTCTTGAGATCGTTGTTCTCCTATCCAAGATCCTACCTTTCGTCAGAGGACGCTTCTGTTGGTCATGATTCGTGGGTGGTATTCAAACTTCTGAACCCAATTTTCTGTGTGAAACACTTACTGCTGAGGAAAGCAATTATTTGACCTACTTGTTTTCCGGAAAAAATGACAATTAATCCTAATTAAGTATCTATTCATTTGATCAGTGAAACTTCAAGGTCGGAAAATATCAATTGCACAACTCATTGCATGTAACTTTTTTTTCCGTTCGTGCTGAGTTTAAAGAGCAGCCTTTTAAAATCCTGAGGTTCAAAGTTTCCTGGTCGACGTCCCGGACACTCCGACGAAAGGGGATCTTCTGATGATCTTCAACTATGGAGTCGTTTCCTTGTTCCCATTAGTGGGATTAGTCCCTATATCTGTCCTAATTCTCTATCGCTTACCTTCTGAATTGCGCACTCTCATTGATCAACCAACCTATTAGGCCTAGCCATAACATCGCTCTACAGTTTGGTCTAACTCGTGACCGAGAAAAGGCCTCCTTTTTCTTTGGCTCCTAACAGGGTCACCTGCAGGAAATCCCTATATTTTACTACGAACTAAAACTCAGTCCTTGCCGCTCATCAAGTTGGGTAATGCTAGTGAGAAATAAGTTAGAGGAAACAACTTGTAAAGGAAGAGCGATGAATTAGAATAGGAAATATCAACCTGTTCAAAAGGCCAACCTAAACAGGAACAGGAAAAGTTCCAATCAACAGCAAGAGCGCATATATTTCCTCTTTGAAGTTTTCTTGAGAACGTACTTTTATCGCCTCTTGCTAAAAATCCGCTTTTAGGAGAGATAATTTTTACTAATTCGCTATGAAGTATCAAGCCTTTAGACTTACTAAATGCGATCTTTAACAGCAATGCTACTTCAGTCATTAAATGAATGAAAGGAAGTAAAACAAAAGGAAGGTAGGAAGTTAGAGACACTGAAAGTTTTGCTACTTCCACCCCCTCTCTCCCCTACCTCCTCTGCTCTCCCTCCTAACCCCTAAATTGGCTTTGAAAAGAACGTGGGAGGTGGCCAGGAGACAGTGAGGTAGAGGAAGAATAGGAGTAGAGATAGCAAAGCTTGAAATAAAGAAGTAGACTTTAGAGTTGACCTAGTTGGTCAATGGACCTACAGATTAACGCGGCTTCCGAACCACTATTTGAATTATAATCTTTGCCTACCTATTCATTTTTCTATTGTGGCTCTGGCCCAAATATAATTTGTTCAACCCATAAGCTGTGATTGATAGAGGAAAAAGTGTAGGGAAAAGTGGAAAGAAGTAGGCTTGCAAATATAAGCAAAGTTGCATGGAGGTCATGCTAATCTCGATCCCTCTTCGTTGTTTCATGTTCGTATTATATTTTTTGTCGTTTTTAGTAGTTTAAACTCTTATTTTTATCCTTTATACCGCTGATTTAGCTTTTTCGTAACACTTTGTTTGTTGAGTACATATTTAAATAGCTGTGATAAAAAGAGAAAAGTGTATGTTAACATACTCTTCTCCTTTAATAATTTTCTCAAATTATCATGTGAAAATCTTTTCCTCTTTTTCTTCGGGAGAAATGTGATGTGATCCTCCTCCTCTATTTGAAAGATAAATAGAGTGATATTCTCTCCTATTTCCTCTTGGGTCTTTTCTATGTGGTTCTTAGCTCTTCATCCCTAACTGTATAATTTAAGAAAGGGATTTTTTGGAGTATTTGAATAATAATTTCATCTTAGTTTGGTTATGACTTATGTTTTTTACCAAAGTTATTTCTAATAATTCTTTTATAATATTAAAAAACAAAATGGTGAATTTCAGAAATAAATATAAGTAACGAAATTTTGTGAATTTTTAAAACCCAAAGAATTGCAAATTGTGAGTTCATAAAATTTATTTTTATATATCTTCTATTCTATCTATAACTATATTTTAGCAACGTGATATTTTGAAATGGGGGAAATTTAGTTTAGAGTTCCTTTTTAAAATTATTATAATTGGTGAAGTTGAGAAAATTTATAAAAATTTAACCATGGCTGCTTTTTTTTAGATTTTAAATTTTAATCTTAGTAGCAAAGCGCAAGCTTCCCTCGTAGGGGTGAGTGGCGTAGCCATTGCCTGGTTCCTCAATAATTTTGTTCATCGGTTTCATTTCAGCTTCTCTGCGCATGTCGCGTTGTCTTTTAACTTCTCTTCTTCTCGTGTTTTTGATGATTAATGCTACCTTGTTTTGAATTATTTGTAATTTAATATTGTTTGTTTTTTAGATTGTGTACCTATGTACACCATCTCAAAATAAAAAAAATTATGATTTCTTTAACTCTCCTCTTTTGACTCCACCTCCGTTATAATTCCAGCAATGTGTCATCTCTCTAAATTCAAAAAGTATTCAAAATCTCCTATTTTTATTAAAGTTTGTTATAACTTGCACCAATTTCTACAAAAGAGACCAAAGGGGAAAGTCGAGAATGATATGTGAGAAAGGCTGATTACACAAAGGAACAATTTTAATAACATTTTCTAGTGACTTAGATTTATCTAACAATTTTAATTTGTTTTTTCATGCTGATTTCAAACATATAATCCATTTTTACCTATATGCTATAGTTATTATATAATTTCTTTTTTCTCGTTTCCCCGAAAACTGCCCTCCAGAATGACAGAGAGGGTGCTTGTAGAACGCAAATAATTCACAGTACATATTCGTGAGATAGTAATAAGTGTTATTGTGCAAAGTAATGACAATATTGTTTCTTTTTTCTGGTCTCATTTTAGAGGGATGGCTTTGACAAGAGGAAATTGCGTTAATGATCCAGACACCTTCTGCTACATATGTTGCTGTTACATGCTAGTTCGTAAAAGGCGCAATATATCAAACTTTGTGATTGGCACTTAAAAAGCATAGTTTGATGTTCGTCTTGGCTATCAAGATAAGAAGCCGGCCCCACATGCTGTTTTCCATAGTTGTGTGCAAAATCTTCGTGAGTGGACGAAAGAAAAGAAAAATGATCTTCCTTTCGGAATCCCAATTGTGTGGCGAAAGCCAAAGGATCATCTATCGGACTGTTATTTTTTGTCTGGTGAATACTAAAGCGATAGACAAGAAAAATCCGCACAATATCGACTACCCCAACATTCCCTCGGCGATCCGGTCAGTAACTCATTCTGAGTCTTTACAAGTTCCGATTTTCAGTGGATATGCTTCGTCCGAGAATGAAAATGATGTAACTCATATGAACGTTCACGAAATTGATTCAGAGTCTGCCAAATCATCATCAGATGCTGACCAGTCATTAGCTCCTCACTGTTTCCATCAAGATGATTTGAATGACTTGATACGTAATTTGGCGCTCTCCAAGAAGGCTGCATAACGTTTAGCCTCCAGTTTGAGTGAAAGACATATGCTTGATAGCTCGGTATGTGTATCGTATTACCAAACAAGGCAGAGTACATTTGTTAAGTATTTCTCTGAGGACAAACAATTTGCATACTGCCACGATGTTACTTATCTCTTAGCCGAGTTGGGACTTGGCACCTATAGCCCTGTTGACTGGATACTATTTTGGATAGCTCCAAGCATAGTCTCAAGTGTGTCTTTTTGCATAATGGCAATGACTTTGGTGCAGTTCCTCTCGGTCACTCTGTCCATCTGCGAGAAACTCACGATGACATAAGAATGGTCATGGATTTACTTAAGTACCATGGACACAATTGGATTATATGTGTAGACCTTAAGATGGTCAACATCCTCCATGGCCAGCAGAAGAAATATACAAAATTTCCATGCTATATCTGTATGTGGGACATTCGAGCCCGTGAAAAACACTGGTCCTCAAAAGATTGGCCAGTTCCTGAAACTTTGGAAGCAAGAATGCCAAACATTGTTAATGAGACAATCGTAAGTCGAGAGAATATCTTTTTCCCTCCACTTCATCTCAAACTGGGGTTGATGAAGCAGTATGTTAAGGCGTTGAGCACTGACAATGATTGTTTTCAGTACATAGTATCGGCGTTTCCTGCTTTTTCATATGAAAAATAAGGGCAGGAGTATTTGATGGTCCCCAAAATCCGAAGACTTCTGATTGATTCTAAATTCGTGAACACTATGAATGAAAAAGAGAAGGCAGCCTGGCTCTCATTTTCTGCCGTTGTTCGTAACTTCTTGGGAAACAAAAAGCGCATAACTATGAGGATCTGGTTACTAA
This sequence comes from Ceratothoa steindachneri, assembly GCA_963969495.1. Lineage (NCBI taxonomy): Eukaryota > Metazoa > Arthropoda > Malacostraca > Isopoda > Cymothoidae > Ceratothoa > Ceratothoa steindachneri. Next base: position 85,570,204 of record OZ018319.1, on the reverse strand, counting down.
TATACTTTTAGCACATCATGATCTGGGATGCAACATGAGTGTGAAGCTGCATTTCCTAAATAGTCACCTCAACCGATTCCCAGAGAATCTTGGAGCCGTGAGCGACGAACAAAGGGAACGCTTCTATTAGAATTTGATGATGATGGAAGAGCGCTACCAAGGTCAGTGGGATAGACACATGATGGTGGATTACTGCTGGACGATTAGAAGAGATCAGCCAGAAAAGACTTACAAGAGAAAGAGTTACAAACGCAAATATTTTTTGCGCGATTGAAATCAAGATTAGCTCATCCAGCCTGATGTACGGCCAATAATAATTTAGCATCTATTTGATTACAGTATTAGTAATCCTAATGTGTAATTCAAGTTTCTTCTCATATGCAATAAAATGTATGTACAAAAAACCTGCTTTACTCTAAATAACGCAGATTTGAATTCAGTATGCTCGAATTAGGTAGGAAAATGTACTTTTGTCAATTCCCAAACACATTCTTTCCCAGTGTTATCATTGTTTATGTTGTCACAGCACAGTAAAGAGGAGGAAAAATGGAAATAAAAATAATAAGAGGAAAAAGAGGACCATGAACAATCCCAATCAATCAAGAGAATGGAAAACCTTAGATTCAAGACGTTCCATAACGGGATAAACGAGGGTGTTAACCATTTGCCAAAAGTGATTTGAAAACTAACACAATAGATGGAAAAATGTCCGGACCAGATGTGATCCCCACCCCCCGAAATAACCTTAAATAAATTTGTTAGAACCTATCCAACTAGGTCTGAACCAACTTAACCACCTAAAGAAAAGAACTCATACCCTAACCTAAATTGCTGGCCTTTGCCCTCCCTACTTGCTCTTATATCTAAAATAAAAATGGCCAATAGAATTTGTAAATAATATGAATTAATACTCAGTTCCCAATCAACACTAATGGATTAAAATAAAGAGAGGGAAATATTTTCCCCTCAAGGATCAATTAATTATATTGTCAGAATAATTCTCAACATAATACAGACTAAATTACTGCTCCTAGTGTCACCGCAGCAAAAAATGGACGAAAGGGGTGCTGCAAACAGAGTCGCCGGTGTCCCACCACTGTTGTTATATTTTCACAGATCAGCTGCCCTCTCTTTCTCCCTCTCTGTCTCTCTCTCTCTCTTTCTCTCTCTTTCTCCCTCTCTTCTTTATTCTCTCCTTCTTTCGCTCTATCTTATCGTCCATTTCAGGCTGCTGCGAGCATATTCTCAAGGAAGAGGCAATAGAAGAAGTAGCTGTATATCCATATCCCGCGACCATATGATTCTCTAAGTAAATTATATTAAATGACAAGGCAAAAATATAAGTTAAAATATATTTCGATAAATGAGTGTAGAATTTTAGAGAGTTAAATATTAAATAACTCGAACAGGCATCTTGAAGGCAGAAATCGAATAAAGTTCCGATATGCCGATTGTTTTGGGAGCTGCTGGCTGGCGAGTTGGCTGATTGTCGTTTCAAGCACTCAAAAGGCGGAGGATGGCTGGAACGATAGCGCATTTCTATTGGACGCGACAAGGCATCTCTCTTTTATTGTATGGTGCCATAAGAACAGCTGGTAGTCATATGAATTGCCTTATATTCCTACGTATTGTTCCAAACCTTTTAAGGAAAAATAAGCATTAAGCGAAATGGATGGCAGTAATTATTTTATTCTAAACTATGTTAATGGATTAAGTGAGATTTCGCAATGATAAGTTTCGTTGCTTTTATTATTTGAATTTAAAGCATCTCCGTTTAATTATGTAAACACGAAAACGAAAGTATACTAGATCGTTAAGTTAGGATTACTGAGAATATGAAGCATATTTAGATATATATATATATATATATATATATATATATATATATATATATATATATATATATATATATATATATATATATATATATTAATTAAGATTATTTTTTCGGTAACTTAGGAAATTTAATCTTTGATTAATTATTCTTAAGGATAAGACTCGAGCAACGCTCAAACATGGAGAATTGATTATAGAAGGAAATTTGACTTGATAGATAAGGTAGTAGAGTAGAAGCATTGCTTGAAAGGAAGGCTGAAGGGCTAATTTAAAATATGAACCAAATGTGATATTTCTTCGGAATTTTCATCTTGCGTCATCCCATTCTGATTTTGAAGATAATTTTCCTTTTCAAAGTCCTGAAAACGATCCCGAATGTATGGATGAAACATTTACAGCTTTCTTCGATTATTTGGAGAGAAATCGACGTGATTTATTTTCTAATCATTTCTCATCATTTGCATTCAAATTTAGCTTCTATATCTATATTTTCCCATTATTGATAAAATATGGGGAAAATATTTCTAAGCTAAAAGAACAAATTAAAAAAATTGCCGTATTATTTAAAAAAAAAAATGCTTGATAAATTCGCATTTTTACGAATCAGAGAGAAGTAATAATTTTTGAAATGGCAAAAATTATCTTTAAGTTTAAGAAATAAGAGCAATAGACATGTTTTTGATTTATTAATATTTATCTGTTCTTTTTGGACTTTTGAGGAAATATTTTTGCTCTCATAAGCTCTTTGGATAGAAGTGGGCAGATAGTTTTCTCTGACATTAGGAATTTAATTATTTTATTCAATATAAATTTACGTCTGCTCTAGAAGTAGGAAAGTAAATGAAAACACCTGTCTCCACTATATGACCATATTTGAATCAAAGACAAATGATTGTGGTAGGAAGAAAATATATTGGATGAGTGAAAAGTTAACTATTAGCTGGTGGTTATTAACATAACACAGGAGTTGATTTTAGGTTATAAAGAGTAAACATATTCCAATCTTAAAATGTAGGAAGAGTGGCGGCTTAACTTAAAATCCTCAAGGGTCTGAAACTTCCAAAACAGAAAATATCCTAGAGGAAACTCGGTTCACTATAACAAGCAATAGCGAATATGAAGTCGAGGATTTCGAATGTTTAATTATGTCATTGAGGATATAGTTTAGGAACGAAATTATTAAAATACACATGGTTCTATTATTTTTTAAATTTAGGAGCCCATCTGGCGAGCTCTACCCCAAGCATAATTCGCCGTACTCCCCAGAACCTACTACTATGCTATATTATAAATAAATAACAATATATAAATAAATAATAACGATAACAAAACAAATGTTAAAAAAGGCAACGAGAAAAAAGGAAAACAAAGTAAACAGACAAGATGGAAGTGGGATCCGGCATAGAGACCATCCCCGGCGCAGGATGATGCAATCACCAACAAAGAGTCCAATAAAGTAGAGGAGGCCTCCAATCTACAAAAAGTTGTATAGTTACACATTCTGTGTGAACGAACGCGTCCCGTGTACAAGGGACAAGTGGTAGCGACCCCGATCCTGGCGTTACCGGGACAGCTAATGTGCACAAGGATCACTCAAACAGGAATATTCAACAAGAATGTGCCGAACAGTCTAAGGGACAAAGCAGTCTTTACAATAAGGTGCAGGCAACCGCTCCATCAAATGGCTGTGCGTCTCGCGCGTGTAACCAATTCGGAGACAACAGAAAATAAGCTGAAGCCCTCGCGTCTTTGAAGGGTATCTCCATGGCCAAAGCCACGGAGCAATTTCACTCAACTTAGAGTTCCCCTCAACCGTCTCTCATCTTCTTTGGTAAGCAACCCGTTATCGGCGCGTTCATTCCCCGCAAATCATACATATCCAGGAACCAAACAGAAGATAATCTCCATATCCAACGGAAACCGTGGCCTCACGGATATCGCGAACCAATGGATGCAGAGATTCCAATGCCAAGAGAGCACCAGGGTGCTTTGTGAATCACTGTAAATCACAATCCCGTCTCCGCACCGTGTACGTCGCGTTATCTTCCGTATCGAGCGTTGTATTGCAACCAGCTCGGCAATAAAGACACACGGAGTGCCTAGCAGATCCCCGCTGACGTTAAGCATAGGGGACTCGGCGTGGAAGCCGACAGCCTCTTGGGAGTTGAGGCCATTCGAATACTCTGGCATGGTTTCAGCGTAACGCGAAGTGTGCTAAAAAAAGGCGGAACGCAATACTCTTTGTGCTGTAAAAGGTTTGAGAGCAGAGACGTGGCGACAAATAGTTAAATATTGTACCCGCCAGGGTGGCATCCTGGGCAGAACCAGGGGCGCAACCAGTCCAAGACCTATAGCTAGTCTCGAAGGGTAAGACTGGCATATTTTGGCGTCATAGACACCATCGAGATCAGTTGCAGATGCAGTGAGAGCTGTTGGCGAGTGATGGAATTGCTCGACTAGCGCGTACAAGTAAATAATGCACTGTACACTTTGCAGAGCACGTGGCCTCTCCCCAGCATTGACAAGTAGGCTCTCAATGGGGGAAGTACAGAAGGCACCTGTCACCAGGCGAAGGGAGCTGTGGTGAATCGAGTCCACATCCCAGAATCCACGCTCGGCTGTGTATGCATAAAACTCGCATCCTTATTTGAGCTTATAACGAGCAAAAGATCGATAAACAGGTAAGGCAGTAGGCGTATCAGTGCCCCAGAAGTTAAGAGTCATGAAACGAAGAATATCCATGGCGCGGGTACAAGAGAACGTAAAGTTGCGAATATGAGCCTCTTAGGTCTGGCTAGGTAATATCCTCGCCTGGTGGAACTTTGCCCTATAGAAACCAGGATTCATGTTAATAGTTGATAATAGTTTCGCCTTGAACGTGGTTTCGGCGGGGAGCGAAAGGAAAATATCCCGTAGATTGGTATTAAGGAGTGGAAGTAGTCGGCAACTCCATCTCTTTCAATGTCCCAGTGGTGGACTTCGAAAACTTTCTCAAAGTGTGTCAAGTAGGCGCTGAAATCTTCGCCTTCCTTAAACACTGGTAACTTTACTGAGTGGCTTTTTAAGGGGGGGGGGGGTAATTCATTCCTCGAGTTAATGGAAAAGGTTTCCAATTGGTTCCCGTTTATCTCTCGTTGGTGCTGACGTATTCTTGCTATTTCACCATTTTCTCTCTGCTCTCTTCCTCTTTATTTTCCTTTTGATTTCTTTCTTCCTCTTGAATGCAGGTAATTAAATCCTTGCCGGGCAGCTCAATGACGTCTGTTTGTTGTTAGAATCGTTCGAATGACGATATCTTGCTGGTGTAACTGGGGCTCTTACGATTGTATCAAAAATCCTAACAGAGATTTACTCACAAAACGATTGCAACACAATAAATAAAGAATTTAAACAAAATAAAAATTAAATAATTGATCTCTATATGATCAATAGTTATAGGGCCTTTTAATCCTGCACGGGGATTAGTAGGGCATTTCGAGAGAACTCCTCTCAGAAAAAAAACACACGAAAGAAAATAAACTTGGGAAAATTACGGTCGCATGGGCATTACAATAAAATGATCAATCAAAAGAAAAAAATCAAGAACTTGTTCCACTACTTTTGGATAACCTTGAATGAACTTGGCAAACTAGGTAGTGAACACCTTAACTTAAGGGGGGGGGGGAACTTGAAAAGTAAAGCGTTCCTTAACACGTGACACCAGATTTCAATATATATATATATATATATATATATATATATATATATATATATATATATATATATATATATATATATATATATATATATGTATATATATATGTATATATATGTTTATATGTATATGTCATAGAATGGACTCTCGACGATATACCATATATAACTATTCGTTGAGGGAACTTATCAATTATCTTTAGAGTGCGTGGATGTCTGGCTGGCCGATATTATGTATCTTCGATATGCTTAAGAAGTGGACTGAGCTCAAGGATTATATGTAATATTGCTATCATTAATAAATTTATGTTTTATTAATAATAACTATCAACAACACACAAAACGGAAAATATTGACATAAACAGAGAATGGAAAGGGTCGTGTGGACTCGAGCTAATCCAAGGATTAAAAGATTTAAAAAGGTAAAACGAATATAAAGTTAAAGGGAGGTGATGGTTCGCTAAACCATTTAAAGCACAGGATAGAATTGACAAAAGGGTTAAATACTCAAAGGTAACGTTCGGCTTACGTAATTAATACTTGTTGTGCAGAGGAAGGTGACGTGAAGGAATTTTCGGTCCGCTGACGAGTTATAGCCGAAGGGGGGGGGGGGAATAAAATCATCCTGACGTGGTGTCTTGCGAATGAGAACCGTTTCTCGACGAACGGCTTGAAGAACAATGGCTGTTCTACGTTGTTCTCTTCTGAACAACAGGGGGGGTGAGAACCGTCTCTTGTCTACGGGCTCAAAAACAATGGCTGTTCTAATGTTTTTTTCTCCTGAACAACAAGGGGGAAGGGTGAGAACCGTTTCTTGTCAACGGGCTCAAACGAACAAGGGCTGTTCTAACGTTGTTCTCTTTCTGAACAACAGGAGAAGGGTGAGAACCGTTTCTTGGCGAACGGGCTCAAACGAACAATGGCTGTTCTACGTTGTTCTCTTCCTGAACAACAGGGGAAGGGTGAGAACCGTTTCTTGTCAACGGGCTCACAAGAACAATGGCTGTTCTAATGTTGTTCTCTTTCTGAACAACAAGGGGGAAGACTTGTGGACTCGGCGTCACGAAGGCTCGAACCTTGGCACTCAAGGGATATTGTCCTTCTTCTGGACAAGTGAGTGAATGCACAGCCGAGCCTGAGAACAAGCCTTATCTGCCCATAAGCTCTAACTCAATCTGGCGAGGTCGGTGTAGGGGGGTGAACGGGGGAAGATAAACCTCCTTGTTTAAACATTGACTCATGTGACTGCGATAAGGCGCCAAGCTTCAGAGCGAAGATGCACGTGGGGAGCATCATGGTTTTAAATAACATGTGATAGTGGTTGAAATTAACGCGGCCTCATCCCGTTCTATCACAGTATATATGTATATATGTATATATGTATATATATATATATATATATATATATATATATATATATATATATATATATATATATATATATATTTCGAGATGTATGCTAGTGTAGACTGTTTCAGTGTCAAGGCGCGTAAACCTGCACGGGCTGAGAGTCGACACGAAGCCGTCTACGATGGGCTTTGGAGTAATGGGGCGAGGTGAGAGCCGACTTCTGCTCGAGCGCACGGGATTTTAAATACACTAAAACATATATATAATTTCAGACGAGTACGTCTAAAATTGGCCGGAGTTTATCTACTGGCTTGCCAAGTTGCGGCTCACAGATTTAGAAAGATCAAGACCCCAAAATCTAATTTTAATGTAAATAATAATAAACAGGGGAGCAATATAAATGAAATTTGAACAAATTATACTTAATATGGATAGTTAGTTAGATCTGGACAATTTACAATCTGACAGAGCTAAGCGGGGAACGCTAAATTACCGTTAATCCAAATAATGAGACTATTTAAGTTTGATCGGGGAGTCAATTGAAAAGGGATGCTTCGGAATCCAGGTAACGAAAGAAAGGGAGTGTAATCATGGGAGTACAATTCCCAAATTACTTTACCTTAAGCTTGAAGATGTTCGGAGGGGTGAAGACCAACGGCATGGGTCTTCGTGGACACACTTCTGACGGTGGTGACAAGGTCTCGTAGGTTGTCTTGGGAGTACTTCTTGAAAAAGGACGAGATTTTTGCTATGAATTAAAATAAGAAAGATTAGCCCTTCGAGGAAGCTACCTTGCTCAAGAGGAACAGCAAGAATATCCAATCACCCACAAGATCTCATATATTTGTTCTTAGAAGTTTTCCTGTAGAAATCCTATTTTCCACCTCTTTCCAAAAAATCTTCCCACTTTCACGTGAGCGATCAAGCGTTCAGACTTATTTATTCTCATTTCATGTCACATGAAGGCCTCCGTTTGAATTCCTTATACGCGTTTCGCCGAGTAACGCTACTCAGAGATAAAGGAGACAATGCCAAGAATCAGCGAGAATTCAAAAATTATTTTCTTCCCGGCAAACCTAACAACTAATTTTACAGAAAGAAGAAATATCTGCCTCCACTGAATTGAGTGGATATTACGCCTGTTTTCAGTGGCCAGAGTAGCCGCCCTCAGGGAGAAAGTATCCTTAGATTTTTTTACTTTATTAATTTTTTTACTTTCACACATTTCATATGTTAAAAGCAACGTAAGTCAACCACCTTTAAACTCAGAATTACTTTATTTACTAAGGAGGTTACCTCCGTGATGGGGATCATGGTGGAGAGGGTACGGGTGTGTGGAGCTCGTAGCCATACCAGGCATTGCACCTAAGAGAAGGATAACTCTGATTTCAAAACCCTGGAGCTACAGGTATCATTGCCTCTTCCAGAAGATCCTCTGTGAGGTTCTGTGAGTTTAAAGTAAGGCGTCATAAACTTCGGGACGAATCTCCTTTAATGGCGCGAAGAAGAAGGAGGGGGGGCATCGTTAGGAAAACCATCCCCAAATTTAGTAGATTCGTATAATATTAATAAAGCTAAGGTGGTCGAGGAGTGCTACTGTCAATATTCAAAATTTGGGTAATTTTGAATAGGAGTGGCGCATCCGTTTTTAACAACTAAATCCTGTAATACTTCGTATTACTATAATACTGGTACTCTAGGAGAAATATTTCGAAGGAAGAAACAGTCTATCATCAGTAATAGTCAAAAAACCTTAATATTTCAACCCGATTCTTCAACACAGGAATTTCTCATGACGCCATCTTGAATTGTCCTGAAAGGGCTAATTTACGCTCACGCGTTTCTTTTTAAAGTGATTTTTTATTTTTCACGCGCTTTAGGTTACTAAAGCCTGTAATATTGCTTCGTATCGCTTTTATAGTGTGTACGATATTATTTCAATGGTAGAGAGGGACTATCACACCTTATAAACAAGAAATAGTCAATATTTCAAACTAATGCTGAACCACAATAATTCGTCTAGGACCCCACCTTGAAATGCTAACGCTCGCTTGCGCATTTAATGTAAATTTTCAGAACATCCTCACCACGATTTTTGTCCATGAAAGGTATTTTTCTGCCGTTTTTAGTCCTACCATCGGCAAAAACAAGCCATTTGGGGACATACCAATGATCATAAATCCCTAAGATAACGTAACCAAACCTTACATAAATAAATCTAACCTAAACTTACCTAACTCAACCAAATCTAAACATTTTTGTACGAGTTAGTTTTGGTTTGGTTAAGTTAACGATTAATGATCATCGTTGTCTCCAAAACTTTTTTATTTTCGCCGAAAATTGCTTACTTTTCTTGGTATCCTTGCTAACAGAAATGAGTAACTAATTCGCTGGTGACACCAAAATTTTAGATAAATACATTTTATTACCAAAATATCGTAATAAGGATTTTCAGGAGCGTAACTTAATCCTTCAAATGACATTTAAAGATTTGCAGGTATCTTAGTCCTACTCTCAAAGAAATAGTAAAACGCGTGCGCGAGAGTTAGGCAACCCATAGCATTTGAAGATGGCGTCCTAAAAGAATGATTGTACTTCAGCTCGAGTTGAAATATTGTCTATTTGTAAATGTATAACGTGTGATAGACCCTCTCCGCCATCAGAATTTTACTCCTAGCACACTATTACCAATGTGCGCTCAGAAAACGAAAGTAAGAACTATAGAAGAACAACCTCTTACCTCCTCACGTTATTTGGAGACTAGGTGCGATTGTATCCCGCCATGGGGAACGTCACTTCCTGTTCAGGAACATTCGCGACTTTTCGACTCCTGAGCGCATAGATGAATTATTTCCCAATCCTGCGAACTCGTCCCAAGCCTTTCCCCTCCCCCCAAAGAAGAGGCGAGAAAGAGCTGCTGTATCTCGCACCTTGCTGTTATATGATGAATCGATTCCGCCTTCGGATTAAGCTCTCTGGAGCTTATGACTCCTTTCTACAATTATCCCTTTCCCCTCACAATCGCACATACAAATACTTGGTTTTGACTGGAGTTCGAAGAGTCCAGCATGCACCTCAAGCCCGACCTTATCGTCTCGTCGAAGTCCCGTGAGTGTTCATCAGAGACTTTCTCCACCGTGATTCTACCCCAGTCAATTGGTACCTTCTCTAATCGGCAAGCCTTTGAGTTTTTGCAAAAGTCTCCCTTTGTTTAATCGAGCCGAAGAAAATCTCCATCGATTACCTTTGAGGAAAAGAAGTTTCCTCTTTCAGAAGAATTCCGAGAATTCCCACATTTCCCGTTGAACGTCATCTTTGAAGAATGGCTATCTTCATCAGAAGGTTAGATCGGACGTGCCCCACCTGCCTCATTCAGGCCGTCCCCCGCTTGCCTCATCGGATCATGCCCCACTTTCCTCATCGGATTGTTCCCCACTCGCTTCATCGCAAGAAGGTTCTTTCTCAAAGTCACCGACCCGTAAGAATGAAATCCCCTTTATTATTAGTATTGTCAAGTTCCCCCTTGTGATCTAAGCCTAGTAATGCTAATCAATTAATTCCATTGGAGAATCCCTCCTCATAATAATTATCCAGAGACTATTTCCATTTACATAATTCCCCTCTGCCTATTATTATTCTTTTGTTGATCTTTGTAAATAAAATGATATTTCTGTTATTTCATCTTTAAGTATCCTTTAACATTACTCTCAGCCTATTCAAGTAAATTTTCAAGTAAATCTGTCTGATTATTAAGGATTTGAAAACCAATGCCTTAAGTTTGACCACCAAGTCAGTCGTTAATCCCTGCAAACAGTCTTTCAACTGTTCGCGTTGCAGTAGGTGATTAAGTCAGCCCCCCACATAATATATGAGTAGTGCATGGTATAGAGTGATGTACCACTACAAGAAATAAAGCATCTCACAAAATCAAAAAGGCCATATCTGGGATAACATAATGGGGAAATGATAAAATTTTAGCCAACATGCTGCTATCAGTGAAGCGGAAAACAAGGAAGAGTTTGAAACCAGCGGGCTCGAAAATGCCACGTAACCTCTGCGCGCTTTAAGTCTTAGTCTTTGGCTCCCCACTCGGAGAAGCACCGGAGGCGCACGTGCCAATCTTGGGTTGGTCACATACCGAAATGGCAGCAGCGGCCTCGTCCGTCCCCGTGACTTTCCCGGGCGGAGAGGAGCCCTAGTCTTTTTCATCTTTTCTATTTTTTTTATTTTTAGGAGAGGATGGTGTGGAATGAACTCGCTTCTCCCATCCCCCACAGGAGCCCCTTGGCCAATTTCACCGTCCTCAGCAAGATTCTTTTCTGAAATGGAGTAGGTCTTGGCTGTCACATGGGCATTAGCCAGAGAAGAAGATCCCTCCTCTCCTTGTGAGTCCTAGGGAATCCGAGCCATCCGAGGAGGTGCTTGTTGAATAGGGGTATACATGGGTTCTGTGCTTGGCATCGAACCCAGATTTAATCCCATAGGAGATCCTACCTTCTGAAGCTGGGTCACCTCAGGGACCAAGTCCGTCTCGACGGGAGGGGGAGGGAAGAGCTCCATTGGCCATCGTCCACCCGAGACATCACAGATCCCATTTGAGCTTCCTTTTTCACCCAATGCTCGCGAACCGGCACTCGTTGAGAAAGAGAGGGGTCAACAGTCAGTGACCCCCTATGTAGGCTCTTAGCGTACTCGTACAGGATGTTAGGGGGTAAAGACCGACGGGATCTGCCCTCCCTTGCCACCCTGGGGGGTTGTCCTTATCGAGGCGCTCCCATCGGGAGGGGTCAATTTTTGGCCGCCTGGTGCTTTCTTGGAGGTCAGTTGTGATAGAATTAGTGGTATAGCCGCTGAAAAGAGGGAGGCACCTAAGGGCGACTTTAGAGAAGGTGCTGGGAGGGAGTCCCCTACACAAATAGGCCTAGGAGAGGAATATGCCTTGTCTCCAGTAAAAAAAATTTGAATGGTCCCCTGAGAGAACACCTGAGGGGGCGATCTCCATTTTTTCAGTGGAGCTGCCTGAAGGTGAGAAAAAGCTGGTCAGCATCTACCCTATGAAATTAGCAGGCGACCAGAGAAAGTTGTGGGAGAGGTTTTAGGAAAAGTGAGGAATCAGGGTGTCAGAAAGAAGGATAGTAAAGTGCCTCCAGGCGTTTCGAAAAATCTGGTCTTCCTTTAAATGAGGTTAGTCTTTGTTTTTTCTATAAGTGGGCATTGAATCCGTTTTAAGATTTTTTTTCTCTTTCTTGGTTGGTATATTTTTTTGGTTTATATTTTATAATTTTGGTCATTATTTTCTGGCTTTTATGTTATTTAGTAGAGTTTTAATTTTATTAAATTGGACTCCGAATCAAAAATCCTTATAAGTCCTCTGCTTTTCAACAGATTACGGACAATTTTTCACTGTTAAATCTAAAAATGACATCAATTCCTCAGTTAGGTCAGGGTTTTGCGCCAATTCAATTTTTTTTAAATCTGATTTTTTAACTATATAGATGATATTCTCACTTATTCGGTTGATTTTTATTGGAATTTCTTATCCAAAAGAGGTTTTAAAGTTAGATCATTGTTTTCTCACACAATTTATTTATTACATGTTACAAAAATTATCTAATGTACATTGAATAGTAGATATTTTTAAAGGTAAGTACATTTACGTTGGGTATTAGGCACCAATATTCAGAATTCAGGCCATAAACTTCCGTTTCTTCAAACTCCTGGAATGCTCAGTGGTAGGAGTATCTCTCTTCAGAGTCCAACTGTAATTAGCCTTCATGAATGCTTCCCTCCTCTCTGATACGTGGTCTCCATATCTTTCAAATCCGGATTGAATCGCTCCACCTGCTCGTCGATCATTGATCCCAAATTATTAAAAATCCAATCCATATGTGAGAATAAGTAGTGCATTTTGATCCTCATATTGCATCCAAGGTTTATAAAAGCAGTCTGCATATTGGTGACAAATCCTATAAAGTTTCTGGTTTTCTTTTTGACAAGAAAGTAAAACTCGATAAGAAAAATAGCCTTCCATGCTTCCAGTTCCCCTTCCTTCATTGGTTCCAAATTCTGTATCTCTGATGAACTGAAGAAATGAGTTCCATCACAGATGCCATATTTCAACTTTTTCCTGTTCAATCATAGAAAAAGAATGGAGTGAAGCAGCTCCCATCCTTGTGAGAGCTTTGGTGGACTGTTTGATCAAAGCAAGTTTAAGGAGCAGTGGTGGAAAGAATAACTTGTCTATCCATCAGAGAGTTGTTTATTACGTTCCTTTCTCTGTAAGGCACCAATTCCTCTCGTACAGGCCAGTTTTTATTCGTTTAAGGCTGAACTCGGTTCTTATAATCCCACATGCACAGAAACAAGGACTATTTTCCCAACAATAAGTTCAACATCTTCAGGTCAACACCACTCAATCACTCATGCTGATCATGATCAACTTTCTCCAGCACGTACTTCACCACACCATACTTCTCCTTCAGAGTAGTCAAGCAAGCGAGGCGTGCAGGGGCAAACGCTAATATTAGCACAGTGTGGTACTTGTGCAATAGAGGAAGGAAGATTAGGATAAGAAATGGCAGGTTGATTTTTTTCACTTCGACGTTTATAATGGTCCGGCACGCTAAAGTAGCAGTTGCTTGAGTATCATTAGGTTTATTACAAATCCTATGAATGGGAAACATCATAGATAGGAAAAAATATACTTTATTACAATTTTGGCCTAAAAACAGAGATAATAGTTTAAATACTTGTGATATTTAATATTTTTGCTTTACAACAAACAAATTTCTAACCTATCCCCTAGAATTTATATGCTGTTGCATGTGTGCAAATTTTTTCTTTAAAACAAGAAGCAATCATTAAATACATATACAGGGGATTATATGATTGGAATTGCTACCATATTGTTTCTCATAGATTTCTTCACCTTTTCCCCCCAAAACCTATAGTTTACTGTTTTCCTTTGTTCTCGGGCAATTGTTATGTATTGTTTCATTTGTTTTGGTAAGTAGTTTTATATTCGTTTTAACTATATTTACATTGTATGTATTAGATTCAGCCTGAGTTGTTTAGTATTATGTTTGTTGAATATATTATTTCCATCCTTTTCCGCCTTCTTCAATTCAGGAACATTCTTTGACTTATCTGCAAGTCTTTTCGTAGCTTCATTAATTTTTGTTAACTTTGCAACTTGCATATCATAAAATACTTTGCTATAATTTTTGCCATCTTTTTGATAATTAACCTGTAACCTAAATATCAATTGATTAAACGTTTGAACTAGCATAATTCTCAGTGTATTTAGTTTAATCTGGGTGTTCATTTTTAATGACATTGTTCTCTTCTGTTTTATGTCTCATTTGATCTTTCTTCTCAGTAATCTGTAATTGCTCCCTCAGTTGAAAGAGCTGATGACTGATTATCTTTAATGAAAACTTTTCTGTTGAACACTTTGTAATTGATGACGTGTTTTGCTCCCATTTGTCCAAAAAAATTCCCTCATACTCTTTCGTCTTTAAAAGAAAATAAATATTTTGTAAATGTTTACTCTCTCTGCAAATTCTTTAATCTTCTTCCATGTTCCTCTTGCTCACCTACTCTAAATTTTCAACCGTTCTTTTATTGCGCCTTTGTTCTCCGATGTTCATTTACAATTGTTGTATATAAGTCTAGGCTTGGATGGATTCTAGAGAATACCCATTTTCTATTATAATTCTTAATATGATTAATCACCTAGATGTTTAAAAATATTGACTTGTGAATGACCCTATTTTTGTCTCTATGAAGAAGCTACTCCATAAGTAGTTTGGGAGTAAACTTTGAGAACTCGAGAGAAAGGTAAGAACCTCATAATGATAGAAGCGATTGTGAAAAAGAGATTTATAAATTTCTTGGGTCTAGTGGTAGATGAAATTTGGAATGGCTATCTCTATAAATGCTTAGTATAAGAGCACAAATAGACAACCTACTCTGCTTCAAGCGCCCTCAGGGAAGGGCATCGTGCCAGATCAGTGTATGTGTTTTCAAAGAATATTTCTAAAAGTTCTACAAATTAGTGTATCAATTTGTTCCTATAAAGTCTACCCCCTGCGTTCACAGAACCTGGGAAACTTTCAAATTATTTCGAGCGTTTCTTTGCTAAATACTTTTATTAGGATTGGGTAAAATTCAAGACTCGTAAGACAAGTGGTGCGGTTAGGATAATTTAACATCCAAAATGTACCAAGCACCCTAGAGGCCAGCCATCGTGCCTCGCTAAGGAAGGTGTTTTAAAAGAATCTTTCTAACACTCCTATAAAGAAACGAATCAATTGATTCTTAGATAATCTAACTCCTGTTTTCATAGAAGATATAAAGATAAGAGGGAGGTTTGCTCTTCATTGAGAGAAGAAATATTTAATCATTTTAAAAATTTACCATTGAAATTACATGCCATGTATTTAAAATTATCTATATAATGTGGCACCTCATTTTGTGCAGCTGTGGGGCGCAATAAAATCAATTAGACTAAGTTAAAACTGTCCCATATATTTTCAAGAGAACGAACTGTTTCCAGACATGAACTTTCTTTGCTTTAACATCAAGAATATCCGAATACTTTCTAGTTGGGTGAAAGAAGCGCCGGGAATTTGTCCCAAAATAAAGAAGAATAAATTCATTTTTAATTTCAGGAATATTCATTCTAGATTTCCAATTTTAGAAAGTCATGAAAGTAGTTTGCTTCACTTTCTAAGCAAATACAATGAAAAAATATATGAAAAATCTATTTACAAACGAATAGAAATTATATCTATGCCCCAAAATTCCTTGCAGACTAATACTACCAGTAAGGAGTATTTAAACCAAAATCAATAAGGAGAGAGTTAGCTTCAATGAAAGTCTTACTTTACCCGCTCCGATGTTTAAGAGAGGATTTAATTCATGAACCTCTAAAATGCACGGAAGGTTTTTAGGCTCAATTTGTTCCCTTTCACAATAATGATAAACACGTTATTTGCACGAGACGTAGACTCTAATATATGGTCTAAGAAAATTAAAGCGATGGCTTAGTGTTTTTTTTTGTTTGTTTTTTTTGTAGCCCATCTGGCGACTGCATACTTGGGCATAAGTCGCCGTACCCACGAGATTTTTTTGTTTTTTTTTAGGAGGCTATCTAGCCACTGCCCACTTGGGGATAAGTCCATACTCACGAAAGCCCAGTACTAGGCTACATTAAAACAACAATATATAAAACTAAACTAAAAATAACAACAATGATAATAAAAAAGGAAAAGCGAAATGAGCAGAAAGCATGCTCCGGCGTCGAGGGGAAGCCTGCCTCACCCCGGCGCAGGAACGTGCGACCTACAAAGAAACAACCCCGCCCCCCAAAAAACAATTAAATAAAGTAGAGTAGGCCAGCCAAAAAGTCATGAAATCCACAGGTTTGTGTACACGAACTCGTCCCGTGTATAAGAGGCAAACAGTAGCGACCCCGTTCATCCCGGTACCAGGACAGGTAGCATGCGCGAAGAACACCCAGACTGGGATATTCAACATTCTGTGGGACAATGCTGTCCTTACAATAAGGCACAGGCACAATCATGGGAACAGTCACGGTGCATTGGCATGCAACTTTTGAGTCACCTCGAGAGTCTCCTATCTTTGCCAAGCAGCACGGAGAACTGCTCGTATTCCTTCCATGTAATAGGTGTGAGGAAGAACGAAGCGCGCTGATGTAGTCGCCCAGTCCTCACGGAATGTTTGGCGCCATCGTCGGTGCGCCCATTCACCGCAATATCTACCTGTTCAGG
Source organism: Ceratothoa steindachneri (assembly GCA_963969495.1). NCBI lineage: Eukaryota > Metazoa > Arthropoda > Malacostraca > Isopoda > Cymothoidae > Ceratothoa > Ceratothoa steindachneri. The sequence goes on along the minus strand of OZ018319.1, from coordinate 85,553,531 downwards.
AACCCAGCAGAAGAAAATCTCGAAATCTGCCCGGCTCGCCAAAACCGTGGCGTCACGAATATTGCGAACCAGGAGATGCGGAGATTCCAATGCCCTGAGAACACTCAGGGTGCTTTGTGAGTCGCTATAAATCACAATCCCGTCCCGAACCGGGCATGTCGTGTATTCTCCCGTACCGAGCGGTGTATTTCAACGAGCTCGGCCGTGAAAACAGACGCAGCGCTTGGCAGAGCTCTTCTGACTTCAAGAAGAGGGAATATGGCATGGAAACCGATGCTAGTCCACACAATTCCACACTTTAACATTTACTTCATACATTATTGGAAATAATGTATGAAGTAAATGTTAAAGTGTGGGAGTGTGTGGAGAGTATTTATATATAATTAGGCAAGTGTTCGGAAAAAGAATGAACAGAGTTTGTGGTTTGGCTAATGTAGATGGCGTGTTTTAGGACAGGGTGTGTGATATCGTCATTTCTGTACAAGATCTCTATGAATGGATTATTGGGAGGAGTACGAATGGGAATGATTGTGGGAGCTGTGATATTGATGAGGAATGAAGGGAAATAGTGTACCAACACATTTTGTTACATTCTAATAATCTAGTTTTAATGATTTGGAGTAGGAGGAAGTTGGAAAGAAATAAATTTGAAAGGTACTTCATACCTAAAAATTCTAAATATTCCCTTGGGTTATTTCTAGAAGGAAAAATTAATTTCATTCAACCATTTGTCTTCTATAAAAACGAAACCATAAATTTTTTAAGTTTCCACAACGGTAGACCTATAAATTCAAGAATTTGATGACCATCACTACTTAGCATTGAGCCTATTTGCTATCAAAAGAACAGACATTACTGAAATACCCTTCTCCATTAGATTTTTTTTACTTGACTTGCGGCAGCCACCCAAATAATTGAAAGCTAATTTCTATGCTATTTTAAAATTAAAAGAAACAAAAAAACTAAAACAAATCTAACAAAACATTTAAAGCCAAATAAAAATATAAGGCATGCTCTATCCTTGGGGAGGATATCTTTTTGCCTGAGGATGAGCATAAATCCAACACCCAAAATGCTATAAACAATGGCAATCGTGGAAGCCGTTATCCTGTCAAAGGTCAACTATCCCACAGTCTGGAGCGAAGAACTCAATCAGAGTACAAGGGACAGGAGAAGCGCCATCACACCTACCGAAACTTAAACAAGTAACGTACGCGAAGATTGCTCCGGCTGGAACAACCGACAAGATTGGTTAGAATAGTCTGGGGCACCACGCAGACAGCGCCGCGTCGGGGGGAGGTGTGGGAGCTCAAAATTTAAGGTTTTCGTCGGCCATCTTCCTTCTCTTTTACCAGGTAAGCCCATTGGATAACCTGATTTCTGCCGTATAGGCTGAATGGGTAATAGGGAAAGGCTTGTTTAATCACTAAGCAATCTTACACATCCAGGAACCGGATAGAAGAAAATTTGGACATCCTCTTAGCTAGCATCAGTCTTGGCGTCATGGATGCTAACTAGTGGATGCAAAAATTCCAAAACCTCGAGGAAAGCTAAGGAGCTTTGTGAGGTGCTTTATAACAGATTCTGGCTCCGAACGGGCACATTGTGTAATCTCCCTACCGAGACTTTTATTGAAACAACGAAACCATAAAGATAGACGTACCACCTGTAAGAGATTGGCCGTTTCAACAAGGGGAGATGGAGCAATCTGTGTATATTGGCATGGAAATTACATGGCAGTCCGTGACATAGCATGTGCTACAAAAGTTAAAATGTAATACACCGGTGCTATAGAAGGTTCGGGAGCAGAAGCGTAGCATCAAATATTAACAGGTGGTAGGTACCATTTAGGATAGAGTTTTAAGCAGAAGCAGTCGTGCCATTGACCCAAAAGGCTATATCGAGCGCTCTAAATTTTCATCCTTTCCTTAAAACAGGGAAACTTAAATTATGATTGGAGCATTGCAACGGTATAAGAAAGTCAAGATTCGCCGTAAATGAAATGAGAGGCATTGGTGTATTGAGGAGACGAGCTCACACGTGGGCAAATTCAGAATGCAATAGCTATGAAGCAGAACAAGCGGTATCTGCCCAGAATAGAGAGGGAACCTCCCAAGAGAGGCTGTGGGGAAGGCACCGGTCGCCGAACGAAGACCAGTAGGATGGATCGAGTCCAGCTGCCACAGTATACCAACAAAGGAGTGATAAAAAAAGATGAGCAGGAAACCTATGAGCAACCAAAGTGGTAAACATCGGGCAGTGAAGAATGCCTATAGCGCAGGTGCAAGAGTAATAAACTTAGTGATAAGGCCTTCCCAACTGAGTCGCCGATCAAAATCACCACTGGCCCCAAAAGTTCTCCTTTAACAAATTTAGGCGAGCCTCATTTATGTACAAGTGAGGTTCATTGTGAATCCTCTGATGTTGGCACAAGTTCCTCATTTAATTCTTGATCAGATTAAACCGAAATTTGTCCCTTTACGGCAACAAAGAGTGAAAACGTAAATGCTCAATTCAAAGAAAATGACACCGGGTACAAGTCGCAACAGGAAGCTCCCTTCCTGCCATATTACACCGGAGGAAATTACGAGGCGCATACTTGCCCTCATCGTGTGGAGGATCTCCATAAAACGATGTTACCATGCACTATCGCATCCCTTTTCTAGATCAAAAAGACTAGAGAATGCAACGTGGAGTGGAACTTTTGAAAGTTGCACTGTGCAAGGGAGAGGTGGTATCTGCTGTTCATGATATCAGATAAACTAATATTTACAAAATTCTGCATCACCTTGCCCACACAATGTTAGAGAAAGTGTCAGAAACTAGCCAGGATGGAGTGATATCTCCTCGGCTTTTGATAAGTAGCCACGTTAGCCATTCCAAGAAAAGCACGGAAGATCAACTTTGTCTAGATCGTGTTCAACAAAGCTAATCAAAAGGCCATGCTCTCCCACCTATATATTTATGTATGGGGTATGGCCCTCTGTAGGTGGTGCGAATAAATTGTTTATTTTTCTTTTAGCTAATATACTGCTTATCTTTAAGGGGTTTGTCACAATTGACCAAACACCGTTGGAGTATATGGCATGCAAAACAGCTAGACGTTCTAGGAATAGTAGTCAGGTCTACGGCACGAAGGCCTAAGAAAACAACTCAATCGACCAAATATCCTTGCCATAAATAGATAAATCATTCTTTCCTAAAATGCGTGCCACAACACCCACTCTGTTTACCTCCAATGTGTTGCTCAGACGACAGTGGCCGATAAAAGGATATTTAAATGGGAAGGTTTATCACCCACTCAAAGTCAGGATGTGGGTCCGGATAGCACAGAGAAAGATCGATGCAAGGAAATGAATAGATACTCGAGATTGATACGTGACTCCAAACACATCATGGGCACCAATCTCCAGCTCATCAATAGTTTGTCAATAACCTGTCTCTTAGAATTGTCTGCGTAGCTCCCAAAAGGTATTATCTACCGTTTTGATTCATGAAAAAGATAAAGGGTCTGGGTAACTGCGCCATGACGCGACGGAAGCTCGCTGCATCAATATATGATGAATTAAAAGTATAAGTCCTATCTAGGTCTGGCTGCACTACCACTACCTAAACGGTGGTGATTAAAGCAAAAAAGATAACAGCGAATTTATGTCGGGTGTAACTCGCGCATCCAGTCCCGGGACCTCATCTCATGATGGTTGGTTGCTAAACCATTATAGACCGGGAAGGGGGTATGAGTCAGGCGCCCAACAATATCTCTTGAAGGCAAATAGCAAAATGAGATCGGCAGAAGACGGGCCTCCTTATCTCATCCTACATGACTATTGTCCCATATTACACGGCAAATTCATTGAGGTAAAATGAAGAAGGCGTGCAGCCTCTCTTTGTTTTGAAGGACTTCGAGGGAATGGTCGTAGTCTACCTCGATATCGGGGGTTACTGGCCTCAGAACGTGGTGCAGTCTCTGTTAAATTCGATTGGTTGTCTCGTTGCAGGAGTTTTCGTCTCTTGCTGATTAGAAATATTTGGCGGACGGAGCACCTCAATCTTTTGAGGATCCTTTTTTCCACATGGTATCATGAATGGCCACAAATTCTCAAATTTTAGGAACCACATTGCTCAATTAGGCGAATATTTCAAATGTTTGCACCGATTTTCCGTTCACCTGACCTAGCACACGCCTACACGCCCAACATTGTCGAGCAGCTCTACCTGTAATATCATCTCATGAGTAATCGACGAGTTCCTTTACATAAATTACTCCTCTATCCAAGTTCATATTAGATTGGGGTGACATTGGTACATGCGAGCCATCGAGTGGCCAAAAAGCACTCATCATCACCACCTAGGTAGGGTCTGCCGCAATCACTAAAAGGGTACCGTCCATTAAATAAGTGACCTTCGATTCTCTACCTATATCTATAACTAATCTCTGGTGCTGATAGAACGTGTGTTTTTTGGACAACCTGCTCCCAGGTGTGGGGGATTAAAAAGGGAGAAGGGACCACTTCTCTGTTAAATCCTCAAGGGCCTGTGTTCCCTTTAGAGGACCTTGCCCTGAAGTGGCCTCTGGCATTGTTTCAATTCCTTGGATATGTCAATGAAAATGTTGGGGAAGGAATGCATGCATATGCCAAATACATTTGGAAAGCAATGTAAAAGTGCAAGATTCCTTATATCTAAAATGACGATGCTATTGAAAAGTATGAAATCCTGTTATCAGTATGCTGTATTTTACATTTAAAATGTCTTCAAATAACATCATATTTGCTGATTAATATGATATTATATGTCAACATGGTCTGATAATGATATGATAATGGTGAAAACACACAACTATAACGTGGGGAGAAGAAGACTGATAAGCACGCTGAATTCAGATTGTCTCATCTATCAACAAAACACTCGAATTGTTGGAAGCTTTCATTTCGGTTTTGCTGAAGAAGTGAAGAGGAACGCTAAAGTGGAATTATCCAAGAAGGATGTCTTATGGAAGACTCAGGGGCAATAACCATCTTTCCGATACAGACTGCGTGCACAGAGCCAGATTTCATGTAAAACTCGTCACGAACCGATGAACAACCGTCATCAAAGATAACCTTGAGTAACATGGTCACGTGTTTAGCGTAATGGACCTTTCGACAGTGGGAATGTGTCTTATCGTCCTGAAAGTGCACACTCTACCTGTTATCTACCTTAAGCATCGTTCGACTTAGGAGGAAATAAAGGAGCAGTTGGAATCGAGAATTCCTAATATAAACACTAGAGTATGGTGACATCTCTACAATTGAATAGGGCGAGGTGTTAAGTTGACGGGTGGGTCGTCTCACCATTTTTATGGCACCATGAGTTCAGGGATGTACCAAGCTGTCTTGAAGACTAAATACTAATGTTATTCCGAGACCTCTCCAGAAATTTCAGTGATATGATTTTCCAGCATGATAAGGCTCCATGTCACAAGTCTGCGTCTACCATACAGTGGTTCCGAGACAAAAATATCAATGATAATGAACTAGCGACAACAGTCTACGGATGACAGCACTGCAAAACCTCTGTAGCAGCTAAAGCAGACGCAAGTTGTCGTCATTCAGCCTTTAATAAGCAACTGAAGGCAGTCAACACCGAGGATCATGGCAGCATAACGTTTCAAGTATCGGATCATCGTAGAGATAATGTCTTGAAGAATAAATGCTGTCATCCTTTTTCGTGGAATGGCCGGACTATATAAATATATATATATATATATATATATATATATATATATATATATATATATATATATATATATATATATATATATATATATATATATATATATATATATATATATATATATATATATATATATATGCCTTTTAGGGCTTTGGTGAAAGTCGGTTTGAGAGTCGAACTAGGCGGTTCGTGAACGGGAAATAGTTAAGAATTCAGTAGGAATGGTTCACATTTTAATTGCAGGGTCTTTTTAAAACAAATAATTGTGTGCAAGTTGGCCAAAGATTAACAGGTAGCTGGTACTTGTTCAGGGCTGAAAGAAAAAGACGATAACCAAAATATTCCTTTACTAACAAATATATAGAATTGAAATATATACAGGCACAGAGTTTAAAGGGAATGATTATACATGTGAAATTAAATGTCGGCATGGGACACAGGAGAGAAAAATGTGGGATTAGTGGTTGATGATTAAAAGAGGATTATATTCCGGGGCTGACACAAAGGATAAGGCGGTGTGAGTAGACTAGATTAAATAATAATCTGTAGGCCTCAAGATTGCAACTACTTACGAGTTCGTTGAAGGGAAGGGCCATTAGGGATACGATAACTGCGATGGGGTAGCTTGGTTACCTCACCGTCGATTAGGGAGTATACGTAGTTTGGCCTTCGGAGATTGAGTTCCTCGTCAGATACTCGCCGATTGACTATACGCTGTGTTAGGCGGAACAGTGCTGAGCTGGGCTGCTGTGTTCCGCTGGCTAGGATTGCCCGGTGAGTCTCCACGACTGGCTCGATCTTGTCGGAAGGCAGTGACTCCTTCGAGGAACCGAGATAAAGTTTGCATAGAATGTTCGAAGAGCTTTGATCTATGCCGGAGTGCAGGGGGCTGGCCGAAAGGGCATGCCAAACCAGGAAAATGTGACCCTGAGTTGATGCAGCTATGCAGCGATCTCGAGACCACATGGCTACATAATTGCACGAGGTCGCTCTTCGACCTTATTCTTCTACATCTTCTCCCATCCTGGGAGTTTAGGGAGAAAAGTGACATCCCCTAAAACCAATGACTTGGGCGAAGTGGAGTGTTCCACCTGAGCGGTCAACGGGAGAGAATAAGAAAAGTTAATTTCCTGACCTGACTTCGCACAGGTGCACAAGTTAACTCCAACCGACTACATATACATATGAAGGGAAAAGGAAATTAATTATTACAGGTTTACGCCGCCAATAAGAGAATTAAGAGGGAACGTAATTAAGAAAATAAAAAGTATATTTATACACGAAGCTACAAAAAGCAAAGAAAAAAAATGAAATGGATATTCAAAGATACATCATATACAAATGACAGGGACTATTAAGGTGGTATATATATATATATATATATATATATATATATATATATATATATATATATATATATATATATATGGTGCGGTTAAGGTAATGGCATAATTAGACAACTGCTCTGCTTTAGGTCCAGCAGGTGATCCTATCCTCCTTGAACTGGAAGGATAGGATCACCTGCTGGACCTGAAGCAGAGCAGTTGTCTAATTATGCCATTACCTTAACCGCACCAATTTGTCTTGGATATTTTTCCATATATATATATATATATATATATATATATAGTGGTGCTAGACCAGAATTTTAAATAATAATTTTCTACATACAGGGCGCTTTGCGTCCTAGACGTACGCATCCGAAACAAATAACTAAATAGACAGAAATAATTGTCCCTTAAATATATATAGCTGATGGTTACATTATATACAAAATATACATTCGCCATGGATCAATTACAATTTAGCAGGTGTCATCGCCAAAAGGATTACTGCTAAGGGTATTGGCGATACAATTTTGCGACCATTTTATATACAATATCCGATACTGAAATTCCTGTAATAATAGGCTCCATCTCACTACTTTGCCATTATGATGTTTAATGATTTGGAGTTATGTCAGTAAGCAGTGATCGGTCTCTATAACAAATAACCAGCCTACCAGGTATTTTTGAACGCTTTTTTATCACCATAATTCCTCTCACGTGGGCGTAATTTGCAACTCGCGTACGTCACAGGGTGACTTTCACCGTCGTTTCCTTACTGAAGAAGGAGACACAAACAATGCCTTCGTTGCTCGCATCCATCCGGATCCCGGGGGACCTACTGCGGTCAGGCAACTTGAGGATGGGAATAGATGCTAATTTCCCCTTTAGCTGATGGAAATAATAATAATAAGTCTTTTGTAATGCACTCTTCAAGGTCTGAGGCCTTCCCAGAGCGCACGTTGTGCTGAGATGAGAATGGAAATTCAATGGAAATTCAAGAGGGGGAGATGGTAATATTGAAAAGGTGCGTTTTCAGCAGACGCTTAAATGTGGTAAGAGAGGGAGAAGACCTGATTTCAGCAGGAAGAACATTCCACAACTTAGGGGCGCAGATTGAAAAGGAGCAGTCCTCCATTAGGTAGAGGGATGAACGAGGAATATTCAAAAGAGGTGCATGTGATGACCGAAGGGCCCGAGGCACATAGCTTGGCGAGAGGGCAGAAGAGAGGTAAGACGAGGCCTTGTTGTTTAGGGCCTTTAATGTGAAGAGAAGTATCTTGAAGTGAGTACTGGATCTGACAGGGAGCCAGTGCAGTTCATGCAGCAAGGGTTTCGTGATAGAAAAGCGAGGGCGACGGAGGGGAAGCCGGGCGGCATAGTTCTATACAAGTTGAAGGGGGCGGAGAGAGGAGGATGGCAGATTTACAAGCAGAGAGTTACAGTAGTCAAGGCGTGAGGTGATAAAGGCATGAACAGCAGTCTCAAGACTTTGGCGATCAAAGTGAGAGCGAATGCGAGAGAAGTTACGAAGAAAACATAGAGAGGATTTGCTGACATTGCGGATATGAGGCTTAAAGGAGAGATGCTCATCAAAAACAACACCCAGATTCCTAACGCAGTCAGAGAAAATGATAGTATTACCGCCCAGAGTAAGCAAGGGAAATAGAGATTTAGATTTTTTGACAAGAGCAGGGGTGCCGACGAGGAGGACCTCAGTTTTGGAGTGATTAAGCCTGAAGAAGTTGGTAGAGAGCCAGTCAGAAATGGAGGAGTAGGCAGCCAGGAGGTAAGTGATAGAGTAGGCAAGAGACGCGAGGGATGAGGAAACGAAAATTTGAGTGTCATTAGCACAGAGGTGGAAAGATTGACCGAGATTACGGAGAAGGGAACTAAGAGGGAGAAGGTAGATACAAAATAGTAGAGGACCAAGGACAGAGCCTTGTGGCACTCCAAAGCGAATGGGGGTAGAGTCGGATGAAACGTCGTTAATCACAATGGATTGGGTACGAGACGAGAAGTAAGAGCGGAACCAGTCAAGCTCAGTGCCTGATATGCCGAGGAAAGAGTGGAGACGATCAAGTAGGAGGGTATGGTCAATAGTATCGAAGGCAGAGGAGATGTCGAGTAGAACGAGGATGGAGACACAACACCTGTCCGCGGCTCTTCGTAAGCAATCGGACACATTGACAAGGGCGGTTTCTGTGAAGTGACCTGACTTGAAACCAGATTGATAGGTTTCATTAATGTTACCAGCCACCATGTGACTGTTGATGCGTGAAGCAACCACTCTCTCCAGAACCTTAGAGAGAAAAGGAAGTTGCGAAATCGGGCGATAATTATAAGGGTCAGTGGGGTTCAGTTGAGGCTTTTTAAGAATCGGACGGAGGTTGGGCACGTTTGAAGGCAGAGGAAACAAGACCAGTTCCAAGTGAAGTGTTGAACAGGTAAAGAAGCGTTGGGAGGATAGCAGGCAATAGACCTCGAATTCAAGACAGTAACGCCGTGCTCTCGCAAACAGCTTAGGAGCACCTGAAGGGAGATCAAGTGTTGGTCCTAGTCACAAGTGGCAACGTAAATGTTGTCAAAATAAAAGGTGATATTACCCAATCCGTCCCAAATTCTGCACATTATCCGATTATAATTGCTGCAGGCCGTCATCAACTCAAAGGGAATTCGACGGAACTGCATAAGGCCTTTGTCGGTGGAGAAAATGGTGTATTTTCTTACGCTCTTTTTCAGGGGGATCTGGTAATATGCCTTACATAGGTGGAGCTTGCTAATACACTTTGCCTTTTTAAACAAGTGGCGGTTCTGGTCGATTAATATGATTGGTTCCGCATCGAAAACGGTCAGGGAATAAAATTTGCGTTAATCTACGCACATATAGTAAGAGTTATCCGGTTTCCGCACCCTAAGTATTGGGGACGAATAATTTGACGTGGAGGGTTTAATGATTTTGAGGTTAAGGAGATTGTTAACTTCGGCATTAAAAGCAGTTATAAAATGAATCGGGATAGGGTAAGGTTTTAAGCCAACAGGTTGCTGGGTAGTGAGCGTTATGTCTAGATCGAAATTAATAGCACACCCAGGGTTCTTGGAAATCACCTCCTCAAACGTAATTAGAATAAGCCGCAGCTGGCTAATTTGATCGGGAGTTAGCCGCTTATTGATATCCAAGCTGGCGGGTAGTGAACTGGTGGCGCCGGGTAAGGCGGTTAAAGGGTAGTCCTTATCATGTTCGACGCACATGTCCTGATAATGTTCAGGCCATCTGTCGTGTAGTAGGCCTCCAAAGCTGTTTTTTCGTCGATGGTAACAATGTAATTGTTACACGGGCGGGGGTGATTATTTCTTCAACATGTTGACAGGGAACAGCTTCTCCCCTGTGGAGGTTTAAATTAAATAATACACAGGTCCTCACACTTCAAGAAAGAGGAAAGAGCCTTTCAATTGGCTCATAAGTCTGTTGCTCTCCGTATTAAGTAGCAACAGAACCTCATCACCGGACCTAAACTTCCTCTCCTTCGACTTGACATCGATGTATGTTCGGTACTTTTCCAAATAAACGTCGGCATTTTGGTATGCAATCTCGGCACACTTTTCTAGTCTTCGTTGAAGATCCAAATATACGCGTAGGAAGATTGAATTTTCCTATCTTACTTGGCGTTCGAGAATAACTCCTTGAGTATGCTAATTGGACATCGCAGGTTACGTTCTAAATTAATTCGAAGGAGGCAAATCCGAGAATACGATGGAGAATCTTCCTGTATGCAAATAGTGATACGGGCAAAAATCGATGCCACTTACGTGACTGCTCGGCACACAGCTTCTTTAATGTCAATTTCAACATCGCATTAAATTTTTCGCAAATTCCGTTTGCGCAGGGGTGAAAGGGAGTGTCAAAGACTGGTTTTACCTTCAATAGTTTTCGGATATATTCCATTAATTTAAAGGTAAATTGCTTACCTCTGTCAGATAATACTTCCTTTGGTATGCCTACCATAGAGAAAATGGAAATTATGCTTCGGCACACGTAACACTGACGATTCTCTTTAAGGGTACGGCGACGGGGAATCACGTGGCACAATCCACAAGGTTAAGGACATAACTATGCCCTTCGCTCGAAGGGGAACGAATGGGTCCAACAAGTTATATGTCCACTCGGGAAAAGGGGTTAGCTATGATCGGTCCCTTCTGAAGAGGGACAGATTTAACACGCCCATTTGTCCTGTTTTTCTGGCAGATGTCATGGGATTGGCATTATTCAGGAATGTCAATTGCAGCACGCGACCAGTAGAAATCCCTAGAAATCCTCTGATTAGTCTTCATGTGGCTGAAGTGGCCAGAAAACACACAATCGTGGGCAATTTTTAGGACCAATGGGACATGCGAACGTAGAACACAGAGAGGGTTAAAGTTGGGGTTAACGCCATCCAAGGAAGCGCGATATAACAAGCCTTCTTGTATGATATAAAATCTGTCTTGTTACCGAGAACAGAATCCTGCTCGAGGCTCCAAGATCCGAGATTTTTCCCACAAGGGAAGGAGATTTGGACACTCCTTTTGCCTTTAAGCGAATTCTACGCTCATAACGTCAGTGAAATCCGAATCTAAGGGGATTTCAAGGGCAGCGGGCGTCTGGGAATGCTTTTTTTGCCTGGGCTCTCGTGATAACGGGCTGAGCAACCGGGTTAGATGCGATTTGGAGTCACTGTCCTACCAAAACGGAGCAGAATTTGATAGGAGCTGACACGACTTCAGCCTATCCTGAGAAGTATTGACATTTCAGGTAACAGTTAACAATGGGGAAGCCGTTTGTGCGTCCCAAGTAGTAATGAACTACCGCAAACCTTTTGTGGTCAGGGGCCACAAAGGGAATAAGTTCATTAAATACCATAATATAGGTACATCTTGTATCGCGGACGAGGGTGGAGACTCGGCACCCATTAATGGTTCCGTTTTCAAACTTCAAACCTCCTGGAGAGCCATTGTCAAAGAGGAAATTAACTTGGTGCCCTGGGTCGCTGGGAGACAAGATTTCTTCTCGCGATGAATGGGATTACTACAGATTTGGAAATTTTGGGGACAGTTTGGGCGGGTGTGACTTTCCACACCGCACGTGAAACAGTCAATTGGCCTACGGGGAAAGCATGGCACTGAGGGATTAGAGATGAGGGGCTTAACATCACGGAACTCCGATGGAGGGAAACTTCTGTGCTTAAAGGGGCCCGTAACCTTGACGAATTTGTGGAGTTCTAAGGAGGTAACCCAGAATTACTAATTTTATTTTGGGGGATAAAGGGGAGGCTTTTTATTTTCCTTTGCGTATAGTTTGTGACTCACCACATAGATATCTGCCTCTTCTATACACTCTTTAAAGGAGTTGCACCGATGATCCTTCACTAAGGAGCGGATCTCTGGTGGTAGCAACGCCAGCAACTGATCGCGTAGGACGAAGTCTACTAGGGACTCATAATCGTGGGGTTTTTCGATGCGTCTAGCTAGAAATTTAAATTACAGGAAAGAGTGTACCCAAAATGACGGAGTTCATGAACAAATTTGGCGCGGTAGAAATCAGGTGTCATATTATATGGCGCGAAAAGTTCTCATTTGAGGGTAGAGTAATCCACCGTGGCTTCCGAGGAAAGGAAGCCAAACGTCCCGCCTCTAAGAACTAAGTAGGGGGAGAAGGTTTTTGACACCGTCGGTCTCAATATCCCATTAATTGACTTCAAAAGTTTTCTCAAAGTGAGTGAGAAAAGATCCGAAGTCCTCTCCTTTGAAAGTGGGGAGTTTAATAGAAACGGATTAAGGGGCATCTGCATGGCAATTGACTGATAGGGATTCGAGCCGATCGCGATTTAACTCCAATTCGTATTGGCGAATTCTTTCGCGCATTCGCTCTCTCTAATCTCTTTTTGTTCAGCTATCTCTTATTCTTCTTGTTCCCTTCTATAATCCCTCTCTTGTTCATCTTTTTCTCTTTATTTTCTTTATCTTGTTCTTCTTGTTCTCTTTTCTAAGCTCTGTCATTTCTTTCTACTTCCTCTATATAGGTGACTAGGTCTTTGTCATTTAAGCCGAGGGATTCTCCTTGAAGTTTGAATCTTGGGAATGACGACATTTTTTCCCAACACGGGGTGAAAGTTGCCCGAAAGAAAGGATTTAATGGACCATCGGCACATGAGGGAGAAGGGGCTTGATTCACAAAGTAATTACACACTAAGAAATGCGCTTGTTTAAACGTGTAAGCTTTGGTAGCTAAATATACACACTAATACAATACAGAGATAAACCCAAATTGAAAAAAATGGAGCCTTCCTGAGATAGGAAGGGATCGGACTCTGCTAATCCGTTGGGGTTAAAGTGACCGCGGAAGAGGCGAACGAAACTTTCATAATATTTTCTTTATCAGATAAACACAGCACACTAAGAGATAAATAAATATGGCAGGGTTGTTCTCTGGTCTTTTATGCAACTCCAACGGTACTCAGCTTTGTAAATTACAACAAAGTTAAAGGGTTGCCTTTAAAAGATCTCTCTACAAACATTTCAAAAACCCCACACCTGACACCGGATTTTATAATGATGTATATATATATATATATATATATATATATATATATATATATATAATGTTTAACAGAAATCCCAAGGCGAGGAAAATAGCTGGCATCATCCTTTTTATTTACCGGCGACGTTTCGACCACAATACGGTCATCTTCTTAGGCCTAAAATACAAATAAACGAGCAAAATATCTTGCACGGTTAAGACAGCAAACTCTTAAATGTACATCTAGAACTTTACTAGCTAGTATTAGCTTTGAATTGCAAATTTAGGGTTAAAGGGAATATTTAGAAATGGAGCTCAAATTTACAATAGAGAGACTAGGCAAGGATTTTAAAATATTTAAATTAGTTAGTGAGTATATAATTGCTAAAATCTATTAAAGTAGGGGCGCTTTGATTTATGAATCTAATGATTATATAAAACTGTTTTAAAATGAATTTTAAACGAATAATTGAAGCGAAAATTGGCAAAACCTAATATACTAAATCACCAACCTTGCCAACGAGCGGGTTACGAACTCCTCAACGTGACACTACACAACAGAGCAAAGGATGTATGGTCCAAGATCAATGCCTTCATACCTGAAGAAGTTCTTCGAAAAATAAGACCTTCCGATCTCGAAAATCAAATTTGACACTACCAACGCAATTTCGGCAGCAGCCAACTGCGTACGCAGAAGGACGCTGTCCCACTATATTGATAGAAATTTACCTCCGGAAAAAATAAAAAATCCTAATAGGACACCGATCATGAACTTATTACATGTGATCATGTATGTCAAAAGGTAGAAAAAAAGACCCATAGTGGTCATACAACCTAAATGAGATAACGTGAATTTTTCCAATTACAAATGAGATCGATATGTACGATCAGAATGGCAAAAAAACAAAAAACAAAACAAAAGAAACCCAAAACAAATAATAATAATAAGATTAATCAAAAAAGTAAAGGATACAAAAAGGACACCGTACATACGCAACGCACATGTAAGGCAATAATAAATGAGTAATCTCTGCTGCCATAACTGAAATATTCAAGAATACAAAGGCTTGAATGCTTCTATGACATCTAATCGAAGCGTAATTAAACCTAAGAAGCAGAAATGGAGATATTGCCAGACGTACTGGCACACCAATTCTTCTACTAAATTACCACTTTTTCTAACTTTACTCTCTTACTATCTCACACCTATTTCCCATCTTTTATTGAAACTGAAACTGAAACTGAGCGGGTTACGTGTTCCCGCCGACCCAAAAGCACCAAAACTGCGCCCTGCAACCCACATCCAAACGAATTCAGGTAACAAGGAGGGGAACCGACGAGAGATCATTATTTAAATTCGGGGAGAGCTGTTTTATATAGTGTTTCTAGGATTCAAAGGGTAATAGGACATTTGTGCGAATTTAAAATTTCGAAGTTTTCTAAGGAGATATTACTTTTACACTTTATTACGTGATCTCTTATCACTGAATTTTCTTTAGTTTCAAGTACTTACCGGTTCTATTACTTATACCCATATGGGAAGAGAATCTTTCCTTCAGAGTTCTCACGGAGCTTCCGATATACATATATGCCTTGGGAACACCCAGGACATTTAAATAAAAGCAATTTGAAATTTTATTTGACAGAAGTATTCCCTTAGCAATATGTGTAATTTTCGGCTAAGGACTTTATTGTGAATACCCAGCTCTGGCATTATTAAATAATGTTTGTCTTTTGCCACTGTTCTCTCAGGGTGGCTTGGTTGATACAATCCACTTAAAAATGTACGGATTGACTCTTCTACAATAAAAGAAGGAAAACCATTGTGCACAAAGAAAGGTGTAAGGTACTGAAATTCTTTGTCTATAAAATTGTAGGATGAACAGAGATTGTATGCGCGGTGAAGAAGGGTCTTAATGGATGAGATTTTGTATTTCAAATCTAAGCAACTAAAAAAGTTTAATCCTAACCGCGTATTAGTCGGTTTCCTATATACTGATGTTTCTATTTCTTAACAACTGTAAATCTCTCTTACTTATTAGCCATGAACTTTACTCTAAATTACATGCCACAGGTTCTGGCTTAGCCAAACTGTATTGTTTACTCAAAATACATAAACCTGGAATCCAGGGTTTTGCCAATTTTTGCTTCAATTATTCGTTTAAAATTCATTTTAAAACAGTTTTATATAATCATTAGATTTATAAATCAAAGCGCCCCTACCTTAATATATTTTAGCAATTATATACTCGCTAACTAATTTAAATATTTTAAAATCCTTGCCTAGTCTCTACTGTAAATTTGAGCTCCATTTCTAAATATTCTCTTTAACTCTAAATTTCCAATTCAAAGCTAATACTAGCTAGTAAAGTTCTAGATGTACATTTAGCAGTGTGCTATCTTAACAGTGCAAAATATTTTGTTCGTTTATTTATATTTTAGGCCTAAGAAGATGACCGTATTGTGGTCGACTCTCTTTCGTGAACGGGAAATAGTTAAGAATTCAGTGGAAATGGTTTACTTTTTAATTGCTGGGTCCTTTTAAAACAAATAATTTAAAGTGCAAGTTGACCAAGATTATCATGTAGATGGTACTTGCTCAGATTTGCAAGTAAAAGACGATAACCAAAATATACCTTTACTAAGAAATAATTCGAATTGAAATATATACAGATACAAAGTTTAAAGGGAATGATCGTACATGTGAAATTGAATGTCGGCACAGGACAGAGAAGGGATAAATATGGGATTAGTGGTCAGATTCAGGCTGGTGATTAAAAGGGGATTTTAATTCGAGGTTCACACAAAGGATGGGATGTTGTGTGTAGACCAGGTTATAGAATGCTCTGTAGGCGTCAACGATTACAACTGCTCACGTGTTCGTTGAAGGGAAGGGCCGTTCGGGATAGGATGACGGCGATGGAATAGCTGGGTTAACTCACTGGGCGGGTAATGAAGCACACGTAGTTTGTCCTTCGGAAATTGAGTTCCTCGTCAGATACTCGCCGATTGACTATTGTAGAGTTCACAGATGTCGCTATAGCCTTTGTACTGCAATCGTAATCGCCGGTTTCTCCGATTGCGACGGGTTAGCGTGTCCTTTGCTCGTACGCGGTGTTAAGCGTAACAGTGCTGAGCTGGGCTACTATGTTCCACTGCTATGGTGCTACAGGGCTACAGTGCTGAACCGAATCAGGCGATTATATAGACGCTTCGCTGGTGGCTGGGATTACCTGGCTAGAGTATCCACGACTCACGCGATCTTGGTGGAAGGCAGCAAATCCTTTGGGAAACCGAGGTAAAGTTTGCTTAGTTTGTTCGAAGAGTTTTGATCTATGTTGGAGGGCAGGAGGCTGGTTGAAAGTGCATGCGAGACGAGTAAAATGTGTCCCTAAGTAAGTGCAGCTGGGGTGCAATAAAACGACGTGGACCTTATCTTCGCCGTAGATCAGCGTCGCTTCCCATGTCCCATACAGCGATCTCGAGACCACGTGGGTACAGTAAGACACGAGGTCGGCCTTCGCCCTTATTTTTATACATCTCTGTTAAGGGAATCTCAACACGATACTGAGATCCCTGTGTCAGTTTAGTGTTGCTGTAATTTACAGAGTACTCCATTTTCTTATCTAGTTTATATTACAACATTTGGTAAATTTTGTACTTTGTTAATTTCTGTTGGTTGTTTGAGGCATATGCAACAGCTCGCTAGTTACTCCTCCTTATTTCAATGTTACATTCATACAAGAAAATAACAAATTTAAAGCCGTAAATTTATCCAATTTTCTAAAATTTCCTACGTGCTCGAAAATTTGTATCCCCTGCTGTATATTAGTAGACACAAAAAAAATTGAATGAATAGTTATTTGAAGTAGTAATAGTGATAATAATATTTTTAGACCTCTCTTCAAATCCACGTGCCATTACAAAGGGTCACTTAAACAACTAAGACAAGAATTAAAAGATCAATTTGGTCTTTCAAACACGCATGAAAGTTTCTAGTGATGAGTTGGTGAGTATAAAGGTCAGACAACTCATTCTTCATCCTAAGTGTTAAAATAAATCAAGAACGTAGGGATTTTTTTTAAAGATACTTATAAAATAAGAGAGGGAACAGAGAAGATCTGACGATAGACTGGAAAGTATTGAATGGAATTGTATGGTAGAGTATCGTATGAATAGGTTTAAGGACAGAGAATATCAAATTAAATATCAATAAGCTTGTTATATATATATGGGGGGGGGGCATTCCTTATTATAGTTTATTTATTTATCTAGAATTTTATCTTTATTCGGAACTATTTCCTTCTGCTGGACTTAAGTTGCCCCTTCAAACATGTTCTTCCATTTATCTTGACTCCAGTATTCTTGTTGGCTGGGTTAGTTCTTGATCTTCGATTTCTTTCTTGATGCATCTTCATATTTCTTCCAATTAACTTGAGTTGCTTATTCCTTCTTGATTCTTGATGCTTTCTTCTTGATTCTTGATGAGTTAGTCCTTGAAGTCGTTTTCTTCCATTTTTCTTTCTTTAGGCGATCCATTTTATCTTGAGTCTTCTTGATTCTAGTTGAGTTGTCCTTAAAGCGTTTTCCTTGATTTCCGTTTTCTTCTGGAGATTTCTTCATAAAAGTTGTGGACTTTGAGTTTCGAACGCGGTACTTTTAGATCTAAACGCCTATGCTCTTAGCCATTACGCTACGGCTGAGTCTGTCCTGAGTTGGTAATTTAATGGGCTATTTATATTATCAAGTTGGAAGGAATTTTTTCTCTGATACATCTTCGCACCCCTACACAGGTCCCTTTCTAGAACGCGGAGCGAATTTGAGGATTAGGGAGAGACTAGTCTAGGATTTCTTAATCGAGGAGTAATAGCTCTCCCTCTTCGGCCTCCGAGTCTGCGGGATGAGTGGAGCTAATTTAGTGGGATTGAGGAGAGCGAACGAAGTCTTGTCGCTAATCAATGAGTAATCTCCTTCCCGAGTCTGCGATTCCCAGCAGCACTTTTTCTTAAACTCTAGTAGGAGAGAAGGTGCAGTTGTAACGAAGATTAGAAGATTGTTCGGCCTTTGAGGGTCACCATTTATGAGGGGGGCCATTTTTTATTAATTTATTTATCTATTTATCAATATCATTCTTCATCTGGATTTTCATTAATCAAATCCTTTTACTTCTTTCTTGAATGAAATTCCTTTATCTTGGCCCTTCAAACATTGTCTTCCATTTTATCTTGACTTAATATTCTTGTTGGCTGGATTAGTTCTTGATCTTCGATTTTTTTCTTTATTGATGTATCTTCCTTTTTCTTCCAATTGTCTTGAGTTAATGATTTCTTCTTGATTCTTGATGAGTTGATGATTCCTAATGTGCTTTTTGATGAGTTTGTCCTTGAAGTCGTTTTCTTCCGTTTTTTCTTTCTTGAGGCGATCCATTTATCTTGAGTCTTCTTGAGTTGGTCCTTCAGCGTTTTCCTTTAGTTCCGTTTTATTTTTGAGATTTCTTCTTAAAAGTTGTGGACTATTGAGTTTCTAACTCGGTAACGATAGATTTAAACGCCGATGCTCTTAGCCATTACGCTACGGCTTAGCCCGTCCTGAGTTGGTAATTTAATGGGCTATTTATATTATCTAGTTGGAAGGAATTTTTTCTCTGATACATCTTCGCACCCCTACAGATAAACCTAGATGATTTGGTGTTTATTTTGAGTGAATAGAGTGGAGCGTCACTTTGAAATGAGCATAAGAAGCTTAAAAAGTGCAAGAAGATTATTTTAGTTACTAGAGTGGATACGGCGCGTGTGAGGTTCAATGGAAGATTTCAGGTTAGCTCATTAGAATAGAAAGGAAAGTGTGTCGGTCACCTAGATAGCCAGGTAGCTAGCAGTAGAAAAAGTAGTCCTCAGGCGTATCTTTGCCTTTCGCAAGTTTTACATAGTTATATCAATATTTTCGGGAGAACCAAAAGGCACTTCTCAATGAAAAACACCACACAGGATTGATTCTTTGTTAAACACTTCCTAATGCTTGTTAGAAACAACAGTATGATTAGTGTTCCTGGCTTCAAAAGATAAATGGTTTTAGAGAAACGCATACATATTTTTAGGGGAAATAAAGCGTAGTGACGGCAGATGGAAGATCAGGTCCTATTAAGGAAAGGAGATATCAATAAAAAGGGATTTTCTTTTCATTCTAACCCGTGAAAACAGCTCAAAGAAGTTCTCTTTGCCTAAAGAGCTGTTATGGCCGTTCTCTAAATGTATTAGCATATGAATAATGAGAATATCAATCATGGGTAAAAATAAGAGGAAAACTTTAACGAAAGGGAATATAGTCTTCCCCGAAAACCCTTGTGCTCTCTCAAATCCTTAGCATGGAACAAAGAAAACCTAGATAGAATCACGTGCACTCCTGCCATTTTGTGACGAAAGAAGCAATCAAGACATCTACCTAGGGGGAATCTAAGCTCATGGGCTTCACGATAAATTAACAGGTAAATACACACTCTATCTCCAAAGAGATAGAAAAAAAAATGTTTTCACCCTCGTCATCCTATACAGTTCTGGTACAATTGTGATTTTAGTACGTTGTCAGTCGGGAGATAAACCTAAAGTATCTCAAAGTAGGCTAAATGCCGATCCAGTTACCCGAAATATTCTAGAATACCAAATGAAAACGAGCCGATTCACAGAACCTAGTTCCATCATCTCAATGTACAAGGTAAAAGCATCTTTACAAGTTGAATGGAATAAACCTGGTATACTTGTATTAATTTCTTTCTCAAAATATTTACGGGATCGTAACGATCATAAAAAAGAGCAAAAATGAATTACGTATCTATGAAACAAAACAAGTAATCTTACCTTATCAAATGAAGTAATAATTAAATGGTAATTTAAGACAAAGATAGCGCCGTCATTTCCAAAGTTTTAGACCCTTTTAATCGAAAAAACTTATAAAAGCAATATTATTCAGCTCATCGAATTACATAGGAATAACTATTTATTTATTCAATTCTGAAGAAATTTATTTTTAGAAATTTTCTTAGTTTTTCTAAGCTGGTGAGTTATTTACCTTGTATTTTAAATAGGTCTCCCTTCCTCTTCCTTTCGTAGCGCACTGCTGACACATGCACAATATGGTGAAGAACTACCGCGCATGCGTGGCCTGGCAGCAACACACCTACACATGCGTAACCTCTCATTACATCATTTTTTGACCAATTGCAAGTCAGATAGTTTTAGACGCAATATGCTTTTACCCGAGCGCACTTTTTCAAAATGACTTGTGAAGGGGGGGAGGGTGACCTTAATTTCGAGCGTTTATTTAACAAAGTTCTGTGAAATCGCGTGTCTACTGTTGCATTTTTGGTAGATCAGGGTGTTTGGAAAGCAGTTGGTACGTTATATCCGCCGGCAGAAACATTGTAACGTAAGAAAACGAAACTCTTTTATTTAACAATCACCTTATCAATTTAAATCTGCCTAGGCTTTCAAATTAGGAATATTACGAGTTATTTTTTTAATTGAGCGGGCTGAGGGGGTGCAACCTCCACAATAAAGTGGAGGGTATAAGGGGTGAAAACACCCATTTCGAAAGTACCGAAAAAATGTTATTTTTGCAATATTATTGCAATATTATTTTATGAGAGAGAGAGAAAGAAAAAGAGAGAGAGAGAGAGAGAGATAAAGAGAGACGAAATGGGATCAGCAGTAATATGCGAATTAAAAATTCAGAGCATATATTAATTAAAAGATGAAATTCGTAAAAAATACAAAAAAATGCACATGTGAGAGGAGTCCGATTTTTTCTCCAAATCTCATTATAATTGATTTTAATAGAAACTAGAAACGAGACTTATGACAAAGACGATATGTCCACAGAGGAGATATATGGAGGAATTCAGAGGAAGGAGAAAGTTCTAAAATTTAATCAACAGGAATTGTAAAAACGGCTAGAGATGATATCAATCAATGTCACACCGCATCACCTATAAATAGTAGCGATTAGGAATCTATTTTCTCCTTCTAGAGTACTTTATATAAAGATCACTAAAATACGCAAAATTTGGACCATTTGCAGCTTTCGCAAAAGTATTAAACTATATTTTCATTTATCTTATAAAAATCAAAGGAAAATTTTGCTTTGTACAATAAAAGTTTCAAAGGAAAGTTTTATAAAACACTCTCCTTTGCTAATTAAGTTTTGTTTCTTTGTTTTGTTTTGTTGAAGGCACTTAGCACGAACTAATTCCACAACAAAGTTTTGGCGATGTTGAAGTTTGTATAAATTTAGGAAACAGAAAAGAGATATTGAAAAATATTTAGTAATTTGTGAGAAAATGAAAGACTTTTGTCTGAAGCGTGAAGGATCATAGGTATGAGGGGAAATATGAGAAGGTAAAAAGTTCCAAAGCTTTGGTGTGTGAAGGAAGAATCAGGCATCAAACAGGCCCATCCTTGAGTTCCAGGTCAGCACACATTAAGGATGTGATTCAGAATTCTGTTGAGGTTTACCTCGCCTGGGTGCTGGTTGGGGCATACAATCGGCTAGTACACTAAAATAAATTATAAACGTGCTTGTAAAAACGTTGACTTGTGCCTGTAATCGGGACACTTACATATATGACATTAAGTGTTTTATGCGATCTGTGAATATCAGAGATATGATCAAGAAATAAATTTTAGAATATAAACTTTTAAAATATAAAAAAGGAGATGAAATCCACCACCCGGCGTTAGTTTTTAATTGACTCAAGTATGCCATCAATTTTATAGGAATCTTCTCAATGAATATCGATCCATCAAATTGAAGTCACATCTGCTCTACTCCAATTCGTCTTTCCTCATCCATCACTTAGCTACATTGCAGCATTGACATGATTTCCATCTGATTCGCTTTTGTTCTTAAATTTTTTAACTTATCTTCTGCAATTCATCGTTGAAGCTCTTTCTCATCAATCAAAACAAATCATATTTAGAAATGCTCAGCAGTGTCTACTCTTATATTATAAAGATACAGAATAGTATGTAAATACTCTTATCTTTCATTCTTATTATAACGCTTCATTTTTACAGTTTAATTTTTACTTTCCTTCTTTGTTAAAAAAAAATTAAAAATTCTAAACATATCTTTATTCTACTTGCGGATATATTTGTATTCAAAACAAGTGTTGATGAGCCAAAAGTCTTTCAGAACAGAACTAGGCAACTCTGGACGTTTCTTTTCACTCCTATGACACCAAAATTCTAAGTCACACTTTATTTCTATTTAATTCCAGTCTTTTATTTGTATTATAAAAAGGCGTCCTAATTCATTCTTCCCTTTAGCATTTCCTTCAGCAGTTGCTCATGCAGATCTTTTCCACAAAATTCAATGTTTGCACGAAAAATGTTTTATTAAAAGCTTTTCTAACTTTACACATCAGTACGCAACCTAAACACTGAACCATTTCTTCTTCAGCACTAGAGTCACATATCCCTTAATTGCTCGATATAAACGAGTGGGGCTTTTCTTATAATTAACAAGACAAGCTCTCAAAATTTGGCCTTCCGAGACAAAGGAGACACTTCCAAAATTATATTACTCAAAAAGACTTAAAATTTGGACATTTGAGAACATTATTCTCGTAACTTATTCATTCATGATATTATGGTGACAGAGAACTAGTGTCAAGCCTAAACTTAGGACACATAGGAACAGTACAGCTTCCTTCTCTCTTACCCTCGCTATCTCTCTCTCTCTCTCGTTCTAAGTTGTTGGACCAGAAGATTTTGAGTTGGTAGTATTATTATCATGTGAAAAATTTAAAAAATAATTGAAAATATAAAATCTTCCAAGTCACACTTTATCTCAATGTCTTTTTCCTTCTGAAAGATTGAATTATTATTTCATTTTATTGATTTTAATCTTTTGAGCCGTATTTATTGCCATCTATTCATTAAATTAATTTACATCCCGATTAATTCCTACGAAAGGATACCCAAAATTTTTGCTTCCTGGCCTTCCATATTTATCCCCAAATTTCTGTTTACTCCATTATTGACAGATAATATAATTACGAAAATTGTAATTGATTTATATGAATTTTCTGTCTTTTATCTTTGGTACTGAAATAGGTTTGAATCGATAAATTTACTTTTCTGTTAAATGAATACCCTCAACTTTATACCGGAGTTTTAGTAAAACATAATGATAATATTTCATAGAATTTTATTTCAAACTTTGTCCTAATATTCTTTCGACTTGTACTGAGAAACCTTCGAAATTTACCCCTTCAAATCTCAGGTTATTTTCTATGTCTAAAAAAACAAGAGGTAATCTGAAATAAAAAAATAAAAGTTTCGAGGCGTGATTCATTAAAATCGTGCCTCTCTTATAAAGTAGAATAAAGAAAAATCATTCAACCTCTTTCGCCACAATTTTTCTGATCATCTCTTTTTTTATTCTCCTAATAAATGTTGCGTCTGCTAGATATCTCTCCCGATTTCATCCCTTAAAATCATTTATCCTAAGAGCCTAACTGAAGCGTAAACTGGTCTATGGCTTCCGTTTTAGTTCATATTCCAAACCTATATAAATAGAGTTCCATAAAGACGGATTGATTTCACTATTGGATCAGGTTAGGTTAGTCATGGAAATTATGTGTGAAAAATAATATCGCCTAAATGTCCGCCAAGGCTTCGGCGGCACACCTCCACTCGATGGTCAAGTTTTTGATGACGTCTCTGCATAGTTGATCCTCGATCTCACCAATATGCCTTATTATCTTATCCTTCAGCAGTTGAATTGTTGTTGGCTTGTTGGCATAGAACTTACTTTTGAGATGACCCCAAAGGAAGAAATCTAAAGGCGTCAAGTCACACGATCGTGGTGGCCATTTGACCTCGCTGTTTCGAGAGATGATGCGACCTGGGAACTTCTCATTCAATAAAGCCAATGTTGTATTGGCTGTGTGGCATGTGGCCCTGTCCTGTTGAAAGCACAAATCTTCGACATCCATAGAATTCAATTCAAGCCATAAAAAGTTGGTTATCATGGCACGGTATCGCTCGCCTGTTACCGTAATTGAATTCCCGGCACCATTTTCTAAGAAATATGGCCCAATGATACCGCTAGAAAAATATGCACACCTTTTGTGGATGCAGTGGCTTTTCAACAATCTTCCTGGGATTTTCATTAGCCAAAATGCGACAATTCTGCTTATTACCAAATCCACCAAGATAAAAATGGGCCTCATCACTAAAGATGATTTTTTGGGGAAAATCAAGATCGACTTATCTTTGCTCGTGCACCTAATTGACAAATGTACGGCTCTTCAAATGGTCAGCAGTCTTCAGTCCTGTGTCAATTGAATTTTGTAAAAGTGTAGAGACAAATCTTTTGTCAAAATTCGATGCAACGTTGTTGTGGAGAGGTTCAATTCCTACGCACGATGACGAATAGAGGTATCTGGATCTCCGGCCACATTCTCGCGCACTGCAGCAATATTTTCAGCTGAACGGCGTAAACGAGCACACAATGGCGTTTTCCTATCTGCCACGGATCCCGTTTGTTTGAATTTACGAACAATTTTTCCAATTTCACTCTCAGTTGGTCGATTATGTTGACCAAAAAAATCTCGAAGTGCCCGAAATGAGTTTCTGTTTGAACGTCCATTTTCGTAATAGGCTTCGACAATTTTAATACTTTGTTCGATTGTTACTCTTTCTATGGTTGAAGTTGCCAAAGACAGAAGTTGTTAAATCTGAAAGAAAAAGAAAAAAATCATTAGAAGCTTAAAATAAACTCACATTTAAAATCGGTGCAAGTTATTGGAACATCCTTTATAATCATTCCAGGCTAGGGTGCGAACTAAAGGTTTCTGGCAATTAATGGACTGCGTGTATTGGAACAAAGTATTAGCTGATCTCTTGCCTCATTTTTTCATATTTTCTCAAAAAAACATGATTGTCCGTTAACCTTTGCCATTCGTTTCATATGGTATAATCATTTTTTCCCTTTTGAATAAGGATTCTTGGTATTATATTGACATCGTTTCCCACAACTAAATTAAAAAGTTCTGTCCATTCTCCCTAAAATCTTCTAGCCATTGCTTTCGCTTTTTATGCTTAATTTGCCAACTATCTTGCCGTGCAGAGAGAAAAGTGATCAGATAAATGTATAGAAAATATAACACCAGAATTTACGATTACATAAAATAAACCTTATATACTATGATCAAGAAAGCAAATCAATTTAAGGGATAGAAATGATCATAAACAGAAAATTGCACGTTATTGTAATGTCTCACAATAGCTCTAAAACTGAAAGTGATATCGTAGAAGCTAAAGAATTAGCCCTAATTTCCCTTGTTAAGTAAGAGAGAGAGACTGAAAAGGGTAATAAAATATAACTAGGAAATGACTTTACAAGAGAAAGAAAGAAGATAACAAAGGCAAGAATTTGCTATGGAGGCGCCTCAGATGAAACATGGCTGAAAATTAACGAAGTAAATCGTTGCCGCAATTTGATCCTGTGGCAAGAAAAGAAAGGATGCAATTTGTTATTGAGGGAAGAAACCAAATGTAAAAATCATCTTACTCAATAAATGGAACATGATTGAAAAACGTACAAGGAAATAGATTTAGGAGTAACAGTATCGAGTAACCTAAGACCCAGTCAACAATGCACAGAAGTTACGAAGAAGACCAACAAAATGATTAGCTTTATATGAAGACCATTTAAGTAAAAATATGTAGAATGATGTAATACTCACTCTCTACATATTTTTTTGTCCGGCCTCTCCAGGAACGCTGTGTACAAGTCTGGTGCCTGTACTACGTTAAAGATATTAGCATAATAGAAGAGATTTAAATTAATAACCAAAATGATACTTAGTCTAAAAAAACAACCCATACGATGAGCGTCTTAAGGAATTTAATCTCTCTCCATAAAACCAGCCTATATGAAGAGGTAAACTAATTCCATCTTTAAAATCGTAAAAGGCGTAGAAAATAGGAACTCTAACAAGTAATTTATAATTGACCGATCAAAGTACAGAGGGGCAAACGGTTGCAAAGTGAATCTACACCATTTAACTTGCACAAGATTAATAAGAAATTCTTTAACCGAATAATCAATTTATGAAATGGTCTCTCCTCTAACCCGATTGCCTGCATTACATTTGATTCAGTTAGACAAAAAGCTAAACAAGCACTTTGCCTAAACTAAAGGCTGACTAAATTTATAAGGGAGTAATATTTTTTTGCAATCTATCAGATAAGCGAACATCAATGATCAAGGCGACAAAGTTTAGTAAATTTAGCTTAGTTAGTGACTGCATGCTACTTAGTAAGTATAGAAAGGTCTGTTGTTGCATGGAATTTCATCTGTATTCCTTTGGATTCTTTTCTGTGCAAAATAATTGGCACTCAAATTTCAAGAGTGAGTGAGAATAGTCTAAAGACTGATATGTGTAACAATAGGTGCAGAAAATGATTCTCTTTTAAAATAAGAGATTTCTCTCTCTGCCAATGAACGTTTCCTGGATGGATCCACCAAATAATCACTATGCTGGCGCAAACGCCTTTGTTTCTAAAAGGTCAGACCTTGGAGGATCTGCCTAGAATGCTTTTTTTAACCTGAGAACTTTTTCCTCAAACTTCTGAATAAGGAAACAGAGCTATCTAAAACCAGTGTCTAATTGCTTTATGCCATCTGTAAATCAATTAGAGGTTTTAATACGTGATGTCTTCGTTAATTCGCCCTTTTGAACACACATTTAAACTATCAAGTATCATTATTTAAGTTTTCCCAATCCGCTTCGGGTTATAATCCATAAGTATGTAGCAAGTCATTAATCGTCGTTTATAAATACGTACGCGCATTCTGCCCTTACTATGTATGTAATGTTGCCGAAAATTGAAATTTTAAGGTATATCATCTTTGAATTTTTCAGATTTGTTTATTCAGAAACATTATTCTCCAACTATCTCCTCTCTCATTTATTTTCGATATAAAAAAACGTCATTCGATAGATCTCTTTCCTCTCTGTTTCTTCTAAAAAAACCTAAATCACTTTACTCAGAAACTTTCTCTCTATCTCGCGCCCCTGCAAAGTGGTTTTAATTGTATTATGGGCTGCAAAGTTGCAGCTAAAATCTACAGGATTTTGTATCCCCAGGCTATACACTTTCCTCACAATATCACCTCCAACTTCAGCACTCTCTTTACAGATCTCTTCTTCAACTTTTCGAGGAAACGATCTTGTTTATTTCCACTTTTTATTATTAAATAGGTAATAATAAACCCTATCTTGTGATTTAATAAGAATCCTGCCTGAGCTATTTTTTCTTCCTATAAACTTCCTGAATAAAGCATGGGTAAAGGTTTTATAGACAACGGCCATTTAAAAGAAGTTCTTTACTTAATGCTTAAAAACACCCCGAGAGACAGAATTAGCTTAATCTCCCGCGACGGCGCATTTTCTAATGGGGCTTTCCTCACTTAATGTAAGATTCATGATTCGTTGCAACCAAAGCCGCATCCTTAACACCCAGTTGTGACGGGTACCTGCATATAAAAGAGCAGAAAAATTTATTTAAGTTTTATTTTGCAGAATTGTTTTAAAGCACCTTGAGTTGGAAGCTTATCTACGCGCATATACAATGAGTTAGTTCAATTATGGCGTTCTCTCTCTTACTCTCGCCTATGTGTTTTCCGGTGACTGTACAGGCCAATTCTGGATAAGCACTGCCTCCTACAGGTAGGACATTGGAAATTTGGGGGAGGTTGGGTTGGCGGCTCGTGCTGTCTTGCATGCTGGTGAGCACGCTTCTCATGTAGATGGTCTTTAAGATGATCCCACTCCTTCGTGGATAATTGGTCTCACATCCACGCTGTTTGAAGCCAACTCTTCTAGATTTGAATGGTCAACCATGTATTTAATCAGTTTTTTCTTGATTTTGGATTTTATCTGTGAATTTGAGCTAAGGACCACCCGCTTCCATCCTTACATCATGGAGCTCACCATACAGTACTCTGCGCAGAATTCTTTCTTCAGGCAGGCGTATGACGTGACCCAGCCATCGCAGCTGGTGTTTAGCAATGATTGCCTTGATTCTGGTGCTCTTGATTCTCTCCATTATCGAGACGTGTAATATTCTGTCTTGCAAAGTGGAACCAAGGATCTTTTGCCGGCATCTTATGTTGAACGAATCTAGAGGTCTTACATTTCTCCTGTATGTCGACAATGTTTCACTGACAAACAAGAAAGATGATAGACGTACCTCAAGGTAGACGGTCATCTTAGTGTTTAGTTCCAACTCCTAATTTTTATAGACTTTTGTAGAGAGTAGACAGAAAGATGCTGCTGTTTGTCGAATGTGGTGCTGTCTTCAACATCCAGATGAGTGTCAGTGTAGAGGTAGCTACCTAGGTACTTAAAAGATAGAACGTTTGCGAGATTCTCACCAGCAATTTGAAACTTTGAGGGATTAGGAGAGGCTTCATCAGACCACGGTGTGAGTATTTCTATTTTCTTTATATTTCTAACAAGGTCAAATCTGGTGTATATATGGAGGGGGAGCTCTTCCTTATATCAGTTTACTTCTTCTTGACTGAAGTTGCCCCTTCAAACATTTGTCTTCCATTTGACTTAGGTATACTTCTTGAGTTCCGTAATCTTTCTTGGCTGGGTTGGTTCTTGATCTTTGTATCCTTCCTTTTTTATGTATCTTCATTTTATTGCATTTATCTTGTGTTGATGATTCCTTCTTGATTCTTGATGATTCCTTCTTGATTCTTGATGATTTGATGAGTTGGTCCTTGAAGTCGTTTTCTTCCGTTTTTCTTTCTCAAGGTGATCTATTTATCTTGAGTCTTCTTGAATTGGTCCTTCTGCGTTTTCCTTGATTTCCGTTTTCTTCTGGAGATTTCTTCATAAAAGGTTGTGGATTTTTGAGTTTTGAACGCAGTACCTCTTGATTTAAATGACAGTCACTCTAGCCATTACGCCACAGCTTAGTCCGTACTGAGTTGGTAATTTAATGGGCTAATTATATTATCGATTTGGAAGGAATTTTTTCTCTGATACATCTTCGCACCCCTACATATATATCAGTAGCAGTTGTCCAGGCATATTGCAGGGCTTCTGGTGAGTTAGCCACCAGAGCACAGACATATGCATACTGTAGGTCAAAAATGGGGTCTCTTAAGAGCTTGGGTTCTTACATGGAATTTCCTATTGTTAAAAAGGCTGCCATCTCCCCTGAAGCTGATGATTATTCCTCTTCTCTCGCGGAAAGTACGGTGAAGTAGTGTAGTGACGCATACTAGTATATGTTGAATAATACTGCGGCCATCACACACCCTTGTCTTACCGTAAAGTTAAAAGCAAAATGGGTTGACTCAAGACTACACAGTATCACTTTTTCATACATACCGTTGTGGAACTCTCTTACAATCTTTACGAATTTGGGTGGACAGCAGGAAATATGCGAGATCTCCTGAAGAGTTTACCTGTTTACAGTATCAAAGGCCTTCGTGAGGTCAATGAAAGCCATAAACAGATTTTTGTTTTGCTCTCTAGATTTTTATTGCAGTTGCCGTGCTATTAAGATCATGTCAATTCTACCTCGATCATCCTTACGAACGCCACATTGCTATTTCGGCAGTCGGTCTTCT
The DNA here is from genome assembly GCA_963969495.1 of Ceratothoa steindachneri. Lineage (NCBI taxonomy): Eukaryota > Metazoa > Arthropoda > Malacostraca > Isopoda > Cymothoidae > Ceratothoa > Ceratothoa steindachneri. The sequence goes on along the minus strand of OZ018319.1, from coordinate 85,523,279 downwards.
GTGATCAAGAATGTTAGTGTCGGCAACATTATTTTAGAGAGGATTTTCGAGGAAACAGAAGGTAGTGATATACTTCTTCTGTTGCCACAAATGTTTTTATTGCACTTGTTTTATATATATTGTTATGATATTAATATCCTTCTACTTTTGGGGCACTTGCTTAATGTCCCGCACCTACAGGATGAATTTACAGAAGTATGTTTCAGCAATTGTCACTCTGCTTAAAAATCTCTGCTGGTATGTTATCAGGGCTAGAAAGTAGGAAAAAGATCCATCTAATTCAAGTATGGCAGTGTTATCGGTCCGGTTTGCTTGATTTAGTAGGTCTTGAAAGTGTCCGCCCTATCTTTGGTTTATTTGACTTTGTTTTCTAAGTAGCCTAGTCCTATTAGCTGCTTAACTGCATTAAATGAAAAACTTTTGGAACCATAAACTATTTTCACAGCATCGTAGAGGTGGTGGATATCATGAGATCATATTCTTTGCACTTCACTCAATGTGTTCTTGCAGTGCATTTCCAGGGTTTAAGAATTTAGGTACTTTAGAGAGGTATTGGGAGCTTTATGCATACTATCAAGTAGAGGAAGGATGACTTCAGTATTCTTATCAAAACATTTTTTGTGCTATTTGGTTTGGGTACCAAGTGACTTTTCTGCTATTTCTAGCACCGTAGCAATGAAAGCATCCCAGTTCTTTGGTAATTGAATTATCATAGCAAAAGCTATGGCACTCTAGAAACTATTTCTTAAGTTCTTTCTTTCAAGATAATTGGTGTTATGTCTCTTTTTATTTGATTTTTGTCGATGCATAAGCGGGCAGATAGAGAGTTTTAGAGTAGATCTAAAAAGCTATCGTGTGTCTATAGGCTAATCATATATGAGTAACACCTTTTTATATGCATGTACCATGTCCCTCACATGTGATTGACACCTCAAATTTCTTTTAAACCGTGTAGCTCAGCTGTGAATAACGCCTATTTAAATCCGAAGGGCAATAAATAACCTTGGTTCCTGTGGCTAATATGTTGCAACGCCCTTGTTTTGAAAATCAATATTTTAATACAATTGTGTTAATGATAAACCTAAATTCCATTCATACTTTGAGTAGAAGTGTAACAAAGGAAATAGACAACTTATACAATACTTATACTCCAAATGCATCATAATCCTATTATAAAAAAATAATTATTACTTGTTAAAGACACTGAAGTACAAAAAAATATAAAAAACGACATTTGGCTGTGTTTACTTTCGTGGTGTAGTCCTTAATTGTACCAACTTCTTCCTCAAAATTGAAAAAAAACCAATCCAATATCATCTCTTAGTAGGAATTTTACCTATTTGCATCATTTTACATCCTAAGCTAAATAAAATCTCTGGCATTAGTCAGGACACACTTATTAAGTAACCGTTCATTAACCAGATCCAAACTAATACAGGGACCTTCCGGATGAAAACATTAGCACACTGGAATAACTTGTTTTACCTATATTTACTTATCTCAGGATTAGGCGTTTAGACCTGCAAAACTGATATGACAAAGCGTAAAAGAAAATTTATACTAACTTATATAATATAAAATTGATAAATAATTTACCTATCTCCTTATCCATCTTTTGCTTTATGAAACTCCCCACAACATACTATGCAGAGGAATGGTTTTCCCTCCCATTGTGGACAATAAGTGTTGACTAGTTTTGCTTTTTTCTAGCAACCTCTCTGGCCTGACTTTCGTGAAGTCGTTTATAACAGCCCACGCACCTTCTCCTTGTTCTTGCTGATTTTTTTTTAGCTTCTGTAATATTATGTTCCCCACTTAGTGATGGTCGTGGATGTCTTTCATGCTGTAACTCTAAGAAAGACGTTGCCATTTTCTCTCTAAATTCTCTTATTCCAGTCGACTTGCAAGTAAATCGTTTGTAAATTATGTAAGAATTCACAGATCCACAACAAAAGCTTTATGGCAATTTTTGTATCTGCATTGCTGTGGGGATTTTGCCTTACTCGTTTACACTTTTGAGTCTCCACCATTTATGGGCTGTGCTTTGTCAAGAGAATCCTAACAACCCTTGTGTCAGGCCAATTTAGAACAACAATTCCATGGTCTTCGTCTCATGCAATCATGTCTACTCTTTTAGCTGGTTTTGTATCACTTCCTTTGGTAGTTGCCTCCTAGTTGTTCATCGGGTTCCAACAGTATGGAAAGTTTTTTCCGATAAAAAGAATCGACCTAGTTCATAGATCGTGTAGAAGTTATCGACGTATAACGTTATCTCTTAATTTCTCAGTCCCTTTGATAGTTCCTGAAATCTCCTTTGTGTCTGTCTAACTTCCCTTCCTCTTGTTGCATGATTTTCCTCATATACTTGTAATTACCAGCAATATCGTTTGGTACAACAAAGTTTAAACAGCTTTATGCCGTATTTGTGCGCATTAGAAGGTATATATTGACGGAAAACCAAAAGGCCTCTTCAAGGAACGAGGCTTTCATCAATAACTATATTTTCGTCAGGTATATACAATTCCTGAAACTTTCTCTGTAGTAAATCAATCAGAGGCTGAATTTTTCCTCTCCTGTTGGGTGGTTCAATAGTCTTATTGTTAGCAAAATGGATATATTCAGGATCTCCTGAAACCTGTTTCGTGACATATTTTTTAAGGCAGCTACGTTCTTTTAAAGAGGATGTGTTGACTATTAAGAAGCATTCCTTCTTTGGTTTACTAAACCCATCAAAGATATTTAAACCTTAATATATTTGAATTTCTTTTTCATTTATTATATCCACCAAACTGATGCAGGAGGCGCTAGTAATAGGCTGAAACATACAATTCTGAGCGTATGTGTATGTTTTTTGTACAATATAGGAAACTACTTCTTTGCCACTTACGGTTTCGAAACATTTCAGTGGACTAATACTCATATCTAATGATTTTTTAAGTCTCTTTGTCCAATATAAGGAAATAATGGAGTTCGGATTTATAATCTGTGTAGCAAACTTTACTTATGATTTTATTATCTAAATTTTCTTCTTCTCTTCTCAGGTCATCAAACATACTGCCGTCTATATCATTATCGCTTTCACTTTCATATTTATTTGGGCTGTAGTTGGGATCTCGTACAGAGTCATTGTCAGGTGAAATATCATCGTCTTCAGTAAGAAGATCATGCAAATCTTAATCGGGTATACGGTTTCTGCTAGCAATATTGGGCTAAATAATAAGTCTAAAATAAATTAAGTCTAAAAACTTTTTTTAATGTATTTAGTTAGTAAAAGATTTATGCTACCCCCCCACCCAAAGACACATGAGTATATATAAAGCTACAATTCTATATAATATTTCAGTAAAACTTAGTAATTATATAGGCTACTAACATAACGGTGGCTAGAATCCAGGAATAACACACTTGCCTACTAGTATCCTACCCTTTTACTTATTTTTAGACTATGAATAATATATTTGCATCCTTGGCTTAAGACCGAATTATTTTACTCATTTTTAGACTCAAGAACAAGCCATATGCCTTCTAGCCTTAGTTTACTCATATTTAGGTTCTATGGACAAGATATTACCTTCTAGTGTCATTCTACACATTTTTAAACTCTATGAACAAAAGCTCACCTTCCAGTATCATGTCACTTATATATGAGTGACATGTCACCGGGAACAAAAGTCTTGCCTTTCAGGAGCATGTCACTCATTTTTCAATATCACAAAAGAAACTAAAAACGCTCTACATATATACACGTTTATATGTGAAGGGCTTCCATTCAGTCCAGTAAAATCACGAACTACCACTCCAAATATTTGCTTGGATCCAGCATCTTATCAAGATATTGACTTTGAAATCTAAGGTGTTATACAAATTTCATTTCTATGCTATGGAAGTAACTTCACCTTAATTTAGCCTCTTACTTTCTTCAATGACATGAAGCAATTTTAATTATTGTTTCCCTTCTTCCGAACCTGGACATTGTGCCGTCCTGAAATGTTATTTCATCGTTTCTTAACTCAAAGCTCCAAATTTTCTTATTATTCACCCCTTGGTATGTGAAGTGGATATTAATCTCTCCTTTGTACTCTTTGCCACCTTTCGTTTTGAAACTATTTGATAAAATGGGTTATTGCATCTAAAATATTGATATTTAATTATCATAATAATAGAAGATTTGCCTCTTTCCTCATTTGTATACACCTTTTCCTTGTGCTAGGAAAGTATTGAATAAGAAATACATGTTAGATTATATACACATAATTATTTCCGAACCTATAATAACATGATGCTTTGGCGAAAAGATCTCGCATACTGCAACAGTTCTTCGTGAAAATTGATAAACATCACATAAACCTGTTAATAACATAGTTCGAATGACACCTATGCCATGAATCTCGGTCACTCGCAGTATTTACATTCATTAATATAATGTAAAAATATAGACCTCGTAAATAGAGTCAATCAGAGCTTCCAGGAAGGCAAAAAATAAAATAATTATAGCTTCAAATATTGTGACTACTGAAAATACAGGCACTAATCGGTTAAATCACAATTTATTTTTGTTATATTTTTTCAGGCAGTTAAATATGATGGAAAAGGAATGATGCAATAAATAGGAGGAGTCGGAGAAACCGTTTCTACCTGAATCCGCGTAAACAAATCTGAACAACTAAGAAAATCGGCAGCACATTACTCAATTGTCTGAAAAGGAATAAATATAAATCTATAAATGGAACTTAAGAATGAAAAAATATCAAAATACTCACAATTTGAGAATTCTACAGTCTCTATTTTAAATTTATTTATTTAAAAAAGTTTTTCATTACGACGATTGTGTAGATTTTGGACCCATGATGAGATAGCCAAGTTTCAGCAGGGGACATTTCAAAAAGCGTCGACTCTTCAAACATAAAGCAGGGCATAAGTTTTGGCTGGGGCGAATTTTTTTGTTGCTAATAGATGTATGTTGCTTAATATTATTTAAATACAATTTTAATTTTCTTTATGTATCACAAGGTGATCAAAATGATATTTATATGTCTCATATTTTTATGACCCTATTATTATGTTTTGGTGATGTCTTAGCCACTTCGTTTGTAATTAATGATACCTGGCTCTGAATCATAATAGAAACTAATATATGACCACAAAATATTTATGAAGAGTGCGTAGGGTTTTCTCTTTTGAGACATTTTTGCAACTATTCTTTGTTAATATGGGCTTTCATGGGATCAACTTTCTCTCGTGACAAAACCTTTAACCATGGATGTATAAACTTCAGAATTGGTATTTTGGAGTAATCTCAAGATCTTGAGATAAACCTTCTTTCTCCACTTTTTGAAGGGTCCGATTTTTTCTTATTCTTTCATTTGAGGATTAGATAAAAGACGTCGTGCTTCTTCGTTTACACTTTAATATTTAACATAAAATAATTTTCACCTCATTGTTTTTCGTTAATGTTAGATTTTATAATTATCTGGTCGCGCAAAAACACTATGTGAACTATATTTAGATACACTCTTAAGTAAAGATTATAGGGTTATCAAATCTCTGTCTCTTCTTTCGTTAAAGGTCTTCTAAGCATTATTTTTTACAAGATGTCTCAAAATTTTATTTAGATATTTTAAAGAAATTTATTTGATAGCATCTTGGCAAGAGAAAGATTTGATTATATTCTGAGGCGGTCTCAAATCTAGGTACGAATTCTGGATCACCATTTTACTCTTTTTAAATTGAAAAATATAAAATTTTCTCTGAATTTGGGCTAATATCATAAATAATTATGGGGTAATCAACTCGAATATCCCAGTATGTTAAAATTATAACTTTATACCAACATATACAAATATAAAAGCATACTAGACCCTGAAAATCACCCTGACTGCCCCCGTTGAAACCGCCAACTGATAGACGACACAACTCATTTGATTCTCGCTTGCCCTCCCCTCGAACTGCTCTCACCTGATTATCATATCACCTCACTTAAAGGTCTCTAGAGAAAATCGCCCACTGTGGCCGCAGAGTTTGACTCAAGATGACCAGTTGGCCACAAATTAAATAAGTTTATTCCAATTTGTCAGATAAACATAGATGTTTGGAGGGGCAATATCTACCGAATTATATTAAACAAGTAAAGCGATAAAACATAATACTACACACAATATGGAGCTGAGTTAATTTAGCTATTTGTTAATTTAGCTAAAACTATTTAGCTATTTGTTAAATGTAAAATTTACAACTGGTAGAATGCGACAGCCAGATCTCGCATTATTGCGAATCGGCTCTTTGTTGATAATTCACAAAATAGAGAAGATTAAACTAGGATTTCTGATGCGACTGGTATGTTTCCAGGAAGAACGAATTAAATGGTGTTAATTAATTTAGCCTATGGTTGATCCGCCTAGCAATCCGTCATTACGGAAAAAATGTTATAATGATAATTGCATTATCGGTGATATGCGCTCTCTGAGTACTTTGTAGCTCATATTGGAATGCGTGATGCAACATTTCATAGAAGTGCACTTCCACAGATTTATCTACAACAGCCTTGGATCAAATGGATTGGTAAAAATGAATTGTGCCCTCAAACGCCAGATTGTCATCGCATGGTTTATAAAAAACTAACTAAAAGGTTACTGAAAACGAGTTAGAAGAATATTCATTTGTTAGTATAAAATAACATTGCATAGCCGAGAGATAGGATCGTCAATAGAAAATGATTTATTGGATATTATAAAATAATAAAAATTCCAAACGATACCAAATGTTGAGATGTTTACTCTAATTAGGTATATTCCAGAGAATTTTCAGCAACATTTCAACATCTTGTGTGACATTATTGAATTAATTTCTTAAACTCCGTTACTCTTACCTAGCAAAGTCTAATAATGCAAAAGTAATAATTATTTTATTCTCATCAATAACCTAATAAACTCAAATTATGGAAGTTATTTGGCTAAAATACATCAGTCCAAGAAAATAATCGAATTAGAGAGCATCCTCCTGCCTTTCGAATTGAATGTTCTAGTTTCAAACCTACCTTGAACTCCATTATTGTCTAATAATAATACTAAGAACAGATATCCATCCTCTACACCAAATAAAAACCTCTAAATGTCTGTATCATCTCAAGTGCTTCTGATTTCCTTACTAGTCCTTAAAACACTGAAGAGGAGGAAATATTGGAATTTCGCCTTCTTGGGTGAAAAACTTGACATTTTGTGATTGAAGTATGACAAGTTGTAAATATGAATCGGTGAATTTGAATTTTTTTCTTGTTACAATGAAAAAACGAGATTTAACTGACAAAATGCAAAACTCACTCGTGCTACAAACATGGAAAATGATTGCCACGAATATTAATGGTTTATAATGTATTTCTGAAAAGCATTGGAGGAGAATGCTGGACATGTTAGTCATAGAACATAGATATCTGCAAATTAAATCGTAAGGAAAGTTATCGTTCCCCATATTGAATTCATTATATTTTGCAGGGTACAGTATGATTGACATCAAAAGGGGATGGTAAAAAAAAACACGCAGATTGACAGGGGAGACGCGAGAAAGCAGAAGAGTAACGCGAGAGGAACTTCCGTAGAGAGGTTTTCAGTAAAGATGGGGCTACAGCTCGGGTCGGTGTGGCGAAAGCGAACATATGGCAGAAGATTAGCTGAAGGGAAATTTAGCTATAGGAAGATTGTCAGGGAAGGTAGGACTTGACAAGTCAAGGTTATCAGAAACGAACGGAAATGTCGATAACAGACAGCAAGAGATCAGCCATCCCGAGCTTCGATTTGATAGAGGTCGTCAGCAAGCGAAGAATACTGACAATTCATAATCGTCAATAGAGAAAGGCAGCATCAAGTGGATTAGAAAATAATAAATTTATCAGGTAAGATCTTTAAGATTTACTTTGTTTTAATTTTTAAATGTTTTTCAAAGTTTTCTTCTGAACGCTGCTGTGACGGGATTATTTAAAATGTATGTAAAACATCTTTGAGACATATTTTTAAATTGCTCCACACAACAAAAGAAGATGTTTCAGAAAATTGGAAAACATGGTGTAATCCCCACTCCCCAGCGATTGACATTATGTTAGATTAGGTTGGTCAAAAAGGATTATTGATTATGGGAACTAGATAAACTTTCGCTAGAAATGTGAGAAATAGGTGGTCTTGTTAGGCTTATTCCCAACAAAGACTGGCAGCCAGAGACTACATTTTGTAAAGTCTTGAAAGAGAAAATGATTGGTATATACAGGGTGACCCCTAAAAACAGACCTGCAACAATATTTGTGATATATCCTTCATTCATTCATTTACTAATCACCGTTACTTTGCGGGACATGACAGAAGCAATGAGTGTGGACACAATTAGATCTCAATTGGAGCTCCAGCAAAGAATATACTGCGTAAAACATTACTACAAGACAGGCTCGTTTAAAGAAGGGCAGGACACTTTCATGTATCAGTTAGAATGGGAAAAAGTCTCCCCCCAAGAGAAGAATTCAGGCCTGCGTGGACCACTTTAGAGACAGTGAAGAACCTCAATGCAACGAGTGACAACCGTCCAAGCCATTTAGGACGCCACAGGAAGCGTACAGCTGAGCTGATCGGGAGAGTGAGAGAGTCAGTTCAGCTGAGTCTTAAACGTTATGTGCGCAAGTGAAGTCAGTACCTCTTATATCCCGGGAGACTTGCAGGAGAGTGCTAGTAATGGATGTTAAGGCCTGCCCATACAGAATACATACGAGGCAGACCCTTACAGTTTCAGACAAGGAGCAGAGAAAGGCTATGGCAGTCAAGATACTGGAGAAGATTCAGGAGACCCCAACTTTCCTTAACTTCCTTTGGACCTCAGATAAAGCTTAATTCCATCTTGAAGGAAAGGTAAATTCGAAGACAAATGTATTCTGGAAATCTTCAAACCAATTGAGGTAGCCACTAAGCTTCTACACTTCCCTAAGTGAACGGTGAGGACTGGGCTGTAATCTCAGTCAGAGGCATCATTGGATCATTCTTCTTCGATGAATCTTGCGCTACAATGACAGTCACCAAAAGCGGTATGTTGAGGTCCTCAAAACCTTCAAGAGGGAGCTGCAGACACTGCTGCCGTCGCTTATGGGGGAGAATTTTTCCAGCAAAAAGGAGAAAGCTCTCACACCTCCAACCTACCCCGAGATTGGCTGAAAGAGAACTTTGGTGACCTTGTGTTTAGTCTCAACACTCATTTTGAGTGTGCACCTCACAGCCCAGAGCTTATCCCCCCAGATTTCTTTCTCTGGGGCTACCTTAAAGACAACGCGTACGCAGGGAGATCCAAGAGCATCACCAAACTCAAGGAAGCCATCAGGGAGGAGATCAGATCCATTTGTAGGTCGGTTTATAAGGACGTCATGGACAACTTTGTGCTGCACCTCAAGAAATGCACTGAACTAAATAGAGGTTATCTCGACCACATACTTTATAATAAAGAAGAAATGCCCAAAGACTCTCATGTTTTGATAGGATGTTTTAAACACAATAAACTAGTTATCACCAAATTTTCATTCAATCCTTACAGAAAATTAAGAAATGAGTCCAATCGAAAGTTGTGGCCGGTTTTAGGAGGTTACCTTGTATTCAGACGGTTCTTCTTTATTTTGGAAATGTTGTATAAATTCATAGTTTGGTCTTAGCTGAGTGTTGCAGAGGACGAAAAAAAATAATCCAAATTTTTCCTTTAATGGAGACGTTTAACTACAAATCTGTCTCCAGTAGTGAATAAAAAACCCACGAATGCAATGTTCTTCGATTGCGTCAGAATCCTGTTCGGCCACGACCTGCATCAAGTACCCATTATCCCTTCTTGCTTAAATCCTGCGCCATTAAGGTATCGCAGGAATTTAGGAGTCAGCGTATGGTTAGGATAGAAGAAAAGTATTAATCTCTTAATGTTAGCAAAAGTTATTATAATGTCAGGTATCTAGGCAAGCTAAGAATACTTTTTAAAAACTGGTGCAATAATGAAGCCAATTAAAAAGCAGGTTAAGCGGGTACCAAGAGACAAAGTAAAACGGAGAATAAGGAAAATAGAGAAAAATAATTAGAAGATACTTTGAATCAAAATCAGCAAAGCAAACTCCCATTGAACACTAAAAATTGAGACGGGGCTGCATATGCAAGAACTCCATGAACAACTTGTTACAAAGAATAAAGGTGTGGAAGTGTACATACTTGAACTTCATTTCATAGCCCACAAAAGAAATAGTTAGTTAGAAATAGAAAAGATATTCCTCAAAGAAAATCCAACAAATTTAGATGTTTATGTAGTGAAGTTCATCAGAATTTAACCCCAAAAGCTAGACTTAATTTCTCTCCTGATTGCATCTATTAAATGCACGAATGCTCGAGTCGAATTTTACTCATGTCAGAAGATGGGTGTTTCTCCTTTTTTTTATACACAGCGCATTGTTTATTGGAAATGAGAGAGCAAAGAAATGGCTGACCTGATTGAATTTCAAAGGAAAAATGCTTACTCTAGAGCAGAAAAAACCCGCATGGAGGCTTGGTACTCTCAGAAAAACCCCAGTGCATATTTCAGTTTACTAAGACCTACTTAGAGACGGAGAGTTTAAAGGAAAATATTAATGCTTCAGAATAGTATCCCTAATTAATTATTTGAAGAAAATAATAACAGAACGAAGCCTCATATATAGACTACAAGGAAAAGTTGAGAACCCCATTCACAAAATACGTCATTATGAGAACCAGCATGTGCAACAGGCATATCCATAACAGTTCTTTCGATCGTTCATTCCTCGTAGCGGATCTTCAATTCCATTTCGTTAAAGTCTTCACCTCAGTAAGTTATATTTTCAATATCATTTCAAAACACCTCGTTAATAAAGAAACATCTTTTATTCTCCCTTTCAACGAGAAATAATTCTTAGGTATTTAGTATTTATAGACTTGCAACATCAGGAAATATAACAAGTGTTATTATTATTCACAATTTCATTTTTTTTTTACTCATGAGGAAGGAGATATTTTTTCTCTACGCCTTGTTGAACTTTTTTAGACAAATATATTGAGTATAATAAAACAGGGAAGAAGGGTTTGATTCCTATCACTATTGTAATAATTGGCAATAGACAAGATGGTTGGTGATGTACTTTGAATAAGGAATATGATATAATTGAGTCCAGCAGGAGGAGAAGAACTGTGCAGTAAGGATCAATAATGTGATTGAGAGTGTTGTGATGAGGTTGAGAGCGGCACTTGTAGATGGTAACTCGATATTGGAGTTATGGATCTCTTCTGCTGTCTATTTTTAGCCTGATATTTCTTGTGTCTATATTATGGCAAAGGATAATAGCAAAAAAGCGAGAAAGCTCCGTTGCAAAACATGTGGTACCAGCCGGAGCCAAAATTCACTCTTCTCAACGGGCAAACCTCTGCTAGTTGATCCCCTGACGACAGAAAGATGCCTTCTTGAAATATATTGGTAATAAATTGCTATTTTGAAGTTGTAATCCAAGTTATTTGGCGGTCAGATGAGAGAAATAAAAAGTTGGCGATTTGGATGGCGGCAGGGATATACCGTAGAAAGATTCTTATTCAAATCACGGTAGTAATAACTCTGAAGATCACAAATATGATAAAGAGTATAAAATAATAATAATAATAATGATAAATCCATTTATATTACATATGATAGAATAACCAGATACTCTTTCTTTTATACAAGAACAGCAACATCAGATAAGGATGTAAATATTTTTTCTCAATTATCGAATGAAAATGCGTTCTTCAATAGGCACTGACTGTTACACGGAACCTTCAAATATGACAGGTCTTCAAAAAGTTCTAGGCAAGTGGAATTTAATTAAGACAAATAGGAGTATATTTTTTGGCTTTCATATCTTTCTGTTGATGATGTCAAAAGATCTATTTTAATGTTTTTAAATTATCAGTCCTCAGTTTTATACATATGTTTTAAATGGATGGTATCATCAATTGCAAAAGTTTTTTACCTCAATGGAGCTTATGTTAAAAATTTAAACTTTGTAGCAGAATAAGGTCAAAGGGCGACCAAGTGCCCTTTTGTACCCACGTGGTTCTGAAATCACCGCATGAATCTTTTAAGTCACGGCTGAACCAGGGTAAGGATGCAGCCTACGCCGTTATCACACCCCAGCCGTGTTTGCCCAGGGCCCCATTTCATCGTCTCCCATGGCCGCCTTTCAGGCAACATTCCTGCCTTCTGCCAGAAGATCAAAGTTTGTCGAACAGTCCACACCGACGTTATTACAATCTCCCCCTCCCCACCTTGAAGGCATCAACGACTTTTCCCCCAACTCGCACGCGTGGGTGGAGGTGGCCGCCAAGGCCACCAAAAGCCACCTCACAAGGTGTCTATATAATCCTTCGACTCAGTTTACTCAGCAGAACTAATAGACTTCCCACCCACTACCGTGGACGAGCTGAAGGACGCTCGCCTCTTCCCGCGATGGGAGACATCGGCGATGTCGATTTGAGAACGAAGGCTAAATCGACATCCGTGAACTCTGCCAAAGTCAATTGGCGTGTATCTGACAAGAATTCCTATCTCCGAAGGCTATCTACGAGTGCTCCATCATCTAAAGCGAGAGTTAACCCGACTTCCCCCTTCGCAGTCATCGTTTCACAACTGGCCCTTTCCTACAACGAGCACGTAAGCAATTGTAACCGTTGCCGCCTGCAGATTGATCTAGAATCTGGCTTACCAATTCAATCCAATCTTTCTGTTTTCGCCAATGTTTAGAATCCCCCTTTAAATCACTGACCTGAATCTGACCTTCTTATTCCCTAATTAACTTACCTATATCTCGCGTAGACATTTAACTCGGTCTTTTACGACCATTCCCTTTAAACCAAATTTTGTGTATATCTAAATATTATTTTGTTGCTAGTAAAGATATATTTTTATCATTGTCTTTCTTTTGCAATCCCAACGCGTACCAGCTACCTGTTAATCATTGGCCAACTTGCACTTTTAAATATTTGTTTGAAAAAGGACCCCACAAAGTTAATAATAAACCATCCCCACTGGACTCACAACAATTTCCCTATTCACTAACAGTCTTCAAAAAACTTCATCCCAAAGCCGCCAAAGTACCTACGTATATATAGAGAGAGTCTAGCTATTCCACGACAAATTTATACCTCGATTTGTTTTCCTTTTATTCAATTTTTTTAACGAATTGTTTGAATACCTCTCATAGTATGGCGAACAGCATTACGAGTAACTATTTAAGGTACAGAACCCGGAATATATCATCGACTGGGAAACTCATGCGACTAATGACTAGCTTTGGTTAAAGAGGTACCCAATAATCTAAATATAATTATTTCCACATTGTATTTCTTTATTAATCTCAAATTTTTTATTTGCTCTCTTGATTTATTTTGGATTAACAATGATAAGTCCTAAATAAAAAAAATACTATAGAAAAACCTGATTCACCTCATTGACTGATTTCCCTCTTCATTAAACTCACTTTATGCATGAATTCGCTCCAAAGAAGCATAGAAAATCAATCAAGAGGGCAAACATAGCTTATTCCGTGTCGCTGGTGTGCAAACATTCATGAAAAAGGCAGTGATGGCTGCAATAAAAGAAGTAACTTTAGAGCAGAACAAATGCACATGAGCAGACATGTTTGATGTAATAACCCAGAAGTCGAGAAATACGAATAAGATCAGTGAATAAATATCTTTTTCTGACCTTTAATAGCTTGAAAGGATGGAAGCAAGAGAGCTATGATTCCGCAGAATAAAACTGTGTGTGTACATATATCAGTGCTTATGTTTGTTCACATAAGTTATATTCTATTTTAAGTCATGCAGGTTGCCATGTAAATGTTTACAGATGAAAAATTCACACAAAATACTTAAGATTATGTCCCAATTGCAGGGAAAATAACTAGTTTTAAATTATTTATGATTATATAGGTATCGAGTATTCCTTAACGAGAATAGATATTTATAATCATGGGAACTGAATGTAATTGTATCTTCTTGGTATCAATTCAGTTAATCCACATAAAAACCTGAATTGGTTTAGTAACTGCCATCGTTCCATTCAATCTTTGTGCATATAATCTATAGCTTAAATTATTCTATTAATTTGTAGGATGCTTGAACGTTCTGTGTTTTCTTGGTGCCGATGGTATAATGGTAGCAGTTGCCTCGATGATATCGAATTACCATCATCACATTTTCTGGCACAATTGTTCCGCAAACGGCTTTGATGCGGGTGTGTGTGGTGGATTTTTACTTGATAACTTTGAAATTCTCTCTTAGAGAATCTGATTTGCCTTCGATTTTGATTTGAAGTTAAGACGTCTGATGTTACAATTACGTAATAGAATTTACATTAATTCCCCTCCCCTTCGTCTTTCTCTTTCAATAATCCATGATTAAACATGTTGAACATAAACGAGAAATTGGTATAATACATATAATGATACCATGAGAAAGGAGTAGAAGGAAAAGATCGATAATAAAGAAGATAAATAGAATGAATGAAAGGAAAGGTGCAAAAGGAGCTTCTATAAAATGGATTGCTATAACAAAACCTATTAATCTTATTGAAAAAAAAGGAAAGTGTGATACAAAAAAAAATCCTCGAGGTATAAATTCGAGGAACAAATTCGCATATTGCCGTGGGCGGTGCCCTCATCATTCGCAACCAAATGGCTAGTAGATTGTTCTACTACATTATAGTTGCTCTGAAATTGCCTGCACTGACCTTTTGAAATTTCACTACAAATTTATTATAAGCGGATTTATTCATTACCGCATATTTCGGTTTATACTATTTTCAACTTATAAACATTTTTAAACTACTAATTATACTGAACAACAACCAAAGTTCAATAAACCAAGAGAAAAAAGGCCCATTTGCCTTTCTCACTCTATGGCGGAGGCAGAAACAAATTATACTAAAGATTTATAACTCCGCCAAATTAAAGTGAAAGGATGTTTTGGTAAGAACAAACACAATATTGTCTACCTTAGTTTGGAATCCGCGATAAGACCAGGGCCGTACATGAGTAAAATCGAAAATAGCGATGATGTAAACGAGTATGATGAAGAAGCACATACTGGTATGAGTGAAACAAATGCAGTCTTATTTGTTGTACAGAAGAAACAAAACTGTTCTGCCAAGCAGAATTAAAGGATTTAGTCAGAGAGTTGACGCCGCTGGAGAATAAAGCTGAACTGTCGCCACCTCGTCTAAAAGAAAATGCTGTTCAAGAAGAGTGTATGAGTAACATTTTTCAGGAGAAGGAATAAAACCATTACTTTATATTTTACAGTTTATGGAGTATTCTGTTTTTGCATCGACAGTGATCGATTATTCTGCAGCACATCGTAAAGGTTGGATTCTTCTCAATGCCCTTATTTAGTTTGAAAAAAAAACCCTGAAAGCCTTTAAGAAGTGCAATGTACATGAGAGTTATGAGAAGATTTACGTACTATTAGATGGCATAAAATACCCTGAAATAACTCTCAAAATTATTTGGAGATTTGAAGGTAATTGGTATGTTGATGGAATACACTCTCGCTTCGTAAAATATTGCTTTTTTCTTTGCCTCTCTCAAAGGCACGCAAATATTACAAATTAATTGCATTCTAGCTGGCTTTTGCGACAGGCATATGAATGGAATTTCAAACATCGAGAATAAACCTATTGTGTCTTCGAAAATTTTTCTGTTCCTTGCGCTTCATATAAAACTCAGTTTGGTAAAGGAATTTTGCAAATACTGATGAAAAGAAACTAAAGGATTTTGATTGAGTTGTACATAAAGAGTCTATGATCACGAATATAAACCTAAATGAAGGCTTCTTCGTCGCTTCACATTTTAAATTATTCATAAAGCTCAAAGGAGGATCTAGATCTGTATGCATGGATTTCAAATGGGTGTCTTTGTGACAAATTCTTGAGAAATGAGAAGACAACATACTTTGAAAATGGCCTTAAAATAATTCTAAGATCATTTGCTACTATATGGTGTAGGTTGTCTCTCGAAGTAATTTAACTTTATTCACCTTTGAAAGTTTTTAAAAGAACTTGGGAGTATGAACCATCGAGAGCACTATTTCTGGAAAGATTTTTTTTTCTAAGGTGTCATTCTGGCAATTGCCATAAAAGGCATAGCCGGCAAAATTAATTGCTAGCCTATTCTTAGGCTACAAAACATATTCAGAAGTGAAGAAATCTCTAGCCTATTCTTAGTCTAAGTTACATGTCGAAAAATTAAAGCAAATAAAAACCAAGCCAATAAACCAAAAAAAAACCTTAAAGCTCAACAAAACCCTACAGACTCAGAAAAAGGTAAGCTCTGCTACCAGATGGAAGCCCTCTCATTCTAGAGCGCGAATAAACTCTATCACATCAAAACTATATCAAATGGAGGATTCATTCATCCAAATATTCGATAATAATTCAATTCGGTGTGCTCTAATCCGTAGAGTAAAAGGTAAAATGCGTAGCGATCGCGCTCGGATGAGGTAACATGGTCGAGGATTCCCCAGACTGTGATATTCAACAAGAATGTGCCGGACAGTCCTGGTGATCAAGCAGTCTTTGCAGTAAGACACAAATGAGCGCTTTATCAAATGGCTTTGCATCCTAAGAGGAAGTCTAATTCGGAGGCGACAGAAAGCAACCAGAATCCGTCGAGGCATTGAAGTTTAGGTCCACGGAAATATTGCAAACGACTTTATTCAACTTTAATTTCTTTCGGCCTTCTTTCATCTTCTATTGCAGACAACCATAAAGGCTAACCTGCTTCCCACCAGGTGATGAGACAAGGCAATCACGAAACGCTGATCTGGTTTCACGGTACTTAAAGTATGTTTGGCACCCTTATTACCGCACTAATTTCCCAATATTCCTACATGTCCAATAATCTAGCATAAATCAATCTCGATATCTCTTTGATGGTAGCAGCTGTGGCTTTACGGATCCTGCTAAATAGGTAAGCGGAATTTACAAAGCTTCATGCTGTGAGCTGTTATGGATCAAAATTCTTCCAAAGAACATGGCGTAATGCATAATCTCTCGTAACAAGCTATGTATTGGCTCCAGCTCCATCTTCTAGACGGAGACAGCACCCGTCGGCTTCGAACAAAAGTAATACGACGTAAATGCCAACCTTTTGTTCATATTTGGAGTCATTCTTCTACATTTACATGCCATCAGCATGACATAGTTTGTGCTCTAAGAATTTTGAACACAAAATTCCCGGCGTTATAGAAGCTTTGGTAGCAGAGTCGTCATGAAAAATCTTCAAATATGCAACCCTCCAGGATGGCGTACTGAGCAGAACCAGAAGAGCTATCGACCCGTGAGCTACATAGAACTCTCAATATAGCTGTATTTCCCTAAATCTGATAAGTTTATAATATGATTTGCGTCTTGTGAGAGCAAAGCTCGCGGGGTGAAAGGGGAATAGTTATTAAATGTAAAAACACCTAGGTTTGCATGTAGACGTGCATAATTCACTGCTTACTGCGCAAACCAAGAGTCATTCTTTACGATCGATAAAGAGACTTTCTATAGGGAATATACTTTAGCCATGGGTAATCAAACCGAGATAAGAGCGGTGGATCGAGTCCACCTTCCGTAATCTCAACTCAGTGCAGTTACGTAAAATTCCATCCCTATTCATATATACTAGTTTTGAGATTCCTCCCAATCTGATTAGTTCATGTTATGTGGTTAGAAAAAGTTGTTCAGTCATTGCGGTCGTGTAAGAACGTGGCCGGGCATCTTTTGTAATTTAAATATCGGCATGAAGTTATTTTTTCGTGTGAAACTTTCTTTTGGGATGGTAGCCTAGCCTACCATGAATATAAAGGTTCTTATTATAAATTCTATGAAGTTATTCTTTCGTGTGATACTTTCTTTTGGAATGGTAGCCCAACCTACCATGAATATAAATGTTCCTATTATAGATTCTATAAAGTTAGATTGTATTTTATTGCAAATAGCTGGCGTGAGTTGGTTAATTTCGAGGTGTATATAGTAGGTCCTTTCGTATACCATTTGTGATTGAGTGATTTATTGAGTAACATAAGATATTAAAGGTTCGCCTAAATAGAGCACAACGAGAATAACTTTCGGTAACAAAGATGTGATGCATTTGATGCTCAAGGCAAATAGAGAGATACTGCATAGCTGTCACTGATGTCCTGTTAGACCAGATAAGGCCACACGCCCTACGCAAAATCAACGATCTCTTCGAAATATAAATAAGAATAATGGAGGCATCCTATCGCCACCTTAATTTAGAGGGTCTCTATGATACCCTATTGCCATGCAGTATAGCGGTCCTTATCCAAATAAAAAAACCACGGCAAAATGTTGTCTACCATGCAAGGCCACTCAGATAGCTTTTTTTGGCCAAAACAAAGCATCCCGCATGGAGTGAAAGTGACAAAAGCTGCACTGTGCAAAATACATGTGGCCTTCGTTGTTCAAATTTAAACCAGTCTGAAGTTAAGCAAATATTTCAGCAATTTCTAATCGCAGGAACTTATATAAATTTGGTAGACACCAGTTTGTCTAGAGTGATCTCTACCCGGTTGCGTAAAGCACCCAGCCATTTGCCAGGAATCTGTAATATAACCTCCGTTTATATCATGTCTCACTCTCCCAATTGTCAAAGCATAGTGTACAGGATATCGTTCATAACGTGAACGGTATCCACGCAAGAAACGAGAGCAAAGGGCAAGTTACTTAGCGAAAACAGGTGTCTGAGAGGTTGAATGTCTGCATAAAAGTCCACTCGGTGTCCTAAAGCAACCCACCTACGTTCTTTACCGGCTATCGGGCCAGATTCATGGCTACAAAGTGCGAAGAAAGATATCGCGAAGTATTCAGCAACGGGCGTGTGTTCCGACCTTTTTAGAGCAATTACTTAGCGACTACCTTCCGGCTCATTGTCACCGAAATTATATGGTGGCTTACTGTGAAGATATTTCATATTTAAAAGAAAACAAAAGAATAGAAAAAAATAACAACAAACGCAGCAAAAGTACCCAAAAAAAACAAAAAAAACACGACAACATCAAGAATAAAAATTATAAAGACATGATTAGGAGTCGGAGAGAAAGCGCATCCCCGTGGCGTCCCATCATATCATTCAACACTAAGAAAGCTATATGTATACAAAGGAGGAGACCATTTTCCGCCAAATATCGGCTCCCCCACTTTTCAGAGTTACGAACCCGCCCCGAAGCCCTTAATTTTCTATCTAATTTATTAGAAACCCATAAAGTAAATCTTCCTAAAAAAATATGGCCTTAGCATGGGCAATTCCCTGTCGCTTATTTTATGTAATCATTTGTATGTAGCATTTTAAACTATATTTACTCCCTTCTTTTATTCAAAAGCAAAATTATGTATTGGATAGGTATGTAGATAAGGTTGTCTTAATTCGTCACATTGGATAATTTCTAGAACAATCTTAATAACTTCTTTTAACGATTAATTTTAAGTTCAATCTTTTAATCTTATAAAACAAAAATTGTTTAGCTCTACTCAAGGTTAAAATTTGTATCTGCCAATGACCAAACCAGCTTTAACGTCTATCGTAACCCAAAGCATTCTAATTCGTATATTCACCATAGTTCTCATCACAATGCTTGCACAACAGGTATGCTTTTAACGGAATTAAAATTTGTGATCGTCGAATTTTAAACGACGAAATTACATATACAACCAGTACATGCTTTGAGTTACACACTCCTCTCCAGCTCATTAACAAGAGCTTATCTACCTTTTCAATGCATATTTTTCCGCTCCAAAGAGGAAAACAGAGAGAGTAATATGAATTGTGTATTCCTATTTTGTCCCCTAAATATAGGATTAAGCAGTGCCTTTTCTCTGAACGAAACTACTCTTAACTATTATTTTACCCGCCTTAGATCTTTGCTTTCGAGCAAACTTAAGTAGCGTCCAGGCGTAAATGTAATTCGCTGTAAATCTTGCAATTGCCTTTTATTCTATGGAGGGAAGAGAGGGAGATCGTTAGATAAAAAATATATGAAGACAAAGTGGGTGTTTGGCGTGACAGAACTGAACCGCTTATTTCAATTTAAATACATAATTATAAATATATAATAGATGATCTCGTCTCAAAACAATTCGAGAAAAATTTGTTAGAATCCATACTTATATGTGAAGTCTCAATTTCAAATTTTCGGGTGAACAATTCACTTCAAGCCTCTTTACCAAAAAGCTAATCGTTAAAATATAATGAAGGGTTTCATACTCACACAATCAAATTAATGACATTGTTCCGTTTTGAAAGATACATAACCACAAAAAACGTTTTTTGTGTGGTGCTGTATACTCTGTGAACGTACTACTTAACTGTGGTCCTTACGATGTTGCACATGCTGGCTCTCAAAATGACGTATTTTGTGAAGGGGATTCCCAACCTTTCCTTGTAGTCTTTATAAGTGGCTATGTGATAGAACGGGTTAAGGCCGCGTTAATTTCAACCACTATCACATGTTATTTAAAACCACGATGCTCCCCACGTGCATCTTCGCTTTGAAGCTGGGCGCCTTATCGCAGCCACCTGAGTCAATTTTTAAACAATGAGGTTTATCTTCCCCCCACTCTGTTTGCCCCATCCGCCAATCACGCCAGAATGAGTTAGGCTTATAGGCAGATAAGGCTTGTTCTCAGGCTCGGCTGTGCATTCCCTCGAAGCTCCCACTCCATTGTCCCCCACGCCATGGAGATGTCTCGACTATTTAGATAGGAACTTTACCACTAAGATCAGATTGGAGATCCAGATTTTCGTCGCGAAACATCACAACGACCCACTCTCACCTTGTGCGCCAAGGGACCTCGATCTCGAGATTCACCATCACTTGTCCAGGAGGAGGACAATATCCCTTGAGTGCCAAGGTTCGAGCCTTTCGTGACGCCAAGTCCACAACGCTTCCCCTGTTGTTCAGAGAGAGAACAACATTAGAACAGCCATTGTTATTTTGAGCCCGTTGACAAGAAACGGTTCTCACCCCACCCCCCTGTTGTTCAGAAGAGAACAACGTAGAACAGCCATTGTTCATTTGAGCCCGTTTGACAAGAAACGGTTCTCACCATTTCTCCTTGTTGTTCAGAAGAGAACAACATTAGAACAGCCATTGTTCTTTTGAGCCCGTAGACAAGAGACGGTTCTCACCCCTCCCCCTGTTGTTCAAAAGAGAACAACGTAGAACAGCCATTGTTCTTTAAGCCGTTCGTCGAGAAACGGTTCTCATTCGCAAGACGCAACATCAGGATCATTTAATCCCCCCCCCTTCGGCTTGAACTCGCCAGCGGACCGAAAATTCCTTCACGTCGCCTTTCTCTGCACAACAAGTATAAATTAGGTAATCCGACCGTTACCTTCGAGTATTTAACCCTTTTTTCAATTCTATCCTGTGCTTTAAATGGTTTAGCGAACCATCACCTCCCTTTAACTTTATATTTGTTTTACCTTTTTTAAATCTTTTAAACCTCGGATTAGCTCGAGTCCCCACGACCCTTTCCATTCTCTGTTTATGTCAATATTTTCCGTTTTGTGTGTTGTTGATAGTTATTATTAATAAAACTCTATTTTATTAATGATAGCAATATTATTATCCTTGAGCTCAGTTCCACTTCTTAAGCATATCGAAGATACATAATATCGGCCAGCCAGACCTCCACGCACTCTAAAGATAATTAATAAGTTCCCTCAACGAATAGTTATATATGGTATATCGTCGAGAGTCCATTCTACGACATATACATATATACTATTTAAATTTGGTACCAAGTGTGTAAGGTTTAACGCTATATCTTTGCAAACACTGGTCTCAGTCGAGTGAAGCATAGTGTTCTGTTATAATAATAGAGTATAGTAGTTCCCTTTTGTTTTAACGATTGCTATCCCCTTTTTTTTAAACTTAAGAAGCTGGAGTAGCTCAAGGAACTGTTATAATAATTTGTTTGTGTTTTTTTGTGATTTTAGTCAGTGGTTATTTAGATCAAGAAACCAAGTACGAATAGGTCAGTGCCCATATTTAGGTAGGCTAATTCGCTAGAAGGCATAATTCTTTTTGCAAGTAATTTTAGTTGGTTGACTCTTGCGCCCCAAGTGCAAAGATGACTCAGTTCGAAATCTTTAAAGCGCAAGGAGAATCCTTTGGACTCTCCGGAAAAGAACTAATTGAGTACGTTCAAGAGGAGCAAAGAACGGAAAGAGAAAAGTTAAGAGAAAGAGAAGAAAGAAAAAGAGAAATCCAACGAGAAGAAAGAGAAAGAGAAATCCAACGAGAAGAAAGAGAAAGAGAAATCCAACGAGAAGAAAGAGAAAGAGAAATCCAACGAGAAGAAAAAGAAAGAGAAATCCAACGAGAAGAAAGAGAAAGAGAAATCCAACGAGAAGAAAGAGAAAGAGAGGAGCGGATAAGACAAGATGAGCTTCACTATCAGATTGAATTAGCTCGTGTTGAAGCAGAAATACAGTCATCCAGGTACCGTGCGGAAGCCCGCCCCCCAATCTCTCACTAAAGCTCCCAAATTTCAAGGATGGAGAGGATTTCGGAGCATTTTTAGCCCACTTCGAAAAGATCTTCGAAATCAATAACATAGGTCTGGAGGCTGAAGGTGTAGTCAGATTACTTCCCTTGTTAAATTGTAAATTGCGCGAAATTTTATATCTTTACCATCTGAGTGTACAATTATCTACAGCACCTTAAAAGCTAAGTTATTGCCTGCTCATAATATGACTCCCGATTTCTACCGCCAAGAATTTCGAGGAGGTCGTATTAAACCCGGACAGACGTTCCGTCAATTCGAAAACATTCTTCAGAGGAATTTTAAATTTTGGTTGGAATCCTCAAAGGTTGATTCGAACTACGAGTCCTTAACAGACTTCGTGTTGCGAAATCAATTTTTGGCGTCTCTCCCGACGGAGATCCGTGCGTTCGTCAAGGATCGTCGGTGCCAGACCTTTAAAGAATGTACCGAAGAAGCGGATGTCTATGCCCCAAGCCATAATTTATACCCAAAGGAGAATCAAACTTCTCACCAACCCCCAAACTAGGAAAGAAGGAAGGATTCGCGCCCCTTCCCAGGAAAGCTGACGAAGCTTCCGGGCCCCGTAAAACCCCAAAACTTCATTCCCCGAAACCAACAACGGGACTCCAAACCTCCCCTTAAGATTTCTTCTCCATCTCTCTTCCCGAAGCGACCAATCATATGCTTCACCTGTGGTGTAGAAAACCACATGAGCTGGAATTGCCCCCCAAATTCTAGGCTTAAAAGCGGACCAGCCCACCAAGTTCACCAGATTAATGCCACCCCGGCTGCCCAAGTGGTGCAGACCCAAGCATAAACTTCTCCCCCTCCGTCAGGCCACCAGGTAAATTTTATTTTTGATAAAAGTTCATCGGGAACTTTGAAATTTTAGGAGGGCAGCGTGAACGGCTGCCGAGTATCGACTCTCGTCAGGGACACAAGATGTACGTGTTTCATCGTGTCCGACGAACTCCTCTCCCCCAGTGGACCCTAACCACGAAAAATTTGCGGTGGTACATGACTACCTTGGGCGGGCGAACCAATTCCCCGTCGTTAGATGTTACCTGCAGTGTCAATATTATGATGGCTGGGCTGAAGACATTTCAGCACCCATAAAATTCTGTTCCGTACTTATAGGACAAAGCCCCCAAGTAAGTTCCGACCCTGTGTCTCAGGCCGCCCTTCCTCGAGGCCGAGCTAAAAAAGAAGCCCAGGAGCCCGTCCCCATCAGAACCCCGATACCGTCCGATTTCTCGGAAACCCTTAACCAGGACTTTAGGACGGCACAAAAGGAGGGTGAATCACTAACACCCTTAGGTGATAAGGCCCAAGACAAGGACACGGAGACTGTCCGTGGACCCCAAGAAAAAAAGGACCCCCAACGCGCCCATGGAGATACCTTCGTAGCACTGGAAGAAACATCGGCGCTTGAAGAAGATTACCCCGTGGAGTCCCTCAATGTAATACAGACAGTGTGCATACAGTTGCATATGCTACAGTTGCATATGCTAGTCGCCAATTATTACCACGCGAAAAGAGATATGCCACTATAGAGAAGGAAGCTCTATCAATTATCTGGGTTATAGACAAATTCAAAATGTACTTGATAGGAAAAGAATTTCAGATAGGAACCGACCACCGTCCGTTAGCCTATATTAGGAATGTGCGACACTCTAACGGCCGAATCATGCGCTGGAGTTTACTCTTACAAGAGTATTAATTTAAAATAAATTATATAAAAGGATCCGATAATCAGGTCGCTGACGCACTCAGTAGGAATGCGTTACCGAATAGCGTAGAGTAATTATATTCATAGGATTAGTATCTCCATGTAGGTATATACCGTCTTGTACGACTTAAATTAGATTATCTTGTATTATAATTAGTTAATGTATGTCTGAATTTTGTAACGCTCAATGTCTATTTTTTTTGTATGTATATATATTTGTACCCATTAATTTACGTATAAATTATTTTGTCCCGTATGTACTAATTTTAAAGCATTTCATTGTTCCATGCCCTTTTTTTTATTAAGTTTGTATTAAAGGTTATTTTCCCCTGTAATCTAAAGATCAAAATAATCATATGTATTGAGGTAATACTAGTTAGGTGCATGAAGGTACGGTTGGTACAAGAAAACGAGTTCCCCACAACGGAGCTCTCTCGTTGTCCCTTCTCCCTTTTTTTCGAAGTGACAACTTCCCCCGGAATGGAGGGGTGTGATAGAACGGGTTGAGGCCGCGTTACTTTCAACCACTATCACATGTTATTTAAAACCACGATGCTCCCCACGTGCATCTTCGCTTTAAAGCTGGGCGCCTTATCGCAGCCACCTGTGTTTAAACAAGGAGGTTTATCATCCCCCCCCGTTCACCCCATCCACCGATCACGCCAGATTGAGTTAGGCTTATTGGCAGATAAGGCTTGTTCTCAGGCTTGGCTGTGCATTCCCTCGAAGCTTTCACTCCATTGTCCCCCACGCCAAGGAGATGTTTCGACTATTTAGATGGAAACTTTACCACTAAGATCAGATTGGAGATCCAGATTTTCGTCGCGAAACATCACAACGACCCACTCTCACCTTGTGCGCCAAGGGACCTCGACCTCGAGATTCACCAGCACTTGCCTAGAAGGAGGACAATATTCCTTGAGTGCCAAGGTTCGAGCCTTCCATGACGCCAAGTCCACAAGGCTTCCTCTGTTGTTCAGAGAGAGAACAACATTAGAACAGCCATTGTTCTTGTGAGCCCGTTGACAAGAAATGGTTCTCACCCCACCCCCCTGTTGTTTAGAAAAGAACAACGTAGAACAGCCATTGTTCGTTTGAGCCCGTTCGCCAAGAAACGGTTCTCACCATACCTCCTTGTTGTTCAGAAGAGAACAACATTAAAACAGCCATTGTTCTTGAGCCCGTAGACAAGATACGGTTCTCACACCTCCCCCTGTTGTTCAGTAGAGAACAACGTAGAACAGCATTGTTCTTCAAGCCGTTCTTCGAGAAACGGTTCTCATTCCCAAGACGCCACGTCAGGATCATTTAATCCCCCCCTTCAGGCGGAACTCGCCAGCGGACTGAAAATTCCTTCACGTCGCCTTCCTCTGCACAACAAGTATAAATTACGTAAGCCGAACGTTACCTTTGAGTATTTAACCCTTTTGTTAATTCTATCCTGTGCTTTAAATGGTTTAGCGAACTATCCCATCTCTTTAACTTTATATTTGTTTTACCTTTTCAAATCTTTTAATCCTCGGATTAGCTCGAGTCCCCACAAACCTTTCCATTCTCTGTTTATGTCAATATTTTCCGTTTTGTGTGTTGTTGATAGTTATTATTAATAAAACTCTATTTTATTAATGATAGCAATATTATTATCCTTGAACTCAGTTCCACTTCTTAAGCATATCGAAGATACATAATATCGGCCAGCTAGACATCTACGCACTCAAAAGATAATTAAAGAAATCACCTCAACGAATAGTTATATATGGTATATCGTTGAGAGTCCATTCTACGACAGGCTACATTCTGTTTTTTTAACTATTCCTCGGTAAGGAACTTGAAAATATAGTTTGGAAGTACTTAGAATCCTCTTGTCATTTTTCCTCTGGGAGATTTTTTAAATTATTGCTTCAATCACGGGTTACTTTAAGAATCTATTTTTATTTTTAATATAAAGTGAACATCATTATTTATCAAAACTAAAAACTAGTAAATATCAATCTATTGATTGATTATTAAACAAAAGTACAATTTCAAAGTGCACTTATAATTCGAAAAGTAACGAAATATATATAATCTTATAATGTTAAATGCACGTATATGGTTGCTTTAATCAATAATCATTTTTGGACAGAGAATCTCTCTTTACTTTATATTAGGATCTGAATATTTATTCACCTTTGAAATTTATCCCCTCCATGAACCGTACTGGTTATTCTATCTACAGAAATAGCTACCCATTTACATTCATAAATATCATTATTTGTATCTACAACAATACTATGTGATACCCTTTACTTGTTTTTATATCTACTATTACTACGACAAAAAATGTTTTAAATAAATTTTTCGATTGGTACAAGTAGCATGGCATCTCAATTCCCGAGGACGACAAAGGTAGGATTATCCATACCAACCAATGCAGATAGAAATAACAGTAAGAATGAAAACAAGGCAACAACAAAGAAGAAATATCTATTTTCATAAACGAGTAAGGAAAAAATAATTCTAAAAATTTTGAAAATCATAATAATACCTTGAACACCAAGTAAAAACTACCTATATATATATTTTATGTAAATCGATTATTTCAATTAATTGAATAAGGGGAGTGATTTCCCTCTCCATGAGCTATCTTGCAGAACTTGTTACACCTATTACATTCTTTCTCATTTCGTCACTATTTCTTTATACCTCACCGAAACTAACCTAACCACTTTAACCAATTAGAATAGTTAAATAATTTCAAAAGGCAACTGAAAGGACAAAAGGTTTTGGAATCTTCAACACTTTAAAATCCTCTTTCTTTTCCTCATATTCTTTACTTCGACATAAATGAAAGGATACAAAATAACCGCGATCACCTTTGAGACGCCAAAACTTATATCTAAAGTGAACTGGCATATTTTAAATATATTCTTTACATCCAAGTTTGCCATAGTATTCGATTATTACTTCAAAAGGCAAATAGTACTCATATGGATGGTAATTTGATAGGAATCTACTTGTAACAGCTCGATTAGTAGGCGAAGGTTTGCATTTGAATAAAGTGACAAAAATCAGCTCTTCAAAGTTACCCTTCTAATTTCTTCAAAAATTGTTACGTTATGTTCAGCAGGAGAATTTTGTCAGTATCATGTCCATGAGGGTATTTTACAATATCTAGACTTAATAAGAACTCTAAAAAACAGTTTCAAATGCATTTTGTAACTTTAATAATCAGCTTTCGCCCTGTATGAATCATCATTTCTAGTCTTGACTGACATTGATCTAAGGGGGGATATACATATATATATATATATATATATATATATATATATATATTAGGGAGGACAAGCAGCTCAATTTAATGAAACTGTAGCACTTGTTAGAGCAAAGCTTCAAGTGAGACAGGAGTAGAAGTTTTATACCATCAACCAAAGCCCTCAACATAAAAAGGTCCTCCAAAGAAAGAAGGTAAAATATTAAACAAAAATGTTCTTTCCTCTTTGGATGTTATAGAGATTAGTGACCGTTGAGCTTTTCTTTATTATTCCTACAATTTTAAGTATTGGAAAGAAGCCTGAAGACTATAATGTCAGTTACTCTACTATCCGTCGAGTTGACAAAAATCAAGAAAGACATTCAGTGAGAACTAGAAAAAACATTTTCAAACTGAGAATCCGTTGATAGATAATTGGGATGGAAAACTTCTTAAAGACATATCAGAGAAAAAGAAGTTGTGGATTGCCTGCCAATTTTAATATCAGGCTGTAGTACAGACTAGCTATTTAAAGTGCCAAAAAATTGATGAAGTCACTGGCAAACGTATGACTGTAGCTTGTCTTGCAAATCACACTTTAATTGAAAGGTACGTATTTTGACACAACCACTTCAAATCATGTCGTAAAGAAGGAGCTTGCACAATAATTGAGCAAGATTGGTCAAAAATTGTTTTACATGCCGTAGTATCCCCTGCTCTTCAGGCTTCTTCTGGACCTGATATTCCATTATTTCAAAGATTAATAAAAATCGTGGAATAACATAAACCAAGACAAATTTGACAACTTATAAAATTATCTTAAAGAAAAGAAATACGTAATGATGAAATTTTCTCCAAAGAAAGCGCTTCTGCATTGCCCCCTCCTAATATTGTATTTATGTTGCGCTTTCTTTATCCATTTATCGGAAAACAGTCACCTTATCAGTTGGAATTCGGCAATATTTATTTATAAATTTGATGATTTTATTCAAAGAAATATTGTTGAAAGCTCATTCATTAATTCGTTGCCCAATTTTAATATATCCCCTGGTCTTTTTAAACTAGACTCTGTTATTAAAAGGCTTATTTATAATTAAATTGTCCATTTTAAATCTTAGCCCTTTAATTTATTAATTTAGTTATGTCTCTCTTATCTATTTTTATGTATTCACAATCGGGTATGTATGTATTTAGTTGATTTACATAAATGTCTACATTATTTGCACACATGTTGGAATTTTTCGGGAGTAGATCTTATCTTCTTGGTTTTATACTTCACTGCCGTCTTTGATATTATTTTCTATTTTGGGTTGTTTCGTTGTACATGGGCGTGGCTTTGCCCTTCTGTTTCACACACATATCTATATATATATATATATATATATATATATATATATATATATATATATATATATATATATATATATATTTATATATATATATATATATATATATATATATATATATATATATATATATATATATAAAACTTTCTTCTTTGCTTCTCTAATTTTCTAATTATACATTTTTATCCTAGCGAAGTTTATTAATAAGGGTTCCAATATTAATAGTTTATTGCAGCTGAGCTTTCAGTTATGCTCAACCATCATATGAGCGAATTTATTTTGCACTGATTTGACATTTCAAAATTGAACATTTATATACTAATATGAATTCGTTGTTTAAAATTATACTAAAATAGTCATAGAATGTGGTTCTTAAAAAAGGATAAACAATGGGGGCAGGGTTGCAGGAGGAGCCTAGATAATGAGATTCTTATGAGTGTTGTAGGTTTATAGTAAAGGTCAAAACAAACATGGCATTTCAAACTTGTTTATCGGGGATTGGGATATTAAAAGTGGTGAATATGAGAGAAGAGTATAGGATACTTAGGAAATATTGTGTATGGTGTGCATGTGTAGATGAAATGGTTATGAGTAGAGTGTGATATATATGGAGATGATATAGTGATGATATTATTTTTTGTGCTATACATTCCGCACCATTTGTTGCAATTTTCCATATTTGTCAAATATTTTTAGCATAGATACCCATGCAATTATGTCTATTTTCCCGTTTTCTACTCAAAAAAGCAAGAGATCTTAAGTATAATGTTGCTATGTGCAATCAACCTTTGTGGGTTTGCTAGAAATGGCTAATGGTGGTAACTAAGGCATTCCCCAGGGGTCTAGTGGAAAGGGCTGGTATCATTTTGTTCTATATACCTACCGCACCATCTGTTGTAATTATATATATATATATATATATATATATATATATATATATATATATATATATATATATATATATAATTTATTTATCTTTCTTTCTTCTTCGGGTTTTTCATCATTATTTCTTGTTCATATTCTCATCGATGTGTCAATTTTGGTCTGTTCTATTTCGGTTATCCGTTTCGTTTTCAGTTTTATTTGTCTCTATCGATAGTCTTATTCAGTTTGTTATTTTTTTCTTTCTTTATTTATTGGGTTTATGTTTATCATTATTTTGTTATTTTGTTCATTTCCTTCTGGAATACCGTTTGGCGCGTTTGTGTAGAGCATTGCTTATTGGTTTAAGTGCGGTTCTCAGGTGTAGATCTTCTGATGTTATTTGATCTTGCCTTCTTTGGTTTTCTATAAATCTTCTTGCCCAGTTGTGTATTTTCTGGGCCTTTTGTATTTGTGTTTTGCTCACCATATGATTAGCGATTATTGGGTCTATCATCTTAGGTCGATCGAAGGCTATTTATAGTTTTACTTATTCTTGTTTGATAGGTTACGAAATCATTGTAGCGTTGTCAGATGGGAAGTATATCCATTTCTAGTAAGTAAGTTTGAGTGCAAGAACTTTTCCTTCCGTGCTAAATGGGTACGCCTCTCCATCGACTCTAACAGTGGCTGTTTCTTTTCGATTTATACGTATCAATTTGAACTTGTTTATATTCGTTTTGATTTTCCTTTTTTCTTGAAGTCGTTCAGATTCTTAATCTTACTCGCTGTCCTCTGGTAAATAACTCTTAGGTTTGTTCTGTCGCTAGTTCTGATTTGTGTCATGTCATCCGCTAGTTGGATGTAGAGCGCACTTTCGTCTGTTGGTTGAGGGAAGTCACGGATATATATTGTGTTTAAAGTTGAAGAAAGACACCCTTCCTTAGGGACACCTGCCTTAAATCCGAATGTCTCTCCTATTTGGACGTTTATTTGCAGAATAGCCTTCATTCCTTTCAAATAGTGGCATAATATTTTGCACAGGTTAGGTTTCATGTTAAGGCTGCTGAGTTTAGCTTTTACTTCAGGTATCCACACCTGTTGCCTCGCGCTGTTTCTGTAGAAACTTTTTCTGTAATGAATGCTACCCCGGTAACCGTCCTTTGCTTGCTCCTGAACCCTTGCTGTTGTTGGTTATAGAGGTTGTTGTTTTCGATGTACTTCTTTAGCTTCTCGTTTATGAGCTTTACTAGAAAAATGGGGCAGTAGTTTTTGAATAGGTTCTTCGGTTTGCTCGGCTTTGGTAGGATGATTATCTTTGCCGTTTTGAAGGCGTATGGAAAATACTTAGTACTCAAACAAGCATTAAAGATCCTCAAAATGGATTCATGTAGATTGTTTGGTGCGTTAATCAGAAGGGCCTTGGTTATGCCACTTAGATCTGGGGTCTGTGTTTTAATGAATTGACTGCTGTCAAATATTTCTCCATTGTAAAGTGCATTCCTTCTTCCGAGTTGGTGTGTCTTTCTTCATTACCTTATCCATATGGCGTGATGTTATCTCGTTTTATTTGCTGTGTTTGTATTACTTCTTCATATTTCCTTGCGTATTCCAGGTTTTCTTCAAGAGAGATCGAGAATAATTGAGTCCAGTGCCTTTGGAAATGTTCTTAACGATCGGCGTTCCGTTGCACTTCCTCGATTTGTACTTAAATTTTTTATTTTTTTTTTTGGCAGCGTTCCTCGTAATCTTGTGCATTGTATCCCAAATTTCCTTCGATCTGTTTCTAGATCCATCTTTTTGATAATATAATTCCAGAGCAGATTTGACTTGTCTTTTATAAGTATTCCTACTTGTCTTTTGATTGTTTTTAATCTGCTGTACCTTGCATGGGGGTTTTCAGTTCCATTATATCTTCTATGAGTCTTTTGAATTCTTCCCTTTTTTCTTTATTACATTGTCCCATCGCACTGCAGGTAGGGTTATATGTTCTATTGTAGGTGTTTACATTTTATCGTCTTCCTTTATTTTGCGGTTATTCTTTGTAGTTCTGCTTCTGCTTTGTTGGTTTCTTGATTGCTTAGGGTTCTGAATTTTATGGAGCTTAGGTACTCTTTCTATTTTGTCCAGTCGGTTTTTCTGAGTTCTTTTCTTTGCGGCATCTTTATATGGATGGGGGAGCTGGATACGGTTGTTACCATGGTTAGATGGTCGGATGGGTTTTATTTCAGTTTCAGGGGAGACTCGGTATTTGGTTAATATTACAATATTGTTTTGTTTGAGGAAATAATTCGTTTGTAAAATCAGTCGTTCACGTTGAGCGTAAATATTTTTATTTGTCGCTGATATGTGGTGAACATGTTGGATTTAGTTCTTGATTTCTTTTCCTGCTTTTATTTTGTCGGTTCTTGCTGGGAAACGGGTTTGACCAGATCGTTTCTCCTTGAATTTGTTCATTTAAAATATTGTAGCAAGATTCAGATACGATTAGAATCATTCCCAACTTGAGTGCATTATAGACACCGATTTCATCTGTGTCTTTGTCATAATTCCATTTGTATGTATTTACCCTTTACGAATCCATCAACGACTTGTGTATTGACATTGAGATTGGGATACTATAAGTGGGGAATATGATGATGATAAGAGCAAAGATAGGATAGTCAGAAAATATTGTGTTGATGAGATGGTTATGATTAGAAATAGAGATCAATGTGGTACGGTGAGGGTGATGATGAGTTGTGCCAGGTTGCCTGACAAACGCTTTCGTTTTGCAGTATGATTTGCCTTTGGTTAGATTATTTTATTTTCAGCATAGGAGCCTTTGTTCTCTTGTGTTTTTTTCTTGGTATTTTCTTTTCCGTTTACCTTTGGAGGCATTTACTTTATCATTGGAGTCTTTATTTTCGTATTGTATCTCGTGCGAGTTGAGTTTTACAAGGATTTGCTTTGGGAATTTCTCTCGTATTTTTAGCCATATCTTAATATACCTCACTTGATGATGTTCCTTCACCTATCATCGATCTTGTAATAAAGCTCGTCATTTAACAAGAATAATATACAAACATAAAATTATGAAATGACAAAATAATGCTAAACACAATAAATGTGAATTACATTTATTTATTGAATAAATGGGCAGTTTGACGGGTAACTCAATATTTTTACCTGTAATATTTATTCATGCTGCTACAATGTTAAGCATTTAATCCGTTAAGTGCTTTAAAGTCCTTTGTGTTACAATCTGTTGGCCATTTAGCCTTGGTCTCTTTTGTTGGATTAAGATAGCTTTTAGCATGTAAAGAAAGAGGAGGCGTTCAGTTCTCCGTTTTTCAAATGCTTGCGGCGTCTACGAGATAAGGATGTGGGTGTCATTCAAATGTATTTATTAGAGCAATGAAGCCTATTTTATATGACTCACACATTTTTTTTATAGAAGACATTTATTGGGCGTTTCTTATTATCTTTTTTTATTGTTGTGTAATTTTTGCGAAAATTTTATATCCTTTTGTCTACCATACCGTTGGAGAAACCATTGTTAATTGCTAATTTGTTTATTCAGTGAATTTCTATATAGAATAATGCCATGATGAGCTGCATTTCTATGCGCGTCTGAGTTTCGATCGGATGACACCTATTTTTTATCTTTTTGGAAATTCCTCTTTTCCTTTTGGCAACTTCCTAACTTTTTCATTTTTTATTACGTGAGTTATGTACTTATATTTACGTGCTGTTACTCCAACATTAAGGAAGGGTATTTTTTCATTACAGTTTAATTAATATGTAAATTATAATACAGATCATAATTTCATTTTCTTATTTATTATTTGCAGAAGTTGCAATGGATTTACCACGAAGACCCAATTTTGCTAACTTCTACATGGGTCGATTAAAAAAAGAAATTATAACAGACAATTATTTACAGCCTTCGACCTACCTCTGTTTTGTCGATGATATATATCTTGTGATTAAAGATGAATACAGTCATGAAATAAACTATGAAAAATGGGAGGACGATGTGTATTAAAATTTACCAATGGATTAAACCGTTAGTAAAGTAAATTAAAAATAATTTTATGATCCCAAAGCTTTCGTTTTGTATGTAGAGCACTGAATTTATAAATTTTCCCATTTGGGAAATAATGCTAAGGTATTATTATTATTATATTTTGCCTTAATTTTTTAAAACATAGCATAAAACTGCCAATATTATTTTTAAAAAAGCATTAAATGTTGTAGAATAATATTTGTTTTAAGAAAACCTTTCAAAACTTTTTACATTTAATAAGAAATTTCTAGAATGTAGTAGAATTTTATGAAGATTCAAGAATGTTTCAGAACTTGCCAGAACACCACCCTGGATACTTATAGAACCTTCTGGAATATTACTTCAGAAATATTTATACAAGACTTGACATATTTGCTATCATTTATTTATAGCCACAAAGTGAATACATCAGACGAGAAATGGCATCAAGAGGTGGCAATCATTCTACAAATGGATTCTATTGTATCAGCGAACAGATCATCAAAATAAGAATAAAAATGTTCGGTGTGACCCATCTATCAGAATGTATGAAACTTACAGAGGATAATTTGACATTCCAAATAGGAACCAAAATAAAACATGTGCACATTATTTTGCTTGTGAACACTAGAACATAATTTGGAGGGTTAGAAAATTGTTTCTTGTAAAGATTAAAATATTAAATATTACAAGTATTAAGCCATAAAAGTAATAAATTATATTTTTTATTATTACATAAGAGTATAGATGGGGCCAAAAAGGCAAGAAGTTTGTTATTCCCAGGATTTGTCGTGAAACCACTGACCACTTAAGCAACTGCTACTTCTGTATTATGGACCTTTCCAAACGTCGAAGTGGCAAAAACGCATCTGCTCGTTCCTATTCCATTCTTCTACATTCTATTTCACCACTACCATACATTGATAATCTTCCAGTACCTATCCATCCAAAAAGGTATAAACAAACCACTCTCAAAAGAAAGCAACAATTCGTAAGCTGAAAAGATCAATGAAGGGTTAGAATATAGAGTATGAGATATGGCTGTCTAAAAGAATCCAAACTATCAAAACCAAAGAGACCTCAATAAGATTCTCAGAGTTCTTAGCTTGCAAAATTCCAATGCTGAGCTTTTGTTTTTGAAGCTCGAAGAGTGTCATTTTCTAGATGAAGATGTGCAATTGACATGCCAAAGGAAATGTCATAAATATTTATCAAGATTCTTTAAATTTTCAAGTTGGTTATGCGAGTGCAATGATGTGTCTGGTTTGTTTGATGCAATTGGAATTACATCTAATCCAGATGAGTGTAGACTCTTTACTTAAGATCTCCTTAAGAAGCTTTAAAATTGTACTTCTTTATAATTGGTAAATTGTTGTTAAATCAATTGCATTTAAAACTAGTTCTCACGAAGCGGTTTTTTAGGGCTCTTAACAGAGTCTTTAACCTTCAATAATTTGAGAATTTCTTTATCAAACTTTCCGAGGCAAGAATAAAAGCTGTTTTCTTGGGCCACAAATTAGGAAAAGCATACTGTTGAGGGTTCCATGAAAATCTTACCACAAAAGGGGAAGAAGCCTGTAAAAGTTTCCCTTCTGTGCGTCTGGACTTTTTAGGAAACCATAAGGCTGATAATTATGTGAAACTATTTGAGAACTTAGTGAAAAGCTATGGCCAAATGGAATGCATGTTTTCCTTGAGGGTAAACATCCTTGATGCATATTATTCTAAGTTCAAGGAGAGGAGAAAAGGAGCCCCTTCCATCAAAATATACTAAACTTTGCATATAGACACCAATAAATATAAAATAAAAACATGATGATAGACTACATTTAGGGTCTTGTACGAAAATGTAATTTATATTACAAATGGAAATCGAATACAACTGTAAACTTTGAACGTTTTATTTTTTTTTTATATTTCTAGTTGAAGTTTCATTTAAATTGTATAATTTTTAGGCCTAAAATGATAATAACCACAAAGTTTGCCTATTTTTAATAATTATTTCATTAGACAAGCCACAAAAGCAAATTTAAAACAAATAATTAATATTTTCTATTGTTTTGTAATAAAAGGAGCTTGATAATAACAATTAGTGCCCATGAACATAAATCTTTTTACATAGTTATATGGATATCAGTCAATTCTGAAACCAGACTGCCGAATAAAAAATTAAAAAAAACTCTCTCATATTCCCTCATCAATCAGATCGAAAGTGATATAAAGAAGTGCCAAAAAACTGATTAATTAAGTATTTTAAGAGCAAAGAACAGTAACGAAGGATTGGTATAGTTGTTATGGTCGAAAAGATGTGTGGCTTTTCATGCATTTTTAAATTTTATAAACTCTTCTAAGTTACCCAAGTTATGGAGGCTTATGATACAGAGATGGATCATAATTGAGGAAAGTTGTGGTCTTCAAGTTCTAGATGATATATTTTTTATCTACCATCCTCGAGAATTATGAGTAGAGTAGTTGAAATGATATTGGCTGGTTCAGGCCAATGCCTATAAATGGGAGGAGAGGTGACAAACAGTCCAAGAATATAGTGTTTCATGACTGCAAATCAAGCCACAAAGCGCCAAAGATACTAAGTCCACCTCATTCATTTACATACCTAATTATTAGGCGACTGTAAACTAGGAATTTGATCAAATGAAGTGTGGCAATAATTGGTTTAGAATTAAATTATAGCAATTTTATCTCACACTCTTTCTTTCTATACCTAACAGATGAATATAGCAGTTTGCCAGTGTCTCCTCTAAATGGTGTATTTGTGGGCTTCGTTACTGGACTTGTCTTCGGCCTAGGAATGTTCCTTTTAGCGACGCGAGCTCGATGTAGGCGCCGAAGGATTAAGTCAGAGCGTTCCTATGATAAGAAAATAACGGATGAGGACGAAGGTATAAAGGCGGCTGTCCTTGTTGCCGACTGGGAATATAGCTCTAATATATTTGGGTGTAGGAGTATGAATGCTTGTACATGCTGCTAATATATTTCTTCGAGATCAAGGAATATATAACTGCAGGTATTCGTAATTGTGTCCCTGGTTTCAAATGAACCTCGAAAAATAAGTTAAAAAGGGAGCTCTCTCAAAACTCCATATACCAATATGACGATGAATTATGTACACAAGCGGCACAAATTTATTTACATCTGTATGTATATGAAAAATTTGTGGCAAGCAAAATTCAATGAAAAGGATTTTTAGGAATTACAATAATGAGCAAAGATTTTGTCACAGAAAATATTTCGTCTCAAAAAACGACTATAGGCAGAATAGCACCAAAATATCCCCTAACAGCATATAGGAGTAATCATCCATAAGCCTTTAGTAGAGGTCCATCCGTTTTACAGGATTGTAGAGTTAGGTGATTTGCGAACCAAGCATACTCAGCATACTCTAAAATTAAATTAGGTGATCAGGATAAACCGGATGCCCGATAGAATGTTTGTAAACCATGTGTCGAAAATATACGCCAATGGACAAAGGGCACAAGGAAACAACTAGGATTTGACATTCCTATGGTGTGGCAGGAGCCTAAAAACCATGTTAACGATCGTTACTTTTGTCTCACAAAGACTTCTGTTTATAACACGAAAACGCCGACATAAAATAAGTTACTCAAATCTTTATTTAGCAATTCGTCCAGTGCTTCCTTCAAATGAAATTTCAGTACCTATATTCAAGGAACTTCCTTCACTGGACGATGTAAGTGATATACGTGAATCTGATCTAAGCAATGAACTTGACAGTGATCGTGACTTTGTACATACATCGAATCAAGAATGTAGAAACTTTAGCCAATTAAAACTAAATCATTTGGTTAGAGACCTAGGCCTGTCAAAATAGTTAGCAGAAGTGTTAGCTTCTAGACTTAAAGAGAAAAATGTTTTGCAGGAAAAAACAAATATAACATTTATCGAAAGAGGGGGAGAGATCTCTTGGCATTCTTTAAAACTAAAGAAACTTTTGTTCACTGTTGTGACGTGGAGGGACTGTTAAACGCAATGGGTGTTTCAGAGTATCATTCAATTGAAGGGAAACCTTTTATAAATAGGTTAAAGAAGAGTCTAAAACGTGTGTTACTTCAAAATGGAAACTTGTTCAATGCGATTCCTATTGGTCACGCTGTGCATTTAAAAGAAAGGCATGAACACATAAGATCTGTATTAGATTTACTCAAATATGATAAACACAAATGGATCATATGTGTGGATCTGAATATCGTAAATATTTTACTTGGCCAACAAGAAAGCTATAGAAAATATTCGTGCTTTCTGTGTTAATGGGATAGCCGATCCAAGGACAAATATTGGGAACAGAAGCTCTGGCCAGTTAAAGATTGTTTGACTGTTAAGGAGAAGAATATTATAAACCAACCACTTGTTGATCGAGCAAAAAAATCATCTTCCCACACCTTCAAATTAAACATGGAAAGATGAAACAAATTGTGAAAGCTCTTAATGTGGAGGGTGACGGTTTCAAATTCATATGTAAAATATTTCCTGGCTTAAGTTTTGATAAAATAAAGTCTGGAGTTTTTGATGCACCACAAATCCGAAAGTTAATGGAAAACTAAAACTTCTTGAGTTCGCTGTCTGACATAGAAAAAGGAGCATAGGAACCACTTGTGGCTTTTGTGAAAGGATTTCTTGGAAGCAAAAAGGCTGCTAACTACAACGATTTGGTAGAAATATTACTTGATAGCTTCTATCGTTTAAGCTGCAACATGAGCATAGAAGTTCATTTCCTCAAGAGTCATCTTCATGAATTTACTGCTAATTTTGGCCATGTGAGAGCGTTTTCATTAAGATATCATGATTATGAAGGAAAGATATTAAGGCCGATGGAACATAAACATGATGGCAGACTAATCTTGTAGAATTTAATAAGACTGTGTAGAAATCGAACACTCCAGACACTCTCGCAAGGGAAAATTTATTCATTAAATGTATAGGTATGTGTACGATAGTAGTAGTATTGTAGGTGGAAGGTCGAGTGCACACAAACTTGGCCTCCTATGATGGTATCCAGATACGTACATACGCACATGGACTCGCACTCAAGTCTCCTTACCCCTCATCCCGCCCCTAGCATTGGTCACTAGCAGCCTTAGTGACATGTAAGTGTCTTCGCTCTCCCCCCAAAACTTTGGTCAGCGACCTTTTTTCGAAGGATTCAGAGTATACACACACACACATATATACATAATGGGGCTTTCTAAGGAATTAGAATCTATACAGACACACACACATACATACACACACGCGCGCGCATTGGAGCTTTCTAAGGCATAGACTCCCACTCTCCCTTACCGCTAATATTTTTCTAAGGATTCAACTCGACCTTCTAAGAGGGCATCCAGATACGTACACACGCAACACTCTCTCTCTCACACACACACACACACTTTAAAGCGTTTAGAATTTTCAGGATTTTTCTTGTATTAAGATAATCGTGGAGTTGCCATTTAACCTTTTACAATTATTTGATTGGTCTGTCTAGTTGCTATCTGTTTAAATTATTTGTCGTTAAACCTCTTTGTGCGGCACACGTTCTAAGATGATCCTCCATCCACATCGTACAACAGCTAGACTTAGCAATTATTTTGCAACTGAAAATGCGTGTGGATCGGATTATAAAATTAGCCCTGACTAATTATCGGTTGATTTCTTCGATCATCTTAGGCGACTTATTCATGAACACCCAATTGATCGGATTGAATTTCTTTATAGTGCGTCAGTCCAACCACCATTCAACTATAATAACGGAAAGGAAGTGTTTGAAAATCTCGACTTTATTGATTTAGATGATTTAATCATCGGTGAAAAATTCCAAGGCGAGCTTATGGATCAGTTTTTCTTTGTATGATGTCTATCCGATCGTCACAATACATGGGTGGATAGATTTTTTTGCATATTGCATTCTAACATTGGGAATGATGGGGAGAAAGTAGTGAACATCGCTATATTTGACACAAAACCCTTGTTATTTCTAGTTCCCTCATAGTATTCCCATCAGTTCGCCGATACAATGAAAACCAAGATTGAAGAGGCAAGTCTGAAAGAATTCCCCTTCTCACAAGGTCAACAGAATGTGATGAGTTATTTTTTAGGCAAAATAAAACATGGGTAGCATAACGCGTATTATTTCATCTTTATTTTATTTATATAAATCAGAGAATATTATTAATAATTGAAAAAATACATATGCACATAAAGAAAGAGCTAATAATAGCTGGCAGGTACTCAATGGACTTTATTTTTAAATATC
Source organism: Ceratothoa steindachneri (assembly GCA_963969495.1). Taxonomy (NCBI): domain Eukaryota; kingdom Metazoa; phylum Arthropoda; class Malacostraca; order Isopoda; family Cymothoidae; genus Ceratothoa; species Ceratothoa steindachneri. The sequence goes on along the minus strand of OZ018319.1, from coordinate 85,483,220 downwards.
TTGTAAGATCCCTTTGAAACTGAAAGGTATTGTTCGGTAACTCCCTAGGAGCTCAACACCTTTCGAAACGCCTTTCTCAAAACCTTTTCCTCTATCACGTCTTCCACTCCACGGTGTTCCTCGGCTTGGAATCCAAAAAATGGTACAAGGATATGGCTATCATCATTTTCTCTATCATCATCGGCTCTAACTATGCGTTTCATAGTATCGTAGGTTATTAGATCCTTCGTGTGAGTGTTAATGCTTAATCCTTTAGCACGAAGTATATACTTCACATCACTCGGCATTTGGATACGTACCGAATAGGATTTGGGACCCGTAGAGCAGACTGAATCTCCATACGCATCAGCACCGTACACATCATTGATCTCATCGGTGAGATCATCTAAGTATTCTCCAAGTTGAGGTTGTGGATCATCTTTCCTAGCAATTAAGACGGCACTGTCCGTGTTACAGTACAACAACCTTTCGCCCAACGAGTCTAAGAGACCATATAGCTTGATTCGAGCATAGGCAGTTGTAAATGCTGCAATTAGATAATTCTTTACGTGGAAGTAAACTTCTACATGTTCAGCATTCTCCACTTTCGCAATGTATGCATTGCCAACTACATCCAAAGTGTTCATAATGTAATCGTCGTTTTTGAACAGGTCGATTACATCATGGTCAGAACCACAGATCACCGCTTGCATTCCGCGAATCCTCTGTGCGAACTTTCCCCAGAGACTGTAAAAGAAATAAATATGATCAGGATCAATGGGAGGATTTTTGATTTATTATTATAGTACTATTATCGACTTTTGGTTTAGAAATTATTGACTTGATATTAGCTGTAAAATGTCTTAACATTTCTAAATCACATCTTGAAAGTAATAAATCAACAGAGAAAAAAAAATCTAATCGCAGGAAGAAATCGTTACCTATTTAGGCAGAGCTTCGCTCTAAAACGCTTTCTAGGATTCCTATCGATGTTGTTTATTTGGATGTTTATCCCTTCAACATGATTCACCCTCTTCACGTATTCTACTTTTTAATTCTCGCCAATTACTCCTTGTGGGAAGCCAGAAGCTTCTATTTTTTCTTCTAGAAAAGTTTTTATATACTCTGTGAACAAACCATCTCTCTTTTCAAACTCCCAAATCTCGTACATTTTCTTGATCTTATACATTTTTTCCAGTGCAAGTTTCAGTTCAGGGATTGTGTACACTCCGGAAATCATACGTTGCTTTCCAGAGTGATCGCATTCGTGTGAGATTTGCTGAGCGCATGTGATGCAGAGTGTGAGGGTAAGTTTACCATCTACGGATTGAGGGAGAACTGAAATATACAGATCATTAAGAGGGAGAACATCATCTTTTACGATAGTGAAATATTTCTCACTCACACCCTGAGTGAATTCTTGAATAGACGGAATTTCTCGCACATATACTCAACATCTAGGTGATTCTACGGAATAGGGATTGTTTTTATACAGTACGAATATAAGGAGCAAAAATCGACATAATGGATTTTAACACCTTCTGTTGGTAGGTAGTATAATATATATATGGGTTAAATCTGCCACCAAAAAGTGCCATACAACATCCAATACACCATTGATTACCTCAGCGGATATTCTATCAAACGCCTCATGTAGCCCTGGAATGGTTTGCACCGTGGTTTCAAATTCACACTTTCAGAGAATGAAAACCATGTATTTACTACTAAGAATTCAATCACTCTCTACTCTTTATTTATTTATTTATTTATTCCATATTAATCCAATGTACAGTATAAACCTATTACATTTTAAATCTTAATGACAAGTTACAATAAGTACTTATACATACTCGTATATATGTATATACATACAAAAATTAGTTATGGGCCCAAAATTAGTCAGTGACTTTTAGGGCAGAAACTTAAAACTTAAGACTAAGCATAACATTATCAAGAATAAAAACAGAGAACGCCTTTGTTATAAAAATATAAACAACTTAGTATACATTTGAGAACCTAACCATTGTAAAGAATGCAAATAACGAATAATTATATTATTTAAATTTAGAGATAAATTAAAAAACAAATTTTATTTCTAGCGATTATTTTAAAAGATCTGTAGTTAACATAGTCAACAGTCTTATTTAAATAATAACATATTAATAATGTATAAATCAAAGTAATAGTACATAGTATAATAGTGTACGGTAACAAATAAATACACAATAAAAAAACTAAATAGAAATTTAGTAAGCCGAAATTATATTGTTTTTAAGAGCTATTTTGAATAGAGCTAAATTGGTTTGGGATTTGATATTGTCGTCCAAGCCATTCCATATTTTGATAGATTTGTACAGAAAGCTACATTGTGATTTTGATTTTGAATACAAGGGTGAAATAAATTTTGTTCTATTGCAGGTTTGGTGATTATGGGTATTATCTGCTGTTTGTAACATATAAAATATATGGTTATTATAGGAACACTTTATTGTTTTGTAAAGGAATAAGGATGTTTGAAAAGCAAAGAGATCATTTAATTTTAGAATTCTGGATTCTTTAAAATATCGATTAGTGTGCTCTTTGTAGTCAAGTTGATGGATGGCTCGAATCGCTTTTTTCTGTAATATGACTAATTTATTGAGATAATTTTGATATTTTCCATACCAACTGTCTATTCTATATGTCAAGTAAGGTTGCACCATTATTATATATAAAGAGTGGAGAATAGATTTAGAAAGAAACTTATTTAATTTATATAATATTCAAATAAATTTCGATAGTTTTGTTGAGATATGCGTAATATGTTGTTTAAAACTCTGATTTTTGTCAATAAAGATGACTAGCAATTTGATATGAGTAGTTTCATAAATTATTCTGTCACCCATTTTAATATGGGGCAATAAATAGATTTTTTTTAGAGAAAAGAATATATTTGGTTTTATCTACATTTATTGATAGTTTATTAACATTAAGCCACCTGAAGACATTTTCGAGTTCTTTATTTATTGTAGATGCAATGTTGCTCAGTTTGTCATATGGCAAGGAAGTTGATAAGGCACTATCATCCGCAAATAATATAAATTTAAGCAGAGAAGATGATTTAACAATATCATTAATATAGATTTAAAATAACAGTGGCCCTAGCACGGAGCCTTGTGGGACCCCAGTTGTAATATTAAGGTGGGATGAGTCTTGACCATTGACGGAGACAAATTGCTTTCTTTCAGTTAAATATTATTTGAACCAACTTTGAGAGTTGCCTCTAATTCCGTACATATCTAATTTTGACAGTAGAATATTGTGGTTCACACAATCGAAACCTTTTTTAAAATCGAGAAAAATTGAGAATACAATGTTGCCTTTTTCAAGGTTATCATATAAATATTGAAGGTGGTTAATTATCGCGTGAATCGTTGATTTATAACGTCTAAAACCCTATTGGTAATTATACAACAGTGAATTAGATTACAGAAATTTATAAAGTTTATTGAATGCTATTTTTTCAAATATTTTACTGAACATTGTAAGACATGAAATAGGGCGGTAATTGCTGACGTTTGTGTGGTCTCCAGCCTTTGGTAACGATGTTACCCGAGCAACTTTTAATACACTTGGGAATATACCCTGCGTAAATCATTTATTAATTATTGATGCTAAAATTGGAGCAAATATATCAGAGATATATTTAAAAATTTTAGTGGAGATTGAATTAATACCTGATTTTTTATTTTTTAGTGAACTAATGAGTTTTTTTATATCATCTACGCTTACAAGAGAAAAGAAAACAAGGAATTTGGTACATTACTCTTATTAAAATACGAAAGAAAAGATTTATCGACTATTTTGCAGGAATCTGAGATTTTTTTACCTACGTTGACAAAAAATTTATTGAATTCAGCCGCTTTTTCCTTATTGTCATCAACTGGTTTGTTGTCAATGATAATTTGTTTAATTTGGTTTGTTCCTATAGTAATTTCAGGTTTTATCACAGAAATGATTAATTTCTAAGTTTATTTTATATTGTTTTTCGTTTGATTTAATCGTTCATGGTAATAATTTTTCTTGTCTATTTTAATTTGGTTAGTAACTTGATTCCGAAAATTTTATATGTGTGTTCTGGAATTTGACTAAGCTTATAAAGAGAAAAGTATATTGAACGTTTTTTGATGTTATTTATAATTGCATTTGCTATCCAAGGTTTTGTTTTGTGTTTATATGATATGGTTTTAGATTTTAGAGGACAATTAAGTTTAAAAGCATCGTCTAGCCTTGAAATTAATTCTTCGGTAGCAGAATCGATGTCATTTATATATGAAATTTCATATAGATTATGATTTAGAACATAGTTATAAAAGTTTGATAAGGTATTTTCGTTAATTATGCGGTAGGTTATTGTACGGTTTTGATGAATATTGTTCGAGTTGAAAAAAAACTTTTGGATCCTGAATATAGGAAGATGGTCCGATATGTCACGAAGGAGAATACCGGAAGAGTAATTTTCGGGGTGAACTCTGAAAATATTGTCAATTAGTGTTGCTGAGTTTTGGGTTATTCTTGTCGGTTTTGTTATAATTGGAAGTAAGGAATGATAATATAAAGTATTGAGGAAGTACTGAGTTGATGCGTGGTTTTCAAAGTTTAATAGATCGAAGTTAAAATCTCCTGTAGTTATTATGTCGTCATAGTTTGTAACATTGAAGTAATTGATTAATTCAGCAATCTTATATATAAACATCTCATGGTCACCAGAAGGAGGTCTATATACGGTTCCAATGATTATTGTTTTACCATTTGATATACTTTGATAAATAAAGTTTCAATATAGTTATAGGAAATACTAATTTCTTCAACTTTTTAGTATTGAGTCTGTCAGATATATATACGCTTATACCTCCCCCTATCTTGTTTACCTTGCGTAGTGAATGAAAAGAGCTATAGTTTGGGACACTGATAAGGTGTTTATTATTTTTTGTTAGCCAGCTCTCGGTGAATGCCAAAACGGAAAATCTATAATTAAGTGTTGACAAAAATATTGAAAATTCATCAATGTTTGCGTGCAAAGATCGAATATTAAGATTTAAAATTGACAGGTCTGTTTTTTCAAATGAAAATGTAGTGTTAAATTTATCACAATCATATATTGGTTTCTTACGTTATCTTTTTAAAAATTTGGATATAATTCATCAAAATGGTTTATGTCTGGATCGATATTATTGAAGTGATCGAGTTGTTCAAACATAAAGGTAGTTCTATTGGAATTTAAAAATTAAAGGTTACAAATTGAAATTACGTATAAAATATCTATAAACAGTTAAAATACTATTTTTATGATAACTTTAATAAGAGAAAAGGAATAAAGAATGTAATACAATTGAAATAAGAGTAAGTGAATGCTAGGTCAAAACATGGTTTGTTTGGGGGGTTTTTTCTCATCTAAAGCAGTAATATCGCCGAAGGTATTATTACTGATCGTTCCAGAGATTCTCACCATTAAACTCTGCAAGCGTCGAATTGAGGTGTTCCGACAGAAATTTTTGGAGGGCAGCTCGGGTATTGATAACTATACGTAGGTTACGGCGACCGGAGGGTGCAGCCGGTGATCTTTGTGGATAATTTCTTTTTAGCTTGGCGGAGGACAAAAAAGATTTTGTTGCGATCTGGAGTCAGTTGTTCGTGTACATAGAATGAAGGTTTGAGTTCTTTGCATGCTAAGAAGATATCGCGCTTCAGATCACTTCTGCGCAACTTCACAATTATGTTTCTTTTGTCTGGACCTTGTACTTTAGGCTTGGGACCTAGACGATAAGCAACAGAGATGTCAGCTTCTTGCATTTGTATGTGGCAGTTATCTTTAATAAGTTTGCTGATGATGTTGCTGCAGTTTTCATTATTGGTAGCTTCAGGTATATTGCCGGAGAATATAATCGTATCTCGTCTTTCATAAGCGTCGGAAGAATTAAACTTTTCTTCTACTTTGATCTTATTTCTTCGTTAGATTTTTCGAGAGAGATGATTCAAAAAACTTAAAGAGAACGTTCATAATGTCTTTGGCATCACCTGATAGCGTAGATGAGGAAATATGGGTCTGCAGTTCATTAAAATTAACTGGTTCGTTTAATTCGGTTTTTCCTCTTGTAATTGGAGTATTTCTTTCTTTGTTTCCCCTCCTGAGTGTAGTAGGAGCCATTCTTCCTAAGGATGAATGGAGAAATGTGACAACAGTGCTCATATGCTATGGGAGTTTTTTTAATTACTGGGAGAAACAGTAATGTTTAATTGTTAAAATTTTTACTTTGAAGGTTGTTAGGTTTTGATTGATGAGTGATTGTTTTAATTTATTAATTCAAAGAGTGAAGAGATTAGTTAAACAACATGGATGTGGCAGCGTTGCACTTCTAATCACTCAGTTGAGTTTAGGCCTAATGGCTTTCAAAACAGACTCAGTGGGAACATGGGAATTTTCGACGTAATGCGGTAATATCACTTTATATGTCCAAATAAATTAACTTACATACGTAGATTTATAATATTTAGTATTCAATGCAGTATAAAATCACTATTATTCACTTTTATTCGATAAATAAGCAATATCACTGTTTGTTGATGAAAACAAAGATTGATAAAGGAGACCGGGCAGCCCCCCTTCACTCTATTTTGATAATATCGGTCCAAAGACCCACGTCCACCAATAGAAACATCTTGTTTTAGATCACAGTTTTCTTTCTGGCACCCACGCTGATAACATCTATGAAAGAGAAACACAATTCCTCCTCCTGGTGATAAAAACCCCGTCATGAAAAAATACTCTTCTACCAAAAGAAAGACCGCTCACCACCGTTTCTTACATGAAAAATCGTGATTCCTTTAAAATGTTCTTTAAATATAAGCCAACTTATAGCTTTATAAAAAAAAAGCTTTGGATTTATTCCTGTCGATAAATGCAATAGAATTTTCTGGTATGACGACATCTTTATAAACTTTGTAACGTAATGAGGCTATTGTGATGCAAGACTGCATAGGATCAATGTTAAATCTTCTGCTGAACGAACACCTAAACTTCTCAAAACACGGGTGAAGGATAGAAACATCTTGAATGCAATACTTAATACATTCTGTACGAATATTGTATACTTCTTTCTGGAAATTCGAATAAAAATTACTGTCAAAGCGTAATCTTTCCTAGCTGTTCATTTTTTATAGGTAAAATACCTTTTATCAGGAACCGGTATAGTATATTTCAAAGTTTTCTTTGAAAGAAAATCGTAAGGAAAATAACTTTTTTCAATTTCGGGGAGTCCCATTGTTTTGGGCATTTTTTTCAGCAAAGAAGGCATGAATTGGAGTGTGTCCTTAAAATTTTGTCCTGAACGAGCTGTATTTTAAAAATCCTTCATCCCCGCTTCATTGAATGTGAAGTAAAGAGATTAGGATTAAAATGCTGAAGGATTTAGTCAAAGATAAATTGGGCATCGAATTTGGCATTGTTATGGGGCATCACATATGTTTTCACATTTTCTCTCAGTCCTCTTATTCGTATTAGCTCTTCTATAAAGGGTTTACAAGGGGAGTTTTCACCATCTCTTTGAAAAATCTTTATTCATTGACCACAGTTCTTACATTTGTCATATGTTTCATTCTCATTATCAAAATAGAGTTCACAGATTATTTGCATAACCAATATATAAGGAAAAAGAAATGATCCCACTTCTTTATAGGTTTCAATATCATAATATATTATTCCATTTCTTATTCATCGACTTATTCGATCTCTTCATCCAGCACGTATGCTCTGCTCCATCCGCATTATACTATGTATAATATTTAGAGCAGAAAGACTTCTCACATTGGTGTCGTCTCATGACTTTTGTACCCTGCATGATTATATGGTTATATCTAAGACACATGTTAATCTTCACACAAGTATGAAACTTTTTGTGCGTATCAAAACATGATTTGCTTTAGAATGAGCGATTACACTCATTACATAAAATCCCTCGCATTCTTTATCCATCACAATGCCCAAGACACTAACTGTATACCCCTTCAAAATATTTTAGATGGACTGTTACGTTGTCATGGAACGTATAGCAAGAATAACACATCCCGTAATTAAAAGGCAGCTTCTTGTTTTTAACATATGTATCACTATTGTGTCGAAATGGATAGTAAGTTTTACTCTCAAGACCAATGAAGAGGAGTAGGGCTGCTTTTTCATCCTAAGTTGGTAGATGGAGTAATTTGAATTTACGTTCATCGCCTGTAGCCGTAACTATTAGGATCCTGCATCTCTGCTCCACTTCTATTAAGGAAAATGGATCTACAGTGACCTAACCTTCGTACACAAGATTCCATTTTCTTGCCAACTTTTGAGATTCTTTTATTATTGTTTGAAGCTACGTAAACTTCTTTCAGATAAATATATACATCCTTTTTCCCCCGTTTTAGTTTATCAAAAGAGCAGCAGAGATCTTGTGCAAAAATTACGCCAATAAGAGAAAACAAATATGGAAATCTTCTGATTATTATATATCATGTAATCATGGAGAATCCAGAAGAATTTGGTCTGGGTAGAGTAGTGCGTGAGCTTTCACAACGTATATTAAATCTACAATGGATTCGATATGGTGATTATCGTGTAAATATAAGTTTTCAAATTATGTATGTGTGCGGCGATACAATCCATTTACACATTCCATTTACACATTCGGTTATATCATGAGACGATTCGAGACAGCATTCCAATCTGCGGACTTAATCGGACTGAGGAAACAAATGTGCAGCCTGTCGAATTTGATATGACCTCTATATATATTATGTCAATTTAATCTGACATTGGGTGGTATTATATCATGATCTGCAGGAATCAGGAAACAAGAACTGCGAGATTGAAGGTACTAAACTCGATTAAGTCCGCAGATTGGAATGCTGTCTCGAATCGTCTCATGATATAACCGAATGTGTAAATGGAATGTGTAAATGGATTGTATCGCCGCACACATCCATAATTTGAAAACTTATATTCACACGATAATCACCATATCGAATCCATTGTAGATTTAATATACGTTGTGAAAGCTCACGCACTACTCTACCCATTCCAAATTCTTCTGGATTCTCCATGATTACATGATATATAATAATCAGAAGATTTCCATATTTGTTTTCTCTTATTGGCGTAATTTTTGCACAAGATCTCTGCTGCTCTTTTGATAAACTAAAACGGGGGAAAAAGGATGTATATATTTATCTGAAAGAAGTTTACGTATTTATTATACAGAAGGAAAGCATGAGTGACAAATACGTACTCACGCTCCACACCGACGACACCTTCGCTCGATGAGAGGTTGGATAAAGAGCAGTGGGCTGGATCCTTTTGGTGGATCTTTCGCTTTTTTGAATGGGGAGTAAACATCTTTTCTGATGATCTATAAGGAAAGAAAACATTTTATATATACTCGTAGTTATCTGAAAGATGTTGGCTTATTCACTATACAAAAGGATAGCATGAGTGAAGAAAATATGAATTTTTTTTTTTTAAAGAGAGGCTTTTGTATAGAGTTATCTGAAATAAGCTGTATAATTCATTGTACATATAAAAGTATGAGTAAAGGAAGTTTGAAAAATTTTAAATATATATCCCCATGTACTTCTTCGATCATTGGGCCGACGTCTAACGAAAAATCTACTTTTTATATCGTATAGAAAGATTATGAAGTATTTAAAAACGAAGTGATGTTTCATGAAGGTGTGTACGATGTTTCATTTCTAGATGGAAAAAATCATACACTCCCTAATTTAGATGACTTAATGCAAAAGATAGATGCAAATATATCAGATTTTCACAGTTACCTCCTACCATAAGAATATCTCCATATTCCTATTGGCTCAAAATCTACGATTTACCTTACGGATGGGTATATTTCCGAACGAAATCGAAACCGTATCTCTTTTAGAATGAAACATAAAATGAAAAGATAAGCGTAGCTCTTCCATGCCTTCCCTACACTTTCTAAAAAGATGAAAAAATCAATCATAAGAAGCATGGATAGTAAATGATTTTGTCAAATGTGTATGTGAAATGTGTCTTAATCTAATAAAACGTAATGTTCCGATGACAGCATCACAGAAAGAAAAGATATCACCATTCAAACTGTTGATATGTATGTAGCTCCGAAGCCAAGTCATATACGTCTAAAGAATAAAATAATAAATCAGCGTGGAGGATCGTTTCTATCAATTTTATTCTCTGTTCTAACACCTCTTCTCTCCAAACTTCTAAGATAAAAAAAGTTATTGTTTATCTTGATAAAGAGAGAGAGAGAGCTACCCTCAAACTCAATGCCATCTCAAGAAAGACTTTTATCTTTGGAGAGATAATTGACTACTATACTCAATAATTCACACATTCCACCAGATAAACATCTTATTCTTTATCAGAACACATTGTAACATTATTTGAATCAGTATGATAAGGTTGTAAACTCACCTCCCGCTAATGTCAACCAGAATGATAGGAATCAAATAAACGAATATGCAGATGAAGTACTAGGAACACTGGAGCCTAAATTTCGTGAAATGAGTATATTAATTTATCAGACATAAAAAAATACAGAGGGATTCAGTTGGAATAATAATGGGGTGATTACAATCGGGGTAAAAGACTCTCACACTCTAACATTATCGACCTCCTTAATGATTTAACTAGAACGTTAAAAACACCATTACCCCTCTTGTGGGAAGCAGTAAGAGCAAAGTTAATATCTTTCAATTTTTCAAAATCTATTATAAAATATTCCCAAAGCCAAAAATAATTAGAAAATATTACTCATGCATTAACTTCTTCCACTTCTACCTTAAGGGTTTGCTCAAACACACGTCGTATTTATCACTATCGCCAATAACCCAAAATAGGGAATTGGTTGAATTATTAATCAATTTCACCGATGGAAATTGCAACTAGACGGTCCAATCAAATAATTGTAAAAGGCTTAGTGGCAACTCTATTGTTATGTTAACACAAAAAAGACCTGAAAATTCAAACCGCGACAGGGAAGCCCTATCCTAATGGCTTTTGTCTCACTTTCTGTCCAAATGTACACGAATACTCACGCGTAAGAAGTTGTCTCGATTTCAGGTGAAGCAAATTATACAACAAGAATATAAAATTAATATATTTAGCCTTTTGAAAATTACTAAAACAAACTTCGTTTATGCTATAGTGATCTTTTAAAAATACTTATGGATGAGCCTGCTATAACAATAAACTAGTGAGGATGAGTTTTCGCTTGTGTTTGCTGCAATACACAGGTTAAAACAGGAAAATTGACACTATGTATATTGATCGTTTGGTGAAGGTCTAAGGTGTAAAGCAGTTAAAGTTTGTAGTGGAGGCCAACCCTATTAGTCTATTTTCAAGTATTCATTTCAGGATTTACTTGAACAAGGATGAAGAGTTCATTCCTACACGATTTTAAAATGCGCAGTATAATGAGTATGAAGTCAACACTTTTCTAAAACTTGGAGACAAGTTTCATCAAAGTTTTCGTCAAATCACATGACAACAGAATGAGCTTAATATCTGTCATCTTACATTCAACGACGGACTTGATGAATGGCGAAAACTTGAACCCACCATCACAGAAATTGAGTATATAAAAAATATCTCGTTTGATGAGTTCCACTGTTTTCTCAACAAGAGGGAGAACAGTATCGAACTTGTGAAAGGATTTGTCCTCAGGGATCTTTAAGACTACGTCACCATTACGTGTAAATAAAATTTAATAGAATATCTATTTATCCACCAGTCTCACCATGAAAGTCTAAAGGGTGGAGTGTTACAAATCTGCGTCATAAAGACTTGCAAGAAGAAAGTTTAAGTTTACCCAAGTTAGAAATAATATTTTATCAGAGCACACTTCTTTAACAAATATGTTTATTCAAATACCTAATCATATAAAAAAACCTTCTGATATTAATTTAAAAAAATAAAAGGTTGGATTAAAAATAAAAATTGATCATTTTTACCCGTTACATATCGAATACCGATTTCCCGATTTGATTAATCCAGCCCTTTTGATTCAGAGAATCAGTAAATGTTTACAAAGTAATAAGGTTGCGAACATCCATGGAATTCTAATTTAAATTATGTATTTTAATCTAGATGTAAAATAAAATTGGATTTTAAGATAAGATGTCTTTTGATTGAATAGTTATATAAGAGTGTAAGCTATTCAGATATTCAGTTAGAAATGAACCGTCGATTGTTAGGCTTATATACATCTCCAAGTCTACCAACATCTTTTGGTAGGGTAAATCGAATATTCCAATCTGTAAAAAAGATCATTAAAAGATCTGATGTGAAAAGCTTTCTCTCAGATTTAACAACAAACACATAAAAGCGCAAGGCTCTAACGAGATTCGGCAACTATATTTAACTGTGATGTCCAAATATGAAAGTTTTAATTATGGGGTACCCTACATAATCTTTATGAAATATCATGGAAGAATCCGGATGGATTCCAGGTTATATATGTTCTGATGATGGATGAGAGTTTAAAGGAAATAAAATGAAGCGTTTATTAATCTAATTTAATATCGGCATTTATCATATTCACTCTCTAAACAAAGCTGGTCTTGTAGAGCGTGTACAATGAACAATAAAAGAAAGACTTTTCAGATACTTTACCTTTAATAATACCTGGAAATACATCGACGTATTGTATGATTTGCAAAGGCTTATAATAATTCTAGACATAGAATGATTGGTAACACATCGTTCAAAGTTATACAAGATGTTGCAATACAGAAGCAGAGAGCTGAAGGTAAAAAAGAGTTTTCTATATAAGATCGGTGATTATATTCAAATCTCACGCGTTTTCAGTAAATTTAAAAAAGGGTACGAAATAGGTTTGAGTGAGGAAATCTACAAGATATATAAAACTTCAATTGTATTAGCCCTGTATTATATTGTTTAGATGGAGAACATATTGGAGGTGGGGTTTATGATGAAGAACTACAGAAACTAAAATTTGACTCCCGTAAGAAATATGTAGGGGAGAGGATAGTTTAAACGAAAGAACATGGAAAAAACAAGCTATATTTAGTAAAATGGCGAAGGTACCGAGAATCGTTTAACTCATATATAGGCATGTGATATCACCCTAAAATCTTGAGCAAATACATTCATTAAATTATATAAAGGTGGGAGATGTGGAAAGTTTTATATAAGTTGTGAAGAGAGAGCCTGAAGGCTTTTATGTCACCCTTGTTTCTTCGTCTTCCCTGGATGTTTACCTTAAAATACAATGTCTGACTATAGGATCGAGTTGCACAAATCCATTATAACAAATCACATGCAGTATAAAGTAGGGCTTTGTGAGTTTCAATTTACATGGAATATCCATAATGTTACTAAGTCTACATACGCAATCACAGTCTATCAGAAAATCGCGGAAGTAAACAACTATACATCAAATACTATATTGGCATGAGGCAAGGTACAAAAATAAAAGTAATTGATTATGCTTATGATGAGATATGGATAGACGCTGGATATTACAAATAGAAAAAGCACTCATGGAGAAAATAAATCTGGAAATGAAACAGAAATTATCATGTCAAGATTTAATGTTTTAATCTGACACAAAAATGCCTACTAATTATATGTTAATGCTCACTTCAGGTCCATTGCTCAATATAAAAATAAAAGAATATCTATTATTTCAATGGTCAAAAGAATTTTCCACTATAATGAAAAGATCTACCAGAGATGATATGCCAAAATTAAATCATTGTATAGCGTTCAATATAGATTTTACTGCTCTTATATCTCATCCGAGATCATGTTAAATTACTTTAACCTTGTAGACTATCAGTTAGTATGCAGGACACAGTCGAGGCTGCTGACACTTATTCTTCTTCCTTTCAATGATGGTTCATTCACTATAACTTTTGATAATCCACACTATGTGAATCTAAGCTCTAGGGACTTGAGATCTATTTATATTTATATAAAAATGGTTGAAAAGGAAAAATTTCCATTCTTTGTTGGTCATTTTATGATAAAACTAAACATTCAGAGTAAAAATTAAACGATAATTAAAAATATTAAATGGCCTATGCGTGTTTAAAGGGTTAGGAGCACATAGGGCTCTTGGATTCCTCTTCTCTTCCCTATTCAGAAATGCAGCACCATATCTAATAAGTGGTGCTCTTTATCTAGGAAAGAAGGCTATTTCAGCTGGTTTCGATACTGTTTAGAGTGCGAGGCAAGTTCTGAGAAACCAGCTGGGAAGGGTAAAAAATAATATCACGAAAGATACTAGACAGTATATTAGAAGAAAGTTAAAATCTGAGACGGATAGTGAGAGGAAATCAGAAAAAATAGGTGTAATAATTAAGCGAAAATGGATGAATAAGAAGTTGGAAAATAGAATAAAGTTGAAAATAGATGATGAGGATGAGGCTGGGGATGTTTTTTTCTCATAATATAAACCATCAGACATTTAATAGATGTTCTCATAAAGATATCAACAGCTGTTAATCTTACACGTGTAAAATGAATGCTCTTCATCCAACAAGTGATATCGGTTAGAGGACAGAACTCGATTTCTTTACTGTTTCACCATTCCAAACTTCTATCGTTGAAAGCAATTATCATTATTACTCTCCCCTCAGCAATATCTCTTCCAACCTCACACCGGTTGAATATTATGTAGCTGGTAATGGACAGTATTATGTAGAGCCTAGGGAGGTTTATCTTTATATTAAAGCAGGAATTGTGAAGTCAAACGAAACCCAACTTCTAGATGCGGAGAATGTTTTTTTTTCTGAAAATAATATTCTTCACATTTGGTTGAGCAATGTTGATATTTATTTAAAGAAACATCTGTAAATTTGATTGGAAATAATTACCCCTATCGTGCATATTTAGAGACCCTGTTGAACTATATTGAAGAAGAAAAATCGACTTTTCTTTCCACTGTCATATATTACTCTAGTAAAGAAAGTATAGAAAAGAAATATAACAGATCTCAGCAAAAAATAATTTATGTTTTTGGAAAACTACACGCTAATTTCTTCTCACAACATAAGCTGTTAATTAATGGAGTCTCAATAAAGATAAAGTTGTCCAGAGAACCACATTCATTTACACTATTTACAAGCCAGACCGGCTTAGAAGCTAAAATAGAATTATTAGAGTTTTCTTTACATTAGAAAAGTCCGTCTTTAGCATCAGCTTATCGAAAAATGGAAAATAGGTTGCTTAAATCAAACGCTAGGAACCCTATTACTCAAGTTCGCGTGCGAAATTTTACAATTGTGAGTGGGATATCAATGAGGAGTGTTGATAATATCTTCATGGGGCAAATACTTACACGCATGGTTATAGGAATGTTTGATCATTCTGCATTTTCTCATAGTTTTGATGCATCACCGTTTGAATTCAAACCTTATAATGTAAATTACATCAGTATCTATATAAACGGGAGTGAAGTTAAAAGACCATTTGAATTAGACTATTGGGGTGATACAGATCCAGTTGCGTGAAGGGCTTTTTACGCGTTATATAACGGTATGGGGTGTTTTAAAGGTGGGTAGAGTATTCGACTTATGTATAAACAATTTATAAAAAGTTAAAATATTTATTGTATTAACCTTAATCAGGAGAAGAGTAATACTTCTCTATACAACAGGGAACATTATCAGTACAGTTACAGTTTAAATCTCCATTAATAGAACTGGTCTTTCTTGTTATATATGCAGGGTTTCAGTCGGTTATTGAGAGAAAAAAGTCTAGGAACGTATTAATTTATTCTTATTAAAATGAATGAAATAGAAATAGAAGAACTATTGTATCGAGATAAAACTACAAAACGAGTTTTTCATGAATGTTTTGCGAGAGACACAGAACAATGTTTACCTTTAAAACTGCCAGCAGCTTATATAAGTAATCTGGACAGCAGCCATAGACCTGGTTCGCATTGGATCGGTTTGTTTGTTAACAAAATAAGTGTATATTATTTGTATAGCCTATGTCTAGGGTTCCAGAATGATGCTTATATTTGTAAAAACTCAGTAAAAATGAATAAAATTATTAACGTCAATCCATTGAGAGTTCGAAGTTACTTTTATTCTCTTATGGCTTGTTTTGTGTCTAGTTCATTCAGCAGATAACAAATGGTAAATCATATCTATGTTTTATTGAGCAATTTGATTTATATAATGATCAAAGAAACAAGAAATCGTTGTAAAGAATACTTTTAATAGAATGTAAAGAAAAAAAATTGATTCTGTAAACTCAAAAAATTAATTGTGTATCGTATTAACAAATTGTATATATATATATATATTATGTAACCTGAGTAGTATAAATTAAATATTTATTTTCAATTTATTAATCTTGAGAAAATATACGTATTTTCTGTTTGAAGGTAAAATAAATCATTATATCAAGCTAACTTAAAAACAAAAAACATTTCAAAGAAGAGAAGAAAATCACTTACTCTATGAAAGGAGCTCTTAACTGACAAACGCTGAAATGCTCAAAGAAAATCACAAATCTCCCCGCAAGATTTCTACTCATCTTCTCTTATGTCTTTCATTTTCTCACACTTAATAATTAAAATAGTGTACGAGAGAAAAAGCTTCTTCCAAACAAGCTGTAATCTATAATAATTAAATGAGCAAGGTTTAGAATGCCTTTTTATATGCATATAAATTGGGAGGGGGAGTGGGGTAAGGGTTGAAAAAGTAAGATTGGTCGATGATCCAGTTTAAACAAAAGATAGCTATCTCTTTACTTCATTGTGACTTCTAAGATAAACACATATGTTTATTCAAGTCGGATAAGGGAGCAGTGTCAAGGTTGGAAAATAAGGTTTGATAGACGGTCCAGTTTAAACAAAAGATAGCTATCTCTTTACTTCATTTTACCTGTTGCACTCAATTCTGAACATAAATCCTTTCACGTACTCGAATTGGGAACACCGTTCCCTTATCTCCCACTCGTCTGGCGCTGCTGGAAGACGGGCGAAGGTCACTTAATTGAGCTTGAACGCCGCTCCTTCTAAATATATTATATATATATATATATATATATATATATATATATATATATATATATATATATATATATATATATATATATATATATATGTGTATATATGTATTATATATATGTATATATAAATATATATTATAAAAACTGGTTTTAGGTTTATAAGGGCCTTTAAAGGGTCTTTTATAGGTTTTGTTTTTCTTTTTTTAATTGTTATAAGGCTGAAAGCTTTGGCTATTAATACCGTACGGAAAAATAATCTTTTAAATTTAATCCCCCATTTGCCACTCACAAACCATATTCTTTGTGTACCCTTTTCTTATTTACCGTGTATGGTTACTGTGTGTAATCTTTCGAGACAGTGCATCTCATTTATTCCCCAGCAGAATTTTATCATTCAAGGCCGTGAACTGCTCAGTATATCCATGTAGGAAACAGATTACAATTCCCAAAAGAAAGATCTTTAACCACACGCGGAATGATTCAACTAATAAATAATCATAACTATGACCTATTGAACAGAAACTTGAAACCTGACCAATACTTACATTAAAACTTAAAACAACACAAATAGAACATGAAAGCTTTATAATGGGGATAACTTGGCGCGACAGGAAATCAGACACTTTAATACGTGAATAAACCAAACTTCGTGAAATAGTGAAGCTATAAGAAACGAGATGTGGAGCCGTGCAGGCCATGGGGCAAGATTCCAAGATGAAAGATGGACCAGAAAAAATACCGATTGACTACATTTGATAAAAGACGAAAGAAAAGAAGCCTAAAAACCAGATGAAGAGTTGATTTTCAAAAGTATGAAAAAAACTGGAAAATTATGGCTCCTGATCGAGAAAAGTTCCTAAAGATAAGACAGGGTTTCTCTCAGCAGTCGGAATGAAATTCCTGTAATGATGAACTTTTACACTGACTTTTTCTCCATGCACTTTGCCCAAGATGGAACAAACATCACACCTGTTAGGTATCTTTGATGTCTTGTCAACACTATGAAATGATTTTAGCAATATCACACTTCCTCGTATGTATAACATGAAGTTGGTAAAAAAAGGATAGGGTGGGGGTTACTTTAAACGCCGTCTCTGTAAGAAAATGCTTTTCACCTCCCACACCCCCGTGTGGTGATCTAAACAAATATTCATCTTTGTAGGTTTCACATAAGCGTCGTGGTTCAGTATAATTTATCACACAAAATTGAGATGGAATTGGCTCGCGTTCTTTACTTATATTTGGTTAAATATTTCGTTCCATGGAAGTGTATTTTAGGAGAATAACCGCTCCATTTTTAAAATAACTTCACTCTGGAATATCTGGTTTCGATACATCTTTTAGTACTGACGCTATTTCATAAATTTGATAAAATGTATTCTTTACTGTGGCACGTGATTATCTTCAATAATATTATGTTTTCTATATAAGCGATAACAATATCCACTTAGCACATTTTTTTGCAACCTTTCTCGGAAACTGTTCACTCCATTATAATAAACCTTTAATAACAAGGAATTTTATTTTTAGCTGAACAAAGAAATAATGTGAACTAAAGATGTTAAAGTTTGTAAATAGCAAAGAAAGTGTTAACGAGGTGGCCAAAAGAGCACTGGTCAAGGTCAATAAATTTTAACTTTTATTCGGCTGACTTAAGTTTGAGACCTGTTCTTAAGAAATTCGGGGTCACTGAGTTTATTAATCGTAATAGTTTTCTTCTATCAAGTAAAGTTTTTTACTCATGGTCTAGTCCATATTGGTCCCACTCATAGTAGGCAGCTATTTTATGTCCAACTGAAACGGAAGTGGAGATGTTTGGTATTCTTCTAATTTTATTTTATCTATGTATTTAGACTTCACTTTATGCACACATATATATATATATATATATATATATATATATATATATATATATATATATATATATATATATATAATAAAGCAATTTTGTATTTTTTGAGATTTTTTTTATGAAATAACACTCAGTAGTATTATGGCATCATTACGAAGGAAATGTTTGAATTCCCTTGAGTCGTTTTAATATATATGTGGTTTTGTTGCACTAACTGAAATAATCAACATTAGTATCTTTGTGAAAAAAGCATACTTGGCATACTTTATTTAAGATTAAATTAGGTGACTAGGATAAACTGGGGGCCCCGCACAATGTTTGTAAACCATGTCTCGAAAATCTACGCCAATGTCCAAAGGACACAAGGAAACAACTAGGATTTGGTATTCCTATGGTGTGGCGGGAGCCGAAAACCATGTAAGCGATTGCTACCTTCGGCTCACAAAGACTTCTTGTTATTGCAAGAAAACGCAACATAAAATAAGTTACCTCAAAGGTACGGATATATTCTTGATTGTAGCGTTCCTCTTCCTAGGTAGAAAAGCAACCCTTAGAGGGACGGCTCACTCAAAATCAAACTGACTAGCTTTTCTATAATACTATAGTCACAGTTCTTAGTAAGGAGATAATACAGATAATACATTTTGATTTCTACGTTTATATATAATGTTTAATCTTAGATATAGATTACGCTAAAAATTTTAGCGTTCATATGGGCTAGTCACCTATTATGTATTTAACTGATGTCTGGTGCGTTTCGCACACATATCACTAATTTAATCTATAATCTATTCATGTTTGCAGCTTTATAGGTTATTTTAATATCAATTGTTTAAAACTCTTTGGCTTTTATTAGTGCTTCCCAGCTTGCCAACTACCAATTGTCGTTCCGGTAATTGCTTAATCTTCAGAATTTACCGGAAAACGCTAAGAGAACCAATGTTTAAGACCTCGTATATGAACGAAATGAATCTATCATCCCAATGACCAAGCAGAACGCAGAATCTGTTCATAATACAAGACAAGAAACGTCATGCTCTAGTTAAAAACAGAAAGAAAGAGCAAATAACCCTGAAAAAAGGCTAGCATTTGTGTTGGGTTACGACAGACGACAGTCTTTACGATACAGGAGTTACAGATGCAATACACGAAATACAGAACAACACACTGTTATCCAGATAGAAGAAAAAGTATTGTAGCAGAATGAGGTCCAATGGCGGCCACGTGCCCTTCTGTACCCACGTGAGTCCGCAGATCACCTCATGTAACTGTTTGTAAAAAGCATGAGAACCTAGGCAAGGCGGCGGCGGACGCTGTTAGCACTCGTTCCAGCTGTACTGGCCTAGGGACCAATGTCATCTCCCCTCTCCCTCTTGCGCCCACGTTATCAAGATTCCCTCTTCCCCCGAAGGAGTCGCTGATTTTTCATCACGATCGTGCGCGACTCCTTTCCAGGCACCTATATAACGCGTCGACCGAGTTTAGACAGTAGCACTGTCAAACTTCCACGTACTCTGACGAACGAGCTAAAAGATGCTCTCCCCCTCCCCCCCCCTCCAGCAGCGATTTCGATTCAAGAGAAGGTTAAATCGATCCGTGGACTCTGCCGTAGTTATTCGGCAAGCTTCGACTTCAGTGAACCCTGCCCTAGTCAATTGGCAAGGCCTTTCAAGGATTCCCCAATTCCAAAGAAGAGAAGTGCTCCCTCGCACTAAAGCTGACGTAAACAACTTCTACCGTTGTTTCACCGTTCCCCACTGGCCTTATTTTGGCATTGAGCTCATAAGGTAATCGTGACCGTTATCGCATGCAGATTAGTCTTAAATCTGGCTTATTCCAGTGACTCCATCCATTATTTGTGTATACGCCCCAGTTAAAATCCCCCTTTAAATCACCAACTGTCTCTGACCTCTTTAACCCTGTCTGGGTGACCATTCCAATTAAATCCAATTTCCGTGTAGATGTATATATTCTCTTTTTGTTTTTGGTAAAGTATTATTTTCGTCATCGTCTTTCATTTGCAACCTCAACGCGTACCAGCAACCCCTTTAATTTTAGCCAACTTGCACTCTGAAATGATTGTTTAAAAGGACCTGCAAAGTAAGAATAAACCATTCCTCTCCGTTCACTCTCGGTCTTCAATCCACTTGGGCCAATCACCAAAAAGCACTCCGGTATATATAAATATATCGTCTGGCTGGCCATTCTACGACAATTATAAAATAGGATTTAAAAAAAGACCATCATACTAGGAGAGAAACTCCAATAGTATGGTAATGCAAAGAAAAGTCTCTACAGAAAGCATCAAAGAATTGAAGAATGCGGCATCGAGAAAAACAAGAATGAGCAATTTACTTCGAAAGTAACAAAATATTCTAAGTTTTACTCAATTACGATAGTTAACATTTATTTTACCATTAATGTTCTATCATACGGTACAATTTTACAGCTGTAGCATAACAGGAGGCAGTTTTTCATGAGGATGACTTTAGCCGGGACAACAATTAAACTGACAATGAAGTTAACTCAAAAGACATGTATTACCATAAGCCATTCCTGAATGCTCTTGCCATCGAAGCACTGTGAATCGTGTGATTTTAATATTTCCTCGAAAGGTCACAAGTGTGATATCAACTGTAATAGCCTGATCGTCTTGGTTTATCAGAGAATCAAGTTATATTAATGGTTTCTGTCACCTTGACAGCTGTTAGATCTTCAGGGCTTAACAGTCCTCAAAATTGCATTAAAATACCTATTATTATTATTATTTTCTCAAACCTAAAAACACATCACAACAGATTGCCCTGCTGTCAAAGTATAATAACATAGAGAGTCACAAATCAAATCTTAGTCAACTCCACCTCTTCACTATGTGCTTTTTCAAACTGAATGGAAGAACCTCATTCACTTTAGCTGTGTTGTTGTCTGGTTCACCTTCTTCACTTAAGAAAAGTTATTAGAGTACCTGCGATTAACAATTCTTCTGGCGCATCGCAACCTAAGGGCTTAATGGACTTACTGGAGACATGGGGACTTACAGATAATGTTACTGCCTTTGGTTTTGACAGAACATCCAGTAACTGTAGAGTTCATAGAGGAGCTGCCAAAATACTAGAAAAAAAGCTGAACAAAAATGGTTTATCTGGCTTGTTATCATCACATGATTGAAATACTAGTAGGAGCGTTTAAGGGAAGGTGTATGGGAAAGAAAATGGCTTATATAATTTCTAGTTTTAGGATCTGAAGGATGCTTGAAAGGAATTATGAAAGGAAACCCCCAAAATGGTGGTATGAAAAGAAAAAAATAGTGAAAAATACTACAAGACATTCTAACAGCGGCGAATCAGCTAAGAGACCACTAGAAGGAAATGGCGGAACTCACACACAGTCATTTTTATTGGAGAAATCCCTCTTTGCGATATTCACTGGAGTCGACCAAGCGTCAATCAACCTGCACCCGATTAAATTGCTGATATTTGCAGTGCAAATTGAGAACGACGAAGACGCTGTTTCAAACCTGAAAATTCTCAACACCTTACATGAGCTGTTCTACACTCATAGATGGATTATGTTAATGTATGTTGCAAAAGCTGCTATAAATTGTTCATGTCTTATACAAAACTTTTTGTGTACAAAGAAAAACTGACTTAGAGCTTGCTGATGTAGTATTTAATAATATGTAAAAATACAAATTTTACCTGACACAGTAAGCCGTCCTTTTAGCTCTGTTTGGCAGGAGATAAGGAGAAACATTAAACCAAGATAGTACTGTACATAAATATGCCACTCATAAGTCAGACAGCTTTAAAACAGGAAAGTCTATTCCAGAGCGAGTGCTTAACCTCCCGCTAGCTTTTGGATATGTCACGTCTTGGTCACTAATTTAGAACTAAAAAAAAGCTTTAGACTATTATAAAAAAATGAAAGAGGTGAAATACATTCAAACGTGGTGTCAAGAGGATGAACGGCTTAGCAAATTTCATAGCTAGCAAGAGATGATAAGCAAAAGGAATATCTTTTTTCATGTTATGTAGTTTAAAAAGAACCCCCTTTACATCTCCAGTTAACAAACACACATATAATGTTTTTACTTCTTGATATATATAAATATATACGTGGAAGAATGAATATCACGAAGACAAGCAGACGCTAGTTTGTTTATACAGCGTCAACCGTCACGGTCCACATGGCCAAGACTTTACCCCCATCGCTGGTCAAGATGTGAAGTTGCTCGCAAAGAAGAATTTTGGTCAGCAGGTTTCTTAGTCCGTTAATATAAACATAGAAGGGGTTGAGAGCCTTTAAAATGAAAATCTTGCTGCCCCCTAAAGGCTTCGTCGGCAGAAAATCTATGAACAGGCTCACGGTCCTGATTATTTATGTCTATTTTCGCCAAATAGAAGAAATCTCACCTTTCCCGTGCGTAAACCCGAAAGGGCGAAGTATCACCGCGTTGAAAATTTCTGCCGTAGGAGAGAGGCTTTACTGTAGGCTAGGGAGGATAATCGACGTATATATAGTTCTATCTTGAGAAATTTAAGGGAGAAGCCGTGTCGCTATCGAGAGAAGAAGACGAATATCTTAGTCAAACAGATAATCAAGAAGATAGTTGGAACCGAGCGGGATTTTCCCTCTGGAAGCCGTTCCTTTAGTTACTTAGAAGAGCAGACCAGTAGTATCAAGACCAACTGTCATAACATTCTCGTCCAGAGAAAATACCATATCTCAGTTTTCTGAAAAAAAAACAGAGATACCCGCTCACCATCGAAGAATAGCAGAGTAAATTCCCATTCGAGAAAAGATTCACTCTTGGTTAAGTCTCATCATCGAGAAGCCCAAATTGGTAAAACAGGGATCGGGATAACTTCCTTTCATTCGCGATCCAAGATATATCATAATACGAATCCTTTCTGGTTAAAGAATTAAATTAAAAACGGAGTTACTCATGTACGTATTAAACGTACATACGTACTCGGCGGTAAACCACGACATTATATATCAGCAGAACTTTGTAGGGGTGCAAAAAGGTATCAGAGAAAAATTCCTTCTAACTCGATAATATAAATAGCCCACTAAATTACCAAATCAAAACGGACTCAGCCGTGGCGCAATGGCTAGGAACATGGGCTTTTAAATCTATCGGTACCGGGTTCGAAACTCAAAAGTCCACAACCTTTTATAAAGAAATCTCAAGAAGAAAATGGAAGTCAAGGAAAACACTTCAAGGACCAATTCAACTAGAATCAAGCAGACTCAAGATAAATGGATCGCCTGAAGAAAGAAAAACGGAAGAAAACGACTTCAAGGACTAACTCATCAAGAAGCAAGAAGAAATCATTAACCTTCCAGATAATTAGAAGAAAATGAAGATGCATCTAAAAAGAAAAATGAAGATTAAGAAACAACTCAGCCAAGAAGAATACCGGAGTCAAGATAAATGCAAGACAAATGTGTGAAGGGCCAACTTAAGAAAATTGAGTCAAGAAGTAAATAGATTCAATAAAAGAGAAAATAAAGATGAAGAATAATATGAATAAATAAATAAAGTTATAATAAGGATACGCCATCCCCCCCCAAATAAAAAACTGGTGACCCTCAAAAGGTCGAACAATCTTCTGATCTTCGTTACAACTGCACCCGCTCTCCTACTAGAGATTAAGAAAAGGTGCTACTGGGAACTTCTGAGATCGAAGAAGGAGATGCTATTACTCATTGATTAGAGACAAGACTTTGCTCGCTCTCCTCAATTCCACTGAATTGACTCCACTCATCCCGCGGACTCGGAGGTCGTAGGAGGGAGAGCTACTAGTAACTCCTCGATTAAGAAATCTAAGACTAGTCTCTCCCCAATCCTGAAATTCGCTCCGCTTTCTAGAAAGGGACCTGTGTAGGGGTGCGAAGATGTATCAGAGAAAAATTTCTTCTATTTCGATAATATAAATAGCCCATTAAATTACCAAATCAAAACGGACTAAGCCGTGGCGTAATGGCTAAGAGCATTGGCGTTGAAATCTATCGGTACCGCGTTCGAAAATCAAAAGTCTACAACCTTTAAAAAAGAAATCTCAAGAAGAAAACGGAAGTCAAGAAAAAACACTTCAAGGACCAACTCAACTAGAATCAAGAACCAACCTAGCCAACAAGAATACGTAAATTAAGACAAACGGAAGACAAATTTTTCAAGGGGAAACCTAAAGAAAAAAGGAATTTCAGTCAAGAAAGAGGTAATTAGGTTCGATAAAAAAAGATAAAATCAATTGAAAAAGCAAGATAATCTAGAATAATTAAATAAAAGTAAAATAAGGAAGGCCCCCCCTCCCATAACTTTACTAAATTCAAGCTTGTAAAACTCAGGCAAAAGATATATGATATAAATGAAAATTTGTATGCAACAACTTGTGTATTCTTAAATAATCGCTGAAAATTTCCACAATATAACTATAATAGCATTGCTACAATAAATAAAATTACTTACCGATCGCTTTCGACACAGCATAACTTTTAAACAAGATCAATGTAATTTTATTGAAATAAATGATCAATATGTCCACCTTTTTTGAGTTTTAGAAGAAGAAATACATTTTCTGATATCAGCTAGATTTATGTTATCCTATGAAGGAAGAATTTTGTCCTTTGAATTCTGATGGATGGAATTTATTTTTTCTATTTCGCTTATATTTTCTCGGTTTAATTCCAAGCGAATCGTCGATAGGGTCAGGGTCAGGTGATTTTTTGATGAAATGAGGACAATTTTCTCCTAAAAATGTATTTGTTTTGCTAGTATGAGAAGGCACACCGTCATGCTTTAAATGAGGTATCTTTTATGATAGAGCAGATAGTAATCAGGAAGCAGGCCAAAAGATAATAGTTCGATTTAATTTTATGAATTAACTTTTGATTATTTTGTCTAGCAATAAAATAGAACCTTGTTTTATCATTCCTTGACACCCCTTCATAAATCATTGTTTTTTATATAAAATTATATTTAAATGAGTTATTCAAGTTAGAATTTAATCAACTTTTTAATATATATATATATATATATATATATATATATATATATATATACATAGTAATGGCGATGCAAATAATGGTTAGTAATTCATAATAAATTGCAGATGTAAACTAAGCGTGGCTATAAGCTGCACATATACATTATACATGTTTTAGAATGGATAAAACAGAAACTTACTGGAAAAGATAATTTTTATCCAAAAATATGTTTGTGAAAATGATCCGGAGAGCGTAATTCTATTAGTTCTATCTTTAAGACAACCGAATATTTAGGGGAGTTAATAACTTTGGGAATTGTTGGCACTTTCAGTCTAACTTTTCAAGTTCCAAGCAGCAAACATGCATAGGAAACCCAGTAAGCCTGTCTATATCCCCTCCATCAGAGCCATAGCTGAAAAGGTTAAACGCCCCAAAACAGCGTACATAATATATCACGTTACGTGCCACAGACTCATTTATCAGTAGAATTTCTACTGGAGCGCATAGAAAAACCTCAAAGAGAGATAAGCAAGCCAACATCCGTATCGCAAAAAAGGATCGATACAAGACAGCAGCCATGATTTCCCAAAAAGAAATTCACTATCACCCAGCCAGACGAAAAGGTCTTTAAATTATCAAACACTCTCAGTCAAGATATTGATCTGTTCTTAGAAAAAGGAGCTAGATTATCCTTCGCCAATAACTACAAAGGCCTAATGGTCCAAAGTACACTTCAGCGAGGAATCGAATTACAATTTATTTGGTTCAGATAGCAGAATGTTCGTCCGTCAAAGACCTAGCGAAAGATTATATGTGAACTGCATTAAAATCAGCGTCAAATATATTAAAGAAGGCGTTATAATGTGTGGGATAATGGCTTACTTGTCCGCTTGTCCGGCAGACTGAATGCTCAAGTGTATAATGAACTTCTGCAAGCACATTTTGTGTCCCATGCTAAAGTAACCTCCCTTTTTTATGCGGGAAAATGGACCTTTCAACACGGCAAATTTGGTGAAAAATTCCCTGGATCAGGAAAAAGTAAGTTTGATGTACTGATCTCCTTAGAGCCCATACATCAATCTGATTGAGAATAAGTGGAATACGCTAGGAGAGAGAAACAAGGAGAAAAATCAAAGCACAATCGAAGAATTTTTTAAATATTACAAGAGGGGTAATGGGGGAAAATAACACTAGAAGAATGCCTTTGGTTTATGCCCTCCTTAACAGAAGATGTCAATCCGTAATTGATAGTAATGTTCTACATACCAACTACTAGAATATTCTAACAACCCCAAATTATTTCTGATTATTATATCATTGTGCCTTTTCATCTACGTCTGTTGCGTTATATGTTGGGATCATTTTGACCAACATATATTTGGAATCTAGGCAAGTAACTTGAGTTTTATTCATTTTAACATGCATAATATACATGTACAACTTATAGCTATGTTTATTTTATATCTGTAATTTATCCTTCAATCCTTAGTATTATTTACTATGCAGGTACTCAAAAGCTTTAGGGTAATTATTATTTTCTTATTAGAAAACAATACAGAAAATGTGTTGTTTTCTCTAAAACCATCTCATAACTCCCAAAACTATGAAATATAAAAATTGAAAAAATTATCTATCAATCTATTTCTCTATCTATCTCTCGTTGTTTTGATCTCTCTATCTTCTCTCTCTCCCTAACCTATGAATGAATTTAAACTGCATAGTTTCTGGATAGTCTCCGAATTGAATTTAATTTGGATTACATTTGCAGTATGTGCCAGAGTCTGCGTTGATCTGTTGTTCGTTTTTCACTCTAAACTAAAGCTTTCGATTAAGAATGAAAGCCGCCTCAAACAATTTACATCGGTAGTTCTGGCAAATACCTAATTTTCTAGACTTATTTTTAAGCCATTTATATAACACTTTCAAAGATTAACTTAAAAAGATGGGATATAATCATTAGGGTGGATTGAAAAAGGGGGTGTCAGAGAGAGAGAGAGAAAAAATTTCCCGGACTAAGAAGCCTAGGAAATATGTTAGACGAAAGGATCTTCAACGGCGTCTTTCGATAAACTTCCAGGGCGATAACTCAGCGAGACGAGTCAAACTGGAGACTGGAACACAAATCAGCGAGAGAGGATAAGCCCTTGACCACTGCGCCTTTGAGACGGAGTAAGACCCGCTTCCGACCGCAAACAAAATCGCCCTCCAGTGAAGTCGTATATATTTTCTAACACAGGAACGAGCAAAACAGTATTCAAGTAGAAGTGAGGCAGTACTCACGCAGTATCTAAGCCGTAATCGAGAGGATTCGATGAAATCAGCCAAGGACCCAACGCGCAACTTCTTAAGCGACTCCCCGGCACCCTTAGGGCTTTCAGGCAAGAAACCAGTTGTTCAGAGCAACGGCAGTCAAGGACGTTAGGGCTCATTCTGGAATAACTCGCTCCATTCCGTGCCCTCAAGGATACTTCCTCTAACAACCATTCGAGGCTTCCTAGTGGAAAATCGTAGGCCTATTACATTTTTCTCTATCACCGTCGAAGAGGCGTGACGCTTTCCGACTACGAAGCTTAACGTCATCCTCTCCTCCCGTTTTCTTTCGGGTAAATATTGTGCTACTCACAGCTCGTACCGAAGCATTCATTGTAAATAATTTTCTTTTGCTGAACGATTAGTTTTCCCATAGTGTATAATTTATTGTTAAACTCGTTTATTTGTTTGTATAATACTAAAGATTATTTTGTTTCCCTTGTTTAAATCCCAGAACCACACAAAAAGCGATTGAACTATTTGACTAAGTCGGCCAATGGTAGAAAACTCACTCGCATATCCCGCTTACTCAAAAGAGGCATTCCCCCGCGTCTAGGAAGGGCAATCGAAGGTTAGTGAACCCTACCTGACCAACGACAGGGGGTTTTGTACAACTTTTGAAATTCATTATCCCTCCCAGATTTTTTGATAGACCCCACATCAAAAACTATTGTATTGAAATTTCAGACTTCTAAATAAATATTTTCATCTTGCTCAACGCAATTAAAAGTTTGAAAAAGAAGCAAAAATATCGGAAAATTCTATATATATTTTTTCAAACTTCAAGTTATTACATCATTTATTTATAGCTTATACGGGGTATATTATTTCCATAAAACTTAAAAAAATGTATTTCAATAAAACTTTACAATCAATACTTCTATTTCCATTTTATTGAATAAAAATAATCTATTAACTACTCGATAAGTTTTCTTTTCTTTTCTTCCGTTTGTTTCCATGCAACCTGTAGACTTTTATCATCATCACTCTGAAATAGAAGAAATTGAACAATTACCAGTCGAATAGTTAAATTTTTACTATTATTCAATATCCATTTATTCAATGCAGTTAGACTTTTGTAGTGTTATAACCTTTCATTACGAGGTCCTTTGTATTAAATGAGGGTATTTTCTCCTGGACTGAATTCTACTTCTTATATAGCCGTCCCGTTTTTCTTCTCCACAAACTGCTAGTGACACTTCTGTGACCAGTTTGATGCTTCTTCCAACCGCTGACGTCCTCATCAGCAGAGGTTCGGTCACAACGGTCTGCAGCCAATCAATTAGGTGGATGTAGTTGTCAGCTTCAAAGATTAGGTCTTGGTTCTTTAAGGTGCGTATTGATTTCCCTTTATAATCTTTTCGTGCTTACATAATTCTCCTCCATGCAAGTTCTCAGATAGTATTTTTTTCATTTGCAGCTCACAGAGAAGAATGTTTTTCGCATGTGCAAAATACGCATTCCTTTAAATCACTGGGTCAACTATATCTTTAATCTGTTTGTTCATCCCTTGCAGTGATTACATTGTAGTTAATAAGTTGAGTTCTCCATCTTGCGAAGAGTTAGCTTTTATTTCAAACCAACATGGTGCATACACCTTAATGATGAACAAGACAATGGATTTCAACGTGTCATAAGGATCGGAAGTTGAAACATATAATCGAAGTATCTGATTTGCCGTTGTAAGTCATCGTGCAAGAGATATTTTTCCAGGACCCTTACGAATCATTTCAGCAAAACATCTACCTTGTAAGATAGATAGAAGGATACCAAACAGATGCTTTTGATCGGTGATCATATTTGCTTTGTCAGCCAACGGCAAGTTAGTCGGAATTGGCTCGAATTCAACAACACTTAGAGTCTGACATTTACCCAGTTGTTTCCCTATAGGTCTGAGAAATCCACAAGGCCCCGTTGCTTTGCCATCCAAATTGTTGATGAGATGGTGCAATGGGAGCTCATTTGTATGGAGCTTGCAAATAAACCAATGCAGTGATCTATTAAGTTTTTCTTCTAACATTCCGATCATACCTCGTTTTGTTCCTTTATTCACTGCCGTTCCATCGCCTCCCACAGTATCATGTTCATCAGTTGCGATGTTATATGCTTCTTTGTAGATACGAGAATATTGCGTCGCACATAGCATTTTCAGAACATGTTTTCATTATCAAGTGTCCAAGGTATTTTGAACCATGTTCTTCTATCATAGAGATGTGCTCTTACACTATCTTCTTCTTGTGCTATCTTTTCTACCATCAAAATAAATAGAATATAATGGCTTATCCGATCTAATTCCTTGCTGTAGTGTAGTAGGTTCTTTGACACGCTCTCTTCTATCTTTTGACCTGTCAACTAATACAGAAGTTTCTTTGCCTACAATTGAAGCTAAGTCCTTAAGGGGACCGTACAAGCTGACAGACCGAATTTCGCTAGGATTTGTGTTCATGCGATTTCATTCTATAATGTTTCGTCTATGTTCCATAAAGTATCATACAAGTTTTCAGGCTTATATCTTCTTTATTTAGTGAATTATGAAGCTATTAATAGGAGTCTGTCTGCATAAATTAAAGAAAATTTAAAAGTAGCCTGATCACAAAAGAATTGCTCGAAAAAAATATATATGAGGCCTAACATAGAATGCAAAGTTTTCATTCAAAAATATGGAGCGGAGCGAAAAAGAGTCGACTCGTCACTTTGAAAGGATTAGAATTCATTGCTAAACATGCTACTCTTGACTACAACCAAAGTTATGAACAAGCAAGTCTACTGAAGAAGATCGACTTGGATTCAAGAAGTCTAACTGGATTTTTAAAAGAGCAAGAAAAAGAGATAAAAAGAAATAGATCTTTGTCAGTAACTACGAAATACAAGAAACAGAATATAGTCCAGGAGTTTATTTAATGTTATGATCCTGGCAACAATGAGCGCGTGGTAATCTCTGGAACCCATCTCTACTGAAAGGCAATAGTCCTTAATAAATACAGAAAGGGGACCAGAAACCAATAAGAAAAATAAATTATTAGAAAGAAAACAGAACAATATGGAAGCTTATAATATAGAATACTGTGATAGCTGATGGTTCAATATTTTTTAATTAGTTTATATATTTTAGGTTATGGATGGATGCCTCCCCTCTCCCAAAAGATTTAGGGGGTATATCATTGGAAACAAATTTCTTGGGGTTTATACAGTATAAATAAATTATAAGGAATAACCATAGTTTAAACACATTGGAGGTATATGACATATAACCAAAAAATTATTTAATTTCTTTCAATAGTTAAATTTTCATTTAAATGGTAAAAATATTCATGTTAGAATGTGGTCCCTCTTCGCGCCCCCCAATATGGGTGGCCATAAATTTTGCTCTTTTTAAAAATAGATATATGATATTAATACACCGTTAACAAATTACGGAAATCGGAGATATTTTTTTGCATAGCTTCCTATAAATTGTGTAAGGTCCCCTTAAGGATTGAACTTGTTATTAAAGCTGCAGCAGCTCGATCAGACAACGCAAATTCGGACAAATTTATTTGTTTAGCTAAAGACGTGGATGCATTTATTTTTTACTTCTTTGCGTTTCACGAATGAAGGAAGCTCATAGGCGCTACAGTCGTCAGCAGATTCTGTTTCGATTATATTGGGCAAATTAGATGGTTGATTTAAGAGACAATACTCACGTTTGTTCCAAAATCCACTATTAATACTCTTCTTTAATTGAATTTGATCGATATTACCTCTTGCCATTTTCCTTGTTGTTTGTTGGTCTTCCAGAAACGTTTGATCCACTGGCGGCACCTTCTTTTCTTTGCTACAAGAACAGTTTTCAAAGCTATCGTATTTACAACATGAAATATTAAACAATTGTTCTGCATTCTT
Source organism: Ceratothoa steindachneri (assembly GCA_963969495.1). Taxonomy (NCBI): domain Eukaryota; kingdom Metazoa; phylum Arthropoda; class Malacostraca; order Isopoda; family Cymothoidae; genus Ceratothoa; species Ceratothoa steindachneri. The sequence goes on along the minus strand of OZ018319.1, from coordinate 85,451,142 downwards.
TTTACAATCGTCACATTTCTGTTTGAATGATGTCACATTTTTCCTGCTAATATTTCTTATTAAAGCCTGATATTTTTAATAATGATTTAAAATTCTTTTTCTAACTACCTCTATTAACACAAGGGATTGAAGCCGTTTTCCAAATAGAAATTAACTTTTCCGCTACTAATGTGATAATTTGTTTAATTATCGGGTCTTTTCCATTGCGGTTTTTTTCCTTTTCTCACTCAAACGAAATATATTTTATGAAATCTTTAAAAGTTGGCAACACTCGTTCACGAATAGCGCAGGGAGCGCCAAACAAAGGCTTTGAATCTCAAGAAGCGTTCTAGGTTCAAATGCAATGATTAAATATTGTTTGTTTTTTCTTACATATTATTTAACTCTGAAATATAATAAAACGTGCATAAATATTTATTTTACACTATAAATAACTGTTCTTAAATACAAATAGAAGAATCTGATCGAAACAATAGACACTAGACAGAACCAAACACACATACATATCCCCTCTCAACGAGGTCCTCCGCGCTACTGAATCATAATTGTCACATACATCGAATTAATATGTCACTAGGGAACCTCTAAATATCAATCGATTACTGTCAAATTTCGTTTCTTTATTCTTTAAGATATAATAATTATTTGTTTGGGGTATCAATTCAAAATTCGAATTTAATTTTCAGATATAATCCCTGAAAGTTAAATATAGTTAAAAATCGCATTATTTTAAATTTTCAATAGCGTTTAGGAACCTTTAGAAAGTATTATATCAAAAAATGCTTTTAAGAGGTTTAATTTGACAGATAACCCCCCCCCCTCCCCCCATAAGGAAATCGTGGTGGGAAAATAAATTTCAGAAAAATTATTTTCGCGCCACCCTAATAAGCATCCTACTCGCATATTTTAAGCGAGAATTAAAACCATCAAATGTGATATTATTAAGCTAAGGAAGTTTTATATTAGCATAAAATGAACTAAAGAATAGATAATCACTCAGTTGATAAAGTGGTATGGTAAAGAATTAAATTAGACCAAAGATACAGTTAAATATTTATTAATTTTAAAGTGAATGATAAAGATAGGTTTTCTACTGAGATATTCCCATTAAAAGAGAAGATGATTTTAAAAATAGGAATTTATGATTTATTGTTGGCTTAAACATACTAGATGTCTTATTTAGATCTCAAATCAAGCTTCGTCCCCCTCCCTCCTCATGACTTTCAAGAGGAGATTGAGAAAAGTATTCATATCAAAATTTACTTTTTTTATTTCCGATTCACATTTTATTTTTCATTTATTTGAATTCACTAACATTGAGGGAATCTCTGACCATAACAATTTGACGAAATTGGCAAATGAAACATCAATACTTGAGCAGCCAGAAGGCTACGCATATAATAAATTAGGAGGCCTAGATTATGAAAAGGAGAAATTGTGTCCTATAATATTCCTGTTCAGAAATTTGTTGATAGGATTGTTATAGGCTACAAAATGCCTTGTGTAGAAGCTAAACTTTTAAAATTATTATAAATTTTCTCGTTAAATTTCGTTATATCTGTCGAAGATTAGTGCCTCTGTAACCAAATATTTGGTTACAAACTGACCCATTTCTCATCATCTTCGTTTATACCACCCTTACCAATCTTTCTTCTGGAACTTGCAATTATTATAAATCTGACAACTTTGCTTACGTTCACTCATTAAGTTAATTTACATAAGAAATGCTATAAAAATTTGAGCAACTCTCTTAAATTCCACCCGTTTAGTAGTAGTGTTACAGTCTATAGTGAAATTTAAAACAATGAATATTGGTCGGGAGGAGAGGCAATGTTCACTACAGGAAACGAATTTCTGTTACTTTCCTTTAAAATACGGTACATTCTGACAAACCCATTACATGTAAATCCACCAATTCAATTAAATTGGTAACACTCAATTTTCCCGCCGTCAGACGACATTAATTTAGAGCCTGACTAAATTCTCCTTCCATCCTCATAACTTCAAATTATATTGAGAGGTAGATTCCCGAGGTGTTGGTATAACTTTTTAGAGGATCTATCGCAATAGATTAATGTGACATTAATGGCTTTTTGAAGAAAAGTTATATTTTAATTTGCAGAGGAAACAAGCCATTGATCAATCAGCGTAAGAAACTTTGACTTGATGTTTGTAGTGCAGAAATTGGCAACACGTTGTCTTATAAGCTCACTTAACTCAGTGGATTAGTTCAAGGAGTGCCAATTAGAAGATATCTAACTTTTAATGACCTCGGAATTTTGTCACTACTATAAATCGAACTGCTAAATATCAGGAAGAACATTAAAATCTCTGCCAAACAATACATATATCATATTCTCAAAATTACTTGAATAAAATATTTGCCCCCAAATTACTTACAAACCAAACAATATGGGATCGTTTCAAAATCTATTTGATTGAGATGGAATAAAAATCAGGGCATGATGGGAAAAAGATAAGGGAAAGGCCATAACGTTGAAAAAAATAAGGATAATAATAAGAGAATGACGTTCTTTTTTAGATCCATATGTAGATAAATTGGCCTTTTAACATGAGAAATAACGGGAATTCATTAGTTCTTCTTGGGTTTTTTCCGTCACGCATTAAAAATAAATTTCTCCTTGACGTTGACAAGTTATATTTCTCTCGTCTTTTCCACGAAATTTCAAGCCTTATCAGTCAAATTCTTTTTAGGCCATAAATAAGACAAACAATAAATCGCAACCTGTATACGCGTTATCGGTAGTTAACCACTACTGAAATCTTTAAGGGCGACAGAAGTTTTTGACCAGGAAATTTCTCTGATGATAAGAACAAAATAGCGCCAAGATGGCATGTACAAAAATAGAATTTTATTTACACAAAAATAATGAGAGGATTGATGGGTAAAATTACCTCAGAAAATTAACGGGCAAAATCACATCAGTAAATGAAAGGGCAAATTATAGTTAAAAATCAGGCTATGAAGTTAGAACTTAACATATTCCCGGAGAAGACTATTCAAATGAGAGAGGAATTAACTCAATTAGGTTACTAAAAGGGGAAGAGGGGTTGGCTTACGGATGTCTTCTGCACTTGAGGTGAGTTCGCTCGGACTTCTAAGCGGGAGGTTGGAGGGATGACGGTTCTCCGAAAGCAAGGGGAGGCGGGTACCTTCCGGTCCAGGGGAGAGTATTTCGGCTACCCGAAATGAGGAGGGCTTCGACAGGAGTTGATGAAAGAAGTCGGAAATTACCTCCTGGCTGAGGTTAATTCCAAATACACAAAATAGTCCAGCTGTCCCTTTACTTTGTTGCTAGCACTTGACTTCAAACCATGGGAAAATCTTCTGGGTTCTCAGCGAGACTTCTCAACTTTGTGTCTCCTCATGGGAGTCGAACACTATTTATGTTCAAGGCTCTCCCCGAGGGGGGTTAGCAGGAAACAGCTCTACTCTCGAATGGCCTAGAATCTTCTTGCGAAGGCTATTCTAGTCTGCGTAAAGGGGAATCGTGGGGGACGCGGTTCGAGGTTACAGCTTGTGGAAGGGAGAGGGGGCTTAGGCTTACCAATTTAGGCCTAACCGGGACTTCTTCAGTGCGTGGAAGTTTCGTCTGCTCAAGAGATTCCACGTGGGGCTCCCTCACACATCTCCCAACCAAAACATGATGCTTTACAGATCAGTTGCGTAGGAAAGGATCATCCCACCCCTTCAAACTAGAATTATCAAAGGTCTAGAGAGAATTCTGACATGCTACGACAGGTGTACACACACAAAACCGTATATCTGAGCTCAGCGGGGAATTTACGGACATAAGACTTAAACAGGTCGATTATGGAGAATTTAACTAATACAATTTTAAACAAAAGAAAATCACAGGAGAAGATTGGCGACATTTTAGTGGACCCCCCCCCAAAAAAAAAGGATACAATGAAATGGAGGAATAAATGTGACAAAAAAAAACTAAACAATTTAGTGGACCCCCCCAAAAAATCATAATTAGGAACATTGATGAGATAATATATATACAATTCACGTGGTAAACCTTCGCTCCCGCCGGAGTATGGATGAGGTAATCCGCAGGTCCTCTAGCCTCGAGGACGGGGTAGGGTCCCTTTCACTGGCTAATGAATTTGTTGCTTCCCGTTGGGAGTAGCACCAGTACCTTCGCGCCACGCTTGAATCTGCGTTCTCGTGACTTAAGGTCCAATTAGGTCTCAAACCTCTCAATAAGTCCTTCTTCACGGGATACGAGACTCGTTCGTTACCTCGGGTGGGCTCAAGCTCGAAAGATTTAGTTTTCTTCCAAGGGGGGAGAGTTGCGCACTCCTTCTGGCCGCGGGAAAACTTATCGCTCCGGAGAGCTTGGAACTCCCGGTCGATAGGGGTTTTCAGGGAAACAGGTGCATGGGATTCCAGGGCTGCCTGTGTACGGTTAATCACGGCCGGGCCACGGGATGGTCCTGAATTACGGGGTTCTGACCGAATAAAACGGAGCAGAACTGGATTGGGGCCACTACCCCCTGGCCCAACCGGTCATATAGTCACACTCGATGTGACAACGAATTACTGGGAAACGACGGCCTGGCCAAAGTAGTCGTGGACCACCGCATATTTCTTGTGGTCGGACCCAAAAGGGGGAAGTAAGTCCTCAGACACTATAATACAGGTGTACCCGGTGTCACGGATGAGGGTGGATACTCGGCGACCGTTCACAGTTCCATTCTCAAACTTGAATCCACCAGGGTTTTTCTTATTAAAGAGAAAGTTTACCTGATGGACCGGGTCTTTAGCGGTCGAGGGAGGATCGGGAGTCTCCTGAGGCGACGGAGGAGGATCAGGGGCGGCCCAGATTTGGTGCACTTAGTGGGACTGGGAGTTTGCGAATTGGGAGTATTGAGGACAGTTCGTGCGGTAATGGTCGGGAACTTCGCAGGTGTAGCAGACGATCGGGTTCTTTTGGTACGGCACAACCAGAGGAGAACAAACTAGGGGCTTAACGTCTTGGTTTTCCGATGGATGGAAGTTTCTTGGCTTCGAGGGACTAGGAACTTTGGTAAATATTGGAACAAATTTACGGGGGGTCTTAGGGCCATAAAATCTAGTTTTGGGGGGTAATTGGGGAGCCTTTCTAACATCCTTAGGGTATAAACTGTGACTACCCGCGTAGAATCGGTCTCTTCCAAGCACTCCTTAAAAGTGGCGCAACGTTTATCTGAATGAAGGCGTGAATTTCGGGAGCCAAGGCAGCTAAAAACTGATCCCTAAGGAAGAAGTCTAGAAGGGATTCGTAGACCTGAGGAATTTTTCACGCGTCCAGCCAACACTGAAGGTGTCTTTGGAGGATGTACCCGTGTTGTCTAAATGTTTTGCCATGACGGATCCTTTCCTGGCGGAATTGGGAGCGGTAGAATTCGCTATTCATATGAACAGCGGCTAGCAATTCGGACTTTAACGTGGAATAGTCCAAAGTTCCTTACGGGGGAAGGGATATGAAGATATCGCTTAACTTGGCATTTAAGAGGGAAAGTAAGCGAGCGGAGCCATCATTTTCGAGATCCCATCTATTTATCTCAAAGACTTTCTCAAAATGGGTCAAAAATGACCAAAAGTCCTCTCCATCATTCAAAGCTGGAAGGTGGACTGAAGGAGTTCGGGGAATTTCAGCCCGGGAACCGATGGAGTCGGAATCCATTTGATTTCGGCTCACTTCCAGCTCATGCTGCTTAATTTGTTCATGTTCTTCCATCTCCATCTTCAGTTTGTTCTCATCCATTTTGTTCTTCTCCATCTCAATTTACATCTTCAGTTTTTTCTCCTCCATCTCCATTTTTAGTTTGTTCTCCTCCATTTTTATCTCCAGTTTATTCTCCTCCATCTCCATCTTCAGTTTTTTCTCCTCCATCTCCATCTTCAGTTTGTTCTTTTCCACTTCCAATTCCCTTCGCTCTGCCCGTTCCTTCTTCTCTTCTTCCTGTACGTAATTTAGCAGGTCTTTGCCAGAAAGACCTAACATTTCACCCTGACTCTTGAATTTTTCGAAGGATGACATTTTTACGCAGCTAACTGAGGGATCACTGATACGCGAACGATCTAGGACACAACCCACGCGAAACAAATACTTGAATATTCGTGAAGGCCTTGATCACCAAAAAAATTAAGATACAGCTACCTACATCTGTTGTTTCTAAGCGGGGTAACAAAATTAAAATGGTCCTACTGGAACTAGGACACCAAACACCTTAACTCCTTTGGATTAATAACCAGAAGAGCCTCTAAAATTTGAACACAATAAAAAAAAAATTCATTACCTGGGGTCCAACGCAAAATCTAAATAGATTAGGTTCCACTGCTCTTCAAATAACTTGAACTTGAAATTCTGTCAATACAATACAAAAATTGAAATAAAAGGGATGTACGTGAATAACAAGGGAACTTCTAATGTCCAAATTAAAATGACACGGGTTTGTAAAAACTCCAACACACTTGACACCAGATTTATATAATACGTATATTAACATCACTTTCGAACATTACATTATATCAATACCATATTATATCTATTAGGGAGGGACCAATAACTTGAAAGCAAACCAATAAAAGGGGCAGAAAACCACGAGATCAGACAGGCTGAGTAGCGAGAGAGTGCAACGAGGTCAGGTAAATTATTGACAATGGCAAAGCTCAAGGTTATTTATAGAGGCATGTACAAAAATAGAATTTTATTTACACAAAAATAATGAAAGAATTGATGGGTAAAATTACCTCAGAAAATTAACGGCAAAATCACATCAGTAAATGAAAGGGCAAATTGTAGTCATAAATCAGGCTATTAAGTTAGAACTTAAGGTATTCCCAGGGGAGACTATTCAAATTGGGGAGGGGGAGTATTAACTCAATTAGGTTACTAAAAGGGGGAGAGGGGTTGGCTTACGGATGTCTTCTGCACTTGAGGTGAGGCCGCTCGGCTTCAAAGCGGGAGGTTGGAGTGATGACGGTTCTCCGAAAGCAAGGGGAGGCGGGTACCTTACGGTCCAAGGGAGAGTATTTCGGCTACCTGATATGAGGAGGTCTTCGACAGGAGTTGATGAAAGAAGTCGGAAAATCACGGGGGGCGATAGTTTAGTGAAATTACTTCCTGGCTTGGGCTAATTCCAAATACACAAAATAGCCCAGCTGTCACTTTGTTTGTTGCTAGCATTTGACCTTGAACCATGGGAAAATCTCCTGGGTTCTCGGTGAGACTTTTCAACTTTGTGTCTTTTCATGAGAGTCGAACACTATTTATGTCCAAGGCTCTCCCGAGGGGGGTTAGCGAGAAACAGCTCTACTCTCAAATGGCCGCGAATCTTCTTGCAGAGGCAATTCTAGTCTGCGTAAAGGTGAATCGTGGGGAACGCGGTTCGAGGCTACAGCTTGTGGAAGGGGAAGGGGGATTAGGCTTACCAATTTAGGCCTAACCGGGCCTTCTGCAGCGCGTGAAAGTTCCGTCTCCTCAAGAGTTTTCACGTGGGGCTCCCTCACATTGATATTTGTTAAGAAGAAGAGAGACGTGTTTTTTATTCACTCTCTCTAGGAGGTGACTACTAACACTGTGACTACTAAAAGTTGTATCAAACTGGTTTACAAAACCTTTGTGTTTTTGCAAATATGAGCGCTGGGACTTCCTTTCCCTTTATTATTTATAGATAATGGTAATGACCTACTTGAATATATGGAGTTGTAGAGAAGCAGAATGTATGTAGGTGAAATATTTATGCTTATCTGGGTGCTTGGTACCTCGGTAGCCCAAATGGTTGAGGCGGGTGAACACCAATTAGATGGGTGAGTGACTGTGTAGCAAATGGGTTGCTGGTCAAGAATCGCTTTTCTCATAGTTCGAAAGTGATGGGTTGATAGCAGTGTTATAAAAAACACGCATGAAATGTCTTCCAGTCATTTTGAGAAGTATGTGAAATACATTAACTTTCTTGTGAGCGGTTGATGGAGTGGAATGTAAATATTCTTCGAAGAAAACCACATTTCTACAAAATTATGCAATTGCTACAAAAAGTACCTATCACCATTACACTTGTCGTGAAGTTTATTGCATAAATTGGCAAAATAATCGGTATAAGAACAAAGGATTTAGACTTAAGTAGAAAAAATTGTATTCGGTACATGAGGCATTGATAAATTATGATAATGTTCTTGTTTGAAGTTATCAAATAATTGATTAAAACAAACTGGCAACAAGTGATGATTGCTGCCTGGTTGAATAATACCTATGAAGCGTTCTAGTGTAAGATTTACTTTAATTGTGTTAATTCATCTAGTTTCCTTGTGAAATTTATATAGCATTTGTATGCCCTTTTTATTTTTAAGTCGATTTACTCATCCTGGTGGGTGGAGAGAATGTAAAGTCTTTAAGTTTCCCGACCACAGCGAAGGTCACTCCTGTGCTCAAGGAGTCGTTTACCAAGGGTGCGTCCTGTTTCTTCTCGTTTTGAAGTGGCTATTTTGGGGTAAATTTGCGGAGGAAATTTACCTGAAGTGGTTGTTTAAAGATATTTTTGTTTCTGAAGGCTCTATTTTTGAGGGGAAGAGAAGTGATTGAAGGCCTTTTAGATGGAGGAATAACATTGGCAGGTGCATCAGTTTCGGTGTGCAAAGTAAAAGATGTCTTTTTACAGCAAATATTGAACATATATCAATTAAATATGTTCGTAAGAATTTCTTAGGTCTAGTTTTCCTTATTTAATTTTGCGTCTAGGATTTAAGGAGAGATATGGCCCACAATTTTCCCTTTGGTTTCCAACTTGTTGAACTGACATCGTTGTTTGTTTTATTCTATTACTATAAAATTATTGATTTGCTTTGCTTTTAAATTTCGATCTAAAGAATTATTCTTAACTTACAGAAATAACAGCAGACTACTTCACCCTAGATTGGCGCCAAACTCTCAAAATGTTGGGGCTGTGAAGGATTATCAAAATCACCACTTCTCTTTAAAAATTAATGCTTACTGACCCATTCCAAACATAATTTTTACAAGTTTCAGATATATAATCTCTTATGGTTCTTAAGTTAACACTAGACAATTGTATGGCAATGGTAAAGGAAAAACTCACACAAAGAACACATATAGACTCCTATTGTAGTTAACATGTTATGATTTTAATTGTCGGTAGTGTTCATAATCAGCGAGGTTGCAAATAATTTTCTTCAGATTCCAAGGGGCCTTTATTTTAGTGTCATTTTTCTTATGGATCTTCATTACTTGAGCTAATAACTATTTGATATTATTTCCTTTGATGTATTCATCACTTTCAAAAATAGATTCGCGTTAGTCATCGTCAATTTCTTTTTATTACGTTTGTTAAAATCTTCGTCATTCTTCTGCTATATTTTATTTTCTATGTTCCTATTAGGCGTATGCTGTAGGTAGAGAGTGTTTATATCTGAATTCTAGTAAATTAATTGACCGTTTTATTTCGGTGAAATTAACGCTAAAATGAAAAAGGTTGCTACCTCTCCTTTAAGATTCGCAGTAGAATGTAAGAAACCTAATACAAGTTAGACTTTTACTGGCTTATCGGAATATAAGTTTAAGCCTGAATTATCTTAATCCAAAATGTGCGAATATTAATAATGTAGTTTCGAAAATATGATTATTGTAGAGGAATTAAAACATTAAGCCTCCCGGAGGCACAGCTGGGGATATAAGTTAAAGTACCCCCCCCCCCCCCTGTGGAGAAAGCAAGAGAATCCAGCCACATGAGAAGAGTCGTGGGAACGTTAGCCGGCGGAATAACAGTCAAACGGCCTACGCCTTTTGATCTTCCCGTCGCATAGGTATTCGGGAGCAAGCCGCTGTGCCAAGGTGACCACCAAAAGCCATTACGCAGTGCTCAAAAGATCAGATTACCTACGAGATATAGAGGCTTGTGGTTAAATTCCCACAAAAAGCGGTGCCAGTCAAAACGAACACCAAGAATGGTGACGGTTGGCGGCGCCTCTAATTAAGAAGACGACTTAGGCACCACGGTGCGGCCCTCCCCATCACCCCTCGCTCTTTCCTTTTCGGCCTCGCCCCTTCCTCTTTAGATGAGGCGGTCACCAGGCTATAAATTAGCCCCATAAGAAAAGAGAAAAGATTATTCGGTAAGAGAAGATAGAGGACAGGTTCAAGAAGATCGGTCCTTCGCACAATTTCGAACTAATTTATATACGTCACGTTATGTACTGGTGTCATACCGAAGAATCCTTTAAGGACTTAGAAGAAGTCTAAGTGGAGAAAAGAAAACCCACTCTCCCTCGAGTAACTCTCATAGCGCAAGCTCCGTAGAGAGTGAGAGGAGAATAACTAATCCCCAACGAGGTTCCATTTGTTAAGTACGGTAGAAATCACCTCGTATACCCAAAAAACAGTTTGGCACCCGGCGTTAAAGACTAGGATTCAAATAGGATTCAAGAGCATCCAGAAGAACACTCCTTGAGCTAGAGAGCAAAAAACCTCTCTCCGTCTTTTAAACGTAACAACGTAACAGGAGGCAAAGTTGCAATACGAAGTTAACATCGCCCTCCCCCCTCTCTCTACCTTATCTCGTGGAAGAAAAAAAACTCTAGTCGCTCGCCGTAAAAAAAGAAGCGAGGGAAATAATCATCGAGTGACCTCCGGCAACCCCTGATCCTTTCTTTCATAAAAGTAAAAAAGACCATTTATATTTGTATTACTTTACTACGACTTTATTACGGTACTCAAGTTAACTGAAGTAGAGACAATCGTTAGTGAACCCCATCATCTTTATCGTTAGACGAGTGAAGCTTAAATTGGAGTTTAATGCTAATCTAAAAGGGTTACTATAAAATAACTAATCGGCAATTGGTTGTTTACTAGGAGCCTATTTAGATTTGGACATGAATAGATTCTGTAATAGCCCATGTTTCAAGTATGGTTATCCTCGTTAAATTTATTAGGTGATTATATAATTTTACTTTTTTGTAGTTAATTGATAAATTTAAAATATATATTTATTTTTAATAATTCTAGTGTTTCAATGGATCCTTTACGTGTTTAACGGGCTCTCTCCTTAAAACCGATTAAACGCTGTGACACTCTCTCAACAATAAGGTAATTTAACAGTCTACTCAGGCATTAATGAAATATTGTTGTCTTTCATAATTAATAGGATCAGACTGGCGCTCTAAAGCAACAACAACTATACCACGACAATTATTAATGAGACATAAAAGTTTTCAAATGCAATTATTTCTCTTTATTTACCACCGCTGCTTGAAATTCTGGATGGTTTCAATTCAGAATATGTACCTCATTTATCCTTCTTTTTCATAAACTTACTTAGTTCGACTTTTCAACGAAACCAAAACAATATTTAATTAAGCTATTGATTGGTGGGATTCCTGTTTCGTTGGTGTTAAATTACTATTTCTAATTATCTTCAATTTACATTTGCAAAGTTCTTCAGAAAATTGTATCCATTTTACTTCGAAATCACTCTTCATTAGATTATAATAAATTTATTTTATAACATTGAAATCGAAGTTGTACCTCTCACCCACGGCTGGTTCGATCACGCCTAGCTCAGGCATTCGACACTGTGTCAGAACGTCTCAACCGTTCATAGGTACCAGGGCTTCTTCGGTCCTCCCATAATTAAAATTACAACTACTCAAGTTATACACCGCTATTTCCAAGACGTGGCCATCTTGGTAATAGGAATAAAACAGAAGCATCTCTCACTAATCCGGAGAATTCTTCCATCCGATTAAATTATCAGAATTGTCATTGGAATCACAAAATCTCTACAAAAATTTCCAATTAATCGTAAGTCCCGGTTACCAATGAATCACATCCTTAAATAATGAAATATTTCATATTAAACTGAAAAACACTATACTCTACTATTGTTAAATATAACACTGGGGAACACAATTTTTGTTGAGTTAGGTCTGACAGCTGTTTTTAACTAATTTTTCAGTGCTGAACCCAAAACTGATCTCCGCTTTTTCTCTATCACGTTAAGTTTTTTAACTTTTTCAAATATTGACAAACAATGAAATATGAATAAAACAGGCATGATTGCAATGTGTATTTAACACTATTATGTTTTAACAAAGGTTAGGGCTACTGTAATTATATAATTATAATTGTGTGCAAGTAGTTAAGGTAAAAATTTACGTTTATACCTCTTTCTAGATTGTTCAACTTGAGGACTATCGCGTTTGATGCTCCAACAATACTCAGCCATCATATATACATCCCATCTACCATAATAACGTCCTTCCATAACCTTCAAATCTTGGTAAAATCGTTCACCTTGCTCGTCGCTAACAGCAACAAGATCATCCGGAATGCTGGTAAAATTTCAATGCAGAAAATGTAGTTTAATTCTCATGTTGCAACCAAGCGCCTTGTAGCTCTCCAATAGATTCTGAACAATTTCCGTGAAATTTCTTGCACGTGTATAATCAAGAAAGTTCTTAACGACGTCTTTGAATGATAACCAAGCATTTTTTTCAAGGTTTGACATAGTCACGGTGAACAGTTCATCTTTGATGAGCTGTCGAATTTACGGACCATAAAACACACCGGCCTTGATTTATTCAATTGAGAGACCAGGAAATGTCAAGATGATGTACTTAAAACAGTCTCTATCAGTTGGCATTGCCTTTACAAACCTCCTCATGAGAACTAGTTTTATGTGCAGAGGTGGGAATATTATATTCTTTCTATCAACAAGTGGCTCATGTAGAATGTTGGGATCTACAGGTTTGAGATCAGATCTTGGAGCCCAATTCGGTTCAACCCATTGCTTCCCTCGAGCTCTGCTATCCCACATACAGAGAAAGCAGGGATACTTTATGTACCCACGTTGCTAACCAAGAAGGAAGCACACCATTTTAAGGTCAACACAGATGATCCAATGGTGCTTATCATATTGCAATAACTCAACGACCCTCTTTATATCTCCATGTTTTTCACGAAGACCTATAGAATGCCCAATAGGGACTGCACCAAATAAATTGTGATTGTTTAGAAAGACACACCTCAAGCTCCGCTTTGAGCTGTCAATAAACATCCGCCATTCATTTGGATTGTAGATTGAAAGCTCTAATTCCTTCAGTAAACTAGGAATGTTATGGCAATACGCGAAACCGCTGTCACTTCAAAAGTACAGCATGAATGTACTTTCTCTAGTTCGAAAGTATGATACTTTCGCTCCTTGTTCAATTAAGTTATTCTCATTCAGTCTTGATGCTTGGATTTCTGAAGCTTTTTTTGCTAGGCTCAAATCACGTGCTAAATCATTCAACTCGTGCTGATCAAATCCCCTACAAACCGAATCCTCGTGAATTTCAAAATCTGCATCATTGCTGTCACTGCGTTCGTCAACATCACTCAGATCTTCTAGAGGAGGTAGTTGTTCGAAAACTGGCACTGTAATTTCAGCTGAATGAGACATTGGCCTTATAGCTGACGGTAGATTAGGATATTTTATTTTACTTAGATTTTTATTGTTAAATCCTGATGTTTTCACTGAGCAAAAGTAACAGTCTGTGCAATGCTCTTTTTGCTCTCGCCAAACCATGGAGTTACCAAATGGCAACCTTTCACCTGTTCCTTTGGTCTAAATCCGTAAACCCTCGATACACTGCCTGCAAACTTTATGGGGGGCCCATGACTTGCCTTGATCACTGAGTTTTACTTTAAAATATGCTAAATATGCTTGTTTGACAAATGCAATGATGTTTGCCTTCTGACTTATAATGGTGAAACTGCCACAAATGTAGCAGAAGGAGTTTCTAAGATACACTTTACTTCTATTACAGCATATTTTTCCAAAATGGCGATATCATCCAAGCGTATATGGGCTTTGTTTTTGCCAAATATGCTTGTTTGACAAATACAATGATGTTTGCCTTCTGACTTGGAATGGTGAAACTGCCACAAATGTAGCAGAAGGAGTCAGGGTTGTTTAGGGATTTACTACGAGAAGTTGCAGGAAGAGTTACCATCTTTGAAAGCTAAGCAAAACAGCATATAACTAAATAGAACACACAACACAAACCTCTCACCGCACTCTCTCAATGGTGACTGCACAAACAAGTTGCCACCTAGCTGTAGATGAATTAAATCGTAATCAGCAGCAAATCTTATTACAGCTAAGCAGTGGAATTTTACTTCTCTCGATGGATAAGATGTGGAGAAAAAAAAAACGTGCTAGAAAAAATAAGCACAAAAATCTAATTGAACCTTAATTTTTTTTTCAAATTGTTCCCCAGTGTAATCACCGAAACCCAGCTCTTATTTCTTAAACTACTCCCCAAAGCAAGTTATTTATAGCCTTCCACAAACTTTGTTTTCTCCCTCTTCGACACAGCGAAAATGCGGCAGCAGTAAGGTTAGTCCCCATTAATATGACTATTTATAAATAAAGTTTCCCATTTAATCACCTTTAAATTATCTCTTTTTTTTCATTAATAGTTCGCGTCCCGTTCCCTTTTTACTCGTCGCCCTAAAAACTCATAAATATTTTTAAACTAAATCTTAAAGACAATAATTTATTTATATCATTTAAGGAAAACCTTCAATAAAAATGTATCAGAAAAGAGATAAATAAATAAGCCATCTGAGCTATAGGAGAAAGAATTTTCTTCTAAATTTCACTTTAATATACTTATGTATTTTTTTTTATTTTATAATGTCCTTTAAAATTCGTTGACAACCTCAAACGTCGGACTTGAATAAATATTTTATAAACAAGATGGAATTTATTTATACAGCCCTATTATTTCTAGTAAAATTAAGATTATATATATATATATATAAATATATATATATATATATATATATATATATATATATATATACAGCCTTGGCCAAAATTATGAGGCAAGTATGTAAAAGTAAAGAATATGATTGAAACTCATTTATTTCATTCTTTACATAATACAAATAAACATTTTTGCGTATATTCTATCAATAACACTGGCCTGCGTTTCAAAACTTTTCTTTAAAGGTCAAGGGTGCCCCAACTGATTCAGGATCCTTTTTGCGTGCTGAATTAAAAAATACCATTCATTTTTTGGGGTCAGGTCTGGTTTCTAAGATACACTTTACTTTTATTACAACATATTTTTCCAAAATGCCGATATCATCCAAGCGTATATGGGCTTTGTTTTTGCCACAGCTGGTCATGGATTACCTTAAATGACTAGTCTTTCTTTCTCTTTTCAGGTCTAGTTGTGCAGTACGATGGATTGAAAGTGTGAGAACCTTCCTAACAAAATTTGTTTCATCTGCGGATATTTGGTTCTTGCAGTCCGTCAATCGAAAATCACGGATTTTGTTGTGAAGGCTTATTACGCTTATTTTGGAGTCCAATTAAGGCACCAGGATAAGGCATTTGCTCCCTATATCTGCTGCAACACATTTGCGGATTGTAGGAATAGGAAGAGGAAGAGTATGCCATTTGGTGTCCCAATGGTGTGGAGGGAAGTGAGAGATCACGTTACCGACTGCTAGTTCTGCTTGTCAAATTTAAAAGGCATCAAGCGCAAGAACAAGCACCATATTGAATACCCTGATGTTCCTTGTGCCATAAAGCCAATCTCCCATGGACCAGATGTTCCTGTTCCTGAGCCGGATGTCATCATTGTATCTAGTTCTCATTCTGAATCTACTGACATGACTGATACAGGTGAGTGTGGTTCATACGAGCCAGAAGAGGACGACCGATTCGTGCCATTAACCCAAGCCGAACTCAACGACTTGACACGAGACCTAAACCTATCTAAGGAGTCTGCCTAGCTGCTTGGTTCTCGTCTTCAAGAGGAACATCTAATTGCCCCAGGAACAACTTTCTATTGGTAACGGAAACGCGAGAGTGAATTCAGAAATTTCTTTATTTTCGATGAAGCGTCTTCACTGATCTACTGTAACAATATTGCTGAACTGATGAAATTAATGGGTATGAAGTATGTTGCCATAGAATGGAGACTTGTTATTGACTCGTCTAGCAGAAGTCTCAAAGCAGTTCTTCTGAATAACGGAAATAAGGTTTTATCAATCCCAGTTGGACACTCGGCTGAAATGAAAGAATCCCACAACATCATGGAACGTCTGTTGTCTGCTCTAAATTACCAAGAACAAAAATGGTTGATTTTTGGAGATCTTAAAGTTGTTGGACTCATACTAAGACTTGGAGGTGGGAACATAAAGTATCCCTGCTTTTTGAGCTTGTGGGATAGTCGAGCTGACGACCAGCATTATGTCAGACAAGAGTGGCCATCAAGACAAGGATTAGAACCCGGGTCACACAATGTTCTGTCTCACCCTCTGGTTGAACCGAGCAAGGTGTTACTTCCATCCTTACACATCAAAATCGGCCTAATGAAGAACTTAGTAAAAGCACTGGAAAGAGAAGGTGGAGGATTTGCCTTCCTCCACCACAAGTTCAAACGAATCAGCATGGATAAGCTTAAGGCAGGTATATTTGATGGTCCTCAGATACGAGAACTCATAAAATACTCTAGTTTTGATGATTCATTGAAACCTACAGAACTCTCTGCCTAGCTGTCCTTTAAGTTAGTCATTGCAAACTTCCTTGGTAACCACAGAAGTTCTTATACCAGAAGATGGTTAATGACTTAATGGAGAATTTTCACAAACTTGGTGTGCGTATGTCCGTGAAAATGCACTTTCTTCGGTCCCATCTGGACTATTTTCCCCCAAATTGTGGAGACTTCAGTGAAGAACAGGGTGAGCAATTTTACCAAGACATCCGGGTCATGGAGGAACGCTATCAAGGCCAATGGGATGTGAACTTTCTGGCTGACTACTGTTGGTGCCTTAAGAGGGATGTGGTGTCTGCTCGGCACAATTTGAGGTCATTGAAGAGACCATTCATCCATGAGTAACTTATTTTGTGCATTGTACTATTCATGCTATCTATTAAAAATATTCTGTAAACCTTTTGTGAGTAATTCGGTCCAATATTTGCTATTAGGTGTTTCATTCACAACAAATATTTGGAAATATAGGAGTTTTTGGTATGTTCTCATATTTCAAAAACCTGACCTGATTGGGTAAAATGAGCACGATTTTCAGATTCAGTGCAAAACACGAAACTAAAATAGGTATTATATATTCGACCGTGAACACAACGCAGAAAAATGTAATTAATATTTTCTGTATCGTTTTTTTTAATTTATAACCGCTTTTATACGTTTTTGCATACTTGAGACTCAGTTGGCACAGGTGGTTGGCTCAATTTTCTGCTACTCTTCCTGAATTTTGCCTGTTAATTCACTTTGTGAGAAACGTTTGTGCACCCCCACTCTTTTGCACAATTATGAGGACAAATCTTCAAAGGGGTTCAGGTCTAGAGATTGAAGGCTCCATTCCATCTACATCTCCGTTTTCTTTTCGAACCGACCCCTTGAAACTCTAGATGTGTGGCATGGAACATTGGGTTGTTGGAAGATTACAGCATATGCTCTGTGATCTTCAAAATTTTACCTAAGGTAAGTTAATAAACCTGGTCTAACATGCTGGTGTAAGTGTTGGAATTCATTCTTTTCTTACAATTAGACAACAATACTGTACCTAAAGACGACATAAAGCCCAAAACAATTATACTGGCACATCCAAATTTGACTGTTGGGACAACACATCCATCTCAGATAATAAGCTTTCACAACACTTTAAGGATAAATACAAATTTTAGTGATAATTTTTGGTATCCAATAAAACTGTATACAAGCGTAATTAATTAGTGGAAACTAATGTGGAGAACCTACCTTAAAGTTGCTTTCATTAGACAAAACAACTTTAGCCCAATCATCAACAGGACAATCTTCATGCTCTTTTGCCCACGGTTTCTTTCTAGACTTACATCCTTTGAACCCAGCTTCTAATAGCCTTCTTCTCACTGTGCGTGTTGATATCTATTTGTTGTTGCTGCCCGAAACTCAGCAGCTACACATTGAATGACAGACTGTTGCCCCAACCAATAATGCGCAATATGCCATGACGCATTAATTAAAGCGGTTATAAAAAGAAAAAGAGAAACATATGAAATACGAATTATAGATGGGATATACTCGACTGTTTATTATATTGTTTTTAATTATTATATGAATGAGTTTCATTCATATTTTCTATTTTTCCATACCTACCCTATGATTTTGGCTAAGACTGTAAATATAAATATATATATATATATATATATATATATACGAGGGGCGGTCAATAAGTTTTGAAATTCGGATATAAGGAAACGAGATATGGGGAAAAGTGTTTTATGATTTTTCAATATAACTACCCTCGACTTCAATGAACTTGCGCCACTTGTCCCTGAGGCTTTGAATTCCCGACAAACAGAAATCTCCCGACTGCTGTTCAATCCACTCCTGGGCGGCGAGCTGGAAATCTTCATCGTCCTCAAACCGGCGTCCACG
The DNA here is from genome assembly GCA_963969495.1 of Ceratothoa steindachneri. Lineage (NCBI taxonomy): Eukaryota > Metazoa > Arthropoda > Malacostraca > Isopoda > Cymothoidae > Ceratothoa > Ceratothoa steindachneri. Next base: position 85,432,676 of record OZ018319.1, on the reverse strand, counting down.
CAGGTTTGCCTTGAACTGGCGAAATAAAAAGTAGTCGCTAGGGGATCCCAGTGATGTACGCACGCATCATCACCTGTTACTATGCGTGACACGAATCCCACCATGTCTTGGTTGTATATATATATATATATATATATATGGTTAAAGAGAGCAAGCGAGGACTACTTGGGCCACTCATAGGCCAGTCCAATTTTATACTAGTATGTTACTAGTCGTCCTTTGGACATTGTCGCCACATGCTCACTCACTCGACATTAAATCCACAACAAGGCTCCGTATTTAAGCAATATCATTATTACTAAAATAACTCTTGATTCTTTGTTTCCTAACCTATTCACACTACTAGTATTTACTATTTTCGTGGGTAGTTCGTTCCATTTAGCGATGATTTTAACGGTGAAACTTATTTTAGATATGTTCATTTGAGACTTCCATCCTTTTAGTTTAAAACCGTTATTACGTGTGATACCATGGTCGTACTTAAAAACAAAAATTATCAACATTTTCAAATTTATTTACAATAGTAAATACTTCGATAAGCTTAACTCGCAATTGCATAATTTCGAGAGTGTAGTTTTAGCACATTTACGACCTATTTCTAATCGAGGGAATTAGTTTTGTTGCCCGTCGTTGAATTTTTACCATTTTATTGATGTTAAAATATGTATAAGGTGACTAGAATTGTTTCGCGTATTCTAGGTGGCGCTTTACTAAAATTTTATCCAGAGGTATGATTATATCTTGATGTTTGTAGTGAAAACTTCTCACAATAAATCCAAGCATTCGGTTCGCCTTCTTACACGCTTCGTCACACTATTTGTTAAAATTAAGATCCTTTGAAAGCCGCACTACTAAATATTTTTCTTCGTCCTCGAAGATAAGATTTTACCACTTATTTCATAGTTAAAACTTGGCTTATTTCGACCTAGGTGCAAAACTCGACATTTTTCTAAATTTATTTTCCTGTTTCATATATTAGACTATTCGAAGATTTTATTCAGATCCCGTTGAATTTATTGCTAGCGTTCTCATTTAAAGTTTTAGTTCCCCAATTTTTGTGTCGTCCCCAAATTTATAAAATTTAGCAAGTAGGCCATTCTTCATATTATTTACATAAATAAGGAACAACAATAGTTCCTACACAAATCCCCGTTCTACGCCACTAGTTACATTTTCCACTCTGAAAATTTAACGTTTAAAACTACTCTCTGCTTACGATGACTCAGCCACAACTCTATCCATTTTAGGAGGTTTTCCTTAATTACATGAGCAAAAGGTTCAGTTATTAATCACCTATTAGTAACGATGTCGAATGCCTTAGCTAAGTATAAGTAAACTATATCCAAAGATCTACTTTCGTCAAAGCTTTTAATGATGCTGTCATAAATTCTAAAAGATTAGTTAAACATAAACGTTTCTGTCTGAAGCTGTGTGGACTATCATTAATGAGATTATGTGCTTCCAAATGTTCGATCACCCTATGGAAAATGACGGATTTTAAAGATTTACCTACGATAGATGTTAAACTAATTGGTCAATAATTGGTCGGAAGTTCTCTTTTTCCTTTCTTAAAAATAGGAGTTATAATCGCTAGCTTAAAATTTAATGGCACGGCACCTTTTTTCACGCATTCGTTTATAAGTTCGTTAGCGGTCTCACTAACACATTTCAAATTTCTTTTAAATGCACCGGATAGATTTAATCCCGACCTTGAAATTTACTGGATTTGAACTAGATGATGTAAAAATCTATTTCTGATTTGAAAAATTCAATATCGGTTAAAAGGTTATGCTCGTTAAAGTTTATCACGTCGTTTGTTCGTGGTATATTATGCTCTTCTTCTTTTATTTTTACCGATGAAAAAAGTTATTCAATATATTAACCACCTTTTATGTATCCTAAACTAATTCTTTATTGCCTTTTTTGGTAGATCCTATTGTTTGCAGTATCGGGTTTATATTGAATACATAATAAAATAACTTCTTAGAGTTATGCTTACTTTCTTTGGCAAGTTAAATTTTATATTTTCTTTTAGCGCTTTATATTTCCCTTTGTTATTCTCTTCGGCGGGCTAAGGAAATTTTATTCTTTCCATCAGATGGGTTTCACTTGTGACGCTTTTATGCACGGCTCCTATCCTTCAATTTGACTTCGATAATTAATATTTCTAAAATTTAAATTCCCTGATTCATAAAATGCAATTATTTTTAATGTTACTTCCAATAATGTCATATAATTCATTGTCAAAATCAATCAATGTGATGAGGATTATACAGTACAAAGATATGTATTGGGACAGCATTCGATTTTAATTCGTCGCATATTACCTCAACTTCTTTGGGAAAGTCGATTTTAATTTCAATCAAACTTATATGAGTTTTGGTGTACAGTAGTACTCTTCCACCTCGTTTATATGTGCAGTCTTTATTGATTAGCTTATACACTGGTAGTTGCAATTCGCCAATCTAAATTCTCCTAGATGTTTCCGTTCATGATTCCGTTTTTGCTATAATATCGCGGCTGTGTAAGTGCTGTAAACATTTAAATTCTTCAAGCTTATTTCCAATACTATGCGCGTTAAAGTATTAGACATGTAAATTTGTTTTTGGAAAGGGTACATTATTATTACTGCGTGGGGAGTCACTCTTCACTATGTGCTCTCTACTGTCCAATGGTGTTTTGTCTGAAAATTTCCAAGAGAACTATTAATTCTTCTTCCCAGCCTAGGATTGCCCACCCCGTTTAGATGAAGGCGATCTCGCTGGAATAGCTCTGTTTGTTCGTAAAAATCATCCTATAAATCGATAGGGTACACTCCTTCTTCCTGGCAAATAACTTTAAGAGAGTTGTTTAGATAGGATGCTCTTCCATAGAAAACATTCGCTGCACTTATTCTGGGAGGGACACATGTAAACGCCACCTTCCTACTTGTTTCTTTCAGCTTCCTCATCACGAGACGGTACCATGCTAGAAGTTCCTCGAACCTTGTAGATAAAAAATTATTAGTACAGATATGTATTAAATAAGCTGTCTTGGGTATCTCCGCTTATAAAATCTTTGATTAAATGAACAAGATCTTCAACTCTTCCTTTAGGATAAAAGTACCTCCTCTCTTTGGTTGTTATTTTGGCGCAGAATTCCTCAAGTTGACCCAAAATAATAGAATCTCCCTACAAGTCGAACTTCGGATTCATCGTCTTGCTTGGAACCCCAAACGGAAAATTTGTTAGTCACGATTATCAGCAGTATCTGCCTAGGCCGACTTAGGGGCCTCCTCCTCGAACGGTAATAAATACATCATCCCTAGTTTCAGAAAGCCAGCACGGCAGGCTATCTCGACGGGCTAGATTAGCCGCGGTCGAAGGTCTTTGTTTATCTCGCTATGCACCTTCCTTTAACTGAATATCGGAATCAACCAAGGCTGGGTTTCGCTGCTCATTCACTTTGTCATCTCCTGACAGACCTTCCCCTACTTTAGTGTCGAGCTGCTTCTTCAAGGACTCTAAATCAAATCGTAATACCTTCATTTCCTGTTCTAGAGACATAATTTAAACTTCCAGATCCCTTTTCACTTCGCAGCCCTCTGGAGGCTTCCTGGTTATCAAGAGGAATTACCGAAAATGTATATGTATTTGTGTACAATAGGGATACAGAAGACGAATGGGATGTAAATTTGACGCTGGAATGACGAATAGAAACGAAAAAGATTGTAAAATTGTATAAAATGAGAATATGACAAACTTAATCTAATTAAATATGGAACAAGATAAAAGAAAAAATAAGAGACAAAAAAGAGGAGATACACTTAGCTTTGCAAATAAACTCATATGTGTTTGGCACTATACAAGAATAAGGTCGAAGAGTAAACACGTGCCCCTCTGTACCCACATGGTCTCAAGATCAACGCATGGAGCTTTGAAAGCGCGGCTGATCTACGGCGAAAAGGCGGTCTACACTGTTATATAGCACCCCAGCTGTACTTGCTTGGAGACACATTTTCGTCGTCTACCATGGCCTTTCAGCCAGCCTTCCTGCCCTCTGGCATAGATCGAAGTTCTTCGAACAACCTACGCCAACTTTATCTCGGTTCCCCCAAAGGAGTTGTTCCCTTTCTTAGAGATAGCACGAGTTATGGAAGCTACCAGCAAACCATTAAACCCACCCCGCAGACTGTCTATATAAACTCTCGTCTCGTTTTAGCCTGTAGCACTTGAGGACTTTCCACCTAATACCGCATACAAGCTAAGAAAACCCTCGCCCGTTAAAATACTAGGAGAATACGACGATTTTAATTCACGGACGAAGGCTAAATCGACATCTATGAAATCTGTAATAGTATCTAACGAGGATTTCCATTTCCGAAAGCCAAACTACGTGTGCTCCCTCATCCATTTCGTGAGGTAACCCAACTTCCCCATTGCAGTCATCGGATCCTGACTGTCCCCTCCTTTCAACGAACACGTTGACAACTATAGATTATTCTATAATCTGACATACCCGAATAGTCCCATCCTTTGTGTGCGAGGCACAGTTTTTAATCCCCTTTTAATCACTAACCTGAACCCGACCACAAATCCTATAATTATTCCTCCTGTATCTCGTGCCGACATTTAATTTCCCTGTGTATGTTCAAATATGATTTCTATTGTTGTTAGTAAACGTATATTTTCGTTATTGTCATTCTTTTCCAACCTTAGACATTTACTAGCTAATTTTTAATATTTAGGCAACTTTCACTCTGAATTATATGATTTAAAAGGACCCCGCAAATTTAGAAGTTAACCATCCCCACTGAATTTATAACTATTGGCCGTTACGAAGCTGCAGGTCGAACCTTAAGCCAACTTCTACCCCAAAGCTCCAAAAGGGCAAACTAATATTCAAGGATATATGTATATATATATATATATATATATATATATATATATATATATATATATAGATTTGTTTGATATAGCTCATGCTAACGCACTAGAAATAATAGCCAATGAAGAAGATCGTAGATTTCTACTAGCTCAGAGAGAGAGGAAGGTAGACGTGGTTATATAGATAGTGTTGAAAAGAAAACGGCAATGAAAGAAGACAAAAAGCGTAAAAGAAGCGAGGAAGAAAAACAGCGAATTGAAAGAGAATTGCCTAGAAAAGAGAATCCGACCATCGTTCAGCTTACATGTAGATAAAGCAGCGCAGATAACAGCAGTAATGTAGTAAAGCCTTGCCCATCTAATCCTTCGAAAACGATAAAAAGGAAAAAGGAGAAAATTACTTTCCATGACTTTAGACAGAACGAAGATGAGTGATCGTAATGCAATGAGAGTAATATCAGCAACAGTCTTAGCCCTTGGAAAAGATATTGATGATATAACTATAAGTAGAAGTACGCTGCAAAGAGAAAGGAAAAAATTAAGAAAAGAAATAGCTGATAGTATGAAGCAATGATTCCCTACAGATGTGACTCTTACAGTCCATTGGGATGGCAAATTAATGCCTGATTTAATTGAGAATGAAAATGTAGACAGATTGCCTGTGTTAGTGTCTGGTGGGGGCAACTCTAAACTTTTTGACACCACTGCTAGTAACACTGGCCCTAAGAAAGGTGCATGTGTAACAATAGAAACAAAAATAAACAGAAGTCTTCTTGGTTTTGCTTGCAGGCATGATATTAAGTAAATAATTTTGTTTGACGTATTTCAAAAGTATTTTTATGCTTCATTTGGACCAGATATTCAATTATTCAAGCATTTTCGTGATTCATGGAAGACTATAAATACAATTTTGAAACACAAATTTGAAACACAAAGTACACATCTTTCTTGGAAGAAGCTGTGATTATTTTTTGTCAGGAACAGATGAAATGTCATCATCCTCGTGCAGATGTCAAAGAACTTTCACAACTATCAGTGGCATATTTAGGAGGTGACACAGCAGGCTTCAACTTCAAGCAGCCCGGAGCAGTGCATCTAGCACGTTGGATGACAAAGGTGATTTATTCAATCAAAATTGTGCTCCTCAAGCTACAATTTAAAATGACCGAGAGTGAGCAATCATGGATCAAGCGATTTGAAAAAATTGGCCCTGCAGTACTACGTTCTCAACTGGTGTACATCTTTAACTGCATCTACTGCTCTAGGCAAGAATTTAGCCTACTTGTAAAGTCTCCAAGTATGTGAAGATAAAGAACTTGCTTCTGTGGCCAGTAGAGCATTCGGCCGTCACCTTTGGTATGTAAGCGAAGAATTGGTGTCCCTTGCTTTCTTAGATGAAGGTGTCAGTCTAGACTTGAAGAAAAAGATCGTTTTGGTATTGCAGAAGCCTGAATGACTGCATCCAGAGAAACGATATAAACTGGAAGAAAAAGGGAATATCACAGACAAAACTTTAGCTGACTTCGTTACTGAATCCATTTGACTTTCTTCACAAAATTGTTGTTGATTCCCCTTTCTTAGAAGTAGACCCGCCAAAATCAGGTCTACTTCTAAAAAAGAGGAATCAATAACAACGAAGTGATTATTAAGCAGCGAAATAATATATAAGTACTATGAATGTCACCAATGACAACGCAGAAAGAGCTTTAGCTTTGAATGAGAGCTACAATAATCATCTCACCAAAAATAAAGATCAACTTCAATACCTTTTACAGGTTGTCAAAGGTCACAGAGATAAATTTCAAAATACAAGAAAATATGCATTGAGGAAAAGGCTGAATAATTAATAACAAAAGTCACTGCCTTTCAAAACACTGTGGAAGTGGAATCCTGGGAATATTCATTAAAAAACGCACCTTTTTCAGTTACCTCAAGGGTGGTGCGGAATAACTGTGAAACATCAAACTTTGTACACTTTATGGCACTAGTAAAACATGTTCAGCAAAGCTCAGACTTGGCAACAATTGTTTTTATAGGTAGCCTTACAATTTGCGTGGGTGAGACTAACAAATTTAATAATATAAAAAACCACCCCTATACACTTGGGCCAGTCTAATATATATATATATATATATATATATATATATATATATATATATATATATATATATATATATATATATATATATATAAATAATAAACAAAGTAGATAAAATTGTGTCCACGAAAGTCACTATTCGAAATGTAAAACAGGTTACGGGCGTAATGAACTGCTGACTATATTTAAGAATGGAGAGTGACGGATAATATATATATTATTAACTCTCAAAGGACACAAATTAAACTAGGTTGAACTGTCTACTATGTTTGCAAAGCTTTATTCTTTTCAAACTTTCAATTTACAAACTTCTAAAAATTCTGAAATGTCTCGAGACCCACCTTCCTTCCCTCCAATCTGAAAATTGATGTTTGCATTAGGGCCCCAAAAGGGAAACCTAACATTGTAGGTTTCATCATGTTATGGGAAAGGGTTGTAAGACAAGAAAACAGATTGCATTTTAGAAACCAGCGACCAAAACTAAATCACATACATTAGAAAATATCAGTGATGAAAAAAATATTTCGCTTAATAGAAAATTTGTAAGCAATTTTGTATCAAGTATTTAGCATTTGTTAATCATATTTTGAAAAAATTAAAAAAAAGAATTGTTCCAGTTTTAACTTTACATCAAACACGCTTAAAAGAGTTCATTTTAGTTCTTTTAATATAAAATAGGTGTTCTAAAATGTAAGTATTCACATGGGGAGAAAGTTTTCCTGATTTTTTCTTACTCGTCAAATCACTATTCATTAAGAATATTATCTAAGGAGTAATGTATCGTGAATATTGGTTAAATTAATTAATATGCTTAAAATAAAAGCATTTACTATGATTTTATTAATTTTTTGTTCATTAACGTATGAATGGGAAAATCATATCTTCAATTAAAAAAAAACACTTTTGATCGGGTATAAATAAAAAATAAAACAAGCTTGCCAATCTTTTAGCGGATCTCAGTCTTCTTAGCTAATCTTTTATAATTTTAACATGCTAAATAGATATGATATTATTGCCCCAACAATATAGTTCCCGGCCTAACTTGGGAGGACTTTGCCAATTATATTAAACGAAAGGGAATGTAAAACAATATAAGAGTTTAAAATTTATTTAGAATGGGCCGAAGAGTTATGATGTTATAGCCAAAGCAAAATACTTCTTGAGCTAAACTTAGGAGGACTTTGGGAATTATATCAATCAAAAGGGAATGTAAAACAAAATAAGGGTTTGTTAATTAATGTTTTTAATGTACCAAATGGACTCTTAGGGTAATAGAGTTCGTCTATAATATGATACAGTGCATAAGAATATTTTCTGGGCTTCGGCGGGTCCCTTCGATCTAAAGAATGAATCTTGAAAATTAACAACGTAACAAGGCTCCAGGATCTTCTGGTGCTACGTTTTTTAAGTTCTTGTGTATCTGGACATAACTTGTGCAGCAAAATATCAGCGAACCAGGCAATGGCTTCGCTACTAAGATTAAAATTTTAAAATCTAAAAAAAAGCCATGGTTAAATTTATATAAATTTTCTCAACTTCACCAATTATAATAATTTTAAAAAGGAACTTTAAACTAAATTTCCCCCTTTTTAAAATATCACGTTGCTAAAATATAGTTATAGAAGAAAATATATAAAAGTAAAATTTCTGAACTTTATCATTTGTAATTCTTGGGGTTTTAAAAAGTTAAAAAAATCTCGATACTTATATTTATTTCTGAACTACATCATTATGTTTTTTGATATTATAAAACAATTATTATAAATAACTTTAATAAAAAACATAAGTCATTATCAAACTAAGAGTAAATTATTATTCAAATACTTATAGAGTTAGTGATGAAGTGATGATGATTAGAATCTTGTAGCATTCAAGTATATCTCTAACGCTTATTTACTCAGCTGTTGCTCATGAATGGCCAAAATGAATATTATTTTTTTAGAATTAGACTTAGGTTACTTCAAACTGATCAGAGAATTAATATAGGTCCATATAATTGAATAACTTTTATCGTTTTTTTGCACGAGAAGCATTATGGTCTCCCAATAGAAAATGTCCTTCTTAGAAAATCCTAACAATATTTTGGCGTTCCCCCTTAATTTTCCCCTAACAAAAAGAAATTTCTAGGAACTTCTAAAGTCCCTCCTAGCATGAGGAATTCTTATAGATATCCCACAAGTTTTTTCACTATAGAGGATCACCCCAAAAATTTGCCTTCTTCCAGGTTAATTTTTAGGAGTTTTCTCTCTCTTACAAATGCATTTGTATTTCACACTTGTAAATCATTTTTCTATCTTTAGTTATACATTAGTATTTTGTCCATTGGTGATTGGCAGTGTCGGATTTAAGTGAAAGCTAAACAAGCTTTTGGTTAGGGCTCCGACTCTCTCCTCCCCCCCTTAAAAAAGAAAAAAAGGGTGTACATTTCCAAAATATAAGATAAAAAACAACTCAAATAAAACTTACAAAGTGCAACAGTTTTGCCGATGACGTCTTTTGCTTCTAGTTCCTGCCATCTATTGACGATTTTATAAACTACACCATGACGGTAGTTTCAACATCATCATCATCCGTCAGTGATGGGACATTGTTTACGTATTCAATTATTGTTACAAACTGTGTTGTTCACTGTTAAATGTATGATCTTCATTCTTTTAGATAATAATAATATTATAAATGAACGTTTGGAAAAGCTTTAATCAGCATTTATTCACTGTTCAACACTGAATATAATTGGTGAAAAGTGAGTAATTTTATTTCATTTGTAATTTCAAGTTTAGGCCTACTGATACTTTTCATATAGTAGATAATTTATTTATTTTGATCAAATTAAATATTACTTTAGAAAAATATTCATCTGTATTATTTAATCTTTATGTACTAGTATTATTATTTACTAGTACAGTTCCAGGTAGGAGAAAAGAGTGGGGGAAAACATTTTTCCCTACATTATAATAATTGTAGTTGATTAATGATAATCATTCCATATTTCTCATACATTAAACTATTATTAATGCTCACTACTTGGACATGAAATATGACAAATGCTATAAGCAGGTAACGGAAAACTAATATATGTATATATATATATATATATATATATATATATATATATATATATATATATATATATATATATATAACAATTGCTTTATTTTACAATCAGGAAATCAATGTAAGTAAATTTTACAAATATTATAAACAACATAATATCAATGATTAAAAATTATGAATTCTTAATTATATATTTAAGAATTTATATATATTTAAGAATATACGAGGGAGGAGTCTTTAAGTTTGGCGAATCAGTAGGACAAAACAGAGGAAGGGGAATGGCTGTTTGTGGGGGTGTTAGGACAAATTATGACAATTCAGGACCAGCAACCGCACGCTTCTGCCTCGTCTATTTAAGAAGCAGTAGCTGATCGCAGATCGTCAGTCACAAATTTTTCAACAATGAAGAAGGTTGAGCACCGCGCAGTGATCAAATTTTTGACCAAGGAAGGCAAGAATGCAAAAGAGATACATGAACGCATGGTTGCATTGTACACCGACACCACCCCTTCCTATGCAACCATTGCTCACTGGAATAGGGAGTTCCGCCATGGTACGTGAGTCCCTTGAAGATGACGCCAGTCAGATGTGACCAATGAGGCCCGTGTGGAGACGATGATCTTTGAAAATCGACGTGTGAAGGTCGAAGAAATCGAGCGAGAACTTGGAATATCACATGGAAGTGTTATCAAAACTATCCACGACAATTTAGCCATGACCAAGGTGTCTGCCCACTGCGTCCCTAGAAACCTCATGCCCCATGATTGACTTCAACGTTGTCAAAGTCCACAAGGCCAGAGTTGCACAAGCTGCCCTGCGCGAGTGCGGATTCGAGGAGCTTAACAACCCCCTCTACAGTCAAGATCTGGCCCCTAGCGACTACATTTTATTCCGCCAGCACAGGGATGCACTGCGTGAACGCCAGTTTGGGGACGATGATGATGTTCAGCACGCCGTCCAGGAGTGGATTGAACAGCAGTCGGGATATTTTTGATTGTTGGGAATTCGAAGCCTCAGGGACAAGTGGCGCAAGTGCATTTAAGTCAAGGGTAGTTATATTGAAAAATAATAAAACACTTTTCCTTATATCCGAATTGCAAAACTTATTGACTGCCCCTCGTATATTTATAGTTGTATTAAATATTTTACCCACAGTTTCTAAAATGTCAATCAGAAGCCATAAAAGTTGAGCTCAAAAGAGGAAGAAGAAGCAGAAAGCTGAAGAATAGCTAAGCGAGTTACCAAAATAATAAAGCTTCTTAACAAAGACATAAGGGGCCTGATGAACCTCAAATCATCTACCATATTAAGTAAGTCATGGGATATTCATCCCATTCCTGATACAGAAACTGATACATCGGGTTTTATAGAATCTGATTCAAGGAAATAGGTAAGAAATATTCAGATTTGCAAACCAGAGGGTAGTGCAAGCCCAGATGATTCGATATCAAAAAACAAACGGAATAATGTTGGTCTATAGGGTGATTTAATCAAAGATGACATTGAATCCTGGAAGAAAAAGCCCATTAGGGTGTCAGCACTCAAATGCTTTATTTGAACAGTCAATGAAGTTAAGTGTCTTTGCAAACCAAGTTAGATATTGTTCAAAGAGCTTTCTCTATCCTAAATGGGTTAATGGTGAAAAATACTGCAGAGAATCGTAAGTATATTCACCAAAACCTGGTCGTGTATACTGTTTTGTGTGGAAACTCTTTTGAAATTCTTTTAAGGCATTATCATCATAAGGATTTTGTGATTTGTGCAACACCTACTTAGTTCGAAGTCATGAAGACTTTGTAGACCATAGAACAGCTTCAGTTACATATTCCACAAGAAAACGTGCCTCAACCAATGACGGCCAAATAGCAGAACAGATAAATAATAAATGGCAGTACTGGAAACATTTTCTTAAATGAGTTGTGGCAGTCATAATTATTCTGACAGAGCGTGGTTTACCTTTGAAAGGAGATGATGAAATATTTGGTTCTCCTCTCAATGGCAATTACTTTGGATTCCTTGAACCATATAAAAGAATTTGGGCATAAAGAATCAAGTGTCCCATCCTAACTTTCAAAAACAATATGTGATGAATTTATCCAAATGATGGCATATAAAGTAAGAGAATCAATCTTGGATGATTTAAAAACTGCAGAGTAATTCAGACTGGTCTCATATTGATCACCAAACTGTTATTGTGATATATGTTTCACCAGATGATTAACTCCCTATTGAACGTTTTCTAACCTTCCTAGATATGGGTAGCCACGCAAGAGAAAGTATGGCTAAGATGGTATATGACTACCTTACAAATGAATGCAAAATAGATTTTAGTAAGTGTCGGGGCCAGTCACATGATAATGCTGCAAATATGTCTGTAAAATACAAGGTTATGCAAGAAATAACATTAGAGATTAATAAGTATGCTATGTATATTCCATGTGCGGGTCATTCTTTCAATCTTGTCAGTAGACTGGCAGTTGACTGTTGTTTAGATGCAGTAAGCTATTTTTTTATTGTTCAAGAAATATCGAATTTCTTTTTATCATCTACACATAGATGGGCAGTACTAGTGTCATTCTTCAAATATGATTCAAAAGTTCCAAATTGTTTGTCAAAGACTAGATAGGAAGCACATTCAATGGCCACAAGTGCAATACTTGATAGTTATGATGGAATAATTGCTGCATTGTAGCAGCTGCATATTGATACTAAAGAAAAGGGGTAAACAAGAAATCAAGCCATAAACATTAGGAATAAAATGGAGGAGTTTGAATTTATGGTAATGTTATATTTGTGGAGTTATTTGTTGGACAAATTTTTCAAGACTAGTAAATCACGGCAAGACCCACAAATTAGCCTAGATGTATGTAGGAAATTGTATGCGTCAATTTCGGATTTTATTAAAGGTTCCAGAGATCTTTTTGATCATTTTGAATAACAGGCAAAGGAAAATGCCTAATGTTGATTACAAGAAAAGCAGATCTAGAAGAAGGCATATAGATGATATAGGTGAAGATGAAGATGATGCTTTAGAGAACCTTGAGCCAAGAGATAAGTTCGGAATCAAAACAGAGGGCATAATTATACAATGATGCTGCCAGAATGTTTTCATTCCTAACAAAATTAAATGCTACAAAAGAATAAATTCGTGGAGTTAATGCTTTATGCCAAACATATCCTGAAGATGTGTAAATGAACCTTGTTTGAGAACTTAAACATTTTCATCAAAATGTTAGACATGAATACAATAGTCTAACACATCAGGATCTGTACCAAGTAATATTTAACGATCATATCAAATCAGCATTCCCAAGTGTAGAAGCAATTTTTAGAATGTACCTTAGTATGATGATTGCAAATTGCTATGGAGAAAGATCATTTTCTCAGCTCAAGAGGATAATAAATGAATTTAAAACAACAATAGATCAAGATAAATTACGTCCCCTCAGTCTCATGTGCATAGAAAGTGACAAACTACTCAGTTTATCATTTGATTTTATCATCAGTGACTTTGCTCTGACAAAGTCAAGAAAGAAAGTATTTTAGTTTATAGCATGTTTGTGTTCTGTTGGTATATACAGTATACAATAAATCAAGATAAAATTATACAATTTAATGGGTATTGGGTAGATGCATTAATATAATTAATTCTTATAGCAAGTTTCTATAGACTAGATTATAAACCTCTGTAAATTGTGTTTCTAAAAGAACTAAGTTTTTTTACTAAAGTGTTTTCATTATTAAGTTTGTTATGAATAAAAAAGAATTTTACGTTAAAGGTTAATAATTATTTTACTATCAATATATTTCTTAATTGTTTTCAGTTCAACAACTACTTTGATAAAATACGTTTGTCAAGTAAAAATGGGTTTAGATATCTATTAGATCCAAAAATTACCATATAACATATTAAACACAACAAAGAGCGACAATTTGTCGCCAAAATAGGACATCTGGAGATATAAAGAGCCTTATTATCTTAAATAGCTTAAGGCCTCATCAAATCTAAATCTAGCCTTGGTGGTTGGAATATAGCCAATTGTTTATTACTTGGTCGAATCCCTTTCGATTTAATGCGGGGAATTATGCTAGTTGCAGTCAGGTTATTAGCGAAGCGCTTCCATTTTGCCCGCCCCAAAACACTTTATCTTTTTAGTAGATAATTGCGCTCGACGTTAATTAAGAATCTATTGATCTCATTTGATTCACGATATAAGACAACCTTTAATAGGTGGGCTGAAAATGATCAAGGTTTCGGATCTCCGCCCATAATACGGCTACTTGATGGAGCAACGCTATTGCGCAAGTGTGGGAGCATAAACTCAGGGCTCTGGTTAATCGTTTACGTTAAAAACAAAATTCGATGTAAGGACTTGATGACGCTATTCATAACCTTCTAATTGGAAATTAAAAGGAATATTTAACGGAAGTATATTAATGTAATAAACGATTTAACCAGTTTAAGTAAGTTAGATATAAGTACCATGAAAATATATTGGGTAATCGAATGGAGTGCAGACCGCCGTCTTTTCTAAGATATAATCTCCAAAACGTATTTGATGAAAGATCTTTAGAGATCTGTCTTTTAAAAAACAAGGTCTGCCGCCTAAAAAGTCGCGTACTCTCACTTATTCTGATTTATGACCCCTACAACCTACAAAACTTTCAATCATTTCCGGACTAACCTATAGAGGACCTTGGCAATTATATGATTCGAAAGAGAAAGGAAAATAACCTAATGAATTAAACTTTGGTAGAATCGGCAGAATAGTTATGATATTCAAGCCAAAATAAAATAATTCCCACGCTAAGCTTGGGAGGACTTTGGCAATTATAACATTCCAAAGAGAATACGAAACAACATAAAACTTTAATATTTCGTTAGAATGAGCTGAATAATTATGATGTTATTGCTAAAACTAAAGTAATTCCGTGGCCAACCTTGGATTGACTTTGGCAATTAAATCATTAGAAAGAGAATGTAAAATAACATAAGGGTCTCAAAAATTCGTTAGAATCGGCCAAATAGTTATAACTTTATTGCCAAAGCAAAATAATTTACAGTCTAATCTTGGGAGGATTTTGGCAATTATATTGTTCGAAATAAAACGAAAAACATCATAAGGTTTAAAAATTTTGATAGAATCGGCCAGAAAGTTGCCATGTTATTACAAAAACAACAAAATAGCAGAACGGGGACCGACCGACCGTACACCATAGTAAGATATAGAGTCGCTCGCGACTAGACTGGCAAACGACTTAAAACTATTGCGCAGCAAACGGAAGAGGTTAATTAAGATAAAAATGATACAGGTTATCAACTGCCATAGTAGCTTTTTTGAATTACGTAAATCACAAATAATTATGTACGTATCATATTTTTTTAAATCCATGTACTGAAGTGAAACAAATGGTGATCAACATTGTCTAAAATTGTCCTGTTTTGCTATTTTATCAAGTTTCGCTGGGCAATATGCGCCTTTATTTTTCAGGCTGCGGCTGGCACGCCCTAGTGTGCATATTCGGACCAGTTATCTGTAAATACTATTTTGGTTTGTATTTACTGGGCTTGTATTTAAGGTGGAGAAGGGAGCGAGTATCTAAGATCTCGTGCCTGAAGCGTATGTTGAGAAGCAGAGAGTTTATTTCTGAGACGTAATGATTAGAACCCTCAACAGACTTGATTATAGTAACTCACTGGGCCTGAGAAGTAAAAGTGATATGAATAAAGAATCTGAAAACGGTTTTTAATAGTACGTCCTTTCAAAGTATGGATGAGTGAGAAATTTACTGAAAATTTACAACTAAAATGGGGTGGCTTTGTTTGCCATTTAAACGAACATGAGAGAATGCGGCTGGGATATAATGCGAGGCAGAAACTTTGTTCTAGTAGTCTTGACTTGGCTGACCTAATACGTTTTGTAGCAATGAGTCAATAAGAGGAAGTTTGCAATCCTCTAGCGATGCCATGATATGCAGAGACTTACAAACCGCTATCAATCACTTACTCATTTCCAGTGGCTAGTTTTCGGACAAAAGTAATTTGTTTCGAACATGTACTGTCCCCATGCTGTATGCGAAGATGGGTCGATTGCATCCAACAGGTCGAGAATTGCAAGTAGGAACAAATATTTTGGATCTGATATTAAAAGTTTTATGATGCCTTAGTAAAAACGTATTTTAGTGATATTGATTGTCCATCATGAAGGCGCTGATAAGCGACAATGGCGGTGGGATTGAGAATCTCAATAAGGTCAAAGTTCCCTACTCTTCAGTTTCCACGCTATTTGATGGAGCGCTCGCCTGCGCCCTATTGCACCGACTGCGTCGTCCCCCAGACTGTTCGGCACATTCTTGTCGAATGTCCCAGTCTGGGTGATCTTCGCGCACGACACCTGTCCCAGTACCGGGATGGGCGGGGTCGCTACCGCCTGTCCCTTGTACTCAGGATGAGTGCGTGCACATCGACTGGTGGACTTATTGACTCTTTGGGTGAGGCCGGCCTTCTCCCTATTATTTAAGCAGGGTTTGTTTTTTGTTTTGTTTTGTTTTTTTGCATTTGTTTTTGTTTTTTTCCTTTTCCCCATTTAGGGTGTTTTTTTTTCTTCGTTTAATTTTATTTTAAAGTAGCCTAGAACCAGGCCAGTTTTAATACGGCGACTAATGCCCATGTAGGCAGTCGCCAGATGAGCTCTAATAATAAAAGAAAAAAAAAATCTTCAGTTTCCAAGAGTTCACACAGCAGTTTTAATGAGTTCTTATAGTTTAGGAATATAGTTTAGGCGGTGATTAACAGGCGTGCTGCTTGAAACCAGCAGGATGTGGTTGCAGTGGATCATACAGGTAGGGAACTCGTTACTGCAACAGAGGAGGGCAATTTCCTCGCGGAATTTGGCACTATGTCAATGCGTGAAATTTCATTTCAGGATCCCGCAGAATTTGTTTGATTTAGTCCAACAATGATTTTGCTACAGAAATGAGAAAGTAGTTGCCTATTGTAGTTTTTTGGGGAAATTACGAAAATGACCTTTATTTTTCATGAAATGACATCAGTTTGTTGTAATCTGCACATTTATTTTTTTATTAATATTAGATTATTCAGTATATAGAGGTATGAAATATTTGTTAGTATTTTTATTTGATTTGACAAAAAGTATAAAGATAAGTGGAAACAAAAACCTTATTCATCAAAAGAAATTAATAAGCCCTTTTAATACATTTCAGAGTGTGGTATAAAAATATATTTAAAAAAATAATGAAGATTCAAGATTTTTTCAAAATACCGGAAATCTATACAATAGTCATATATTTTTCGAATATTTAGGCTTTTTTATGCACAACATCTTGTATGTCTCTCTAAATGGTCCAGCAGAAGTCAGCAATCATTGCAGGGCTCCCTTATTCTGTATAATGATTTTCTATAGTAGCAATATCTTGGTAGAATCTCTCACCATGCTCATCGCTGACTTCTGCAAAAATTGCACCTTTAGTGACATACTACATCCTTACTCATTATAACACCTAATAAAATTATAAACAAGAATGTAGTCATTTTCTGATTTCTGGCTTCGAAGGAGATCATTACATACACCTTTGAAACTATGCCAGGCCTCAAATTCTGGGTTGCTAAATTTTGTCTCAAACTCACTACCTACCATAAGTTGAAGAAGCTGAGGCCCAACATAGCAAAGATTCCCTTTTTAACTTTAGCATCACTAATCTTAGGAAATTTTACTTTTAAATATAGGAAGGATGGCTGGTCATTCTTTAAGGCTTTCACAAATTGTTTCATTAAGCCTAATTTTATGTGAGGTGGCAAGATTATGTTTTCATTAGGAACTAATAGTTCATGTATGACATTATGAAAACCTACTTTTCTCTTCTCTTAAAGGCCATTCTGACCGTACGTAATGTTCTACCCGAGCTATACTGTCCGACTGCCACAAAAAACACATGAAATTTGTGTAACCTGACTGCAAGCCCTTTAAAATGCCGAACGAGAGAGAGAAATAGAGAGTAAAAGAGTTGTAGAGAAAGATAGATGAAGAAAGATAAACAAAGACATGGAAATAAAGAAAGAGAAGAGATAAAGTAATATATAGCGAAATATAGAAAAAAAAGAATGGATAGAGAAAGAGAGAGAGAGAAAGAAAGAGAACGAGAAAGAGAGAGAAAGATAAAGAGAGAGAACGACAAAGAGCGAGAAAGAAAGAGCTAGAAATAAAGAGAGAGAAAGAGTGAGAGAAAAAGAGAGAAAGAAAGAGAGAGAGAGAGGAAAAGACATAGTGAAAGATAGAAAGAGAAAATATTAAAATAATTTTTTTTAAACAAAATATTGAATTTTTTTCAATAAACTACCCTAAATCTCGCATTTTTTGGCCTTAAAGACAAACAGCCGTCGCTGAAATCATACGATGCAAACTACTTTAGTATTAGTTTCCCAAAGCAAGTATCAATGCAAAGATATTTTATAGTCTTAGAATATACACTTTACCTTGTTTAATATACTATGTTGCCTTTTATTGAGAAAAATTAATCGGAAAAATGAAAGAGATAAGAAAGAGAGCAAGAGATCCTGAAAGAGAAAAAATAAACAAAAAGAGCGGAAAATAGAGGGAGAAAGCAAGAAAGAAAGAAGAGAGAGATAAATAAAGAGAAAGAGAAAGGCATACAAAAAAATAGATAGAGAAAATATTGAAATAAAATATTTAAACAAAATATTGAATTTTTTTCCATACACTGCCCTAAATCCCGCATTTTTTGTTCTTAAATCCAAACAGCCGACGGTGAAATCATATGACCCAAATTACTTTACCCTTAGTTTCCCAAAGCGAGTATCAATAAAAAGATATTTTATAGTCTTAGTATAAACAATTTACCTTGTTAAATATATTTTCTTCTTAAAATTGAGAAAAATGAATTAGAAAAGGATTATATGAAAAGATATAACTGATAACAGCCTCACAGACAATATTGCGTTTAAATTTTAATCGTTATAAGCAATAAAGAACTTTGAGTATACTTCTTTTTCTTAATTTACTCTCCATTATATATTACTTGACTTAAAAAAATATTGATAAACTATTTCGTTTTAACACTTATACCTTGAGTGAATTTTTTTGTTCGTAGAATTTGCATAAAAATAAGATCTACTTTTTTTAGTTGATTTTATTTAGAAATTTGACCCCATCATTTGTCAGATAATAAGAGTAAATTACAACAGAAAGCCAACAACAATGTGAATAAGATTATGGGTTGTGAAAAAAGTAATAGTAGTTTAAAATAATATTAAATAAAATAGTTATGGGTTTACCGTTTTCTATGGTTCATGGTAACGTTTTCACAAATCCTTTTGAATCGTTTCGGGATTTTGGTTGTCTTATCTCCAGTTTAGCTAACTGCAACCCCTCTCATGCCTAAAATCGCAAATAAAATTTAAATTTCGATAATTATAAGCAATTATGATCTTTAAGTATATATTTTCCCCAATTTACGCTACAATATATATTACTCGAAATAACTACTGATAAATTAACTCATTTTAACACATTTATAACAAAATTGCGAGTTTAGGGATTAAGGATGGGTGACTGGACTTTGGTTGTTTTAAGAATATATATATATATATATATATATATATATATATATATATATATATGAATCCAGCATACCGCAAGAAACAGGATAATTTATCTTCGGAAAAAGTTATTTCCTAATTCCAAAGAGGTGGGAGTCGAACCAAGCACACTGAGGCAGCGACCAACCGCTTTGATATAAATTAAATTACCCTTTAGACCACTCGCCTAAGCTTGTTTATTCGAAGGAAGTTGGGTTTTCCACGTAGCCGAGTGGTCTATGGGGGGTTTACTTGAGATCACGGCGGTTGCTCAGTGTCTCAGTGTGCTTGATTCGAATCACACCCCTGTACGGTATTTTTCGAATTAGGAAATAACTTTTTCCGAATTTTTTTTTTCCTATTTTTCTCTTTCTTGCCGTATACTGGATTAATTTCATCATTCTTTCGCTCTCATGATATATATATATATATATATATATATATATATATATATATATATATATATATATATATAAATATTTATATATATATAGAATGTTGGGAAATATAGAAGCCCTGAGATTTAAAATGGGTTAACCTGAAGATCCATACCCCGCTCGCGTTCCCCAAATATTTTTTCCATTTTCCCTTGTGTTTCACGTGTCTTATTAACAGTGATTTTACTACTTCAGTTTACCTAATGTTTTATTGTTTAGTTACTGAATTTAGATTTAGAGCAGTACTATGGATTGCTATATGAAGGGCTACGTCGTCCCATACCCCCCGCTCGCTACGCTTGCCCTTAGGAACATGTAATAAAATGATAGTTAATAAGACAGGTGGAAACTATTGGGAAATGAACAAAATTTAATGGGACCGCGAGCGGAGAAGCTCGCCGGGTATGGATCTTAAGATTTACCTTAAAATCGAATATACTCATTATATTAATAAAACCTGGTGATATAAAATGCGCAAAAGATGTTCATACGCACAAAAAAACACCACCCTCTTATTAAATTAAATATTTTGACTAGAAGGGCAACATCTAAGAAAAGTGCCTTTGCACAGACCTACGATTAACATGATTGTTAAAAATATATATCTCCATCTATTTATTGCTAGGTTGCAATCGCATTTTACTATTGCAAATTAAGTTCAAAGAGAAAACTTAAACAAAAAGAAATTACAAGAAATGATTAAGTTTGGGAATAAAATAACGTGGCAGAAATTTGATAAAAAGGCAGACTTATTAATAATCTTTTTATATGCTTAATAAAAAATTATGAATAGTAAGTCGACGTCAGAATCAACTAGCGCCTCCTAGCTCATCGGTCACTGCACCGCAACATCTCTAAGGCCCCTCTGATTAAGTGGGTGAAAAATTTAGTGATTGTAAACCTAAACTCTATCTTGGAGATACACTGGAATTTGATGGTCTATCTCTGAACCACACCACACAGATAATAGTCCAGGGTTTTAGTTTTGATAGTAAGAAGGCCAGATATTTAGAGCGATAGGTCAATGAAATCGGCTGACAGCCAAGAATGGCCCATCATGCTTTTGTGGTATGGAGCAGAGCTCCCCTCTAACGCGTACCTTCTTTGAACGGCGACCTCCTGGATCCACAGGGCAACATCAACTTTTCTAGGCAATAGAACTAGCACTCTAAAATGATAGGTGGGCTCATAACTAACGTAGTCCTCAATAGAGACCACCAAAAAGGTCCAGTGGATCGGAAATTTACTCTTCATGACTCTTAGTACATCTTTGAGCGACATGGACAACCAACGGTTGTTATTTGGGTAGCCAGCTGGTCCTAGCAGAAATCCTTTTTGTCTAAGAGGAACTATAACATTCCAAGCTTGAGAAAATGCTTCAGTTTTGTCACATTCTCTGCAGCACGTTTTTTCCGCTTGTCCTTAATCTTCTGCGAAGGAACTTTGCCTTTTCTCATCTTTTATTAGTAGTAGCGTATGTCTTCATGCACTATTGCATGATAAAGAAAACTAGATTGATACCAAAGAACTCGGACACTTCTGCATTGGAACCCTAATTGCGAATCCTAAACAAAACAGCTTGCCTTTTCCAAATTTTGGAAGATTGATTTTAGCTATGATATTGCTTTCTTCACATACTATGCAATAATGAATATACTATAAAAAGATAGTTCCGACGACAGAAAACACGCTAAATTCACAGTTACCATCACCGAAAAATTACCTAACACACTCCCCACTCGATCATATACATAGAACTAATATCCCCCTTTCTAACTCGAAATTATATTTTATTAGACAACATTCTAAAAAACAGCCCTGCATTAATTTTGATTCTGTCAGTCGCATTAACTTATGCACCCTCTTTTTTTTATTTTTTAAAATCGAATCTGTACCTATTAAACAAATCAAATAAAAACTAAATCTTACATTACTTAAAACAAAAATTCTCATAATAGTTAAACTTTTTATTATTGTTATGATGTAGTCAATAGCAAACTAGCCTTTATTCGACAGAAATACAGCCTTAGTTTGGGCAACTCATTTCACATAATCTTGTTAACCTGTTCATGAAACACTTTAAAACCATCTACTTACTCCTATTGATTAAATAAAACACTAAGTTTATATGGTATAGGTACGAGTATAAGATATAATTTCTTCATGGTGATTAAAACACTTTTTATAATAATTTTAAGCAGCTTAACTCCCTCCATCCTACCCAAGAGCTTTTGAAATCTGTTAACCTTTTTTTTACAAAAGGAAATTATCTCCTTAATATGCACTTTTATATATTTAAAATATCCATTATATGATAGTGATAAAAACTTAGATAAACCTAGATTAATATTCTATCGGCCAGAACACAAAATCTTAGATGGTAAAAAGAATTGTTTATCTCTTACTGAAACCATTTAACTCGATTATGTTTCTTAACCTGATAGCAAATAATCTTTAACCGTCAGAAAATCTTTTCCTTTCCTCAAACCCTAGGTAAATAACAAAGAAGCTACAGTATATTTATTCCCGTGTCAACGCAGTAACTGTCCAACATTGGGAATATTCTACATTGGCGTTACAAGGAGGTCATTAGATAAGAACATTTATGAACAAAAGGAAGATGCTAATAGAATAAGCAATGCCTAAATTATTTTTAATCATGATAAAACGGTATCTTTTAGATTTCGCTCTTGCACAAGTAATTTATAATTTTAACAATTTAATAAACTGGAAATTATTGAATCTTCATTAATTAAAAAAATTCAGAATTTCAATCTCTCAGAGGGTCGCTTCAAATATAGCCCCAATGTCCTAAATTTAATCCCAAAAGATGTTAAGGACCATAAGTTAACGCCCCAAATTAATATCCTTGGTCCTTTGCTCGGTAATCCTATGATGTGAGTTTTTTGTCATTTAACAGCTAAAGTTGATATGAAAAACTACATATCGAACTATTTTCGTCATGATAAACTTTATGCTCTGATACACTGGTTTACTGTATACATAAAATTTCCCGTTATTGAGAAAAGAGTATATATATATATATATATATATATATATATATATATATATATATATATATATATATATATATATATATATATATATATATATATGTATATATATATATATATAAAGTCAAATACAATATAAATCGTGTAAATAATTAATAATTAAATAGCCTACACGTGTATTGTGGATTTAAAATCTGTTCCAAACCGTAGTTATCAACATAGAATGTGTCAGAGGAGCATTTATAAGAGTCCAGCTCATATGAGTCATGACATGAAATTCAGCTTCAATATATCTTCCATGGTAAGGATTCTTCTAAAGGAAGACTACTGTGTTTTGTGAATAGGCATTTGTAAATGACCATTTGAAGTATTAACTCATATTTTTTCAAGTACGGCTATATAATGGTATTTTTAACGTTTTTACGATGCAATTGTCCTTATAAATGTCAATTCACACATATCATTGCAGTATCATTGCTGTGTTCGCCCAGTTTGTCAGTGTCAGTTGAAATAAATATTGTTACCTTGAATTCGGCTGACGCATTCACACACGTGTGGTTCAGTAATGTGTTTTTACTCTCAGTGTCAGTTACGTCTCCTTCCATGAAGTTGAATATCGTGGCAACTGAAAGTTTTTAGTTTTTCACTGACGTCGGACGAGTGTTGTATCAAGAAAAATGAATGACGAACTACTTATTAAATTGGTGCGAAATCTTCCTTTTCTGTATGATTTGTTACAACCAAAATATATAGACAGCAGTTTGAAACGAGCTATATGAAATAATATAGGAGAAGAGATTAAAGTAGATGTTAAGTACTTTATTTATTGATGTAGTTAATATATTCTTCATTTTTAGTAATAAAATGAAATACAGTGTCTCCCGCGAGTTAATGGTACATACCTTGAGACATAATAATTCAAGCTATTATAAGTCGAAAATGTTCTATATGTTTTTTGCGCATTAGTTTAGGAGATACAGGCCATTGAAATTCGAGCATAATGACTACAGATACATCCAGCTAATGGCCAGTTGATCGCTGTTGGCATATCAAATTCCTTATTAAAAATAAGCGTTATTTAATGTATTATTCTAACCTAAAGTTGGATATGTAATCTCATTAATATTCTGTGGTAATTTAGGTAACTAAGGGTGGATATCCAAGAGCAAAATAAATTAATCACTAAAGAGTGCCTAATGTCCAGTAGCCTTTCTCCAGTGTGTCTTGCTTCTTCAGGTGTGCCTTTGTTTGACTGAACAATATGTGGAAACAGTTTTTGGTCATTTTAAAGTACTGGCACAATTTTGTTTCAGCATTAATTAATTCCTTTAAATAGTAGCAAACTCTCCTTCACTTTCTCTTTTCTCACACGCTTCATGTACCCACTTTCTTTTCTTTACCTTATGCTCAGCCTCTTCCTCTTCAACCGGAATCATGTCAATCTTTACCAACTCCAAGGCTGAAAATTTTGCTATTTTGGAAATCACTAACGGAGTCAGTGGCTCTACGGAATCACTACTGATATGTTTGCATAGACGTCAGTGAGGTGACACGGATTTCAGTGAGCCTGAACTGACGCAGGACTTATACTGCACAGTTATGTGTGAATAAACCTTGAGTGATCGTTCCTAATCTTACCCGTCACAGCATTTTGATGGTTAGGAAATATATAGTATGTACTGAAGGAAAAGTGATGGTCTTTACCTTGTGAGTAGATAGCAAACTGTGTCGTAGAATAACCCTTGCTTTTGATCACTATACTCTTTGACACCTTTTTAGTAGTGGTATGCTTTAAGGGGCGTGAGTTACTTCTATGGTGAAGTAGGCTTTGTTCTAAGAGTGCAAATTCAGTAGTTTTTTTCTTAAGAAAGAGCTATTTTTAAACACATAAGGATAAGAGGAAACACCAGAATCTACCAAAATAAACATGTATTTTAAATGAAACATTAAATTAACGTACTCTCGTCTACAAACACATATGACCTAGGTTTCAAGAACCATGGTTTCTACTCTCCTTTAAAACGTGGGACGTACTAAACTTCTACTATCACATTAGAGATATAAATGTTCTTTCTAACTTACAGGTAGGTATTAGGGATTGCCGGATGTCGCTGGAGGACTTATCTCTCGCTTTGAAGTGTTGTGGCCGCTGGTTGAGTTTTCGTGGGGGCGGGATTGCTTGTCTCCTGTGACTGGGGCTGATTCTTTACCGTAATTAAAGAAAGGGAGCTCGTTGGGGCTGGGTTCTTCTCCTCTCACTCTTACGGTGCTTGAGATGTGAGAATCACTCGAGTGTGAGCGGCTTTGCTTTTCTCCAGTCGGACTTCTTTGCAGACTGAAAAGGCTTCTTCGGTATGGCACCGATATAAAGCTTAAATATTTAGGTTAATACGGCCCTGAAAGGAGGGATCGATTTTCTCAATCTGCTCCTATCGTTTCTCACGGAAATAGTCTTGTATGGCTGAAGGATCCATCTTCACGAACTAACCCTTTTTTTGGCGTATCGACTTCTAATCTTCTTGTCTGCCTGAAAGATCGGACTTCACGAACTAATCTTTCTTCTGGCGAATCGACTTCTGATCATCTTCTTGTCTGGCCGATGGATTGATCTTCACGAACTAATCCTACTCTGGCGTATAGACTTCTGATAATCTTCTTGTCTGGCCGATGGATCGATCTTCACGAACTAATCCTACTCTGGCGTATCGACTTCTGATAATCCCCTTCTCTTTCTTTGCGGGGCTTATTTAAAGGCGGATTTCCGCCCCATCTAAAGGGGGAAGTGACCAGGCAACAGAGGCAAAGGGGGGGGGGGCGAATGGTGATTTAGCATCTGGGGAGAGCGAGAATTCCTGAGGTGGCACTGGGATGCCCAAGTCAGCTCGCAAATTAGAGGCTCGCAACCGCACCGATACTTGGCGTGCTTCTGACTCGCACCGCTTTTTTTTCAATAACCACGGGTTTATGGGTCTCGTAGGTAATTGGATCGTTAGAGCGTCGTTTAAGGACCTTAGGTGGTCGCCTTAGAACAGATGTTAGCTCCAACTGCCCACAGCGGCGGGGAGATCACACATGGTAAGCAGTTTAGCCGGCTACCTTTCCCACGCTTCTCCTCATGAGGGGGGGGGGGCTTTAATGTACCTATACTCCTCCAGGATGCTCAATGTAGCCATTTCTCCACAAACTGATACTGTGACATGAAATGCTGTAATTTACAAAGATTTCTCTTAATATGTTATTTATATAAAGTAGGAAATTAGTAATTATAAATTTATTATCTTTTCACTTGTTTATATACATATATTTGCACCCTGTTACACTTTGCTTTTTATTATGATTATTTCCTCTTTTCTAGTTGTATTCTGAGAATTAATAATAACTTTTTATTGTCTCTATACTCTTCTCAAAAATGGTGTGAAATACAATCAAGAATAATGCAAAGCCTTAATCACCTGTTTGTGAGTCACGAGATTTGACATACACAAACATCTAATAAAATACAAGCGTTAAATATAATAGTTTAATACAGATAATTCTATTTATTAGAAAATATAATAATACCAGTGCCGAGGAAGGAGCTTCCACAAGACTCGTTTAAAGAGCGCTTTGTATAAAAAGTAAACTTAAGGAAAAAGAAATCTGGTTAGGGTAAATAACCCCGTAAAATGGGGAAAATAAAGACCAACGTACATAGCAGCATCAGGAATGAAACTAATACTATTTTTTGTGATCTCTTTTAGAGAGTTATTCGACCTTCTTTTATATAGCTATCTCTATATTGTGATTTTTGAAAGACCGTAAAAAGCGCCGTGTTTAAAGGAAATGTCAGATTTTGCACAGAATCAGGGAATAGTTTGATATAAAATATTATAAAAATTCGTCTATTCGTTACCTCTTCATGAAAAAGACATGGGGCTTAAGTTCTATGTGGAGCACATATTCCTTATGAATGAGCTAGGAATCAAATATTTACCCTTGCTTGGAAAATTTTTTCGATTCCACAGTCAGGTCCAAGGTTACATGAAATAATTAAGCTTATAGCGCTTTGGTTTCAAAGGAAACAAGACACCAAATCTCCCGGAAGGCCTAAAAAGAAGATCAAAAAAGACTTACTGAATCCCCATAAATCGTTGTATTTAATTCGCAATGAATATATTTGTGCAAAACCGACATTCCATAATGAACTAATATGAATTTGCAAATAATCAACTAGTATGATTTGGAGAGGCAGGAATTCATACAAAACGCCATGAATAAAAATAAAATCTTAAGAGGGATAGGAAGATACTTGAACGAGGAGGACCCAAGGCTCAGGTTACTAAAATTTCTTCTTCTCTCTTACAAATTATTTAAGTATCTTTTTCACACTTGATGCATTGAGTTACATTTTACAAGATTTTCTATACACCTTAAATTTTAGATATGGATTTAACCAAATAATTTATACTTACATACACCCTCTCCATTGAGGTAATTTTATTTAGTCTTTCTCGTGTCTTTATTCATCACTTTGGGGACAGAACCTGTTTTTGTCCTGAGTACAAAAGATGCGTGGCATTGTAATTTGGTGTCAAAATACGAGAGGAGGCGGAAACCTCAGAATGTAAATTGCTGGCAACAGCTGGCGTAAGAAAGCACCAGATGCCGTGGAGGAGAAAAAGAGAAATCGTTCATTTGGCATAATTATGATTTTTTTATTTTCGTCTGAAAATTCGACGGAAAATTAAACCAGACATGTTTTTTTTGCGGAAGATAATTGCGAATAGATTCCGAGTCTGGAATTTAGTTGGTTGAATGGATTGACAATTCTTGGGTAATTATGTTCATCGTTAAGAATGAGAAGTTTCAAAAACTCTTTTGGAGATGCTCCCGATGCGATTTCGTTTTGAACTTAGTTTTAACTAGATTATAATAAACGATGAAGGAGAACACAACCCCAATTGTGGTGTCAAATTAAGGTGGTAGAGAGCGTCAGAAAGTGACCATACCTCCTGCGTGAATTGGACATGGACGCAAACTCAAGGATCTGCTCTCTACAAACTACAAAACAATCTTAGGTTATTTGATCTTAAAAGAGAAGAAAAAAACAACCAGAGTTCTTTGAACTTGGATAACACGAAAACATTTGGAAGAAAGAGCAGAAACAAGGTTCTCTGTGTTATATATATGTACAGGGCGTTCTTAAAATATGGAAACTGAAGGGAAATTGTAAAAAAAGCTAAACTTTTACCCTACAAAATAATATATATATATATATATATATATATATATATATATATATATATATATATATATATATATATATATATATATATATATATATATATATATATATATATATATATAATACTTGTAATTGATTTGTTCCTGGGGAATCTGATACGTAATAAGAAAATGAAGACCCAGGAGATTACACTAATCATTTATTGGGCGAACGTTTCGGACCTTCGCTAGGACTATCTTCTGCGACTGTATCGACTAATGAGAAGGAGAAGAAATATTAACGATAACAGTTAAAAAGTTAAAACATGCATTATATAACTGCTAAAAAAGCAGGGGAAGCCAAGGTAATCAATAAAATTGACAATTATTGAGATGAAAGTAAAAACACGACTAACAATATATAAAATTAATTGACACAATACAGTGTTTTGTAGACTGGCCAAACATTCTCTCTCTCTCTCTCTCTATATATATATATATATATATATATATATATATATATATATATTGGAGTTTGGGGGTCAAAGTTAGCTTAAGGTCCTGCCTGGCCGGTTTGTGATGGCAAATAGTTATGAATTCAGTGGGGATGGCTTACTTTTAAATTTGTGTGGTCCTTTAAAAACAAATAATTCAGAGTGCAAGTTAGCAGAAGATTAACAAGTAGCTGGTACACGTCTAAGGTTGCAAAAGAAAGACAATAGAGAAAATATACTTTTACTAACAACAAAATAAATAGAATTTGAACATACACAGATATATGGTCTAAAGGGACTGATCGCACAGGCGAAATTAAATGTCGGCAGGAGACACAGGAGTGATAATTATAGGATTAATGGTTGGGTTTAAGTTGGTGATTTGAAGGGGATTTTAAACAAGGACTCGCAAACCAATGAAGGGAGGATTCGGACAGGTTAGATTATAGAATAATTAGTAGTTGTCAACGGTGCACTTTTTACGTGTTCGTTGAAAGGAGGAGCCAGTCGCGATACAATGACTGCAATGGGGAAGTTGAGTTACCGGTTACCTCACGTGCGGATGAGGGAGCACACGTAGTTTGGCCTTCGGAAATGGAGATACTCGTCAGATACTCGCCAATTGACTATGGCAGAGTTCAGGGATGTCGATTTAACCTTCGTTGTCGAGTCGAAATCATCGTTGTCTCCGATCGCGACGGGCGAGCGTTTCCTTAGCTCGTACGCAGTATTAGGCGGAAAGTCTTGAAGTGCTACACGCTAATGATGATTATGTATGTCGTAGAATTCTTTCTGATAAAAACCCTACTTACCTGACACCACTTTTATTTAGTGTGGTAGAATGCCCCTCCTTTTTGTTCTATCTCTAAGAGTGCTAAGAGCTGTCTAATATACTTTGATATCGGAATATCTTAAAGAATAGAGCCGTTACCAAACACGTCAGGATATAAAAGAAACGCCCACTAATTCACAAAATAAACTTATATTTTATCTTTAACCATTGAATACACAACCTTTATACTTTAACTACAGCAATACTCTAAATATTATTATAAACAAGAATTAATTAAATTAGTTTCCCCACAAAAATTGGTTAACGTTTTCTCTAGACAAGACAATAATATAAAAATTAGGCTTACGGACTCGTGGAATTTAAAGGGCCTCAGAAATATTTACTCTTGACGCATGTAGATGGGCGGAATTCCACGGTCGTCTTGGCGAGGGTAGCAGCTGGGGCTCCACACGTTCTTCCGGGGGGGAAGGGTTCTTCAAGGACGAGAACCAATACGGTGCTCTATGCAACACCCAGGCAGTCGTGGTCTCTCTGGCGAGAGTGAGTCGAACTTGGTTCTTAATTCAATTTAAATTGGAGTGCGGTGTGATCACCGAGTAACGAGCTCGAGGAGGAGCTTTTCTCCTTCGTTACTAATTTCCTTATGGACGAGGACTGAACTCGGGGAGGGTCTTCTTCACGGGTGAGGATAACGGAGGGGGGTTTCTCTGGCGAGAATAAGTTACTAAAAGTTTGGTGTGGCCACCGA
Organism: Ceratothoa steindachneri; assembly: GCA_963969495.1. Taxonomy (NCBI): domain Eukaryota; kingdom Metazoa; phylum Arthropoda; class Malacostraca; order Isopoda; family Cymothoidae; genus Ceratothoa; species Ceratothoa steindachneri. The sequence goes on along the minus strand of OZ018319.1, from coordinate 85,402,355 downwards.
ATAACGGGCTCGAGGGGGAGCCTTTTCCTTCTTCTTCTTAATTCCTCAAGGACGAGGAATACCCCTGGTGTTTACAGTGCACCAGGATATGAGGAGTCTCTCTGGCGAGAGTAAGTTGAACTTACCCAAAGTTCACTTATCGTTTGGTTAGATAACCAGGGACTTAGCTCAAGGATGAGCTTTTTCTTAGCCCCTTAAGGTAGGTAGCCCTGCCTCTCTTGCAGGGTACTTCTTGGTCTGGCGACACAAGTAAACTACCTCTCCAGTCTCGGTAGCTCGGTTGTGGATCCGAGGACTTCGTCACCTAGAGACTGACGTATACTACCTCGATTTTCCTCAGAGTTCCTCATTTATACCTCGCACCCCCACTGGGGGAGTGGTCAGGGGGGGAGGGGCTTGAGGACGGCCCCAGGAGAGCTCTTTTTCCAAACGGTCTTTCCCACGAAGTCAAACATCGGCTCCTCGTTAGCCATCGAGATTGGGAGAAACCCATCTCCAATTTCTTGTTGGACGTGAAACTGGATCGCACTCTCCTGGGGGAGATCTTACCTTTTTGACCTTTAGGGTCTTACATGGCACCGAGTTGTGCCACACTGTGGTTAAACACTGACCCTTTGATGTCTGGGGCGGATGTCCTTGCGGTAACTACCGCCTTGGAACTGCACCAAGAGTGGTCGAGGGGGGGGGGAAGTGACCATTCCCTTACACACCTCCCACCGAAGAACTTAATGGGGAGAGGGGGATGCCCCCGGGAACTCAAAACAACTTACTTAACCTAGTCGAGCTTAGCAAAGTTGTATTTCTTTGAGCCCTCTCTTACATTAAGTTTCCTTACACATGAGCGCCCACGCGCGCGTTTACACAGGCAATTTGTCGAGCGAGCTAGACCTACTCGCAATAAAATTTTACATAGAAAATTAAAAAAACCTTAATTCATCGATTACCCACACAAAAAAAAACAACAAAACAAGCTACTTCCTTACCTTTCTAAGTTTTTGAGAACTTAAATCCTACCGATAAATATTAACACGAACAACAAATGAAAACATGGTTTCACGCTCATTAGGTACTGAAATAACCCTCAATGGTTTTTCGTCTCCACCTATAGAGCAGCTGTACATTATCGGCTCCTTTGATGTAGCTGATCCTAAAATGGTGCTCTGTGACCATTATTCTACCGCGCCTGAATCGGCCGTTCTGGTTATTGAGTCTACCCATTATGGTACTAACTGGTAGCGGTATTTCAACCTACTCGAATTACCCTTCTTATGGTACTTGACTACCTTTAAACTGAACATTATGGCTAGAGCGGCCTGTTGTAGCGGGGCATAATTGATGGGAGCGTAGGTCCCATAGCTCTCCTTTAACCAGGTACACGGGAAGATCGTGTCTGGGTTCGATCTTTGGGGATCGAGAAAACTTTTCCCTGCGAGGTCGTTAATGGGCTTGGCGCTCACTACGACTTGGCGATTTAGCGGTAACTCCGTGGACGTTCCGTTCGGGGAGGAGACTACTAGGAGTAGGGGATACTCATCCGCGTCTACCATTTGACTAGTCTTACCTGGGTGCATAGCCATAGCACCTCTTTCCTCCTTCCTTGTCAACTCATTTGACTCCCTTCTCTTCGCCGGTAGTTCCTCAGGTACACCTGCTCGTACCTCTACTCTACCTTCACCTTCTTCCCTGATAACCCCATTTGGCTGGGTTCTCCTCGTAGGTTCTTCCTTTGGTACTCCTGCGAGTACCTCATTCCTACTTCCTACTTCTTCCATCGTTACCCCATTTGGCTGGGTTTCCCTCGATGGTCCTTTCTTAGGTCCAGGCCGAGCTCCAACTTCCTCGGCCTCTATGAGATTCTCTATAGGTGCTCTTTCGAGTGAGAGCAATCTTGCCTTTTCTTCTCTCTCTTCTCTTTCCGCTTGAGCACGTTCTTTTTCCCTCTGTTTTCTTCTTTCATCTATTTCTTTTTGAATCTTTATTCTCCTCTCATTCGACTCTTTTTCCCTCTTCATTCTCCTTTCCTTGGCGTCTTGTTCTGCTTTCGCTATTTCGTTTTCCCGTCGAGTTCTTCTTTCTTCATCTTCCAGCTTTATCTTTAGTCTTCTTTCTTCATCTTCCATTTCTGTCCTTATTCTGAATTCTCGTACTTCTCTTTTCAACAGTATTATTCTTTCGCTTGTTTTACCTCCTCTCAGCGTTCTTCTTTCCTCTGTTTCTATTTTCCGCTGTATTCGGGATTCTTCACTTTTCCGGTTCATCCATATTTCCATTAAATCACGTTCTCTTTTATCCTCTCTTATTATATCCTCTTTTTCTCTCTCAAACTTTATTAATGCTTGTTCTTTTTCTATATCCCAAATTCTTTCTTCTTCTACACAATCTATTCTTAATTCTGCCATGACGTAGTCATGCATTTCTGTGCCTTCAAGTCCCAGACTTTGGGCTTGTTGGTAAAATCTTTTGACTGGATCCATTTCGTGTTGGTCCGTCGATTTTTCCTTTCTGTATTTTCAGATAATTATGCCACCACTCACCAGGTAGCGCTCAGCATAACTTACCCTTAATCCCACTACTATGCTGATTGAAATACCACTCCCGACAACAAATTTACCACTTGACCTGCCAATTACCTTTATATTGTTACCACCCCTAACTCTACCAATTTTCCTCTCGTCAATTATTCTCTTTCTCCTGATATTCCTTTACGTGTTGGCTCTTTCTTAATTAGACACTGGTGGGTTCTTTCTAATAACAACCCCACACCTGACACCACTTTAATTATGTCGTAGAATTCTTTCTGATAAAAACCCTACTTACCTGACACCACTTTTATTTAGTGTGGTAGAATGCCCCTCCTTTTTGTTCTATCTCTAAGAGTGCTAAGAGCTGTCTAATATACTTTGATATCGGAATATCTTAAAGAATAGAGCCGTTACCAAACACGTCAGGATATAAAAGAAACGCCCACTAATTCACAAAATAAACTTATATTTTATCTTTAACCATTGAATACACAACCTTTATACTTTAACTACAGCAATACTCTAAATATTATTATAAACAAGAATTAATTAAATTAGTTTCCCCACAAAAATTGGTTAACGTTTTCTCTAGACAAGACAATAATATAAAAATTAGGCTTACGGACTCGTGGAATTTAAAGGGCCTCAGAAATATTTACTCTTGACGCGTGTAGATGGGCGGAATTCCACGGTCGTCTTGGCGAGGGTAGCAGCTGGGGGGTCCACACGTTCTCCCGGGGGGGGAAGGGTTCTTCAAGGACGAGAACCAATACGGTGCTCTATGCAACACCCAGGCAGTCGTGGTCTCTCTTTCGAGAGTGAGTCGAACTTGGTTCTTAATTCAATTTAAATTGGAGTGCGGTGTGATCACCGAGTAACGAGCTCGAGGAGGAGCTTTTCTCCTTCGTTGCTAATTTCCTTATGGACGAGGACTGAACTCGGGGAGGGTCTTCTTCACGGGCAAGGATAACGGAGGGGGGTTTCTCTGGCGAGAATAAGTTACTTAAAGTTTGGTGTGGCCACCGAATAACGGGCTCGAGGGGGAGCCTTTTCCTTCTTCCTCTTAATTCCTCAAGGACGAGGAATACCCCTGGTGTTTACGGTGCACCAGGATATGAGGAGTCTCTCTGGCGAGAGTAAGTTGAACTTACCCAAAGTTCACTTATCGTTTGGTTAGATAACCAGGGACTTAGCTCAAGGATGAGCTTTTTCTTAGCCCCTTAAGGTAGGTAGCCCTGCCTCTCTTGCAGGGTACTTCTTGGTCTGGCGACACAAGTAAACTACCTCTCCAGTCTCGGTAGCTCGGTTGTGGATCCGAGGACTTCGTCACCTAGAGACTGACGTATACTACCTCGATTTTCCTCAGAGTTCCTCATTTATACCTCGCACCTCCACTGGGAGAGTGGTCAGGGGGGGAGGGGCTTGAGGACGGCCCCAGGAGAGCTCTTTTTCCAAACGGTCTTTCCCACGAAGTCAAACATCGGCTCCTCGTTAGCCATCGAGATTGGGAGAAACCCGTCTCCAATTTCTTGTTCGACGTGAAACTGGATCTCACTCTCCTGGGGGAGATCTTACCTTTTTGACCTTTAGGGTCTTACATGGCACCGAGTTGTGTCACACTGTGGTTAAACACTGACCCGCCGATGTCTGGGGCGGATGTCCTTGCGGTAACCACCGCCTTGGAACTGCACCAAGAGTGGTCGAGGGGGGGGGGGAAGTGACCATTCCCTTACAATGTATATAGAAAGAACAGAGAGGGATCACTGTGTAACACAGGCGATCAAGTAGAGAGAAAAGGGTGCGGAAATAACTTGAAAGGGGATAGGAAGTGTTGATAGGTCGGTGACTAGACACCGATGCGTGGTGTAGTTAAGTGATTCTCTGTGTATTCGTGACTGGACGACTATTGGGGGTGAGCAGGGAGGAGATTGTGTCTACTTAGTCGGAAATGCCTTATTCATGATGCTGTTAACTTATGCGTATAACGTTATAGGTTGTGGGTGGTCATGGGCTGCGGGGTATCGCAGTGCCATCGCAACATACCGTTTTGCGTGTAGTGCTGTGTATATGGGGTCTCTGGCGAGTTTTCGTGGTGTTTTGTGAGTCTAGTGTGAGCGTATGTGTTCAAAGGTGCTAATTTGTTGTTTTCGTGTAGTGTGGACATTCTTGAGTACAAGGGAGAGCGGCAAGCGTGCTTCAGAGCAGAGTTCTGAATGTGCCAGCCTTCTTCTGCCATGTGACACTCACAACTACGATGACAGTGGGGTGTACGTGAGAATAGGTCGCACGAGTGTTTTGTAAAGGTGTAACTGTAGTTTCTTGCCCGCAGTGTAGAACCTGCGCTGCATTTTTTTTTGTGCGTGCTGCTCTTGCTTGTACTATGTGCTGCTGTATATTAAACCTCAGGGACCTGTCAAAAGTTTCCCCCAGGATTTTTGTCTGTTGTGTGTTTTCGAGCCTTGTTTGGTTTAGGTAGTTCCTCTCTGGTGTGTGTGAGAAATTTGTAGGTTATGCATGTAGTGATCTCTTGCGCCAAAGAGGGATATCTGTGTCTTCTGAGGATTCGTGGAAATCAGTTATTTATTCTCGTATTCTGTCTTTTCGTCTATTAATATTTGTGTGTGGTGCGCAATCTCGTTTGGTCCGCGGCCGCTGACGAGATTGGTCTCGTCATCGGCATAGGATACTGTGTCGGTGTGACAGCAGTTTTCATGTGGGCGTGTGGTATCGTTCGTGTACATGATGTAAAGTGTTGGTCCCAGTACGCTTACTTGGTAAAAGCCTGAGCGTTGCGTGAAAGGTTGTGATAGGGTACTGTTGTATTTTATGTGGCAGCTCCGTTCAGTGAGGTAGAGAGAGAGGAGCCTTCTGGTGCAGAGAGGTGACCCCGTATTATTGGAAAGTTTCGAACGGAGTGCCTATGCTACACCTATTCAAAGGTCTTCTCCACGTCATTGCTGATGGAGTGTCTTTTGTCGTATCTGTTGTTTCTGTGTATTTTGTCCTGAACGATGGCCACAGCCTCACAGCCGCCTAAACGGAACGACCCCTCCTGAACCCATATTGGTGGGAGGAGAACTATTCCCTCTCTTCCAAGTAGTCCCGTAGGCGGCAGTTGATCATACGTTGGAGTATTATGCCTAGTGCTCTAATAAAGCAATAAGCCTGTTATTATTTGGGTGTTTGGGGTCTTCGCGTATTTTGTGTAGAAGTATTTGGGGAAGTGGCCTGAGGTTAGTAAGGCGTTGAATAAGTGTGTAAGTGTAGGGTATATGTTTGCGGGGATGTTGTGTATAGTACGGATGGTAGGCTGGAGGGTTCAGGTGCGCGTTTTGGTGTTGTTTTTATGTAGTGTTTTGTTTCCTCGACGTTGATGGGATTAGTCAGTGTCGAGGTGTTGTCGAGCAGCTGCATTCGTATGTCTGTGCCCAAGACCACTCATGGACTTCCTAGAAATGCTCTTGCTCGTGTGGTTGGGTAGGTTGTTTTTGTGTAATGTGTCCCAATGGGACCTAAATGCGTCAAGGATGAGGTTGGCGTCTGTAAGTGTTTGGTTAATTACTTGAAGGGTGATCAGTTTGAGTGGATCGGTGCCTAGCATCCTTTTTACGCGCCACCATAAGAATGAGAGACCAGTGAAATGAGTGTCGTCCGCGGTGTGGACGACCTCTCGTCAATGTCGGTTCATATTTAGTTGCACGCACTGTAGGATGTGGCACGTAAGTGAGTGATGTTGTGTTTTTGTGGGCCTCTGGTGTAGTGATTTTGGCACTGTGTGATGAGTCTCTGAGTGTCTACGGAATTTGTGAAGTATTTGATGCATGTGTAAGATTTGTGTAGGTCGCGTGCTGCGTTTATAGTTTACAAGATTGGGCACCAGTGATCGTCTAACTGATCTAGATTGGTGTAGTCCAGGTCGAGGTTTTGTGGCCTGTTTTCTGTTATGTGTCTCTTGAACTCTTCCCAGTTTGTGTTTTTGAAGTCGAAGAGAGGTGTTGTGGGCATGAGTATGGGAGATGTGGATATGATAAAGCATATCGGTATGTGGTCAAAGATTACGTGAGAACTCGGTCAGATGTGAGTGAAGAAGCGTTAAGCGTGGTTATTGCGCCAGACAACGCCTGAAGACGTGGTTTCTCTGCAGGTACCGAAGAATATGGGGAAGGCCTGGCCGATGTGCTTGCAGCGATAACGCAGTAGGGCACCGGCAAGGTACTTTTCTGCATCATTCGTGGTATTAGAAGGGAGTGTTAGGTGGAAAGCATTGTCTCTCGCAAAAAAGCTAGGTAGATTGTGGTTTGATAGAGGCCTCTAAACCGAGTCGGGTGATTATATCGACGGTCTGCGGGGTGGCTTTAATGGCTTGGTGGGAGCTTCCACAACTCGTGCGATCTTGGGGGAAATAAGAACATAAGAACATAAGAAACAAAGGAGACTGCAAAAGACCATTCATGGCCTACACTTGGCAGCTCCTGTAAACTTGGCAGTGATTCCTTCGGGTGAACCGATATAAAGTTGGCGTAGAATGCTTGAATAACTTAGATCTATGCGGGATGGCAGGAAGGCGAGCTGGAAGGTCATGTGAGATGACGAAAATGTGTCCCTAACTAAATAGAGCTGTGGTGTAAGAAAACGGCGTGGATCACATCCTAGCCGTAGATCAGCGGCGCTTTCAAAGTTCCATGTGGTGATCTCGAGGCTACTTGGGTACCTAAGGGCATGTGGTTGCTATTTCAAATTATTTTTCTACATAGTTTAAATTTTGAAAAATAAGATCAAGAAGTGAAGTTTTAACATAAACTTACTTGAGTATCAAAAATTAAAGGGAACTGGAATAAACTATAAAATAACCTATTATAATAAATTATAAACAAAAACAAAAACCGTAAACAAATGTGAACGAATTAAACAGAGGGACTAACCTTTATCTTAACAGTTGTGAAATCAACTAACTAACGATAGAAAAACTACTAACGAGATTTGTTCCGTTGGTTGGTTGGCTAGTTAATGTATTGAAGTGTTGGTTGGTTATATAGTGAATAGTTTAATTGAGGAGGAGTAATTATTTACGTTTGGATTTATTTTATTGATGTACAGTGACTCAAATATTTACAAATGGGGAGAAGTTAAGGCTGAAGATAAGATGGTAAATGAATCAGAATTAAGAAGATGATGGTGATACTCAGTGTTTTGCCTGATGGAAGAGGCTTTAGTTTTAGAAATGGGAGTGCCAGTCATATAAGTTCGTTAATATATGTGTTAATTAATATGCAATTTAATCTATAAAGAGGAAATAATATGGAGTTAATATATATAATTATTTAGTATATGTAAAGGGTGTCCATTATATAGGAGACCTCAATGAAAATTATAAAATGTAAAATTTTCTGTATCCTAAACATAAATCATACAGAAGCGAACAGGTTTTTTTCAGGATTATATATGTATGTAATTAGGAGGTGGGGGAAAATCTTTATATTTTGAAATTTTCATTTAGGTCTCCTATATAATTGACACCCTTTACATATACTAAATAATTATATATATTAACTCCATATTATTTCCTCTTTATATATTAAATTGTATATTAATTAACTCATATATTAACGAACTTATAACGAACTTATATATAAATCTATTCTGTTTTCACGTTTGCCGCTATGTGGTGCCTCTGTTTGTCAAGACACCGCAGCAGGTTTCATGGATATTTGCTATGGCCGAACACAGAAGTATAGTATAGGGTGCAAACAGGAAGTATAGACTGCTTTTTGTAATTTATTTTGAATATGTTTACATAACATTAATTACCTAATTAATTTTTTACAAGTTTATTGAAGATTTATTGAATTTTATGAAGCTATGAGTAAACTAATATAAAATTTGTTTCCAAATATTACTGGAATATGTGAAGCACTCGTATATCTGTATACAAGCGGGAAGAAAATAGGCGATATTTTCAAAACGTTGAATCGCCCAGTGAGCAGATAGTTTATTTTTAAAAGCATATGAAGTGGTTAAAGAGACATGCAGTTGTCTCAAATGCGTGAGGACCATCCCGTCTAAAGATCAGTGAGGAACTTAATGCTCATAAAGAGCACCAACAAGATCAGGTGAAATTGAAGGATGAGTACCAGAACTCTTGCGTTGGAGACCCAAGTTTGCCGTGTGAACATGCAATAATTGCTGAAAGATATTTGCTTCTTAAACCCACCAAAGAGGAGCGAGTCAAAAGATTACGCCTTAACATTCCACGGCTCCTTGACGTCTCAGTTTCCCGGTTCAGTGGACGGATGAGATGTTGTTCAGTGTCCAAGCCACCAGCAGCACAGAGAATGATCGATTCTAAGCACAAAATAAAATCAGATTCAGGTTGAGAAGACAGAAGCCATCGTCGGCGATAGTGGGTGCCAATACACTCCTCTCCTCTTCATTTTGGCTGAGTTAAAGATCATATAGCATCTTTCTTTGGATGGATAGAATGAGAAAAATATCCTATGGGTAGTTGCCATCATATCTAATGCAGGTGCAACCGTTCATCATGTTGGAATAACCTCACATACCTCAAACTTTAAGTGGTTTTCGTTATAGGAACTTTGGTTTCCCAACCCACCAGATTTGAACCCCACGGAATTTGAGTGCAATCGATGGTTAAAAAGAATTCCTTTCCCAAATGCCATTACCCCCTCACAATATGTAGGCATCCATGTGTATTAATAATAATAATTTCTGTAGAGTGCTTATTATCTCCAACGAGTTTTATAACTACTGGCTAGATTGGCGCCCTTTTCTGACCTTAAATTTACATTAAATCAACCAATAATCACAGCCTTTACTCCTTCAGGTGGGTCAACATTTTCTTCAAATTACTTAGCTGACTTGCTCTATAATAATTATATTGTAACATGGCCACAGTGATATAAAAAAAATAGCAGTGTAACCTTTTAATTGTCGTACAAGATGGCGGAATAACGGCAATACTTTCATGTGTTATACAAAAATTTAAACAGACCTTATGTAAGGACCTATTTTATGAACTAGATAGGATGCTTAAGTGAATCAATGTGGTTCTAACAAATATAATTGTATATCTATTATGACCCAGAGACAATATCAATTCATAAGTTTATGACACATCCTTTGTCATCTTTAAATAATCATGCATAAAAAAGTAAAAGAGTCGGAATATTGTCAAAGGGCCTACACCCATCACTGCTATATGGCCAATTTGGAAACTGAAAAGTCGAAACAGGCTGCAACCAGGGCCTAATTGCTCGTGAGATGTAAGATTACTGGCTTAACTTCCAAAACTTCGAAATTCTTAATATTAAGGATTCTTTGATAGGTGTTGTAAAAGCCTTACTTTTATACAGGCTAAAATGATACCTAATGAATCTCTTGATGTTTTTAAGTGCAGATGAAATGATCTTTCAAAGCTCTATAATTTTGGTTGTAGTATATATTTTGGGACATTTAGCTAAAATATCCAAAAATAAACCACCTATATCAAGGAAGGTGGTTAAAGAGAAGGCTTTTACCATCATTAAAGTTCTTGATATAGTCAATTGTACCGCTGAAGGGGGATATATTGATAAATCAGTTCTCTTATGCCTCTTCAGTTAGATTAAAAGTAAACCTTCACTTGAGGGGATTAAATCTTGTTATTGGAGTGGCGGTGAAAAATGTCAACTAAAAATTCAAATTGCCCTGCGCTTAAATTACATTACAAATATGACAAAAATTTGGCTATTTTGAGAAACATTAGCCATTGAATGTGGAAACAAGGTAAAATTCTCTTAAACTTAATTATACGATTAAAAATCTCACAAGATAATATTGAGAGTACTCATGTTCCATTTTTAAATTCGTATAAATTGTGTTCCACTTGATCAGAGTAAATAATGTTCCTGTAACCTTTTTTATTGACATTGCAATTTTCGTTTCTGAACAGTCCGGGGGATTATTACAACCAGCTACTGCTTTATTTGCTGATTACCTTGGTGTAATCATAAAAAACATGTTAATTTTAGTATTACAGTGAAAAAGGGAAAATTGCCAATTTTTCTGCTAAGGCTTTCATCACTACTGAAGACAAACAAAGACTATTCTGTAAGTCGTTGATTTATTACTAATGATTGTGAATTTGAATGCATAGTTGATGGGCCCCTACGCCCCCAAAATGAAATAGTGTAGTAAATGAGACGTGTGGATGATATTTTGGGTGATTATTAAGATGTTCCTAAAGTGTTCATTTTTTGGTTTAAAAAAGATGTGACACCTAACATTTTAATTCCACATACAACAGTACTAACCATATATCTGCTAGCTATTTTACCCTTTGGCCATTTTAATTTAACAAGGCGTTGGAGTAAGACTTTTTTGTGAATCTAAGGTAGCAGCTGAAAATCCCCAATTAGAAATTTCTAAGCACTTTTTTTTCTAAAAAATAAAGAACTGATTTTCTAAAGTTACTTCTAAGAAAATATGTTCTAAAATTGTCCTGGAGCATGCTGTTAATCAGTTAGAATTGGATGATGCTAGTAAGGAAATTCAAAATGTAAATACTAATAAAATGAGGCACAATAAACTAGTTGCCGTTTGCCATTGATAGTCGCCCTGCCATGTAGCAGAACAAAGGTTGATAGCACATTGAAATGCTCAGCAGGTGTTTTGTAGTTTGTAAATGATTATTAATGGTATCCAGATTCCTTGCGTTGTAAATTGATCTGCTATTATTAAAGCTAGTAAAACTGGTACTCCTTGATGTCACTATCCCATGTGTGACAAGTGTTTTATTTCACCCATTTGATAAGATCATATGTGAATTTATAAATGTCAAGGGCTTATTTAGACCATTTTATGGTTGCCAGTCTTAAATAAAGATATCGAGCTCCTAAGTAATACCTGCCTCGCATGTCAGACAGCAATAATCCTTTTAAACACACTTCTTACTCATAAAATTGTCCGCAAGGTCTGTGGCAAGGCTCTCACATTAACTTTGCAGAACTATTGAGGAGTCATGAATTTATAATAATAATAGACACTTATAGCAAATGACCTGAGATTCGCATAATGAATTCCAATGGTTCTTTCAACATAATTAAAGTGTTGAAATCATAATTTGCTAGGCAAGTATTACGCTGTCGGGTTAATGATAATGGACCGGTATTTACTTCAGAATAAGTACCAATTACATAGAATGTGTGGAATACTGCATAGTAATTGTGGTCCGTATCAACCATAAAGTGACGAGGAAACAGAAAATTTGTTCAACCTTTGAAGACCAATAAAACGACGCATTACTAAAACTTCATAATTCCATTTGCATTAATATTTAACTATCTTCTATGGTCTGCATTTAATAAATCACCTTCATATCTAATGAGTAGCGATAAACAGTGATAGACAAGATAAACATTGTAAACTAGTACCACAAATAAATATTGGAGGTGAAGAAGATTAAAACTCACGTTGACGAACTGAAGCCATTAAATATGTCATGTCTTAATTTACAAACTACAAAAAAGGATGAATATTACTAACTTAATTTAGTCTTGCCTTGTACATCTCAAATGGTAGTAATGCTAATGAAAATGATTCAGACTTTCGAATGAGCCCTTCGAAATCAAATTAATTTTTTTTTCTATAAGGGGGAAGGTGATATAGACTTATATGACAGTTGCCATAATTATTCACAGCACATTTACCGCTGAATTATTTTCAGTGAGTGCCAATTCAAAACATTATCATTATTTCATGAGAGAGGGAGTTTTTTGGCTTATAATACATTCTAAGTAAACGATAGAACATATATCAATAAAATAAATTAAATTCCGTGACATTTTTTACGTTAATGTGCTATTTCAAGAAGTACTGTAGAAACATTTTAAAACGAGTTTGTTTCAAAACGGGGTTGGCAAATATCACCAAATTCGTCCCTTTCTTCTTAATTAATTTGATATAGTTATTTAATTTTAACCATCAATATAAAAAAATATTCGCATTAATATTTAACTATCTTTTATTTTTATCCTTGTAATTCATTTTCCACCCTATTATTTGAGAAATATGGCTACTTGGCAACATAGCAACGCATAGTGGCAGACAATCCAAAACTATTCGATGATTCAAAGAAAATATAAATAATTATATAATTAAGTTAACTTTGTCCGAAACATTTTGAAAAATAGAAAATTATTTATTTGGAAAACTATAGATATAGTAACCGTATATTAGTTCATTTTTATACATTAAGTTTTATATTGTTAATTAACTCATATTAACAGCCCTATAATTTCCTAGTATGTATATATGTTAAAGTTATTAAGTTTGCAGCCTTTGCTGATATGCGGCACTTCTGTTTGTTTAGATAAAGCACCAGATTTACCGGTCATCTGCTGCTGTTGCATAATAAATAATACTACAAACATGGCCAGAGGTTTTGAAAGTAACAGGTATGTATTTTTATTTTTTTAATTCTTTTAAAAATTTACGGGATAGGAATAATTATTCTAATGGTTAAATTATTGCAGGTTACTAAAAGGTTAGCAATTGAAAATTAATAAGAAAAACTGTATTTCTTCGCTAAATCCAAAATCACACTCTGGTCCTGTTGTGATGTAAGCTTCACTCGCTTGAGTTTTGCTATTCAATTATAAGCGTAAAATGATGACAAATATTAGTTAAATGAATGAGTTTGCTTAAGTATAATATATTTTGTAATATTTTTTTAAGAAATATTTTAATCTTTTTCAATTGCAGAGTTATTTTTTCCATATATATGAATAGACCTACTGGACAATCACATATTTGGAAGATTGAATGGGAGCACTTTCAAGATTACTCTGTCGTACACACGGTGAAGTATCCGCACACTCTGCATGTCTGGGGCTGCTTCTAATTTAATTTAACTGGAGCACTAACAATTTTGCTGAAGAATCATCTTAGGAACTCAAAATTATACCATTAGTTCAGGACCAATTTGACGGTGATAACTGTATTTTTAGCATGATCGCAAAACTTTTCACAAAGCAAAAGTAATAAAAAAGATCTTAGGTGAAAATAACTTCTAACTTTTGGGACCTTCTCTCGGGAGTTCACTGGGTTTGAATCCAATGAAGTATTTGTAGGCTCTAATGAAACTGACAGTTGATAAACAGAAGCTATCCAATTATGAACATTTCTTTTCTCTTTGGATCTAAACATTATTCTATAGCAATATAATTTTTGCCCAGAAGATGACTTTTGAAAAGGTTCAAAGAAGTCTCAGCTAATAAAGATATGCCACTTGCCAGCATTTTCTTCTACCTTTCGCTCTCTGAAAACAAATCCTTGAAAAGGTAAAAAATCTACAGCGCAAGCTTAACCAAGCAGCCATCGCTATTTATTTTAACATATCTTGTATACAACATGGCCTCCTACCACGTTATATATATCTATATATATATATATATATATAAATATATTTATATATATGCAATAAATAAATAAATGGTACACTCACAGAGTAGCATGTCAGAGAAGGACTTTCCAACAGTATTTTTTAAATTCACCATCAAGGAATAGATATAATAAGCGAATGCAGCCATATATAGAGTATATGGAAAAGTAACGAAAGTCAATTTAAACTATTTGAACAACGAGTAGAAAAAATAAATTAATATAAATCAGATATACAGCTGCTTGAGAATCGGCATGTGCAAACTCCAAAACCCCAGAATTTACATATTCATAAATAACGCCACTATGTATGCAAAGATTTAAACAAGGCAGGGAAAGAAGAAATTATGGCTAAAAAGGATTTATATGAATGAAATTAGGATAATAGAATTAGTGGTAAATTAAAAGAATACTAAAGGTTGGAGATGGTGGAAGCCAGAAAATAGAGAGAGAAGAGGGAGAGGGGATTAAAGAATTATGCAAAATTAAAAATCAAACAAACAAAATAATAAACTATTATAACTTATGTTCATGATTGTAAATAATTTCAGTTACTATGAGCTATGAGTTTTTAATAAAAGGTTTGAGTTTAAATACACCGGGTAAAATATTCATCCTGGAAAACTTACTAATTAGGAAATACTTTACGATATTTTCGATAAAATGAATTTGAGATAATTCCAATTAAAGAGATGAATATTATCTGAAATATGTAAAAAGAGAGGACTGTTTAGTTTTCCTTCAATAACTTTATATGTGTGTTGGTTTAATAGGATACATAAATGTTTTCCTATTTGACTAAAGTAACGTGCATTACAAAATGAGAATTTAATTGAATAAACTCTCCTTATTTTTCTATGAGTACGAACAAACTGATTTTATAAATTTGATTCATAATTAAACACAACAGAAATATTAAATTGTTTATTGATTCGTGTAAGAAAGGAAAAGCGTAAGATTTAGGTAAAACAAAAGAATTTCTAGAATTAAAAATGGAAAGGTTGTGTGTTTTTGACAATTTCTTTAGCCGAATTTAAGGAAGTGAGCAGAAATTGGCCAGGTTAGTAAATTTGGATTGTGAACTATCTCAAAGATTTTGAAAACTTTGTATTCCAAAATTTTGAACTGACAAGGCGCAATGCACGCAAAGCATAGTAGTAAGTAGAAACTGCATAATTTTCCAACTGTGGCCAAAGTATTCGAGAAAGACAGACCAATCGATCGACAAAATATAAGACGAAGAAAATGGGAAAAAGTTTGGGACACAAGTAAACAATTTAGTGGAACGAACACGAAAATATACATCGAAGACTAAAGGAGCTCACAGCACGATTAGGGACTACTGGAGAGAAGTCTTTTCCAAAGAATCGAAAGCCACGACAACTTCGACATAGAGTATGAAGGTCAGGTTAATGACGATCTTAATGGTAATAGGGAGGACCTATCCTTTCCCCATGTTTCCAAGGAAGGCGAGATGAGGGACGTGGTAGCCGAGTAACTACGCAAGAACTTGCCCTTTTGATAAAAACCTTCCAGCAAAAGGTTCTCGTTGGGTTGAGATTCAACCAACGCAATATAACTCACGCGCCACCTTAAGTCCTACGTGGAATACCGAAGATAATAAAATCTGTCTTAAACACATGCTACGCCACGGATGCATTCAAACTTGCAAAGGCTACATATATTCATTCCTAAGGGAAACAAACCTCCGAGCACCTCCTAAATTACAGGCCTATATACATCCTCAATTTTGTTGGCAAGCCATTCGAATAGATTATAGCCAATAGGCCGCACAATCAGCTAACAGATAGCGAAGTGCAAAACCATCAACACCACAATTTTTGGCGGCAAAGATATGTAGGGGTTGAACTAAACCAGAAATAGGCTTTGTGTTTGATTCAATAGGCTCTAAAAACACCTCGAGAAAGTGAATGCCAATTGGTCCTACTTCATCGAAGTATGCCTGACTAAAATGTAATGTAAAGATTAAATAATATATTGGTTTGTAAATGTACATATATATTTGTATTTAACCCTTTGAGGCTCACTGGCACGCCTGCGTGCCATAACTTTAACTCGCTGTATAAAATATTCTTATATATTATTTTTAATTCCTTCTATTGTATATATATTATTTCCGGTTTATATTATACATACTTAATGACTAATTGGCAACTTAATTGTTTTTGGACCATATTTTGAAGAACGATGTGTTGAGTCTTGAACCTAGTTGAAAGCGGTTGTGTTTTTATATCTTTCGCTAAGTGTTAGAAAGTGTTTTTGGACCTAAAATTTAGATATATAATAGTATAGCATCTCTACTTTGACTGAAAATGACTTTTAAAGAAATAAAGTAAATATTTAGTCCAAAATCTTTAGTAATATGTATACGGCACAAATACGTGTCATTTTCTCTAAGGGGTAATTTTGAATATCAGAATTTTTAGTTACTAATATCATCATAATTATTACTATTTTGATTATTATTATAAATTTTATTCTTCTTCTTCTTATTATTATTATTTTTATTCTTATTAATATTAATCAACATTATTATTATTAATTTTATTAATATTAATATTATTATTATTTTTGTTTGCTAATACTTATTACTAAAATACATCGGTACTTTATTATTTTCAAATATTATACAAATATAATTATTCCAAAGATATTACAAATTTACATTCTTTTAGGACACAATTTTCAATAGGCCTAAATTACAGATACATGATGTCATGGCGAAGTAGACACATTGTTGTTCGAGGAAATGAAGTCAAACAATTATTATCATGTGACCACCGTGATATCAGTGAAGATGTAGCCGTATTTGATGAGGAAGATATGGATTTTTTACAACAAGATTTACAAGATGCTCAAAATGAAGAGCTGACTAAAGGCATAACTGAAATAATAGAACTTAACATTCCCATCCTGAGTTCAGAACAAAGCTCTGAATCAAAGAGTAGCCTACTTGACTCTACTTTACCTTAAACATCAAGTGAGGTTGCAACTTTAGATGGAAGAGAGTAGCAAATGAAGAAACAATAACATCTGTTGAGAACTCTGACAACCTGGAAGCCTATTATTATGGTAAAGTGCTTATCAATTTAAGCGATGATCCAAATCTTTATGAAATCTTTAAAAACGTAGCTCGGTTTGATAATTTCCTAAATCAAATTGTAATTCCTCAAACTACAATGCATAGTCAGCAAAAAGGACACGTATTTATACCTAACTTGGAAGAATTGAGAGCGTTTCTTGAAATGAACATAGTAATGGGATACCATGTTTTGCCATCGATAAGAGATTATTGGTCAAGTAAAACAGATCTTGGCATTCCATTTATATCTAATGTAATGCCTTTGAAGAGGTTCGAAGAAATTAAATCTTTATTATATTTTAACAACAATGAGCAAATGAAAGCGCGAGATGATCCATTACACGATAGAGCTTACAAAGTCATAACTGTATTAGATCATTTCAACCAAGCATTTCTGTCTGCCATGAATCAACTTAATTTTAATCAATTGACGAACACCTCATTAAATTAAAGGGTCCTAATATACTAAAGCAGTATGTAAAAGGTAAACCAATCAAATGGGGTTTCAAAATGTGGTGCAGGTGTGATTCTAAATCAGGATATTTGTTCTAATTTGACCTCTACACTGTTAAAAAAAATGAAAAACAGAATGCAGGTTGGGCGAAGGAGTTGTTCTAAAACTCACAGAAAAATTCAAAATATTGGTTGTAACATTATTATAGATAACTTTTTCAATTCATCAGCGCTCCAGTTCATGTCATCCAAGAAAAATATAAATAGTGCAGGAACCGTACGAATGAACCGAAAAAATATTCCAAGATTAGAGGTACCTTCTGATAAAGAAATAAAAAGTGGAGATATCTCTTGTTTTGAATCAAATGGCATTTTTTATGTAAAGTGGATGAACAATAAAGCAGTGCATATGTTGTCAAATTTTATATCAGCAATTCCTGTTTCTAAAGTGTACCGTAGGAAAAAGGGAACTAGTGATTAAGAGGAGATTGAATGCCCTGCTGTTGTTATGCATTACAATACCCTTATGGGTGGGGTCGATATATTGGACCAAAATAAAGTAACTTATTAGTTTGACCATAGGTCGAAGTCAAATATTACCTAAGAGTAGTTTTCGATCTTGTTGATCTTGCAATAAACAATGCCTTCATTGTATTATGCAAGTATTGAAAAGGTTGATGCAAATAAATTCAGAAGAATTGTAGCTCGTAGGTTGATTGGAAACTTCTCCAACAGAAAAGAGCCCCACCATCAACCTCTGTTTCTGTCAACCCCCCAAAATCAAAATACTATCTACAATTCCCAACACCAACACATTAAATGCCGAAATCTGATTCCAGACAACGTTGGAAAGTGTGCACTAAAACTAAAATTTATATAAGAACCAATAATATGAAAGTGGTAGAAATTGCTTCGAAAAATAGCATGAATAACTCTAAAGTGATACCTACGTATTTAATGTTGTATAAATATCATTTTTAGTTTAAAATATTTCCATTTAATGTAGGTTTTTCTTGCCTTATATATCTATTTTTTAGATAAATAATTAAAATTCCCGAATAAATATCACATATTTGAGAAAATAATATACATAAATATTTTAAATATGTTTTTAAATGTTTATCTTATTACATTATAATATTGTTTTCAATCCTTATAATATTAATGGAAAATGCTGTTATAAACAGTATAGGGGAAGATTCTTGTAAACCATAAATAAAAACCCCAGAGGCTCAGTGGCACACATGTGTGCCCTGCTCTATTTTCATATAAAATAAATTATTTAATATTTTTTTTATAAAAACGTCATCTACCACTCATATACATCCAGTCTATAATATTTTTCTAAAAACAATACTTTTGCTTTTCTTAGGGGTGTTAAAGGGTTAACCATGAGACCGTGATACTCAAAGGGAAGAAAGGCCAAACTCGCGAACACCTCTTTGATAAGACTGCCCAAGTCGTGTCTCGAGATAAAATTATCGCATATATAAAGAATCATTATTAGTCGGATTACCATTGCTATTGTTACTTAGCTTCCACGCCCCCAGTTAATCACTGAGTCAGTTCTCGCCTTCATCCAGTATTCGCGTTTTTAATAGTAAGACATAGTAGTCTCCGGTCGAATACGCTCTGTAATTGCACCTCCTATAATATAACTTTCTTTATTTAAATAAAGTGTTTATTTCAGGAAATCCAGCAAAGCAAAGAAACACCTAAAATTTATTGATCTTTCGAGTCATATTAATAAATCACCACAACGACACCCATCACTTAAAACGTAGGACCGTCTTTTGCTTCTAAAACTAGTGACGTTGCATAACCATAACTGGTGACCATATATATATATATATATATATATATATATATATATATATATATATACGAGGGGCGATCAATAAGTTTTGCGAATCGGTAGGGCAAAACAGAGGAAGATGGATGGCTGTTTGTGGGGGTGTAAGGTATTTAAGAAGCAGTAGCTGATCGCACATCGTCAGATACAAATTTTTAAACAATGAAGAAGGTTGAGCACCGCGCAGTGATCAAATTTTTGACCAGGTTAGGCAAGAATACCTGGATCCATGTACACCGACACAGCCTCCTTCTATGCAACCATTGCTCGTTGGAATAGTGAGTTCCGCCATGGTTGTGAGTCCCTTGAAGATGATCCCCGTCCAAGACGTTCGTCAGACGTGAGCAACGAGGACAATGTGGCCCGTGCGGAGAAGAGGATCCTAGAAAATCAACGGGTGAAAGTCGAAGAAATCGAGCAAGAACTTAGAATATCACATGGAAGTGTTATCAACATCATCCACGACAATTTGGCCATGACCAAGGTCTCTGCCCGTTGTGTCCCTAGAAACCTCACGCCCCAGGAAAAAATTCAACGTCGTCAAAGTCCACAAGACAAGAGTTTCACAAGATGCCCTGTGCAAGTGCGGATTCGAGGAGCTCAACCATCCCCACTACAGTCCAGATCTGGCCCCCAGCGACTACTTTTTATTTCGCCAGCTCAAGTCTGCACTCCGTGGATGCCGGTTTGGGGACGATGATGATGTCCAGCCCGCTGTCCAGGAGTGGATTGAACAGCAGTCGGAGATTTCTGGTTGTCGAAAATTCGAAGCCTCAGTGACAAGTGGCGCAAGTGGATTGAAGTCGAAGGTAGTTATATTGAAAAATAATAAAACAGTTTTCCTCATGTCTCGTTTCCTTATATTCGAATTTCAAAACTTATTGACCGCCTCTCGTATATATAAAGGGTCTTTCAACAAGGACGCTCGAGATTTGTCAGGCGATAGTCGCCATATTGTTAAAGCGACATCTAGTAACCTCACTCTGAACTGTTGACTAGTACTTTGCCAGTTACGATGGAAGGTTATAGTGTTGATCAGCGTGTGTAAATCATCAAATGTTATTAGCAAAATAAATGCTCCGTTCGAAAAACGTTCCGCGCATTACGTGGTTTCTATCCTCGCCACAATCGTCCTGCCGAGTCCACTGTTTGACTCTTGGTGGCAAAATCTGAGGCAAAATGGTCGAGAAACAATCAGCCAACACCCATATGTCGCCTAAACGCAAGGTCTGATGAAAACATCGCTGCCGTAAATGAGAGTGTACAGGAAAACCGACGCAGTCAATTTCTCATCGTTCACAAGAACTCGGCTTTTCTGCGACTTCAGTTTGGCGAATTATGCGTAGGGACTTGGGTCTGCACCCGTACAAAATCCAACTTACCCAGAAACTTAAGGTAAATTACCATAGACAACGTCGTGTGTTCGCTGATTGGGCCCTAGAAACGGTTGGAAGTTGCCCCAACTTTTCCCCCCCAAAATATTCAGCGACGAGGCCCATTTTTGGATGAATGGATTTGTAAACAAGCAAAATTTTGGGATTTGGGACGAAAACAATCCACATGAGATACACCAGCATAAATAGCATCCAAACAAAGTCAACGTTTGGTGCGGATTTTCGTCTGACGGAATCATCGGTCCATGTTTTTTTGAGAACGAAGATTGGTTTGCTATGACCGTCAATGGCGAGACCTACAAATCGATGATAAGCAACTTCTTTTGGCCTCAACTGGATTATATGCCTGATATGGATACTGTCGACATGTGGTTCCAACAGGATGGCGCTACATGCCACACTGCGCATGCCTCGATAGACATTTTGCACCAGCGTTTTCATGGCAGGGTCATCTCACGCGGTAGTGACATCAACTGGCCACCGATATCATGCGATTTAACGCCATTAGACTACTTACTTTGCAGCTACCCTAAATCCACAGTCTATGCGAATAATCCACAAACAGTTGATGTCCTTAAAGTCAACATAAAGAACACCATCCAGCAAATAAAACGAGATTTATGCCACAACGTCATTGAAAATTAGGCCTCCCGAATACGTTCCACCAAGCAAAGCCACGGCAGACATTTGAATGAAATCATATTCCACACTTAATGCCATAAAATGCACTTTCAAATTTAAAAAAATTAAGTGCATAGATCATACACAATTTGTTTTATTCACATTTAAAAATTGAGCGACCTTATTGAAAGACCCTATATATATATACCACCACTAATGAACCGACACTGTAGTTGCTTGCCTTACCGTAGAATTATCTAAATCTAGGGCAGAAGGGAAGAACGTCGAAGTATTCTTCAGAGGAAAACAAAACGCATTTGATAAAGTTTATCTGAGCGTAATATAATAAAAAAGAATAAATCTTTAGCTGAATCCAGTCTTTGAAAAGATGCTCCGCGAACAAGGTGATTGATAGGAGAACCCCATTAGAGTTAGAGGGACAGAGAGGATCAAAATTCAGCCTCGAGGCTGCATTGCCGTAAGGCAGCAGTCTCAGCCATAACCAGTCGAATTTGACGTGATTTTATGTACATTTCGCAGGCGAAATCATGCCGAGTGTCTTAAGTATCTACAATGACGACATAATCCAGACTAGAGAGACAGTAGCCGAGATCGATTACACAAATCCGTTTGAGCTGAAATGGAAAAAAAATACGAATGCTCAAAAGTTCACCGTTATCCCCAATAACCGCATCCAATTTGGGGATATTTATGTTAAAGACCAAAGTTACCGTTACTCTGCAGAAAGGAGAGTACTTAGGCTCAATTTGTCAAACATTGGATTTAAACAACCTATCAAGAACCGGATTACTCAGCGAATAAAAAGCTTTTTAGCTGCTACGCCTCCTCAAGCTGAGCAGTAGTAACCTTAGAAAACTCTAGTTTTGCTACATTAGATCCAAGTTGATATATCCGGCGATGGTCAGCCAGCCTAAAAGTTTCTTGGACACAAGGAAAATGCAGAGGATCCAATATAACGCCTCCTCGATCATAAACCATACAAGAAGATGGGATCAAATCATACAAGATAGAAATACACCAGAAGTTACAATTACAATAAATAAATACATTGATACAGTAGCACGATGAAAAGGGTTAAGAAAAATCGGAAAAAGAATTGAAAAGACTTAAAAATCAGATTACCGGAAAAAACAAAAGCGCGAGCGCTAAAGCTAAGTGCCGCCAAGGATATCGTAGAAATTTATAAGTAAAAACCATTATATAGTGTAGTTCAGCAACGAACAAATCGTATAATATATGTATATATATATATATATATATATATATATATATATATATATATATATAATATATATATAATATATATTAAGATAATTTATTTAATAATAAATAGCAACAAATATACTAATGTAAAAAATTATGTATTTGTTGAGAAAAAAGACAAAATATGCTGGCAACACAGGGTAATATCCATTGTTTTCATAACTCTTTATTTCCCCATCATTAATCTCCTTCAAAACTACTTTTTCTTTCATAATAAACCAATAGTCAAACTAATCCTCACATACTCTGCAATCACACTTATATCTCTCAGTCAAACATGACCTAGGGAAGCACAGCGCATTTAGAACTCTGCTCTGAAACGCGCATATCACTCTCCT
Organism: Ceratothoa steindachneri; assembly: GCA_963969495.1. Taxonomy (NCBI): domain Eukaryota; kingdom Metazoa; phylum Arthropoda; class Malacostraca; order Isopoda; family Cymothoidae; genus Ceratothoa; species Ceratothoa steindachneri. Next base: position 85,379,352 of record OZ018319.1, on the reverse strand, counting down.
AAGTAAACAAAAATTACTACACTACTTGAAAACAACAAATTAATACGACTCAACAAATACAAACCACACCTGTTTAACACGACAATTGGAGACAATCGCAAGAGACCCCAAATGTATAAACTCGAAAGTCTATAGCCTGCGATGGAGTTAAGATACTCCCAGCCATCATCCCCTCTCAGCCAATACCTATCAACAAATATGATAACAGCAACATGCAGAACGCATTCCCATAAGCATGCGCCTCTCCCACCACACCCCATCTTCCTGCTGCCTGCAGCTATACCCAAGAACACTACTTACACGCACAATACACCACGCATCGGTCTAGACACCAACCTTTAAATTTGTTCATAAATTTTCCACTCTTACAACACGATCTCCTGTGGTGTTCCAACATGATCTATCTTCTCTTCTTTCGATTCGATAATTCGATCAATAATGTTTTGCCATTTGGACAAAAAATGACCCGTCAAAAGATGAAATACGTCATGGCTAATAAATAAATGCCACTCGCCAGTATTTTTCCTCGTCTTACGCTTTCTGAAAGAAGATTCGTTTATACGGTTAAACAATATAGCGTAAACTGAAGCAATCAGCCACCCTTGTCGATATAAACAAATTATTTATACAACATCCCGTCGTAGCACGATAAATATATATATATATATTATCAGAGAGAGAAACTTACCTCCCACTCCCATCCCTAGAATGCAACGTCAACCTATAGCGCCCGAGAAGATCCACCCGCACGTCCAGGCAGCCCCAAGGGAGCAGCGAACATTTTCGCACGGACGCGGGCTCCGTTTGGGTTACATTTCTTTCCCGTCTCATCACCTGATCAGTGCCAGAAATAGGGAACCAAGGACTTTTACGCAAGGTTGTGATGCGCGCTGAGACTACTCTTCCCCCTTAGCGAGCCAGGTTTATGAGTTCCCCAACCCCCTTTTAGGGGGCCCCCGGAGACCCGGTTCCGTCGACGCAAGATAAATACTTCAAGAAAGGTTTTGAGAAATTATTACAATACAACCCCGTCTGGGTTAGCAGTCACGTACAGTCTCGTACACCCTCACAACGGCTTCCAGCTACGAACGAGACTCGTCATCTCTACCCGGCCTTGCTCGTATCCAAGGCCAGAATTCCCGCCCGACAGACGATATACATGGACTGGCATCTATCACTCAAGTATCGACTTCGTTCTAGACTGGAGTAGTCTCTCGCTCATTTCTCAGCGAAGTTGAGGAAGAAGGAATATTGCAAATTGAACTTTGTAGCACTCCGCGTACTCGTCGTATCCAAGCCTCCAGTCAATTACTCTATATGTAGGTTTTCCCGTCATTTGCACTTTCCTCCATTTCCCCCAGAAGCAATCACCGTACATCTCCTCTCGAACTCTCTTACCCGTCAAGTCATTTTGTATTCCTTCCCCCTCCTTTGGTATCCCGGTCTTATTTTATTTATTGTCATTAATCTACTTGTGCTACTAATAATTTCTTTGTATATAGTAAAGTTATATTTTCCGCCTATCATTTTCCCTAATCCCAGAACCTCTAAGAATTGATTAATTAGGACAACCGCACTTGATTTTGTTTATAGAACCCTCGCACTGGAATCTGTATGCCAATCCGCTGGCGTGCTCTCTCCACGATGACTCTACGACATTTATATTATATTCTAGTGTCAGGTTTTGTAGGATCACCCGCAGTATCTGATTCCATTGTTTCTAGACCTGTGACAGATTCTAATGCATGTTATTCTTGTATATTAAAGATTCTCATTTTTCCCGGTTGTGTTCATATTTGTATTGAAATTTGTGACCATGTGAAACTTTAACCCTTTCCAGGCCTCATCAAACATCTGCAGTATTGTAAAGGAGTTAATCTTTTTTTTACATATTGTGTTGTCGTTTTCTTTGTGCGTATTGGGCAACACAGGCTAATTTCCCAAGTGAATATTTTAAGTATAATTAAGAATTCGTGCCGTGATAAATAATTATCGCTGTGTTTGTTTGTGTTTTAAGTGAAGAATCGTAGGTTCGCCAAAGGCTACCAGCACTTTCCCTGGGGGTCAAATAATTCCACCATTTTTTTTGTCGTGCTTTTTTGGAAAGTTGGTTGAACGCTAAAAAATGTCCTCATTATTTAACGCATTTAAATTGCGAGGAAAGTCGTTTGGGCTCAGCGACAAGGACCTCTTAGCTTATGTTGAACATGAAGAAATGGAAGGAATGAAGTTGAAATGAGTAGGGCCAGGCCCGAGACGCCGTCCATCAACTCGAGATCCGAAGATTCTTCTAACGCGTCTGTTAAGGTTCCGGTTTTAAGGAAGGCGACGATTTCTGAACCTTCTTAATCCACTTCGAGAAAATCTTCGAAATCAACGATTAGGAGGTCGAGGCAGATAGAGTGGCACAATTCTTGCCCTTGCTATATTTCCAACTGTGAGATATATTTATATCACTTCCCTCAGAGGACACAATTGATTATTCCACCTTAAAATTGGAGTTACTAGCGACATATCATGAACCCAGTTTTTACCGATCCAAACTCAAACAAGCCAGCCTTCAGCCAGGCCAAACATACTGTTAGTTTGGATACGCCCTCCAGTGTCACCTCAAATTTTGGGTCGATGCTTGTAAAATCCTGCATGACTAGGATGGCCTCATTGACTTCTTCCTAAGAGACAGGTTGTTGGCTGCACTTCCGACTGAGGTTAGATTTTTTGTAAAAGACAGGCAGTGCCACCCATTCAAGGAGTTCACCGAAGAGGTCGACATTTTTTCAGCAAGCCACAACCTTTATCCAAAGGAAGGGAAGAAAACTGCCCCCCTTTCCCCCAAACCTAGGCCGAACAAGGGTAAATTCATTCTGCAAAATGAAAACAAGCTTGCCAAGGTAACTGGGCCGTCCAAGCCGAAACCAATCTTTTCTTCCACACACCGGGATGTTTGGAAGAAATCCTTGAAGAAATCCTTCTCATCAAGCCCCTCTACGTCATCTTTCCTCAGTAGACTTATTATTTCTTTTTCTGTGATGTGGAGGGCCATGTGAAAACGAACTAACCCCAGAATTCTCAGTTCAGGAATAAGTCTTTTCACCAGGTACACCAGGTCTGTGCCACGTCTGCGCCTCCGTCTACACCATCGAAATCTTGACCTCCCCAGACCACAAGTCTCGGCCGCCCCCAGGTTAACTTCCTGTTTAATAAGAATATCGTTGAAGGCCACCCCCCCAACTTCTTGCCCCACCACCTACGTTACGCGTTCGCATTCTGGTAAAAGATTTGCAAATTCCCTCGCCTCTAGAAACCTCTCGTTCTTCAAAATTCAAGAAGGTCATTACTAAATACTTCGCAAAGAGTCAAAAGAACTGCAATTACCTCTGATCCATGTGGCCTAAGGCCCAGTCAATAGAGCAATAAGCCATCCGTGGAGACAAGGTGATTTTCTGCCAAGTTGTGTAGGGCTTACTTTACCGTGTGTACTCAGATAACGGTAAACTTCCGACGCAAGTACTGTGTATCTCGAATTAAAGTTGGTCACATTTTAACCACTATCCATGACGGCCTATTTTCATGCCATTTTAGCCTCACGAAGACCACCCAGAAGATCTTCAAATATTTTTATTGTCCAGGCGCCCATAAAGAAATCCTTCGATACTGCAGATCTTGCGACATCTGCCAAAAGACTGCCGTCAAAGGACAAGTTAGGTCCGCACCATTGCATAGAGTACCCCTAATTTCAGAGCCAAATTCCAGTGGTGAAATTGATTTCATCGGTCCGATATCCCCCATCCTCCCCGTTGAGTGAAGGTCACAGTAAAGTGCTAAATTTAGTTGATTTTGCCACTTGGTTCCCCGAGGCCGTGCCATAAAAGAATATAGACAGTATCTATTGCGCGGAAGCACTAATATCCATCTTCTCCCGCCTTGGATTACACAAGGAAATCCTGTTGGATCGTGGACGCCAAATCGCGTTGCAACTGATAGAGTACCACGGCAAGCTCCTGAAGATAAATCCCTTTTTTACCACTCCTTTTCACTCAGCTGGTAATGAGATGTGTGAGAGGTTCAATGGCTTCCTCAAATCTATCCTCAAGAGACTGTGCGCTTAACAACCCCTGTTTCTTGCAGGTAGCCCTTTTGGCATACCGGGAAATTCCCCATGGCACCTTGGGTTTTACCTCATTTGAGCTTCTGTATGGACGTAATGTTAGAGGGCCCCTCAGTATTCTAAAGAAGCTCTTCTCCAATTTGAAATTAAACCAGGAGATTCAATCCTCCTACGCTTACCTCTTAGACCTGAGGCAGAGGTTAGGAAAGTGCGCAGAGATCGTGCATCATAGCGCAGAGAAAAACTTTGGCAAGTATAAAGACTACTTCGACTGTATTCCCAAGAACGAAAATTTTATACCCAGTGACGAAATCATTTTACTGTTCCCCACAGGGAACAATAAACTTTTGAGCCAATGAATGGGACCCTTCCTAGTAATCGAGAAAGGCAGCCGCGTCGAATAATTGATCCTCACCCGGTCTGGCACTAAGCTATTCCACGTGAACATGTTAAAAAGAACCATCGACGCGCTGGTGCCAATCAACTTGTGGCCTTCGACAAAGAATCCGTCTTAGAGTGCTTAAACCCTTGGTCGTGGTTCAAGTCCCCTTCGTGGAACATGAAATGGAATATCCTGTTCACGTCTTGACCGATACCTTCGATTTACCATTAATCGAGTTGAGCATAAACCCTCAGCTTCCGATCTCCCTGAAGACCCAGTTACAAGCGCTACTCACCCACTTCACCGATATAATCTCGGATATCCCTGCTACCCAGTTCGATACAATATACTGCTCATCACCCATGAACCTGTCTGTTCGATGCCGTACCCCATTCTCATTCACTTAAGAAAAGTGTGCAATGAGGAGGTAAACAAACTTTCGAAGATGGGTATTATAGAGACCTCGGAGTCGGAGTATTGCTCCCCGATCGTCATGACGAAGAAGGCAGACAATTCTTACCCGACGTACATCGGCTTCTGGAAGTTAAACACCGCCAGTGTATTGGACGCCAAACCGTTTCCCCTCATCGATCAAAATTTGCACATGTTCGGAATGGCCAAATTTATTACGGAATTAAATCTGTGTAAGACCTAATACCAAATTCCATTGAGGAACGAGAAAAAGAGATACAAGGCCTTTCCCACCGACACAGGTCTGATGCAATTCCGGCTACTCCCCCTTGGCTTAGTGAGAGTGTCGTAGGGTGACCGTAAAGAGGGCACGGCAGACCCTCTTCCGGCGAGGCCGTATAAATACTTCGAGAAAAGCTTTGTAGTCTGGGAGCATGGAGCAGGGCTCTGCTCAACATTTCACCTCGAATTGGTTTTTCGCTTTCGAATATTACCCACTGGAAGCGGTCGATTTTTGTCCCTTTGCTAGCTGTCTGTTTGGTGGTTCGGTGTTAAAGGGACAAAGGGTTCAGCAGCACGACGAAGGTGCAGTCTTCCAAGGGCAATTTAAAGAAGGGTGAGAATGTAAACACGACTTTTTCGTAGATATTAGATTTAGGGAAATTCTTCTCTGCTATATGAAGCCTGGATGGGGCATTGTAAAGTCACAGAGGGTACCAAACTTGATTTCAGAAGTGGAGCAACTTTGATAAAGCTAAGCCCTCTTTATTCAAAACAATAGTAGGTTGTCGTGGTTTCCTTCGCCAACCCCCAAAAACACAAATTGAGGAAAATACGTAAGATTGTGAGCACAAAATAGATGAAAGGAAGATTGGCTAGGTATATTTCACATCCAGTCGCCCCTGCCTATCTCGACTCAGATTTTTTGAGTTTTTAATGTTCCATATTGATTGCGTTACTGGTCGGTGTTTACACATTTGCAGCAACGCACACCGAACATAACTAACCCACGGGATCGATTTCTTTCGAACTGCCATAGCTCCCAAATAAACAGTCAGAAATGTATGGCGACATTGCAGATTTCGTTAATAGGACGTACTAATCATCGATTAAGATGTGAAGATCTCATGTGATGGACCCACAGACGGGACCTGTGAGTTTAATTTGTCCTGGTAGCCAACAAGAAAGTAAAACCGGCCAACCATATACAGTACAGATTTTTGTTCCCGAAGTGGATATTAAATAAAAACCACGCTTTCCATTTATCGCACTCCAAGGCTCAAGAGACCGATACGTCCTGCAGGCATTGTTTACAGAGGTTTAAAAGCATGTCTTCTGACACTCGATGAGGTAGCTTTTCAGTTCCTTTAGCATAGACAGAGGTTTAAGGAGATACTCTTAGAAAAAACGAATGCTGTGAAAGAACGAGCGGGAAGCACAACAACTTGACACCGCTGTGTCAGAGAATTATAGTAAACCCAGTAACGGGGCAAGCCCAATTTATACTCACGCTGGGATGACGTATCCTCCAGGTACCAATTCTAGCAGGGTATGCAGGATGCCCGCGTCCCAGCGGTGAGGGAGGTGAGGAGAGTTGAGACAATCATAATTGTTAGCGAAATAAGGAAGAGAAAGTAAGCTGGGGCGGAACGGCAACCAGTTTAACAGGTCACTGTGCCCTTTACGGTGCCAATGTAACGGAAGCTGAAAACAAATTTTGAATCCACCATATTAGTGACTACCGTTGGTTAAAATTTTTTTTTGCCTAGGCTTTCAGAAATGTAAATCTTTTCTAGCACCAATCATTAAGATTCGGATCTTTATATCATACCATATTTTTTCAAATTACTACTAAAAATATCTGTTAAATAGAACATGATCGAAATTTTATCGCAAAATTTTGTCGAAACGTACTATTAATAAAAAATTAACTGATCCCCTCTAAATTTAATTTCCCCAATGTTAATTTAATGGATTAACTCTAATTCTCGTTCTCCACACTCCATATTTTTCACAAGCTGTCACTTTGAAATTGCTTTCGATCCTGTGTTTTTTTCAAGTTTACGAGCTAATCTAGTTTTGTTGGTCAGAGAGGCCTTTGATTTAAGTATTGGATCTCTAAACAATTTAGACTCTCGCCGTGGCATGTATTTCTCTTTAGAAATCCAAACTTCACACCATAGGAGGCATTAAAAAAAACATAATCCCATTACTTTGTTTTTCAGTTGTCCTGTCTTCTGTTTTCAAAACTTAACACTTAAAACTTCTCGAAGGACTCATCCTAAAAAGAAGTAAGTCTTCTCTAAACGAGGACACTTCTTATCTTAAATTTGGCAATGGTTTAACACTTTATTCTTATCTCTTATACCAATAAATTCTTCCTCACAATTTACATATTACTTAAGTTTCTTCCAACGAATCCCAGAAAAAAATTCGTTTTTTTATTAATATTTGCATATTTTTAGTCGCGTGCCCTTAGTTCCCTGCGATTCTATATCTCACTATGTTGTCTGTCAGTAAATTTAGGCGCTGTTATTATTTTTTTGTTTCGTATATATACTAATCGTATTTTGCTCCGCTTAAACAGATCGCACCAGAAGAGAATAACCTCCAAAAAACCTGGTAATTTCACCACTATCCATTCGGACTCTTGCAATAGGAGGTACTACGAGTTTTCCATTCGGATTCCCTTAAGTCATATTTTATTTTGGTTCTATGTGAACTCATTTCTTATAATAATATGGACCTACAAAACAATCAGTACATTTTCAATGTTCATAAGTTTACAAACAAAATTATTTGGGGATAATGCCTAATTTCAACCAACTACGGACGCTGGTTGTATTTGAACCTTCAATTTCAGCATTACATTATCTAAGATAGGAGATGAATAAATATAAATAACTATAGCTAAATAAATTTATTTAATTTTAGGTGCAATTAGTATATAGTTTAAACAAAATAGCCCAACTTTTAAACAAATAGATTTTAGTCCAAATTTAATTCCAAATAAGAAGAAAAAAATGTTCAGTGACGACATATCCAGCGACCAAACGGTCCTGCGACAAAACGTCCAGTCATGATTAATACAATAATTGTTCCACTCAAAGTAATTAAATTTAGCTGGATTTTGTCTATGCTGCAGTCTTTCAATCTTCGCTGCTTAATGCAGCAATCTTGCTTTATAAATATTCATAAAAGTCCTTTGGTATTCGTAAAAGCTGAGATCCTTTTTTTTCTTCTCCCAAGATAGGTCTGTTATCGTGTATTTCCTGGATTTTCTACATCGAACATGCAGTCTTATTCCAGCAGAAATGCTCTTCTTTTACCTGTAAAGCAAATTGCTCTTCCTTTCCTTTTCATCAGGTCACGATGTTTCATAAAGAGCTTCATTCCATTCAACCTTAATCATTTTCTTGGTCCTAGCCATCTGCCAGATTGGAATGACGTATTAAACTGTTTCATATTCAAGCATTTGAATCTTTGGCCTAGATATATTTTACGGTAAATTGTGATGATAAAGGAAATAGTGGCACAGCTGTCTGTAAGGCGGAAGCTAAGAAGCACTCATAAAAGCTCAAGGGTATCCGAGCAGCAAAAGTTGACAAAAGATCTGCTAGATGCCTCAGTTGACACCTGGCTCTAAAGAGTAAGTGGAGTTTTTTAGATATTAACTGTGCACCCATTCATCTCCTTCAGCTATTAGCCGTTGTGAAGTTGTAACTTCTAGATGTTTTTTTTTTAGATTTTGATAGTGTTTATGTTATTTCGTAAAAAATGATAAATAATTATTATTATTATAAATTTTTATTTATTTAATGATTATTATTTGTAACTTTATGCTCTTTCATTTGATACCTAATTTCTTGATCTATTTTGTTTAGATCAAATGCTATAGAGAAAAACATGATTCAAGGTCCCCGGAATTGGTGCTTTTGTCTGATATATAGGCAGATAAATAAATGCTCCATGCATCAATGCATCATTATATTTTTAGTCAAGATAGTTTTGATTTTATGCTTCTTCAGGTCACAGGACATAGGAAAATGTACAGAAACCTATGTAAATACCAAAATTTGATCTTGGAACATGGTTAATTCAACATACTTTGGAATTAAGCTAGGGAAAAAAAAACAAATCTTCCACCTCTCAGTATCTGGCGCAAGATGTGCATCCAAATGTATCTAAGATAGAAAGCCATCGTTTTCTTTGGAATTCCATGATTTAGCGAGAATGAACGTGACAGATTGCTTTATCGGCATGACATACCTGCAAGGTGAGCTTATAAATTTATTTTTATTGCAGATTTTGATATTCTTGTGTGAAACTTCACATAATATTTACCATAACCTTTTAATTATTTCATATGATATTATTACGTTTATTAAACATTTAATATAAAAGATAATTCAAAAGCTTTTTATTGACATGTTTTACTATAAATGATATAATTCATTTGAAAGCACAGTTGTCTCGTGGGGGAAGACTGCATTCAGAAAGGTAAGAAAAAGTTCTTCAAGGAAATTAATGAAAAAATGAAAAACCCAGAATCCATTGACTTTTTTGCGTAGTGCATCTATCTTTTATGAGCTACAAATTTGTGAATGTTTGTTCTCTTTAATTTTCAAGTTTAAAATCATGTTTCTACATTTAAGAGTTAAAATCAAAGATAAACACATTATTAAATACACTGAAATTCCTTCGGAGATGAGACCAGTATCCATGGTCCATGAATTCTAATACCCGACAGAGTTTAAGCCCTGGACTTTTATGATTCCGATGATGAATCAATGACCATTGCTAATGACCAGTGACCATCCTGTAGTTCTCCAAATACCCCTTCAAATGAACCTAACGTCTCTACCTAGGGCAAACTTATCAATCTGACCAGTTATGTACGTTTTTCCAAGTAGTTACTTAAATACTTCTAGAGGCCAATTTGGTGGCTCTGGGAAGAACAATATCTTGATATAGGAAATTAGAGTAAAGATTCTGAAATTTTCTCTCAACGCAGGAAAAGCACGAATCCTTAGTGTTCTGCTGAAATGTTGAGGGGCTAATGGAATCTTTGAGCCTACCATATAAAGTAACAGAATCAGGATATTTATATACTCGCCAAAAAGAAATATGAAAGCAGTAGTTTTCAACATCGAGAATAAGTTGGCATTCAGTTTCTGTAACACATTCGGTACAACTAACTGAAAGCTACGATAACATGAAAATTTTTCTGTTTCCTTGACGGCTGACATACCTATAGGATCTTTAGAGCTTTGAAAGAAATATTCTTCCCCTTCACGAAATTATATTTCTTCAAAACTATTTATTGCAAAAGGAGAGGCCTGGGAAACTACCGTGTTTCTCTAAAGTCGTTAAAATCATTAAGACGTGCACAACGAAGGAGACAATGATATTTTTGATGCAACTAGACAAGTTTTTCATTGTTTTAACATATATATTTGTGTTTAATGTGTAATATTAATCAATGTGGTCACCTTCATCGGCGAGCATGAGCTCCAGGGTAGACTTGAAGGCTGTGCTCACGTTCTAAATTTTTACTGAATCAGTCCAATTCGTATCTTGAACTACATATCTGGAATAAATAAAACCTTTGAGGTCGCTTACTTCTGATGTTTGGATGTAATAATTAGCCTCCATTATCTGTTTTATATATTTAGCTATGTGTTCTTGTGCGAAAAGACTTACAAGAGGCTTGACTAAAGTCCCATCTACCAAACTTTTGATCAACGGATGGGGATTAGTGAAATTATTAATCTATTTAAGTTAATATAGTGAGGTTTGCGAGCAGGGGCGGGAAAATATAAGTAGAACGATTGCGTTTTGGGTTAGGTAAATTAGTGTTATCAGGCATTAGTTTGTCAATCAACAATAAAATGATCGCTGAGCAGTTTCAAATTTAGCTTGACCCGAGTAGTGTTCTAGTGGAAAGGCCAAAAAGAATTAATTTAGGCAAAGAAAACAAAACTTTCCTAAAATGATTTAATTGAGGAAAGTCCTAACCTAATCGCCTTAAATAACTTAAATTGTCCTTACTTTTCTTCTGTGTTAGGATGGAAATTTTGATCAATCCTATAATTTTTCTTCGCTTTTCTAATTTTGCTTTAATTCCAATTCCAAGTTTTCAATTGAATGATATTCCCTCGTCATACAGATTGAGAGGCAAATAATTCACGACCGTCACTTTAAAACGGCACCCTCAGGTGTCATAGCCTTGAAATCATGAGCTTTTGTTCTGGTTGGTGTTGATCACAATTACTCACCCGGAAGACCCTTCTACATTAAGTTCTCGTTTAATTTTTCGTACTGGTTTTTGTCTTAGTTTACGTTTTTTTATGTAACATCTAGAACACTTAGGCTGATTCAAAGTTTTCTCTTCTTATTCTGGCAAACAATGGTTAAATAAACAGTACCAAGAGCTTTCTCTTTAATACAGGACGAATATCTTCTTGCTGTTCGGAATAAAGGAAGTTGAGGGGCCCTCGTTAAGATGCCTAATAAACTTCAGGAATAAGCAAACATGGACTTAATCGCGTGAAACAAAGTCGGTATCAATGAACGTAGTTTCGGCTTTTCTTACTGGTGGCATGAACCTGATCATTTATAATTAAGTCTGAGTGAATGAACTCAGTTCTTTCATTTATTACTTCTCGTGGGTAACTGATCTTCGGTGTTAATAAGTTGTTCGAAAGCTTCTAATTTCTTTATTCTTGGAAGCTGGAAATTATTATACAGTCCTTGCCTATTACGAAGAGAGATAAGAGAAGCTCCTCTCGAATTTGTTGCTGGGTTAATGACAAACTTCCCTTGTAAGCGCTGAAGTTGGCAAGAGGGTTGATAGAGTTTGTTGGCCCTATGAGTTGTAAGGATTGGCTCCCAAATTGGTACATTTATTTCACTGAATCAAACTTCGCATCTGAATAGAACCATGTTTAACAAATTGCTTTCTAATTTTTATTTCATTATTATTACACTGGTCAATAATCAAAACTCATCAGACCTATATTATGGTGCACTTGATATAGTTTTGTGAGTTGGTTTCGAAAATGTAATCCATTTTCGTATATAACTTCGTTTCCATAATGACACTTGTGTCTGAATATCAAATGTGATATAATTGCATTTTGCAGTTCAACCACTATATTTCTGATCGCCATTAATATTGGTGTATTTTTCTTTTCTTATTTGGGATAATATTGCGGTTGTAATGTTGAGGCAGTTCACGACTAATCCTGACTTATTTTCTTATGTATGTAGCTCGTTTACTCAGACCTCTCAGCAGCGCGTCATCAATAATAATAAAAAAAATCTTTAAATTCCACTTTTGCTGCCATTTTGCGGTTCAAATCATATTCTGGAATACGAGATAAGAACAGTGCCATATAACATTAATCTTTCTATTCAGTTAATACCGGTGGAATGCACCAAAAGGAGCGATTGTGAATACGAGTATGATGAGGAGGTCCATAACTGTATGAGTAAAATAAGTATCGACACATATTTCTACTTGATAAATAAAACGATACAAGATAGTTCTCTTAAGCAGAATCAAATTATTTGGTACGATATTTGGCACTCCTAAAGTATAAAGCTGAGCTGCTCTCATCTCGTCTAGAAGGAAAATGTTCGCTCACGAATCAATATTGCAATGATATTAATGGATTATTCTGCTGTCTATCTCAAGGTCATGATCCATTTTCTAGCCAATATTCATAGCATCATCAAAATAATCCTAAATTCGTGGTTGCCGAACAAAATGATTAAGAAACTTTTGATGCTGAATTTTCCTTTTATATGACTATTATAAGAACATAGAAACACTTGATCCCATAAATACAAGTAATACAATTGGAAATTATGTATGGACTTAAATGTCATTAGTATAATAATGGGAATACAGTAAGGTTTCAGAAGATACTGCTGTTTCCATATTTCTGGGACAGCTGGTCAAATGTTGCATAATACGAGCTCTAGAGCTGGCGTTTGCGGCAAACATATGTTAGGTACCCAGCATTTCAATCATCGAATATAAACATCTGATCTATTCAAAAAATTATCTGCTTATTTAGTTTCATATAAAGCTAGGTTTAGTAAAACAATTCGTGATAGCGCTGGGGGAGAGAAACTCCCAGCGCTATGTCGTATGTAAATTTCCGAAATCACTGGAAATAAGCCGTATGAAGATATCTTAATCAGTCTAAATATTAAGGAAATCCTAAAAGATTAAAACTTCACATCATCTATCTTATCTGGAGTTACACAGATGTGTGGAACTCGTTTGTGTAGCTTTGTAAGAATTTTTTGGCAAACAAGTTGTCCATGAATTTTGAAAATGGCGTTAAAAGACGTCTAATATCTCTTCCTAGTTTGGGCTGTCTCTTAAATATTATTTCTTTCATCATCATCTGGACATTTTTGAGACTAAAGAGAGGGCTTTTATTAAGTTCTAATAAGCCTCGTTGCCAAGTATAAAAAATTATGGACTTCCAAATCTCTAACAAACCACAAATAATAAGTTTGTAAATTTAATTAAAAACTTCCCATAATATCATTTAAATGTTATAATAAAATGCATACATATGCACGTGAATGTGTATCTATGTATCAATATATATAAATATTCCAAAGATAGGCAGAATATACCTTTTTAGAAATATTAATTACTTAGCCTCTGTTGCTAAGTTCCGAACATTTTGACAAAATGGCTGTCAGCCACTCAGCAAAACACATGGCAGAAGCATTACCAGATGAAATATTTCAAACCAGTCCATTAGCTAAGTGTCCATCACACTAACAACAAGGAAGCATAAAGTTACTATTTATATTCAAAAATTGAGAAGATGTATCCTCAAGAACCATGAAGAGGGATCTAGTGAAAGAGGGGCCCGTAATATCTTGAGGGTAAAACTCACTATAAAGGAGTAATTTGCTCAATAAGGTTGATGCATGATTTTTGATATTGTATTAAGTTTGTTATTTTTTTAATTGTTGTGTATGTATACTAATCTATGTCTGTTTCTCAGTAACAAATATTACCGCTTATACGTATCTGTAATGGAACGGTCTGAGGCCGCTTTAATTCAGCATCTATCAGATGTTAAAACACATGCTTAGCCGCGTGTATCCTGCAAGAGAAAGCAGAAGCGCGTTATCGCCCATCATAGCCAAGGTTTAATCAAGGAGGTTCACTCCCCCCGTTTCTCCTCCATACCTCGATCTCGCCAGATTGAATTAGGCTTATGGGCAGCTAAAGTATTTTCCCAGGCGCCACCGGGACATTTCCCCGAAGTCCCCCACTCAAATATCCCCTACGCCATGGGGCTAGCTCTGGCTATTTATACCATAGCTTTTCCCAATTGAAGCAGATCTATATTATCTTCGCGAGGCATCAAGCCGATCCGGTCTCCCTTGTGCACCTAGGAACTCTGCCGAGAAAACTTTTATTGTCCAGAAGAAGACAATATCTCTTGAGTGCCAAGGTTCGTGTCCTTCGAGAGGCCAAGTCAACAAGGCCCCCCTGTTGTTCAGAAAGAGAACAACGTTAGAACAGCCATTGTTCTTCAAGCCCGTTCGTCAACGCAACCCTGTGCTTTAAATGGTTTAGCGAACTATTCCCCCCTTTTTTTGTTGTTTGCCGTCTTAAATCTCTCCAAATCTTAATTCTCAGATTAGTCAGATATTCCCACGACGCTATTCATTTCCATGTTTCTCTCATTTTTAATCCCCGTTTATGTAAAAAAAAAATTTGTGCGTTGTTGATAGTTTAATTGATAAAACTCTATTTTATTAATGGTAGCCATATTATTTATCCTTGCGCTCCGTTCCACTTCTTAAGCATATTGAAGATAAATAAGCCTCTCCAGGCCCCCCTTTTGAACTGACCTCGGTCAATCAGATTACCACGCACTCGAAATATAGAATTATTCCCTTAACGAATAGCTATATATGGTATATCGTCGGGAGCCTATTCTACGACAGTACCCTTTATCATAAAAATAACTACAGTAGTTACTCGTACGTGAGACACGAAAATGGTTTCTAAAATCGATTTCTGTATCATGAATAGGTCAAGAATATGTAAATTTCTTCTCTGATCAGTAAAATGAGTTCAAATTTGTATGTTTTACATTATTAAAATATTTTATTAATGATTTTATTCAAAAATTTAATCCAATTATGCAATTTTCATATTATTCCTTAGGCAGCAATGATTACTCGAAATTTATTGATTAATATTCGATCCTAGGAAAATAATTTAAGTTGCTAATTACATTTAGGCTCTGTACTTTGGTTATGTTATCTGTACTTTTTTTGAACGGTTTGAATTTTAGTTGGTGAATTAACCTGCCAATATTTGAAACTTTTATCCAAGTTCTTTCTAACTTCTCTACCGTCCGAATACTAGCCCAGGCTGGTGGTTTTTCATATATTTCAATCTCTTCCGAAAAAATAAATAGGAAATTTGAAGGTTTTGGAATTTTTAAAACAAAAATATTTCAAAATTGTGAAGTTCAGAAATATATTAAAATTATGGAAAAAAAAGAGCTCTGCTGATTGTTTTTTTTTGATAATCAAAAGAATTTCAATAAAAGTTTTTTTTTGCTTTTAGGTTTAGAGAATAACCATGGTTATGATAAAACAACTCGATCAAGAGTAAATTCACTGGTAAACAACAAAAATACTTCTGAGATCAGAGTAGTAATTTCAAGTATTAATTTTATGTAACTGATATGAATATCATGGTTCAAGGTGTCTGTCTGTTAGCTTCACTTTTTAAGATACACCTACGTGTTACAACAGGTTTCAATAGGATAGCGCCAATGTGTTTCTTATCAGTATTATTTCAGCAGTAATAGAAGGTGGTTGTGCTGTACAAGTTTATATTTGGAGGTGAAAGATAGGTTATTTTCCTGGTCAAACACTTTTTAAACTTATAATAAATATTCATTGAGCAAGCTATTGATATTCATGTAAGGCATTTCATATTAATTTTATTTTCCTACTGAATAATATAAATGCATCTGTAAATTTAAAATGCTCTGTATTATAAGGATACATTTATGATACATTTCAAATGCTTTGTACTTGTATGAAAAAGGCAGGCAACTTGTGCTACATTTGTGGTACGGTGACCTTTGCATCAGAGAATTGCCGTATAAAGGCTATGGTAACAGAGGCACATAATCTCTACTCTAGATGCAAGATTCGTGACCAGGATGAGAACTTGTGCTCCTTACATATGCTACAACCCTTGTGTTACTAACCTTTGCCAATGGCTGAACAAAAGGAGGAAAGGAATGCCTTTTCCTGTCTCAATGACGTGGCGGGAGCCAACATACCATACTAACAATCGTTATTTTGTCATGGTATCTCCAGTACCACAGGGTTTGTCAACGCGAGATGCAGTCTATTGAATCTCCAAACATTCTATCAGCTATTCAACCTGTTGCACGAGAAGGTCTACCTGTCCTTGGTGAACCAAATCTGGTATCGTCCGAGTTAGATGAGCAAATTGGTGAGGAGGAAACAGAGAACAATGACAGTGCGAGATTACAGAGTGACCCAAATTTTGATGCAGCATACCCCCTAAGCCACATCTCATAACAAAAGAGAACTCCATGATCTTATCAGGGATCTACAACTATTCAATATCGTCTTCTACAGTGAAATCTCTTAGTAACTAATACGAAAATTTAAAATTTTCTTTAAAGTCAGCAGCAGTTCAACGATTTCTTCCAAATGGAAGGTGATTTAGTGGCCTGCAACAATATTAATGGTGTGATGGAAAAACTTAGCATCGAATACAAACCAAGACACTGGAGGCTGTTCATTGATTCATCAAAAACGACTTTGAAAGGTGTCTTGCTGCAATAGTGAACCATCAGTTCCTGTGCGCTATGCACCACATATGAAAAAAGACTTATGAGAATAAAAAGCATATGTTGCATTGCATAAAATATGAGGAACATCAATATAAGCTGTTTGGTGACTTAAAGGTCCTGGCTCATGTGCTGGGCTTGGAGGGCAGATACACCAAGTATGCTACTTTTTGCATCAAAGGGACAGCTATGCAATAGTTTCCACTATACAAAAAGAGACTGGGCACCTCGTCAGTCATTGGGGCTTAGGAAAAACTATGTAAAACCTATGGGAAAATCTGTTCAGGGATTCAAGTATTTAACATCAAAATCTCCTCATTGAGTTACACTAAGATAAAAGAGTTTTTGTTGGTCCTCAGATTCAAGGGCTTCTTAAAGATGGAAACTTTGAATCAGCCCTTCATTGGAAGAAGAAGGCTATTTTGGAAGCATTAAAGTTAGTTAAAAGGGATTTCTCGGAAAGAGATGGTAAGTAAATTATGAAGAATTGACGGAAAACCTCAAGGTTTACAAAAACATAAGATGTAACATGTTACTTAAAATCCAGTTTTTGAATTCACATTTAGACTTTTTCCAGCTAACTATGGGGCAGTTAGTGAGGATTATGATGAAAGGTTTCAACAAGTTATTTCTCACCCATATAAAAGCGGTACTAAGGTAAATGAAGCCCAACAGTGCTTTCTGACTTTTGCTTGCATTTGCAAGAGATGATTCTTCAGCCCATTATAACCATCAAGCAAAAAGGCCGAGAGTGGATATGGATAAAAGTTTAAAACATAATGACCCATACTGTCGTAGGTTAGTCTAGCTTATATATATATATATATATATATATATATATATATATATATATATATATATATATATATATATATATAAATATATATATATTTATTTGTTTTATTAATTTTTAATAAACCAAATAAACTTTGACATGAGGCGTAGGTTCGTGCCTCGGTGATCGCTTGAGGATCGGGCTCTAAGAGTGCTAATCTTTATTTTTATTCTAGTGAATGAATAAGTGGGGTTTCTTTCTTGACTTTATCAAATATTGCCACTTCAAATCGTTCGGGGATAATTAAAACAGTGCATTTACTCTAGAAAAATAGACTTTAATGAACATAAACCATCTCACTAAATAACATAAAACAAATACAGATCTAATACACTTATAAAAAGGAAATGAGATCACTGGGTGAGCTCTCGCAGCTCGCTTGGAGATAAAATTTTACAGGGGGAACAATTTTTAAGTTAGTATCGTTGTCCTTGGCCAGACATCCACTAAACTAATTATTATGCATGGCGACATAAACAACAGGATTATTCTTTACTCACATAAGGTAATGGAGATTAAATACTCGCCACCAGTTAGACTATCCTCGGAGATTTTTGATCGGAGTTGGTTGTTTGTTCTCTAGATGGCGTTCGACGACTTGCCTAGTGAGTTGACGGGTAACTTCACGAGGGATCTTGGGTAGAGGGGACTTCAAGCTCAAACTTAGCCATTCCAATTTGCTTCCGGATGAGATAAAATCGTTGGCTTCTTTCTATTTTTTATATCCTGTTTGGGTTTGTTCATCTCGGATAAAGTAAGATTTAGAGTCCTCAAACTGGCTAGCTTGATACTCAATCTCTAGGGGGCTCGAGCGGCTCTGAGCTTCCTTGGTACGATCTGGTTTCGTACAAGGACTGCAAAGTTCTCCTTAACTTGCAGAAAACTTTCTACCAGTGATTTTTCTGTTTCCTTCTCGAACTCGAAAAATCTCTCAACCGGTGACTTACTTGTCTCTTCCGTTACAACGAACAAAAATTCTGGTTTACTCGGGTCACCAAGGTGAGACCTCAGGTTAGGCCCCCGCGCTTGGCGTCTTGTGGCTCGAAGAGAGGGTAATACGAGATCGGCAGTTTGCACTTTTGAATGGATTGTTTATAAGTGCAGCCTCGAAGGGCCTGCCTTTTAAGCTGTGGTCAGGAATCAGTCTTGTATCATTTACCCTTTTGCCCGTTCTCCTATGTTACCGGAGAACATCGTAGGGGCAAGGTTAAGCGTAGATGTCATTTGTTATTATTGTCTTTGCCTCGCTACTTATATATATACAAACATATATATATATACTAACCTCTTATTATTCCTCTACACATACTGTACGTTATAATAAAATAATCAAATATTACATGCCCCTTATCTTTAAACCTATAGGTACTAAGCAATTTGGAAGGTGATATTTGGATTCAATGCATAAAAATATATAAGAATTAACTAATCTCATTTAATATGCACAAAACCTTTCTAAAATTGTTGACCAGTGATTATTAGGAGATATGTACTGGAACGTTTTAATTTATTTTAGACCAAAACAGAGTTATTAGAGAAAGATAGGCTATACTCCACAGACCGAAGGTTTACCTGGGAAGTGCAAGTTCATCTTATAAAGAGAAGTGGTAACACCGCTTCTCTAATTTTCTGATCATCAATACCTATATTATAGGAATGGGATTTTTTGAGCGTGGTAAAAAAATAGTAAATATTTTTGAGCTTAGTTAATGAATGACTTCATATTAATCATTAAAAATAAATTTTAAATGCAACTTCTATAAATCTTTCGAGTATACGATAAAATAAATAAAGCAGATATGAATGACTAAATTTTAATAAATTTTCTGAACTTCAGGATTTTTAATTATTTTTGTGTTAAAAATTTCTAAAACATCGGAATTTTTTGACACAAAGATAATGATAAAAATGATAATGATAATAATAATGAGACGAAGAAGATGAAGAAAAAGAGAAGAAAAATTGAAAATTTCTCGGTTGTTAAAAACAAGAAGTTGTTTGAAGAAAGAAATTCAGAATTAATTCAATTTTGGAGGGTGTGGAATAATAATGAACAAATAAAGTATTTATTGTATTTAAGGAGTTTTTTGGTTTCCTTTTACTTTAAAATGGGGTCAAGAAGCGTTTAAACAAATTAGTAATAAAAACGTATTTAAAAGGGGATGAAAAAAGTGGGTTCAAAGGCCAAATAGGCCTGAGGACAACAGCCGAAGGGCTGGTAGCGAGCGCAGTGAAGCCATGGCTTGTTTTGTGAAAAAACTTTTTCGTGTTGCAAAACCTTTGGATCTTAATTTGAAGCTAGCCTTGAAATTAATATACAGAATATGATATATCACCGAAAGTATCCTAAAATTAATAAAGGAAATAATTATTAATCGTCCACCAGTTAAATTTATTGAAACTTCCTCAGAAAAATCTAAATCTAAATATACAAGTATGGGATAGCCCCATCAAAGAAATAAACGAAGAAAAGTGTCAGGAACTAAACTGGAGGTTATTCAACAAAATAAATTCAAGACTTCCACGGGCGAAATATTCCAGTAGAATTAATACTCGTAAGGGATAAAATACCTTAAAATAGAACCATCGGGGTAAAGTATAAGCGATTCTTGAAGAGAGTGTTATCAATAACACCAGAAGAAAATTCAGACATTAATACAGAGGTTGTTCACGAAAATCTCCGTAACAAGCAAGAAAAAAAACCCAGCACCCTTCCTCGAACAGCAAAGGAAGGATAACCTGGAAACAGGGATCACAGCGACCAAAGCCTTTGAAATTGAGAGCGCCATGCTAATGAGAAATTAACAGGTTCTAACATATGAAGGTACCGGAAAAATTCGAGCCCATGAAGAGCTTATTCACCACGTGCGTGAACAGCGAGTAATGTGCAAATAACAACAAACTTCCCAAATTATCTTCATGCTTAAAAAGGTAAATCATCGGATCTTCTCTCACCTACAGACCTATATTATTTCTGAACACAACGGACTTAAAGAATATGATACCCTAAACAACCTCTACAACGAAAACCAGTTCGGATTTCCCAAAGGTAGAGACACCACAATGGCAGTTTGCATGATCACAGATATGCCCTTTGGACTGTATAAAAGCTTCTTAAGAGGGTTTGATGAAGAACTTTGCTATTTCAACAGCATAAGTTATAAATGAGCCATTGCTAAAAAAAATATGATTTATTAGTTGAGCTAAAAGGATGGGAGTATACGATTTTTCTATGATCTTCAAAAACATCTTAAACAATTAAAAGTTAAAGGAACTAATCGATACGTAATACTTTGGTTTTCGTTGTAAAGGCTGGTTTATGCGATATCCCCAACCAACTGTAGGAAGAGTTTATTAAGTTACAACATTGCCATTATAACCGTATATATATATATATATATATATATATATATATATATATATATATATATATATATATATATTGTTAAATAAGTAAAAGTAGATTGTAATATAGCTTGTGCAACATTTCTTTGGCTGAAGATATGAAAAATGTGGGGCTTCTTTTGGCGCCCAACTCGATTTACTGCCAAACAGTAGACCACCCCGTAGGAGCTCAGTTGGAGCATATCTCTCAGTCCGGTATCCCTTCCCCAAGCTTTGGAGAGTTTAGCCCACATTGTCATTGGACGCAAAGGCCAAAATCCCTTTTCTCGGTCTAGATGGTTCGTAATAAACCAAAAGTGAATTGACGTACGACGAATAGTATATTCTTTCCATATGTAAGATAGAGTCCACTTCTTGTGAGGGCGAATATACATAAGTCTTAGACGCCTGAGAGCGGCTCATATCAATGCCAGAAAAAGGCAGAATGCTCCGAAAATAACTGCTCTCTATGTGTCGTTGGTCCATCGTCTCCCAACCACTTGAACCATTCAACTTCCATACAGCCTCGTCCTGAAAACAAAGAAAACAAATTACGACTATGTATTCTCCCTTATTAGAATTAGACACTCACTTCCAATACTTTTATTTCCAAAATAACCAAATACAATAGGCTCATCTCCCCCATAAAGTGTTTTAAGAGAAGTTCTTATAGAAAGTTCGAGTAATGACCAGTGAATGTATGACAAAGATCATTAGTCTAATGTAGCTAAATTAAAAGTTTCCCAAGTGTCTTGATACCAAATGGTGAAGTAGAAAATTAAAGGCATACAGGAAATATTGTATACATATACTTTTGTCATAGTATGTGTACGAGCTGCGTTAGCTAATTTTCTTTGGATAATCAGATTTAGATGAATAGTTAAAAGAAAGGATGAAGCTACCACAAGAAAAGAAAGAAGGGCGTTATTTTTATTTTTTTAAGTGCTCATCTGGCGACTGTCAACTTAGGCATAAGTCGCCGTACATAGCACGGCCTAATACTAGGCTATATAAAATAAAACAAATAACAGAATAAATAATATATAACTAACAAATAAAAACTATAAAAATAATGAGGAAAGCAAGAGGACAAGAAGGAGCCATGATCCGGCGTCAGGGGTAGGCTCGCCCCCCATCGACACAGGGACATGCGACCTAAAAAAAGAAGCACGAAAAAAATGTCAAATATAGGGGAGAAGGCCGTCTCCTCCAAAAAGTCATAAAGTCCATAAATCAATGTACACGAACCCGTCCCGAGTACAAGGGAGAAGCGGTAGCGAGCCTGCTCGTCCCAGGCCCGGGGGGAGGTAACGTGCGCGAAGATCGCCGAGAATGTGACATTCAAGAAAAATGTGCCGAACAGTCTGGGAGACAACGCAGTCTTCACAGTAGGGCTCAGTAAAGCGCTCCATCATATGGTGGTTAGTCCCACGAGTGTGTAAAATTCGGAGACGAGAGAAAGCAACCTGAAGCCTTCGAGGCATTGAAGGGTAGGCCCATGGGAACAGTCGCGGCGCAATGGCACGCAACTTTAAGTTCCCTTCGATAGTCTCCCCTCTTCTTTGCCAAACAGCTCGGAGAGCAGGTTGTATTCCTGCCCTCTAGTCAGCTGTGAGGAAGAGCGAAACACTAGTCTGATCGCTGCTCATTCCCCGCAATTCCTACATGTCAAGGTGCCCATCAGAAGATAATCTTGACATCCGCCTGGCTCGCCAAATCAGTGGCGTCACGTATATTGCGATGCAGGGAATTCGGAGATTCCAATGCCCCGCAAACCCTCATGTCGCTTTGTGAGTCGCTATAAATCACGATACGGTCCCGAGCCGGACGTGTTGCGTAATCTCCCTGAGTGAGTGATAGATTGACAACAGCTCGGCCGTGAAGACAAACGCTGAACCTGCCAGAGCCCCGCTGACTTTGTGGACTTGGGAGTCATCCGTATACACTGGCACCGTTCTACGGTATGACGGGGTGTGCTCCAAAAAGGTCGAACACAATACTTCCGGCGCTGTACAAGCTTTAGGAGCAGAGGCCTGGCGACAAATCGCCAAATGTGGTATAATCCAGGGTGGCGTCCTGATCAAACTAAGGACGCCACTGGATTGCGAGCTATACCTAGCCCTTGAAGCAGTTTTCTAGCCCTAAGCCCAAAGGGCTTAGGATATAACTGGCGTCTTTCGGCGGAAGAGGCACCGTCGAAATCAGCTGCGTATGCAGTGAGAGCTGTTGGCGAATGATAGAGGCGCCGGGCTTACTCGTACAGGTGAATAATGCACTGCGAAGGGCGTAGAGAGAGTGGCATCGAAAATTAGACTCTCAATTGGGTAAGTGCGGAAGGAGCCGGTCACTAGGAGAAAACCGATGTGATTGATTGAGTCCACCTTCCGCAATAGACGCTCAGCTGGGGATGCATAAAATTCGCATCCATAGAGGAGCATCGAACGAACAAAAGATCGATAAAAAAGTAAGGCGGTAGCCCTATCAGCACCCCAAGCGCTGAACGTCACGGAACGAAGGATATCCATGGCGGGGGCACAAGAGACCCTAAGGCTGCGATTATGAGCCTCCCAGGTGAGGCGTCGGTCAAATTGTAGACACAGGAAACGGTGCGATTCAACCACTTTCAGGCGTAACCCATTGAGAAACAAGTCTCGATCAGGCTGGACTGTGGAGGTCGGCAGAAGTGCATCACCTTAATCTTGGCCAGGGAAAACTGAAACCTGTGCGCTTCGGTACATCGAGAGACGCGGTTGAATGCCTGATGGAGTTGATGCTCCAAAGTTGGCATCTGGGCCGCGCCAAAAGAGATCAAAAGGTCGTCCACGTAGAGCGTAGCGAGAACAACTTCCGGCAGCACCGAGTTGATGGCGTTGATGCTAATGGCAAATAGTGTGACACTGTGGACACCTCCCTACAGGACCCTCTCTAACTGTTCCATTAGGCCGGAGAGGGCTCCCTCCATCTTTACACAGAATGGTTGATCTCTCAAAAATTCAGATATAAAGACTGAGAAGCGTCCCCCTTGCCCCCATTGGCTGGAGAGTCTCCAGATCGAAAAACGCCTTGGCGTAGTTCTGTCTACGAATGAAGGCCTCGCAGACGGTATTTTTCAGTTAGAGCAGAGCATCCCACGTGGAGTGGAATTTGGAGAATCCTCACTTTGAAGAAGACAGATGGCATCCGATCTGCAGAAAAAAGGCTAATCTAACATTTACCAATTTCTTCATCAACGTGCACACGCAAGAGGTTAGAGAGATTAGGTGGAAAGCGGCCGGAATAGAGTGATATCTCCACAGTTTGCGAAAAGAGAGCCCTTTAGTGATTCGCCAGAAATCCGGGAGGAGACCCTCCAACCAGATACTGTTAGACAAATCTAACAGAAAGGCCATGCCTCGCTCACCCAGGTGTCGAAGCATGGCGTACAGGACATCGTTCAGACCATGAGCAATGTCTACGCACGAATCAAAAGAGGAACAACTCACTCAAAGTAAACCTGTCGCAGAAAGGTTCTCCGTGTCTGGAGGTAAAGTCCACCCGCCGTCTTCCGCGACTTCACGATGTGAATTGAATGCTGGCTGAGCAGCATGCCAACAAGATAATGCGGAGAAAGTGGTTGCAAAAGATTCCGCCACGGATGCGGGGTCCGAGAGTGCGCTCTCGTTCTCCTGTAAATGGGGAGGGGGATCCTGTGAGAATTTGCTGCAAATCTATTTGACACCCTTTCACACTTCTGCTAGAAGGGTCTCCCCGTTTTGTGAAGATACGTATGCCTGACAAGAAGAGCGGCGGGCCTGCTTCGAAATATACCAGAACCTAGCCCTAGCCCGACGAAAATCACCGACAATGAAATCGTTAGGGCGACGCTTATGGCGCATGTAGGCATAACGTTTTCTGCTTGAGCGCCATCTCACATTCAACTGACCACCACGGGAGAGGTCGGCGTGAAAACGGCCAGACCTTCCCAGGAATAGTCGTTAGGCCAGCGGCTAAGAGATTCCTGGAGAAGAACTCAATGGCCTCATCTACCGACATAAACTCGTTGACTAGGATAGAGAATTCAGGCATTTCCTGAAATTAAAACCACTGCGCCCGCGACAAGCACCACAAGGGTGGCCTATCCGGTGGCGGCGGCCCATAAAAAGATGTTTAAATAGAAAAGTGATCACTAAAATGGAGGTCATCAACCAACCCCAATCAAAATCATTCTGTGCATCCAGAGAGTACAAAGGTAGATCAAGGCAGTAAAATGAAGTGGTTCTCGCGCAGTGGTGCGTAAACTCATCCCTATTTAGGATACCCAGCTCAAGCTCGTCGATCTGGTCGCAAGGACTTGTCCCCAGAGCTTAATAGAGTAATCTCCCCAGAGGGTGTGTACTATTTACATCTTCGAGCAAGAGAAATGGCCTCCGCAACCGTGCCACGACGCGGCGGAATTCTCTGGCTGCGAAGTTGGCTGACGGCGGAATGTACGCGAAAATAACAGTATACCTCCTATTAAGGTGCAGCTGCACAGCTACTGCCTGTAAGAAGGTATCTAAAGCGAAGAGAAAAACGGAGACATTACGCATTGTGTAATTCGCTCATCCTCCCACCCAACCCCAGTCTCGTGCTGGTGGGGTAGCGAAACCCTTATACCCCGGGAAGATGTGCAGGGGGCATGCGCTCGGGATGGTCTCCTGCAAAAAGATAGCTAACGGGGAACTGGAGGAGACGAGCCTTCGCATCTGTACCCAGTTGGCCCCGGAATCCGTGGCAATTCCATTAGAGGAATATGCCCTCCAGGCCTAGCTCAGAGGAGATACGGGGCCTTTCTTTGAAGAAAAGTCCCTCCGGAATGACCGTACGCTTCCCGGAGGCAGAAATCCGTGCGCTTTTGGTCGGACAATGCGCTGAAGGCGCTGTGGTCTTAGAGGACTTATTGGGTTAGGTTGGGCTCGCCAAGCGAGTTTTTTCCTCCCTCCGCCGTGAAACCTTAGGCGGGCGGGTTGGCTTCGGAGGCTGGGGGTCCTCTTTTAGAGGCTCCCCGTATTCGATACACCCAGCCAACCACTGGGCGTGAGCAAAGAAGCCCAACCTCCTTTAGTGCTGTCCTCTTTTTGAAGGGCAGCTCTAGGAATCCCGGAAGATAGTTTGGCGACCAACTTCAGGGGTGTTGCCTCCTGTGAGTACAACGTCTCAGTGGGGGCGCGTGGCCCTTTCGCCTTATGGGAAACGGTCACGCTGAGGAACGGGTGGGGGAAGACCTGGTTTTACCCAGGGCTGGGTTTGCCTCCTTTGTGCCTCAGCTTTACCAGGAAACCGCCCGGGATGGGTAGAACCCGCAGAAGGTTTCCCAATGGGCGTGGAAACGACCATACTTGTAGAACTAGAGAGAACAGGAGCAGAGGGCGTCTTTTTCAACATTGAGGCAAAGGACGTCTCCGGCAGCGCTGGGGGCGCCAGGACCAAGTCCTTAGCCTCGCGAAATAAGAGACGATCCTGAGCCTGAACGTCCAGTATTTCCTTCTGAAGGAGCTATGCTCCATATTGCTTCGAATAAGGTAGGTGCGGCTTTGCGCAATTGACACACTTGGCCACACACGATTTGGAGTTATCGTGTGCGGCCTTCGGGCAACTTACACTGATTTCGGGTAATCCCGAATTTGCACGTCGACAGGAGCGATTAGTATGGTCGAAGCGGTGGCAGTAATAGCACCTCCGCCGCAGTGGCACGGATGCCTTCCTACGGTAGCGATAGTACCCGGCACGCCCCCACTCAGGGAGCTTGTCACAGTCAAACGGGACGATTGTAGGGGTGGGTCTCGATGCCACTCTCTTTTTTTCTCATTACACGTTTGACTTTGACTGCCCCATGGTCAGCCAGCTCTAAAGTGATGTCATATATGGAGCAGTCTACGAGTTCCCTCGCATAAACTACTCCTTTCTCGAAGTTCATGATAGAGTGCGGCATCACACTCACAGCATGCCATCAAGTTTGCGAAGGGCACTAATTATGGCGCCCTCGGAGGGATTCGACGCATTCACCAAAAGGCTCCCGTCCAAGACACGTAACACCTTCGTCTTTCTAACAATGACACTAGTTAAAGCTCTCCTCTGATGGATCTTGTAGTCCTTAGCCAACATGATGCCATCAGTAGAGCGAATAACCGGGAACCATTTGAAGCCAGCGGGCTTGAAAATGCCCGGGAATCTCTTAATAAGGGGTCCCGACGTAATCGAGGCTCTGCTCTGCGCACTTGAACTTGTACATTTGGTTTTTGTCTGGGACTCCACACGCATGGAGGGAAAGGGGCGAGCGGACCGGGCGAGCCGATTGAGCCTTGGTCGCTTACAGAAGTATCAGACCCATCCGTGCCCGCAGTACCCGCGGCCGCAGAGAAGACCTGGATCTTTTTCATTTTTTTTTTGTTTCTTATCTTTTTAGGAGAGAATTGCGGTGAATGAACCCGCTTCTCCTATCCGCCAGCAGGAGCCCCCGGGCCAGATGGACCTGCTCCAGCAAGGTTCTTCTCCAATACAGAGAGGGTCATGGTGGTCCCAGGGGCACCTGTCGGAGGAGGAGATCCCTCCTCTCCTAGTACTGCCTTGGAGACCCGAACCATTTGAGGAGAACTTTGCACCATGGCGGACTATGGTTCGGTGCTTGGCGCCAAGCACGGATTCTCAACCATGGAAGGCCATACCGTCTGAGGCTGGGTTGCCTCAAGGACTATTTCTATCTCGGGTGCGTGGGCCACCTCCATTTGTTCATCCAACTCCAGGACATCATAGGTCCCATTGGCAGCGGTGTCACGAGTAAATTATGGGAAGGCACAGGCCTTGACCTCCGCTAAGGTTAGTATACGAGCCAGTAGGCTTCTGAAGGTAAGTAGCTGATGGGTCCGATCTCCCCTCTCCCCTATATGGGAGTTTGTCCTACCGAGCAGCTTCAATGGGGAGTTGTTGGTTATGGGCTGCCTGCTGGCTTTCTTTGCAGTCCCCTTAGAAAGTAAAGGATAAACTGTCGCTGGCAGGAGGGAGGCACCTGTGGGCACCTTCAGACAATGAAGTGAGGGGGAGTCCCATACACCCGAAGGCAAAGGAGAGGAATAAGCCTGCCTTTCGGTAAAAAAGATTTGGAGGGTCCCCAACGAGAGCACAGGAGGGTGAGGGACGTCTGTTTTTTCAGTGGAGCTGCTCGAAGCCGCCTCCGTCAACGGAAAGGGAAAGAGGGAAGAGTTTTGTTTTGTTTTTTTACATCATCGGGCATGGACCCCTACTCTTTCTGCGTGATACAGATGCTAATCACCTATCGCAATAGTCCGCTCTTCAAGGGGTGCGTAAGGGGCTCGCAAAGCCAGGTTCCGTCATTTAAGGCCAGCCTTGCCGCTTGGTGTCCTGGCAGTCCTTCAGCATGGTGGCTCCACCTTGGGCATGGCGTAAAAAGATATATACTGAAGTGAGAAGGAAAAGGGATATGAGCAAGGTATGGATAAAGATGAAGCAGGTTGTTATAAACCCACCATCTCAAACCGGAGCTCAGGGGGTAGGGAACATTGTCCCCTACTCTCTCAGCTCCAATCCGGGATAGCGGCTGAGAAGAAGGTCAGCATCTACCTTGTGAAATTAGAGGCCCACCAGAAAAAGTTGTGGGAGATGTTGTAGGGCAAGTGAGGAAGTAGGGGAGAAACACAGGCTCTCTGAAAAAAGGAGAAGAGGCTAAGATTCGGACTGAGGGAGCACTGAATCTCGTCAGCACGGTAACCAGAAAGGCAAATCACCGCGCCCTTAAAGGCGTAGAGAAGGGCAAATTGCGAACATCATTGCGAGAGGGCATCTGCTGATGCATTTCCACCAGGGTCAAATCGATGTGTTATTGAAAATGTGAAATAGATGTGATGGGCTACTGAATGAAAATATATTCCAAAATTCCAAGTGCCTGCTTCTTTCTTCATGCATCGAGTATATTAAAATATTAATATCGATAATTTTATAATACAAGCTACATGTAGAAAGGAACAGGCACATATAATTTGTGAATCTATTTTTATAATTTAAATAAAAATTTACTCTATTGCGATTCGACTAGTTCCCTGACATAATTTATTTATTCAACCAACCATCCTGCGCTCTTTAATAACTATAACTAATATATCTACGAAACAAATTTTAAAATAAATTAATCAGCCTAATTAAATCCTAACGAACCATCTGGTTTCTTCTGTATTGCTTTGGATACCTCACCCCATCAGGTATGTTTCAAATACGTGTTTTAGCATTTTCTTATAAAATTCTTTGTAAATTGTTTTTATTGAATTTTCTTTCTGCTATTTTTTACTCCCTCATTGCATACTTTACTTAAGTTTTGCTGAATCTAAACTTGATTTTATGGCATGTGTGCCATGGACCATAATTATAATCTTTTTGTACTCATACATATAATTATATTCCTCAAGTAGATTATGTATTTTTATGATTATGAATTTTGAAATTTTAGGATCAGAAAATAAAGCGCTCACAAAGAATGTTGTCTGCGCATCATTCAACTGGAATATATATTTATATATACTGATGATGGAGTCATTCTTTGGGATTCTGATCCGTAGTAGGAATATAAAGAACCATCAGATAATTTCAAACATTGAATTTCCGGACATTTCAGTTATTAACAACGCCCATCTTCCGTGAATTGAATTCTAATAGGAATACAAGAATTTTTTTTAGAATTACATCACACAATTGAAAAATATGCAAAATAAGTTAAAATAAAAAAGTCAGGAATTAAAAAACGAAACTATAGAGAAAAGCAAGCGGTTAAATATAAGTTAATTTATAAATATCTGATAATAAAAAAATATGAGTCAAAAAATACTTGAATTCAAGGGGTAAAGCGATCAATAAATACGAGTTTGACCAAGAAACGAAAATTTTAATTTTAATTAAACAATATGGGAGTAACAAATATGAATAATAAACATGAATTAGACTCTAATACGAATACAAGAAATTTGTGTAAAGTATTACACGAACAAATTGTAAAAGCAAGGCAAACAATGAAAAATGAAGAATAAGTTAAAATGAAAAAAAGCCAGGAATCAGAAACGAAAGAAAAAGCAAAGCAAGCAGTTCAATATAAGTTAAAATACAAATATATTAGAGTGAAAAAAATATAGATAAAATACAGTTGAATACAGGGGCTAGAGGTGATTCAAAGCGATCGATAAATAAGAGTTAATCAAGAAAAGAAAATTTATAACTTAATTAAACAATAGTGAAGTAGCAAATAAGAATAATAGATTAAGAAAATAAGTTCTATATACATTCATTTGGATTCAAAGGGAGACAAATTTTAATTTTTATATAGACACAATAAAAACAAACCTGAAAATTTGTAGACAGAAACAAACCTTATTTCGTTGGAGTTGTTAATATCAACTGATTTATATGGGCAAAATAGGGGGATTAAGTTAGATGTATGTTTCTCTATTTGTGTATATAGTAAATAATTTGAGAGAGGATGAATAATCATTAAATTCTTGGTTTATTTGTTTAATGAAAAGAGATTTCAGATTATTTAATTCCTGAGAAGTGGCAGCGTAATTTAATAAACTGAGAGAATCAGGGTTAAGCGGATGGTTAGGTTGTTTATAGTGTTGTCTTATAGAGGAATGTTTAGGTTTAAAAATAGGAATGTCAGTTCAATATAACACTCCCATATTCTTAGCAATCCTATATTTTATCCAATTAGAATAGTTTAGCCTACATATTGACTTTAGCAGGCCGCACACGTAAATTTATACATATATATAAATATATATATATATATATATATATATATATATATATATATATATATATATATATATATATATATATGGCCGCAAAGTTTAGATACACTGTTAGAAATACAAGTTTACCTACCTTTAGTTAACGATGGTAAATGATATTTGCAATGCACGAGAAACCTTTTGAAAATAAAAAAAAATGTAACGAATAGAAAAGTAAAATTGCGAACAGGAATCTTTATAACGATAATAGGTAAATTTGACAGCACAAAAGTTCACAACACATTCATATAAATGTATATAATTAGGATGCATCTGCAAAATATCTCATTATAAACTAATGCTCACTTATTCCTGAATATCTAGAAAATTTCCCCAACAATGCGACTATTTTTAAATCGTGTAAAGCTACTGCGTCATTCTTTACATGATATTTGTACCGTGAATATCTTAATCATGGGGAAAAATAAATAAATCAGTCAAGATCTTGGTAAATCCAGTTTAGTCCTTCATCAGAATGTCATTTGTACAGAAAGATCTCCTCTGTACAGTTCGGTCGTTCATATCACCATTAGATGTTAATTAAAAACATGCAGCTTTACTCTTTACGAAAACACACTGTGAAGCTCGCTTGAATTTTGAATTTGAACATTTCAATAAACAGGCAAAATTCCGGGAACAAATCCTTTGATCAGATGAAATTAAATACTACTTTATGGTGGTCGAACTTCAATCAACAGGCTTTGGAGAAAATAGTGTGAAGCTCACGTAGCAAAGTATATGAGCCCTACAGTCAAATTTCTTGTTGGATCAATCATGCTTTAGTGTTGATTTTTCCAATTTGGGCTTGGAACAATGAAGGTAGTCGAATGACAAATGAATGGCTAAATGTAGAAGCCAATTTTGAAAGTATTTATCAAGAGTTGGCTCTTTGAACTTGAAACTATTATAGACATCTCAACGAGACAATGTCTTCAATGATACCTCAACACATCCTAAGAATTAGCTGCATTCAGGAAGAATAAGTGTTATAGAATAGCCATGTCAATCTCCAGACCTGAATCTTATCGAAACTCTGTGCAGGGAATTGAATTTTATGGCCCACAAACGTGATCCGCATAACTTATCTGATTTGAAGAATATATACTTGCAGGAATGGAACAAAATTAGCCCAATCACGTGTAAAAAAAAGAGTTATTCAACCAAGTACTAATACATATTTATATGGATGTGTTTTAAAGTTTTACGTCGTCAAAATTAACAATTTTAAGTATAAAACTCTATTTCGCCATTTTGCTTTTCTGATCATTGTATTGGATTTATTGCATAAAATTCCACGTGTTTTATAAATTTCATTAACTTGGGTTAATTAAGAGTATGTTAATTCTCTTTTCACTAACCGCACGATATGAAATATTTTCCAATTTGTCTAATGGTGTTCAACATAGGTATCCAAAGAAATTAATGATTGTAGAGGAATTATAACATAACGCCACACAGAGGGCCAAGCGGACATATATGTTAAAGTCCCTTTTTGGAGACAGCGAGAGAAACGTACCAAAAGAAGAGGAGCGTGAGAACGTTAGTCATCGTACTAACATCCAAACTGCCGAAGCTTTGATCTCTCCACCAAATAGGTAGGCGGTGGCGAGCTGCTCTCCCAAGATAGCCACAAAAAGCTATTAAGCAGCTCTCAAAAGTTCCGATTACCTACGAGGTCTGGAGGCCAGGGGGCAGAACGCCAAAAAGCGGTGCCAGATAAAAAAAAACAAGGAGAAATTATATGAGGGATGTCGGTGCCTCTCCTTAAGAAGCAGACCTGGGCTCCGTGGTTGCACCCCCCCCCTCACCCCTCGCACTCCCCTTAGCGGCCTGGCCCCGTCCCCCTTCGACGGGGCGGTCACTGGTCTATAAATAAGTCCCATAAGAAAAGAAACAAGATATTATTATTCTGTGAGAGACGATAGAGGACTAGATCAAGGAGATCTGTCTCTCACCAAGTTCCGAAATGAACTTCCAAAACTTAAAAGATCGTTACGTTTTCGTATCGGTGCCATACCGAGTTATCCTTCACAGGCTTAGTAAAAGGACTCGCTGGATCACAATTCCTAGTGTGAAACAGGAATTTCTGGAGCAAGAGAAAAGAGGACCCGTCACCCTCGAGTGACTCTTAAATTTCAAATCTCAATAATTGAGAGAGAAGAAAAATTAATACCCAAGGAAGTTCCTTTTTTAAGTACTTTCGAAATCACCTCGTATACCCAAAACCTAGTTGGGCAACCCCTCGAAGAAGACGATGATTCTAAAAGAGTACTCCTTGAGCCAGAGAGCATAAATCCTCTCTCCGTCTTTTAAACGTATAACCGGAGATAAAGTGTAAGAAGATTTTGACTTTGTAGCTATCCCCTTCCCCATGTCGGAGAAAAACTCCATTCGGCCGCTGCAACTCAAAGAAGCGTAAAAATCCAATATAGTGACATCCGTCAACCCCTGATCCTTTCAAAGTCATGTAAGTCCGAATGACTATTTATATTCGTTTTGATTAAGTAGGATTTTTAATACTGTATCTATGCTAACTAAAGGAGAGATAATATTTAGTGACGCCTCTCATATTGCTAGTTAATATTAGTGGTACGTAAATTGTGGCTAAACGCTATACTAAAAGGTCTCCATAAATTAACTAACTAGCATTTGGTTTATTTACGTGGAACCTACTTTGCGTTGTTCATGACTCTCGTATGGAATAGGCCCTTAATAAAGTCTGGCAAACCATGTTAAACTTATATATGTTACTGTAAATATTTTGAGTTAATTGATAAATTAAAAAGATATATTTTGGGTTAATTCTTAGGGTATTTCACTAGATCCTTACGTGCTTAAAACGGATCAACGCTGTGGCACTCTCAT
The DNA here is from genome assembly GCA_963969495.1 of Ceratothoa steindachneri. Lineage (NCBI taxonomy): Eukaryota > Metazoa > Arthropoda > Malacostraca > Isopoda > Cymothoidae > Ceratothoa > Ceratothoa steindachneri. Next base: position 85,345,667 of record OZ018319.1, on the reverse strand, counting down.
AAATACAGGAGTTAAAAAGTCCCCTTAGCCAATAGAGGAATGGTTTTCCTTCCCAAGTAGTAGTATCAGACTGGCGCGCTAAAGTCCTTAAATATATATAATTCTCTGACGGCGAAGAATGAGGACACAACAATACCTCGACAATGATAATTTTACGCTTTCTGTTAAAAACTAAGAGATCACTTTTGAATGGAAACGTGTGACTGAAACTTGATCTACTCTTCGGTGACTAGGGCTTGTTCCAGGGTGATATGAAAAGCGGACTGGGTTATTTATTGATTTCCAATAACCTCACCTCATATATATATATATATATATATATATATATATATATATATATATATATATATATATATATATATATTTATATTTTTATGTAGAGGGTAGCTGAAGGAGTATTACTCGAAACTATTAATAGCTAAATCAACAAGTTTTAATGCAGTTTTAGCTTGTTTTTCAGCTTTTCAAAACAATGGTGAGAAATTCTTGCATACTGGATCTATATATATATATATATATATTAAATAAGATCTACGATGAGCATTTCAATTTAATAATATATGGCAAAGGCATGAATAAAAAAACTCTTGACTTAATTTAATCAAAATATTTGGACATAACAAATTGCATCTTTATTGCAATTTCTATAAGTCAAATGAATTCTAAATTCGTGAGGTAAATTAATAAATAAATAGATAGCAATACGACTAGGAATAAAAGCAATTACAGTCAAATTTAGACACTTTGATATAATATTACGTTTGATGGCTCTCTGAATACGTTTTAAGCGATGAAAGTTTAAATATATAAAGCGATTCAAGAATACGGCCGTATGCTAAGAAAAATGTGAAATGCACTTTTATCAGATTTAGTGTAGCTTCCCAATTATTTCTAAATTTATTATATGCAAAAGGCGAAAATGTAAAATACATACAAAAAATAGGTTTTGGCTCAAATGTACATTTCACATTTGTTTTAGCATACGGCCGTAACTCTCATAAGACCTTTCAAAAAACATTGAATTTGTTACATGATGGTAAGGCAATCACACATCAATGAGTATAATCTTAAATCACTGAAGAATCAGCTTTACGCAGAGGAGCACCCGTTTGAGAAAATCAGCCCCTCTGCTGTGATAAACGTTTGCTTAGTAAACCTTTCGTTGAGATTACATAGCTGCTATCATTACATGTGGAACAAAGGTAACGATTTACACAACGGGAGCTAACTCTAGGAAACCGATTATTGAAGCGGTACAGTTATTGTATTGGGAATCGATTGATTCTAGTAATTAGGCTTTCACTTATTAAAATCATCATTAATAAACTAATAAATCTCTAATTTGATCAATATACCTTTGTAGGCAAATTAGGGGAAAACCCCAAAACACTTATCTTTAGCATATTAAAGACTGGGGTGGATACACTGTATTATCTATTAAGGACCTACTTCAAACATTAAAAACATCAATTGGAGCCGATAACCAAGTTAAAGATATCTGTAAGGTGGGTAAACTACTATCGTATTTGGTTGCATTTTAAACTCAAATTACAAGCCAAGTGTCATAATGTTAAAATGATGTTTATTTTTAATTTGTTGAAACAAACACCTAAAATGCTTCCAGACAATCCATAAAATTTGCTTTGGGTAAATACAGTAGACAAATTTATGACCAAATAAATATTTTAACATTGAAGTCCAAAAATGAAATGGAATTATTCCTCTCACGGTCTATCTCAAATTTTTATATTAAAACGACATGGATAGAAATGCTTTTAAACTTTAAAATTTATCTTTATATACGAAAAATTAAAAAAGCATCATTGAAATATCTACTAGAACATAGAGGTTAAAATTATTATTACGTCGGCACACCGCTGATTCTCAAAAGAACACAGGAATAAATGAGAAGATGTGATCGTAAAAGAAGATTTACGATCACACCACCCATCCCAACCTTCAATATCCAAGCCATAATCTGACTAAAAAATGCTAAATAGAAAATATCGTAAGATTTTCATTTAATTCAAAAAACAAACCAGTCTCGAAAATGCCTTCGGCATTCTGACAGCTTGATTAAGTTACGAATTAAAGGCAATGTGTGTATGTGTTTGTAGGGGACAAAGGCATGTGTGGATAAATAGAAAGAAATTAAAGTAGTGAAAAGAGAACGAAGTGTGAGTGATTTGCAAATCTATGCATGACGCCTAGTGACCAGGCTTATCGGTTTTTTGGAGGTGGTGGATTTTTAATTTAGTTATTTTTACAGTGTTCAACCCATTTCTCTTAAAAAATCTTAATATTCTTTGTATATGTCGTGGGCATTTGCTGGTGGAGTTATGATTTTATTAATCTTTATTTTTTTTACTTAGTGTAGTCTGTTTTTCATTTATTATGTTATGAGTGTATTTTATGTCATTTGTTGCTTCTTTCTTGTTGCCATAATCTGGTATTTCACGTCATATTCTGTATGATTTGGTCATATTAGGTTTAAATCGTAGTCTGATATTTGAAGTTATATCTTGTATGTTGATGTCGTATTTGGATATATTCTCCACGTTCGTGTGTTATAATTTTCCATTGGTAGCAAACACTATTCTCTTGCCACTAGGCTCGGGCAGCTTGTACATATATCTGGCGTGGCTTCTATCTTTTCTTTTCTGGTTGATAATTTGAATGTTCTCATCATTCATTTCTTAAAGAACGAGTTCCTGCACATTACTAGACCGTTCTTTGATGACTATATTAATGGGACTTAGCCCTGCCTCCTTGGCAGCTCTGTTTTGCGTCTTCTTTCTCGTCTGTGTGTAGCCGTAATTAGGTACAGGCATTTATTATCAGGAAATGTATTCTCTTTTGTGTCCTCGAGACACAAGAGGGTTGGAAGCGGGATAGCACAATTTAGATCTTACAATTGCATTATAGATCTTCTTATTTCCCACTCGGATATTTATGAACATAAGGTCTGACTTCGGCTGAGGCCTTAGAAAATCGATCAGTGACGTGCTTCCTGTACTCAGATAAAGTAATCTTCATTCCGAGTTCAATGCATTCCGTGGTTTAGGAATAACGACTATTGCCCACCCTGACATCAGAGAGCAGTCTTCCCATAATGGCACTACCTTGAAATTTTCTTGATTATTTTTTATATTACATTTGGGTTCGTACTTGTTTTACCTTTCGATCTCTGCCACCATCATACGAGCTTACATAGGCACGTTACCTCAAGGACATTGGGTTATGTGGTCCATCGACGCACTCCAAATTGACATATTCCGCTCTCTCTATGACATAGTCACTGAGAGTTCTTTTCAAGTTTTCACTTACTCTCAGCCGCAAGCTCTTGCACTGCATTCTCCTCCCTAACAACTTATAAAACGCCTTTACCAGATCCCAACAATGTCCACGTAACTTCCCTCCCTTTTGTAATGAGCGAGCTTTTCAGTGATGAGATTTATGACCATCTCCATACTTCGCTTTTCACGGAAGCCAGATGGAACGGATTATACACGAAGTTCTCCTTCAGGTGAGACACCAGTCCTCGGTTGAGGATCTTCTCGAAGAGCTTTCCACCAATTCCAAGAGAGAAATGGCTGGTAGCTCTATCTTAACGTTGGATCCTATCTATGCTTCGGCAAGAAAATCATAGTTGCTGTCTTGTAAGCATCTGGGAAATATCTTTCATTAAGGCAAGCGTTAAAAATTCTCTGCATTTGCATTTCGTCGATGCCGTTTGCTGGCGCCTTGTCAAACTTTAACTTTGTTAGCCTCGATTTTCTTGGGGCTCTTTCACTGAATGAGCGGAGCACGCCGATTCCTTCCTATTCGGTTATCTTGGCATCTCTGTGGTGCTCTACCTTGATATGAGTTGATATTCTTAAAATAATCGATTATTTTCTCAATAAACTATGAATGAAATAACTGTTAATATAAAACCTAAACCCGAATTCCCCTTTCCTCAGTTTTACGGAATTTCTAATACATTGGTGTTGGCGATTCAGTGACGGGATTTCTTAAATAAAATTTATCAAAAAACACACAAGGTTAGAGCAATTTTTAAACTCTTAGCTTATCACTGGATATTGTTCTGGATGGGTTTTTTGAGTTTTTCCTTTAATCGCTATAGTCATCAATCACGCTGAGCATTGTAAATTCATTTCATTTTTGAGTGTCATTTATCAGGAATGGAGGATGCAGGTGTTGTACGGCCTGACTCGCGATATTAAATAAGGAGTCTAAATGTCTCTTAAAGCTCGTTACAATGCCTCATGTTAACGAACATTTTGTCGTACTTTATTCATTAAAATTAAAGGAACCAAGGATAAATAGTAATTAGGTATGGTGAGGACAACTTTTATTTGAATCTCCTTCACTTTAGAATATGGAACCAGGGAATCATCTTAAAATGCAAGTGCCATCATGACAGAATCCAACAAGTGAAGAGCTGCAAAGATTCCTTAACTATTAATCCTTCAATATATACATATCTAAACAAGTATATAACATCTTCATGGCGGATTCCAAAAAGGGGATGAAAAACAAGGAATAAGAAAAAACCCAATAAAACTCCCAAAAAATATATGCGTAAAATAAAGCAGTCACTTGCACGAGGTCTCCCTTCCTTAATCACTCGAGTATACTTTCAGGTAAAAATAACTTCTGGCTACGTGATAATCTTATATATCTAGTAGAACGCTTTACTCTTAACAGACCTCTTCGATGCCACCAAAAGCAGAGGGTAGCAGCACCCGTTGTTCCGGTACTAATACAACAACCAAATCATGAGATTAGCACAGACTAAGAAATTCAACCAGTAACTATCAGTCTCAGGCATCAAACAGTCCTTGCTAGAGGCTAAGAGGAAATTAATTGAGGTGGTGCTTCCCTCGAATTTGGCAAACTCAGAAGAGACAAAAACTAATTTGATACCCTCTATGGATTGCATATAATGGCAACAATGTTTAGATTTCCTGGCACTGTCTCCTATATCTTTGCCATATAACACAAAGGGATCTGATGATCTCTGACATGTAATCAGTGTAGAGACCAGTGAAAAATCAATCCAGTAGTTCACTATGAGAAGACAACTTGACTTCCTCATCAGGGCGATCGATTCCAGGAACCGTTACAAAAATATATATTGACCCTTCAGGAGTTATGGTGTTACAGATACTATTAACGAAGGGTTGTATTGATTTCCATGTCGTTATTGTGTTCTTTGATTTGCAATGCATCAGAAAACTGTCTCTAACTAAGCACAAGCCCCAGGATTAAAGTAAAACTCACAAAAGACGGAAGAAGATTTTCGTAAATAGGAAATTTGTTCTAAAATGCACAAATTGAAGCGTCTAAAACAAATAGAAACAGAACAAAGAAATGTAAAATTCTCGGATGATCGATCAATACATAACTGGACAAAGTCAGCAAAATTTAGCTAGAATTGCATTAAACAAATTTGCTTCGTTCTTCCAACTCTATTTTTATTATCTGGATTAAAATTGATCCGGTAAATATCGCAGATTTTGGAATATATTTCTTGTTGTAATTATAATTCATTTTATTCGAAATAGCATAAAGTAATTATCCAAAAAATTTTGGCTGCGCGTATAAACATTACCAAATTTACTCACTCCAGCCCCCCCCACCTCCTTTGTGCCCTTTAAAGCACAAATCTACCCATCCAATTTCGTTGTGTTGTAAGCTAGTTTAGTACTCTACCCGATGGTAACTCATTGGTTTGGGAATTAAATGACGGTAAGGTTGATTAGTAAGAACACAAATATTTACTTCACAATGGAATTGATTCTATAAATCACCAACCTCTCTGGTTCCTACATGAAGTACGGTGTTCAATTTACAGTCGAAATATTTTAATTAACGAGGATTTCTCGTACATTTCTTATTACTGTAATGTTTTTTGTACTTTGGGTGTTTTTCTCTTTATCTATTCGCCTTTATATGAATCTGTCTCTAACCTTTCTTGCTCTACCCGCTCCAGACACAGCCCTGCTTTAATGCACACGTTGCCTGTTTGGCCACCCAGTTATATATGATTGTCAAAGAGAGAAAGTCACGTAGAGGCAGAGGCCTAGGGAGTATCTCTTAAACAAGAAGACCTCCAATCGGCCTCTTTGGGTAAACTTCTCTGGCGATAACACGAGCTAAGAGGAGCCAAACTTGAGCCCGGGAAAAGATGAGCGAGAGGGTGTGAAGTTCACATACGCCGCTCCCATTCAAATGGAGTAGGACCCGCTTCAGCCGGACAGCAAAATCGCTTTCGGTGACCCTGTATAATATAATTCCCAGAACGGGTATTAGAAAATCAGTATTCCCAGGATTTGCCAGAATCAGCCAAGGACACAAGGCACAAATTCTCATCGACTCCAGCACTCCAAGGGCACGCAGGTAAGAAACACTTATCTAGGATTAACGAGAGTCAAGCAAGGAGAAGACTCGTCCTTCTGCAATAACCAGTTCAGCTCCTTCCGGCGTGAATACTGCCTCGATCCAAACCCTCGAGGCTCACCACGGAAATTGCAAGACAATTACGTTTTCTCTCTATCAACTTCGAAGAGGTGCGAAGCTATTTGACCTTGAAAATTCACCCATGATCCCCGACTCCCGTTTTCTTTCGGTTAGTCGTTTGGGCATGTTCATGGCGTCTGCCAAAGCATCAAATAAATCAATTTTTCTTTCTAATTAGTTTGGTGTATTTCTCATAGTGTCTCCTTTGTTATTAAATTTGTTGTTTGTATAGTAGTAAAGATTATTTTTGTTTCCCCTGTTTGATTCACAGAACCACATAGACATTTATTATTAACCCGCATCCAAGGAGGCAAGCGAAGTTCAGGGAGCTCATTCTTGACCTACGACATAAAATATATATATTTCATTATTAAAGTGGTGTTAGGATTTTAAGGGGCTTTAAGTTGTTTTTTTAAGAGTCTTAAAGGCTATTTTAAGATTGTTGGTTCTGGCTATCGAGGAAACCATGAAACAATAATTTTCTTGCTAGGCTACTTACAGAAGTTTGATACACGATCTCAGTGACTATTTGAATTTATTTACTTTTGTTTTTATTATTTTTCGTGACTGTGCATCACTAGCTTTTCTAAGTGGAGTTTATATTTGTTTCTTTCCGCATGGTATACTCTGCCATTTGAAAGATTCGAAAATAATTGTATTGTTTATCTTTTTTTTACGTATTTAAGGGGTAGGCACCGATGCTTTTCATCTCAATCACAGAATTCGTATTCTGCGAAATAAGTTCTTTCGCATTTTTTAAAAAATTTATTATTGGGTCAAGTAAAATCCAGTTGCACTTCCGTCAGTGTTTCTTAGTGCGTTTAAGTAAACAGCGATTAATTCGGGTTCGACAAACCCGCTACATTATTTTGTCGTGCGTTTATTTTTTTTAAGTGCAAACAGTTGATAAGACAGCATTTCTTCATTCGAAACCCTAAGGCACAAAGAGAATCTCTGGGTCTGACTGGTAAAGACCTAATGTCCTATATTTAATAAAAAGAGAGAACAGTAAGAGCGTGAAGAAGAGAAGGAAAGAGAAAAGGAACGAGAAAGAGAAGAAGGGAGAAAATTTGTTTAAGGTCATTATAAATGACAAGAACAAGTAACGAAACACTCTCTATCAATTCGGGGACCGGGATAAAATAACCTGCATCTACCAAACTGCCTGTCTTCAAGGAAGTTAAGACTTCGGTTCATTCATATCTAACCCACTTCGGAAAGATCTTTGAAGTAAATCACTGTGACATCGAAACAAACAGCGTCGCTAAATTATTGCTCCTACTTAATACGCAACTCAGGGATATCTTTATTTCACTCCCGTCAGAGGCAACAATCGATTATTCCATATTGAAGGCCGAGTTACTTTTCGCTATAAACAGGGGGATTGAAAATCCCTTCGCACTCTGTGAATTATGTCCCAAAATAATACCAAAGAGTCTATTAGTGGTAACAAAGTAATTTCTTTCCTCGTTAAGGCTAACCTCCTCTTTCGCATATGCTCAGAGGGAGATAACACCGTGTCCCAAGGATTCTGTATTACCCGCTCTCATGTTTAACTTATTTTACAAACCACACATGACAGTCTCTTTTCTGATCTTTTTAGCCATATAGAGACTGCCCAATGAATTTTAAAGTATTTATATTGGCTCGAAGTTCGGATAAAATTCTGCGCTATTGTCGATCATGTAACATATGCAAGATAACTGCAATTAAGTGACGAGTTAAGCCGGTCCAATTGCAGCAGAGCCCAGTAATTTCAGAACCCTTCTTCCGAGTGGCAAATTGATTTGATCAAACCAATCCACCCATCATCCAGTGAGGGCCATAGCTACTTTCCCAATCTGGTCGAGTTTGCCAACAAATTCCCCGAGGCTGTACCGCTCAAGAAGATCGACAGCATCTCGTGCGCTGAAGCCCTTATTACCCTTTTCTCCATGTCAGATTACCAAAAGAAAAATATTGTCGGATCGTAGCCGTCAATTTACATCCCATTTGATGGAGCAGGTGGGCACGTTGCTTATGGTAAAGCCCTTATTTACCATCCCGTTTCACCCTGCAGGAAATGGTCTGTCCGAGAGGCTCAATGATAAACTCATGGCCATCTTGCGGAAGGTATGTGCCTCCCATTCAAGAGAGTAGCATCGTTATATTCCGGTGGCTCTCTTTGCCTAAGAGAGATACCTCATCGCGCATTGGCCTTCGCTCCATTTGAATTGTTATACGGTAGGAATGTACGAGACTCGTGAGGCATTCTTAAAGAGCTTTATACCAAACAAAAGTGGATCAGGAAGTCCAATCTTCATAATCATACGTGATCAAACTCCGTCAGAGGTCGGAAGAATGTAAAAGAATAGCATACCAAAATGCGGACATTAACATGAACAATTACAAAACTTATTTCGATTGCAAGTCCAAAGACAGAAGGTTTAAGCTCGGCGAAGAAGTTTTATTATTACACAAGACGGACAACAATAAATTGCTAACCCAATGGAATGGCCCCTACCAAATAATCGAGAAAAGTGATCCCGTCGGTTATTTGGTTGAAACACTATCAGGAAGGACGCTTTTTCACATAAACCTTCTTAAGTGGTATCAGCAACCTGAAGGGGCTAACCAAATTGGGGCGATAGACGAAGAATCACCGGTGGAATTGAATTACCCTCTGGATCCCCTAAGCGTAGTGGAAATTGCTTGCGTAGAACAAGATAGTGAATACCTCTTCCACATTTTGCCAAATGTAATGGAATCCTCCTCAACCGAGCTCAAGATTAACAACCAGCTAACGTCCTTTCAGAGTAACCAGCTACAATCACTCCTAAATCGATTCAGCGACGTCATTTCGGAAATTTCAGGTTGTGCTACACAGTTTGAACACAATATTCAGCTTTTACCCAAGAGGCTATTATGTCCAACCCGTATCCGCTCCCCGGACATTTGAGAGGAGCATTTAATGGCGAAGTCGATAAATTGTTAAATTTAAAAATCATTGAACCATCAAAATCCGATTATTGCTCTCCTGTCGTTATGGCCAAGAAATCTGATCATTCTTATCAGATGTGCATTGACATTAGGGAGCAAAATGATGTTACTGTGTTCAATGCAGTGCAGATTTCATTTATAGATCATAATCCCCATTTGTTTGAGAAAGCCAAGTTTATAACCGAATTGGACTTGTGTAAGGCCTATTACCATATCTCATTAGGGGATGAGGTTAAAAGGTACACTGCTTTCCAAACCGAAAAGAGGATAATGCTATTTCGTCAGCTCCTTTTGGTCTTGTCACCACCTGCAGCAACTAAAATAGAATGATGGAACGAATACTAGATCTGCTACCCCATATATCGTTTTATTTTGACGACATTTACATGACAACAAATGAATGGGACCAGCCCCTAAACCACCCTCCATGGCTGTTGAAAAGGCTCAGGGAACATAATTTAACAATCGATCCGAGTAAATGCCCCCTGCATTTAGTACCATAAACTAATTAGGCTTCCGCATAGTGAATAACCAACTAGCTCCACAGTCACAAAAGATCCAAGCCATCGTCAAAATGACGCTGCCCAAGAACAAAAAACATTTGAGCTCATTCATGCGTTCCGCCTTATTTTATAAACGATTCATCCGGAGTTTTGCCACCCTTTCTGCTCTCCTGTGCGAATTCCTAAAAATGAAGGCCCCAGAATAACTCTTGTGGATTCCGATATCAATCAACAGTTTTAACCAATCCAAAGGTAATTTATTGTCGGCCCCGATATTACGGTTGCCCAATCCGAACTATTTGAAATCCGGAAGGACACCGCAATGATGGTATAGGTTGTGTGTTAATCCAGTACAGCAACAATAACGAGAGTTTTCCGATCACTTACGCCTTTAGAAGTTGTTACCCCGCGTCAAGAACTATACTGTTATTGAGAGAGAAGCCTCGCAATAATTTGGGGACTGCCAAAATTCAAAATGTTTATAGTAGGAAAGGAGTTTATTACCGAGACAGACCAAAAGCCTTGGTTTTATCTCAGAAAAATTAAAAATAATAATGGCCGAATAATGAACTGGAGCTTCTTCTTCCAGAAATTCCAATTCAGAATATTGTATATTTTAGGATATTAAAACTTAAGTCTGATAGTGAAAGCCGGAATCCGTTGGATTCCCCTACAAACGAATCTTGAGCCTACTATATCTTTTTTATATTTTCTGTATATATACTCGTACGTTCAGTCTAAATTTCTCTTAAGTTAGAGAAACATTTATCATTTTTTTTCTGTTAAACTAACTTCAAATTATTATGTTACCGGGTCAGATGTGTCTCCCTCCCGAAATTAATTGTTAATAATTGTGGTTAATTAGTTCTTTTCTTTATGACAATGATTGACCCATATATATTTTCCTAGTACCTCTCTTGGTATTTATTTTGTGTCATTTTGTCTTCCGTTTTCTTAACTTAATTTCATGTATTATTTTTTTTTATTATTATGCAAAGCCCTTTTTTTACTCGGGATGTCACTTGTACCGGAAGGTCCATCTTAAGGGGAGGGGAGATTTCAGAGAGAGAAAGAAAGAGTCATGCGAAAGCATAGGCCTAGAGAGTATCTCACAAACAAGAAGACCTCCAATTAGCGTCTTTGGGTAAAGTTGCAGGGTGATAATAGGGGCTGAGATGAGCCAAACTGGAGCCCGGGAAAATATCAGCGAGAGGGGGCGAAGTTTATGTCCTCCGTGCCCCTTCATATGGAGTGGGACCCACTTTTGTCGGCCAGCGAAATCGCTTCCGGCGACCCAGTATATAATTCACAGCACGGGCATGGAAAAATCAGTATTGGCCAGAATCAGCACAAGAGACGACGGGCAAATTCTCAAGCGACTCCAGCACCCCAAGGGATCGCAGGAAAGAAATATTTATTCAAAATTAACGACAGTCAAGCAACGTGAAGACTCGTCCTTCTGCAATGACCAGCTAAGCTTCTTTCGGCGAGAATACTGCCTCGATACAAAACCTAGAGGCTAAACATGGAAATTGTAAGACAATTACGTTTCTCTCTATCAAATTCGAAGAGGCATGACGCCATTTCCCCTCGAAGATTCACCCATGATCCCCGCCTCCTGCGCGCTTACACAGCTCCTTGAAGTTTTCTACGTCCTGGATATTTTGCATAACTATTAAATGTGTATATAATGTCTCTACCTTTATGTGACGTAAAAGTTTTATGTACTTTTCCAAGACAAATGTTTTGTTTGTTGGTTTTGTGCCTGCTCGCAGCGCCGGCCAAAGCGTCCGTTTAAATCAATTTTGCTTTCCAAATCGTCTTGAGTATTTCGCATAGTGACTCCTTTGTTGTCAAATTCTGTATCTTTGTTTCCCCTGTTTTATTCCCAGAGCAACATAGATATTTGACTGAAGTCGGCCAAAGGTAGAATAAGCACTCGCATATAATTTCATTGTGACACACGCCAAAAAGAGGCATTACCCCGCTCCTGCTTGTCGCCTCATTTCACCGCATCTAAGGAGGCAAGCAAAGGTTAGGGAGCTTTTACCTCACCTACGGCAATGGTTAAAGAGGGTCACAAACGGAATCCTTGTTTTTGCTTTAGTGCATCAAACCGGTAGAGAAAGTTGACCCACACTTGTGGATTTTGGAGTCATAACTCGAAAGCAATTGTTATTATACATTTGGGAAATTTAGAGAAAATACAATTAATAGGTTACCCTTTGTGCCCAATCTACGTTTGGAAACGTCTCATCTTATCCAATAGTATATAATTTGGCCTCTATCACTCAGGTCTTATTATGTATGCAAACTCCCTTTATATGATTTAGCATCTAATCCTTAGGCTATTTTTATCTCATTCGAATTATTAATTTATATCTTTATTTTTTATAATATTATGCAAGAAGTTTTGAAAAGATTCTTAAAAAAAAGTATTGGTAGGTATCCTAATGATTATTCAGCATAATACATCCGGTGCTGCCACAAAGATATAGAAAATAATTAAATTATATCCTCCTAATGATCTTCTCTTGGAAGTCTTTAATAGAAAATTAAGATTCAAATATTGGCTATCCATTATATAGTACCAGAAACACAAGCACATATGTATATGCAGTAGTGCTTGAAAAAAAGGAAACCCGCGTCAAACGTCAAAAGATCCGATACAAAATACCAACAAATCGGAAACACCAAGCAGTCAACTAAATGGCAAAGTTAAAAGTCCCCTAAACAGCCCAGAAAACTTCATACACAAACCTAAATCCGACCTACTCCTTATTATTTCATGAGCCAATTCAAGAAATACAACTGCAGCTTTAACGAGAAAACCAACTACGATGTCCACTCATCAACAGGGGATCTCGCAGCGGTAGAGAGCCCCAGAGCTACGTAATACAGACCCACCCACCTGTGTATGGACACGCCCTGGCTCCTACCAGCCACTGCAGCCCCTCCCGCTACTGCCTCGTGGGTTCTGCCTTTTTAAGCGAACGCTAGAAGAAGGATACCTCGATCACCAACCAAGATAGGAATGCCTATAGGCGTCAAAAACAGACAGGTGTATCGACAGCTCCCTGCAGCCGAGGATCAAGCCTGGTAGTCTCGAGCCTCTACTGACACCAGGGTCCTTCTTCCCTCGTCAAGATACAGGTACGAAGGCTGCACATATTTCTACCCGTTTAAACCTAGTGCAGATTTGATCCGGTTAATATGAGGGCATCCGTCATCATCGACCTCGATGGACTACACAAAACACATCAAAATTTATTAAAACTAATATTTTTTCTTTGGTTAAAACTTTTTCAAGGGAAAAAATATTTGTGAGTTTATTAGTGTTCATTTTGTAACCAAACGTTAAGAGTTTTGGGTATGTTGCTACTATCAAATTGCACACAGTGTATATGAAATACAAAATAGGTATGTATACATCAACAAGCTTATGATCAAAGTTATGTACACAAATATGTTAGTGACGTTAATTATCCATAGCACTATATTATGGGAAAGCATTTTTTAACCGTTTAAATTAAAGTTTGTCTGCCACCTAGGTATATTTGAAGCTTTTATCCAAGTTTTTTCTAAGAATTTCTTTACAGTTCGAAAAACATCCGTGAAGGCTAGTTTTTTCGTATATTTGAAACATTTATAAAAGTTCTTTTTAAGAGTTCATAAAAACAAATATCATTATCGGGTGTTTTTTTATTTTTTTAAAGCAAAATACTTCCCTATGGTGAAGTTCAGAAAATTCATTAAACTTAGGCATGGCTTTTCATTAACTTTATAATTGAAGAAGTGGATTTTGGGGAGTATTTGAATAATAATTTCATCTTAGGTTGGTTATGGCTTATGTTTTTTTTGTCCAAATTATCTCTAATAATGCTTTTATAATATCAAAACACAAAATGGTGAAGTTCAGGAATAAATATAAGTATCAAAATTTTGTGAGTTTTTTAAAACCCACAACATTACAAATGTTGAACTTCTGAAAATTTATTTTTAAATATCTTCTTTTATAACTATATTTTAGCAACGTGATATTTTAGAAGGGGGGAAATTTAGTTTATAGTTCCTTTAAAAATGATTATAATTGGCGAAGTTCGGAAAATTTATAAAAATTTAACCATGGCTGCTTTTTTTAGATTTTGAATTTTAATCTTAGTACTAAAGCGCAGGGTGGGGGAGGGGGGGGGGGGGTAGTGGCGAAGCCATTGCCTGGTGTTCCTATATATAAACAAATTTTTATGGGTAATTAAAAAAACTCGTATATAAAAGTAAAATTCGATGGAGAATAAAGAGCTCTGATGATTGATTTTCTGTATGTTAAAAGAATTTCCCTTAAGATTTTCTTGTGTTTAGGCCTAGAAAATAAGCATGGATCTGGAAAAACTTAGATCATGAGTTACAGGTTGGCGGGTGGGAGTCTCATAGAAAAGAAATTGCAAAAACCTTCAGCGTCAGTTAAAATTCAGAAGCAGATGATATAAAAACATCAATCGATCTTTGGACATAGCTGGCATGCAGTAAATTTGTGGTCTTATTATCGTCAACGTACTGAATGATTAATTTTTCTCTGTGTTTAGGAGGGAGACTAGAGATGAGATTCCTTGTTCATAAGTGAAACTAGTAGCAGCAGGCACAGTAAACTAGATATGGAGAAGCAGCGCAGAGGTAACAAGAATGTCCGAAATTAGCAAGTACCACACTGCAATCTGAAAGAGCCGGAATCACCTGCTGAAGGGGAATAGTTGGTGTAATGGTGTAACTTACATTTACAAGAAACCAAATCTCACCTATGTGGGGAGAAAGTATTATATAAGATAAGAGAACAGTGCAATTATTATATAGAGCAATGAAATGATAAAAGAAAATCTTGCCTGAAGTATTTGCTTGAGTAGGAGAGAATTCAGGCACTAAACATTCTTTACTTGTAACTTCAAAAATTATTCGACAAGGTACTAGACAGCAAGTTAATGGCCAAGGTGAGACTGTTGTCATGTATAGGAAAGGAAACCCTCATGATCAATAATGTACAAAAAAAAATGAAGAAAGGAAGGGGATACAAATGGAACTGAAACCAATTCTGGTCGGTGAGTGAGAAAATTCTGGGACGATCTCAGAGAAACTTAACACGGAAAGAGACTCAAAATGATTCTTGGCAAAAATTTAAAAACTGGAAAAGAAGCTTCTACCACAAAATATGGCAATTAAGAAACGAAACGAACAGAAACAGAAGGACACTCTTCTCTCTAGGAAGAAAACGCGTCATGCGATCTTGAGTACCAAACCACACGTATCCAAGTACTTAGCTACTCCCTACCTGATTGCTACTCCAGAAATAGTAGAAAAGGTGGGGTACGGTGCGATTATAACGAGGAGTGAACTCACTGGTGCGATTCTTCCTTCCGACACACAGCATTCAACCTAAATGGGCTGACGCGACACAATTATATCAACCTATCGGGTAATGTAATAAAAGCATCCTTAATATCTTTAAAACCCTATGGAACAATGGCTACTTTTCCAAACAGTTTAAGATAGCTAGGCTGATCTTGATCACAACCCCCGTTTTAACTCTGTCCAAAGTATGAAGTTACCAGGCAATTACCCTTCTAAATTCAGAGAGAGCAATACAGAGAGCAATAATCCCTATTCAAAATGAAAAAAAATGGAGAGGTATACAAAGAGCCATCTTTGTATATATTTTAAAACGGACAAAAGCTAACAGAGAAGGATTATATTTGATACAGAGACATGAAATCAGAACCGGCATTTTTCATATGTTAAGGTCGGGAGATAGCTCTTCAAAGCCAAACACATTTGCCTTGTGATTAAGGGTGAATTAATCGGAATTCTAAGCAGCTTTATCAGCAAATTGAAAGCCAATTTCCCAATAAGGGACAATAATAGGCCTGAATTCCATCTTATTGAGTGAGTTTCCCGTCATAGCTGCTCGTTATGAGAAATGTATACACCTACGGTCTACCTAAGCTAACGTCGCCTCATTCTCTCTACATCCCTTTCGCATGGAAGTGAAGTAAATGGTAACCACTCCATAGAGTTTGGCGAAATTGATGGTGAGAAAAGAGAAACATAACATTAAGAAGAAATGATAGGAGATAAGGAACAATTTTTAGAAATTTATAATAAAGAACGAACCGATTAATTCCGGGGGGCAAAGGTTCAACTATGACAATAACTACCGCACGCTGGGTCATCTGCTCAACTCACTGAGACTTAAATGCCTCACAAGACGATATATACAAGCACGGCACTGAGTAGGCTATATATAGTCACTTGTTAGGTTAAAAAAATAATATCAATGAAAAATAAATAACTCTGTATCTCACTATAGGGAGATCAGTATTGATTTCCCCCAAAGGTCTCTCTTTATTTTATGTTAAAGTCACGCCTCATCAAACTACATTGGGTCTAGATCAAAGCAGTGTAATGGACTACAGCAAAAGGCAAAAGCCTTCAGTTTATAAAACAATTGTACAAAATTTCCCTCTTGTAACTTGTCAAATTGTACTAAGAAAACAAGCCGAATGTTCTGGTCGAGTACTGAAGGAATACTGGAAAAAGAACTCAAGCATCAACTGCAATTAGGGGAAACTAGAACTCAAAGACAATTCCCTAGTACAATCCAGGTACATAAGGAGTAGTAGTACTTTTTTTACAACCTAATCAATGATTTCAGATGAAGTTAGTCGTAGATACGTTAGAAAGATAAAAATAAATAAACTATTAACTAATAAATAAAATAAAATAATAAAACTAAAAGAGAAATATATAACATAATATAGATATACATAAATGAACAGTAATGAAAAATAACAAAACGAAATAAAATCTTAACGATCCAATTAAGAATCAAGAAAGGAAGCAAAGAGAAGAGCAAACAACCTAAATAGATAGAGTCGCATCTCCTAGAATTTTTCCATTAATTTACCCGATTATGATTTTGGTTGTAAATAATTATCCAATTCCAAGCAGACTCGTTTGCTATTTCCTTTGAAAACGCTGAATTCCCCAATGCAGCATAAATGCGGGCAAGTCTTTGCTGATGAGCATTCCACGTCTCTTTCCTGCCCCAATCCGTTCTTTTGGAGCTCGATTAACATAATCCTCCGCGAATAACTGTCTCTGTTTCGGTTAAGGTCTCCTCTGTTTTATATTTCTATTGAATCTGATTTCTCGACCTTTCAGCCTAAATTAAAATTGGCTACATCTTAAATGCTAACAACTGCTCAACTATTTGATTAATTAAGAATTCCTTTATTACCTATAGTTCTAGTTAAATTAATATACATATAAACTTGATATTTTATTTTAAAATTAGTTATTTCTAGCGGTTCTATAGTGTCACCCATTACCAGATTATCACTCTTTATATCGATCTTTTAGATACTTCAAACCTATTAGAATTTAGTTGACAAAATATATTAAAACCCTTAATGTCTCTCTTTAAACTTCTATTCGTTAGATACTAAAAACGCTACCCAGTGCAGTTCTCCTCATACTCTATCCTTGGCAAAGAAGAAATTGGTTGTGTAATCGATCTAGTTACGTTTCCAAAATTGAAGTGAGTGTATTTTAGAAGGAAGTTCGTTACTAGAAAGAAAAACGGTTGCGCCCACTAGAATTGAAGCATAGTGCTTTATCCTTGAACAACAAGAAGAAATGTTCTCATTTTTAATGTTGTTTTAGTGTGATAGAACGAGTTGAAGCTTCGTTAATTTCAACTCCTATCCCATATTATTTAAAACCACGATGCTGCCTACGTGCATCTTCGATTCGAAGCTTGGAGTCTTATCACAGCTACCGGATGTCAATGTTTAAACAAGGAGGTTATCGTCCCCCCGTTCGCCCCCATACGCCGACCTCGCCAGATTGAGTTAGGCTTATGGGCAGATAAGGCATTGTTCTCCGGCCCGGCTGTGCATTCCCTCGAAGCTCCCACTCTATTGTCCCCCCACGCCAAGGAGATGTCCTGGCTATTTATATGGAAACTTTACCACTAAGATCAGATTGGAGATCCAGATTTTCGTCGCGAAACATCACCACGACCCTCTCTCCCTTTGTGCGCCAAGGGACCTCGACCTCGAGATTAACCATCACTTGTCCAGAAGGAGGACAATATTCCTTGAGTGCCAAAGGTTCGAGCCTTCCGTGACACCAAGTCCCCAAGGCTTCCCCCTTGTTGTTCAGAGGAGAACAGCACTAGAACAGCCATTGTTCTTTTGAGGCATTCGCCAAGAAACGGTTCTCACCTTTCCCCCTTGTTGTTCAGAGGAGAACAGCACTAGAACAGCCATTGTTCTTTTGAGGCCTTCGCCAAGAAACGGTTCTCACCCTTCCCCCTTGTTGTTCAGAGGAGAACAGCACTAGAACAGCCATTGTTCTTTTGAGGCCTTCGCCAAGAAACGGTTCTCACCCTTCCCCCTTGTTGTTCAGAGGAGAACAGCACTAGAACAGCCATTGTTCTTTTGAGGCCTTCGCCAAGAAACGGTTCTCACCCTTCCCCCTTGTTGTTCAGAGGAGAACAGCATTAGAACAGCCTTTGTTCTTGAGCCCGTAGACAAGAGACGGTTCTCACCCTTCCTTATTGTTGTTCAGAGGAGAACAACATTAGAACAGCCATTGTTCTTGAGCCCGTAGACAAGAGACGGTTCTCATCCCCCCTTTGTTCAGAAGATAACAACCTAGAACAGCCATTGTTCTCCAAGCCTTTCGTCGAGAAACGGTTCTCCTTCCCAAGACGCCACGTCAGGATCCTTTCCCCCCCCCCCTTCGGCTGAAACCCCGCCAGCGGACCGAAACTCCTTCGCGCCACCTTCCACTGCACCACTAGTGTAAAAGTTACGTAAGCCAAACGTCACCTTTGAGTACTTAACCCTTTTGTCAATTCTATCCTGTGCTTTAAATGGTTTATCGAATCATCCCATCTCTTTAACTCTATATTTGTTTTACCTTTCTAAATCCTTTAAATCCTCGGATTAGCCGAGCCCCCACGACCCTTTCAATTCCCTGTTTATGTCAATATTTTCCGTTTTTGTGTTTGTTAATAGTTATTATTAATAAAACTCTATTTTATTAATGATAGCAATATTATTATCCTTGAGCTCAGTTCCACTTCTTAAGCATATCGAGGATACATAATATCGGCCACCAGACATTAACGCACTCTAAAGATAATTAAGGAAGTTCCCTCAACGAATAGCCTGAGTATATTATGATTTAATAAATTCTGATTTACGATGGATTTTTCTTTTCAGTTGATGGATGAACAAAGTAGGACTGTAGTTGCAAATCTCCCCTTGCGCGTTCCTCAGATTTTGATAACGGGTTAGGCTCCCAGACAAGACTACTTTGTCATGGTAAATGCAGTAAATTCAAATAGAAGTTCTTGGCTGTACATCCTCGAAGAGTTTGCCTTCAAGCTAACTGGGAAGAAGATAAGTAAGTTTATTTTGAATGCTTTAAATATTCGTTTTCTATTGGACACCCAATATTTTCCTCTTGAAGAGTGAGCCATTTTTAAAGACTTTTCGTTTCATATTCTTCACAGAATCTATCAACGCGATTTCTTTCTTTGACCACTGATCTCTCAAGCTTCCTTAGTTTTTATAATTGCTTATGTCTTAATGCGGTCGAGGGAAATAGTTGATTGGTTTCGTCGGGCTGCCTATGTTCAATCGCACTAATTAGGTTCTAGCCATTCACCAGATAAAAATAAAGTAAAACCTCTTTTTAAAGAATTTATACAATACAGATTTTGCCCCCCAAATTAAAGAAAATTCTGGATATTAACTGATTTATTTCAGGAAAGTTTAAAATTTTTTCCAATACTTCTATTCTAATTTTATACTATATTTGGACATTTGTTTTGGCAGCTTAGAAATATGGAAAAAATATACTGTAAATATTTTGGGGAATAAATAGACGATAAGGTCGGGAACACATATGTAAATATAAACTTTTTTTATTAAATTAATGCCATGCCACGTCATGCCTTCGGTACGGATTAATATAATTTTTCCCGTTACTATTTCCAGAAAAGTGGTTTCTACTTATCCTTTAGACCTTAAGAACAAACCTGACAAATGCTAAAGGGTTTCCACAAAATTTCTTTAAATAAAATAATGTTCCTTATTTACGAGCTCAAGGATCTTATTGAACTAAAGATTATAAAGAATTCACCTCAAAAGGATTATCACATTTGCACATTTTATTTTCCATTAGCTTTGAGAAAATTGATCCAAGTGGTTTTGTATTAGTTTCTTTATTCAGGTATTTCATGATATCACTCTGCCCGGGATATATATTTTGCACGTTTTCTTAGAGCAATACACTATCGAGGAAAGAAAGCCAACTTTGTAAATAAGGACGCTCTTTTTACTAATTATATTATCCATATGTTTTTAGGTCATCTTTAAAAAGAACTAAATTGACGAGGTAAATCTTCTGAAAGGTTTGGTGTTAATGTTAGGGAATGAATCATTAAGTAATAACTAGCAATTTATTAGATTTAAAATTGGATAAAATTAGAAACAAACTTACGGATTTATGGGGAGCTGAGAGGATTAGACCAAAGGAAATAAATAGTACAATCACTGGTTGTGTTTTAATGGTCCTTGACCATTTCAGTATTAAGAGAATAAAACGCCTCATCATGTATCCTTCCTCTAAACTTTATCTCGAATTCGAAAGGTTCGTATTTATCTCATGAGAGGCAATTGGATTCACATTTACTTGTATCCTCTTTGTTTCCTTGTGCTTTATTCACCTCCACCCATCCTTTTGCTGGCAATTCCTAATTTCCAAAATTTAGTATTTTTTAAAAGTAAACGTAGTTAATGTTTTTGAAAAGGAAAAACGAAATGGAACCCTAAACAGGTATTGTAATGAAGAGAAGCACTTGCTCGTTATCTCCAATTAAACATTGAATTAAATTTGCTACTATACAGTAAAACTGTTAATTACCTACCATTAAATACCAATAAATTACTATTTAAGAAGGTTGATCATTAATTTGATGAAACTCACGTCAGATTGTCAGGCAACTAATCTTTTTATGGCAGATGAATCAATGTGAGAAGGATAAAAATCTCAATACATTCCCCAAAGTAAACAATGGAAGAATCGCATCTTAGGGGGTTGAAGTCAACTCTTTTGCTACTCCAAAATATCAATTGAGAGACCTCAAGACTTATTTTGTGATGATGCAGAACAAGCATCCATAGATTAGGTACTTCACTTGGCTGATTCCATGTCAATGTAAATGAATGCTACCATTATGAGACAAGGGCTATCCAAAAATATTTACAATTTAGTTAAAACATCATTAGTTTAATGAAATTTTAGTTTGTCTTTACTTACTTAGATAAAACTCGTGCTTTTAATGTTTTGCGTTAAATTTACGATGGTCTAAAGAATATAATCACAAACACAAGTAGAAGAGAAATGATAATGTGTACGACGCGACATTAACAGGGAAGCTTAAAAGAAACCGATGAACAAAATTATTAAAGAAAGAGATAAGAAACGAATAGAAATGACCTAAGAGAAACTAGGGTAGAAGATCACTGTAGTGATAGCCTAAGGGGAAGAAGGGAGATCACAAGCTCTTTTCCACATATAAAGCTAAAATCGATCAGAAGAAGAAAAGAAGTCGCATGGTATTATGAGTAAAGCACTAGAAAAGAAAATTAAAATTTCATTATAAGTTATCACATCTAATTAAAAAACAAGTAAAAATATGTTACTAAGAAGAGAAACCAGCAATAGAAAGAATAAAAACAACAGTTTAAACGACTAAAAACAACAAGAAACATAATAAAAACATGAAAAAACGTTGAAGCATAAAGATTAGCTGACCTACATGCAACCTATCATTTCTTTGTAAGCCACTTCTCTTACACTTTTTTCTTTATTCTTCACAGCTTTCTGGCTGAACACACATTATACGTGAAAGAAATGTCTATGATGCTCATTTTACTACCACGACTAGGTCGCACAGTATGTCCACCACGTGTCAAAGAGACCCCTCCTCCTGACAGGATGATGAAATTCACCTAAAGATCAGGCTGTCAATCGCTAGTGAGCCCCAAGAACCTAGAGGCTTTTCTTAGGTTGGAGGGGGTGTGGGGAGGGTCTGGGTAGTATTGCGTTTTATGACAATAAACAAGGATAGTGTAAACTTCGTGACCCCATAGAAAAAGTGGCAGGATGAGAAACCTGCTCCGCATCAGGGGTAGGCGAATGAGACGTAACGCATCGTCAAGGAAAGCGTGTATATGTTGATTTGGGAAGACGGGAAAGTAAATTATAGCGGTGTTGTAGTTATCAATGTACGTAATGACCAGTGTACCAGTGATCTATCCCTATTAGTTGGGCACAGCGCATCCACCATTAGGTGTCTAGCTCGTGATGACGCTGAATTTATTTCTCTGACCTCGTCAGGATTGAAGCCGTGCCTAGAAGTCAGAAATCCAACGCTATCTCTGTTACTGACGCCTTGCAAGGGTAAGAGCTGGCTTCTGTCCAATTTTTCATGATTTATAGTCCTAGATTCTTTTCCTTATTTAGCTTATGATTATCCTCGCATCTCTTGTAATCTTTCTTCACTTTTCGAATGCATAAATCGGTCAATTACCAGAATTAATCTTCGTTTCTCTCAAATCTTTCTCTATCTTCTTTCTACCGATGTTTGTCAGTTGTAAGATTAGAGAAAATTATAGGCACATCTGCCTCAGCTGCCTTCTGATTAATTTCAGGGGTCTACGATACCAATCTCCACTTAAAGGTTTATTTTTTGTCTGAGTTAATCTTCAGCTGCCACTTCCCCAAAGGCCAAAGTTAATAAGGGGCAGCAGAATAAGAGGATAAAATTAAGTCCTTTTCTTTTAGTATTCCATTCGCGCCACTTGATAACACCTTCTCTTGGCACCACCTACAATCAATCGTTCCATTCTTGACCTTACAACACAGTACTTTCTTAAAACTGAAGGTGAGATATACAATCACCTCAATAAAGTAATAACTTTACCCAATTTATTAATGCCAAAGGAACCAAGCAGCGTATCATGTCACGTAAGTTAAAGAAATTTTATTATTCACTACAACAAGGTTAAGATCCCTTACAGAATTTCAGTTCAATACTTCGAGGGTAAAAGGAGTAAAAGAGCTTTATATAAATATAATTATATGTAGAACCCAATACATTATAAATCTCTAAATTTGAGATTTAATCATGTCTATTTAAGGCAGGTTTATCTAATTTACGAATTGTTATGGCTCAATATTAGTATTGTAAATTAATTTGCTTGCCTTTACTTCTGACCAAATTAATAACATAAACCACACTACTTCAGTGTTGCAACCTCATTGATTCCAAAATTGATGAGCACAAAAAAATGCGTATAAAATCGCGTTTGCACTGCTTTATTTTATCACAGAAAACGTGAACGAGTTTAACAAAAAGATTCTTATTTCTTCTTAAAAGAGTTTGTCGAAGGACGGAGGCATGTGACCAAAAGGTCTCTAAAAGTACACACTACTGTACGCCAGGCAGCAACTATCGGCGCTGCACTCGGGACCAATTGAATTGGAAAAAAGCTAAGGACCTTTTACTTAGAGTGTGCTATTATTATGTTGTCTCTTTAAAAAGGAACACTTTTGCAATTTCGGCTCAAGGGTTATTCGAAAGATACACACCTCTACAAAAACATACTTAAATATAAATACTAAGAACAATGGCACCAATAAATTTGGAAATCTAAGTAATAATCAGTACCACCGAAGAATATTATGACAGGCAAAAATTAAGGAAATTACTTCCGGGAAAATATATAAGTGATTCATTAATTTGGATTGAATGAGAGATTTAGCAACTCTATTGGTGTTAGACCAAAATGGGAAATTCTTCTTAGGATTGGGGAAGAAGAGGTAGAAATTACGAGGAAAGGACTCCTGCTCACCTCTGGAGGACTAACTGGGCATGTGAAAACCAATAACCAGGTCTTCGTCGATGGGGTCTCGAAGCGAAAGCGTCTAGAGAGACCTGTAGGAGGTTGATATTACCTTGGCTACAGGGAGAAGTAATTACGAAATAGAGATTTATCGGTGGACGCCAGGAAGTCTCAAACAAAGTAATTTACCTCTGATTAGGGCGGATTACACGAAGACGATCTGTTGACGAGATCACAAGGCGAGGGGACCACTTCACGGAAGAATGATACTAGGGTCTGGACGGTAAGAAGCTCGGGTTCTCTCTCTCTGTTGAGTATTTGCAGTTATAACCTTAAATTGGAGCCACAACAATGGTTGAAAGAGGGCTGCGCGTGCTAGGTCGTCCCAAGGAGATATCAGACCCGGCTTAAGAAAGTATAGACATTGATAATTTCTGGCATTGACGGGGCGAAAAGGAATTAAGCGACATTCCTAAGAGATATTGGACGCGACTTAAGCAATCTCGAACCTTGATAATTTTGGGCATCGACGAGGCGAACGGGAAATAAGAGAGATTTGCTTCGACCCAATAATGGAAAATAGACACGGCTACCATCTAAGAGTGCGACAGCGTTGTCAATGTGGGTTAAGACGGTGATAAAGAACACCAAATTAAACACAGCTCCGCTTCTCTTTCTCGAGCAGAGAAAATCTGTGTGATAACGCTGTATTAAGTTTTATACCCCACAGAGTTCAACTCGATATTTTAGTGTCTCTCTATCCTATTCCTATAGATATTTTCCTAGGATTTTAAAATTTGATCCTTACTCACCTATCCAAGGTATTTAGAAATTGAATATATTTACTAGAATCGTGTCTATACCTTAACTTTTGTACATTACATTTTCCTGGAATTAACTTTAATACGTCCGTAGCTCATGAGTATATTTGATCCTATTGGTTCCATTAACTTTTTTTCTAAACTTAATAAAACAATTTTCTCTCTTACTGTTAAATTTCCCTGGTTTTATAATGGAAAATTTATCCAGCGTTAAGCATCTGCATGCAATATTTTAAGAAAACTGCGGCATTAAATGGAAAGTCGTAACCAGAGCACAATTAATTGTGCTGTTAGAGCGTGCATGAGAGCGAATTGAAAGAAATTTAAAAAAAAAAACCAAGATTGTTGGAATGAAAGGAAACAAGTACTGGTTCGTAGAAATAAGCTAGACATCTTGTATAATCACTTCTGTCGCCCATGGTTTTAGTTGTACTTATGATTGCCATTCCAGGTTAATATATCATATTTCTGAAAATTTTTGAAGATTATCAGAGATTCTTGTGTTTGCCCCAAAAGCCTTAACACACCGAAATAGAACTCTTCGAGGATTCTTGTTCTTTTGTAGTAAGTTTCTCAGTAAATTCTGAACACTATCTTTTCCTGATTTGTGGTGCAAAACAGAAACCAGCTTACACTTTTGTCTCAGGAAGTTTGAGAAGGAAATTTTAGGTAGCATAACAAAGTTTTTAAGTTAAGAAACATGGAAAAAGATTATAACGCTTCCTTTGGCTAGTCAATTGCGCATTTTCAGCCAGCAAATCTTACTCTTTCTGCCTGGAAATATAAAGCTTAGTATTTGGCTTTGACAAGCCAAGATCTTTGATAAGGTCATTCAGATCTCTTTGGTGACTGAAATAATGCTACAAAATACTATAGGATTTCCAGAAGTTTGCAGGGTTGTGGTCAAGTAAGTTCTGAAACATACTAAAGCCAAGAGATTTCTCATTAAATCTAGAACGTTTTGGAAAGTTTCCTACAAAAATATTATTCTACTACATTTCAATGTTTTTTTTAAATGAAATTTACAATTTTTTATCAAGCGTTCTTAGAGTTGAAGCCTATATAGCCTTTTATATATTCTCAACATTTTTCAGAAATAATAATAACCCAGAAAATTTTTTTACGATCAACTATGAAATAACACTTTTAGCAAAGGAACTTTTGTAAAGATCAACCAAGAAATAACACTTTTAGCACAGGAAATTTTGTTGAGATCAACTAGAAAATAACACTTTTAACCCAGGAACTTTTGTTACGATCAACTAGGAAATAACACTTTTAACACAGGAGCTTTTGTTACGATTAACTAGAAAATTATACTTTTAGCCAAGGAACTTTTGTTACGATCAACTAGAAAATAACACTTCTAACCCAAGAACTTTTGTTAGGATCAACTAGGAAATAACACTTTTAACCCAGAAGCTTTTGTTACGATCAGCTGGGAAATAGTACTTTAAACCCAGGAACTTTTGTTACGATCAACAAGGAAATAACACTTTTAACCCAGGCACTTTTGTTCCGATCAACTAGGAAATGACACTTTAAACGCCGGCACTTTTGTTACGATCAACTAGGAAATAACACTTTTAACCCAGGAAGTTTTTGTTACGATTAAGTAGGAAATAACACTTTTAACCCAAGAGCTTTTGTTACGATCAACTAGGAAATAACACTTTTAACCCAGGAACTTTTGTTACGATAAACTAGCAAATAACAGTTTTAGCCAAGGAACTTTTGTTACGATCAACTAGGAAATAACACTTTTAACCCAAGAACAGTTGTTACGATCAACTAGGAAAAACAGTTTTAACCCTGGAACTTTTGTTACGATCAACTAGAAAATAACACTTTTAACCCAGAAAATTTTGTTACGATCAACTAGAAAATATCTCTTTTATTCAAGGAACTTTTGGAACGATCAACTTGGAAATAGTAGTTTTAACCTAGGAACTTTTGTTACGATCATCTATGAAATAACACTTTTACCTCAGGACCATTTGTTACGATCAACTAGCAAATTACACTTTTAACCCAGGAGCTTTTGTTACGATCAACTAGGAAATAACACTTTAAACCCAGGCACTTATGTTACAATCAACTATGAAAAAACACTTTTAGCAAAGAAACTTTTGTTAAAGTCAACCAAAAAATAACACTTTTAACACAGAAACTTTTGTAAAGATCAACTAGAAAATAACACTTTTAACCCAGGAACTTTTGTTACGATCAACTAGGAAATAACACTTTTTTTACCCAGCAAATTTTGTTACGATCAACTAGAAAATAAAGCTTTTAGCCAAAAAACTTTTGTTACGATCAACTAGGAAATAACACTTTTAAAAAGGGAACTTCTGTTATGATCGACTATTAAATACCACTTTAACCCAGGAACTGTTTTTACGATCAACTAGAGAATTATGCTTTTATCCTAAGAAACTTTTGTTACGATCAACTAGGAAATAACACTTTTAACCCAGGAACTTTTGTTAGGATCAACTAGGAAATAACACTTTTAACCCAGGAACTTTTGTTACGATACAAGGAAATAACACTTTAAACCCACGCACTTTTCTTACGATCAACTGGGAAATAACACTTTTAACCCAGGAACCTTTTGTTATGATTAACTAGGAAATAACACTTTTAACCTAAGAGCTTTTGTTACGATCAACTAGGAAATAACACTTTTAACCCAGGAACTTTTGTTACGATACACTAGGAAATAACAGTTTTAACCCTGGAACTTTTGTAACTATCAACTAGCAAATAATACTTTTAACCCAGGAACCATTGTTACAATTAAGTAGAAAATAACACTTTTAGTCAAGGAACTTTAGTTACGATCAAATAGGAAATAACACTTTTATCCAGGCACTTTTGTTACGATCAACTATGAAATAACACTTTAAACCCAGGCACTTTTCTTACGATCAACTAGGAATTAACACTTTTACCCTAGGAAGTTTTTGTTATGAGTAAGTAGGAAATAACACTTTTAACCCAAGAGCTTTTGTTACGATCAACTAGGAAATAACACTTTTACCCCAGGCACTTATGTTACAATCAACTATGAAAAAACACTTTTAGCAAAGAAACTTTTGTTAAGGTCAACCAAGAAATAACACTTTTAACACAGAAACTTTTGTAAAGATCAACTAGAAAATAACACTTTTAACCCAGGAACTTTTGTCACGATCAACTAGGAAATTACACTTTTTTTCACAGCAACTTTTGTTACGATCAACTAGAAAATAGAACTTTTAGCCAAAAAACTTTTGTTACAATCAAATAGGAAAAAACACTTTTAACAAGGGAACTTCTGTTATGATCGACTATTAAATAACACTTTAACCCAGGAGCTGTTTTTACGATCAACTAGAAAATTATACTTTTATCCTAAGAAACTTTTGTAACGATAACTAGGAAATAACACTTTTAACCCAGGAACTTTTGTTAGGATCGACTAGGAAATAACACTTTTAACCCAGGAACTTTTGTTACGATCAACTGGGAAATTGTACTTTTAAACCAGGAACTTTTGTTACGATCAACTAGGAAATAACACTTTTAACCCAGAACTTTTGTTACGATCAACTAGGAAATAACACTTTAAACCCAGGCCCTTTTCTTACGATCAACTAGGAAATAACACTTTTAACCCAGTTACTTTTTTTTAGGATTAAATAAAAAAAAAACACTTTTAACCCAAGAGCTTTTGTTACGATTAACTAAGAAAAAACACTTTCAACTCAGAAACTTTTGTTACGGTAAACTAGCAAATAACAGTTTTAGCCAAGGAACTTTGGTCCTATCAACTAGGAATAACACTTTTACCTCAAGAACTTTTTTTACGATCAACTAGGAAATAACAGTTTTAACCTTGGAACTTTTGTTAATATCAACTAGCAAATACTTCTTTTAACCCAGGAACCTTTGTTACGATCAACTAGAAAATAACACTTTTAGTCAAGGAACTTTTGGTACGATCAACTTAGAAATAGTACTTTTAACCTAGGAACGTTTGTTACGATCAGCTAGGAAATAACACTTTTAACTAAGGACCATTTGTTACGATTAACTACCAAATTACACTTTTAACCCAGGAGCTTTTGTTACACACAACTCGGAAATAACTCTTTTAACCCAGGCACTTTTGTTACGATCAACTGGGAAATAACACTTTTTACCCAGGAACTTTGGTTACGATCAACTAGGAAATAACACTTTTAACCAAGGAGCTTTTGTTACGATCAACTAGGAAATAAAACTTTTAACCCAGGCACTTTTGTTACGATTAACTAGGAAATAACACTTTTTAACCAGGAACTTTTGTTACGATCAACTAGCAAATAACACTTTTAGCCAACGAACTTTTGAAACGATCAACTAGGAAATAACACCTTTAGTCAAGGAACTTTTGGTACGATCAACTTGAAAATTATACTTTTATCCTAAGAAACCTTTGTTACGATAACTAGGAAATAGCACTTTTAACCCAGGAACTTTTGTTAGGATCGACTAGGAAATAACACTTTTAACCCAGGAACTTTTGTTACGATCAACTGGGATATAGTACTTTTAAACCAGGAACTTTTGTTACGATCAACTAGGAAATAACACTTTTAACCCAGAACTTTTGTTACGATCAACTAGGAAATAACACTTTAAACCAAGGCCCTTTTCTTACGATCAACTAGGAAATAACACTTTTAACCCAGGAACTTTTCGTTAGGATTAACTAGGAAATAACACTTTTATATCAAGAGCTTTTGTTACGATTAACTAAGAAAAAACACTTTCAACTCAGGAACTTTTGTTACGGTAAACTAGCAAATAACAGTTTTAGCCAAGGAACTTTGGTCCGATCAACTAGGAATAACACTTTTACCTCAAAAACTTTTTTTACGATCAACTAGGAAATAACAGTTTTAACCTTGGAACTTTTGTTAATATCAACTAGCAAATACTTCTTTTAACCCAGGAACCTTTGTTACGATCAACTAGAAAATAACACTTTTAGTCAAGGAACTTTTGGTACGATCAACTTAGAAATAGTACTTTTAACCTAGGAACGTTTGTTACGATCAGCTAGGAAATAACACTTTTAACTAAGGACCATTTGTTACGATTAACTACCAAATTACACTTTTAACCCAGGAGCTTTTGTTACACACAACTAGGAAATAACTCTTTTAACCCAGGCACTTTTGTTACGATCAACTAGGAAATAACACTTTTTACCCAGGAACTTTGGTTACGATCAACTAGGAAATAACACTTTTAACCAAGGAGCATTTGTTACGATCAACTAGGAAATAAAACTTTTAACCCAGGCACTTTTGTTACGATTAACTAGGAAATAACACTTTTTAACCAGGAACTTTTGTTACGATCAACTAGCAAATAACACTTTTAGCCAACGAACTTTTGAAACGATCAACTAGGAAATAACACTTTTAGTCAAGGAACTTTTGGTACGATCAACTTGGAAATAGTACTTCTAACCTAGGAACTTTTGTTAGGATCAGCTAGAAAATTATACTTTTAACCCAGGACAATTTGTTTCGATCAACTTGCAAATTACACTTTTAACCCAGGAGCTTTTGTTACGATCAACCAGGAAATAACACTTTTAACCCAGGTACTTTTGTTAAGATCAACTATGAAATAACACTTTTAGCAAAGGAACTTTTGTAAAGATCAACCCAAAAATAAAACTTTCAACACAGGAACTTTTGTTACGATCAACTAGAAAATAACACTTTTAGCCAAGAAACTTCTGTTATGATCAACAAGGAAATAACACTTTTAACCCAGGAACTTCTGTTATGATCAACTATGAAATAACACTTTAACCCAGGAGCTTTTTTTACGATCAACTAGAAAATTATACTTTTAGCCTAAGAAACTTTTGTTACGATCAACTAGGAAATAACACTTTTAACCCAGGAACTTTTGTTAGGATCAAATAGGAAATAACACTTTTAACCTAGGAACTTTTGTTACGATCAACTGGGAAATAGTACTTTTAACCCAGGAACTTTTGTTATGATCAACTAGGAAATAACACTTTTAACATAGGAACTTTTGTTACGATCAACTAGGAAATAACACTTTAAACCCAGGCACTTTTCTTACGATCAACTGGGAAATAACACTTTTAACCCAGGAACTTTTTGTTACGATCAACTAGGAAATAACACTTTTAACCTAAGAGCTTTTGTTACGATCAATTAGGAAATAACACTTTTTACCCAGGAACTTTTGTTACGATAAACTAGTAAATAACAGTTTTAGCTAAGGAACTTTTGTTACGATCAAGTAGGAAATAACAGTTTTAACCCTGGAACTTTTGTTAAGATCAACTAGGAAATAACAGTTTTAACCCTGGAACTTTTGTAACTATCAACTAGCAAATAATACTTTCAACCCAGGAACTTTTGTTACGATCAACTAGAAAATAACACTTTTAGTCAAGGAACTTTAGTTACGATCAACTAGGAAATAACACTTTTAACCCAAGGACTTTTATTACGATCAACTAGGAAAAACACTTTAAACGCAGGCACTTTTCTTACAATCAACTAGGAATTAACACTTTCAACCTAGGAAGTTTTTGTTACGAGTAAGTAGGAAATAACACTTTTAACCCAAGAGCTTTTGTAACGATCAACTAGGAAATAAGACTTTTAACCCAGGAACTTTTGTAACGATAAACTAGCAAATAACCGTTTTAGCCAAGGAACTTTTCTTACGATCAACTAGGAAACAACACTTTTAACCTAAGAATTTTCATTACGATCAACTAGGAAATAACAGTTTTAACCCTGGAACTTTTGTTACGATCAACTAGCAAATAACACTTTTAACCCAGGAACTTTTGTTATGATCAACTAGAAAATATCACTTGTACTCAAGGAACTTTTGGAACGATCAACTTGGATCGGTACTTTTAACCTAGGACCTTTTGTTGCGATCAGCTATGAAATAACACTTTTAACCCAGGACCATTTGTTACGATTAACTAGGAAATAACACTTTTACCTTAAAAGCTTTTGTTACAATCAATTAGGCAATAACACTTTTAACCCAGGCACTTATGTTACAATCAACTATAAAATAACACTTTTAGCAAAGCAACTTTTGTTAAGGTCAACCAAGAAATAACACTTTTAACACAGGAACTTTTGTAAAGATCAACTAGAAAATAACACTTTTAACCCAGGAACTTTTGTTACGATCAACTTGGAAATAATACTTCTAACACAGCAACTTTTGTTACGTTCAACTAGAAAATAACACTTTTAGCCAAGAAACTTTTGTTACGATAAACTAGGAAATAACACTTTTAACCCAGGAACTTCTGTTATGATCAACTATGAAATAACACTTTAACCCAGGAGCTTTTTTTACGATCAACTAGAAAATTATACTTTTAGCCTAACAAAACTTTTGTTACGATCAACTAGGAAATAACACTTTTAACCTAGGAACTTTTGTTAAGATCAACTAGGAAATAACACTTTAAACCAAGGAACTTTTGTTACGATCACCTAGGAAATAGTACTTTAAAAACATAGGAACTTTTGTTACGATCAACTAGGAAATAACACTTTTAACCCAGAACTTTTGTTAAGATCAACTAGAAAATAATACTTTAAACCCAGGCCCTTTTCTTATGATCAACTAGGAAATAACACTTTTAACCCAGTTACTTTTTTTTAGGATTAAATAAAAAAAAAACACTTTTAACCCAAGAGCTTTTGTTACGATTAACTAAGAAAAAACACTTTTAACTCAGGAACTTTTGTTAAGGTAAACTAGCAAATAACAGTTTTAGTGAAGGAACTTTTGTTCGATCAACTAGGAATAACACTTTTAACACAAGAACTTTTGTTACGATCAACTAGGAAATAACATTTTTAACCCTGGAACTTTTGTTAATATCAACTAGCAAATACTTCTTTTAACCCAGGAAGCTTTGTTACCATCAACTACAAAATAACACTTTTAGTCAAGGAAATTTTGGTACGATCAACTTAGAAATAGTACTTTTAACCTAGGAACGTTTGTTAAGATCAGGTAGGAAATAACACTTTTAACTTAGGACCATTTGTTACGATTAACTACCAAATTACACTTTTAACCCAGGAGCTTTTGTTACGATGAACTAGGAAATACCTCTTTTAACCCAGGCACTTTTGTTACGATCAACTAGGAAATAACACTTTTTACCCAGGAACTTTTGTTACGATCAACTAGGAAATAACACTTTTAACCAAGGAGCTTTTGTTACGATCAACTAGGAAATAAAACTTTTAACTTAGGCACTTTTGTTACGATCAACTAGGAAATAACACTTTTTAACCAGGAACATTTGTTACGATCAACAAGCAAATAACACTTTTAGCCAACAAACTTTTGTTACGATCAACTATGAAATAACACTTTTAGTCAAGGAACTTTTGGTACGATCAACTTTGAAATAGTACTTCTAACCTAGAAACTTTTGTTAGGATCAGCTAGAA
Source organism: Ceratothoa steindachneri (assembly GCA_963969495.1). Lineage (NCBI taxonomy): Eukaryota > Metazoa > Arthropoda > Malacostraca > Isopoda > Cymothoidae > Ceratothoa > Ceratothoa steindachneri. Next base: position 85,312,338 of record OZ018319.1, on the reverse strand, counting down.
AATTATACTTTTAACCCAGGACCATTTGTTTCGATGAACTTGCAAATTACACTTTTAACCCACGAGCTTTTGTTACGATCAACCAAGAAATACCACTTTTAACCCAGGTACTTTTGTTAGGATCAACTATGAAATAACACTTTTAGCAAAGGAACTTTGGTAAAGATCAACCGAAAAATAAAACTTTCAACACAGGAACTTTTGTTACGATCAACTAGAAAATAACACTTTTAGCCAAGAAACTTCTGTTATGATCAACAAGGAAATAACACTTTTAACCCAGGAACTTCTGTTATGATCAACTATGAAATAACACTTTAACCCAGGGGCTTTTTTTACGATCAACTAGAAAATTATACTTTTAGCATAAGAAACTTTTGTTACGATCAACTAGGAAATAACACTTTTAACCCAGGAACTTTTGTTAGGATCAACTAGGAAATAACACTTTGAACCCAGGAACTTTTGTTACGATCAACTGGGAAATAGTACTTTTAACCCAGGAACTTTTGTTACGATCAACTAGGAAATAAGACTTTTAACCCAGGAACTTTTGTTACGATCAACTAGGAAATAACACTTTTAGCCAAGAAACTTTTGTTACGATCAACTAGGAAATAACACTTTTAACCCAGGAACTTTTGTTAGGATCAACTAGGAAATAACACTTCAACCAAGGAACTTTTGTTACGATCAACTGGGAAATAGTACTTTTAACCCAGGAACTTTTGTTAGGATCAACTAGGAAATAACACTTTGAACCCAGGAAATTTTGTTACGATCAACTGGGAAATAGTACTTTTAACCCAGAACGTTTGTTACGATCAACTAGGAAATAAGACTTTTAACCCAGGAACTTTTGTTCCGATCAACTAGGAAATAACACTTAAAACCCAGGCACTTTTCTTACGATCAACTGAAAAATAAAACTTTTAACCCAGGAACTTTTTTACGATTAACTAGGAAATAACACTTTTAACTTAAGAGCTTTTGTTACGATCAACTAGAAAATAACACTTTTAGCCAAGAAACTTCTGTTATGATCAACAAGGAAATAACACTTTTAACCCAGGAACTTTTGTTACGATAAACTATTAAATAACAGTTTTAGCCAAGGAACTTTTGTTACGATCAACTAGGAAATAACACTTTTAACCCAAGAACTTTTGTTACGATCAACTAGGAAATAACAGTTTTATCCCTAAAACTTTTGTAACTATCAACTAGCAAATAATACTTTTAACCCAGGAACTTTTGTTACGATCAACTAGAAAATAACACTTTTAGTCAAGGAACTTTAGTTATGATCAACAAGAAAATAACACTTTTAACCCAGGCACTTTTCTTACGATCAACTGGGAAATAAAACTTTTAACCCAGGAACTTTTTTTACGATTAAATAGGAAATAACACTTTTAACTTAAGAGCTTTTGTTACGATCAACTAGGAAATAACACTTTTTACCCAGGAACTTTTGTTACGATAAACTAGTAAATAACAGATTTAGCCAAGGAACTTTTCTTACGATCAACTAGGAAATAACACCTTTAACCCAAGAACTTTTGTTACGATCAACTAGGAAATAACAGTTTTAAACCTGGAACTTTTGTTACGATCAACTAGCAAATAACACTTTTAACCCAGGAATTTTGTTACGATCAACTAGAAAATATCACTTGTAGTCAAGGAACTTTTGGAACGATCAACTTGGAAATGGTACTTTTAACCTAGGACCTTTTGTTACGATCAGCTATGAAATAACACTTTTAACCCAGGACCATTTGTTACGATTAACTAGGAAATAACACTTTTACCTTAAGAGCTTTTGTTACAATCAATTAGGCAATAACACTTTTAACCTAGGCACTTATGTTACAATCAACTATAAAATAACACTTTTAGCAAAGAAACTTTTGTTAAGGTCAACCAAGAAATAACACTTTAACTCAGGAACTTTTGTTACGGTAAACTAGCAAATAACAGTTTTAGCCAAGGAACTTTAGGCCGATCAACTTGGAATAACACTTTTACCTCTAGAACAATTTTTACGATCAACTAGGAAATAACACTTTTAACCTTGGAACTTTTGTTAATATCAACTAGCAAATACTTCTTTTAACCCAGGAACCTTTGTTACGATCAACTAGAAAATAACACTTTTAGTTTAAGGAACTTTTAGTACGATCAACTTAGAAATAGTACTTTTAACTTAGGAACGTTTGTTACGATCAGCTAGGAAATAACACTTTTAACTGAGGACCATTTGTTACGATTAACTACCAAATTTCACTTTTAACCCAGGAGCTTTTGTTACACACAACTAGGAAATAACTCTTTTAACCCAGGCACTTTTGTTACGATCAACTAGGAAATAACACTTTTTACCCAGGAACTTTTGTTACGATTAACTAGGAATTACACTTTTAACCAAGGAGCTTTTGTTACGATCAACTAAAGAAATAAAACTTTTAACCCAGGCACTTTTGTTACGATTAACTAGGAAATAACACTTTTTAACCAGGAACTTTTGTTACGATCAACTAGCAAATAACACTTTTAGCCAACGAACTTTTGAAACGATCAACTAGGAAATAACACTTTTAGTCAAGGAACTTTTGGTACGATCAACTTGGAAATAGTACTTCTAACCTAGAAACTTTTGTTAGGATCAGCTAGAAAATTATACTTTTAACCCAGGACAATTTGTTTCGATCAACTTGCAAATTACACTTTTAACCCAGGAGCTTTTGTTACGATCAACCAGGAAATAACACTTTTAACCCAAGTACTTTTGTTAAGATCAACTATGAAATAACACTTTTAGCAAAGGAACTTTTGTAAAGATCAACCCAAAAATAAAACTTTCAACACAGGAACTTTTGTTACGATCAACTAGAAAATAACACTTTTAGCCAAGAAACTTCTGTTATGATCAACAAGGAAATAACACTTTTAACCCAGGAACTTCTGTTATGATCAACTATGAAATAATACTTTAACCCAGGAACTTTTTTTACGATCAACTAGAAAATTATACTTTTAGCCTAAGAAACTTTTGTTACGATCAACTAGGAAATAACACTTTTAACCCAGGAACTTTTGTTAGGATCAACTAGGAAATAACACTTTTAACCCAGGAACTTTTGTTACGATCTACTGGGAAATAGTACTTTTAACCCAGGAACTTTTGTTATGATCAACTAGGAAATAACACTTTTAACCCAGGAACTTTTGTTACGATCAACTAGGAAATAACACTCTAAACCCAGGCACTTTTCTTACGATCAACTGGGAAATAGCACTTTTAACCCAGGAACTTTTTGTTACGATTAACTAGGAAATAACACTTTTAACCTAAGAGCTTTTGTTACGATCAACTAGGAAATAACACTTTTTACCCAGGAACTTTTGTTACGATAAACTAGTAAATAACAGTTTTAGCCAAGGAACTTTTGTTACGATCAACTAGGAAATAACACTTTTAACCCAAGAACTTTTGTTACGATCAACTAGGAAATAACAGTTTTAACCCTAAAACTTTTGTAACTATCAACTAGCAAATAATACTTTTAACCCAGGAACTTTTGTTACGATCAACTAGAAAATAACACTTTTAGTAAAGGAACTTTAGTTACGATCAACTAGGAAATAACACTTTTAACCCAAGGACTTTTGTTACGATCAACTAGGAAAAACACTTTAAACGCAGGCACTTTTCTTACGATCAACTAGGAATTAACACTTTTAACCTAGGAAGTTTTTGTTACGAGTAAGTAGGAAATAACACTTTTAACCCAAGAGCTTTTGTAACGATCAACTAGGAAATAAGACTTTTAACCCAGGAACTTTTGTTACGATAAACTAGCAAATAACCGTTTTAGCCAAGGAACTTTTCTTACGATCAACTAGGAAACAACACTTTTAACCTAAGAATTTTTATTACGATCAACTAGGAAATAACAGTTTTAACCCTGGAACTTTTGTTACGATCAACTAGCAAATAACACTTTTAACCCAGGAACTTTTGTTACGATCAACTAGAAAATATCACTTGTAGTCAAGGAACTTTTGGAACGATCAACTTGGATCGGTACTTTTAACCTAGGACCTTTTGTTGCGATCAGCTATGAAATAACACTTTTAACCCAGGACCATTTGTTACGATTAACTAGGAAATAACTCTTTTACCTTAAGAGCTTTTGTTACAATCAATAAGGCAATAACACTTTTAACCCAGGCACTTATGTTACAATCAACTATAAAATAACACTTTTAGCAAAGGAACTTTTGTTAAGGTCAACCAAGAAATAACACTTTTAACACAGGAACTTTTGTAAAGATCAACTAGAAAATAACACTTTTAACCCAGGTACTTTTGTTACGATCAACTAGGAAATAACACTTCTAACACAGCAACTTTTGTTACGATAAACTAGAAAATAACACTTTTAGCCAAGAAACTTTTGTTACGATAAACTAGGAAATTACACTTTTAACCCAGGAACTTCTGTTATGATCAACTATGAAATAACACTTTAACCCAGGAGCTTTTTTAACGATCAACTAGAAAATTATACTTTTAGCCTAACAAAACTTTTGTTACGATCAACTAGGAAATAACACTTTTAACCTAGTAACTTTTAAAAGATCAACTAGGAAATAACACTTTAAACCCAGAACTTTTGTTAAGATCAACTAGGAAATAACACTTTAAACCCAGGCCCTTTTCTTACGATCAACTAGGAAATAACACTTTTAACCCAGTCACTTTTTGTTAGGATTAACTAGAAAATAACACTTTTAACCCACGAGCTTTTGTTACGATTAACTAAGAAAAAACACTTTTAACTCAGGAACTTTTGTTACGGTAAACTAGCAAATAACAGTTTTAGTGAAGGAACTTTTGTTCGATCAACTAGGAATAACACTTTTAACACAAGAACTTTTGTTACGATCAACTAGGAAATAACAGTTTTAACCCTGGAACTTTTGTTAATATCAACTAGCAAATACTTCTTTTAACCCAGGAAGCTTTGTTACGATCAACTAGAAAATAACACTTTTAGTCAAGGAAATTTTGGTACGATCAACTTAGAAATAGTACTTTTAACCTAGGAACGTTTGTTACGATCAGCTAGGAAATAACAATTTTAACTTAGGACCATTTGTTACGATTAACTCCTAAATTACACTTTTAACCCAGGAGCTTTTGTTACGATGAACTAGAAAATACCTCTTTTAACCCAGGCACTTTTGTTACGATCAACTAGGAAATAACACTTTTTACCCAGGAACTTTTGTTAGGATCAACTAGGAAATAACACTTTTAACCCAGGAGTTTTTGTTACGATGAACTAGGAGATGAAACTTTTAACCCAGGCACTTTTGTTACGATCAACTAGGAAATAACACTTTTTAACCAGGAACTTTGGTTACGATCAACTAGCAAATAACACTTTAAGCCAACGAACTTTTGTTACGATCAACTAGGAAATAACACCTTTAGTTAAGGAACTTTTGGTACGATCAACTTGGAAATAGTACTTCTAACCTAGGAACTTTTTTTGTGGATCTGCTAGGAAATAATACTTTTAACCCAGGACCATTTTTTTTGATCAACTAGCAAATTACACTTTTTACCCAGGAGCTTTTGTTACGATCAACTAGGAAATAACACTTTTGACTCAGGTACTTTTGTTAGGATCAATTATGAAATAACACTTTTAGCAAACTAACTTTGGTAAAGATCAACCAAGAAATAAAACTTTTAAAATAGGAACTTTTGTTACGATCAACTAGAAAATAACACTTTTAACCTAGGAACTTTTGTTACGATCAACTAGAAAATGTCACTTTTAACACAGGAATTTTGTTACGATTAACTAGAAAAAACCACTTTTAGCCAAGAAACTTTTGTTACGATCAACTAGGAAATAACACTTTTAACCACGGAACTACTGTTATAATCAACTATGAAAAAACACTTTAACCTAGGAGCTTTTTAAACGATCAACTAGAAAAATTATACTTTTAGCATAAGAAACGTTTGTTACGATCAACTAGGAAATAACACTTTTAACCCTGGAACTTTTGTTCTGATCAACTGTGAAATAGTACTTTAACCACAGGAACTTTTGTTACGATCAACTAGGAAATAAAACTTTTAACCCAGGAACTTTTGTTACGATCAACTAGGAAATAACACTTTTAACCACGGAACTACTGTTATAATCAACTATGAAATAACACTTTAACCTAGGAGCTTTTTAAACGATCATCTAGAAAATTATACTTTTAGCCTAAGAAACGTTTGTTACGATCAACTAGGAAATAACACTTTTAACCCTGGAACTTTTGTTCTGATCAACTGTGAAATAGTACTTTAACCACAGGAACTTTTGTTACGATCAACTAGGAAATAAGACTTTTAACCCAGGAACTTTTGTTACGATAAACTAGCAAATAACCGTTTTAGCCAAGGAACTTTTCTTACGATCAACTAGGAAACAACACTTTTAACCTAAGAATTTTTATTACGATCAACTAGGAAATAACAGTTTTAACCCTGGAACTTTTGTTACGATCAACTAGCAAATAACACTTTTAACCCAGGAACTTTTGTTACGATCAACTAGAAAATATCACTTGTAGTCAAGGAACTTTTGGAACGATCAACTTGGATCGGTACTTTTAACCTAGGACCTTTTGTTGCGATCAGCTATGAAATAACACTTTTAACCCAGGACCATTTGTTACGATTAACTAGGAAATAACTCTTTTACCTTAAGAGCTTTTGTTACAATCAATAAGGCAATAACACTTTTAACCCAGGCACTTATGTTACAATCAACTATAAAATAACACTTTTAGCAAAGGAACTTTTGTTAAGGTCAACCAAGAAATAACACTTTTAACACAGGAACTTTTGTAAAGATCAACTAGAAAATAACACTTTTAACCCAGGTACTTTTGTTACGATCAACTAGGAAATAACACTTCTAACACAGCAACTTTTGTTACGATAAACTAGAAAATAACACTTTTAGCCAAGAAACTTTTGTTACGATAAACTAGGAAATTACACTTTTAACCCAGGAACTTCTGTTATGATCAACTATGAAATAACACTTTAACCCAGGAGCTTTTTTAACGATCAACTAGAAAATTATACTTTTAGCCTAACAAAACTTTTGTTACGATCAACTAGGAAATAACACTTTTAACCTAGTAACTTTTAAAAGATCAACTAGGAAATAACACTTTAAACCCAGAACTTTTGTTAAGATCAACTAGGAAATAACACTTTAAACCCAGGCCCTTTTCTTACGATCAACTAGGAAATAACACTTTTAACCCAGTCACTTTTTGTTAGGATTAACTAGAAAATAACACTTTTAACCCACGAGCTTTTGTTACGATTAACTAAGAAAAAACACTTTTAACTCAGGAACTTTTGTTACGGTAAACTAGCAAATAACAGTTTTAGTGAAGGAACTTTTGTTCGATCAACTAGGAATAACACTTTTAACACAAGAACTTTTGTTACGATCAACTAGGAAATAACAGTTTTAACCCTGGAACTTTTGTTAATATCAACTAGCAAATACTTCTTTTAACCCAGGAAGCTTTGTTACGATCAACTAGAAAATAACACTTTTAGTCAAGGAAATTTTGGTACGATCAACTTAGAAATAGTACTTTTAACCTAGGAACGTTTGTTACGATCAGCTAGGAAATAACAATTTTAACTTAGGACCATTTGTTACGATTAACTCCTAAATTACACTTTTAACCCAGGAGCTTTTGTTACGATGAACTAGAAAATACCTCTTTTAACCCAGGCACTTTTGTTACGATCAACTAGGAAATAACACTTTTTACCCAGGAACTTTTGTTAGGATCAACTAGGAAATAACACTTTTAACCCAGGAGTTTTTGTTACGATGAACTAGGAGATGAAACTTTTAACCCAGGCACTTTTGTTACGATCAACTAGGAAATAACACTTTTTAACCAGGAACTTTGGTTACGATCAACTAGCAAATAACACTTTAAGCCAACGAACTTTTGTTACGATCAACTAGGAAATAACACCTTTAGTTAAGGAACTTTTGGTACGATCAACTTGGAAATAGTACTTCTAACCTAGGAACTTTTTTTGTGGATCTGCTAGGAAATAATACTTTTAACCCAGGACCATTTTTTTTGATCAACTAGCAAATTACACTTTTTACCCAGGAGCTTTTGTTACGATCAACTAGGAAATAACACTTTTGACTCAGGTACTTTTGTTAGGATCAATTATGAAATAACACTTTTAGCAAACTAACTTTGGTAAAGATCAACCAAGAAATAAAACTTTTAAAATAGGAACTTTTGTTACGATCAACTAGAAAATAACACTTTTAACCTAGGAACTTTTGTTACGATCAACTAGAAAATGTCACTTTTAACACAGGAATTTTGTTACGATTAACTAGAAAAAACCACTTTTAGCCAAGAAACTTTTGTTACGATCAACTAGGAAATAACACTTTTAACCACGGAACTACTGTTATAATCAACTATGAAAAAACACTTTAACCTAGGAGCTTTTTAAACGATCAACTAGAAAAATTATACTTTTAGCATAAGAAACGTTTGTTACGATCAACTAGGAAATAACACTTTTAACCCTGGAACTTTTGTTCTGATCAACTGTGAAATAGTACTTTAACCACAGGAACTTTTGTTACGATCAACTAGGAAATAAAACTTTTAACCCAGGAACTTTTGTTACGATCAACTAGGAAATAACACTTTTAACCACGGAACTACTGTTATAATCAACTATGAAATAACACTTTAACCTAGGAGCTTTTTAAACGATCATCTAGAAAATTATACTTTTAGCCTAAGAAACGTTTGTTACGATCAACTAGGAAATAATACTTTTAACCCAGGAACTTTTGTTACGATCAACTGTGAAATAGTACTTTAACCACAGGAAATTTTGTTACGATCAACTCGGAAATAAAACTTTTAACCCAGGAACTTTTGTTACGATCAACTAGGAAATACCTCTTTTAACCCAGGCACTTTTGTCAAAATCAACTAGGAAATAACACTTTTAACCCAGGAACTTTTTGTTACGATTAACTAGGAAATAACACTTTTACCTTAAGAGCTTTTGTTACGATCAACTAGGAAATTTGACTTATAAACCAGGAACTTTTGTTACGATAAACTAGTAAATAACAATTTTAGCCAAGGAACTTTTGTTACGATCAACTAGGAAATAACACTTTTACCACAAGAACTTTTGTCACGATCAACTAGGAAATAACATTTTTAACCCTGGAACTTTTGTAACTATCAACTAGCAAATAATACTTTTAACCCAGCAACTTTTTTTACGATCAACTAGAAAATACACTTTTAGTCAAGGAACTTTTGTTACGACCATTTAGGAAATAACACTTTTAACCCAGGCACTTTTGTTACGATCAACTAGGAAATAACACTTTAAACCCAGGCACTTTTCTTACGATCAACTAGAAAATAACACTTTTAACCCAGGAAGTTTTTGTTACGAGAAAGTAGGAAATAACACTCTTTACCCAAGAGCTTTTGTTACGTTCAACTAGGAAATAACACTTTTAACCCAGGCACTTTTCTTACGATCAACTGGGAAATAACACTTTTAACCCAGGAACTTTTGTTACGATAAGCTAGTAGATAACAGTTTTAGCCAAGGAACTTTTGTTACGATCAACTAGGAAATAACACTTTTAACCAAAGAACTTTTGTTACGATACACTAGGAAATAACAGTTTTAACCCTGGAACTTTTGTAACTATCAACTAGCAAATAATACTTTTAACCCAAGAACCTTTGTTACGATCAACTAGAAAATAACACTTTTAGTCAAGGAACTTTAGTTACGATCAAATAGGAAATAACACTTTTAACCCAGGCACTTTTGTTAGGATCAACTAGGAAATAACACTTCAAACCCAGGCATTTTCTTACGATCAACTAGGAATTAACACTTTTAACCTAGGAAGTATTTGTTACGAGTAAGTAGGAAATAACACTTTTAAACCAAGAGCTTTTGTTACGATCAACTAGGAAAAACCACTTTTAACCCAGGAACTTTTGTTACGATAAACTAGCAAATAACAGTTTTAGCAAAGGAACTTTTCTTACGTTCAACTAGGAAATAACACTTAAAACCCAAGAACTTTTGTTACGATCAACTAGGAAATAACAGTTTTAACCCTGGAACTTTTGTTACGATCAACTAGCAAATAACACTTTTAACCCAGGAACTTTTGCTACGATCAACTAGAAAATATCCCTTTTAATCAAGGAACTTTTGGAACGATCAACTTGAAAATGGTACTTTTAACCTAGGACCTTTTGTTACGATCAGCTATGAAATAACACTTTTAACCCAGGAATATTTGTTACGATTAACTAGCAAATAACAGTTTTAGCTAAGGAACTTTTGTTCGATCAACTAGGAATAACACTTTCAACCCAGGCACTTATGTTAATATCAACTATGAAATAACACTTTTAGCAAAGCAACTTTTGGTAAGGTCAACAAAGAAATAACACTTTTAACACAGGAACTTTTGTAAAGATCAACTAGAAAAAAACACTTTTAACCCCGGAAATTTTGTTACAATCGACTAGGAAATAACACTTCTAACCCAGCAACTTTTGTTACGATCAACTAGAAGATAACACTTTTAGCCAAAAAACTTTTGTTACGATAAACTAGGAAATAACACTTTTAACCCAGGAACTTCTGTTATGATCAACTATGAAATAACACTTTGACCCAGGAGCTTTTTTAACGATCAACTAGAAAATTATACTTTTAGCCTAAGAAACTTTTGTTACGATTAACTAGGAAATAACACTTTTAACCCAGGAACGTTTTTTACGATCAACTAGCAAATAACACTTTTAGTCAAGGAACTTTTGTTAAGATGAACTAGGAAATAACACTTTCAACCCAGGAACTTTTGTTACGATCTACTAAGAAATAACAGTTTTAACCAAGGAACTTTTGTTACGATCAACTAGGAAATAAAACTTTTGACTCAGGTACTTTTGTTAGGATCAATTATGAAATAACACTTTTAGCAAACTAACTTTGGTAAAGATCAACCAAGAAATAAAACTTTTAAAATAGGAACTTTTGTTACGATCAACTAGAAAATAACACTTTTAACCTAGGAACTTTTGTTACAATCGACTAGGAAATAACACTTCTAACCCAGCAACTTTTGTTACGATCAACTAGAAGATAACACTTTTAGCCAAAAAACTTTTGTTACGATAAACTAGGAAATAACACTTTTAACCCAGGAACTTCTGTTATGATCAACTATGAAATAACACTTTAACCCAGGAGTTTTTTTAACGATCAACTAGAAAATTATACTTTTAGCCTAAGAAACTTTTGTTACGATTAACTAGGAAATAACACTTTTAACCCAGGAACGTTTTTTACGATCAACTAGCAAATAACACTTTTAGTCAAGGAACTTTTGTTAAGATGAACTAGGAAATAACACTTTCAACCCAGGAACTTTTGTTACGATCTACTAAGAAATAACAGTTTTAACCAAGGAACTTTTGTTACGATCAACTAGGAAAAACTACTTTTAGTCAGGGAACTTTTGTTACGATCAACTAGGAAATAACACTTTTAACCTTAGGAAATTTGTTACGATTAACTAGGTAATAACACTTTTAACCCAGGAACATTTGTAATGATTAACTAGGAAATAACACTTTTAACCCAGGAACTTTTGTTACGATCAACTAGAAAATAACACTTTTAGCCAAGGAACTTTTGTTACGATTAACTAGGAAATAACACTTTTAACCCAGGAACTTTTTTTACGATCAACTAGCAAATAACACTTTTAGTCAAGGAACTTTTGTTAAGATGAACTAGGAAATAACACTTTTAACCCAGGAACTTTTGTTACGATAAACTAGCAAATAACAGTTTTAGCCAAGGAACTTTGGTTACGATCAACTAGAAAATTATACTTTTAGCCTAAGGAACTTTTGTTACGATCAACTAGGTAATTACACTTTTAACCCCGGAACTTTTGTTAGGATCAACTAGGAAATGACACTTTCAACCCAGGAACTTTTGTTACGATCACCTAAGAAATAGTACTTTTAACATAGGAACTTTTGTTACGATCAACTAGGAAATAAAACTTTTTAACCAGGAACTTTTGTTACGATCAACTAGCAAATAACACTTTTAGTCAAGGAACTTTTGGTACGATCAACTTGGAAATAGTACTTCTTACCTATGAACTTTTGTTACGATCAGCTAGGAAATAACACTATTAACCCAGGACCATTTGTTACAATCAACTAGCAAATTATACTTTTAACCCAGGAGCTTTTGTTACGATCAACTAGGAAATAACACCTTCAACCCAGGAACTTTTGTTACGATCAACTAGATAATAACAGTTTTAACCAGGAGCTTTTGTTACAATCAACTAGGAAATAAAACTTTTATCCCAGGCACTTTTGTTACAATCAACTAGGAAATAACACTTTGAACCCAGGAACTTTTGTGACGATCAACTAGGAAAAACCAATTTTATTCAAGGAACTTTTGTTACGATCAACTAGGAAATAACACTTTTAACTCAGGAACCTTTGTTTCGATTAACTAGGAAATAACACTTTCAACCCAAAAACTTTTGTTACGATCAACTAGAAAATAACACTTTTAGCCAAGAAACTTTTGTTACGATCAACTAGGAAATAACACTTTTAACCCAGGAACTTTTGTTTTTATCAAATATGAAAAACCACTTTAACCCAGGAGATTTCGTTACGATCAACTATGAAATAACACTTTTAACCCAGCAACTTTTGTTACGATGAACTAGGAAACAACACTTTAAGCCAGGAACTTTTGTTACGATCAACTAGAAAATAACACTTTTATTCAAGGAACTTTTGGTACGATCAATTTGGAAAATAGTACTTTTACCCTAGGAACTTTTGTTATGATCAGCTAGGAAATAACACTTTCAACCCAGGTCATTTGTTACGAACAACTAGGAAATAACACCTTCAACCCAGAAACTTTTGTTACGATCAACTAGATAATAACAGTTTTAACCAGGAGCTTTTGTTACAATCAACTAGGAAATGAAACTTTTAACCCAGGCACTTTTGTTACGATCAACTAGGAAATAACACTTTGAACACAGAAACATTTGTGACGATCAACTATGAAAAACCAATTTTAGTCAAGGAACTTTTGTTACGATCAACTAGAAAATAATACTTTTAACCCAGCAACTTTTGTTACGATCAACTAGCAAATAACACTTTTAGTCAAGGAACATTTGTTACGATCAACTAGGAAATAACACTTTTAACCCAGGAACTTTTGTTACGATAAACTAGCAAATAACAGTTTTATCCAAGGAACTTTTGTTACGATCAATTAGAAAATTATACTTTTAGCCTAAGGAACTTTTGTTACGATCAACTAGGTAATAACACTTTTAACCCAGGAACTTTTGTTAGGATCAACTAGGAAATGACACTTTGAACCCAGGAACTTTTGTTACGATCACCTGGGAAATAGTACTTTTAACATAGAAACTTTTGTTACGATCAACTAGAAAATAACACTTTTATTCAAGGAAACTTTGGTACGATCAACTAGGAAATAACACTTTAAACCCAGGCACTTTTGTTAAGATCAACTAGAAAATAACACTTTTAACCCAGGAACTTTTGTTACGATCAACTAGGAAATAACACTTTTAACCCAGGAACTTTTGTTACGATCAACTAGGAAATAACACTTTAAACCCAGGCACTTTTCTTACGATCAACTAGGAAATAACACTTTTAACCCAGGAACTTTTTATTACGATTAACGAGGAAATAACACTTTTAACTTAAGAGCTTTTGTTACGTTCAACTAGGAAATAACACTTTTAACCCAGGAACTTTTGTTACGTTAAACTAGTAAATAACAGTTTTAGACAAGTAACTTTTGTTACAATCAACTAGGAAATAACACTTTAACCCAAGAACTTTTGTTACGATTAACTAGGAAATAATAGTTTTAACCTTGAAACTTTTGTTCCGATCAACTAGGAAATAACACTTTTAAACCAGGAACTTTTGTTAAGATCAACTAGGAAATAACACTTTTAAACCAGGAACTTTTGTTACGATCAACTGGGAAATAGTACTTTTAACCCAGGAACTTTTGTTACGATCAACTAGGAAATAACACTTTTAACCAAGGAACTTTCGTTACGATCAACTAGGAAATAACACTTTAAACCCAGGCACTTTTCCTACGATCAACTAGGAAATAACACTTTTAACCCAGGAACTTTTTGTTACTATTAACTAGGAAATAACACTTTTAACTTAAGAGCTTTTGTTACGATCAACTAGGAAATAACACTTTTAACCCAGGAACTTTTGTTACGTTAAACTAGTAAATAACAGTTTTAGCCAAGTAACTTTTGTTACGATCAACTAGGAAATAACACCTCAACCCAAAAACTTTTGTTAAGATCAACTAGGAAATAAGACTTTTAACCCTGGAACTTTTGTTACGATCAACTAGAAAATAACACTTTTATTCAAGGAACTTTTGGTACGATCAGCTTGGAAATAGTACTTTTAACCTAGGAACTTTTGTTACGATCAGCTAGAAAATAACACTTTCAACCAGGACCTTTTGTTACGATCAACTAGGAAATAACACTTTTAACCCAGGAACTTTTGTTACGATCAACTAGGAAATACCAGTTTTAACCCAGGGTCTTTTGTTACAATCAACTAGGAAATAAAACTTTTAACCCAGGCACTTTTGTTACGATCAACTAGGAAATAACACTTTGAACCCAGGAACTTTTGTTACGATCAACTAGGAAAAACCACTTTTAGTCAAGGAACTTTTGTTACGATGAACTAAGAAAAAACACTTTAACTCAGGAACTTGTGTTACGATCAACTAGGGAATAACACTTTTAACCAGTGAAAATTTGTTATGATTAACAAGGAAATAACACTTTTAACCCAGGAACTTTTGTTAGGATCAACTAGAAAATAACACTTTTAGCCAAGGAACTTTTTGTTAGGATAACCAAGGAAATAACACTTTTAACCCAAGAGCTTTTGTTACGATCAACTAAGAAATAACACTTTAAACCCAGGACCTTTTGTTACGATAAACTAGCAAATAACACTATTAGTCAAGGAACTTTTTGGACGAACAACTTAGAAATAGTACTTTTAACCTAGGAACGTTTGTGAAGATCAGCTAGGAAATAACACTTTTAACCGAGGACCATTTGTTACGATCAACTACCAAATTACACTTTTAACTCAGGGGCTTTTGTTACCATCAACTAGGAAATAACACTTTTAATTCAGGCACGTTTGTTACGATCAACTAGGAAAAAACACTTTTTACCCAGGAACTTTTGTTACGATCAACTAGAAATTACACTTTTAACCCAGGAGCTTTTGTTGCGATCATCTAGGAAATAAAACTTTTAACCAAGGCACTTTTGTTGCGATCAACTAGGAAATAACACTTTTAACCCCGTTACTTTTGTTACGTTAAACTAGTAAATAACAGTTTTAGCCAAGTAACTTTTGTTACGATCAACTAGGAAATAACACTTTAACCCAAGAACTTTTGTTACGATCAACTAGGAAAAACCACTTTTAGTCAAGGAACTTTTGTTACGATGAACTAAGAAAAAACACTTTAACTCAGGAACTTGTGTTACGATCAACTAGGGAATAACACTTTTAACCAGTGAAAATTTGTTATGATTAACAAGGAAATAACACTTTTAACCCAGGAACTTTTGTTAGGATCAACTAGAAAATAACACTTTTAGCCAAGGAACTTTTTGTTAGGATAACCAAGGAAATAACACTTTTAACCCAAGAGCTTTTGTTACGATCAACTAAGAAATAACACTTTAAACCCAGGACCTTTTGTTACGATAAACTAGCAAATAACACTATTAGTCAAGGAACTTTTTGGACGAACAACTTAGAAATAGTACTTTTAACCTAGGAACGTTTGTGAAGATCAGCTAGGAAATAACACTTTTAACCGAGGACCATTTGTTACGATCAACTACCAAATTACACTTTTAACTCAGGGGCTTTTGTTACCATCAACTAGGAAATAACACTTTTAATTCAGGCACTTTTGTTACGATCAACTAAGAAAAAACACTTTTTACCCAGGAACTTTTGTTACGATCAACTAGAAATTACACTTTTAACCCAGGAGCTTTTGTTGCGATCATCTAGGAAATAAAACTTTTAACCAAGGCACTTTTGTTGCGATCAACTAGGAAATAACACTTTTAACCCCGTTACTTTTGTTACGTTAAACTAGTAAATAACAGTTTTAGCCAAGTAACTTTTGTTACGATCAACTAGGAAATAAGACTTTTAACCCTGGAAATTTTGTTACGATCAACTAGCTAATAACACTTTTAACCCAGGAACTTTTGTTACGATCAACAAGAAAATTACCCTTTTATTCAAGGAACTTTTGGTACGATCAGCTTGGAAATAGTACTTTCAACCTAGGAACTTTTGTTACGATCAGCTAGGAAATAACACTCTTAACCAAAACATTTTGTTACGATCAAATAGGAAATAACACTTTTAACCCAGGAACTTTTGTTACGATCAACTAGGAAATAACACTTTTAACCAAGGAACTTTTGTTACAATCAACTAGGAAATAAAACTTTTAACCCAGGCACTTTTGTTACGATCAACTAGGAAATAACACTTTGAACCCAGGAAGTTTTGTTACGATCAACTAGCAACCCACTTTTAGTCAAGGAACTTTTGTTACGATCAACTAGGAAATAACACTTTTAACTCAGGAACTTTTGTTACGATCAACTAGGAAATAACACTTTTAACGAGGGAAAGTTTGTTATGATTAACAAGGAAATAATACTTTTAACCCAGGAACTTTTGTTAGGATCAACTAGAAAATAACACTTTTAGCCAAGGAACTTTTTATGGGGTATAACTAGGAAGTAACACTTTTAACCCAAGAGCTTTTGTTACGATCAACTAAGAAATAACACTTTTAACCCAGGAACTTTTGTTACGATAAACTAGCATATAACAGTTTTAGCAAAGGAACTTTTGTTACGATCAACTAAGAAATAACAGTTTTAACCCAGGAACTTTTGTTACTATTAACTAGCAAATAATAATTTTAACCCAGGAACTTTTGTTACGATCAACTAGAAAATAACACTTTTAGTCAAGGAACTTTTTGTACAATCAACTTGGAAATAGTACTTTTAACCTAGGAACGTTTGTTACGATCAGCTAGGAAATAACACTTTTAACCGAGGACCATTTGTTACGATCAACTACCAAATTACACTTTTAACCCAGGAGCTTTTGTTCCGATCAACTAGGAGATAACACTTTCAACTCAGGCACTTTTTTTACGATCAACAAGGAAAAAACACTTTTTACCCAGGAACTTTTGTTACGATCAACTAGAAAAAACACTTTAAACCAAGGAGCTTTTGTTGCGATCATCTAGGTTTTAAAACTTTTTACCAAGGCACTCTTGTTACGATCAACTAGGAAAGAACACTTTTAGCCAAGGAACTTTTGTTACGATCAACTAGGAAATAACACTTTTAACCCAGGAACTTTTGTTTTTATCAACTATGAAAAACCACTTTAACCCAGGAGATTTCGTTACGATCAACTAGGAAATAACAATTTTAACCCAGCAACTTTTTTTACGATCAACTAGGAAACAAGACTTTTAATCCAGGAACTTTTGTTACGATCAACTAGGAAATAACACTTTTAACCCAGGAACTTTTGTTACGATCAACTGGAAAATAGTACTTTTACCCCTGAACTTTTGTTACGATCAACTAGGAAATAACACTTTTAACCAAGCAACTTTTGTTACGATCAACTAGGAAATAACACTTTAAACCGAGGCACTTTTCTTACGATCAACTAGGAAATAACACTTTTAACCCAGGAATTTTTTGTTACGATTAACTAGGAAATAACACTTTAACCCAGGAGCTTTTGTTACGATCAACTAGGAAATAACACTTTTAACCCAGCATCTTTTGTTACGATCAACTAGGAAACAAGACTTTTAATCCAGGAACTTTTGTTACGATCAACTAGGAAATAACACTTTTAACCCAGGAACTTTTGTTACGATCAACTGGAAAATAGTACTTTTACCCCTGAACTTTTGTTACGATCAACTAGGAAATAACACTTTTAACCAAGGAACTTTCGTTACGATCAACTAGGGAATAACACTTTAAACCCAGGCACTTTTCTTACGATCAACTAGATAATAACAGTTTTAACCAGGAGCTTTTGTTACAATCAACTAGGAAATAAAACTTTTAACCCAGGCACTTTTGTTACAATCAACTAGGAAATAACACTTTGAACCCAGGAACTTTTGTGACGATCAACTAGGAAAAACCAATTTTAGTCAAGGAACTTTTGTTACGATCAACTAGGAAATAACACTTTTAACTCAGGAACTTTTGTTACGATTAACTAGGAAATAACACTTTTAACCCAGGAACTTTTGTTACGATCAACTGGGATATAGTACTTTTAACCCAGGAACTTTTGTTACGATCAACTAGGAAATAACACTTTTAACCCAGGAACTTTCGTTACGATCAACTAGGAAATAACACTTTAAACCCAGGCACTTTTCTTACGATCAACTAGGAAATAACACTTTTAACCCAGGAACTTTTTGTTACTATTAACTAGGAAATAACACTTTTAACTTAAGAGCTTTTGTTACGATCAACTAGGAAATAACACTTTTGACCCAGGAACTTTTGTTACGTTAAACTTGTAAATACGAGTTTTAGCCAAGTAACTTTTGTTACGATCAACTAGGAAATAACACTTTAACCCAAGAACTTTTGTTACGATCAACTAGGAAATAAGACTTTAAACCCTGGAACTTTTGTTACGATCAACTAGATAATAACACTTTTAACCCAGGAACTTTTGTTAAGATCAACTAGAAAATAACACTCTTATTTAAGGAACTTTTGGTACGATCAGCTTGGAAATAGTACTTTTAACCTAGAACCTTTTGTTAGGATCAGCTAGGAAATAACACTTTCAACCCAGGTCCTTTTGTTATGATCAACTAGGAAATAACACCTTCAACCCAGGAACTTTTGTTACGATCAACTAGATAATAACAGTTTTAACCAGGAGCTTTTGTTACAATCAACTAGGAAATAAAACTTTTATCGCAGGAACTTTTGTGACGATCAACTAGGAAAAACCAATTTTATTCAAGGAACTTTGGTTACGATCAACTAGGAAATAACACTTTTAACTCAGGAACCTTTGTTACGATTAACTAGGAAATAACACTTTTGAACCAGGAACATTTGTTATGATTAACTAGGAAATAACACTTTTCACCCAAAAACTTTTGTTACGATCAACTAGAAAATAACACTTCTAGCCAAGGAAATTTTGTTACGATCAACTAGGAAATAACACTTTTAACCCAGGAACTTTTGTTTTTATCAAATATGAAAAACCACTTTAACCCAGGAGATTTCGTTACGATCAACTATGAAATAACACTTTTACCCAGCAACTTTTGTTACGATCAACTAGGAAACAACACTTTCAGCCAGGAACTTTTGTTACGATCAACTAGAAAATAACACTTTTATTCAAGGAACTTTTGGTACGATCAATTTGGAAAATAGTACTTTTACCGTAGGAACTTTTGTTATGATCAGCTAGTAAATAACACTTTCAACTCAGGTCCTTTTGTTACGAACAACTAGGAAATAACACCTTCAACCCAGAAACTTTTGTTATGATCAACTAGATAATAACAGTTTTAACTAGGAGCTTTTGTTACAATCAACTAGGAAATGAAACTTTTAACCCAGGCACCTTTGTTACGATCAACTAGGAAATAACACTTTGAACAAAGAAACTTTTGTGACGATCAAATAGGAAAAACCAATTTTAGTCAAGGAACTTTTGTTACGATCAACTAGGAAATAACACTTTTAACCCAGCAACTTTTGTTACGATCAACTAGCAAATAACACTTTTAGTCAAGGAACTTTTGTTACGATCAACTAGAAAATAACACTTTTAACCCAGGAACTTTTGTTACGATAAACTAGCAAATAACAGTTTTATCCAAGGAACTTTTGTTACGATCAATTAGAAAATTATACTTTTAGCCTAAGGAACTTTTGTTACGATCAACTAGGTAATAACACTTTTAACCCAGGAACTTTTGTTAGGATCAACTAGGAAATGACACTTTGAACCCAGGAACTTTTGTTACGATCACCTGGGAAATAGTACTTCTAACATAGGAACTTTTGTTACGATAACTAGAAAATAACACTTTTATTTAAGGAAACTTTGGTACGATCAACTAGGAAATAACACTTTAAACCCAGGCACTTTTGTTAAGATCAACTAGAAAATAACACTTTTAACCCAGGAACTTTTGTTACGATCAACTAGGAAATAACACTCTTAACCCAGGAACTTTTGTTACGATCAACTAGGAAATAACACTTTAAACCCAGGCACTTTTCTTACGATCAACTAGGAAATAACACTTTTAACCCAGGAACTTTTTGTTACGATTAACGAGGAAATAACACTTTTAACTTAAAAGCTTTAGTTACGTTCAACTAGGAAATAACACTTTTAACCCAGGAACTTTTGTTACGTTAAACTAGTAAATAACAGTTTTAGACAAGTAACTTTTGTTACAATCAACTAGGAAATAACACTTTAACCCAAGAACTTTTGTTACGATTAACTAGGAAATAATAGTTTTAACCTTGAAACTTTTGTTCCGATCAACTAGGAAATAACACTTTTAAACCAGTAACTTTTGTTACGATAAACTAGCAAATAACAGTTTTATCCAAGGAACTTTTGTTACGATCAATTAAAAAATTATACTTTTAGCCTAAGGAACTTTTGTTACGATCAACTAGGTAATAACACTTTTAACCCAGGAACTTTTGTTAGGATCAACTAGGAAATGACACTTTGAACCCAGAAACTTTTGTTACGATCACCTGGGAAATAGTACTTTTAACATAGGAACTTTTGTAACGATCAACTAGAAAATAACACTTTTATTTAAGGAAACTTTGGTACGATCAACTAGGAAATAACACTTTAAACCCAGGCACTTTTGTTAAGATCAACTAGAAAATAACACTTTTAACCCAGGAACTTTTGTTACGATCAACTAGGAAATAACACTCTTAACCCAGGAACTTTTGTTACGATCAACTAGGAAATAACACTTTAAACCCAGGCACTTTTCTTACGATCAACTAGGAAATAACACTTTTAACCCAGGAACTTTTTGTTACGATTAACGAGGAAATAACACTTTTAACTTAAGAGCTTTAGTTACGTTCAACTAGGAAATAACACTTTTAACCCAAGAACTTTTGTTACGTTAAACTAGTAAATAACAGTTTTAGACAAGTAACTTTTGTTACAATCAACTAGGAAATAACACTTTAACCCAAGAACTGTTGTTACGATTAACTAGGAAATAATAGTTTTAACCTTGAAACTTTTGTTCCGATCAACTAGGAAATAACACTTTTAAACCAGGAACTTTTGTTACGATCATCTGGGAAATAGTACTTTTAACCCAGGAACTTTTGTTACGATCAACTAGGAAATAACACTTTTAACCAAGGAACTTTCGTTACGATCAACTAGGAAATAACACTTTAAACCCAGGTACTTTTCCTACGATCAACTAGGAAATAACACTTTTAACCCAGGAACTTTTTGTTACTATTAACTAGGAAATAACACTTTTAACTTAAGAGCTTTTGTTACGATCAACTAGGAAATAACACTTTTAACCCAGGAACTTTTGTTACGTTAACTAGTAAATAACAGTTTTAGCTAAGTAACTTTTGTTACGATCAACTAGGAAATAACACCTTAACCCAAGAACTTTTGTTAAGATCAACTAGGAAATAAGACTTTTAACCCTGGAACTTTTGTTACGATCAACTAGCTAATAACACTTTTAACCCAGGAACTTTTGTTACGATCAGCCAGAAAATAACACTTTTATTCAAGGAACTTTTGGTACGATCAGCTTGGAAATAGTACTTTTAACCTAGGAACTTTTGTTACGATCAGCTAGGAAAAAAACACTTTCAACCAGGACCTTTTGTTACGATCAACTAGTAAATAACACTTTTAACCCAGGAATTTTTGTTACGATCAACTAGGAAATAACAGTTTTAACCCAAAGTCTTTTGTGACAATCAACTTGGAAATAAAACTTTTAACCCAGGCACTTTTGTTACGATCAACTAGGAAATTACACTTTGAACCCAGGAACTTTTGTTACGATCAACTAGGAAAAACCACTTTTAGTCAAGGAACTTTTGTTACGATCAACTAGGAAATAACACTTTTAACTCAGGAACTTGTGTTACGATCAACTAGGGAATAACACTTTTAACCAGTGAAAATTTGTTATGATTAACAAGGAAATAACACTTTTAACCCAGGAACTTTTGTTAGGATCAACTAGAAAATAACACCTTTAGCCAAGGAACTTTTTGTTAGGATAACCTAGGAAATAACACTTTTAACCCAAGAGCTTTTGTTACGATCAACTAAGAAATAACGCTTTAAACCCAGGACCTTTTGTTACGATAAACTAGCAAATAACCCTATTAGTCAAGGAACTTTTTGTACGAACAACTTAGAAATAGTACTTTTAACCTAGGAACGTTTGTGAAGATCAGCTAGAAAATAACACTTTTAACCGAGGACCATTTGTTACGATCAACTACCAAATTACACTTTTAACCCAGGAGCTTTTGTTACGATCAACTAGGAAATAACACTTTTAACTCAGGCACTTTTGTTACGATCAAATAGGAAAAAACACTTTTTACCCAGGAACTTTTGTTACGATCAACTAGAAAAAAACACTTTTAACCCAGGAGCTTTTGTTGCGATCATCTAGGAAATAAAACTTTTAACCAAGGCACTTTTGTTGCGATCAACTAGGAAATAACACTTTTAACCCAGGAACTTTTGTTACGTTAAACTAGTAAATAACAGTTTTAGCCAAGTAACTTTTGTTACGATCAACTAGGAAATAACACTTTAACCCAAGAACTTTTGTTACGATCAACTAGGAAATAAGACTTTTAACCCTGGAACTTTTGTTACGCGCAACTAGCTAATAACACTTTTAACCCACGAACATTTGTTACGATCAACAAGAAAATTACCCTTTTATTCAAGGAACCTTTGGTACGATCAGCTTGGAAATAGTACTTTTAACCTAGAAACTTTTGTTACGATCAGCTAGGAAATAACACTCTTAACCAAAACATTTTGTTACGATCAACTAGGAAATAACACTTTTAACCCAGGAACTTTTGTTACGATCAACTAGGAAATAACAGTTTTAACCCAGGGTCTTTTGTTACAATCAACTAGGAAATAAAACTTTTAACCCAGGCACTTTTGTTACGATCAACTAGGAAACAACACTTTGAACCCAGGAACTTTTGTTACGATCAACTAGCAACCCACTTTTAGTCAAGGAACTTTTGTTACGATCAACTAGGAAATAACACTTTTAACCCAGGAACTTTTGTTAGGATCAACTATGAAATGACACTTTGAACCCAGGAACTTTTGTTACGATCACCTGGGAATTTGTACTTTTAACATAGGAACTTTTGTTACGATCAACTAGAAAATAACACTTTTATTTAAGGAAACTTTGGTACGATCAACTAGGAAATAACACTTTAAACCCAGGCACTTTTGTTAAGATCAACTAGAAAATAACACTTTTAACCCAGGAACTTTTGTTACGATCAACTAGGAAATAACACTCTTAACCCAGGAACTTTTGTTACGATCAACTAGGAAATAACACTTTAAACCCAGGCACTTTTCTTACGATCAACTAGGAAATAACACTTTTAACCCAGGAACTTTTTGTTACGATTAACGAGGAAATAACACTTTTAACTTAAGAGCTTTAGTTACGTTCAACTAGGAAATAACACTTTTAACCCAGGAACTTTTGTTACGTTAAACTAGTAAATAACAGTTTTAGACAAGTAACTTTTGTTACAATCAACTAGGAAATAACACTTTAACCCAAGAACTTTTGTTACGATTAACTAGGAAATAATAGTTTTAACCTTGAAACTTTTGTTCCGATCAACTAGGAAATAACACTTTTAAACCAGTAACTTTTGTTAAGATCAACTAGGAAATAACACTTTTAAACCAGGAACTTTTGTTACGATCAACTGGGAAATAGTACTTTTAACCCAGGAACTTTTGTTACGATCAACTAGGAAATAACACTTTTAACCAAGGAACTTTCGTTACGATCAACTAAGAAATAACACTTTAAACCCAGGCACTTTTCCTACGATCAACTAGGAAATAACACTTTTAACCCAGGAACTTTTTGTTACTATTAACTAGGAAATAACACTTTTAACTTAAGAGCTTTTGTTACGATCAACTAGGAAATAACACTTTTAACCCAGGAAATTTTGTTACGTTAAACTAGTAAATAACAGTTTTAGCCAAGTAACTTTTGTTACGATCAACTAGGAAATAACACCTCAACCCAAGAACTTTTGTTAAGATCAACTAGGAAATAAGAATTTTAACCCTGGAACTTTTGTTAAGATCAACTAGCTAATAACACTTTTAACCCAGGAACTTTTATTACGATCAACTAGAAAATAACACTTTTATTCAAGGAACTTTTGGTACGATCAGCTTGGAAATAGTACTTTTAACCTAGGAACTTTTGTTACGATCAGCTAGGAAATAACACTTTCAACCAGGACCTTTTGTTACGATCAACTAGGAAATAACACTTTTAACCCAGGAATTTTTGTTACGATCAACTAGGAAATAACAGTTTTAACCCAGGGTCTTTTGTTACAATCAACTAGGAAATAAAACTTTTAACCCAGGCACTTTTGTTATGATCAACTAGGAAATTACACTTTGAACCCAGGAACTTTTGTTACGATCAACTAGGAAAAACCACTTTTAGTCAAGGAAATTTTGTTACGATCAACTAGGAAATAACACTTTTAACTCAGGAACTTGTGTTACGATCAACTAGGGAATAACACTTTTAACCAGTGAAAATTTTGTTATGATTAACAAGGAAATAACACTTTTAACCCAGGAACTTTTGTTAGGATCAACTAGAAAATAACACCTTTAGCCAAGGAACTTTTTGTTAGGATAACCTAGGAAATAACACTTTTAACCAAAGAGCTTTTGTTACGATCAACTAAGAAATAACACATTAAACCCAGGACCTTTTGTTACGATAAACTAGCAAATAACACTATTAGTCAAGGAACTTTTTGTACGAACAACTTAGAAATAGTACTTTTAACCTAGGAACGTTTGTGAAGATCAGCTAGAAAATAACACTTTAAACCGAGGACCATTTGTTACGATCAACTACCAAATTACACTTTTAACCCAGGAGCTTTTGTTACGATCAACTAGGAAATAACACTTTTAACTCAGGCACTTTTGTTACGATCAACTAGGAAAAAACACTTTTTACCCAGGAACTTTTGTTACGATCAACTAGAAAAAAACACTTTTAACCTAGGAGCTTTTGTTGCGATCATCTAGGAAATAAAACTTTTAACCAAGGCACTTTTGTTGCGATCAACTAGGAAATAACACTTTTAACCCAGGAACTTTTGTTACGTTAAACTAGTAAATAACAGTTTTAGCCAAGTAACTTTTGTTACGATCAACTAGGAAATAACACTTTAACCCAAGCACTTTTGTTACGATCAACTAGGAAATAAGACTTTTAACCCTGGAACTTTTGTTACGATCAACTAGCTAATAACACTTTTAACCCAGGAACATTTGTTACGATCAACAAGAAAATTACCCTTTTATTCAAGGAACTTTTGGTACGATCAGCTTGGAAATAGTACTTTTAACCTAGAAACTTTTGTTACGATCAGCTAGGAAATAACACTCTTAACCAAAACATTTTGTTACGATAAACTAGGAAATAACACTTTTAACCCAGGAACTTTTGTTACGATCAACTAGGAAATAACAGTTTTAACCCAGGGTCTTTTGTTACAATCAACTAGGAAATAAAACTTTTAACCCAGGCACTTTTGTTACGATCAACTAGGAAATAACACTTTGAACCCAGGAACTTTTGTTACGATCAACTAGCAACCCACTTTTAGTCAAGGAACTTTTGTTACGATCAACTAGGAAATAACACTTTTAACTCAGGAACTTTTGTTACGATCAACTAGGAAATAACACTTTTAACGAGGGAAAGTTTGTTATGATTAACAAGGAAATAACACTTTTAACCCAGGAACTTTTGTTAGGATCAACTAGAAAATAACACTTTTAGCCAAGGAACTTTTTGTGGGGTATAACTAGGAAGTAACACTTTTAACCCAAGAGCTTTTGTTACGATCAACTAAGAAATAACACTTTTAACCCAGGAACTTTTGTTACGATAAACTAGCATATAACAGTTTTAGCAAAGGAACTTTTGTTACGATCAACTAAGAAATAACAGTTTTAACCCAGGAACTTTGGTTACTACTAACTAGCAAATAATAATTTTACCCAGGAACTTTTGTTACGATCAACTAGAAAATAACACTTTTAGTCAAGGAACTTTTTGTACAATCAACTTAGAAATAGTACTTTTAACCTAGGAACGTTTGTTACGATCAGCTAGGAATTAACACTTTTAACCGAGGACCATTTGTTACGATCAACTACCAAATTACACTTTTAACCCAGGAGCTTTTGTTACGATCAACTAGGAGATAACACTTTAAACTCAGGCAATTTTTTTACGATCAACAAGGAAAAAACACTTTTTACCCAGGAACTTTTGTTACGATCAACTAGAAAAAACACTTTTAACCAAGGAGCTTTTGTTGCGATCATCTAGGAAATAAAACTTTTAACCAAGGCACTCTTGTTACGATCAACTAGGAAATAACACTTTTAGCCAAGGAACTTTTGTTACGATCAACTAGGAAATAACACTTTTAACCCAGGAACTTTTGTTTTTATCAACTATGAAAATCACTTTAACCCAGGAGATTTCGTTACGATCAACTAGGAAATAACAATTTTAACCCAGCAACTTTTGTTACGATCAACTAGGAAACAAGACTTTTAATCCAGGAACTTTTGTTACGATCAACTAGGAAATAACACTTTTAACCCAGGAACTTTTGTTACGATCAACTGGAAAATAATACTTTTACCCCTGAACTTTTGTTACGATCAACTAGGAAACAACACTTTTAACCAAGCAACTTTTGTTACGATCAACTAGGAAATAACACTTTAAACCGAGGCACTTTTCTTACGATCAACTAGGAAATAACACTTTTAACCCAGGAATTTTTTGTTACGATTAACTAGGAAATATCACTTTAACCCAGGAGCTTTTGTTACGATCAACTAGGAAATAACACTTTTAACCCAGCAACTTTTGTTACGATCAACTAGGAAATAACACTTTTAAACCAGGAACTTTTGTTAAGATCAACTAGGAAATAACACTTTTAACCCAGGAACTTTTGTTACGATCAACTGGGAAATAGTACTTTTAAACCAGGAACTTTTGTTACGATCAACTAGGAAATAACACTTTTAACCCAGGAACTTTCGTTACGATCAACTAGGAAATAACACTTTAAACCCAGGCACTTTTCTTACGATCAACTAGGAAATAACACTTTTAACCCAGGAACTTTTTGTTACTATTAACTAGGAAATAACACTTTTAACTTAAGAGCTTTTGTTACGATCAACTAGGAAATAACACTTTTAACCCAGGAACTTTTGATACGTTAAACTTGTAAATAACAGTTTTAGCCAAGTAACTTTTGTTACGATCAACTAGGAAATAACACTTTATCCCAAGAACTTTTGTTACGATCAACTAGGAAATAAGACTTTCAACCCTGGAACTTTCTTTACGATCAACTAGATAATAACACTTTTAACCCAGGAACTTTTGTTACGATCAACTAGAAAATAACACTTTTATTCAAAGAACTTTTGGTACGATCAACTTGGAAATAGTACTTATTACCTAGGAACTTTTGTTACGATTAGCTAGGAAATAAAACATTTAACCCAGGAACTTTTGATACGATCACCTGGGAAATAGTACTTTTAACCTAGGAACTTTTGTTACGATCAGCTAGGAAATTTCACTTTCAACCCAGGACCTTTTGTTAAGATCAACTAGGAAATAACACTTTTAACCCAGGAGCTTTTGTTGCGATCAACTAGGAAATATAGCTTTTAACCCAGGCACTTTTGTTACGATCAACTAGGAAATAAAACTTTTTACCAGGAACTTTTGTTACGATCAACTAGCGAATGACACTTTTAGCCAACAAACTTTTTTTATGATCAACTAGGAAATAACACTTTTAGTCTAGGAACTTTTGGTACGATCAACTTGGAAATAGTACTTCTTACCTAGGAACTTTTGTTACGAGTAGCTAGGAAATAACACTTTACCCCCAGGAGCTTTTGTTACGATCAACTAGAAAACAACCTTTTTACTTTAGGAAATTTTTGTTAAGATCAACTAGGAAATAACACTTTTAACCCAGGAACCTTTGCTACGATCAACTAGAAAATAACACTTTTAGCCAAAGAACTTTTGTTAAGATCAACTAGAAAATAGTACTTTTACCCCTGAACTTTTGTAACGATCAACTAGGAAATAACAGTTTTAAACCAGCAACTTTTGTTACGATCAACTAGAAAATATCACTTTAAACTCAGGAACTTTTGTTAAGATCAACTAGGAAATAACACTTTTAACCCAGGAACTTTTGTTACTATCAACTAGGAAATAACACATTTAACCCAAGAACTTTTGTTACGATCAAAAAGGAAATAACACTTTAAATTCAGGCACTTTTCTTACGATCAACTTGGAAATAACACTTTTAACCCAGGAACCTTTTGTTACGATTAACTAGGAAATAACACTTTTAACTTAAGAGCTTTTGTTACGATCAACTAGGAAATAACACTTTTAACCCAGGAACTTTTGTTACGTTAAACTTGTAAATAACAGTTTTAGCCAAGTAACTTTTGTTACAATCAACTAGGAAATAACACTTTAACCCAAGAACTTTTGTTACGATCAACTAGGAAATAATAGTTTTAACCTTTAAACTTTTGTTACGATCAACTAGCTAATAACACTTTTAACTCAGGAACTTTTGTTACGATCAACTAGAAAATAACACTTTTATTCAAGGAACCATTGGTACAATCAACTTGGAAAATAATACTTTTAACCTAGGAATTTTTGTTATGATCAGCTAGGAAATAACACTTTCAACCCAGGACCTTTTGTTACGATCAACCTGGAAAAAACACCTTCAACCCAGGAACTTTTGTTACGATCAACTAGGTAATAACAGTTTTAACCAGGAGCTTTGGTTACAATCAACTAGGAAATAAAACTTTTGACCCAGGCACTTTTGTTACGATCAACTAGGAAATAACACTTTGAACCCAGGAACTTTTGTTACGATCAACTAGGAAAAACCACTTTTAGTCAAGGAACTTTTGTTAAAATCAACTAGGAAATAACACTTTTAACCCAGGAACTTTTGTTACGATCAACTAGGAAATAACACTTTTAACCCAGGAACTTTTGTTACGAATAATTGGAAAATAGTACTTTTACCCCTGAACTTTTGTTACGATCAACTAGGAAATAACACTTTTAACCAAGCAACTTTCGTTACGATCAACTAGGAAATAACACTTTAAACCCAGGCACTTTTCTTACGATCAACTAGGAAATAACACTTTAAACCCAGGAATTTTTTGTTACGATTAACTAGGAAATAACACTTTAACCCAGGAGCTTTTGTTACGATCAACTAGGAAATAACACTTTTAAGCCAGCAACTTTTGTTACGATCGACTAGGAAATAACACTTTTAAACCAGGAACTTTTGTTAAGATCAACTAGGAAATAACACTTTTAAACCAGGAACTTTTGTTACGATCAACTGCGAAATAGTACTTTTAACCCAGGAACTTTTGTTACGATCAACTAGGAAATAACACTTTTAACCAAGGAACTTTCGTTACGATCAACTAGGAAATAACACTTTAAACCCAGGCACTTTTTTTACGATCAACTAGGAACTAACACTTTTATCCCAGGAACTTTTTGTTACTATTAACTAGGAAATAACACTTTTAACTTAAGAGCTTTTGTTACGATCAACTAGGAAATAACACTTTTGACCCAGGAACTTTTGTTACGTTAAACTAGTAAATAACAGTTTTAGCCAAGTAACTTTTGTTACGATCAACTAGGAAAAAACACTTTAACCCAAGAACTTATGTTACGATCAACTAGGAAATAAGACTTTTAACCCTTGAACTTTTGTTACGATCACCTAGCTAATAACACTTTTAACCCAGGAACTTTTGTTACGATCAACTAGAAAATAACACTTTTATACAAGGAACTTTTGGTACGATCAGCTTGGAAATAATACTTTTAACCTAGGAACTTTTGTTAGGATCAGCTAGGAAATAACACTTTCAACCAGGACCTTTTGTTACGATCAACTAGGAAATAACACTTTTAACCCAGGAACTTTTGTTGCGATCATCTAGGAAATAAAACTTTTAACCAAGTCACTTTTTTTAAGATCAACTAGGAAATAACACTTTTAACCCAGGAACTTTTGTTACGTTAAACTAGTAAATAACAGTTTTAGCCAAGTAACTTTTGTTACGATCAACTAGGAAATAACACTTTAACCTAAGAACTTTTGTTACGATCAACTAGGAAATAAGACTTTTAACCCTAGAACTTTTGTTACGATCAACTAGCTAATATCACTTTTAACCCAGGAAATTTTGGTACGATCAGCTTGGAAATAGTACTTTTAACCTAGGAACTTTTGTTACGATCAGCTAGGAAATAACACTTTCAACCAGGACCTTTTGTTACGATCAACTCGGAAATAACACTTTTAACCCAGAAACTTTTGTTACGATCAACTAGGAAATATCAGTTTTAACCCAGGGTCTTTTGTTACAATCAACTAGGAAATAAAACTTTTAACCCAGCCACTTTTGTTACAATCAACTAGAAAATAACACTTTGAACCCAGGAACTTTTGTTACGATCAACTAGGAGATAACACTTTTAACTCAGGCACTTTTGTTACGATGAACAAGGTAAAAACACTTTTTACCCAGGAACTTTTGTTACGATCAACTAGAAAAAACACTTTTAACCAAGGAGCTTTTGTTGCGATCATCTTGGAAATAAAACTTTTAACCAAGGCACTTTTGTTACGATCAACTAGGAAATAAAACTTTTTTACCAGGAACTTTTGTTACGATCAACTAGCAAATAACACTTTTAGCCAACGAACATATGTTACGATCAACTAGGAAATAACACTTTTAGTCAAGGAACTTTTGGTACGATCAACTTGGAAATAGTACTTCTTACCTAGGAACTTTTGTTACGATCAGCTAGGAAATAACACTTTTAACCCAGGACCATTTGTTACGATCAACTAGCAAATTACACTTTTACATACGAGCTTTTGTTACGATCAACTAGTAAATAACACTTTTAACCAGGCACTTTTGTTACGATCAACTATGAAATAACTCTTTTAGCAAAGTAACTTTTGTTACGATCAACTAGAAAATAACACCTTCAATCTAGGAAATTTTTGCTACGATCAACTAGGAAATAACACTTTTAACCCAGGAACTTTTGTTACGATCAACTAGAAAATAACACTTTTAGCCAAGGAACTTTTGCTACGATCAACTAGGAAATAACACTTTTAACCCAGGAACTTTAGTTTTTATCAACTATGAAAAACCACTTTAACCCAGGAGATTTCGTTACGATCAACTAGGAAATAACAATTTTATTCCAGCAACTTTTGTTACGATCAACTAGGAAACAAGACTTTTAACCCAGGAACTTTTGTTACGATCAACTAGGAAATAACACTTTTAACCCAGGAACCTTTGTTACGATCAACTGGAAAATAGTACTTTTACCCCTGAACTTTTGTTACGATCAACTAGGAAATAACACTTTAAACCAAGCAACTTTTGTTACGATCAACTAGGAAATAACACTTTAAACCCAGGCACTTTTCTTACGATCAACTAGGAAATAACACTTTTGACCCAGGAATTTTTTGTTACGATTAACTAGGAAATAACACTTTAACCCAGGAGCTTTTGTTACGATCAACTAGGAAATAACACTTTTAACCGAGCAACTTTTGTTACGATGAACTAGGAAATAACACTTTTAAACCAGGAACTTTTGTTAAGATCAACTTGGAAATAACACTTTTAACACAGGAACTTTTGTTACGATCAACTGGGAAATAGTACTTTTAACCCAGGAACTTTTGTTACGATCAACTAGGAAATAACACTTTTACCCTAGGAACTTTCGTTACGATCAACTAGGAAATAACACTTTAAACCCAGGCACTTTTCTTACGATCAACTAGGAAATAACACTTTTAACCCAGGAACTTTTTGTTACTATTAACTAGGAAATAACACTTTTAACTTAAGAGCTTTTGTTACGATCAACTAGGAAATAACACTTTTAACCCAGGAACTTTTGTTACGTTAAACTTGTAAATAACAGTTTTAGCCAAGTAACTTTTGTTACGATCAACTAGGAAATAACACATTTACCCAAGAACTTTTGTTACGATCAACTAGGAAATAAGACTTTTAACCCTGGAACTTTTGTTACGATCAACTAGATAATAACACTTTTAACCCAGGAACTTTTGTTACGATCAACTAGAAAATAACACTTTTATTGAAGGAACTTTTGGTACGATCAGCTTGGAAATAGTACTTTTAACCTAGAAACTTTTGTTGAAATCAGCTAGGAAATAACACTTTCAACCAGGACCTTTTGTTACGATCAACTAGGAAATAACACTTTTAACCCAGGAACTTTTGTTACGATCAACTAGGAAATAACAGTTTTAACCCAGGGTCTTTTGTTACAATAAACTAGGAAATAAAACTTTTAACCCAGGCACATTTGTTACGATCAACTAGAAAATAACAATTTGAACCCAGGAACTTTTGTTACAATCAATTAGGAAAAACAACTTTTAGTCAAGGAACTCTTGTTACGATCAACTAGGAAATAACACTTTTAACTCAGGAACTTTTGTTACGATCAACTAGGAAATAACACTTTTAACCCAGGAAAAATTTGTTATAATTAACAAGGAAATAACACTTTTAACCCAGGAAATTTTGTTAGGATCAACTAGAAAATAACACTTTTAGCCAAGGAACTTTTGTTACGATAACTAGGAAATAAAACTTTTAACCCAGAAACTTTTGTTACGATCAACTAGCAAATAACACTTTTAGTCAAGGAACTTTTGTTACGATCAACTAGGAAATAACACTTTTAACCCAGAAACTTTTGTTACGATAAACTAGCAAATAAAAGTTTTAGCTAAGGAACCTTTGTTACGATCAACTATAAAATTATACTTTTAGCCTAAGGAACTTTTCTTACGATCAACTAGGTTATAACACTATTAACCCAGGAACTTTTGTTAGGATCAACTAGGAAATGACACTTTCAACCCAGAAACTTTTGTTACGATCACCTGGGAAATAGTACTTTTAACATAGGAACTTTTGTTCCGATCAACTAGGAAATAACACTTTTAACCCAGGAACTTTTGTTACGATCAACTAGGAAATAACACTTTAAACCCAGGCACTTTTTTTACGATCAACTAAGAAATAACACTTTTAACCAAGGAATTTAGGTTGCGATCATCTAGGAAATAAAACTTTTAACCACGGCACTTTTGTTACGATCAACTAGGAAGTAAAACTTTTTAACCAGGAACTTTTGTTACGATCAACTAGCAAATAACACTTTTAGCCAACGAACATTTGTTACGATCAACTAGGAAATAACACTTTTAGTCAAGGAACTTTTGGTACGATAGACTTGGAAATAGTACTTCTTCCCTAGGAACTTTTGTTACGATCAGCTAGGAAATAACACTTTTAACCCCCTACCATTTGTTACGATCAACTAGCAAATTACACTTTTACATACGAGCTTTTGTTACGATCAACTAGGAAATAACACTTTTAACCAGGCACTTTTGTTACGATCAACTATGAAATAACACTTTTAGCAAAGTAACTTTTGTTACGATCAACTAGAAAATAACACTTTTAATCTAGGAAATTTTTGTTACGATCAACTAGGGAATAACACTTTTAACCCAGGAACTTTTGTTACGATCAACTAGAAAATAACACTTTTAGCCAAGGAACTTTTGTTACGATCAACTAGGAAATAACACTTTTAACCAGTGAAAATTTGTTTTGATTAACAAGGAAATAACACTTTTAACCCAGGAACTTTTGTTAGGATAACTTAGGGAATAACACTTTTAACCCAAGAGCTTTTGTTACGATCAACTAAGAAATAACACTTTTAACCCAGGAACTTTTGTTACGATAAACTAGCCATTAACAGTTTTAGCAAAGGAACTTTTGTTACGATCAACTAGGAAATAACAGTTTTAACCCAGGAACATTTGTTACTATTAACTAGCAAATAATACTTTTAACCCAGGAACTTTTGTTACGATCAACTAGAAAATAACACTTTTAGTCAAGAAACTTTTTGTACGATCAACTTAGAAATAGTACTTTTAACCTAGGAACGTTTGTGAAGATCAGCTAGGAAATAACACTTTTAACCGAGGACCATTTGTTACGATCAACTACAAAATTACAATTTTAACCCAGGAGCTTTTGTTACGATCAACTAGGAAATAACACTTTTAACTCAGGCACTTTTGTTACGATCAACTAAAAAAAAACACTTTTTACCCAGGAACTTTTGTTACGAACAACCAGAAAAAAACACTTTTAACCCAGGAGCTTTTGTTGCGATCATCTAGGAAATAAAACTTTTAACCAAGGCACTTTTGTTTAGATCAACTAGAAAATAACACTTTTAACCCAGGAACTTTTGTTACGTTAAACTAGTAAATAACAGTTTTAGCCAAGTAACTTTTGTTACGATCAACTAGGAAATAACACTTTAACCCAAGAACTTTTGTTACGATCAACTAAGAAATAAGACTTTTAACACTGGAACTTTTGTTACGATCAACTAGCTAATAACAGTTTTAACCCAGGAACTTTTGTTACGATCAACTAGAAAATTACCCTTTTATTCAAGGAACTTTCGGTACGATCAGCTTGGAAATAGTACTTTTAACCTACGAACTTTTGTTACGATCAGCTAGGAAATAACACTTTCAACCAGGACCTTTTGTTACGATCAACTAGGAAATAACACTTTTAACCAAGGAACTTTTGTTACGATCAACTAGGAAATAACAGTTTAAACCCAGGGTCTTTTGTTACAATCAACTAGGAAATAAAACTTTTAACCCAGCCACTTTTGTTACAATCAACTAGGAAATAACACTTTGAACCCAGGAACTTTTGTTACGATCAACTAGGAAAAACCACTTTTAGTCAAGGAACTTTTGTTACGATCAACTAGGAAATAACACTTTTAACCAGGGAATGTTTGTTATGATTAACAAGGAAATAACACTTTTAACCCAGGAACTTTTGTTAGGATCAACTAGAAAATAACACTTTTAGCCAAGGAACTTTTTGTGGGGTATAACTAGGAAATAACACATTTAACCTAAGAGCTTTTGTTACGATCAACTAAGAAATAACACTTTTAACCCAGCAACATTTGTTAAGATAAACTAGCAAATAACAGTTTTAGCAAAGGAACTTTTGTTACGATCAACTAGGAAATAACAGTTTTACCCAGGAACTTTTGTTACTATTAACTAGCAAATAATAAATTTAAACCAGGAACTTTTGTTACGATCAACAAGAAAATAACACTTTTAGAAAAGGAACTTTTTGTACGATCAACTTAGAAATAGTACTTTTAACCTAGGAACGTTTGTTACGATCAGCTAGGAAATAACACTTTTAACCGAGGACCATTTGTTACGATCAACTACCAAATTACACTTTTAACCCAGGAGCTTTTGTTACGATCAACTAGGAGATAACACTTTTAACTCAGGCACTTTTGTTACGATCAACAAGGAAAAAACACTTTTTACCCAGGAACTTTTGTTACGATCAACTAGAAAAAACACTTTTAACCCAGGAGCTTTTGTTGCGATCATCTAGGAAATAAAACTTTTAACCAAGGCACTTTTGTTACGATCAACTAGGAAATAAAACTTTTTTACCAGGAACTTTTGTTACGATCAACTAGCAAATAACACTTTTAGCCAACGAACATTTGAAACGATCAACTAGGAAATAACACTTTTAGTCAAGGAACTTTTGGTACGATCAACTTGGAAATAGTACTTCTTACCTAGGAACTTTTGTTACGATCAGCTAGGAAATAACACTTTTAACCCAGGACCATTTGTTACGATCAACTAGCAAATTACCCTTTTACATACGAGCTTTTGTTACGATCAACTAGGAAATAACACTTTTAACCAGGCACTTTTGTTACGATCAACTATGAAATAACACTTTTAACCGAGCAACTTTTGTTACGATGAACTAGGAAATAACACTTTTAAACCAGGAACTTTTGTTAAGATCAACTTGGAAATAACACTTTTAACACAGGAACTTTTGTTACGATCAACTGGGAAATAGTACTTTTAACCCAGGAACTTTTGTTACGATCAACTAGGACAAAACACTTTTACCCTAGGAACTTTCGTTACGATCAACTAGGAAATAACACTTTAAACCCAGGCACTTTTCTTACGATCAACTAGGAAATAACACTTTTAACCCAGG
The DNA here is from genome assembly GCA_963969495.1 of Ceratothoa steindachneri. Taxonomy (NCBI): domain Eukaryota; kingdom Metazoa; phylum Arthropoda; class Malacostraca; order Isopoda; family Cymothoidae; genus Ceratothoa; species Ceratothoa steindachneri. The sequence continues at coordinate 85,275,234 of OZ018319.1, read as the reverse complement.
AACTTTTTGTTACTATTAACTAGGAAATAACACTTTTAACTTAAGAGCTTTTGTTACGATCAACTAGGAAATAACACTTTTAACCCAGGAACTTTTGTTACGTTAAACTTGTAAATAACAGTTTTAGCCAAGTAACTTTTGTTACGATCAACTAGGAAATAACACATTAACCCAAGAACTTTTGTTACGATCAACTAGGAAATAAGACTTTTAACCCTGGAACTTTTGTTACGATCAACTAGATAATAACACTTTTAACCCAGGAACTTTTGTTACGATCAACTAGAAAATAACACTTTTATTGAAGGAACTTTTGGTACGATCAGCTTGGAAATAGTACTTTTAACCTAGAAACTTTTGTTGAAATCAGCTAGGAAATAACACTTTCAACCAGGACCTTTTGTTACGATCAACTAGGAAATAACACTTTTAACCCAGGAACTTTTGTTACGATCAACTAGGAAATAACAGTTTTAACCCAGGGTCTTTTGTTACAATAAACTAGGAAATAAAACTTTTAACCCAGGCACATTTGTTACGATCAACTAGAAAATAACAATTTGAACCCAGGAACTTTTGTTACGATCAATTAGGAAAAACCACTTTTAGTCAAGGAACTCTTGTTACGATCAACCAGGAAATAACACTTTTAGTCAAGGAACTTTTGGTACGATAGACTTGGAAATAGTACTTCTTCCCTAGGAACTTTTGTTACGATCAGCTAGGAAATAACACTTTTAACCCAGGACCATTTGTTACGATCAACTAGCAAATTACACTTTTACATACGAGCTTTTGTTACGATCAACTAGGAAATAACACTTTTAACCAGGCACTTTTGTTACGATCAACTATGAAATAACACTTTTAGCAAAGTAACTTTTGTTACGATCAACTAGAAAATAACACTTTTAATCTAGGAAATTTTTGTTACGATCAACTAGGGAATAACACTTTTAACCCAGGAACTTTTGTTACGATCAACTAGAAAATAACACTTTTAGCCAAGGAACTTTTGTTACGATCAACTAGGAAATAACACTTTTAACCAGTGAAAATTTGTTTTGATTAACAAGGAAATAACACTTTTAACCCAGGAACTTTTGTTAGGATAACTTAGGGAATAACACTTTTAACCCAAGAGCTTTTGTTACGATCAACTAAGAAATAACACTTTTAACCCAGGAACTTTTGTTACGATAAACTAGCCATTAACAGTTTTAGCAAAGGAACTTTTGTTACGATCAAATAGGAAATAACAGTTTTAACCCAGGAACATTTGTTACTATTAACTAGCAAATAATACTTTTAACCCAGGAACTTTTGTTACGATCAACTAGGAAATAACACTTTTAGTCAAGAAACTTTTTGTACGATCAACTTAGAAATAGTACTTTTAACCTAGGAACGTTCGTGAAGATCAGCTAGGAAATAACACTTTTAACCTAGGACCATTTGTAACGATCAACTACCAAATTACAATTTTAACCCAGGAGCTTTTGTCACGATCAACTAGGAAATAACACTTTTAACTCAGGCACTTTTGTTACGATCAACTAAAAAAAACCACTTTTTACCCAGGAACTTTTGTTACGAACAACCAGAAAAAAACACTTTTAACCCAGGAGCTTTTGTTGCGATCATCTAGGAAATAAAACTTTTAACCAAGGCACTTTTGTTGAGATCAACTAGAAAATAACACTTTTAACCCAGGAACTTTTGTTACGTTAAACTAGTAAATAACAGTTTTAGCCAAGTAACTTTTGTTACGATCAACTAGGAAATAACACTTTAACCCAAGAACTTTTGTTACGATCAACTAAGAAATAAGACTTTTAACACTGGAACTTTTGTTACGATCAACTAGCTAATAACACTTTTAACCCAGGAACTTTTGTTACGATCAACTAGAAAATTACCCTTTTATTCAAGGAACTTTCGGTACGATCAGCTTGGAAATAGTACTTTTAACCTACGAACTTTTGTTACGATCAGCTAGGAAATAACACTTTCAACCAGGACCTTTTGTTACGATCAACTAGGAAATAACACTTTTAACCAAGGAACTTTGGTAACGATCAACTAGGAAATAACAGTTTAAACCCAGGGTCTTTTGTTACAATCAACTAGGAAATAAAACTTTTAACCCAGCCACTTTTGTTACAATCAACTAGGAAATAACACTTTGAACCCAGGAACTTTTGTTACGATCAACTAGGAAAAACCACTTTTAGTCAAGGAACTTTTGTTACGATCAACTAGGAAATAACACTTTTAACCAGGGAATGTTTGTTATGATTAACAAGGAAATAACACTTTTAACCCAGGAACTTTTGTTAGGATCAACTAGAAAATAACACTTTTAGCCAAGGAACTTTTTGTGGGGTATAACTAGGAAATAACACTTTTAACCCAAGAGCTTTTGTTACGATCAACTAAGAAATAACACTTTTAACCCAGGAACATTTGTTAAGATAAACTAGCAAATAACAGTTTTAGCAAAGGAACTTTTGTTACGATCAACTAGGAAATAACAGTTTTACCCAGGAACTTTTGTTACTATTAACTAGCAAATAATACATTTAACCCAGGAACTTTTGTTACGATCAACAAGAAAATAACACTTTTAGAAAAGGAACTTTTTGTACGATCAACTTAGAAATAGTACTTTTAACCTAGGAACGTTTGTTACGATCAGCTAGGAAATAACACTTTTAACCGAGGACCATTTGTTACGATCAACTACCAAATTACACTTTTAACCCAGGAGCTTTTGTTACGATCAACTAGGAGATAACACTTTTAACTCAGGCACTTTTGTTACGATCAACAAGGAAAAAACACTTTTTACCCAGGAACTTTTGTTACGATCAACTAGAAAAAACACTTTTAACCCGGGAGCTTTTGTTGCGATCATCTAGGAAATAAAACTTTTAACCAAGGCACTTTTGTTACGATCAACTAGGAAATAAAACTTTTTTACCAGGAACTTTTGTTACGATCAACTAGCAAATAACACTTTTAGCCAACGAACATTTGAAACGATCAACTAGGAAATAACACTTTTAGTCAAGGAACTTTTGGTACGATCAACTTGGAAATAGTACTTCTTACCTAGGAACTTTTGTTTCGATCAGCTAGGAAATAACACTTTTAACCCAGGACCATTTGTTACGATCAACTAGCAAATTACCCTTTTACATACGAGCTTTTGTTACGATCAACTAGGAAATAACACTTTTAACCAGGCACTTTTGTTACGATCAACTATGAAATAACACTTTTAGCAAAGTAACTTTTGTTACGATCAACTAGAAAATAACACCTTTAATCTAGGAAATTTTTGTTACGATCAACTAGGAAATAACACTTTTAACCCAGGAACTTTTGTTACGATCAACTAGAAAATAACACTTTTAGCCAAGGAACTTTTGCTACGATCAACTAGGAAATAACACTTTTAACCCAGGAACTTTTGTTTTTATCAACTAGGAAAAATCACTTTAACCCAGGAGATTTCGTTACGATCAACTAGGAAATAACAAATTTATCCCAGCAACTTTTGTTACGATCAACTAGGAAACAAGACTTTTAACCCAGGGAACTTTTGTACGATCAACTAGGAAATAACACTTTTAACCCAGGAACCTTTGTTACGATCAACTGGAAAATAGTACTTTTACCCCTGAACTTTTGTTACGATCAACTAGGAAATAACACTTTTAACCAAGCAACTTTTGTTACGATCAACTAGAAAATAACACTTTAAACCCAGGCACTTTTCTTACGATCAACTAGGAAATAACACTTTAAACCCAGGAATTTTTTGTTACGATTAACTAGGAAATAACACTTTAACCCAGGAGCTTTTGTTACGATCAACTAGGAAATAACACTTTTAACCCAGCAACTTTTGTTAAGATGAACTAGGAAATAACACTTTTAAACCAGGAACTTTTGTTAAGATCAACTAGGAAATAACACTTTTAACCCAGGAACTTTTGTTAAGATAAACTGGAAAATAGTACTTTTAAACCAGGAACTTTTGTTACGATCAACTAGGAAATAACACTTTTAACCCAGGAACTTTCGTTACGATCAACTAGGAAATAACACTTTAAACCCAGGCACTTTTCTTACGATCAACTAGGAAATAACACTTTTAACCCAGGAACTTTTTGTTACTATTAACTAGGAAATAACACTTTTAACTTAAGAGCTTTTGTTACGATCAACTAGGAAATAACACTTTTAACCCAGTAACTTTTGTTACGTTAAACTTGTAAATAACAGTTTTAGCCAAGTAACTTTTGTTACGATCAACTAGGAAATAACACATTAACCCAAGAACTTTTGTTACGATCAAGTAGGAAATAAGACTTTTAACCCTGGAACTTTTGTTACGATCAACTAGATAATAACACTTTTAACCCAGGAACTTTTGTTACGATCAACTAGAAAATAACACTTTTATTGAAGGAACTTTTGGTACGATCAGCTTGGAAATAGTACTTTTAACCTAGAAACTTTTGTTACCATCAGCTAGGAAATAACACTTTCAACCAGGACCTTTTGTTACGATCAACTAGGAAATAACAGTTTTAACCCAGCAACTTTTGTTACGATGAACTAGGAAATAACACTTTTAAACCAGGAACTTTTGTTAAGATCAACTAGGAAATAACACTTTTAACCCAGGAACTTTTGTTACGATCAACTGGGAAATAGTACTTTTAAACCAGGAACTTTTGTTACGATCAACTAGGAAATAACACTTTTAACCCAGGAACTTTCGTTACGATCAACTAGGAAATAACACTTTAAACCCAGGCACTTTTCTTACGATCAACTAGGAAATAACACTTTTAACCCAGGAACTTTTTGTTACTATTAACTAGGAACTAACACTTTTAACTTAGGAACTTTTGTTACGATCAACTAGGAAATAATACTTTTAACCCAGGAAAAATTTGTTATGATTAACAAGGAAATAACACTTTTAACCCAGAAACTTTTGTTAGGATCAACTAGAAAATAACACTTTTAGCCAAGGAACTTTTGTTACGATCAACTAGGAAATAACACTTTTAACCCAGGAACTTTTGTTACGATAAACTAGCAAATAACAGTTTTAGCCAAGGAACCTTTGTTACGATCAACTATAAAATTATACTTTTAGCCTAAGGAACTTTTTTTACGATCAACTAGGTTATAACACTTTTAACCCAGGAACTTTTGGTAGGATCAACTAGGAAATGACACTTTCAAACCAGAAACTTTTGTTACGATCACCTGGGAAATAGTACTTTTAACATAGGAACTTTTGTTCCGATCAACTAGGAAATAACACTTTTAACCCAGGAACTTTTGTTACGATCAACTAGGAAATAACACTTTAAACCCAGGCACTTTTCTTACGATCAACTAAGAAATAACACTTTTAACCAAGGAATTTTTGTTGCGATCAACTAGGAAATAAAACTTTTAACCAAGGCACTTTTGTTACGATCAACTAGGAAATAAAACTTTTTAACCAGGAACTTTTGTTACGATTAACTAGCAAATAACTCTTTTAGCCAACGAACATTTGTTACGATCAACTAGAAAATAACACTTTTAGTCAAGGAACTTTTGGTACGATCAACTTGGAAATAGTACTTCTTACCTAGGAACTTTTGTTACGATCAGCTAGGAAATAACACTTTTAACCCAGGACCATTTGTTACGATCAACTAGCAAATTACACTTTTACATACGAGCTTTTGTTACGATCAACTAGGAAATAACACTTTTAACCAGGCACTTTTGTTACGATCAACTATGAAATAACACTTTTAGCAAAGTAACTTTTGTTACGATCAACTAGAAAATAACACCTTTAATCTAGGAAATTTTTGTTACGATCAACTAGGAAATAACACTTTTAACCCAGGAACTTTTGTTACGATCAACTAGAAAATAACACTTTTAGCCAAGGAACTTTTGATACGATCAACTAGGAAATAAATCTTTTTAACCCAGGAACTTTTGTTTTTATCAACTATGAAAAACCACTTTAACCCAGGAGATTTCGTTACGATCAACTAGGAAATAACAATTTTATCCCAGCAACTTTTGTTACGATGAACTAGGAAACAAGACTTTTAACCCAGGAACTTTTGTTACGATCAACTAGGAAATAACACTTTTAACCCAGGAACTTTTGTTACGATCAATGGGAAAATAGTACTTTTACCCTTGAACTTTTTTTACGATCAACTAGGAAATAATACTTTTAACCAAGGAACTTTTGTTACGATCAACTGGGAAATAGTACTTTTAACCCAGGAACTTTTGTTACGATCAACTAGGAAATAACACTTCTAATTCAGGAACTTTCGTTACGATCAACTAGGAAATAACACTTTAAACCCAGGCACTTTTCTTACGAACAACTAGGAAATAACACTTTTAACCCAGGAACTTTTTGTTACTATTAACTAGGAAATAACACTTTTAACTTAAGAGCTTTTGTTACGATCAACTAGGAAATAACACTTTTAACCCAGGAACTTTTGTTACGTTAAACTTGTAAATAACAGTTTTAGCCAAGTAACTTTTGTTACGATCAACTAGGAAATAACACATTAACCCAAGAACTTTTGTTACGATCAACTAGGAAATAAGACTTTTAACCCTGGAACTTTTGTTACGATCAACTAGATAATAACACTTTTAACCCAGGAACCTTTGTTACCATCAACTAGAAAATAACACTTTTATTGAAGGAACTTTTGGTACGATCAGCTTGGAAATAGTTTTTTTAACCTAGAAACTTTTGTTACGATCAGCTAGGAAATAGCACTTTCAACCAGGACCTTTTGTTACGATCAACTAGGAAATAACACTTTTAACCCATGAACTCTTGTTACGATCAACTAGGAAATAACAGTTTTAACCCAGGGTCTTTTGTTATAATCAACTAGGAAATAAAACTTTTAACCCAGGCACTTTTGTTACGATCAACTAGGAAATATCACTTTGAACCCAGGAACTTTTGTTACGATCAACTAGGAAAAACCACTTTTAGTCAAGGAACTCTTGTTACGATCAACAAGGAAATAACACTTTTAACTCAGGAACTTTTGTTACGATTAACTATGAAATAACACTTTTAACCCAGGAAAATTTGTTATGATTAACAAGGAAATAACACTTTTCACCCAGGAACTTTTGTTAGGATCAACTAGAAAATAACACTTTTAGCCAAGGAACTTTTGTTACGATCAACTAGGAAATAAAACTTTTAACCCAGTAACTTTTGTTACGATCAACTAGCAAATAACACTTTTAGTCAAGGAACTTTTGTTACGATCAACTAGGAAATAACACTTTTAACCCAGGAACTTTTGTTACGATAAACTAGCAAATAACAGTTTTAGCCAAGGAACCTTTGTTACGATCAACTATAAAATTATACTTTTAGCCTAAGGAACTTTTCTTACGATCAACTAGGTTATAACACTTTTAACCCAGGAACTTTTGTTAGGATCAACTAGGAAATGACACTTTCAACCCAGAAAATTTTGTTACGATCACCTGGGAAATAGTACTTTTAACATAGGTACTTTTGTTCCGATCAACTAGGAAATAACACTTTTAACCCAGGAACTTTTGTTAAGATCAACTAGGAAATAACACTAAACCCAGGCACTTTTCTTACGATCAACTAGGAAATAACACTTTTAACCCAGGAACTTTTTGTTAGGATTAACTAGGAAATAACACTTTTAACCCGAGAGCTTTTGTTACGATCAACTAAGAAATAACACTTTTAACCCAGGAACTTTTGTTACGATAAACTAACAAATAACAGTTTTAGCAAAGGAACTTTTGTTACGATCAACTAGGAAATAACAATTTTAACCCAGGAACTTTTGTTACTATTAACTAGCAAATAATACTTTTAACCCAGGAACTTTTGTTACGATCAACTAGAAAATAACACTTTTAGTCTAAGAACTTTTTGTACGATCAACTTAGAAATAGTACTTTTAAACCTAGGAACGTTTGTTACGATCAGCTAGAAAATAACGCTTTTAACGAGGACCATTTGTTACGATCAACTACCAAATTACACTTTTAACCCAAAGCTTTTGTTACGATAAACTAGGAAATAACACTTTTAACTAAGGCACTTTTGTTACGATTAACTAGGAAATAACACTTTTTACCCAGAAACTTTTGTTACGATCAACTAAAAAAACACACTTTTAACCCAGAAGCTTTTGTTGCGATCAACTAGGAAATAAAAATTTTAACCCACTCACTTTTGTTACGATCAACTAAGAAAAAAAACCTTTTTAACCAGGAACTTTTGTTACGATCAACTAGCAAATAACACTTTAAGCCAACGAACTTTTGTTACGATCAACTAGGAAATAACACTTTTAGTCAAGGAACTTTTGGTACGATCAACTTGGAAATAGTACTTCTTACCTAGGAACTTTTGTTACGATCAGCTAGGAAATAACACTTTTAACCCCGGACCATTTTTCACGATCAACTAGCAAATTACACTTTTAACGCAGGAGCTTTTGTTACGATCAACTAGGAAATAACACTTTTAACCCAAGAACTTTTGTTACGATCAACTAGGAAATAACACTTTTAGCAGAGGAACTTTTGTTACGATTAACTAGAAAATAACACTTTTAACCCGGGAAATTTTGTTACGATCAACTAGGAAATAACACTGTTAACCCAGGAACTTTTGTTACGATCAACTAAAAAATAACACTTTTAGCTAAGGAACTTTTGTTACGATCAACTAGGAAATAATTCTTTTAACCCAGGAACTTTTGTTACGATCAACTAGGAAATAACACTTTTAACCCAAGAACTTTTGTTACGATCAACTAGGAAATATAAGTTTTAACCCTGGAACTTTTGTTACGATCAACTAGCAATTAACACTTTTAACCCAGGAACTTTTTATTACGAACAACTAGAAAATAACACTTTTAGTCAAGGAACCTTTGGTACGATCAACTTGGAAATAGTACTTTTAACCTAGGAACTTTTGTTACGATCAGCTAGGAAATAACACTTTCAACCCAGGACCATTTGTTACGATTAACTAGCAAATTACACTTTTAACCCAGGAGTTTTTATTACGATCGACTAGGAAATAACACTTTTAACCCAGGTACTTTTTTTTACGATCAACTAGGAAATAACAGTTTTAACCTAGGAGCTTTTGTTACGATCAACTAGGAAATAAGACTTTTAACCCAGGCACTTTTGTTACGATTAACTAGGAAATAACACTTTTAACCCAGGAACTTTTGTTACGATTAACTAGAAAATAACACTTTTAGCCAAGGAACTTTTGTTACGATCAACTAGGAAATAACACTTTTAACCCAGGAACTTTTGTTACAATCAACTATCAAATAATTCTTTTAACCCAGAAACTTTTGTTACGATCAACTAGGAAATAACAGTTTTAACCCAGGAACTTTTGCTACGATCAACTAGGAAATAACACTTTTAGACAAGGAACAAGCACAAAATGAAAAGTTGGAACATAGTGTGATGCTTAGTCCGTAACACTATAATATAAGAAGGATTTTGGGGGATGGGTTGAATAATAATAAATATTTTTTTTTGTTTTTTATCTACAAATGTTTAAGTTCAGATAAAATATATACGATAATCAGATTTTCGAATATTAGAAAACGAAACGAATTTCATATTTTTATGTTAATTTATTAAAATTAACGTATGGCTGTTTATTTTCTTTCTTATCATAAGATAAGATATATTAAGTAATGAAAATACAAAAAGTACATTTTACATTATTAATTTAATTAATTACCAAATGCATAATTGCAAAGTATAAGATTAGTTTATAATCGGAAAAAGAGGAATTGTGTGGAGAAGAGAAAGCTATGAGTTGCAGTAGGAGAATTAAAGCTTTCAAGAGTGAGGGAAAATTAATTATTTAGATATTATATGATAGTATTTATAATATATCTATACTTAAAGTTCAAAATTTTTATAAAAAATTTATAGAATATATTTACATATTAATCTTTAGCATAAGGAAATATTTACTGGCCCAAGAAAAACATTCACCAATTTTAAATTGTTAAAGAAAATTTATAAGGAAAAAAGAGCTTCCAGAATTGGTTTTTTCCTTTTTTTAAAAGATTTCGGTATTATTTTTCGGGTTTTGGCAGAGAGAATAGGGCTAGGTGGAAACAAGGTCTAGTGAACAAAAATTCACGTGCTCTCACATAGTCTGATTCATGACCTTACGACCTTCAAAACTTTCAATAATTCCCTACCTATCATTGGAATCACCTTGGCTATTCTATCTTTTGAAAGAGAAAGTAAAACCCCATAGGGGTTTTAGATTTTGTTAGAATGGGCCGAATAGTTATGATGTTATTGCCAAAACAAAATAATTCCAGGGCTAACCTTAGGACGACTTTGGCAATTATATCTTTCGAAAGAGATTGTAAAACAACATAAGGGTTTTAAATTTCGTTGCAATTGGCCGAAGATTTATGATGTCATTACCAAAACATAGCAAAACGGGGAACGACCGACCGGCTCACCGACCGACATAGTGGGATGTAGAGTCACCCGTGACTAGACTCGCACACGACTAAAAACAGACCAAGAATAAATTATTATAAAACAACAGGAGTGGCTTTTCCACTTCCTACAAGTGGTGCCTTTACAAATCGAAAAAACAAATGTGATTCCTGAATATTGGGTATATTAATAAAGATAATTACGAATTTTAAGTTTAAAAAATATAAAGAAATTAAGTCTTGGTCATAGCTGATATTTTATAGAGTTAGAAACATGAGGCAAGGAGGAGGGGGGATTATTTTATTGAAGACTATAAGAAAGGAAACTGCTCAATTTGATGCATTGGGAACCGAGACTCTTACCTGACTGTAAGCCCTAAATCACAGGTCGACTGCTAAGCGCAAGGTCCTCCTGTAAGGAGGAGTCGTAATTCCTTTACTCTTTTATTTTAATACAAATTCCTCCTCCTTATTTTACTATTTATTAAATCTTTTGCGATATCTTTGGTTCTCTAAGAAATTTCATGGAGCTATGAAAGTCTTGCAATAAAAACGTGCCTTCAGAATTGTAAATTTAGGAAATGAACGTTTTGTTTGTCTGCTGAAAATGGTTCAACTAGACCAGAGTAAAATATTTAGCATTGAAGCTTCTCAACAAATATTACAAATGTCATTTCTTCGTACATAATCATAAGGGTTCACATGATCTCAAGATTATTTCCTTTTTAAGTGGCAAACTTAACCAATTGTGAAATGGAATGTCTTTTACCCAGGTGGTGTTGGAAAGATCGTAAAGAATATGATTATGATTCGAACTAATGAGAATTTTAGGAAAATACAAATGCAAAATCAGAAAGTAGGTTAGTCTTAGACAGCAATTATGGTTTTCTTTTCTAGCTTCTAAACTTAATGTAAGTCCGTGTTTATTCAACATGTGGTGGAATGGCCAGACTCTATATTTATATATACGTAGGTACTTTGGGGCTTGGGGCTGAAGTTGGTTGAAGACTTTTAGTGAAGGGGAAAATTGTTATGAGTCCAGTGGGGATAGTTTATTATTAACTTTGTGGGGTCCTTTCAGAGTGCAAGTTGGCCAAAGATTAACAGGTAGCTGGTACGCGCTGGGGTTGCAAAAGGAAGACAATGACGAAAATATATCTTTACTAACAACAAAATGATATTTATATTTACACAAAAATCGGGTTTAAAGGGAATGGTCGCCCAGACGGGGTTAAAGGTCCATACGAGATACAGGTAGGTTAATTAAGGAATTAAAGAGGACAGATTCAGTTTGGTAGTTTAAAGGGGGATTTTAAACTGGGGCGTTAACACAAATAATGGAGCAATAGGGTAATGAGGATTCATTTTCATCATTCTCTCGTGCTACTTTGAGAGATATATACATTTGTATATCTGCCACGGGTTTAACTATTCCTCATTTATTCTTTGAATTCCCAATTAATTTTCTATTTTCTTCAATAGTCTCCGTTCGAGCTGGCGAAAGTATTCCTCAAAAGCTATTCTATTCAGAGAATTTTTTGGTTCTCTGCGTAGCGTAGTGTACTAACGGCATACTTTTAACTGTCATCAAAGCGGTGCTCGCTGCCTCAGTGTGCCTGGTTTGAATCACTTCCCTGCACGGATTTTTTCAAAAAAAGGTAATAAAAATATTACTGCAAGGAAAAATTATTCCGTTTTCTCTTTCAATGTGGTTTAATGGATTCATATATATATATATATATATATATATATATATATATATATATATATATATATGTATATATATATATATATATATGTCTTATATTAAACATAACATCAATTAGAACTCATCTGAGATTATCTATTATACTAACGTTAATCTTGTACGCAAAGTTATCTAATTGTCTTGGCTTGGTTAAATTCGATGAAAATATTTTAAATTTAATTTAGACAACAATGTCTAAATCTTTATCCTGCAAATAATTTTCTAATATTTTTCATTTTCTTTATTATTTTTTACTTGTTTTCCTTTCTTTTCTCACTATCTGTATTTCTCATTTTGATCTATTTTCCGCTTTAATTTTTTATATGTTTTAAGCCTTCTAACTATTTAGATATATGCAGCTACCTGGTAGTAATGAGTTAATTTTGTGTTTACCTCGCTTTTTTTTCCCCTCTTCTTAACCGCGCAGAAAACTACACCTACGCAGATAAGATTTCTTTAAAAAAATGCCTCAATCATAAAAGCAAGCAAGACAATCTAACAACATATATAGTCTCTAAAACTGTAGCACACCTAAAACACATGACCAGTTCAGCAAAATTAAAGAATAACGCTTTTAACACCTGACCTCCAGAAATCAAACAAACGTACAACAGTTGCTACTAAACAAAACCTTACCCTAGTTGGACTTAAACTATATACCCATATGAAATTCAAAACCAACACAACATACCTTACAAAGAATGGCACAAAGAAAATGACGCCCTTAAAGCACTATCAAATATTACACTTGACCAACAGTAACAGCCTCTTACCAATCTATACAAATAATTCATCTTCACCGCCATCAACTACCCAGTCCAAGCATGACAACTAATCACAACCGAATTCCGCATGAACAAACTCCAAACTACACATAACAATGAAGTCAGAACAACCACAGTATATAAACGCAACACACACATCCAAAATCTAAATGTTGAAACCAAAAAATATCCCTATCAAATTACACATAGACATGATTGGAACCAACCACTTCATCAGAAAATTGACCACTTTCCACCTCCACAACCACATTCACCACTTAAACAAAGAAAACAGCCCATCACAGCAATTCCAACACCTATGTAATCCCTATCCTCTCCAGCCACTGAACCCCAACTAAATTAACACATTTACACTACTTTCACACAAAGATACGTGAACACACTATGACAAAACAACATCCAAAATGCCTTCTCTTTAATAATTAACAAATCAAATAATCATTTCATAGAATACACTTAGGCAAGAACACATCACTCTTATACAACAATAAAAACATAGAATAAACCTTTCCCCGACACCAACATGCATCAGATGCAACCAAATCTAAGAATACATCAAACAGCTACTCATAGAGTGCCCAAGAATCTTACAATTATGCACAACATAATATCTCCTCTCTTAGAGAACTCTGGATTAGCCTAGTAAGTCTCGTTTTCTTCTTAGACGTAACACACCTTGAAGGAGAAAAGTAGGTAAGATTGGCAAGTAAGGATATATATAAATAAATATATATATATATATATATATATATATATATATATATATATATATATATATATATATATATATAGACATGATTGGAACCAACCACTTCATCAGAAAATTGACCACTTTCCACCTCCACAACCACATTCACCACTTAAACAAAGAAAACAGCCCATCACAGCAATTCCAACACCTATGTAATCCCTATCCTCTCCAGCCACTGAACCCCAACTAAATTAACACATTTACACTACTTTCACACAAAGATACGTGAACACACTATGACAAAACAACATCCAAAATGCCTTCTCTTTAATAATTAACAAATCAAATAATCATTTCATAGAATACACTTAGGCAAGAACACATCACTCTTATACAACAATAAAAACATAGAATAAACCTTTCCCCGACACCAACATGCATCAGATGCAACCAAATCTAAGAATACATCAAACAGCTACTCATAGAGTGCCCAAGAATCTTACAATTATGCACAACATAATATCTCCTCTCTTAGAGAACTCTGGATTAGCCTAGTAAGTCTCGTTTTCTTCTTAGACGTAACACACCTTGAAGGAGAAAAGTAGGTAAGATTGGCAAGTAAGGATATATATAAATAAATATATATATATATATATATATATATATATATATATATATATATATATATATATATATATATATATATGTATATATATATATATATATATATATATATATATATATATATATATATATGTATATATATATATATATATATATATATATATATATATATATATATATATATATATATATATATATATATATATATAAATTAGGTTTAAGCTTTAGGATGTAAAGTGATTCTAATATTCGTAGTTCGTTGGGGTGGGAGGTATTCCTAAGTATTTTAAAGTTATCGAGACTAATTTTAGAATTGCATATTTTGATGTGATCTCGTATGTTCGAGGGGTCTGGTTTGTTTAGAATCAGTCCCTTGTGGGTCAACCTTCCTCTATGCTGCTCGATGCGACAATGGATTGACCTAATGATCAAATCAATATAAGATAAATCGCAAGATTCATAACTATATTTATAAATTATCCGAAATCTGTGTAAGGTTCTCCAAGGCCGCACACGATGAGGTCGAGTCGTGCATGGTCAAGTGTGTCAATTCCGGTGAGCCGCACTTAATTTCTTTGAGGTAATGTTGTACATTTCCCCTTGAGAAGAAAATTCTGGCCCTTAAGGCCCAGGATCTTCTCTTGTTTCGCAAGGCTAAGGAGTTCGTCCTAGCGCGCCTATCACTGCCTTGGAGGTTTTCGGCTTCAATGTTCTACCCACAGCGGGCGTTCCCCTGTTACACCTGGCGGCACAATGGGTTCAGACCCATCGCCGGATAAAACCAGCGTTCCCACCCTTACGCTAGCGTGAACGTTCCCGTAAGACGAAACTGCTGCGCGTATCCAACGAGTCGTTAGACTCACAGGAAGCAACACCCCTGATGTTGGTCACGAAACCATCTTCCGCGGCTCTTAAAGCTGTTCCCCGAAAGGAGGACATCACAAAAAGAATTTTTGCTCCTACGCCCAAACTTATACTAGGCTGGGTAACTCGAAGGCGGTGGATCTTCCAAGGTTTCGAGGCGGAGGGAGGAAAAGACTCGCATGGCGAGCCCAACCTCACCCGATAGATCCTCGAAGGCTACAGTGCCTACAGCATATTATCCGGCCAACAGTGCCAGGATTTCTGCCTCTAAAGAGCGTACGCTCATTCCCGTAAGGGTCTTCTTTTTGAAGAGGGCCCGTGCATCTTTTCTGAGCAAGGCCTGGATGGCTTATTCCGCCAATGGAATTGCCGCAGACTACGTCATGTTCTCTTGCTCTGGGATTTAAATGGTAGACACCTCTTTTGGGGAGACTACTCTATTAATCCCAGGGGTCAGGTCCTTGCTGAGCTGGAAACCACTCTGCTGATGCAGAACCTAATTTATAGGAGGGGTAATCGATGAACTCGATGATAGTTTTCACTTTCCCATTTAAATCTAATCTTCTTGGTGGCTGCGGTCTGAGAGCCCGCCACGGTAGTGCTAGTGGTTGGCGCGGTAGACTGGATCTCAGGAAAGGAATGATGTGCATCTCTCAGTCAAGCAATTTAGGTCGGTGTCAGACTATTTGCCCTGAGCATAAACGGCATAAACTTACTGATACTGGGTGCTTTTGGCGTGGCCCAGATGCCAATGCTAGAGCGTCAACTTTAACAGGCGAAGGCAACACGCTTTAGTTTTCCTTGGCGTAGACTAAGGGGGTACACTTTCGGCGTTGATCAAGGCTTCAACCTAAACTTGACTTGTTTTTGAGAGGGGTTCGCCTGGAAGTGGTGGACTCGCACTTTTTTTTCCCGTCTGTATTTGACCGACGCCTCACCTGGAAGACTCATATTCGCAGCTTCAGGATCTCTTGTACCCGCACTCTGGATATTCTTCGTTCTGTAACGTTAATCACCTGATACACGGTTAGTGATACTGCCTTACTTTTTTATCGATCCTTCGTTCGTTAAAAGCTCAACTAAAGATGCGAGTTTTATGCATCCGCAGCCGAGCGTGTATTGCGGAAGCTGGACTCGTTTTACTACCCTGGCCATCGACTACCCACCAGTTCTTTCCGAACGTCTCCCATTGAAAGCCTACTTGTCGATGTCTGGAGCTTAAACTCACTTTGTTTCGTTGAAATTGCCTTATTCGCCTGTACGCGAGAGCTCGGCGTCTCCCTTAGTTGCCAACATCTTTCACTGCATCTGCAGCTGATCTCGACGGTGCCGATGCCGCTAAGAATCTTCAGTCATACCCTTTGGGGTTAAGCGAAGGAAAACTACTTCTAGAGATCAGTTTAGCTGTCGAGCCAGTGGCGTAGCTGGTTCTTTCCAGGATGCCACGTTAGAGGGTTACACATTTGACTTTTTGTCGCCAGGCTTTTGCTCCCAAAGCTCCTAGAGCCCAGAGAGTATTTTATTCGGCCCTTTTGGAGCTCGCTCCGAGTCATGTTGGAGCCGTGCCAGTGTATACGGATGGCTCCTGTTCCCAAGACGTGTTTGGTTCCCACGTATCCCCTCTGTTTGAAGTCAGCAGGACTCTGCCAGGCGCTGCCTCTGTCTTCACGGCCGAACTTGTTGCAATTCACCGCTCTCTACCCGTTATAACGCGACTTGCCCCGTTCTGAGACCAAATATGTATTTGTAACGACTCACAACGATTTTATAGCAGGAATACGTGCAGCCCTCCGAGATTCTTGGCAAAAAAAGTGGGAGTCTGCCGAGGGGATCTTAAATTGGCCTGCTGTTTCTCCGCGACTGTCATACTCCTCAGGGCCCCGGCAGTTTCAGGTTGCTTTCAGTCGCCGGTGAATTGTACTCACTCGCCGAAAGCACCGCTATTTAATGGAGCCCTCGCCTGCGCCTTATTGTGACGACTTCATTGATCGCCCCTCGTGGGTCGCATGTTTCCACGCCAGGTGTAAGCAGGCATACCAACAGACACCTGACTGCGTCTACTTGTTCCATTTTTTCTTTCAATTGTTGTTGTTGTTTTTGCTTGTGTCTTGTCTTTGTTTCATTTGTATCTTTGTTATTTTCTTTTTTTTTTCAATATAGCATAGTAGTAGGTTGTTTGCTAATTACAGCGAATTTTTCTTTACTTGGCAGTCACCAGATAAGCTATTTACATTATGAAAGAGAAGACATTAATTTGGAGGTGCTAGCTCTAGGTAATTAACTATATCTGTTAAAATGAAATTTGAGACATAAGGACTACATTGTTTCTGCATTTAAGACAAAATGAAATTTAGAATATCATTAATTAATGAGGATGTAATAATTTTATTTTATTATGATCATTGGACTGATAAATTATTTGGGTAGTAGAGAAATCTATTATATGATTGGCGTTTTTTATATGGTTGAAATTACTTAAAGCACTGCTTGCTCTAAGGACTTCTATATATTCGTATATGCGTTTGTCTAATGACATTTCAGTCTCTCCAACATAGCAAGAGGTGCATTTGGATGCTTTACAAGTGAGTAAATAGATGCTCGTATCTTTTTACTAAGCCAACTTGGATTAAGAGGGGAAAGAACTAAGGACCTATTAAAACAGCTGTTTAGTTAATCGCTTATAGGGACATTAATTGTATCTATTCTTAGTATGCAATTAAAGATAGCTTGATAAATTGAATGCAGAAATTAGTTTCGTAAATAAGTAGTTCTCTACTTTACAGCGTTTTTATTAATAGGTTTTTGATCGGTTACTGAATTAAAGTAATTATTTCATATATATATATATATATATATATATATATATATATATATATATATATATATATATATATATATATTTATATATATATATATAATATAATATAAAATTATTCATCTTGTTCAATAAATAAAATAAAAATACAAATTGAAAAAACCTAAAGGCTAAGATTTAAAATGTACAATTTCGTATTTAATAAGCTTTGACCTAAGAAAACCAGAGCAACTTAAGAAAAGGTCGAATTAGTGAGAGTGGCCCTAAGCATTGGTTCTCGCAAGAAATAAGTAAGAAACCTAGCAGGTAAAACAGATTTTAAGATAAAACAAGGTCTGCTGAGCAAAAATCGCCTGCTCTCATTTATTCTGATTTATGACCTTACGACCTTCAAAACTTTCAATAATTCCTGGACTCACCTTCGGTGGACCTTGTGGTTTATATCATTTGAAAGAGAATGTTAAACAAAATACTGGTTTCAAATTTCGTTGGAATCAGCTGAATACTTTAGATGTTATCGCCAAATAATTTACTGGTTATCTTTGGTATAACTTTAGCAATTAGATCATTCGAATTAGAAAGTAAAATATTATAAGGGTTTCAAATCTTGTTAGAATCGACCAAATAGTTATGATTTTATTTTCCAAACAAAATAATTTCCCTTGGGAGGACCTTGGCAATTATATCATTCAAAAGGAAATTTAAAACAACATAAGGATTTCAACTTTCGTTAGAATCGGCCCAATAGCTACAATGTTATTACCAAAACCCTAAAAAAGCAAAACAAGGACCGACCGACATAGTGAGATATAGAGTAGCTCGCCACTTAAAATTTAGGGCAATTCTAAACAATAACTCAAGTTTAACCCATATAAATTTCAAGGCTTCCAGCATCTCTAAACAAATGATTGTCACGGAGGCTTCCGATTCTGTAAAGAGAATTCAACCAATGGGCAATCAAAATTAATGCAAATAAAGACACATTCAGCAAAGAAGGTACATTTATTTGTTTGCACTTTCCGAGGAAAAATAAAATAATTGAACTTAGCTAACTATTAAAAGCTTTGTGAGCTTGGAAAAAAACATTGTATTCAGTAGAGATAATTGCTTGATGTGGTCTGATTGGGACAAGATTTATTGATCATAGTTTTTTAATTGCACATATCTTAATTGAATGGAGTTTATTATTAATTCATTTTGTTTACTTACTGTCACATCATGTATGTTCTCTACAGTTGATTCATTCATATGTTGTTATTTTACGTGAATACCTTATTATTATTATGCTCATAATGTAGTAATTACACATCGATTATTATTATCATGCGAATATTTTAATTTGTTTTTATCGTTTTCCTTTTTTCATGTTCTCAATGTCTTAGCATTTTGTTTATGCGTTGAAAGTTACAATTATGAAATTTTATTTGATTTCCATTTGTATCTTAATAATCTTCGGTTTTCACAAACTGTTGTGTTACATGTATGCATATTATTATAGAGCTGTGTTTTGAAATACTTTTTAGTCTTAAATAATTCGTGATAAGAGCTTTCAACTTCTAAACTCAACCTCATTGGCTGAATCCCTCGGTATCTCTTCCAATTTCTCCACTATAACTCACAAAGTGACCACATACCCTACCACCGAGCAAAATAAGTGAATGATTTCCCTTTATTAAAAGAGTTTCCAAAATATGATATCCTTAAGGGGCTAATATGCTGCGAATGGACTCGTGCCAATCATCCTAGGCACTCAATCTCAACCAAACTACACCTGCCAAAAACACGTGTGAAAGTAGGGGCGACTTTACCCCACAATGATCGTCCAATGGCAGGAGATGAAGTGAAGGAGAGTGGCTATCACTAATACGGCCTCACGAGCACTTCACTTCCGACCCTAGGTCAAGTTAGTTCGCGCAGGCATAAGTACGCAGGTGGCGCGTTATTCGCCATACTGTGGCTAACTAAGTACAAAACGCAACAGGACCAGATATACTATTACTGAATTCCACCAGCTTATATCCTGATATTAACAGACTTTACATTACAGGCTAACACACATAACTAAACATAGAAGCGTCGCATTCAGGATCAGCCACCTTAGTTTGTGAGTCTATAAACCACTCCCTTTCGGACACATTAGATGAATCATTTCTAGCCTGACAAGTACAAATGAGCGCCGGCCCTATCCTAGTGACTATTCACCACAAACAATTACGCAACAATTAAACATATATGTCCCACTTCTGGCGCTATCCTATGACCGCCTCCCTCTCTTTTTGCGGGACACTGGGACGCTTCCGTCCCACACTACAATTTTAACATCAGCAATGACGAGGGAAGGAAGAGAAATTGCAGCGAGAATATCGGCCTGGCCTTTCCCACATTCTATGTGAATTGTGGAGGGAGCACGTGACCTGACATGGTCTGCTTTAATTATTATGCTACACGCCTGTATAGGCACATTGCTACATATCCCCACCTTATATCTGATGACAACCCAATATGCATTATTATTTCATCATCGCTCATACTCGTACGCACACTAACCCTCTTCATTTACAACAAAAAGAACTTCAAGGAGTTCCGATGACACACTCACAACACAACACATGACTTTAACTGAGAGAACACCATTCTCTCAACATAAATAACAACTGGTGCACAAGCATGGACACAATAAAAAATAGCCCGCAACCAGCACACACAACGCAAAACCTTCATGCGCATAAAAAAAATTCACGTTCTCCGCGAACACGCATTACAAAGTACAACAATCACTACAACAGGGGCCCAAGAAAACAAAACATTACATTCCAACGTGCCCGGACTCTACAATGCGTCAGCTAGAGCAGAACACCAGTAGAGCAAGATTACCTACATCGCGGATGACGTTCGCTGTACTGCCCCGTACACACTTCGACATAAAAGACATCATCGACGCAATTTAGATCCCATTGGAACACAGTGCATACACATAATGCACCCAAACCTCACGCACAAAAGCATTTCCAAGGTGTCCAAGAACTGTGCTATTATCACCTGTTCACTGAAATGCATGGCATGCGACTCTGGTATATAAAGGCGAAAAATTATCAAACAAAATGAACACAGAGGAAACCAAATGAAAGACAAAAATATATGCGTGATTCCGGGGGAAACTTTTAATCCCCACTGTAGAGGTATAAGAGTATAATATATATATATATATATATATATATATATATATATATATATATATATATATTTATATATGTATCGAGGAAAAGGAAATCATAACAAAAAACATCTAGGTTTAGCTTTGCCCCTCCGATGGTCTACGGTAACATAGGAGAACGGGCAAAAGGGTAAATTTTAGGAGAAAGACTCCTGATCTCAGCTAAAAAGGCAGGCCCTTCGAGGGTGTACTTATAAACAATCAATTCAAAACTGAAAACTGCCGATCTCGTATTACCCTTTCTCAGAGCTACAAGACGCCAAACGCGGGAGACCAACCTGAGGTGTCACCTTGCTAATCCCCCCTCCACCTCCCCATTACCCCGCGGGAGAATTTGGGTATATAACAGGTTGACCCGAGGAAACGTAGCTTTTTGTTTGATTTAACGGAAGAGACAAGAAAGTCACCGGTTAAGAGATTTTTCGAGCTCAAGAAGCAAACAGAAAAATCACCGGTAGAAAGTTTTCTGCAAGTTAAAGATAACTTGAAGGCCTTGTACAAAACCAGATTGTATTAAGAAAACTCGGCGCGGTTCGAGCCACAAGATTATTGAGTATCAATCTACCCAGTTTGAGGACTCCAAATCTTACTCTATCTGAGTTGGACAAAGCCCAACTAGATAGAAAAAAAAGAAGACAACGATTTCATCTCGTCCGGAAGAAAACGAGGTCAAGGTCGCCCCAATCGGCTATAAGTAGAAGGACTAAGCTTTTGCTTGAGCATCTACCCAAACCAAATCCCTCGTGACATCACCCGTCAAATCGACAGGCAGGTCAACGAACGCCAACTATTGAGCAAACAACCAACTACTCGTGCTACGCCTCTTCCGAACCAAATCTCAGAAGATAGTCTAACTGGTCTCGGGTATTTAATCTCCATTACCTTATGTGAGTAAAGATTATTCCTGTTGTTTATGTCCCTGTGCATAATAATTAGTTTTGGGGATTTCTGGCCAAGGACAAAGATATTAACTTAAAATTGTTCGCCCCGTAAAATTCTATCTCGAATCGAGCTTCGAGAGCTCGTTCAGCAATCCCATTTGCTTTTTTTATAAGTGTATTAGATCTGTATTTTTTATGTTATTTACTAAAGAGTGTTTATGTTCATTAAAGTCTATTTTTTTACTAAAAGCACTGTTTTAATTATCCTCGAACGAGTTAATGTAGCAATAATTGATAAAGTCAAGAAAGAAACCCCTTTTATTCATTCACTAGAATAAAAATAAAGTTTAGCACTCTTAGAGAACGATCCTCAAGCGATCACCTAGGCACGAACCTACGCCTCAAGTCAAAGTTTATTTGGTTTATTAAAAATTATAAAACAAGTAAATATCTATATATATAATCTCGTCTAACCTACGACACCCACAAACGACCAATTCTGGCGGTTTATAAATGAATTTAGGAACATTATACGAAATATATTTTTTAACTTGCTATTGTCCTTCGGATATATTAAAATTATCGACCTTGCTAAAGAAGATTGATTTTGCAATCCGCTTCCTCAATATAATTGTTTCTCCTGCAAACAACAGGCTTTTTATATTCATCAAGATTAATGCTAAGGCCCAATTCTCTGTATTTTTTTCCGAGGATTTGACATATATATATATATATATATATATATATATATATATATATATATATATATATATATATATATATATTTAAGGAAATACAAAGGTTAAATTATACATCGTATGGCGGATAATTCAAATTATTAGACAAGATATTAATAACACTAGCGAAGAAAGAGCTTCTACTACACTATCTTTTAAAGAGGGGCTCGTATAAAAAGTGAACTTAGTGGAAAATAGGGGCAATAAACAGCAAAACACAAACTAGTATCAGGAATGGTACCAATGCATGCTTTTATGAGCTCTTTATACTCACATTTGACCATCTTCATTACAGCTCGTTGTATATGGTTATTTTTGAGAGACCATAAATAATGACGTAGAAATCTTAGAGTATTAGTTTAAAAAAAAAATTATAAAGATTCGTGTATTTATTACCTCTTCTTGAAATAAACTGCGGTGAAATACTCCTAACGTATAATAATAAAACGAGCCATGAATCAAGTATTAACCCTTGCTTAGAAGATTAGTTGAATTTCCCCCTCTGACCAGGGATCCATGAAATGATTAAGATCGCGGCAGTTTGGTTTTAAAGGGAATAAGACAACAAATCTCTCTGGGAGCCTAAAAATAATGACCATAAATCGTTCTATTCAAATCAGAATTAATATATTTTTGAAATATGTGCATTGAATTATGAAAACATCAAAATTTGCAAATAATTCGACTATATGATTTGTAGAGGTAAGAAGCTATATGAAAGACCATTAATAAAATTTAAATCTTAAGAGTTATAGGAGGATACTTGAACGTAGAGGATCCAAGACTTGTGTTACTTAAATTCCTTTTCCTCCCTTACAACTTAATTAAATTTTTTGCTTCAATGATGGATTGGTTTACATTTTACAAGATTTTCCATACAACTTAACTTTAAATATGGAGTTAACCAAATAATTTACACTTACATATACCCTTCCCATTTAAATAATTTTATTTTTCGTTCTATTGCCTTTATGCGTTGCTTTGGTCACAGAACCTGTTTTTGTCCTGACTACAAAAGATGAGTGAAATAAAACACGTTTCAAAAATACAAGGGGATGCGGGAACCTCAGAATGTAAATTTTTGTCAACAGCTGGCGTGAGAATGTACCAACTGCAGTTGATCTCATTCTGTGAAAAGTGTTCCAAGATTTGAATGGAGGAAAAGGGGGAAATTGTTCATTTGGCATAATTATGAATTTATTATTTTTCTCTGACACTTCAAAGGAAAGTTAAATCAGAGATATTTTTGCGAAGGTAATTGCGAATAGATTCCGAGTCTGCAATTGGGTTGATCGAATTGACAATTCTTGGTTAGTTATGTTCATCGTTAAGACTGAGAAATTTCGGGGGAGTTGCACGCTCTTCACTACTTCCTTTAAAAAAATCTTACAAAACTCTTTTGGAGATGCTCACGAGGTTATTACTTTCTTAACTTATTTTTAAATAAATGATAATAAACGATGAAGGAGAACAAAACCCCAATTGTGGTGTCAATTAGGGTGATAGAGAGCGCCCCAAAGTGATCATACCTCAAGAATGAATTGGGCATGGGCGCCACCTCAAGGATCTGCCCTCTTTATTCAATATGTGGTATCTAATTATGATCTGTCTCGTATGTGCTCAATTGTCAAATCGCTTTAGTGTCTGAAAAGTAATGGGAGGAGAGGTTGACCAATGAAGTTTGGCTTGTAAAAAGCTGTGTTTGTGCTCAAAGAGTCTGAAGATGTACTCCCCAACCTCCAAAAACCTTAGAACATGGTGTCATAGCCATTAAAGCCATTCTGGGGAACATGTCAGGGTCAAGCTTGGTCCAGGCAGGGGTAAGTGTGGTCGTTAGATCCTACCTTCTTTTAGGCTGGCAAATGTTAGTTACGCCTTGATAGATGAAACCTTACTTGGAAAAGACATGGAAATCCCTTAGTCACTAACCACATAAAAAGGAGAAAAACAGAAAATGGCAATGTGTTAGCAGATGAATTGTTCACAAGATAATTAATTATTTGATTTTAAAAATGTTCGGTGAGTAGACGAGCCGAAGAACCTGTAGCAAATCTCCAATCGAAGAAATCTTCAAAGTATTAGAAGGGGGAAATATAAGGGGGAGAGACCTAACTATCTGTACCTCACATAATTGAGCTAGGAGAATTAGATATTCTTACAAGCCCCCCTAACTCGATACACGGCAAATTCATTAGTTAGTAAGAAATGGGTTATATGGATCGTGAGTTGAGAAGAGGTGATTTTTGTTTCTCACCAAGCACATCACTTCTAGCCATTGGGCTGACGTATCCTGCGGCCCGGACACCGTTGTTAATTAGCTGGAATCGCTGTTGCAGGATTATCCTCTACTGGGATTAGCGTGACGGGATCAAGAGTTTGTGCCTTGTGTGCGGGATTACGTTTTCCCCGGTGGCAAAACAATCAAAGATGCCAGCCAACTCATCGTTGATTTGTTATTTTGTGGCACCATCCATTTTAAGAATTATCTCCGGGAATGATTTTCTGTAGGTTTCCCAGTCTGCATCTACAAAGTTTTTTCTTAATGGCGAGAGAATGGGTAGGAGAGCGGTGGCCACCGTGATTACTAAACGAATATGGTGACTCGATGTAAGGGGACCCGACTGCACATAATGGTGGAATGGGAAGTTGAGTTTCATAAGCACGATGTCCAGCTTGATGGCTTACCTTAGGAAAATGAGAGTCGGGAAGTCCAAACCACTCCTCTTCGCTGCTCTTCTAAGCAAGAGTAAGTCAAGGAGCTTTCTTTGATTGTCGAGCGAGCCTAGCCAGCGATTATTTATCTGGCGATGTCTCCTGCGTGGATGAAGCGATGGGCCTTCCCGTGCTCGGTTGACAGGTCGTAGAAAGGAAGGTACCCCTTGACTTGGAGGCTAGTACCCCAAGCCCACGTTAATGTTCCACATGTACGTTTCAAAGTTGTCAAGATCGCAGTTATGTTCTTTTATATGACGTTGTAACCAGAGATCTTGATGAAATCTTCGTCTTCTATTGCATTTTCTAGAAAAAATAGGTGATCGGGTCAATTTCTTTAAATATGTTTTACAGCGGATATTTTTGGTTAGCTCATCCTTGCACGTGATGAGCATTAATCACCATTTTGTTTTTTGCAGCTTTGTTTGCCTACTGGGTTGGTCAGGAACTTCTGGTATTTAGAGGGCTGTACGGCCTGCCGAAGCGGAGTTTTTGTACAAATCCATCTAACCCTAAGGTTCTGAGTTTCTGGAACTTTGTTGCTGAGGTCTATTTTGTTTCACAGGTGCTCTACACCTGGGGTCACCACCTTTGCCATAACCATGGTTACAACACTCCTCGAAATAAATAGAGGGTGGAGATTGGACAGAACTGAACCATTCATATCTTCACGAAGATTTGTGGTTAACATTTTCTTTCTTTGCACTCACTTTATTTCTTCGATCGTAAATCACCTTCACCTTAAAGTTTTAACTTTTTTACCTAGATGTTTACATTTGGTTTTATCTCTTCCAAAGTACCATGTAAACTATTTTTGTGAAATTGATCTTGATGGGAGGAGGGATGATTAAAATTAAATGCAACTTCTTTGACTATATATCCATCTAGTATCGCTTTAACGACGTCTTCTAAAATTTGTTAAGTTATTTGTTTGGGCCCCCTTGGCTCTTGAATTAGCTTCAATGACTGTGTATAGTTGTGTTTTTGGTTGTACAAAGAATAACTTTTAGGGAAGCATTCCAATTCTTAACTTGAATTAAATATCTGGAATAACTAGCAACTTGGAGGTCGAATCCTTTTGATGTTTGAATGAAACAATTTGCCTCCATTTTATTTGGAATATCATAAGAGATGTATTCTTGGGCAATAAAATCATATTGATCGAACTTTAAATAAACACATGGTTATAAATGGATTTTTTAATCAATTTAAGTTAATGAAAGTAGGGTTTGCTAGCCAGGGCGGGCAAATTAGAAATGGAAGGATTGGGAGTGGGTTTATGAACGTTAGTGTTATCAAGCATTATTTGGGGTAACAAATACTAAATTTTCTTCGCCTTCTTCATTGCTCTTTACTTCTAAATACGCTTAAGCAATTTTCTATATTGCATGGTGTTCTCTCGTAATGAGGGTCAAAGAATTCACGGTCGCCATTGTGAAACGGCACCATCGGTGTACCCTTGTCATTGTGAGCCTTTGATATGGCTGATGTTTATCAGATTTACTCAGCAGACCGACACTTTGAGAGTAAGTTCTCGTTCTTTGTCCCGCGCTAATTTTTTGGGGTGGTTTCAGTTTGTTGCTGTAGCTTCTAGTAGACCTAGAGTGATTCAAAATTTTATCTTCTTTACCTTGCCAACTCTTGTTAAATAAAAGGTACAGAAGCGTTTTGTTTAAGATGGGAGAAATTTCTTCTTAACCAAAAAATGGCATCGAGTAACGGTATTTTTGGCCTATTAGAAACCTGGCAAGGTGGAGATGGAAATAAAGGAGGTTGAGAAGGCTTCATTTAGCTGCCTGATAAACTTCCGGAGTAAGCCAACATGGGACCCGATCGTGCGGCATAAAGTCAGAGTCAATGAAGAGAGTTTCAGCTTTCTTTACTGGTGTCATGAATCTGATCGCTCGGGAATTAATTTAAGCAAATGAACTTACTCTCTGCATTTATTACTTCTTGTGAGTATTTGATAAAGTTTAGTCTTAATGAGATTCAGCAGATACAGTGCTTGCCGAATATCACAGAGAGATAAAGGAAGTCGCTTTCGTATTTGTTGCTGTGACGATGCAAACTTCGCCGGTTAGCGATGAAACTGGCAAGAAGGTGAAGGATTTTGTTGTAAGGAATGGCTCCCAATAGGCTACGTTTATTTCACCGAATTAAACTCCGCATTTGAGAAGAACTACGAGTATGTTCAATTAAATTCTTTCTAATATTTATTTAATTATAATTACATTAATCGACGATCAAAATTAATCATACCTATTTTATGGTGCAGCTGATATACTTTTGTCAGTGAACCGGTTTCGAAAAAATAACCTATTTTCGTATTCAACCCGTTTCCACGATGACAATTGTGAATGTCAACGGGTAATATAAATGCATGTCACAGATCAACCACAATACATCCGATCTCCATTAATATTGGTTTATTTCTTTCGCAGATTTGTCATAATATTGTAATTCGAATGTTGAGGCAGTGCAAGAATAATCATTAAGCAGCTCACCATCATGAACGAAATCAAAAAGATATATAAATTTTATTTGATAAGAGACGAAACAACAAGTTCTCTTAAGCAGAATAAAATGATTTGGTACGATATTAGGCACTCCTAAAGTATATAGCTAAACTAGTAGCATCTCGTCTGCAAGAAATAGGTTCGTTCAAGAATGAATCTTTCAACGATATTGATGAATTATTCTGCTGTCTATCGCTTGTTCATGCATTCACCAACACAAGCCCAGAAGGGATGATGCTGTACAAAGTGAATAAGAAGCTTTTGTCTGTTGAAAATTCATTTTAAATAAAAGAGTGTAATAAGAACATCGAGGCAATGATAGATCTCAAAAATACCAGAAATACAATTGGAAGTTATGTATGGATGATGGAGAGGCAGTAAGGTTTCAAAGGACATTGCCATTTCTATGTTTTTGTTGCAGTTGTGCAAATATTACTAGCATTTGCGGGAAACATTTTTATCGTCCCTAGCCTCATATATCTTTATATAGAGTTGGGTTTAGTAAAACTCTTCGTAGACTAAGCGGTATGAAGATGACTTCATTAGTGCACAGATTAGTGGAAACCTACAGGATTAAGATTTCACCGCAGCTAGATGATCTGGAGTTGGATGTTTGAAGTTCATTTGTGTAGCTCTGTGAAAATATCTTGGAAAACAAGAAGTCCTCAGGTTTAGAAAATGGCATTAAAATACTTCAAAGATCTTTTGCTGATTTGGGCTGTCTCTTAAAGTTTATTTTCTTCATTCACATCTGGACATTTTTGAGAACAAGGAGAGCGCTTTCATCAATCACTAAGAAGCATCGTTCTAAGGTTTTTGGAAGGAAGGAAGGCATGCCGATTACAGGTAGATGATGTGCAGAGATAGCATTAAGTAGAACATAAATTTAAGTTCAAAGTTCAACGGTTTTAAGCTAACTGTATTTTTTGGTTTCAAATATTTTAAGCTCGCAATTATATAATTTTAGCTTGCCTATGTAACGTACCCATTAACATCAAAATTTTAACTTTTTGGGTTTGTATGATACTTAAATCTAATTTATGATAATGTA
Organism: Ceratothoa steindachneri; assembly: GCA_963969495.1. Lineage (NCBI taxonomy): Eukaryota > Metazoa > Arthropoda > Malacostraca > Isopoda > Cymothoidae > Ceratothoa > Ceratothoa steindachneri. The sequence continues at coordinate 85,246,014 of OZ018319.1, read as the reverse complement.
TCAAGTTTATTCTTTCGTATACTTGTTGTATCTTTACTAATCTATGTCTGATTCCTACATGAAACGTTGAATTTCTTTATCAAATTAATATCAAGTGTCGAAGAAAAGGTTCCCAACGATATACTATATATCTATTCTTTGTGGGGATTATTCTATATTCGAGCGCAGGGATTTAACCAGATTGCCGAGTATTATTCTACGTTAATTTTATAGGCCTAGATAGGGCTTATTTATCTTCAATATACTTAAGAAGTGGAATGAAGCCCAAGGATAAATAATATTGCCAGCATTAACAAAATATAATTTTATTAATTAAACTAGCCAAAAATAACACATGGAAAATATTTACATGACCGGGGATTAAAAGGAGAAATGCACATAAAATAAAAAGGTCATAAGATAAATTTGACTATGCGGTGGATTAAGATTTGGAGGGATTTAAATGACAAAATAAACAAGAAGGGAAAGGTTCGACTAAATCCGTGTTAAAGCACGGAGTTACGTTGGCAACAAAGTTAAATATTTAAATGCAATTCGTCTCTTACGTATTTATAAGGTCGGCGTGCAGGTGAAGGTGATTTGAAGGAATGGCTTTGGTCTGACTGGCGATTTCCTTTCCGTAAGGAGGGTTTTTTAGGGGGTTGTCCTTAACGAAAGGAAAGGACAGACTTCGAGGAGTGGGAGCGAAGTAGAGCTTGGAAGTACGAGCGATCCTTGAGACAGGATAACGGAGATGTTCTGGATGAACAATTGATGTTATTGGGGTAACCAAGCGTTCTCTTGAAGAACGTTAAAAGGGTGAATTAAATTACCACTGATGTGATATCAGGGAAGCGAGAGCCGTTTCTTGTCGAACGGGCTCAAAGAACAATGACTGTTCTAAAGTTGTTCTCTTCTGAACAATTGAACAACAGGGTGGGGGGGCGTTGAATTGGCGTCTCGAGGGCCTCGAACCTTGGCACTCAAGGATATAGTCCTCTTCTGGACAATAAGGGGGTTCTCAAGAAAGAGAGTTCCTAGGTGCACAAGGGAGACTAGATCGGAGTGATGCCTGACGAAGATAATCAGGATATGATTCAAATGCGAAATTATATAGCATAAGTAGCCTGAGCAAGCCCATCGGGGTATAGGGCAATGGGAGACTTTTATGGAATGTCCCTCTAGCGATTCGAACACTTTTACCTTTCCATAAGCCAAACTCAATCTGGCCAGATCGATGACTGCAGGCAAACGGGGGATTCAACTTCCTTGATTAAACTTTGGGCGGGGAAAGATAAGACTGGGGAAATTTTCGAGGCGATGAGAACGCCATGCTCCTCTCTTCTCGGGGGATACACGTGGGGAGCATGAGTACAAATATGTGATAGAAGCGAGGCAATTCTATCACACTAAGCACAAAATTATCCTTCTATGTACGTTTACTTTAGGGTAAATCTTATTAAAGTATAACAGGAAAATATTAAGTTACCTTAGGAAAAAATCTTACGACATACATTAAAATATTTTGTAAATTCGACAGCTCCATCATAAAACGGTCAAGAAAAAGTCAATTTCATTACCTAGATACCAATTATTCATTTAAATTTATGGATTATTATTCGAACATAGTGAAATAATTTAAGTTGTTAATAAAATTTCGTCTAAGCAAAGTATAATTTATTTATACTGTCTGTACACAGTTTGTACTTGTACGTATTATCCTTAAAACTATATTTTAGGAATGCATTTTTTTGTAACACTTTGAATTTTAGGTTGTGAGTCACCTAAGTACATTTATAGCTTTTAACAAAGTTCTTTTAAAGAGTTCAGAAAAAATAAATATGATTATCAAATGTTTTGGTATAAAAAACAAAAGAAAATTAATTTAAAATCAAATTTAGATGAAAACGAAAGCTCTCTGAAGATTGTTTATCCCTATATCAAAGCAATTACCATTAAACATTTTTTCTTACTTTTATGCATAGTGTGATAGAACGGGTTAAGGCAGCGTTAGTTTACACCCCTAACCCATATTATTTGAAACCACGATGCTCCCACGTGCATCTTTTCTTCGAAGCTTGGCGCCTTATCGCAGCCACCGGATGTCAATGTTTAAACAAGGAGGTTATCGTCCCCCCGTTCGCCCCCACACGCCGACCTCGCCAGATTGAATTAGGCTTATGGGCAGATAAGGCATTGTTCCCAGCCTCGGCTGTGCATTCCCTTGAAGCTCCCACTCCATTGTCCCCCCACGCCAAGGGAGTGTCTCGACTATTTAGATGGAAACTTTACCACTAAGATCAGATTGGAGATCCAGATTTTCGTGGCGAAACATCAACACGACCCTCTCTCCCTTTGTGCGCCAAGGGACCTTGACCTCGAGATTCACCATCACTTGTCCAGAAGGAGGACAATATCCCTTGAGTGCCGAAAGGTTCGAGCCTTTCGTGACGCCAAGTCCTCAAAGCTTTCCCCTCGTTGTTCAGAGGAGAACAACATTAGAACAGCCATTGTTTTTGAGCCCGTAGACAAGAGACGGTTCTCACCCCCCCCCCTGTTGCTTAGAGGAGAACAACATTAAAACAGCCATTGTTCTTGAGCCCGTAGACAAAAGACGGTTCTCACCCCTTCCCTTGTTGTTCAGAAGAGAACAACGTAGAACAGCAATTGTTCTTTAGAGCCCTTCGTTAAGAAACGGTTCTCACCCTTCCTCCTTGTTGTTCAGAGGAGAACAACATTAGAACAGCCATTGTTCTTGAGCCCGTAGACAAGAGACGGTTCTCACCCCCCCCCCCCTTGGTTGTTCAGAAGAGAGCAACGTAGAACAGCCATTGTTCTTTAAGCCGTTCGTCGAGAAACGGTTTTCATTCCCCAGACGCCACGTCAGGATCCTCTTATTCCCCCCCTTCAGCTGAAACTTGCCAGCGGACCGAAAATTCCTTTACGTCGCCTTCCACTGCACCACTAGTCTAAAGTTACGTAAGCCAAACGTCACCTTTGAGTAATTAACCCTTTTGTCAATTCTATCCTGTGCTTTAAATGGTTTATCGAACCATCCCATCCCTTTAACTCTATATTTATTTTACCTTTTTAAATCCTTTAATCCTTGGATTAGCCCGAGCCCCCACGACCCTTTCCATTCTCTGTTTATGTCAATATTTTCCGTCTTGTGTTTGTTGATAGTTTTTATTAATAAAAATCTATTTTATTAATGATAGCAATATTATTATCCTTGAGCTCAGTTCCACTTCTTAAGCATATCGAAGATACATAATATCGGCCCGCCAGACAATCACGCACTCAGGTGTGTAAGGTTTAACGCTATATCTTTGCAAACACTGGTCTCAGTCGGGTAAAGCATAGTGTTATTCGTTACAATAATAGAGTATAGTAGTTCCCTTTTGTTTTAACGATTGCTATTTCCTTTTTTGAAACTTTAGAAGTTGGAGTAGCTCAAGGAACTGCAATAATATTTTGTTTGTGTTTTTTTTTGTGATTTTAGTCATTGGTTATTTAGATCGAGAAACCAAGTACGAATAGGTCAGTGCCCATATTTAGATAGGCTAATTTCTCTAGAAGGCATAATTCTTGTTGCAAGGAATTTTAGTTGGTTGACTAATGCGCCCCCAAGTGCAAAGATGACTCAATTCGAAATCTTTAAAGCACAAGGAGAGTCCTTGGGACTCTCCGGAAAAGAACTTATTGAGTACGTTCAAGAGGAGCAAAGAAAAGAGGAAGAAAGAGAAATACAACGAGAAGAACGGAAAAGATAAATCCAACGAGAAGAACAAGAGAGGGAAATCCAACGAGAAGAACGAGAGAGAGAAATCCAACGAGAAGAAAGAGAAAGAGAAGAACGAGAAAGAGGAACGGATAAGACAAGCTGAGCTTCACCATCAGATTGAATTAGCTCGTGTTGAAGCAGAGATACAGTCAGCCAGTTCCCGTCCCGAAGCCCCCCCCCCCAATCTCTCACTGAAGCTCCATAATTTCAAGGATGGAGAGGATTTCGGAGCATTTTTGGCCCACTTCGAAAAGATCCCCGAAATCAATAACATGGATCTGGAGGCTGAAGGTGTAGCCAGATTACTTCCCTTGTTAAATTGTAAATTGCGCGAAATTTTTATATCTTTACCATCTGAGTGTACAATTAACTACAGCACCTTAAAAGCTAAGATATTGACGCTCATAAAATGAATCCCGATTTCTACCGCCAAGAATTTAGAAGAGGTCGTATTAAACCCGGACAGACGTTCCGTCAATTCGGATACATTCTTCAGAGGAATTTTACATTTTGGTTAGAATCCTCAAAGGTTGATCCAAACTATGAGTCCTTAACAGACTTCGTGTTGCGAGATCAATTTTTGGTGTCTCTCCCGACGGAGATCCACGCGTTCGTCAAGGATCGTCTGTGCCAGACCTTTAAAGAATGTACCGAAAAAGCGGATGTCTATGCCGCAAGCCATAATTTATACCCAAAGGAGAATCGAACTTCTCACCAACACCCAAACTAGGAAAGAAGGAAGGATTCGCGCCCCTTCCCAGGAAAGCTGACAAAGTTTCCGGGCCCCATAAAAATTCAAAACTTCATTCCCCAAAACCAACAACGGGACTCCAAACCTCCCGTTAAGATTTCTCCTCCATCCCTCTTCCCGAAGCGACCAATTATATGCTTCACCTGTGGTGTAGAAAACCACATGAGCTGGAATTGCCCCCAAAATTCTAGGCTTAAAAGCAGACCAGCCCACCAAGTTCACCAGATTAATGCAACCCCGGCTCCCCCGGTGGTGCAGACCCAAGCAGAAATTTCTCCCCCCCCCCGTCAGGCCACCAGGTAAATTTTATTTTTGATAAAAGTTCATCGGAAACTTTGAAATTTGAGGAGGGCAGCGTGAACGGCTGTCGAGTATCGACTCTCGTCAGGGACACAGCATGTACGTGTTTTATCGTGTCCGACGAACTCCTCCCCCCAGTGGACCCTAACCACGAAAAATTTGCGGTGGTACATGACTACCTTGGGCGGGCGAACAGATTCCCCGTCGTTAGTTGTTACCTGCAGTGTCAATATTATGATGGCTGGGCTGAAGTCATTTCAGCACCCATACAATTCTGTTCCGTACTTATAGGACAGAGCCCCCAAGTAAGTTTCGACCCTGTGTCTCAGGCCGCCCTTCCTCAAGGCCGAGATAAGAAAGAAGCCCAGGAGCCCGTCCCCATCAGAACCCCGATACCGTCTGATTTCTCGGAAACCCTTAACCAGGACTTTAGGACGGCACAAAAGGAGGGTGAATCACTAACACCCTTAGGTGATAAGGCCCAAGACAAGGACACGGAGACTGTCCGTGGACCCCAAGAAAAAAAGAACCCCCAACGCGCCCATGGAGATACCTTCGTAGAACTGGACGAAACATCGGCGCTTGAAGAAGATTACCCCGCGGATTCCCTTAACGTAATACAGATAGTGTGCACCCAACCTAAAGCCGATTACCCTCCTTCTTCCCTACCAGGCGAGTCTTTGGAACCCTCTGACCTGGATATTGACGCGCAGCTGACACCACGTCAAAAGAGTCAGCTACAAGACCGACGTGAGCAACGAGGGCATTGGAGGTGTACTCCTTCAATACGAGGATGACTGAACAAGTCATCTAGTTGCATATGCTAGTCGTCAATTATTACCACGCGAAAAGAGATATGCCACTATAGAAAAGGAAGCTCTATCAATTATCTGGGTCATAGACAAATTCAAGATGTACTTGATAGGTAAAGAATTTCAGTTAGGAACCGACCACCGTCCGTTAGCCTATATTAGGAATGTGCGACACTCCAACGGCCGAATCATGCGCTGGAGTTTACTCCTGCAAAAGTATCAATTTAAAATTAATTATATAAAAGGTTCCGATAAACAGGCCGTTGACGCACTCAGTAGGAATGCGTTACCGAATAGCGTATAGTAATTGTATTCATAGGATTAGTATCTCGATGTAGGTATATACCGTCTTGTACGACTTAAATTAAGATTCTCTTGTATTATAATTAGTTAATGTATATCTCTGAATTTTGTACCGCTCAATGTCTATTTATTTTGTATGTATATATATTTGTACCCATTAATTACGTATAAATTATTTTGTCCCATAGGTACTATATTTATATCATTTTATTGTTCCATGCCTTTTTTTTATTAAGTTTGTATTAAAGGTTATTTTCCCTTATAATCAAAAGATCAAAATAATCATATGTATTGAGGTAATACTAGTTAGGTGCAGGAAGGTACGGTTGGTACAAGAAAACGAGTTCCCCACAACGGAGCTTTATCGTTGTCCCTTCTCTCTTTTTACGAAGTGACAACTTCCCCCGGAATGGAGGGGTGTGATAGAACGGGTTGAGGCAGCGTTATCGTTAACCCCTCTCCTATATTATTTAAAACCACGATGCTCCCACGTGCATCTTCGCTTCGAAGCTTGGCGCCTTATCGCAGCCACAGGATGTCAATGTTTAAACAAGGAGGTTATCGTCCCCCCGTTCGCCCCCATACGCCGACCTCGCCAGATTGAGTTAGGCTTATGGGCAGATAAGGCATTGTTCCCAGCCTCGGCTGTGCATTCCCTCGAAGCTTCCACTCCATTGTCCCCCCACGCCAAGGGAGTGTCTCGACTATTTAGATGGAAACTTTACCTCTAAAATCAGATTGGCGATCCAGATTTTCGTCGCGAAACATCACCACGACCCTCTCTCCCTTTGTGCGCCAAGGGACCTTGACCTCGAGATTAACCATAACCTGTCCAGAAGAAGGACAAGATCCCTTGAGTGCCAAAGGTTCGAGCCTTTCGTGACGCCAAGTCCTCAAGGCTTCCCCCTCGTTGTTCAGAGGAGAACAACATTAGAACAGCCATTGTTTTTGAGCCCGTAGACAAAAGACGGTTCTCACCCCCCCTCCCTGTTGTTTAGAAGAGAACAACCTTAGAACAGCCATTGTTCTTGAGCCCGTTGACCAGAGACGGTTCTCACCCCTTCCCTTGTAGTTCAGAAGAGAACAACGTAGAACAGCCATTGTTCTTTAGAGCCTTTTGCCAAGAAACGGTTCTCACCCTTTCCCCTTGTTGTTCAGAAAAGAATAACATCAGAACAGCCATTGTTCTTGAGCCCGTAGACAGAGAGACGGTTCTCACCCCCCCTCCCTGGTTGTTCAGAAGAGAACAACGTAGAACTGCCATTGTTCTTCAAGCCGTTCGTCGAGAAACGGTTTTCTTTCCCCAGACGCCACGTCAGGATCCTCTTATTCCCCCCCTTCGGCTGGAACTCGCCAGCGGACCGAAAATTCCTTTACGTCGCCTTCCACTGCACCACTAATATAAAGTTACGTAAGCCAAACGTCACCTTTGAGTAATTAACCCTTTTGTCAATTGTATCCTGTGCTTTAAATGGTTTAGCAAACCATCCCATCCCTTTAACTCTATATTTGTTTTACCTTTTTAAATCCTTCAATCCTCGGATTAGCCCGAGCCCCCACGACCCTTTCCATTCTCTGTTTATGTCAATATTTTCCGTCTTGTGTTTGTTGATAGTTATTATTAATAAAACTCTATTTTATTAATGATAGCAATGTTATTATCCTTGAGCTCAGTTGCACTTCTTAAGCATATCGAAGATACATAATATCGGCCCGCCAGACAATCACGCACTCTAAAGATAATTAAAGAAGTTCCCTCAACGAATAGTTATATATGGTATATCTTCGAGAGTCCATTCTACGACACATAGTAATAATGATGAATTTGAAAAAACCTAGGCCAAGAGTAAATTATTAGGAGATATGTATTGGAAATGTTTTATTTATGAATGTTACACCGAAACCCCGTTTGCTAGATTAAGATAGGCCGTAGCTAACGGACCGAAGGTCTTTCTGCGAAGTCAAGTTCTGCAAGCTCCTTTTCTTATTCCCATATGAAACTTTGCTCAATTTTCTAATGTGTTACACATAAATCTTTTCTTGGTCCGAAACACTTTATATTATAACTTTAAGCTAGCTTTGAAATTAATCTAGCGCATATGATATATCACCGGAATGATTCAAATACTAGAGTAACTAAATATTAATCCTTCAACAGTTAAATGCAATTAAACTTCCGCTCCTAAACGTATATATATAGATATACCCCTATGTACTCGTAAGTGCTTAGCTTTCTTCCTCCATTCCACCTTAATAAATTGTTTCTTTGTTTGGAAATTTCATTACAACCTTATCTTCTTTTGCTGAATTATCTCCCGACCTTCATTCGTCGCCCTCATTCTCTCATCTCCTCTGTCTATTATTTTTGTTCCTATCTCTCTACCCTTCATTTTAACTTCATAAATGCTACTACTATTCTCCATAATTTTTCTTATCCTAGTTTTAGTTTTTGTTCATTTATTTTGCTTCATTCCATTAGTATTCCAGCTTAAGAGATAACATCTTCACTCTTAATTTCCCACACTAAATTGGATTTCACTTACAATCCCATTCAAAAGATACTTAGGTAAGTATATTACCTCTAAGTGATCTTCTATTTCATTGACAAACTCAAGGCTCTCTGCTCCCGCTCAAATAAAGCTTATCTAATATTAGATACCACTATTTTCGATTATTTCTTTTAAGTGCTTTCATTTACGAGAGCAGCATTGCTTTTGGCGGGGTTTGATGGATGTATTAGTTCATATTTTAATTAATGCGGCAATTTTTTTATATCTATCATTTTTTTATTAAGAGGAATAAAAGAACTCTCTAAAGTTATTGATATTTGATTAAATATTTATTTATTCAATAAGTAATAGAATTTCTATTTATACCTGTAGCACCAATGCAACAATAACCCCACTTCCCCAGCAATATTCCTCTACTCCACTTACTTTTATCCTAATAAACTTTTTAATGGCATCTTTGTGAGGGAAAGTGTTTGACGTTGATTTAAAAGAGTTTTTCAATATTAACAGTTCTATACCGTGGATTAGACCTGGGTAAAAACTAATACCCAGCCGAAAAAGGGGCCTTATCCATGAGAGATGGTCTCGTTCGTTTGGCGTAATCCATTTTTAACTTCTTAACCCAAATCAGAGTATCTCCACAAAAGTTAACTGTGAACATTTAAAGTGGTTAAAACAGCCTTTGAAGTAAAATATCAGTTTTGGTGATTAAATGGAAAGTGTTCTTTTATCAAAACAAAGCGAGACCTCATATCACAAGAGATTCCATGCAAAAGACTGACCCTTTTAATAAAGAAAAAAAGGAAGACATCCTGAATACTCATTGAATTTAGCCTTATCAGATATCATTCTTTTTCGCATTATAGCGAATCGTCTAAAAGTAATAAATACGTCAACAACAGAAGTGGTGGAATAATGTTAAAGAACTTTTTTAAACCAAAGTTAAACGAGGTTTACAAACATGATATTTAAAGGTTAGTATAACAAATTGTATTATATTATTTATTAAATCAATAAGTACGTATTTAAATATGATTCAATTTAAAGAAAGTTTTATCTCTATCGTTGAAATAATGATAAACATGAATAAATGTTCCAATACCTATGGGATGACCTAATATCTAACTGAATTTCAACCTGTTTACTATTACAGAAAAATCGATGGCTCATTTGTTTTATTCATAACCGTGAATGCACTTTGTGTTTTGTGAGTGGATGGCGTGTATGTTGGATTAAGAACTACAAAAAAAACTAATCCAGCTATGACACTTATTTCCCAAATCTCAATTGAAGTCCTTTCATATCTACACCACACTCTGATTACTCACACCTAGAACATCACAGATTACTCACCTTAATATACACAAAGGTGTCTCATTCTCAAAAAGACACCGGGCTGATAGAAATCTTCTTACAAAATGACTACACAAAACTAAAATCAGTAAATATTCCACTCAACCAAAACATATATAACATACTATCTCCTTCATCACCTCACTACTAACAGGATAGACACCACACTTTCACTTTAGAGGGAACTTTCATTTTCAGTAGAAAGCGACTTCAAAGTCCACAAGCTGCTTGACTAACCTCACCTCACGAACTACCAATAAGCATCACCTTCAAACACTCACTCACACTGAACCTACTGAACCATAGAAACCCACCAGCAAGAATATACACCAATGCAACATTAACCCCACTTCCCCAGCAATATTCCTCTACTCCACTTACTTTTATCCTATAACCATAATGCCAACCTTCCAAGCACTCCTTTCTGACTACCTTACAATACTCATTACATACAAACTAACCCAACCAAGTCGCCCCAGAAAAAATAGCATATTCTAACAAAATCTATCAACTTATATTAAATAAACGACAAAACAAGAAAATTGGAAACAATTAATTAAAAAATAAACGACCAAACAAACAATTAACAGCTATGGCAAAATAAACAACCTCTCAACATCGAGCCAACTCTTACACACGAATCTCTCATTACAAGTTACAACAAAAATATTAAAAGCATCTCATATGCGCATTGCCTCAAAGAACCATGGCATTGATGTTCCTTAAACGCGATAAATCATGAAAAAAAAAGATTTAAGAAGAAAACAATACAAGAAAACAAAAGAAATCTACCTAGTTTGGAGTGGCGAAAAAAATGTCAACGAAATGAAGGAGGAAAACTCACAGTGTCCAAAGACGCATTAATGGAGGCACTGATACGCACACGTCAGGAACACCGCTAACACCCTTGGATGACAACTTTAAGTGACATGCTAGCGACAATTGGTATGAGAAGATGGGGTTCTCTGAGAGCTCTCCATCCTCGGACATACGGAACCTGAGTTTGATCGAAACCATGAGGCATAATGTTTCAGTATGCATCAAATCAAACAAAGAAGATACAAACAAGGAAACACCCCCACCCCCTCACACCCACTTTAGAAAATAACCTAAAAAGGTTGGATGCAACTGACTTTAACCTCAAAATATGTATATATTAACAAAAAATAACATCCACCTTTAAGAAAAAAAAGAAGCTGACATTATTAAAGCACTAAAACTAATCACCTGCAAATAGGCATTCAAATAAAAGACTGGCGAGAAAAAAGACCATGAGATTGAGATTGTTCTACGTGGTAGGATAAGAAAATATATTAGAGACTGGTTAATTCTTAACCATCCCATGTTTACTGAACTCAAAATTAACAATTTTAGAAGTGGGAAGATACTTTCAAGGAAACAACACCCACCAGACTAAGGAGAACGCAAGAAATAATAAAAATTTCAGGTGTCCGAAGTCTTTTGGCAGCATATATATATACAGTTGTAAAAGCCCGACATCCCTTCTTAGAGCGACCGAAATCTATCAACCGGTGTGGTTGGCGCGCAAACTAGCACGAATCCACCCCCAAGCTTAAACGCTTGATAACAGTATGTGTAGAGAAGTGATGCACAGAAACAAGAGAGAAGAGATACTACTGGAGGTGACCCCGTGAAAAATCAAAGAGAGAAATCCATTGCCTGACAAGGACCCAAACTTCAGACCTTTGATTATCTAGACCAGTGCTCTACTGACTGAGCTAACGGGACACATAATCCATGACAAACTGTAACTTCTCCGTCCTTACCTGCACAATTTCATTTGAGAGGTAGTCTTTGGTGGTGCGAACGAAAAGTTAAAGTAATTAAATGCGTTGTCATGGCAAAATGAAACCCAATAAATGAGACCGCACGTGTTTCATAGCACCCTGGGGGAGTCTATAATCAAAGTAAGGGAAGATCAAGTTTAGGTCACTGTTTCTAGCAGATCTAAAATGATACAATTAAAACAGTATCCTATTTCTATATGCTCTCTCTTTGTCAACAAAAATAGCGGAATAATCAATATTTTCTTTAGGTATCTATGCTGAACACATGTTGACAAATTTAGACAATATATAACAGATAGTGCGGTTAAGGGAAAGCAAAAAATGCCACCTACTGCTTTTTTTAATACTCTGGGCAATGCCCTTGCCACCCTCAGGAAAGATCAAGTTTCAGTCACCCCGTTCTAGCGCATCTAAAAAGATATATTCGAAACAGTAACCTACTATTTTGATCTCTATCTTCGTTTAAAAGTAAATGGGGAGGAATTATCAATAATTTCTTTGTGTACCTATGCTGAACGCTTTTTGACAATTTCGGAAATCTATAAGAGATGTTGCGTATAGTGGAAAGCAATAAATGATCCCACCCGTTACATATAGCTTCCTAGGGAACTCCCTAGTCACCATCAGTGGATATCGAGTTTTAGTCACCCGTTTCTATCGGATCTAAAATGATCCGTTCGAAAGAATAACCTACCAAGTTGATCTGACTCGGGCATCGCTCAGGATGCTATAAGAAGCGGGTGGTGCCATTTACTGCTCTCTACTAAACGCACCATTTGTTATATTTTTACACTTTGTCACAAAGTGTTTGGCATAGATAGACAAAGGAATTATCAATAAGTCCATGCATTTGTTCAAAACAGTGGGAGATTAAAGTCGTATGGTACGGGTTCGAATGAATCTTTTTTGATCCTCTAGAAACGGTTGACTGAGACTTGATCTTTCCTGGTGGTAACTAGGGCGTCCTTAAAGGTGTTATTAGGAGTGGGTGGTATCATGTATTATTTGCCCCTCACTGCACAATCTGTTAGATTTTTCCAATTCTCTAAAAAGGATTCAGCATTGATACCCCCCAAAATTATTGATGATTCCACATTTCCTGTTAAAAAGCAAGGGATCAAAGTAGTATTTACGGTTTTGAATGGATCTTTTTGCGATCTGTTAGAAAGGATGACTAGATCGGATACAATGTGCTATCTTTTGAGGACTTGTATAAACATTACAAAAACAACTGGAGCCGATAACCAAGGTAAATATACGTTTAAGATTAGTAAACAACTAACGTATTTGGCCGCATTTGAAACTTAAATTATAAGCATGGTTTGATAGTATGATAATAATGATTACGATTACCTCAGGTTTGTTGAAACAAACACTAAAATTGCTGCGAGACATGCTTTCACATTCGCTAATGGTAAATAGATTAGACAAATTTATGACCATAAAAATAATTTAACATTGTAGTTCAAAAATGAAATGGAATTATCCTTCTCAAGGTCTATTTTAAATTTATATTCAAACCAGGCAATGGCTTCCCCCCTCCTTCCTCCTACGGGGATAGCTTGCGCTTCGCTACTCGGATTAAAAATTAAAATCTAAAAAAAAGCAGCCTTGGTTAAATTTTTAGAAATTTTCTGAACTTCAACAATTATAATAATTCTAAAACGGAACTCTATTTAAATTTCCCCCCTTTCAAAATATCACGTTGTTAAAATATAGTTATAGAAGAAGATATATAAAAATAAATTTTCTGTACTTCACCATTTGTAATTCTTTGGGTTTTAAAAAATTTACAAAATTTCGATACTTATATTTATTTCTAAACTTCACCATTTTGTTTTCTGATATTAGGAAAGACTTATTAGAAATAACCAAACTAAGATGAAATTATTATTCTAATACTCCAAAATATCCTATTCTAAAATTATAGAGTTAGTGATGATGATGATGACATGGATAGAAATGGTTTAAGACTTTAAAAGTCATCTTTATATACAAAAAAATAACACGGTATCGTCTAAATATCTACTGAAAAATACAGGCTTAAATCGCTAATAGAGTCATCAAACCACTAATTCTCAAACGAATACGGGATTAAATCAGAAAATATGATCCTTTGGGAAGATCTCCAAACTTACTCTGCCAACGTCAACGTCAACGCTAAGAGTATTCCTAGAAAAAAAATCGCAAATAGGCAGAGGTTTTAAAAAGATTTTTAGTAAAATAAAAAAAAAACCAGTCTTGAAAATGTCTGCGGCATTCTGAAATCCTAAGTTATTTGATATTTCTCAAATAACCGATTACTTTCTCAATAAAAAAAATGGCTGGACTAGTTTCGGATAAAAAAAATTGACCCCACGTTCAATGCTTCTGTTTTACGGAATTTCTTATACATTGCTGTTAGCGATTAAGTTATTGGATTTTTTAAACATGACTTGCTAGTTGAACACAATAAGTTACCGCGATTTATCGACCTTTTCTTGGTGAATGTATATTGTTCTGGATGGGTGTTTTCTAGTTTTTCATTTAATTGCTAGGGTTATTAATCACGCTAAGCCTTGTAAATTCCTTTCACTTTTGATTGTCTTTCATCATGAGAGAAGGATGCACCACCAGAATCATGCTATTAAAAATAGGGGACTAAATTTCTCTTAAAGCTTGTTTCCATGGATAATATTAAAGAACATTCTGTCCTACTTTATTCCTTATAATTAAAGGCAAGCAAACCAAGTAGTAATTAAGTATGCTAAGGAGAATTTTGTATTTGAATCGCCTTTGCTGTAGATTTTTATACCAGAGGTATCATTTTGAAATGCAAGAGCCATTATGGCGGAGTTAAACAAGGGGATAGCCACCTAAAATTCTTCAACTATTAATTCTTAAATATAAATCTAATCGAGTACATAAACATCTGCACACAGAAGAATTCTAAAATTGAGAAAAGAGTAGAAAAATGTAATAAGAAAACACAAATAAACCAAAAGATAAACAAATAAAACCGTAACATTACACATTCACATCCAGTAGGCATTCCACCCATAATCAGTCGAGTACACTTTTAGAACAAAATAGTTTCTGGCTGTGTGATACTCTCATATATCTGCCAGGAGGCTTCACCATTAACAGTTCTTTTTATGCCCATATTTGGAACGCAGAAGTTTGCCCTTAGCAACAAAGGCAGACCATAGCAGCTCCCATGGCCCCGTACTAAGGCAGGTAGCAAAAAGTGTAATTAGCACAAACTAGGAAATCTAACTAAAATGTTTCTCTCAGTAACAGGTATCAAACAATCCTTTGAGAATAGTAAAGGGGTGATTAAATCGTACGTATAGCTCAATCGAATGTGACAAACTCGGATGGAACAAACACTAATTCGATACCTCTATGGATTGATGGCGATTGTCTACGGAATTAGTTGCAGTATAATGGCAAGCAACTTGAAATAGCATGGCACCATTTCCTATCTTCTTCGCTATATAACATAAAGGGTTCTAATCATCCCTGACATGTAGTTAGTGTAGATACCAGTGAACATTCAGTCGAGTAGTTCAGTCTTTGGAGACAGATTGCCTCCCTCATGAGCGTGATCGATCCTAGAATCCGCCCTATAAATATTTCTCTTGCCCTACAAGACACAATATCGACACGCTCCTAAATCTCGAGAGATATGGTGTTACGGATAGTAAAAAGAAGTGAATTAAAGAATTTTCCATAGCCACTATTTGAGTTGGTATGGATTAGAAAACTGTCTCTAACTATCCAGAGGTACCAATATTAGAGTAAAGCTCACAAAAAACAGACAAGAATTATGAAATATACAAAATTTTGATCCAAATTCACTACTTAGAGGCGATAAAACAAACTGAAATAGAATTAAAAAATGTGACAATCATGAAAAATAGATTGCTATATAACTTTAAAAGGTGAGCATCATTCAGCTAGAATTATATTAAACAAATATTAGTCTAGTTCCTTACACTTTATTCTCAATTTCTGCAATAAAAATGATCCGGATAGTATCGCAAAGAATATAGGTATATATTTCTAATTGGTATTATAATTAATTTTAATTTTCTTCAAATTAGCATACAAACATTACCAAATGTACGCACTCTAGCTCCAGCCCTTTTCACCCTCCAACGCACAAATCTACCTCATCCCATGTCATTATGGCGCGAGCACGTTTGGTACTGAACCGGGATGTAACCCACCGGCTTGGAAATAAAATAATGCCAAGGTTCATTAGTGAGAACACAAATATAATATTTAATTCCCGAGAATGGAATTGATTCTATAACTTACCAACCCCTTTAGTTTCCAAATGAAGTACGATGTTCAATTTACAGTCAAAATATGTAAATTGACCAGGATTTCTCTTACATTTCTTATTACCCTTAAAGGTTTATTTCTTTGGGGTTGTTTCTCTTTATTTATCCTACTTTATCTGCATTTGCCTCTTCCCTTTTATACCTTACTTGCTCATGGGACAGCCCTTCATTAATACACCCGTTGCCTTTTCCGTCTAGCGATACAAGAAGATTTGCCTACATTGCAGAAATTTGGGAGATTGATGAGAATACAACGCCCTTTTTGGACCCTAATACTTCAAAATAGCTCTATTTTTGTTAATGAGGTTATGTTGCTTTCATACAATTGCCTTAACTGTTCTACTAGTTTTTACTAATACTATTTTGAATGTATTTTGTTTTGATAAATGTATTCTTATCCTAGTTCAATTTCACAACTATTTGTTCTCTCTTAATAAGTAAAAAATCTCTTCTATAAAGTCAGTGTTTCCTAACTATTTGAAAAGATAAATTGTGTGTGTGTGTGAAGTTGTCGGGTGGGGGGAACGGAAGGAATCCAAGCAAGGTTTTCACTGTCTAAAAGGACGAAGCTACCGTACCAAATTACCGAATCTTAGCAAAGTTATAGTCTTGTTTCGAGAATCAAGCCAAATATTACTGACAGCTCGTTATGAAATTGTGAAATTAGATTAGAAATCTACCAATGGTCACCCGTTTATATGAATTTGGCCTTGATGGCGTCAAAACGAAACATTTATTGCTTTGCTTTTGTGCATCATACCCTTAAAGCATGATGGCTCTTATTTGTGAAATTTGGAGTGAAAACTCGTCAGCAATAGTTATTTTCAATTTGAGACATTTAGAGAAAGTACAGTTAATTGGTTACATTTTGTGCACAAGTTACGTTTGAAACGGTCTCATCATATGCAATATATTCTAATTTTGCCTCTATCTCCTAGATCTTATTATGTATGTATTCTCATTCTCTATGATTTGGAATCTAATCCTTTGCCCTATTTTTATCTCATTCGGATTATTAATTAATATATTTATTGTTTATAATATTACGCAATTAGTTTTTAAAATATTATTCCACAATTTTTATAGGTATATTGACTATGTAATAATTCCTATTTTATCATAATGATTTTTTCACCCTAACACATCATGACACTCATTTAACAACCTCTGATCTAAGCATAAAAATGGTTTTAACGAAGGTATCCATATAAGGATTTATTAAAACTAATATTTTGGCTTTACTTTTTAAAACTTTTTAAAAAGAAAAATACAATTTTTGAGTCTATTAGTTATCATTTAGTAACATATTTTGATTGCCAATGAATACATAAATATGGTCACCTTTTCTCCGTAATCAACCCTTCATATTTTGATCGGTAAAGCAACACTCCAACAGCACACATAAATATGTAACATAAACAAGCTTATGATAATAGTTAATCTTATGTATCCAAATATTTTAGCTTGGTTAATTATCCCTAACTCTATATTTTAAGAATGCATTTTTTTAGCAATTTTAGTTTTAGTCTTGACACACCTATATATATAGGTTTTATCCAAGTCCTTTCTAGGATTTTATTTATAATTCGAAAATAGCCGTCAGGGTCAGTTTTTCGTATATCTGAGGCTTTTATCAAAGTTCGTTTTAAGAGTTAGGAAAAAATAATTTTTTAAAACAAAAATAATCCTAGATCGTGAAGTTCAGAGCTCTGAGAATTTTTTCTTGCGTATAGAAGAAGAATTCCGATGAAAGTTTTTCCTCTCTTTAGGGCCAGAAAATAAGCATGAGTCTGAAAAAATCTAGACTAAGAGTAAATTATTACGAGATATGTACTGGAAACCTTTTAATTCTTTTTGAGCAAAAACCCTATTTAGAGCCAGATAAACCATAGGACAACGACTCCTTAACCAGCGCACGCAACCAGTTATGTGTAATTTCTCATGAAAATAAATTGCTTCATTTGGTGCACAAATAGTTTTCTTTTCTCGTGTACAGTTGGTATCGATTTTCCAGAAGAGTGAAAGATTTCAGGAAGACAATGAATTCATAGTTCTTCAGACCTACCCAAGGTGGCTGCATACTAGCACTAAAATAAATCTCAAGGGATGGTCTTATTTCTGATCAAAGGATCCAAGCTACTCCGTATTTTGCTTATGTTGCAAAGGAATAAATTAAAGAAAAACTGAAAGTTTCCTTTAAAGTCGAAGTGTAATTTCTTCACCAGTCTTGCTGATATGAAACTACAATCAGGATGGAGGTGTATTTAACTAGAGTTGATCTAAAATTAGGGTGGTGAATGAATTAACAGGACGGGTAAATCATTGAGCTTTGGTAACAGCATATTTCTTTGATCTGTTAAGATTGCTCAAAATTTTGAATGGAATCTTGCCGGCTGAGGATGTTTACCCTGTAAAGAATATATCAAGTTTTGGTAACTGAACTGAAACCCTAAATTGAAAAGCAATTTTATTTCTGAAGAAGGAGTTTTACCATAATTTGAAATTCTAAAGAGAAAACTTTACATAAAATATATTTCACTTTTCAATTTCAGAATTCATAATAATTGGGCAATGGGAGCCGAGTTTACGGAAAATAAAGAAACATAAGCGAACTATTAAAAGCTAAATTTAATTAAATTGTGGCTCTTTCTCAAGAGGCCACTAATTTGATGATAACAATTTGTGAACTTTTTAATGATTCTGTTTGATGTAGTTCGAAAATTTATGTTTTCTATTAATTTTGGATGTTATTGTGACAAAATTAATTGACCTCCCCTAAAACTGCTCATAATGGAATCGATTCCCCGGCCCAACTTTCACCATGAGAAACTGGTGATCAATCTTGTGTCCTCCTTTGCCCTCTTTTAAATCTTCTGTTAGGTTTTTCGCTCCTGTATAGTCCCCCAAAGACTGAAAGATGGTACTAAATGTTGAAAAATAAAAAGGGTTATTTTCTTAAAGTAGACCTTGGCATTCCTCGCTTGAGGGGATTTACCATTTGCCTTAATAGAAGCATGCGCCAAATTCAACGATCCAAGTTATATAGACAGAATAACCCCTTTCCTAACCCTGATGTCGTGATCCCCACTGGGGTCGCTAGGCATTTTTTCTGGGTCTAAGTACATCCAGGCATTAGTGCATACATTTAATACACCGACACAGCTGCGCGTCCCCCTCCCCCAACTTATTCCAAATTAGCCTTTGGGCATCGAATCCTCTTCACCCCTTTTCGAGTTGCAAGGAAGAAACTTCGGGGAATTGTTTATTGCCGTCACGGTACTTGTAGGTGCTAAACTTCTCGCAGACCTCACCCCCTTCAGAGTCAGTGGTTACAAAAGGCCTCACTCTGCGGATTACCCTAGAAGCAGCTAGGTAATCATTTTGAATACCCACTCCAGGTGCCAATAATTGGAACGGACACTTCGAGAAGAAGAATTCCGATTTGAGTCACCGTTTGACTCGCCTTCGCGATTCGACCTAGGATCATTACATCAGGACACCGGTCTATAATTACCCCCACATTCGGTAACCTTGGACGACCGGGCTAAGTGCGAACATCGTCAGAAGAAGAAGAATTTGACCGTCATCCTCCAAATACTTACAAACTCCAATGTATCGTTAAAGGGAATAATCCCCTCCCCTAACTTCACCAGTTTAACCGTTAATTAGGATTTCCACCCCGAGCTCATAATCTCGATCATTACAAGTGATTAATTCAGTGCCTAATTCCATATTATTATTCAATTTGTTATTACGGGTGCAATTAAGATGCAAGCATCCTAGTACGTAGAGTTCAAGTGTAATCCCCACGACCTTATAGAGACTTACCTATTCAGTGCAAAGACTAATCCTATTTATACCTATATATGCTCCCTTATATTTCTAATTCCTGTTTATTAAAGATTATTTTTATATATGTGTGTTTAAACTATTTTGGACGATCCTTTAGCAATTGAAAAGCAATCCACTCGGCTTAATTCTTATTATTACATAAGTCCACCCATGACTGGTTTTTACTAAGTGAGAACACACTCAGGGGACCATTATCTTAACTTTGACCAAAAGGGAAGCACCTAGGTTATTCTTATTTACTGGAAGTAACTAAAGTATGTGCATTATCTACACTTCACCCCCACTTTACCTTGGTGCGGGATTATAATATATGCCAAGGAAGTGGGACTGAGATTACCCACTCACTAACCTTCGACATATATAAGTGGTATCAGGTGTGTGAGGTTATCACTAAAAGCAGCATTTATAAAGTTATGTGCATCTCAAAACTTTAATAAAACAATTGCCAACGTCCAAATTAGTCCAAATACTCAAACATTAACAGCAATTCTTGTTTTGGGCTCCAAAAAATTAGTTAGGTTAGGGTGATTATCTAATCTTGTTTTTTTATTAATTGTTTCCTCTTGTTTACCATGATTTGGTAGGAAACTATAATAACCCCTTTCTTTAAACACGTTACGGTATAGCAACTCTCCCCCGTTGCATACACTTATCTTTGGATCGATAAAATGGCTTCCACATCGTTCGAAATATTTCATAAGCAAGGACAACCACTTGGACTAGAAGTTCGGGACCTTGTCGAATACGTTCAGAACGAACAGAGGAGCAAACGTGTGAAAAAAGCACAGAGACAAGCAGAAATCGAAGATCAAAAAGCACAGAAAGAAAAAGAAGCAAGAAGAGCACAGAGAGCAGCAGAAGTTAGAAGAGCACAGAGACATTGTATTTTGACAACATGTACGTAGCTACTCGTACATGGGAAGAACACCTCGCGTGTCTTTGCCCCAACTTAGGCCAACTAAGGTCTCACGGCTTAACAATTAAACCCTCCAAAAGCCATTATTTATAGCACTATTGCGTATTTAGGGTGCAAGATTGGCGAGAATCGCATATCCCCAATGAAGGATAAAATACAAGCAAAAACCGATATGCCACCCCTAGTCTCAAAGAAGCAACTACTTTCCTTTTTAGGAGCAGCTTCCTTCTATCGGCGTTTTGTCTCTCATTTTAAGTCCGTCGCCTCCCCCTTAAATGGCCTGCTTAAAAAGAATCTCCCTACCCTATTAAGTAGAACCCCATAGCTATTGCCCCTATCCTGCACTTACCTAATCCCGTAGAAGAAATTCTGCATACGGACTGGCGCTTCTCATCTTGGAATTGGATGCGCCTTGTTGCAATACGAGGCAAAACGGCCGTTCCCGGTGGCTTTTGCGAGTCGAAAACTTTCCGATCAGGAAAAGAAGTATGCCACTGTGGAGCTAGGAGCTTTAACTAGCGTGTTTGGGGTACAAAAGTTATGCATATATTTGATAGGTAGACCGTTCTCCATAGAAACGGATCACAATCCCCTAGCGTACTTAAAAAGTTGTAAGAGTCAGAATGGAAGACTCATGCGATCTGCCCTGTTATTTTCCGAATATCAATATGATATCCGATACCTAAAGGGATTTATTAATGTACTCGCGGATAGTTTGTCTAGGAACCAGGTAGACGAGCCCAGTGAGTCCTTGTAAATAATCGGTATTATAGCTATGTAGTCTTGGATGAAGGTTTAGTGACCACTCACTGATTATTTCTATGTTATATTTGTAAAATTGATAATCTGGGACGCTCTATAACTGCCGTGATTAATTTAAGATTGTTTTAATTTTTTTGGCATGTGGTTCTTATATCATACTACCCAGATTAATGTATCGAATATAATCATTTATTTCTTTTGTACTTAGACATCCGCTCTTAATTATTCATGAGTTTCCTTTATATGACAGGTAATCTGTGTGTTCTTTTACCGTCATGATTATTTTATGTTGTTCCTGTATTCGTTGAATTCCCGTTTTTTTATTGTGTTGATCGTGTAGCCAATATTAAAGGTATACATTATTCCTAGTTACACGTTAGAATAATGTCTTACAAAACGGGTAGGGCAGTAGAAGTCTAAGTACATCCATGCATTAGTGCATACATGAATACACCGACACAGGGGCGTGTCCCCCCTCCTCTTCAACTTATTCCAACTTCGCCTTTTCGCATCGAATCTCCTTCCCCCCTTTTCGTGCCGTCATAAAACAGCGGTTGGAGTCGAGGAAAGCTCGGATGGCGGCGAGGCGTAAATATTTCGCATCTTATCTGGTTGCAAAAAGTAGTTCTAAGTGAAAACAGCCACACACAATTGGGGAAAAGTTCGTGAAGCCAGCACTCATTGAAATGGTACGTCCTGTTATCGGAAAAGATGCGGTAAAATAATTGATTCTCTTCCGTTGTTAAACAACTCAACTAACCGACGGAATCAAGAGATATCATAAGACATCAAGGAACAATTAGTAGCTGCAATCAAGGAAAGTGGAAAATTTAGCTTGCAGTTGGATGAGTCAACTGACATCAGTGATGATGCACAGCCGTTGACATATGTGCGGTACCAAGGGAAGAGTGACATGGAAGAGAATTTCCGGTACTGGTAACAACAACAACAGGGGATGATCTTTTCAAGTAGGTTGACAGCTTCATCAAAAAACAAGCGCTAACTTGGAAACAATGCTTTAGTAAGTGCACGGATAGAGCACCTGCGATGTTGGGGGCACGTCAAGGCCTTACCGTAGGGTAGAGCAAGTGAGCCCTGACGTGATAGTGACCCATTGTTTGCTTGACCGGGAAAACCCTGCCTCCAGGAAATTATCAGTTGAACTTAACTCTCTGATGGAAGAAATGTTTAAAATAGTGAATTTTATTAAATCAACTGCTCTGCATTCAGATGTGCTCAGTTAAGGGGTCGGAATATGAACACCTACTTTATTAATCGTCTGTCAGGTGGTTATTTCGAGGAAAAGTTCTCCAGAGAGTTTTTGAATTGCGTGCAGAGGTTGAAATATTCTTGATGAAGAAGAATCATGCACTGTCATCAAGGCTTTCAGAACCAAGGTGGTTACTCAAATTAGCATATCTGATAGATATTTTTCCAGAGTTGAACTTGCTGAATATATCCATGCAAAGTAAAGATGAAACTCATCTCTCTATGTCAGAAAAGCTCAAAGCATTCATGTCAAAGCTTACGTTGTAGAAGTAAAAATTGAGAGGGTGAGGACTGCTTCCTTTCAACTCTTGAGCCTTTTTCTGAAAGACGAAGAAGATGTCTCACTTCTGAACTTATAAAGTACCATTATTAAGCACCTTGAAAAGCTGCGTGAGGAGTTTGAGAAGTTTTATTCCAGATGAAGAGTTGCATAAAAAATTTAAATGGGTGCGAAGAGCCTTCGATATCGACGTAGAAGACATTTCAGAAGAAGAATTTTTCATTCAAAATATGTAAGAGGAGATCATCGAGGTACAGCATGATGAAATTTTCCGCTTCAACTTTCAGCAACAATAACTAGGCATGTTCTGGACTGCTGTGAAGAAGGAGGAAAGAGTCTTTGAAAGGGAGGCTGAGAAAGTGTTGTTGCCGTTCGCTACAACCTATTTGTGTGAATCAACGTTTGCATCCCTAGCTGCCATCAAAAGAAAAGTCAAAAGTTGGTTGCAGCCTGAACATGATTTAAGAATAGTTAAAGGTGCAGTCACCATTTAGAAATTATGGACACTTTTCTTGAGAGATTCAAATACAGCCACTAAACTTGTATACCTAATTCTTCTGTCTTTTTCTGTAACGAAAAGTCTCCAAAACGTCTACCACATTTAATTTTGGGACGACCTTTATCAATTTTATCTTATTTACTTTTTTGTGAAATTATTCATATTTTTTTCCTCTTTGTCTCCCGCAACCATGAACTATAATTCTTCTTTGTATTTTTGATTAACACCTTAGAATCAAGGTGAGGTAGAAAAGGCTTCCTAGCCATATTGGTCATTCATAAATATGCACAAATTTGGCTATATTTCTTCTTGGCTCCTCAAAAGGGTTCTATTTTTTATTGTTATCATTCCATCGGCACATTCCCATTTTTGTTTCTTCACTACTTTGCTGGAATCATTTGCTGATGTGGTAAAGTCTGGCCTTAGTAAAATGAATAAGAGCGAAAATCGATCTAATTCGTAAAGCTTTAATTTCTTTTGCTACTATCTGTAGCTAGATGTCTTTGATGTCATATTTAGAATTACTGCTCTTTGACCCAAATGGTGGCTTTGCATGTTTACAATCCCTCCGTGAAGTAATAAAAATTGGGACTCAGTTTGGAATTACATTTTCGTCATTTATTTTTAAGGTCTCTTGCTGTTTTCTCAATAGATTTTCCTTACTTAAAAAACTTGCTCTCGTTTAATTCCACTTATTTCTCGTTTCTTCTCTTTAATCGATCATTTTTAGAAAAAGGAAAAGTTCAACATCGTATGGAACTTTTTTTTCTTCAATTCAACCTAATAATGACATGTTTTCTAAAATCTTTTATTAACATTCAGAAATAATTCTCTCTCTTTTAACTTACTTGGAAAGGATTCGAAGGAAAACTTTGCTACTTCTCTGTAGTTTATCAAAAATTTCACATTTTCATCAGCAGCCAATAGATGTTCATTTCATTTTTCAACTTGAATGCTGTTTATCCCGTACTTCACTTTTAACCCTCCCGCCCTCCAATATTGACTTTTAGTTTTACGACGATTAACAATGAACAAACTCGCATGAGGTAGAGAATTACAGATTTTTTCTAATGACTTGTCGTGCAAGCATGCAGTGTAAATGTAAAAAAAATCGTTTTTCTATAGAAATTAACATACGAATGGAAAATACATTTCACTATTAGAGTAAATTTGCGATAAGGAAACGTGTATTAAAGTGTGAATTTATGTTTAAGTTTGGCTTTGTCCACCCATTGCTTTTTTTTATTTATCTGTAAAAAGATACTAGTAAAATTGAAAGGATGAAACTTCAAAACAATTAAAATCCTAATGAAAAATAGTGACAAATGGGATGAAGAAATTGAACATTTGTGACTGGCAAAAAACACGCCTCCTTTTTTTGCGAGTTCCCAAACCCAAATATGTGACATATTTAAAAAATTCCCACCAAATGACTCCTTCTTAAGTATAAAATTATGAGGAATCTTGCACAAATCATAGCTGTAATAATGGAAACTTTTGAAATTACGTCATGTCGAAAAAAACCTGCAAGGTAAACAATTGTCTAAAAATAAGGTTACACCCAAGAAAATTTGTTAGCTTTAACCTAATAAGAATATAATAATATTAAAGTGTCTGACAACAGTTTATGCAGAAATCCTTTCTCATTTGGATTGGATGATATTGTTATCTAGCGATATTGATGACCTTCACACACTTTAATCGCAAATAAATAGATCACGTGAGAACACTTGTATATGAAGATCATTGATTGACACAAAACAAAGAATTATGAATGCTAGCTGCCTTAATCAAGATAACTGCTGATGAGACATGAGTATGCTAATATGATCCTGAAAACAGACAACCATAAAAGCATTTAATACAGAGAGGTTCAATTGCCCGAGTTAAATGTGAGCAAGAACTGTCGACATCAAACTTCATGGCAAATGTTGGGTGTAATGCAGAACGTGAGTTGTTGATAGACATCTATGAAAGTCAAAAATTATCGCGACATATCAGGCAAGATATTTTTCAAAAGGACAATATGAAATTAAAAAATATATATTGCTGAGGAATATGAACATGCCATATTGGCTTTTATCGTGACATAACTCTCCTCATTTCTCCAGAACTTTGTAGCCAAACCTGGGAACGGAACGATGTGAATTGCTAGCAAATCAACCTTTTATAGCTTTGATTTTGTTCTCCCTCACTTTTGCCTATATCACAGTTTAAACAAACTTATCACTGGGATGTCTTTTTCATATTTGGAAGGAAAGATAACTAAGGTGAAAAACAAGTAAATGATGAATATCTTTGACAACAGTTTAAGAAAGACCCTCCTGAATGTGATTGAGTTCAAAGGCCTCTCATTTCTCTATATGCTACACCCTGAGTTGAAAAGGTGCATTACAACAAATAGAAAGTGTCTCAAAAGTTGAGGGGCAAAACAATTAAACGAGAGAAAAACGCATATCAGAGTAGTAAACGAATCCTCTACTGGTATGCTCACATGTAATCTAAGTGCACACATCATGAACTTTCAAAAAACACCTAACATAGAGTTGGAGTAAAACTTTTTAAAAAATGTAGTTTTCGGAGATAGATGTTAAATATAGATGTAAATAAAAGAAAAAAAAACGAAAAGAAACAGCAGAGAAGAATCAAACAGCACTGACCACTAGATAAATAATGACAAACAAACCTTAAACTCCACCAAATCCCTGAAAAAAATTCGAAAAGCAAACCATATTATGGAGGCTGCATAATAAAGAAAAATACATAATAGCGCTATTTACCTCATACAAAACGATGCTTCAACTCATCATCTACCCCCGCTTTCTTTCGGGTAAATATTGTGCTCCTCACTCTTCTTAAGGAAGCTTTTATTTTAAATTAATTTTCCTTTTGATCACTACGCGGTGCTCAACCTTATCCATTGTTGAAAAATTTGTGACTGAGGATCTGCGATTAGCTACTGCTTCTTAAATAGACGAGGCATGAGCGTGCGGTTGCAGGTCCTGACTTATCATAACTTGTCCTAACAGCCCCACAAACAGCCATCACCCTTCCTCTGTTTTGCCCTACCGATTCGCAAAACTTATTGACCGCCCCTCGTATATCCTAGACTAGTATTTCATACCATACCCTAGACTAGAATTACCTTGCATATTCTTGCGCTACGTTTCTAAGATTAAAATTTAAAATTAAAAAAAGCATTCATGGTTTTATTTTTCTCAAATTTCGGAACTTTGACA
Source organism: Ceratothoa steindachneri (assembly GCA_963969495.1). NCBI lineage: Eukaryota > Metazoa > Arthropoda > Malacostraca > Isopoda > Cymothoidae > Ceratothoa > Ceratothoa steindachneri. Next base: position 85,219,269 of record OZ018319.1, on the reverse strand, counting down.
ATTATAATAATTTTAAAAAAGAATTCTAAACTATTCCCCCCCCCTTTCAAAAAATCACGTTGCTAAAATATAGTCCTAGATAAAATAAAAGAGCAGCCTTACTTAAATTTGAATCAATTTTCTGAACTCCACCAATTGTAATGTTTTTTCTTCTAAAAAGTTATAAAGCATTGGATAATCATATTTATTTTTTCTGAACTAAACTATTTTGTTTTTTCAAACTGTAAAGAAATTCTTCGAAATTACCTTGATAAAAATTTTAAATATGCTTAAGTCATAACCAAACTAAGATGAAATTATTATTCAAATACTCAAAAATAATCCCGTTCTTAAATTATAGAGTTAGTGAAGTGATGATGATGATGATGATACCCAATTGAGATATTGACCTTGCCACTCAATACAGATCTTGGAACCGAATATCCAAAGAAGAATCCCCAAACAAACTTAATTGGCCTCTTGTGAGAGAGATACAAGACGTATGATACTTACAAAAACCATTTTTAACCCCCCCAAAACTACAAACAAAGTGAGATAAAAGAGCGAACTCCTTTATATATAAATGCACTTACTTTAAATAGAATGTGATTTAAAATTAATATTATTATCACTGCATAAAAATATCAGCGGCCTTCCTCTTGATAACCCGATCCATATCTACTAACGACCCATTACTCCTTTAAGCTGAATACTCTATTTGAATATGAATTAAAAATAAAATGTTCTGTATATTCCTAGATGCAATAACCTGTAAATAATTAACAAAATATATAAGCGCAATGAAAATGAAGCCTTTGACGATAGATATAGATTAGAGAAAACTTAATTTTCAAGCCACTGAGAATTAAGAAAAATTAAAAAGGGGGTGATTTAAAGATGCGCAAAAGTCAGCTGGAAAGTAAATTCCCATGAGCAAACAGGCTGTGGAGATAAACAGCTTTATTTAAACGTTTATATGTCCATCCACATCAATAGTACAATAAGACAAAGGATTATGCATTTAAATTCTTTATCCTAACCCTTTTTTTTAAATCATCATTGCAATTAGAGAGAAATCGGAAGCGCAATTAGGTTCTATATCCAGGCCAAACGACAATTAATCTTGCCTGGGCGTCTATCAATTTATTGTTGGTTATCCCAATGAGAGTGTAGGGAAATAGTCACTCCCCCCCCCCCCTCGTTCACTCGCGGGGCAGTCCCAAGGCGGTTACCGCAAAGACATCCGGCCCAGGCATCGGCGAGTCAAAAGCGTAACCGCAGCGTGGCACAACTCGGTGCCATGAAAGACCCTAAAGGTCAAAATGTAAGATCTCCCCCAAGAGAGTGAGATCCAGTTTCACGTCAAATAAGAAATTGGAGACGTGTTTCTCCCAATCTCGAAGGCTAACGAGGAGCCGATGTTTGACTTCGTGGGAAAAACCGTTTGGAAAAAGAACTTTCCTGGGGCCGTCCTCAAGCCCCTCCCCCCTTACCACTCCCCCAGTGCGGTGACGAGGTATAAATGAGGAACTCTGAGGAAAATCGTGGTAGTATACGTCAGTTTCTAGGTGACGAAGTCTTCGGATCAAACCAAACTACTGAGACTGGAGAGGTAGAGTACTTGGCTCGCCAGACCAAGATGTATCCTGCAAGAGAGGCATGGATACCTACCTTAAGGGGCTAAGAAAAAGTTCATCTTCAAACTAAGTCCCTGGTTATCAAACCAAACGATAAGTTAACTTTGTTAAGTACAACTTACTCTCGCCAGAGAGACTCCTCATATCCTGGTGCACCTTAAACACCAGGGGTATTCCTCGTCCTTGAGGAATAAAGAAAAGAAGAAGGAAAAAACTCCCCCTCCAGCCCGTTACTCGGTGGCCACACTGAACTCCTAAGTTAACTTCGTGAGGAACAAAGTTCAACTTGTTCTTGTCAGAGAAATCCCCTTCCGTTATACTCGCCCTTGAAGAAGACTGGAACTAAGAAGAAGCTCATCCTCGAGCTAGTTCCTTGGTTACCAAACCAAACTTTAAGTAACTTATTCTCGTCAGAGAAACCCCGTCTCATCGATCCTCGCCCTTGAAGAAGACCCTCCCTGAGTTGAGTCCTCGTCCATGAGGAAATAAGTAACGAAGGAGAAAAGCTCCCCCTCGAGCTCGTTACTCCAAGTTAACTGGATTTAAGAACCAAGTTCGACTCACTCTCGCCAGAGAGATCACGACTGCCTAGGTGTTGCATAAAGCACCGAAATTGTTCTCGTCCTGAAGAACCCCCTCCCCACCCGCCCCCCTCCCGGAATACCGCGTGGACCCCCAGCTGCTCCTCTCGCCAAAACGACCGTGTAATTTCGCCCATCTACATCTGGACAGACGGCACGCGTCGTGAGTCAATAACATTTCTGAGGCCTGTAAAGTCCAGATGAGTCCGTAAGCCTAATTCATATATTATTGTTGTGTGTAGAAAAATTAACCAATTTTTGTGGGTAAACTAATTTAATTAATTCTTGTTTATGATAAAATCCAGAGTATTGCAGTAGTTAATGTTTAGATGTTGTGTATTCAATGGTTAAAGATAAAATATAAGTTTATTTTGGGATTATTTTGCGTTTCTCTCGATATCCTTACGTGTTTCGGAACACGTATACTATAGTAAGCTAGGTTATTCGTTAAGATATTCAGATATCAATATATATTAGACCCTCTTAGCACCCTTAGAAAAGAACAAAAAGGGGGGGCATTCTACGACAGAGAGAGATATGCTAGGGGTGGGCTGGCAACTTAAAGATATTATAGCCCAGCTACGCGAAGCCAGACTCTGACTTGAGACTGGGAATCTGGCATGAGGCTGCAACCTTCGCAACTGCTATTTTATTTTCGGTGGAAATTGCACAAAATATAATTTTGAAATTAGTAGTTAAAAAAGTTATGAGGAAAGTATTCTAATTTAATAAAGGTTGCGTCTAAAAGAAGAGAACGATAAGTATAAATATAGGCAGAACTAGAAAACAACGATCTCAAAGAAAATTGAAAAAAAATAATAATGAGAAGTATGCAGGTCTTTGTTGTGAAGTACTTGAGGCAAAGGCTCAGCCGCAGAACTTCACCAATTTGGCGCATTATACACTAGTGTTTTTTCCCACCTATAATATTCGCACGTGGTATCTTCCATAAATTTTCTTTCGGGTTTAAATCAGGGTTCTACGTAGGCTTCTTCATCACGTTAATATTTTCCAAATCCAAGAAGGTCTTCATTTTCCAGGGTGAAAAACGGCTCCCATGCTCACGATTATCGAAGAGAGGGAATCACATGTTTATGACGAGATTCTTCTATACTAATGCGTTTAATTTGAGGCTTAAATGGACGAACAGATAGTTTCAACCGATTTAAATCATGCTTCCTTTACAAATTTGGCCGCGTTTTCATTGCATGTTTGATTCAATCTTTCACCCCTATAAGCTCTTTCATTCTGTTTTACCACTCCGTATGATATGCTCAGTTCTCAAATTCAACTTACCCTATTCTTTGAAATTTTAAATGGTCTCTTAACAGGTGAGTTGTTATAAGTTCTACTTCTCAGAAAAGGCCTTAGTTAGTCTTGAGAGACAATTGTAGGTTTATATTCTTGTCATCCTGGCGGGAAATTTTGGCAGTTGTCTCACATCAGTCCTCCAACGACAACTGTTGCATCATGCGATCTTGAATTTTTTCTTCAACTTATAGTACACAGCTCCTCATTGTGATTCACTATGATTGATATCACACTTTTTGTCCTATTACAAAGTCTTGAAATGTCAGAAAGTATCATTACTTCACTCTCCCACTGGATAAACCGCTTTCTGAAGTCTGTCACCATCAGTAACAATCTTAATACACGGGCACTAGTTTCCCATATTTTTCCCTTTATTTTACATTTATTACATATTTTTCTACTTTTACACCTATACTTTCTTGATAATTACATTACTTTCCTCATAACTTTTTAGTCACGTACGGGTCATGTCACGAGCGACTCTACATCTCCCTCACTATGTCGGACGGTTTATCGATCGGTCCCCGTTTTGCTTTTTATATTTCTTTTTGTAATAACATTGTAACTATTGGACCGATTCTAATGAAATTTGAAACCCTTTTGTTATTTAACATTCTCTTTCAAATTCTATATTGCCAAAGCCCCCCCAAAGGTTAGTCTGGGTATGATACTGTTTTGATAATAACATCATAACTATTCTGCCGATTCTAACGAGATTTATAATCATTTCGTTGTTTTACATTTTCTTTCAAATGATATAATGACAAAGTCCTATCAAGGTTATCCCGGGAATTATTTTGTTTTGGAAATAACATCATAACTCTTCGGCGGAAAATAACATCATAACTCTTCGGCGGATACTCTACTAGACTAGACGTGGCTGTAATATGCTATACTCTATTAGGCAAGCCTATAATAGGCTATGCTATGCTAGGCTATGCTCTGCTAAGCTATGCTAAGATATAATGCACAAAGGTAAAATATACTATGCTATTTAGGCTATAATATGCTATGATAGGATAGCATATAGTACATATGTTAGGATAGACAATAATAAGCTATGCTAGTGTATAATAGTATTGTATAGGTTATACATGTCCAGGATAGTTAATGTTAGGCTAGGTTTTGCTATGCAAGGCTAGGTTAAGCTCTACTAGGTGAGGCAGGGAAAAAAGGCTATACTAGGCTAGGCTACGCTGTGGTATGCTAGATTACGCTATGATATACTAAGCTATGCTACACTAGAAGAGTTTTCGCTATGACAGGCTAGGATAGGCGAGGCTTTGATGTGGTAGCCTATGCTATGTTATGCATGTTAAACAATCCTAGGCTAAAATATAATAGTCTAGTCTAAGCTAGGCAATTCTATGATATACTATACTATACTAACTAGGCTAGGGTAGGGTAAGGTAGGCAATGATTTACTATACTAGGCTAGAATATGCTAACTAGGTTAGGCTCCAGTGAACTAGGTTAAGCTAGGTTATACTAAGATAGGCTATACTAGACTATGGTAAGCTAAGCTAGGATGGACTATGTTTTAATATATGTACAATTGTAGGCTGCGCTAAGCTATGCTAGGTTATGCTCTCCTAAGCAGGCTAGGCTATACTTTGATCGGGTCAGGTATACTATACTAAGCTAGGGTATTCTAATATATATAAATATATATATATATATATGTCGTAGAATGACTCCCGACGATACCATATATATAACACTATTCGTTGAGGGAACTTCCTTAATTATCTTTAGAGTGCCTTTACTGTCTGGCGGCCGATATTATGTATCTTCGATATGCTTAAGAAGTGGAACTGAGCTCAAGGATAATAATATTGCTATCATTAATAAAATAGAGTTTTATTAATAATAACTATAAACAATACACAAAAACGGAAAATATTGACATAAACAGAATGGAAAGGGTCGTGGAGACTCGGGCTAATCCGAGGATTTAAAGGATTTAAAAAGGTAAAACAAATATAGAGTTAAAGAGATGGGATGGTTCGATAAACCATTTAAAGCACAGGATAGAATTGACAAAAGGGATCAATACTCAAAGGTGAAGTTTGGCTTACGTAAATTTTCATTAGGGTGCAGTGGAAGGTACTTGAAGGAATATTCGGTCCGCTGGCGAGTTCCAGCCGAAGGGGGGGGGGATGAAAGGATCCTGACGAGGCGTCTTGGAAAGGAGAACCGTTTCTCGACGAACGGCTTGAAGAACAATGGCTGTTCTAGGTTGTTCTCTTCTGAACAAAGGGGGATGAGAACCGTCTCTTGTCTACGGGCTCAAGAACAATGGCTGTTCTAATGTTGTTCTCCTTTGAACAACAGGGGGGGGGTGAGAACCGTTTCTTGGCGAAGGGCTCAAAACGAACAATGGCTGTTCTAGGTTGTTCTCTTCTGAACAAAGGGGGGGGATGAGAACCGTCTCTTGTCTACGGGCTCAAGAACAATGGCTGTTCTAATGTTGTTCTCCTTTGAACAACAGGGGGGGTGAGAACCGTTTCTTGGCGAAGGGCTCAAAACGAACAATGGCTGTTCTAATGCTGTTTTCCTTGAACAACAGGGGGGGGGATGAGAACCGTTTCTTGGCAAAGGGCTCAAAACGAACAATGGCTGTTCTAATGCTGTTCTCCTTGAACAACAGGGGGGGGGGGAAGCCTTGGGACTTGGCGTCGGAAAGGCTCGGACCTTTGGCACTCAAGGAATATTGTCCTCCTTCTGGACAAGTGATGGTGAATCTCGAGGTCGAGGTCCCTTGGCGCACAAAGGGAGAGAGGGTCGTGGTGATGTTTCGCGACGAAAATCTGGATCTCCAATCTGATCTTAGTGGTAAAGTTTCCATATAAATAGCCAGGACATCTCCTTGGCGTGGGGGAAAATGGAGTGAAAGCTTGGAGGGAACGCACAGCCGGGCCGGGGAACAATGCCTTATCTGTTCATAAGCCTAACTCGATCTGGCGAGGTCGGCGTATGGGGCGAACGGGGGGACGATAACCTCCTTGTTTAAACATTGGCATCCGGTAGCTGAGATAAGACTCCAAGCCTCGAATCGAAGATGCACGTGGGCAGCATCGTGATTTTAAATAATACGGGGTAGGAGTTGAAATTAAACGCAGCTTCAACACGTTCTATCACACCCCTCCATTCCGGGGGGAAGTTGTCACTTCGAAAAAAAAAGAGAGAAGGGACAACGATAGAGCTCCGTTGTAGGGAACTCGTTTTCTTGTACCAACCGTACCTTCCTGCACCTAACTAGTATTACCTCAATACATATGATTATTTTGATCTTTAGATTACAGGGGAAAATAACCTTTAATACAACTTAATCAAAGAAAAAAAAAGGGCATGGAACAATGAAATGATATAAACTTAGTACATACGGGACAAAATAATTTATACGTAAATTAATAAGAACAAATATATAGACATACAAAAAATTAGACATTGAGCGTTACAAAATTCAGACATATACATTAATTAATTATATTACAAAAGAATCTTAAATTAAGTCGTACAAGACGGTATATACCTACATGGAGATAATAATCCTATGAATACAATTATTCTACGCTATTCGGTAACGCATTTCTACTGAGGGCGTCAGCGACCTGGTTATCGGAACCTTTTATATAATTAATTTTAAATTGATACTTTTGTAGGAGTAAACTCCAGCGCATAATTCGGCCGTTGGAGTGTCTCAAATTCCTAATATAGGCTAACGGACGTTGGTTGGTTCCTATTTGAAATTCTTTACATATCAAGTACAGCTTGAATTTGTCTATGACCCAGATAATTGATAGAGCTATCTTATCTCTAGTGGCATATCTCTTTTCGCGTGGTAATAGTTGACGACTAGCATATGCAACTGGATGACTCGTTCTGTCATCCACGTATTGAAGGAGTACACCTCCAATGCCCTCGTTGTTCACGTCGGTCTTAACCCCAAAGGATTTTTCCGGGTTGGGCAACTTAAAAATGGGGGCAGAAATGAACTTACTTTTGAGCTGATTAAAATGGGAAACAGCGACATCATTCCAACGTAACCGATCGGAGAATTTCTTTTCCTGAAGGGGGCATAGGGGGGCCGAAATTGCAGCGAAATTCGGAACAAATCGCTGATAGGGAGAAGCTGATCCTAGGATCGATCTTAATGGCTTCTTTGTAATCGGGAGGGGCATGTCGGCGATTGCCTTAATCTTGTTCTCGTGGGGACCTAACTTGTTTTCTCCTATTTTGAAACCCAAATATTTGATGGTTTCGTGGGCAAACTGGCATTTGCTGGGGCCAATGGTGAGGCCATTTTCACGCAGTTGCTTGAAAAGAGCTAATAGGGTGGGTAAATGGTGATTCCATTTAATTAGTTCTTGTAGCTGACTCTTCTGACGTGGTGTCAGCTGCGTGTCACTATCCAGGTCAGAGGGTTCCAAAGACTCGCCTGGTAGGGAAGGAGGAGGGTAATCGGCATCAGGTTGGATGCAGACTGTCTGGATTACATTAAGGGACTCCGCGGGGTAATCTTCTTTAAGCGCCGATGCTTCGTCCAGTTCTACGAAGGTATCTCCATGGGCGCGTTGGGGGTTCTTTTTTTCTTGGGGTCCACGGACAGTCTCCGTGTCCTTGTCTGGAGCCTTATCACCTAAGGGTGTTAGTGATTCACACTCCTCTTTTGCCGTCCTAAAGTCCTGGTTAGGGGTCTCCGAGAAATCGGACGGTATCGGGGTTCTGATGGGGACGGGCTCCTGGGCTTCTTTCTTATCTCGGCCATGAGGAAGGGCGGCCTGAAACACAGGGTCGAAACTTACTTGGGGGCTCTGTCCTATAAGTACGGAACAGAATTGTATGGGTGCTACAATGACTTCAGCCCAGCCATTATAATATTGACACTGCAGGTAACATCTAGCGACGGGGAATCGGTTCGCCCGCCCAAGTTGGTCATGTACCACCGCAAATTTTTCGTGGTTAGAGGCCACTGGGAGGAGTTCGTCGGACACGATGAAGCACGTACATCCTGTGTCCCTGACGAGAGTCAATACTCGGCAGCTGTCCACGCTGCCCTCCTCATATTTCAAAGTTCCCGATGAACTTTTACCAAAAACAAGATTTACCTGGTGGCCTGACGGAGGGGGAGAAGTTTCTGCTTGGGTCTGCACCACCGGGGGAGCCGGGGTTGCATTAATCTGGTGAACTTGGTGGGCTGGTCCGCTTTTAAGCCTAGAATTTTGGGGGCAATTCCAGCTCATGTGGTTTTCTACACCACAGGTGAAGCATATGGTTGGTCGCTTCAGGAAGAGAGATGGAGGAGAAGTCTTAACGGGAGGTTTGGAGTCCCGTTGTTGGTTTTGGGGAAAGAAGTTTTGGGGTTTTACGGGGCTCGGAAACTTTGTCAGCTTTCCTGGGAAGGAGCGCGAATCCTTCCTTCTTTCTTCTCGTTGTATTTCTCTTTCTCGTTCCTCTCGTTGTTTTTCTCTTTCTCGTTCTTCTCGTTGTATTTTTCTTTCTCGTTCTTCTCGTTGTATTTCTCTTTCTCGTTCCCCTCGTTGTTTTTCTCTTTCTCGTTCTTCTCGTTGTATTTCTCTTTCTCTTTCTACCTCTTTTCTTTGATATTTTTCTTCAATCCGAGCTAGTTTAATCTGATGGTGAAGGTACACTTGTCTTATACATTCCTCTCTTATGTACTTAATTAGTTCTTTTCCGGAAAGTCCCAAGGATTCTCCTTGCGCTTTAAATAATTCAAACTGAGTCATCTTTGCACTTGGGGGCGCACTAGTCAACCAACTAAAATTCCTCGCAACAAGAATTATGCCTCTATAGAATTAGCCTACCTAAATATGGGCACTGACCTATTCGTACTTGGTTTCTTAATCTAAATAACCACTGACTAAAATCCCCCCAAAAAACAAACAAATTATTATAACAGTTCCTTGAGCTACTCCAGCTTCTTAAGTTTAAAAAAAAAGGGGGATAGCAATCGTTAAAACAAAAGGGAACTACTATATTCTATTATTATAACGAATAACACTATGCTTTACTCGACTGAGACCAGTGTTTGCAAAGATATAGCGTTAAACCTTACACACCTGATACCAAATTTAAATAGTATATATATATATATGTCGTAGAATGACTCCCGACGATACCATATATATAACACTATTCGTTGAGGGAACTTCCTTAATTATCTTTAGAGTGCCTTTACTGTCTGGCGGCCGATATTATGTATCTTCGATATGCTTAAGAAGTGGAACTGAGCTCAAGGATAATAATAATGCTATCATTAATAAAATAGAGTTTTATTAATAATAACTATAAACAATACACAAAAACGGAAAATATTGACATAAACAGAATGGAAAGGGTCGTGGAGACTCGGGCTAATCCGAGGATTTAAAGGATTTAAAAAGGTAAAACAAATATAGAGTTAAAGAGATGGGATGGTTCGATAAACCATTTAAAGCACAGGATAGAATTGACAAAAGGGATCAATACTCAAAGGTGAAGTTTGGCTTACGTAACTTTTGGCACTAGTGGTGCAGTGGAAGGTGGCGCAAAGGAGTTTCGGTCCGCTGGCGAGTTCCAGCCGAAGGGGGGGGGGGGGTAAAAGGATCCTGACGAGGCGTCTTGGAAAGGAGAACCGTTTCTCGACGAACGGCTTGAAGAACAATGGCTGTTCTAGGTTGTTCTCTTCTGAACAAAGGGGGGATGAGAACCGTCTCTTGTCTACGGGCTCAAGAACAATGGCTGTTCTAATGTTGTTCTCCTTTGAACAACAGGGGGGGGGTGAGAACCGTTTCTTGGCGAAGGGCTCAAAACGAACAATGGCTGTTCTAGGTTGTTCTCTTCTGAACAAAGGGGGGGGGATGAGAACCGTCTCTTGTCTACGGGCTCAAGAACAATGGCTGTTCTAATGTTGTTCTCCTTTGAACAACAGGGGGGGTGAGAACCGTTTCTTGGCGAAGGGCTCAAAACGAACAATGGCTGTTCTAATGCTGTTCTCCTTGAACAACAGGGGGGGGGGGATGAGAACCGTTTCTTGGCGAAGGGCTCAAAACGAACAATGGCTGTTCTAATGCTGTTCTCCTTGAACAACAGGGGGCGATGAGAACCATTTCTTGGCGAAGGGCTCAAAACGAACAATGGCTGTTCTAATGCTGTTCTCCTTGAACAACAGGGGGGGAAGCCTTGGGACTTGGCGTTGGAAAGGCTCGGACCTTTGGCACTCAAGGAATATTGTCCTCCTTCTGGACAAGTGATGGTGAATCTCGAGGTCGAGGTCCCTTGGCGCACAAAGGGAGAGAGGGTCGTGGTGATGTTTCGCGACGAAAATCTGGATCTCCAATCTGATCTTAGTGGTAAAGTTTCCATATAAATAGCCAGGACATCTCCTTGGCGTGGGGGAAAATGGAGTGGAAGCTTGGAGGGAACGCACAGCCGGGCCGGGGAACAATGCCTTATCTGTTCATAAGCCTAACTTGATCTGGCAAGGTCGGCGTATGGGGCGAACGGGGGGACGATAACCTCCTTGTTTAAACATTGGCATCCGGTAGCTGAGATAAGACTCCAAGCCTCGAATCGAAGATGCACGTGGGCAGCATCGTGGTTTTAAATAATACGGGGTAGGAGTTGAAATTAAACGCAGCTTCAACACGTTCTAACACAATATATATATATATATATATATATATATATATATATATATATATATATATATATATATATATATTTATATATATATATATATATATATATATATATATATATATGTTAGGGTGGTCCAAAAATATATGCAAAAAATTGAAATTAGTTGGAAATGTTCTCCACATAGCTAAAATTATGCTATAATATGTTTAAAGAGCTAATGCAAAATATTGACTAAATTGGTGAATATTTATATGTCGCTAGGTATCTCCATATTTTTAAATTTCAATAAAAATATTGGAACTTTTCAATAGCTATTTATTGGTTGTTACTTATATACTATCATATATGTGTTATTGATAACTCACTTCTTATGAATTACAATAATTCGCCAAAAAATCAAGATATTGCATTATCTGAAAAGTGGAATGACATTCACATACTTGGCGTATGATGCAATAATAATTGTTGTTTCAACTTGTTGATTTCTGAGCCCATTTGTAAAGTGATGACGCAATAACGCCCCCTCGTTTTAAATGGTGATGCAATCGCACCATTTCATATATAAGTCATTGAGGATTGATTAATTGTTCATTTGTAGTTTGAAGTTTAACATTTGACGTAATACAATTGAATATAAGTGCTGGTTTATGCAAGTATATATATATATATATATATATATATATAATTATTTAGGTAAGTAATACACTTTGTTTATTCAGTGCATAGATAATTTGCATTTTTTTATCAATATCAGACTTACTTAAAGAATAGTAAAATTATATGTTGCAATAACGCCCCCTCGTTTTAAATGGTGATGCAATCGCACCATTTCATATATAAGTCATTGAGGATTGATTAATTGTTCATTTGTAGTTTGAAGTTTAACATTTGACGTAATACAATTGAATATAAGTGCTGGTTTATGCAAGTATATATATATATATAATTATTTAGGTAAGTAATACACTTTGTTTATTCAGTGCATAGATAATTGGCAGTTTTTTATCAATATCAGACTTACTTAAAGAATAGTAAAATTATATGTTAACATACTTTATGTTTATATTTTAATTCCCAATATATATATATATATATATATATATATATATTTTAATTTAACATGACTGCTGTAATTTTTTACAAACACAGGAGCCATTTATTTATGTCAAATGAAAGCTTATTCTTTCATGAATATTGAATATTTAGATAATTTAGAGTATAAAAAAATTTCTTCTAAGTATAACCAAATGGAGCAGAACCATGAGCTCACTCAGTTACGATAAATTTTTATTTCTGTTGTCTCAGATTATGGCTGGAAGTACTCGTTCATCTGCGGCAGTCTGGCTTTTAGGACATCCTACTAGTGAGCTTTCATATGCAAGACTACCGGCATGTGGTGATGTGCTTTGTGTTGTTCAGTACCACCATCAAGTGGAGTCAATGACTTCGACACAAAGTTACAACCTCACTTCCAAAAAAATCATAAAAGTATGGTAAACAGCCCGAATTCGCACACAGCGAATACGCTCTTGCATTAGGAAACTCTCAAGGTTTCATGAAGAATACCTTTCTTCGAAGAAGAACCGAAAAACCGAACTGTACTCATGTAGAATGAATAAGCGTAGTTTCTAATCTACCTTTTCAAAACCTTTTGACATAGTCCCCCAAAATGCTTTAAATGTGGTAAAAAATGAAGAAGACCGCCAATTCCGGTTGATTCAGAAAGAGAACATTTTCTCCTGCAGTATGTCGTGCCGTGATAAGATTACTTCAGCCAAGGAATCCCGCAAAAGATATCGGCATGAGAAGGCTTTACAATACAAAGAAAAAGTATATACTTGTAAAAATCAAGCAGAGGCTGCTGCTCATGCAGATTTCGAGTCATCATCACCTGAAGGAGAAAGTTTAATTGCGGCCAACAAAGAGTTTTGTCCACCTTCTTCAACTAGAAAAAAGAATGCACAATGTACTCCTTCAATTTCAAAATATATCTTTACAACTTCAGGTGTGGCTGCCGTTCTTGACCGTGCAAATATTACGGATAGAAAAGTAACAATGGTTGCTGGATCAATAACACAAGCCTTGGGTTAGGATATTGCAGGTATGACACTATCCAAGAGTCCTATACGACGTTCCAGAAAGCAAGTAAGAGAGGCAGCATACAAAGAAGACAATCTTCGTTGTCTGTGGAAGGACTGATACTACTTCACTGGGATGGAAAACTACTATCTGCTATTGATGGGGCAAAGGAAGCAGTAGAACGAATTGCAATAATAGTGTCTGTAAATGGAATGGAAAAACTACTTGGTGTGCCAAAAATAACACGAGCAACAGGAGAAGAACAGGCTATGGCAGGCATTTGATCAATTAATGAATGGAAACTTCGTGAAGAAGTTCAAGGCTTTGTATTTGACACAACTGCATCAAATACAGGCCTATAAAAAAGAGCCTGTACCATAATTAAGAAAGTATTAGGAAGGGAGCTTGTTTGGATTGCGTGCCGTCATCAGATTTTCGAATTATGTTGTCATGTGCTTGCAATATTTTACTTGGGCCTACAAGTGGTCCAAAGAAGAGTATCTTAGAACGTTTTAAAGAACAATGGTCGTCACTTAAAAAGGATTCTTTTTTAGATGCTGATAGCAGTTTATTCGTCAATCCAGTAATGCATAATTTTCGAAGAGAAATGGTCCCATATTTTCAGGAATCTTTGAAATCTCGTCAGTTGCGTGACGATTATAAAGAATTGCTGCGACTCAGTCTCATCTTTCTTGGGGGCATTGATAAGCCCCAGGAGCAAATCATCATGCATGGTGGATGGCTATGGCTATATATGTCCTAAAAATACACTTGTTTAAGCATCAACTGAAACTAACGTAACGTGAAAAGGCCAATATTACAGAGTGCGCTCTCTTTTTATTGCTTTGGTCTACTCGCGTTTTTGGAATGAAGCCCATTTTGGAATTAATGCTCCTTTAAATGACATTCTGCTTCTTAAAACTTTGCAAAAGTACCCAAATCAGACAATATCTAAAGAAGCAACCACAGCCCTTCCAAGACACCTTTGGTATCTTTGAGAACATCTTGTTGGTCTTGCATTTTTCGATCATAGAATTAAGGAAGTTGGTCTCCAATCTCCAACGTAATGAAAACACCAAAGTTGTTCGCCGATTGGATCTTACAAAAAACATTGAGGATTTGGACCTGCATGATTTGGTAACTCAAAAAACTCAGCTAATCTTCAGTTTCCGAATGAAAGATGGATACAAGTTTGCAGAGGATACAGTCCTGAAGATTAACCAAAGTTCTTGCGAAGAGAATACGTGCTTTCAAGAATTTCAACCCGAGCGATTAACTTAATCGGTGTTAATGATCCAGCGGAAAGAGGTATTGCACTTATCAAATCGTATCATGCATCTCTAACAAAAGATGAAGAACAGAAACAGCTGCTTCTCAGACTTGGGGCAAAACATCACAAAAATTTTCCCTCATGCTCAAAAGGATCAATGTTTAATCAGCATTTTTAGTTATATTTGTGTCAAAAAGAAATCATTTGCCATTTGACTATTTTCTTTTTGACTTTAATATAAATATTTTTTGAAAAATTGTCTTTCAACACCAAGATCTATTTCAAATAAACTAGTATTTGCAAAGACTGTTCATTTCTAGCCCCAAAATGTAATTTACCAGAAGACTAATAAATTAAGATCCATATAGCGACCAGTAAATATTGTTCGATTTTAATGAAATTGAGTATGTGACCTATGTTCAATGTGGTAATACAATCAGGCATGTGGAGATAAAAAACTAAAAAAATATTTGGGGGGACCACCCTAATATATATATATATATATATATATATATATATATATATATATATATATATGCAAGTCTATACTAGGCTACTCTAGCCCATCAGTCGCCCGAGGGCATTTATAAGTCTTCGATTCAGTGCAACATATTCGCCCGAGGGCATTTTGAGGCCTTTCATCTATAGACTCTTATTTGCCCTGATAATTATAATAATTTGTCAAATTGTTTTCAAACTCTTATGTTAGTGACTAGGCATCTAATTAAAATACATAAATGGCTTAGGTCAGGCCTTCTTTGTTTGGAAACAGAGATTTATGAATGAGAGTAACTTGACTCCGTTCTAGGCCTCACCACAACATGACCGCGAAAAGAGCCTGATTTATTACTCACATCCGTGTAAACACGCAGTTTTTGATGACTCTTCCTTATTTTTTTAGTTAAATATAATTATTTTTTTCATTTTTCATCCAATTAAAACGAGGAAATACATTAAGTTAATATGTTATTGAAAGCACACAAACCAGCAAGCCTATTTTGTCTGAAAAATACAGTTTTATAGGTAAAAAATAGGCCCTGAGCAAAATTTTCATAAAATTTAAGATAGAAAATAGCATCCTATGAAGGGCGGCACTGCTTTCTATAATTAGATATAGTTTTTAAAGCGTAACTGGTTTAAAAAGCAAAAAAAAACATGGGTGTTTATGAAAACTTGTGCAAAACTGAGAATTATCAATCATAATTATAAATAGGTAGAAGGTTATTAATATTTTTTTAATTATATCAATAGAATTAAAATGATATATTATTTGATTTATACAAAAGGATTTAAATATTTTATTAATTATTTTCGATAACGTGTCCCATTTTAATTTGGCAGAAGGTGAGTTCGAGCAAAAAAAGCCGGGCGATTAATGGGCTAGGGTATACTATGCTATTCTACGCAATTCTATGCTATGATATACTAGGCTGGGCTATACAAGGGTATGCTATGCTATGCAAGGCTATGCTGGACTATACTACGTTAGGCTAGGCTAGATTATAGTGTACCATGCTAAGCTAGCATAGGCTAGGGTAGGCTAGGCTAAACTATGATTGGGTGTGTTATGCCAAGATATACAATGCTAGAATAGGATAGGATATACTATGCTAGGCTAGGTTATACCATGCTTATACTATTTTATGATAAGCTAGATTAGAGTAAGTTAGGTAGGGTAGATAGGATATACAATACTAGGCTTTGCAACGTTAGGCTAGCCTAGGCTATACGAGGATAGACTAGGCAACACTATGTTAACTATGTTAAACTATGCCATACTATACTATTCTAGGATAGGCTATATTATGATAAGCTATACTATGGTAAGCATTAAAATCCTATATATGCTAGGCTCTACTAGGCTATGTTAAGCTAGTTTTTGTTATGCTAAACTTTACTATGGCTTCTAGGCTACGATAAGCCATACTAATCTAGGCTAGGCTAGATTAGTCTAGGCTAATTCATACTATGACAGGCTAAACTATACTATGTAAGGCTAGGCTATACTCTGCTAGCTACGCTAGAGTATGTTAATGTAAGTTTTAATGCTAGACTTGGTTATACTAAGCTAGGCTAGGCTAGACTATGCTCTCCGATGATAGGTGAGGCGATACTTTGGTAGGCTATGCTATGACATAATCTACTCTGTTATACTATGCTATACTATACTATGATATAATATACTATGTTATGCAAGGCAGGATTTAATATTTTAAGCAATCTAGGCTAATCTATACTATGCTGCGCTCTATTATGCTAGATGACCTAATAATATGGTAAGCTATCCAACGGTAAGCTAGGTTTTGCCAGGCTACTATTCGAGACTATATTCGGCTATACTATAAAATGTTATACTATTTTAGACAATACTAGGCTATAATACCATGTTAGGAGATACTATACTACATATTTTATACTATATTATACTATACTGTGTTTTTTATGCTATGCTATACTATACTATGTTATGCTATAATATACTAGACTGTAAGCTTCGTCCAAACTATTTAAATTTAGTATGTAATTCCCATTTGTAACAGCTAATCCTTCTATAAATAATCCTAGTTTCCTATTAAACTTGTTCAAGCTTAAACCAAGATAATGTAGGATAATGGTCCGAGATATGAGTTTCAATTATATAATTACCAATATTTTCATTCAAATGAGTTGCCCTTTTCTTATCTAAGAGTTTTGATGAGGTGCCAGTCACTCAGGTCGGCTTGGTTATAAATGAGTGGAGGAAAAAGGAAAACATTAAATTAATAATTTCCAGGACATTATTTCCATTAGATTTCAGTAAGCCTAGGTTAAAGTCTCCTATAATTAAAATAACTTGATATTTCTTTATGTACAATAAAGAAAGAATGTCCGACATTGTGATATGGAAAGTATGGACATTTCCATTTGTAGGCCGGTAGATACATAAAAATAAATACTTTTTCGTTCCAACCATCGCCTCTACACTAATTGTTTCAGTAAAAGTGACTGAAATGGTAAGGTAATTCACAACAGGCAAGTCATGTTCATTTGACACATATATTGCAATACCACCACCATGAATATTTCTACAGTAAATAAACATATAATCTCCAGGCATTTCATAGAGAGACACAAGGTTCGGGTTTAGTCTAATTTCAGTGAAACTAAAAATATTAATGTTTAAAGTTGTGCTATACATAATTCTATTTTCAAAATATTGGAGGTTCTTTGAAATGGATTCTATATTCATAGTATATATTGTTAAAATTGCGTTAATGCTTAAATTAATTTGATCGTCAAATACATATTCAATTTTAGGAACACAAACGAACCTATCACGTACAAAGAATATGTTTACAATTAAAATTACTGTTATGTTTAGAGACATCTATATATAAGGAATCAAATTCTAAATTTCTATAATGACCCCCGTTGCTAAAGGATGCAAGAACGGACATTAGGGATTCATCACTTAATGAGGAAAAGGGTAATTTGTCCTATAATATTCCTCTAGATAAGATTAAAGCTATATTATTTCTTACGGTTTGGTAGTATTTTTGCTGTCACTGAACAGCCCCACTACCAACTGGACAGTCACTAAGGGATGGGGCCGAAGCATCTGCCCCAGCACCAGCATAAGAAATGGCCACAAAACCCGCACTGATACCAGCAGAAGACATGACCACATCGCAGCGGGAGACACTGCCGCGGCGCTAGCAGTAGCCAAGACACTGGGGCGTGCAGGAGCAGCTGATAAAACGTCTCTGCTACCTCCAGCTCCAGCTTGCCGCCACAAGCACCCCAGCTAATGTGACATCACCACCAGCACTCCTCATCGATCCCGAACTGGCAGTCTAAGGATCGTTGAGTCACTCGTTCCTTGATTATTAGTTTTGCGTATTTGAAGAAAGTAATCTTCCCTTGGTTTCTGGCCTCCTTCAGTAAGGGATGTTATTTGTTCCTCATATCCGGTGAATCCTGGCACAGGTCTTCTTTGATGTAGGTTCCTGTGCCCTTAAGTTTTTTCGCGTAACTAAGTACTGTCTCTCCATGACCAAACTTCTCGAATCTTTCCAAAAACAGTTCTATGTCGTGAGACCTTAGCTTGTCCTGTCCAGTGTGCTCTGTCTAGTTTCATGGGTGGTATTTGGAGCATATCCCGGAGTAGCTTCTTTAAAATTTGAGTCATCTCTTTCCATGATTGAGCACAGGATTGTTATTGAATCATGGTGAAACGAAGGTCGTTCCAAAAGTTATAATCCTCTTGGTAATTTGTTCTTCTTTCTAACTCCTCATTCTGTGACTTCATATTTTCTATAGTTATCAAATTATCATTATTGTTTTATTTGATCACCAAAACTTCACACTGTAGCTCCTCCACTTCCGCTTTCGTAATGCCAAGGCTCTTCACCAAGTTCGCTATGGTTTCTTCTGAATGGTGGATTCTTGATTTCAGTTGTTCCACAATAACATCCAAGGCAGTCTTAAGGGTTTTGTCCTCTGTTTCAAGGAGCACCTTAAGCTCACCGTTAGGTTGATCAGACCAAATTTTGGTCTAATTTACGTATTTCTGATTTTATTCCATAATGTTTCATTTATGTTTCATAAACTATCATACAAACTTTCAGGCTTACAACTACTTTAGTTACTGAATTAAGACCCTAGTTATAGAAGCGGTTCGTTCGAGAAAGTGAATTATGACTCAGCATAAAGCACATTATTTACTACTTATACCTCCGATAATTCTTATAAATACTTGAAATTAATTTTAATAACTGATCACAAAATTTCTCTCTTAGTTTAGTCTTAGTCTTAGTGAATAAGATTTATGCTAAATGTTATCATGTAATTAATATATAAACAGTTTAGATAAATATTTATAATTATAAATATATATATATATATATATATATATATATATATATATATATATATATATATATATATATATATATATTTATATATTTATATACGAGGGCCGGTCAATAGGTTTTGTGAATCGGTAGGGCAAAACAGAGGAAGGGGGATGGCTGTTTGTGGGGGTGTTAGGACAAGTTATGACAAGCAGGACCTGCAGCCGCACGCTCTTGCTTCGTCTTTTTAAGAAGCAGTAGCTGATCGCAGATCGTCAGTCACAAATATTTCAACAATGGAGAAGGTTGAGCACCGCGCAGTGATCAAATCTTTGACCAAGGAAGGCAAGAATGCAAAAGAGATCCATGAACGCAAGGTGGCAGTGTACACCGACACCGCCCCTTCCTATGCAACCATTGCTCGCTGAAATAATGAGTTCAGCCATGGTCGTGAGTCCCTTGAAGATGACTCCCGTCCAGGAAGCCCGTCAGACGTGAACAACGAGAACAATGTGGACCGTGTGGAGATGATGATCCAGAAAATTGGCTGGTGAAGGTCTTTGAAATCGAGCGAGAGCTTGGAATATCGTAATGAAGTGTTATCAACATCATCCACAACAATTTGGCCATGACCAAGGTCTCTGCCCGTTGGATATCTAAAAACCTCACACCCCATGATCGACTTCAACGTCGTCAAAGTCCACAAGTCCAGAGTTGTACAAGCTGCCCTGCGCGAGTGCGGATTCGATCTGGCCCATAGCGACTACCTTAAATTCCGCCACCTTAAGGGTTGCAAAGTGTGGATGCCAGTTTGGGGACGATGGAGATGTTCAGCTCGCCATCCAGGAGTGGATTGAACAGCAGTCAGGAGATTTGTGGTTGTGGGGAATTCGAAGCCTCAGGGACAAGCTGCGCAAGTGCAGGGAAGTCGAGGGTAGTTATATTGAAAAATAATAGAACACTTCTTCTCATATCTCGTTTCCTTATATCCGAATTGCAAAAATTATCGACCTCCCCTCGTATATATATATATATATATATATATATATATATATATATATATATATATATATATATATATATATATATATTTATAACTATTTCTACATAAAATTCCACTTTTGTATTTATCAGAGGGATAATTATGAATTTACTTTAGTTATTTTAGTTTATAATATGAAATGAAAAATCTGGAAATTATCATGCCCTTAAGGATAATAGAATGTTCATGAAATCTTGAAATTAGTTTCCGAACTTGTTTGTTGAGGTCAGGTTACGCGATTTGTGCAGTGCAAAATGCCATTTAGAAAAAAACGTCTTCTTCTCAAAATCATCTCTGTAAAAGGTGTAAAAGTAAGGGCAAATAAGAGTGTAGACCCACAACCAAGGCCTAGTCAATAAAGTTCTTTTATATCACAGGCAAAACTTGAATATGATCAAGATATAAACACAGCTGTTGATGAACCTGCTCTCAGAACACGCTTACTTCGTTTACGGAATGCAGCTGTAGTTGTGTGTACACGTGGTATAAGTGTTACTTAAAGAATATAACACTTAAGTCTCTAAAAAATATATACACTAGTTTGTGTAATTATGGTTTACATGAGAGAAATTATCAGGAGACAAGTGATGCTTTAGCATATAAAGTTGAATCAATTTGTAAAAGACTAAACAAAGAGACAGCTGATAAACAAATATTTCCATGCATAAATTTAGGCTTGGTTTATATGTCAGTGATTCATGACTATGGATGGCCTGGATTGAATGAATATCTTTCAAAGATGGGAGCAAAATGCATAAAAAAGTATATTTATTATAAACAAGTAAATGTTTTATATAAGTGTATTGATTAACATTATGAAAACAAACAAAATATGGTCCTTGAAGCTCTTGTAGAACACTACAAGGAGGAAGGTAAAAACATGTGTATAAATGGCAATCTTCTAATTGACGTGAGCTATGAAGGGACATGGGCAAAGCGAGGACATACATCAAATATTGGTATGGGTGTAATAATTGAAGTTCTGACAGGTTTCGTTGGGGATTTTGTTGCTCTTTCAAAATTCTGTTAAGTGTGTGAAACAAGTGAAAAAAGTTAAAAAAAACAATCAATAAGTGAAGAAGAGTGTAATAAACGAAAAAACAGCCATAAACAGAATTGTGTAAAACCTAAAGAACTTTAGGTTTATTTATAGGAAGTTTATAAGAGATGGGGATTCTTCTGCTTATAAGGAAGTAATTCATTTAAATGGAGGCAAGGGGTCCATATCCAGATGAAGTGGATGTTATAAAACTAATGTGTATAAATCATGTCCAAAAAAGGCTTGGTACGCGGCTCAGGAAACTCCGAGATCAATCCAAAGAACATGTATTGACAAAGACAGGAAAGAAGATAAGAAGGACTAACCTAAGCGGTAAGGATAAACTTACTGACATGTTTATTGATACTCTGTTGGGCGGCAGATTTGGTCAAGTGTAAAAAAAACTGTGATGGAAATGCAGGTTTCTACTATGTTATCGTTTCACCATGTCTTTAGTACAGATGCTAACTAATCCACTACATGGTCTTTGCCCAACTGGAAAAGATACCTGGTGTAAATGGAGAAAAGCCTGAAAACATCATGAGAGGAAAAAGGTTTCTCACAATTAAAGTGGAAAATGAAGATCAGCGTAAAATAAAGAAAATTTATGAGAGTCTGACCACAAAAGAATTGCTTAAAAAATTTATAAGAGGACTAACTCAGAATGCAAATGAAAGTTTTCATTCCAAAGTATGGAGGCAAAAAAGATTAAATTCATTGATTTGAAAAGAATGAATTTAATCCATCAACATGCTACTCTTGACCACAATCTAGGTTTTTAACAAGCAAGTCTTCTGAAGAAGATAAAATTGGGTTCAAGCAACCTAACTGCATTTTTTCAAAAGCAAAACAAAAAGAAAAAAAAAATTGGATTTTTGTCAAAAACTCCGGAAACCAAGAAATTAAAAACATCAAAAGAAACAGCAACAGGATATAGTCCAGGAGCATATTAAGTCATATGAACCTGGCAAAAATGAGGAGCCTGGCAAGCTCTGATACTCTTCTCTCCGGAAAGAATACTCTGTAATACATGCAGGGGGGGGGGGGGGCAGGAACCAATAAGATTAAAGAAAAAGAGTAAAATATTGAAAAATAGTAGATGGCATTTTCTTGTTACTTTTTTTTACTTGCAATTTTCTTTAATGTTTAATATTGATGAATCAAAAGACTGGTGAGACCATATTTATTGGTCCATTTTAATAAAGTACAAACCAGCGTGTGGAGAAAAAGTGTGGCAATAATTTTCCGGGTTAAACATTTTTTAATTCATTCCTAGGTTTTGGTTATGGATGGAACTTTACACAAATTTGCTTGTGGTTTATATATATAAATCAGAAAAATCTAACCATAGTTTAAGTGCATAGGGGCTATATTACATATAACCAAAAAATGATTTGATTTCTTTCAATAGTTTAATTTATTTTATTTTTTTAAATGGTCAAAATATCAGTATTTGAATATGGGGCCTGCTCCCCTCCCATTGAAGAAGTGGCAAAAATTTTGCAGTTTTTCAATATAGTTTTTGGATATTAATAAACTATAAAAGAATTAATAAAAATAGAGATTTTTTTTTATACTGCCCCTATAACTTCTCAACGGTACCCATAACAGCTTCAAGGTCCATGGAAAGGGTATTATAGGTCTAGAAACACTTAATCGTTAAAGTATCTGGAGTACTGCTAAGCCACTTCCGCTCGCTAACACATCAGGTTAACTTATTTTTTAAGTGAAGAAGTAAACGTTTCAAAACTCTTTAATTAAGCAATCAGTAAAGGTTTAAGCCAAGAGAATATATTATTTATACAAAGAAGAAGGAGCAAATGTAAGTTCTGCGGGTGATAACAACCACTACAGGGCTTTCGCCATATTTATTTTCTGCCTTTAAAAACAATTTGAAGAGAGAAATAAAAGTGCTGAAACCTTGCATTGCAGACTATATAAAAATATAGTACAGTAAAGAGAAATTGGACGCGAATGAGCAATGAGACAAGAAATAGGAGTTTTTTAGAGGCAAGAGAAAGGGACATTAGAAGAAGACTAGAAACAAGGAGAGCAGAGGGCGGCACAATAAAGGCAATCCTTTACCAAGAAGACAGAGATAACGCCAGGGGAAAAAAGTTTGAAATTCCTGGCCGGGACTCGAACCCGGGTCTGCTGATTGCCAGTCTGATGCTCTACCGCTGAGCTACCAGGCACAGTGACACTACTTCGCCCAAAGCGTTAACCCATCAAACCCAGTATCTCTCTAAGCTAGGAACCTCCAAGGAATTTTTATACCACATCTTCTTACCCGCTCACAATTTGAAGACTCATCCCCAAGTCACATTAGAAGAAGGAGGAGCAAATGCAAGTTCTGCGAGTGATAGCCTATATATATATATATATATATATATATATATATATATATATATATATATATATATATATATATATACATATAAGAAACTCACAAATTGGCGCGTGAGTAGAATAATAGATGCAAAAAATCCCACAGGAAAATGAAAGGCGGATTCCCAGTACTTTCGAACTAGTTTAGTTCATTCTCAAGGAATAACGAAAAAGGTACAAAAGTGGTATATATATATGAGAAACAATAGAGTAATGCCCCGCCCTTGTACAACGAAAGGACACAAGATAGAACAATATTATCGAAGAGAGATATTAAGTATAAAACCAAATAGATAAGGTCTACTTCCGGAAATTCCAACTGTGAGCAAAGAATATAGACCTTTAGGTCCCTAAAATAAGTACATACATACCTAATTGTGAATATATATAAATAAACGAGAGAAAAATAACTAAATTAATAAGTCTTATATTTTACAAGTGCCTTTGAATGGCTAAATGAGGCTCCTGCCACTAGATGGTGCCACCCAGCGCCAAATCCAATGGCAGATTTGAAATCTCAGGGTGAATAACCATATGTTTTATGGTCTGATGGGTCATTTCATAGATCTAAATGAGTACACTTGCACTCTACTCTTTTTGAAATAAAAGTGACGTCTTGACCTGCCGCTTCGCCGCATGTAAACAGTTAGACCTATTTATAGCGTTACCGTATCAATATGGGGTTTTTATAGCAGCACCATATCAAAGTATCTGCCGAAATTTTTAAAACTAAAGTACTTAAATAAATTTCTGCACAGATCTCTCTCCAAATCCACACCTGCATAGCGTCTAAAAATATTTTATTTCCAAGTTTCTGGAATTTAATTGACCTAAGTTAAAATTTTTATTCGTCGCAATAACAGTTCTGATAAATTTTGTTTTCCTTAGTGTTTGATGCCAATATTAAACAGCATATCCTCACCTAATGAATATTCAGCTTTAATATTTTTTACTCTTTGTCTCCTGTGTATCTGAATAATAAATGGGCCCTATATATAAACTCTATAGCCTATACAAATGGACTAATTGACTTGCTAACATAAGCAAAAAAGCAATATTTTTGACCTTTTTATGGTATGGAATTAACAGAATATTCATGCGAAAGACTTTCATCTCTTCATGTTAAATGTCAATAGGTTTTCAGTTAACAATAGGAAAAAGATTGTTTACATAATCACTCACTCCAAAATACGACAACATCCACACAACTCAGAAAACCTTCGCGATTCACTCCCACGAGGGTAACCTGGAAGTTCGTATAAAGAAAAAGAGTATAGTTGAGGCGTGGATAATCATATAAAATAAATGTTTACAGATCCAGAGTGTGTATTAGACGACCATGACGAAAAAAATATTTTATGCAGGAATTTCAAGAGATTAGATATGATATTTGAAGATCGAAAAGATGAAAATGAATTTTTGTAATTTTTAACATCCAATTTCTTTTTATTCTCCTTTACATTTTACTCTTAATTTAGTTGTTAAATATCCTTTGCTGGGTTGGTATACAACAACGATTAAAGCCTCGAAAGTAAAATATCTAATTATAATAGTTTTAAGTTGAAATGAGTAGATCATCCCAATCTATTGCGCTAAGTATTTGATAGAATTACATAAAACCACTCTTTTTGTTCTAGTTTCTCGGTTTATTCCAAGGTTTTTCATGTGAATAGAGGCCATTTTTTTTCTGTTTATAAAATTTCTCAGCAGTTAAGGATGAAAAGGTCACTGATAAGGTTAAAAGTTATAGTATCAAGGATTATTTAAAATTAAATGCGCTAATCTTTTCATCGGTAACTCGACATAACCATAAAACACTAAATATTTATTACCTGGAGGATATAATAGATTAGAAGTTTGAATTAAATAATTTTGCCGACACAACGGTTATTTTTAGTTAGCGGTTTTATCTACAAATAAGTTTTTTTATATCCACATTCAATAAACACCTACAATATATGCGAGAAATTAAAAAAAGCTTGGCTAAGTGACGCAATAATAAAGATTTTTTTTTACTCAAATTAGGACGGAATTGTTCTCTGCTTTCTGTTTGCATAAAGGATCTCCGACATATGATAGCAGACTCCTTCGGCAATAGAAACCAGAAAATACAGCTGTAAGGATTTACTGACTGGCGACATAGAAAACTGTTTATATAGTAAATATCTATCAGTAATTACAAACAATTGATGTAAAATTAGAAATTTAGTAATTAGTATCCTCAGCCATTTGTTCATGTCTTAATTAAAATTTAATTTAAGATGTGTTCTTAAAATACATATTTAAAATTTCAGTATAATATGTAAATAATTTTTTTATTGTAAGTTGTTCCAGGTTTTGTTTAGCATACTTATGTAAAGGAAATTTAAATTTTCGAGCAAAACTATTGCTTAGGATATTGCAAGCTTTATAAATTGATAGCCTTCCCTTTCAATTCCAATTCATTTCCCTGAACTTTGATTGTCTTACTCTTTCTTTTGAGTTATTCATCGATAATAATCCACAAGGTTTTCATTTCACTATAACTGATACTTTGTGAAGATCCGTCCTATCCTACGCTTTTTAAAAACTATTAATATATGCGTTAAGTATAAAAAAGTTTGAAAAATTATTCACCCAAATATAGAATTATTCTATTACATCATAATAGTTGTTACCTGTTAAATATAAAGTTAATTATTAAAAAGCCTCTACTAAAAGGTTAGTTTATTAGGATGTTTTTATTAAAATAAGATGCCTGAAATTAGTTTTCTAACAAGGCATTGTATTTGTCATTATCTTAATTTCTTAAACTTAGATGGAATTTAGAAGTATGGTGTCATTTAGTTAGATATATCTTAACTTTCGTATTTTGCTATACTCCATTCGTGTTAATTTGTTTCCCTTACCTTCTAGTAGAAAACTAATATGATCCTTTTCTTCTTGGAACGAGGTAGAAAAGGTAAAGACACTTTGCTTGCAGGGAATCCTAGGCATGACCTAAGCCTAAGTGAGAGGCTGAAATTTGGAATCATATTTTTTTTCCATTTTATAGCTCCCGTATTTACGTTTATTTTGTGACTCACTAAATTTATAAAAGCAGGTTTACACTCTCCAGATACATAAAAATTCTTCACACGAGTCAATATCCCGCCCAGTTGGGAGCCCCTTATAACCTTTTTTTGTAGCAAAGCCACCTTCTCCATTTATAGATAAAATTCTAAAAAAAGAAAAGTACTACTGTATGGCAGTAGGCCTTTTTTATTTTGATGTGTCTCTACTGAAAATCAAACGAGAACATTGATTTATCTGAGTATAATTGGATGATTTAGAGTGTATGATACGTAATCCAGGATGTTGCAGGGAGATCTAGGTATGACCTAAGCCTAAGTGGGAGGCTCAAATTTTCTGCAATTATTTTATTAGTTTGTACTTCAGAATATCAATATTTTAGTGAGATTTAGCACATACCTTCTCTTCAAGAATCGAGTACACTCCAAAGTACAAGCGGATTAATGGTGGCGAAATGGGAGGCAAAAGTTCCTTTGCCCATAACCCCTTAAACATTTTCCTCAACGATGAGTAATGAAGTGATAAGCGAGTACTATTTATCTTGAAATGTGGTGAGGAGCGGTTAGCAGAGACCGTTACCATAGATACAAGCTTGATGGAGTTGCTACTCCGAATGAATAAGTGTTCCTCCTATTCTTATTTTCACACTGAGCTTATATGCTGGTATACAGAGATGGATTCAAGTTTAGAGGGATAGTTGGATTTCATGCATTGGCTCCACTGTGTAAAGCCAGTGGGTCTCTTCTTGTTGTTGCCTTTGTTTCTATGGCCAAGCTGGCAGGAATATATCACTAAGTCAGTAAGAGCATATACAGTGTCTTATTTGGAGAACGTTTTTTAGTCTATACTGTCTCAGAGAGCGCTCTAAGTACTATTGAGGTATTTCAAGCTCCACATTATCTTGTATAGTGGGTGGCAGAGATTATCTGCTGCAACATGTAGGTGTTGCTGAAAATGAACAAAAGGATTAGGTTGCCATGCTATCTACATATATACAACCAGGAACGCTATGACTTTCGTTTTCATATAAGGGATGACATGATTCGTAAGGTTAAGAAACCAAAAGATTCACACCTAGTTCACAGCTACGCATCTGCGGTTTAAAAAACACGAAGAGGTTTAGCAAAGTCAGAATAAGTCTCATTTTAATTTTGTCAAAATAGGGATATTATTTGAGCCAATATCTTTTCAGGATTCTGCTGTATCCAGGATTTTTTAATTTACTGTTCAAATTTGTTGAAAGACTCTTCGTGTACCGAGTGAATCCGGAAGCCAGAAATACACCTCGAGCATGGTCAGCGTGAAGAAGAACCAAAATCAGTCTGGTCTGGTCTGGTTGCAGAGAGCGTGGCCACTAAGTAGCGTGTTCATCTACAGCAACTACTTCATGCCAAATAACCAAGTAATACAATCAAAATAGTAATTTAAGAGAGATTTTTATAACATGACCAATATTATACCTTTGTTAGTGTTTTTTTCTTAACTAACCTATATTTAAATATTAAGGAGGCAAACACAAAATGGAATAATAAACAGTAATTTAACTGCCTAATTTAAATTATTATTTCCCTTGACTTAAAAAGCGTTCTTATTTCTCTCACCTTTGCTGATTTAGCGCAATTCAATTATAATGTTTAACGATGAATTTATTGAATGGAGATGAGAGGTTTTTTTTCTAGTGCTTGATTTCAGGCAACGATGCACTTTTTCATTTTCTTATTAAATCACAATTTAAACAAAATTTAGAACCATTTTATCAATCACCCCACTTCTATTGTGTTCACCACTGAGATCATAACAATGAGAAGAGTGACTGTATTTATTTTCTTGTGTCATTTGATATGTAAATACTAGCCTCTAGGAAGATGTTTTTGTTTTCCCTCAAAAATCTTCACTCATTAAAATGAATTCTTTTAATCTCAGATAACAATGAAAGTCATGTATGTATTCTTCCAAACAAAAAACATTTATGTCAACTTTAAGCACAATAAACATTGATCTACCGGTAAGGTTTGTATACAATAAAATTTCGTAAAAACAACATTTTCCTAATTGCATACGGATGATTGGTATTTTGGTGCAATCACCAACAACATATTTTATAGCCGTCATAAAATAAAAGTTTTGTCTCATAAATAATAGATAATCATCGCAATTAATTTTAATAGCAAGAAGTCAAATTTCTTCATATTTAAAAGCATAATACATATACAAACTTACCACGTAGTCCCCCTAATTATTTTTAGATATAAATTGAAAGAAGATTAACTGGAGGTATTGGAGGAAATGCGTATTGATGTTTTTAAGTATCTCTAACTATCCTAAGAAAACTATATGAGTTTTTTATTTTTTTTTTGTTAAAATGGTGCTGAATGAAACATAAAATGTGGTAACCGAGACCGAATTTAATAACCACAGAATTGCTGGAGGAAGTTCTATTTATTGAGATCGGGACTAATAAAGTTATCAATGCAGTTTGTGACCACAATAGCAATTTCGTAGTGTGATAATTAATCCCATGGTCCATCATGACACGCTTAAAAGCACTAATTCCTTTTGTACGTCCTTTTGCAGACCCAGACAAGACATGTATTACATATAAAAAAGGCAGTACTCACCTAACTATTAATTAATTAAAAAATGTGGGTGGGGGTGTCGGGGGAGCGCCATAGCCAGTTCCCTGCCTGGTTTAGGGTGTTAGTTGCTAAGGTGACGTTTATGAGCCACCTGTTGTTAAGCAGGCACTCGATACTCTGCGTTACACCATCCATGTGACGCTGGAGGACTCTGGCCACCCGACAGGCCACATTTCAGTCCACTCTGGTGGTGAGGAGCACCAGGCGGACTTCACTCTGTATGACACAGGCATTGCACCACCTCGGTTCCCCTAACATGGTACTCATGTCGCTATTTTGCACCACCTCCAGGCGCTGCTACTGCTGGAGTAGCGCTACAAGGACCGGTGCACTGTAGTCCATCAAAGAGCGCACTGCCTGCAGATAGTAGAGGCGGAGGACGAGGAAGTTTGCGCCAGCGTTCGGCCGCGTCATGGACCTCATCACGTCGAGTTGGGCCTGCGTCCATTCCCTCAGGTGCATGACATGGTGCGGAAGGACAGCTGACTCTCCACCCACACTCCGAGGTACTGGTAGGAGTAGGTCCAGGCGAGCCCGACTCCCTGGACGCGCAGCTGCTGGCCAGCAGGCGTGGAAGTCTTGATGGCCATGGCCCGGGACTCGAGTCCCAGCTCTTCGCACTTGGCAGTGATGAGGTGCAGCGCCTCTTGAGCCCACGCGAGCTTGTTGCCGCGCCCGTTGACGACGAGAGCCAGGTCGTCGGGACAGCTGAGGAAGATGGTTCCTTCACGATAGGGGAGCGCCATCAGCTGCTCCATCAGCACGTTAAAGAGGAACGGGCTGAAGATGCCGCCCTGGGGTGTCCCGTTGACAAAGTTCAGGAAGGAAGATTTGTGACCCTGGAACTTCACACGGGCCCGGCGCTGCATAAGGTAGTCCTTGAGCCAGAATAGCAGTCTTCCTCGGATGCCCTTCCTCACAAGGGCGGCTAGTATGGCGCGGGGGATGGCCAGCTAGAAAGCCTTCTCGAGGTCAAGGAAGACTATGATGGTGGGCTGGTTGTTGGCGCGAGCCAGGAGCGTGATGAGGCCGTCCACCGTGCTCACCCCCCCCCCCCTGGTGTAGCCATCCTCTCCGCTGTTTTTCTATTGCAGTCAGGAGGGCAATTAGCCTCAAGGTGGTGGAATCCTTCGCTTTGTGGATGGGCTGGATGTCGGCGTCCTTCCAGAAGGGTGGCAGACGGCATGCCAGCCACGATGTGTTGACAAGGGCCAACAGCGCCGCGTCCCCAGCAGGCCCAGTGTGTGTCAGCATGAAGTAACGCACTCCGTCGGTCCCCAGCCTCTGTGTCACGCTTACTCTTTGCCCTGGCCAGCATCTCGTGTGCTGCTGGCCCCGCGCCTCCCTGAACTCCTGTCGTCCTGTCGGCGTAGCAGCTGCTGCTGGAGGCGGCGTGTGTGGGCAGGGAGCTGTTCGCTGGAACTCCTCGCTTTGAAGCATTTCACCAGCTGATCTGCCTCTTGCTTCCTGAAGCACCCTTGCAGGTGGCCGATGGAGGTGTGTTGGCTGAAAGAGGCGCACAAGTTCAGCCACTTTGCCTCTCTGGCGCTCAGGGACTCCTGCCGCGCAGGCCACTATGTCCTGCAGGAGCCGTAGATTGTTGGTGGTCGGTGCTTTTCGTACAGACTCCTGTGGGCGTTGATGTTGTGATTGTGGTCCCAGACCTCTCCGTTATAAAACCACCAGCCTGGGCCCCGGCGGCGGTTCGAGGCTGTCCTGGCTTGGCCGGGTCTTCTGCACTCTCTATGGCCACCGCTCCTCTAGGGCGGCCTAGAACTTGGCCCAATCTGCCCTCCTGACGTTTACTGCGGCGGCAGGAGTGGAGGAACTGGTGGGGCAATAGTGAGGGAGGGTCCCGTAGTGGTCGCTGGTGAGAGTGAGGTGGACCTGCAAGGTGGCGCCGAGCTATAGGTCACCCGACACCAGCGTGAGGTCAAGCCGCACCCCATGGATGTTCGTGGCTTCCCCGGTGTTGAGGAGGCGGACGTGAGGGACTTCTTCGAACAGGTCGGCCAGGTGGTGCCCAGTCATGTTGGTGGGTGACACAGAATGGAGCACGGGGTGGTGGGCCTTGAAGTCGCCCACCACAAGGAAGCTGGAGTGGGATGCGAGGGAGAGCAGCTCCCCTGCCTCCAGCACGTACTGCTGGCTCCTGTATAAGTTATATACCTTGAGAGAAAGGGACCCCAGCTGCAGATCCAGTTCCAGGACATCTACGCCAGCCCCGCAGTGCAGGTGTACGGCGAACCTCTTGTGCGGGATGGTCTTCCGTACGTTGCTACACAGCCACGCCCATTTCGCTCACCGGCTGGAGGCGAGTGTACGGTGTAACCTGCCACTCGCCACTCAAAGCTGGCCGGCGTAAGCGTCTCCTGCAGGAGAACCAGGTCCCGGTCCTCCTTGAAGACGGCTTGCAGCACCGGGTGTTTCTTGGGGCGGAGGCCATGCACATTCCACTGCGGCACCATCAGCGTTGGCGATGGTGCTTAGTTGTCGGTCTTGTGGCTGCTAATACCTCCTCTTGCTGCCCGTCCCTCCCCCACCTCCCCCGGACCTATGCCGGGCTGTTAAGTGGTGGGGGGCGGGCGGGAGGCTTACGCCGGCCTATTTGGTTGTGGCGCGGGGAGAAGGCGTCGGCTGTCTTGTTGCTGGATGGGAGGGGGGCACGTGGTTTCTCCTGATTCTGATGTCTCTGTTGCTGGGGAGGGGGCACGTAGTTCCCTTTGCTGCTGCTGCCGCTGGTTTCTCTTTGGCAACCTCTTCATGTGCTCGGAGCACTTCACGTTCCACGCGTGGTGCCCCTGGGTGCAGATGAGGCACCGTGCCGTGGTGGCCTCGCTGGCCTTGTGGCAAACGATGCACTGCTCTGTCGGGTGCGCTTGGCTACACACGAAGCACCTGTCGGGGTGTTGGCACGTGGCCTTCAGGTGCCCGAAGCGCTGGCCCTTGTAATAGCTCAGCGGCTTACCATGGTAGGGGTGCAGGGCGTAGCGGCCCCAGCTGCCCAGGTCAAGTTTGGGGGACGGCGGCCCTTCGTAAAATTTCAAGATCTGCCTCGTGGGGACCTTGTCTCTGTGCGCCCGGAGCCGTGTTGCCGAGAGCACGTGGGGACGGACGTCGACAGCCCGGAGGGGTAGATTGGCGGGGTAACGCTCCAACACCACCTTGTGCCTCCTCACGCTGGGGTCGAGCAGGATTACTCGGTTCATCTCCTCGGCAAGGCGGCACAGCAGGGTCACCGACCCATCGTCCTTCGGGGTGAGGACGTATTCGCTGGTTAGAGTGGGGCGTACGTATATTTGCAGGCCAGAATGCGTGCTCTCCAGCTCCGTCACCGTCTGGTAGGAACTCGTGGTGTTCTCCTGGCGCACCGGTTTCAACTTGGGCAGTGGGCCTCGTCAGGAATTCGAGACTATTTCCCAGCCTCCCTCGTTCTCCTGCTGGGCCTCCTTGGTCTTGGGGCTCTCATCGATGACAAGGTGACAGCTTTCATCGCTGGGGGTCTCATCTGCGTGTAAGAACTCCGGCTCCAGGCTGCGGGCGGTCTTCTTCAGCGTGGAGGTCTTAGCTGGTCACGCTGAAGGCGAGCGGTTCAGCGTCCGCTTCACCGATCTCCGTGGGGTGGCTACGGGTGCTGACCCTTGCACTGAAGGCATGGTGGTGTCTCAAGGCACACAATTGTCACTGCCTTTCGCTCATCACGTGTTCACAGCGTGAATTTCCGTTTGTATTCCATCTATCCTCAAGTTTTACTTCTTATATTTCACTCAGAATTGTTCAACAATGTCCCAAATTAGAATTTCGCTGTTGTCTGTGCCATATTCACTGGATTTTACATAAAAAATTTACTGTATAATGGCGGACAAGCAAAACACATCCGTCCTACACGGAGTGCAAACGGACACTGCATGTAGTTCAATCTTCGGCCAATGAAGTAATTTATAAACTTTACAACAATAGATACCGTCAACCATATAATCATTATTTTCCCTTAGGTAAAAAGATAAACAGCTTTAGTCATATTTTTCAAGATACTGTCATTTTTGTGGGCAGTTCCATTTTGTGTCCCGAACTAAATCATTTTCCTTTCTGTTAACTCAAGCAACTTCAGCAACATTTTAAAAAGAAACAAAAGACAGAAATATAATATTTTAGGTTTAAAAATTCTAAGATCTGTGTCTACGAGGGTATGTAATAATTACAATGCAATGTCATCTATAAATTTACTTTAAATCCATTACATGGAGTATTTAATAAAAGGAATTTGTTCCCTGAGCATTAAAATGAGAAATATGGCAGCATTTGGCAACAATTGATGAGATATTTTCTAGGTCTGACTATACCAGCTAATAAAATATCGTAACATATTGTTCTAAATAATTTAATAATTGCTTTCTTTTATTTATGCTAAAATTACTTTATCTTTAATTAAAAGCAAGCGACATACGATAACTAAATCCATTCAACGTTGTTACTATGAACTCATTTTATCAAAAACATTCGAAGTAAAACTGCCTTATTAAATACTTGTGTATAATTAAATAACAATTGTAAGATACTATGATATTATAAAATATTGTGAAACAAATTACTGTAAGTCGAATGTACAAATTTAATGTTACTCGAAACTCATATCGAATGGAGAAAAATTAATGTCCTTTGTAGTTGTAGTTTGCCACAGGTTGTGATGTCCATTGATATAAAAAAGAAATTGGAAAGTATCTCAAGATGAATAAAACAACATCTAGTCTTTTCAAGTTCCCGCCGATTAAAGAATATTGAATCCAGGATTGAAACTATCTTTCTTATTAAAGAATCTCTGCTAAGTTTTACCCCCTTTCTCCTCCTGCAATCCAGACGAAGATTTTCGGGGAGGCAAAACTAGAAGGGTTTGCCAAAAATTCTTTGAATTATTTCATCATAAAGCATTATTAAGACACTTGTCATTTTATCATTATGAATAGTCTTGAATCATAAAATATTCCTTATAATTATGTAAGTGTTTTTATCTCGCATATTTAAATTGAAAAGGAGAATTGGTAAAATTTAGAACAAAGAATAATTTATATTGTAAATAAAAGAATGCGATTTAATAATTTAAATCACCGTGAAACCTGATTCCCTACTGAAAAATGTTAAAATAAATAGTAAATAGACCATCGAGTAATAGGAAAAGGTATTTTCCATTAGATATAAAAAAGTAAAATTCTAGATATTAGACTTGAAGTGTTGACGAAGATAGAACAACCAGAAAGTACTTTCAAGAACTTTCAGTTAAACAAACCTCAAAACTATATCTGCATCAACTTACTACTTAGGAATAAAATTTTCAATGCATGCAAAGGCTATTTTTCTTCAAATATTAATTTGAATTAAAGAAAGTGAAAGGCGATATTCAGATGCATTGATCCAAATTAAAAAATGATTTCTTCAAACAAATAGTAAAAGTGAGTGTTCAGTAGTTTTCATGCTACTTGAAAAGCAAAGGACGAATATAAGTAATAAGTACAATTGCTGGATGTTTTGACTTTTTTGGTGATAAATTATTTTGAAAGTTTTTGTTGGGAGAGGAGGGGGGGAACAGAAATGGTACGTTGGCTATGCTTAATCTCGAGCTGTACCAAGCAATGAATAAATTACAGGCGTTGAAAAGATGGCAAATTTACACGAATTTATCTAGAAAGTTTTGTAGAAACTAAACGTATAGGGGAAAAAACAGGGAGAAATATTTCTCAACTTTCATATACATATATGGAAGCCTAAATACAAGGATAGAAATGTATTATAAAACAACCTAAACATCTTCGTCAAAGGTTTTAAGACATTTATCCATCTCCATGTTGATAACTATATAAGATTAAGGAATGTATTCTAGTTTTTCCTTATTTGATCCTTACTTCTGTTTTACAATTTTCGATTGATTTATTTAAAGGTTTAATCTTGCTCATTTTCATGACTAACATCATATTTTGTATCAAATTCAATAAAAAAATCGTCTCTATTCAATTTCTACTTATTTACCATTTGTTCTTAACAATTAGTCAAACGATAATAATTTAAAACATAATTATAGTACCCTATAGCCGATTTTATAATTTCCAAACCTTCGTATCCTTGCTTTCGAAAACGTATTGTATTGTTTGAATATCAGAAATTAACCTAGAAATATAATTTGATACTTAGGCGAATTCATACAATTAATACATTTTAGATATATTTACATTTAAAACGTCTTTTGTTTAAATTTTATACAAGTACGTTCCTAATATGTTATCATAAAGCCGAGAGATGGCTTTATGAGATAAAATAAATTATTGTTGTCCATTAGTTTTATTATTCGATAAGTGAGAGAGAAGGCTGATTTTTTTGTGTTATAAGATAAAATTTAACATCAAATAACTTATTCCCTGTTTTCATACCCGGCTTTGCGTCTTTCGTCCATTAGATTAAACCTCAAATGAGTTTCAGTTGCTATTTCGTTTGTAATAATTTTTCACAAACAAATTTCAGATCGTTTGTTATAGAGAATGAGAAGAATAATTGAAAGGGAAAGCATGCTCCCTACTGAAGCCTTATTATTAATTAAAAGGCTTTGG
Organism: Ceratothoa steindachneri; assembly: GCA_963969495.1. NCBI lineage: Eukaryota > Metazoa > Arthropoda > Malacostraca > Isopoda > Cymothoidae > Ceratothoa > Ceratothoa steindachneri. The sequence continues at coordinate 85,183,184 of OZ018319.1, read as the reverse complement.
ATTGAACCCTGCCCCGACTTCTTTTTGCTCATGTGGAACGGGATGCTCTCTGGTAACACTGTTTTGTGAATCTTATTTATGGTTCCGCATTGCTGAATTTCCTTCTTATCACTTAATGGCAGCCTCCTCAGCTCATTCTTTTAAACATACGAAATTCGATATAGTTAGCAGTAATATGTGATTAGCGGCAGTTTAATAAAGGGCGGCTGTGCAAGTTATAAATCAGCGTCTCTGCTGCTGGCGCGTCGTCACCCTCTAGAAATAACATACTCTCGATAATTACAGCCATAGCAATGCACCATTTAGAACCTCATCCCCCCCTCCAAATTTGAGCTCTTTATACAGGTTTGGTTAACTTATTTTGCGTAAACTTAATTACTATAAGGTGATGAACAAAACGTTTTTTTTTAATTTCCCGCTTATGTCTCCAAACAATCCAAAGTGTGGAGGAATTTTCTCATCCCTGATTAACCTTATTTCTGCCTGTTCTGTATAATTTGCCGCGAAATGCCTCATTCATGCTTAGAGAAACCACACATTGGGCCATTGGATAAGAGAATATTATTGAATCTAACCATAATATGTAATTGACCTAAAAAATGGAATTTACTATATGAAATGGAAATAATAATTACTGGTTACGAATGCTCATATAATATTATTATTATCTGATAATAATCGTTACACCAATGAGGGCATCACCAACAAAAACACGGGAGGGAGAGTGTCCTTAAAAAAGTAGTGAATATTTGCTAAGTGAAAAATGTGTGAATTTTATATTGGTTGGACAATGTGAAAAAGAGATTAACTGGACTGTTCCAGAGCACGAGGATACGAACCATTGCATTAAATGCAGACCCTCTAAGCATTGTTTATTCATACTACACTTAATAATTCATTCTGTTTAAAATATTTATGCACACTATCGAACCGTTTTAGTTCAACGTCATTTTATAACATGATACTACAAAACCGGATTGAATCATATCGAAATTATAAGGTGAATCCATCAAGGGTGGATTTAACATTTGTAGTATTCAATAAAAATAATTGTGTTGGATAATCATAGGTCATAAAATGGCAAAGATCCTCTTTCGAGCGATATGAACGTAGATTTACTCGTATGAACTATTTGCGGTGGAATATCGGTCAATAAACTGTTTCATGTAGCACGACTTCCTCATTATAACAGTTTTGTGAGCTTGTTTATTTAAACAACCGATCTAGGGTTGACATTGTGAACAATCTGTAACCTATAAACAAGAAAATACATTAATAACAAAATTCTTCACACACTCCTTAGGGTTCTTTAACAAGACAAAAAACACCCCATAATAATTGCCAGGTCTCTGTGAGTTGACAATTGAGGAAAAGAATATGTTGTTTAAATGGCCAAACTATGGCTGACATTTATGAATTGCCACCGCTCGAGAGTACCAAGAAGGGCCACCCGCCCTCAGATCAGGAACGATGGCAGAAACTTAACAGGAACCAGACCTAGTCGGAGAAGAAGCCAACAAGTCTTTATTGGCAGCTCTCAGACGCTACATGTAGCTATATCCGTGCAGTACAGCAGTGGTAAAGCTTTCTTCACTCCTCTCTCCATTCATGTGAAATTCACATCCTGGACGAGATGGGGGACATTCAACCCCTCGACAGCTCGGCAGAAACTACACAATTTGTTTTAGTTTGTGATGCGTGAATTGGCCAGGACCTAGTGAACTGTGCCGCATACAATAGTCTGACATACATAGGTTCCAAAAGCTCTGCTGCTGCCTATGACGACCCAACTCAGGCTAACAAGTTGAAGAAACTCATCGAGGTGGTCCAGAAACGGGCCCAGGGCTGTGGGCTCGGAGCTTGTTTCGAGGACAAAGTCTTGGCTTCCTCTCACGCTCTTGCTTCTCGAGTCAATTTTGCTCTTACCCCAAGTGAGATTAAGCGAGCAAATCAGTGAGATAGTACTGCTTTCAGCAGATGATCAAGGAGGAAGCACATCGTTGCTGTTCACACTTTGGCTTCCGTGTGGTCGTTATGTGCATCATCCCTATTTTTGCTACCTCAAGTTACCCACGAGAGTCCTGCTAAAGTTTCAAACCATTCAGCAGCAAACAGTCTCCCACTCAAGCTTATTCGGACACTTCACCTAATTTCACTTGGTTCCACTTCACTGAACATTAACCAGCAAATCTACGGGTAATCACAACCGTATTTTACAATGAAATAAAGATCATAGCTCACCTCTTCAAAGTTCTTATCACAGTCTCCCTACCTGATCTTAGGTGCCCTCAGCTCGCATCACAAAAGATATTTAAGTTATTTACGAGAAAAATATATAATTTTCCTTGGATATACGAGAAATGATTTGATGGATAAACAGGCAAGAAAAAGCACTTTAATTAGTTACCATATGTGCGAAAATGACTTTTGATAAAATCAAAGCAAGGGCAACAGTGAAATGAATGATGAGTTAAACATTTTATTTTAGAATTTTACTAAATTATCGATTATTTCACTCATTTTGTACCATGACTCCACTACGAATTTGATTCTTTTCCTCGCCTCTATTTTAACAAACGTTATTTACCAAATTGATAATTAGATTTTTATTAATTTGCTATTTCTGTATCTTTTCGAATTTACTCTGTAAATTATATAAAAAATATAAATAATAATTAATTATTAATAAAAATATATATAGAGAACAGAAACTTTGAGTGATGTTTTATTTTGAACACTTTTCCCATCATTAAAGAAAAATTATATCAGCGCTTCTTCCGTACATTATCGTCTAGTTTTCGTTTATAGTTAGATAGTTATGTAGTTGTAGAGAGCCAGCAAGGAATAATTAGTGTACTCAAAGGTAGGTCTCATTCTATACTAATCTGCTAGTTGTTCTCCTTTGGACATTGTCGCCACGATGCTCACTTACGGGACATTCGATCTGCAACAGGGCTACGTATTTAGACAATATCATTATTCGGAAATTGACTGTCAATTTTTTTTTTTAAACTATTAACTATACTCTCATTTACTACGACCGCGGGGAGTGCGTTCCATTGATCCATGATTTTAAAGATGAAATCTTTAAAATCTTTAGTTATATTCGTTTGATAACTCTGTTCTTTCAATGCAAAGACGTTGTTACGTGTGATAAGATGTTCGTACTTAAAAAAATTTCTTAATTTACGTTTTCAAATTTATTTAGAGTTTTGAATACTCCAATAAACTCACCTTGCAATCGCCTAGTTTTGAAAGTCGGTAGTTTTAATATATTTAATATTTCTAAATACGGCTTACAAATATTTCTAATCAAGGGAATTAGTTTAGTTGTCCGTCGTTGAATTCTTTCCATTTTATCGATGTTACCCTATCGAGAGTGACGGATTGGATTAATTTACATAGAATGGAAAATAATCTTATGGTTAGATAAATGGTCAGAACTTCTGTTTTTTACTTCTTAATAATACAGGTTAGATACTCTTGGTTAAGATCTAATGGCATGAAACCTTCTAAATATTTGATTAAAGATTTATTTAGCGGCCACACTTACACGTTTCCAATTTCTATTAAATGCGGTGATTCGATTGAATCGGGACCTGAGATTTAATGGATTTGACCATACTGATATAAAAATCTACTTTTACTTTCAAGAATTCAATATCAGTTAAAAGGTTATGCTCGTTAAAGTTTATCACTTCGTCGGTTCGTGGTAGATTATGTTCTACTTCATTTATAAATAGCAATTCAAAATGTTTTTTAATATACTGCCACCATTTCTGTATCCGAAACTAGTTCATTATTGTCATTTTTCTTAGGTCCCTTATGTTTCCTTTATCGGATTTCTATTGGATACTGCCATGGTACACCACTCTATGGCATTCACTACATCTATATTATGTGGGAGGTTTGACTTAATCACCTACTGCAACGCAAACCGTTTAAGGACTGTTCGCTGGGATTAACGATACCCCAGGAGGTCAAACTCAAGGCGTTGGGTTTCAAAACCTTAACAAATCAGGCAGAGTGCAAAAATGGTTAACAAAATTAATTTGAATTGGCCGAGAATATCGTTTAAGGGTAATTAAAGATGAAATAACAAATATGTCATTTTATTTACAAATATTAAAATAAGAATAAAAATAGGCAAAAAGCAATTATTTCACAATGAAATATTCTCATGATAATTATGATAAGGATGGATTCTCAAATAAAAAATTAATTAGCGTCACTATGCTTAGATCCAAAGGGGAAATTGACAATACTACTAATTTTGGGGTTTCAATTTTACGGGTCAGGGACTTCGAGGAAGTTACTGCTTGTGATGAGGCAAGTGGGGGACAATCCGGATTAGGCAAGTGGAGCAGAATGCTCATAAGGCCAGTGAAGCCCAAAGCAAGCCAACCTTCCTAGGAATAGCGATGAAGATAGCCAATCTTTAAGGATGACGTTCGACGGGGAAATGTGGGGTATCGTAATCCTAATGGAAGAGGGAACTTCTTTTCCTCAAAGGTAATCGATGGAGATTTTCTTCTGATGGATTAAACGAAGGGAGCTTATAGCGGAACTTCAAAGGATTGCCTGTCACAGAAGCTACCAATTGATTGGGATAAAATTATGACGGAGAGAGTATTGCCTTCTGATCAACGCTCAAGGACTTCGACTCGAGACGATGAGTTCGACATTGAAGTGTGCCCGGTACTCACCGTTATTAAGTCAAAATCGGCTACTTGTACGATTAATCCGGAAGTGAGAAAGGGGAATTGGGAGCAGGAGGTGCGGAATCTTCAGATTTTTTATTCCGTGAGGCGAACGAAAATTCAGTTTTTAGTGGCAAGGCGCACAAATAGCGCCTCGTTGGTGGATAATTCCCGAATACGCCCAAGAGTCAAAACTTCTTCAATGTTCTCGAACAGTAGGTGACGTTTTCAATGGTGGGATACAATCGCACGTGGTCTCCAAATAATAGGAGGAGGTCAGAGGTTCTTCTTTTATACCCCTCCCTTTCATACGATGGAACTTTTCTGAGAGAGAGGGAAGAAAAAGGAATATCGCAAATTTGGATGGGGGGAATCATTAAGACGTTAGCCTGATCATAAATTTAAGAGTAACCTGACATGTCTTCGCAAGGCTTACAAAAGACTCAAATATTGATCTCAGCTAACAAAAATTAAGGTGAATGGGTTGACAAAAAAATCCCATTCAAATTAGGGAACCAAAATAGAATTTCGTCTCAAAGGGTAGTGGAACCCCAAAAAACTATATTAAAAAAGTAACAACAGAAACCATATATTATTGTACAAAACTTAAAATTAAGAGAAAAAATCATATATATATAATTAACTTACGGGTTTACAAATGACCTATAAATTAGTGAATTAGGCGATACTGTCGGCCAATGGATTCTAGGCTAAGATTGTCAGCTATACAATTCTCGGTGACGCGTATATAACAAAATTTAAACTGACACTGCTAGAGTATCATAAGCAATCGCGATATGCGTCCGTTTTAGCTCTTAGTATTTCTTTAGGTACGACAACGGGCGATGATCAGTTGCGACAATAAATTCTTTTCCTATCAAATACAAGCTAAATTTGGTAAAACTCCATAATATACGAGTATCTAGTGCTTCCTGTTCTATTACCGATTAATTACGTTCACAGGGCAGTAGCTTTCTGCTCGCGTAAGACGCCGGGTGGCTTTCACCTTCATAGTAGTATTAGAGCGGCACGCACCCAACTTCCTCGTCACTCGCATCCATTCTGATGCAAGGAAATAGGGAGCAGCCTCAAAATGAGAACGGACGCTAGCTTGTCCTTGAGCTGTTGGAACCTGCCAGTGCCTTCGAGATTCCAGGAAAATGGACCTGGGGATGTTTTCTAAAGGAGGGCACTTAAGGCGGCGGAAATAGCCGCTACGTTGGGGATAAATCTACAGTAAAAGGTGACTGATCCTATCAATGACCTCAACTGTTTCTTCGTGCGGTAAAGCGGATTCTGGTCCATAGCTCGGACCTTTTCGTCCTCAGGGACGGTCTGATTTTCCCCCAAATTAAAGCCCATATACTTTATAGTATACTACACAAAGTGGCACTTATTAGAGCCAAGGATGAGTTCGTGCTCACGAAGCCTAATAAGTATGGCTCGAAGCGCTATCAAGTGCTGGTCCCACGTAGAGGTAGCAACATGAAGGTTTTCGAAGTAGAAGGAGACGTGCAGCAAATCATCCACAATCCTTCTCATCATCCTGTTATAGTCGCTACATGCAGTGAGTAACCCGAAGGGAAGTCGTTTAAACTGCATAAGACCCTTCTAGGTGGGAAAAGCAGTATAATTTCGCATGTTTTTACACAGGGCATTTTGGTAGAATGCTTTGCAGTGGTTTAACTTAGAAATAAATTTAGCTTTCTCAAAATGGTGGAGATTCTAGTCTATAAGCGGGATAAGATCTGCATTAAAACAGTTACTAAATTTTATTTTCGGAAATCGACGCACATGCGGAAAGATTGTTCGGGCTTGCGAACCATGAATATGGGTGAGGAGTAATCTGACTCCTAGGGCTCGATGATATTTAATGCTAAAATATTTTCAACTTCTTCGTTAAAAGATTTCCTATGGTGGATGGGAAGAGGGTAGGGCTTCGATTGAGGTGGCTGTTGAGTAGTAAGAACGATGTCATGCTCAAATTGAATGGAGCAACCGGGGGACTCAGAGATTACATTTTCGAATCCATTTAGCCTGGGGGAGACATCAAACACAGGGGATGATGTTCCCGGGGGTCCAGGGAAAGATAGAATAGGATAATCATCATATTGTTAAATGCATACTACTTGCAAGACATTGAGAGGATCAGCGAGATAGACCGCTTCCAAAGGGAACTCTTCATCCAGGGGCAAAATATTGATGAGCGGGTTCCAAGTAGGTAATCTACAGTTCCTTTTCCTTTAAAACGGAAAAGGGGCTCTTCCACTGGCTTAGAGGTTTGTTACTCTCCGTTGCAAGTATCAACAGCACCTCCTCGATACTTTTCCTAATTTCCTTCTGCATTTTGGTACGCCATCTCGGCACATAAATCTAGGCGCTTTCGGAGGTCCAGAAGGAAGGAATAGGAAGATTTGATTTCGTTATCCAGACGGGGATTAGTAAAAAGTTCCTATAAAATAGCAAGAGTGCCTCACACGAATAATAGGGGCGAATCCTAGGGTCTTATGGGGAATTTTACGTCACGGAAACAGTGCCACGGGCAAAGAGCACTGCCATTATCGGTGCTGATGGATACACAATTTTCTGAAGATTGCTTTCAATGTGCCATTTTGCTTTTCGCCAACTCCGTTTGAGGCTGGGTGGTATGGCGGTTGTAAACAGAGGTTTTACCATGAAGAGCTTTTCGACAAATTCCCTAAGCTCAGAGATAAATTGTTTTCCTCGATCCGACAATACCTCTTTACGAATTCCTACCCGAGAAAAAGTGGAAATGAGGTCTTCGGCGCACGAAACGCTATCAAAGCGCTTAAGGGGAACTGCCTCAGGAAAACGGGTACCAAGGTCTACCAAATTGAGGACGTAACTGTGTCCTTAACTAGACGGGGATGAATGGGGCCAATAAAATCAATGGCTACACTAGAAAAAGGTTCCGAGTTGATCGTGCTTTTCTGAAGGAAGGCTGGCTTTACAAGCCCTTTTGCAGATGTCCTTTGGTAGGCAGCGCATGATTTGCAGTACCCTGCAATTTATCTGGCCACACCTGGCCAATAAAAATAATTAAAAACATCTGAGAGGTTTTATTATGTCTAAAATTGCAGGAGAATAAACTATCGTGAGAAATCTGAAGGACTTGGGGGACGTGAGAGTGGGGAACACAAAAGGAGTGTGATTCAGGTTCGGTTCAGTCGGAACATTTAGGATACAAAAGCTCATCCTTAACAAGGTAGTCGATGCTTATTCCACAACTGGAAGACTCTTGCTCCTGACTTCTGGTTTTCTCCAAAAGAAGGGGGGGAGGTGCGCACACTTTCTGGGTGCTAAGAAAATCATCGTTCCGGCGGGCCTCCACATCCGGATCGATGGGCTTTTCCAAAGCAACGGGTTTCTGGGAAGCTTTGGTGGACTGGGCACGGATTATTACATGTTGTGCTACCGGGTTACTTGTAACCTGAGTGCTCTGACTAATAAGTACAGAACAAAACAGGATTAAGGCTGCTACCACTTTAACCCAACCTGTCAAATACCCACATTCGATGTGGCATTTTACGACAGGGAAACAATTCACACGGCCTATGTAGTCATGGACCACAGCAAACTCAAGATGATGAGGAAACAACCGGAACAAGTAAATCCTCGGAAACCACGATGCATGTGCACCCAGTTTCACGTACAAGGGTGGACACACGGCATCCATTTACGGCTTCATTAAAAAAATTCAGACTATCGAGGGAGCTCTTATTGAAGAGCAAATTTACTTGGTGACCGGTTTTGTTGGACAACGAGAGAGACGTAGGGGTATCCTGAAGAGACCATGGAGGACCATGAGCGGCACTAACTTAGTTTAATTTATGGGAGGACATGTTATTAAATTGTCAAATTTGAGGACAGTTCATGCGTACATGACCTTCTATTACGCACGTAAAACATTATCTGTCTTCTGAGGAAAAACGAGGAGGGTTCAAGTGCTAATTATGGGCTTGATATCTTTTGTTTCCGAAAGAGGGACGTTCCTGGGTTTCAAGGGTCATTGAATTTTCACAAATTTAGGGTTATTTCTTGGAAGGGGACTGGAGGTATTAACCTTCAACTTGGGAGGAGAAGGGAAAGGATTATTATTAATCTTGGCGTACAAGGTAAGGCTACTGGCGTAAACATCGGCCATACCTAGGCATTCCTTAAACATAGAGCAGCGCTTGTCCTTAACGAAGGCACGGATTTCTTGGTCCAGGGAAGCTAAAAATTAATCTATTAAGATGAAGTCCAGGATAGACTTGTACTTTGGAGGGACTTTACACGTATCTAACCAAAATTGGAGGTGTTTCTGGGGGGTGTACCCAAAATTGCGAAAGGTCTGACCGGGACGGATCTTTTCGTAACGAAAACGGGCACGATAAAACAGAAGTCCGGGGTGATATTAACGACAGCTACTAGTTTAGACTTGATGGTAGGAGAGTCCATAGTAAACTCTAAGGAAAAGAAAATGAATATCTGCCTCAATTGTGAATTTAGTAGTGGAAGCAATTTGTCTACACCATCTACCTCGATGTCCCAATTGTGGATTTCGAAGAGCTTCTTAAAATGGGTAAGATATGATCCAAAATCTTTCTGTCCAGGAGTTAATCTACATTGACTTCAATTCATTACGGCTTAATTTACGTTCATACTGCCTTAATCTCTCACGCTAATCCATCTCTGCTTGTTCTTTTCTCTCTTTTCTTAGCTCTTGTCTCTCATCAGCTTCTCTTAGTTCTTTTTCCTTCGCTCTTCTCTCTTCTTCCTGGATATAAGTTAATGATTCTCCTTGACTCTTCAAACAGTCAAACAAATAAGACATCTTGTTGGGATGGAACGTAACACGCGAACGGAAAATTGACATAAAGAACTTTCTCGGCAATATACGTGAAGCCTAACTTTTCACCAAAAAAAATATTAAAAAATATCCTACTGAACTGAATATTAAAATTCTTCCTACACGGTTAGGATGGGTTAATCTCTCTAATTTTGCTGGGGATTGACTCAAATATTCCGGTAAATGTAATAGACACACACGACCAATGAATTCTAACTAATAACCTAAACTTTTTTAATGGTTAAGTAGAATAATGTTCCACTGATCTAAAACTAACTTGAACGTACTTCGGCCAAAAGAGAGAAATAAAGAAACTTTAATAATGGCAGGGAACTACTTAAAATTCAAATGGTATGTAAATCAACTACAACCGATTTTCTATATAATATATTCCACACACTTGACACAAGTTTTTAGGATATAGAAGTAATATATATATATATATATATATATATATATATATATATATATATATATATATATAATATATATGTCGAGGTAAAACCACTCTATACCATACACTACTCCTAAATTATGTGAGGGGGTAACTTAATCATCACCTAATGCATGGTGAACTGTTTAAGTACTGTTCGCAGGGAATAAAAATCGACCAGGAGGTTAAACTCGAGGCGTTGGGTTTTAAATCCTTAACAAATTAGGCAGATTAACTTTAATAGGCCGAGAGTATCGTTCAAGGTTAGTTAAAGATGAAACAACAAAATTATAATTTTATTTACAAATATCAAAATAAGAATAAATATAGGCAAAAGGAATTATTTCAAAATGAAATATTCTCTTGATAATTATGATAAGGATGGATTCTCAAATAAAATTAATTAATTATCGTTACTATTCTAAGATCAAAAGGGAACTTGACAAATTCACAGGACTGGGGGATAATTCCCAAATACGCACAGGAGTCGAAACTTCTCCAATGTACTCGAACAGGAAGTGATTTCTTTCATGGCGGAATACAATCCCATGTGGTCTCCAAATAACGTGAGGAGATCAGAGGTTGTTCTTTTACAGTTACATACTCGAAAAACCTCTAAGGGTTATATAGAATTTCTTTGGCAAGGTGGATTTTGTATTTTCTCTTAGAGTTTCGTATTTCCTTCTCATATTCCTTTCTTCGAGGTACGTATTTTTTATTATTTTTTTCGGATGGGTTACTCTTGTGCCGCTTCTATGCACAATTCCTCTCCTGTAATATTACTTCGATATCGTGATTCCACTATTTTGGGTTCTTGAGGCGTTTAGCTTTTTTTTCGCAGAATGAATTGCTCATCTAATTCTCTAAAATGCTCGGTGAAAAAGATCCACCACTGATAATCAATTCCTATCGTTGGTTTAAAAGTGATCTCTGTAAACTTGTGGTTGAAGCTATTAAAGTCCACACGTTTAAAATTGGCACTTTTATATCATTATTTTCCATGTTACGATATATATTAATATCTGACTATATATATTGGTGATCGCTGGAACTTAGACCTTCCTTAATACAATACCAGAGATAAGCTTAACGGCGTTAGTTAAAATTAAGATATTTTCCCTTTGGTATTGTTCTTTGACAAATTTTTAAGTAGTTTTCTTTCATAAACTCCAATAGAGCCTGCCCCTCCCTATCTGCTTTTTACGTTTCATATTTAATGATTTTACAATTTAAATCATCAATTAATAAAGTGCAATTAATTTTAATGTTATATAATTCCGTGTCAATCTTAATCTGTTATGGTGAGAATTTAGACATTACAAAGATTTTTTTTTTGGATGAACCATTATATTTTATTTCGGCGCATATTTCCTCAATTCTTTGTGAGAGTCAATCTTAGATCGGCTTAATATATATGATTTTTAGTCTACAGTAGTACTCCTCCACCTTGTTTATGCGTACGGTCTTTATTAATTCATTTATGCCCTAGTAGTTTTAATTCGCCAATATACATAGTGTCCCTTAGATGTCTTTGCCCATGATTCAGTTATTGCTATAATATCAAAGCTACGTACTTGCTTATTTTGAATACTACGCGCGTTACAGTAGTAGATATGAAATTCTGTTTTTCGAAAGGGTACATTATTATTGCGACGTAGGGAGCCCCTCTCCCCTATATGCTTTCTACTCTCTGTTGATGTTCTGTCTGAAAATTTACAAGATAATTATTAATTATATTCTTCCTAGCCTTGCCGCACCCACCCTGTTTACATAAACACCGTCTCACCAGAATAGCTCCATTTGTTCGTAACCATCATCCCACAAATCGATGAAGTACCCTCTCTCATGATGGAAAAGAACTTTATGAAAGTTTTTAATATAGGATGATGTTCCATATATCTTGCTTAAATTTCCTCGGACCTAGTAGATAAAACATTATTAGTGCCGATATGTATTTTAAAGTTACAGTAAATAAAACAGTGTTATTTGTGAAAATTTATTGATTTCACTATTGGATTATGTTAATTTAGTCATTGCAATTATGGTGAAAAATAATATCGCCTAAATGTCCGCTAAGGCTTCGGCGGCACACCTCCACTCGATGTTCAAAACTTTTGGTGACATCTCTGAATAGTTGCTCCTTGATCTCACCAATATTCCTTATTATCTCATCCTTCAGCTGTTGAGTTGTTGTTGTCATGTTGGCATAGACCTTACATACTTTTGTGATGACCCTAAAGGAAGAAATCTAAAGGCGTTAAGTCACACGAACGTGGTGGCCAATTGACCTCACTGTTTCGAGAGATGATGCGCCTTGGAAACTTCTCATTCTATAAAGCCATTGTTGCATTGGCTATGTGGCATGTGGCGCCGTCCTGTTGAAACCACAAATTTTCGATATCGATAGAATTCAATTCAGGCTATAAAAAGTTGGTTATCTGGCACGGTATCGCTCTGTCGTAGGTTAGCCGAGCTTATATATATATATATATATATATATATATATATATATATATATATATATATATATATATATATATATATATTTATTTATTTGTTTTATTAATTTTTTATAAAACAAATAAACTTTGACATGAGGCGTAGGTTCGTGCCTCGGTGACCGCTTTAGGATCTTGCTCTAAGAGTGCTAATCTTTATTTGTATTCTAGTGAATAAATAAAAGGGGCTTCTTGCTTGACTTTATCAAATATTGCCACTTCAACTCGTTCGAGGATAATTAAAACAGTACTTTTACTAAAGAAATAGACTTTAATGAACATAAAAAATCTTCCTAAATAACATGAAACAAATACAGATCTAATACACCTCAGACAAAGAGAAATGGGATTACTGAGTGAGCTCTCGCAGCTTGCTTAAAGATAAAAATTTTACGGGGGGGAAAATTTTTAAGTTAATATGGTTGTCCTTGTTTAGACATCCACCAAGCTAATTATTATGCACGGGGACATAACCAACAGGATTAGTCTTTACTCATATAAGGTAATGGAGATTAAACACTCGCGACCAGTTAGATTATCCTTGGAAGAATAATCGGAGTGGGCTGTTTGCTCGATAGATGGCGTTCGTCGATCTGCTTGCCGAGTTAACGGGTGATGTCACGAGGGATCTTGGGTGGGTGGATGCTCAAACGAAAGCTTAGTCTTTCTACTTTTTTCCGGACGAAATGAAATCGTTGTCTTTTTTTTTGTTTTTACTATCTAGTTGGGGTTTGTCCAACTCAGATGGATAAAGATTTGGAGTACTCAAACTGGCTTTCTTGATACTCAATATCTTGGGGGCTCGAACGGCGTCGAGCTTCCTTGGTACGATCTGGTTTCGTATAAAGACTGCAAAGTTCTCATTAACTTTCAGAAAACTTTCTACCGGTGATTTTTCTGTTTCTCTCTCGAACTCGAAAAATCTCTCAACCGGTGACTTACTTGTCTCTTCCGTTAGAACAAACAAAAAGCCTGGTTTACTCGGGTCAACCTGTTATATACACAAATTACCCCCGCGGGGTTGGGGAGGTGGAGGGGAGGGGACTCGCAAGGTGAGACATCAGAGTGGTCTTCCGTGCTTGGTGTCTTGTAGCTCGGATACAGGGTGATACGAGATCATCATTTTGCACTTTTACAATGAATTGTTTATAAGTAAACCCTTGAAGGTCCTGCCTTTTGAGCTGAGGTGAGGAATTTTTCTTGTAACATTTACCCTTTTGCCCGTTCTTCTATTTACCGGAGAACATCGGAGGGGTAAAGCTAAAGCCAGATGTCTTTTGTTATTATTTCTTTGGCCTCAATACATATATATATACATATATATATATATATATATATATATATGTATATATATATATATATATATATATATATATATATATATATTATATATATATATATATATATATATATATATATATATATATATATATATATATATATATATATATATATATATATATATACTAAACTCTTATTATTCCTTTACACGATCACTTGTCACCGTAACGGAATTCACGGCATCATTTTCGAAGAAACATGGCCCAATGATTCCGCTAGCAAAAGATGTACACCAAACAGTGACCTTTTCTGGATGCAGTGGCTTTTTTAACAATCTTCCTGGGATTTTTATCAGCCTAAATGCGACAATTCTGCTCTTAACGAATCCACCAAGATAAAAATAGGCTTCATCACTAAAGATGGTTTTTTACAAAAAATCATCATCGGCTTGTCTTTGCTCGTGCACCCAATTGACGAATGTACGGCGCTTATAAATAGTCAGCAGTCTTCAGTTCTTGTGTCAATTGAATTTTGTAAGCGCGTAAATACAAGTTTTGGTCAAAATTCAATGTAACGTTGTTGTGGAGGGGTTCATTTCCTTCGCGCGATGAAGAATATAGGTGTCTGGATCTTCGACCACATTCTAGCGCAGTGCAGCAATATTTTCATCTGAACGGCGTAAACGAGCACGCAATGGCGTTTTCATATCTGTCACCAACCCTGTTTGTTTGAATTTACGAACATTTTCCCAATTGCACTCTTGGTTGGTGGATTATGTTGACCCAAAAAATCGCGACGTGCCCGAAATGCGTTTCTGTTTGAACGTCCATTTCTTAATAGGCTTCGATAATTTAACACGTTGTACGATTGTTCATCTTTTCATGCTTGAAATTGCCAAAGACTGTTGTTGTTAAACCTGAAAGAAAAAGAAAAAAATCCTTAGACGCTTAAACTTAACTTAGATTTAAAATCGGTCCAAGTCATTGGAATACCCTTTACAAGCTTTTTGGGGTATTTCCGCTTGTAATATCTTCCATTCAATCGATTTGATCCTAGAATCTTTCACCAGGATATCTCTACATCGTTGATTTGGTTGGCTTTCTGCCACAGAATTCCTTAAGTTTGGCCCTATAAAGGGAATCCCCTACAAGTCGAACTTAAGATTCTTCTTCTTGCTTGGTACCCAAAATAGAAAATTTTGTTAGTCACGATTATCGGCAGTCTTTGCCAAAGCCGATCGAGGGGCTCATCGTAGAACCGTAGCGAGTCCATTTTCCCTTGTTCAAGAAAGCCGGCCAGGCTAGATATCTCGAGGGGCTGAATTCGGTGCGATCTAAGGACGTCGTTCCTCAGGCTTTGTACTTTCCGTTACCAGAAAGACGAAATAAACCAAGGCAGAGGTTTGCTGGTCATCCACCTTACCATCTCCAGACGGACCCTTCCCTAACTGAGTGTCGAGCTGCCTCTGCAAGGATTGGACCTCAAATCACAACATCTTCATTTCCTGTTCTAGAGACATAATTTTGACTTACAAATCTCTTCTCATTTCGCATCCTCTGCAGCTTCCACTCTCTACGACGAAATGTCCAAGGAGGAAAACGCCATTACAGACGGAGCAAGTTTGCTTTTTAGGCGGCGAGAGTAACGAAGGAAATGATCCGTTAATCCACACAGCGGAAGATAAATTAATTAAGTAAGAATTCCTGGATAATTTGTTGAGGTGGATCGGAATTATGCTATTAAGAGGGCTGATAGAAACTGAAGGCATTCTCGAATTATCAACAGGAATGTCCAAAAATCTATGTGTGTACAACAAGGATACAGTGTAGGAATGAGAATTAAGCTTCATGGTGGAATGTCAAGTAAATAGAAACAAGATTGTCAAACTCTCTAAAATTAGAGAGGCAGCGCAGACTGATCGGATTAGTCCATGATGAAATCATGAAAGCAAACTTAATTCAATTATATATGCAACGAGGTGTAAGAAAAAATAAGAAGTTACGCTTAGGTTTAAAAATAAACTAAGCTGTGTTAGGCACTGTATGGCAATGTAACCATCCACTGAAAACTCAGCCATGATCAGAACTGTATGACAATTTGACTAACCATTTTCAAACACTAACTAACCTCTTTAAAAACACTCAGCCGTGTTCAGCCTTGTATGACAATGTAACTACTACTTTAAAAAAAACAGTTGGTAGTTCAGTAGAAACTAATATTTGAGACATAAATATAAACCAAACTAAGCAGATAAAATTGTGTTCCAGAAAGTCACTATCAAAAAGGTAAAACAGGGTACGGACGCCATGAATGTATCTATGAACCAGAAGCGACGCAAAGAAATTTCTGTTCGCTACGAAGGATCGCTGCTCAACCGAGGTATTATATAGGATTGAGAGAGATACCAGCATGACACAAATAATGTCATCTATCGTAGAAAATTCTAAATCATTCAAGCCATCTACACTAAAATAAATTACTACTGGAGGTTAAATTTTAACCACGTTTTAACTTCTACTTACTAAAAATATAATGTGAAGTAGACTCATTAAAGCAATGAATTATTATGATTAATAATACAGTATATATTAATAAAAAATTATCTAAAGAATAATTTATTATGACGAGTTTCTTTCACAAGAAATGCTTTTGTTGCGGTTGCCATTCCAGGTGGGTTTAGTTACCTGTCTCTCCCTAGTCACCCATTATTTGTAAACTTTCGTAACTTCATTTGCTCACTTATGCATTCAATCAAAACATTCTGTACCAAAAGAGTTTCGCCGGCTTTTCTTTCCCAAAAATATAAATAAAATGTTAAGTTGAGAAAAATTAGCGGGGCTCTTTAATGTGCCTAATATCATCTGTCGATCTCTATTTGTTTCTCAAGATTTAATTCTCCTAATCATTGAGCAAGATAAGCAAGGATCACCTTTCAGTTCGAGAATTTCCATATTAAACGATCATAATGGTGTGCCAGGAATCCTAATTATTCCTCACGATCCATTTACGAGCCCATATTTAGTTGCATGTATTTTTTCGCATATTTGGAACCTTGCAAAACATCGGGTAGTTTAGATAACGACTTGCAATTGGAAGTGTTAATAAGCCTTCTTGCTTTACTTAATTTACAATTGTCCTGGTGAATAATTGTCTTTCAAATTAATTCATTCGCCAACTATTTCTCCCGCCTTGAATCCGCTTTCCATTATATATTTATCTCGTAGAGAAATTTCCCGTTTATCCATTGAATGAGGGAGTGATATTTTGAGACTGACGCAATATAGGATGCAGAGAAAAACTATTGGCTTCCTTTTCATTCCACAAACATATCATCTTAGCATCTCTAGCTAAGATAAAATGCCATGGATCTTTGAATTCATGAATTAATGAATTTTCAACATTATCTTTTATATTTTGATAATTCCGCAAGATCAAGCAGGTTTCGTCTAAGTTTCCACTATTTGACTTAGGATATAAATGTCCCATTCATAAATAAAATGAGTACTAATAAGTTTCTTAAACTTTTCTGAGGAGTAATTAAAGCAAATATTCTACGAAAGTATATTTTTCCAAAGAAGATTTAGTTTAAAATTCAAAAATAATAAAAACTTGCCTCATATCTTAATAGGGTGTGTACATAAAAAGAAAATTTCAGGTAGACAATCCAAAAAGAATGATGACTATGGTACTATTATTTTAACATCATCTTTTTTTATTTTTATAATTACGCAAGATATAACATCTTCTCTTCTGCCAGTGTTTGACTTTTGATAATAATGTCCTATTCCTAAATAAAATAACTACTTATATTTTTCTTCCATCTTTCTGAGTACATAATTAAAGCAAATAATCTTCTAGAGTATTTATTTTTTTAAACATTATTTAGTTTGCCCTTCAAAAATTTTAAAATCTTGTCTTATGTCTTGCTAAGATGTCTATAGTAAAACAAAATTTCAGGTAGACATTCCAAAAAGAAT
The DNA here is from genome assembly GCA_963969495.1 of Ceratothoa steindachneri. Classification (NCBI taxonomy): domain Eukaryota; kingdom Metazoa; phylum Arthropoda; class Malacostraca; order Isopoda; family Cymothoidae; genus Ceratothoa; species Ceratothoa steindachneri. The sequence continues at coordinate 85,165,443 of OZ018319.1, read as the reverse complement.
GATGACAATCGTAATAATATTTTGGAAATGGAAAAAATAATAAGTTATTATGATTCAGGTTTTACCGTCTTCCAAATACATTGCCACATTTTTTTATTTTTTTATGACTATGCATTTTAAGCTAATTCACTCGCTATCAGTTATCTTTTCGTTGCCAGACAAAATTTTCTCTTCATTCAACTTGCTGTTTCCCTCATTGTTTTCTCTACCTCAAATGATTTTTAAGAAATTTCTATAATTACGTCTAGGCATGTAAGTATGCAGATTTCTACCCTAACTGAATTGTGTGATTTCTTTCCCTAATCTGTTGGAATTACATAAAATGTTTACATATTCAAAATAGGTTCAACGTTTTCATATTTAAATCAATTTCTCTTGATTATTTCTTCAAATAGTAACGCTAAGTAATTAATTTTATTTAAGGATCCATCCTTATCATATTTTTTAAAAGACTATTTCACTTTAAATAATTCCATTTTTCCTATTTTTATTCTTATTTTGATATTTGTAATTAAGATTATATTTTTGTTGTTTCATCGTTAACTAACCTTGAATGATATTCTTGGCCTATACAAGTTAATCTCGCCAATTATTTTGGCACTCTGCCTGATTTGTTATGGATTTCAAACCCCACGCCTGAGATTTACCTCCTAGGCGATCGTTAATCTCCGATAACAGTCCTTAAACGGTTCGGGTTGCAGTAGGTGATTAATTCACCCCCACATAATATAGGAGTAGTGTATGGTATAGAGTTGTGTACCACGACAGGATGGAACAACTAAATGGGATATTGAACCACCTCGCATTCAAAAGCGTGCAGCTTCTTACAACATTTGCAACATTTCACCTGGTCCTAAAGGTGAAAAAGATAATTATTCGGATATTGAGTAAATTTGGTCGAATTTTAAAATGTACAAATATTTTCATTATATATAAACAACATAATTAGAAACAAAATTACAATGTTCAACTCACTAATTTTATTGAAATAAAAGCTGTCATATGGTTGCTTTACTAAGTAAAATTATGTTAATATGGACGAGAGGGCTCTTCTTGCGTTTTGAAAGGGCACAAAAAATGTTCTAATTAATGAGAGGGTCAGATTTAATTATTGTGAGAGAACACAAGTTGTTAGAATCTTCAGTTTGCTCCCTATACTCAAGGCAACCTTGATTAAATGCCCGCCAATTGGATATATAACGCAATGGGTTAATAATATTAAGTTGTCACAGGCCAGATGAGTTATAATTCCAAATATACTATTTAGGAATCTCAAATTACACCAAACAATCTTTTTACAGTAATATCGCAATAAAGAGCTTTGAACCTGTCAACAAAAATTCTTAGAGGGAAAATCTTCTCGCGGACTCTATCCAAAACCTTTTAAAATGGTTCCTCTGGTAGCTTTGAAAGAGGCCCTTCCAACTTTTTCCGATGATAGTAATTAAGTCTCTTTGTCAACGACTTAGGAAAGCTGTGCTTTATTCAACAATAAATGAGACCTAAATATAAATTACATATTTTCTCTCTATTTCGCTCCTTCTCTCTCTCTCAATCTCGAATGACATTATTTTGATTAACTCTCAATTACAAAATTTACTTGTGGTTGTCCAAAATTGCTTTGAAGTGAAAATACGTAATCTTTTTCATGGAATCACATACTCAGTTATCAAAGCCAGTATATTGTTAATCACCAAAATCTTTTTAAGGTACGAGTATTTGAATAAAAAGTATATCGCAAGCTTGTTTGCACTAGACATCGCGAAAAGGCTTCAACTTAAGCAGACGTTCTCGTTAAACTAGAAACGTTTCACGAATTTACACGGATAATTTCATTTGTTTTATTCCTGTAAACCTAAAAGAAAAATCTCTTTTAATGTATAAATTAATTCATGTTTGCTGAGTAATCTCTATCCGCAATGATTTATACCGTTACAAATAAAGAGCGTCAGAATTCAATTAAAGATTGAGCTTCGGTTGGAAAAGAGGCACCAGTACATGCGATTCCATTTCTATTAAAAAGGAACTTCATTTTTATCCTACAAGAAGATAAACTTTTTTTAGATTATACGACACTCTATACATTCACTCAGTTTCTTTCCACATAGGTTAACGAAGGTCGGACAATACGATTTGCAGGAGTGAGGATAAGATTATGGTTCTGACTGAAGTACTTCTCTCTCTTTTTCAAAAGAGGAATTCGCTTAAGGAAGATGCTCATATATCTCTGAGATATGAAAGCTAATATCCCATCATTAAACGACCGCTGATGTTTATGGATCAAGAATGATACAAGACAGGCATTTCACCTTGGTCACAAATTAAAATAATGCTCAGGGAAGTATTATACCAAATTAAATTATTGTAGGTAATAATTTTGCATTTTACATTATGAATAATGATTATAATCTTGTGAGTAAATATAGCAGATCAAAAATAGACTTCAGGACAAAAGCTCATTCTATCTTCAAACAAAAACTCAGTCTCCAGGTTTTCCTCTCACCATCAATCAAGCCGCCTAATCTTTCTCTGCCTTCTCGATATAACTGTCTCTTTATTCCTTACCCTCACTTCCTTCCTATTTCTCTCTCTTCACTTTCTCTATTTCTCCCAACCTCTCTCTCTTATTTTCTCTCTCCTCCCTCTCAAGCTCTATCATTCCTTCTTTATCCCCCTAACAATCTCTCATTCTGTCACACAGTCGCTTTTTAATACTTCCTTACATAATTACATAATTCCCTTACATAATTCTATCTCAGACATCCTCTCTCATTCTTTCTCAAATCTTTCTAAATTTCTTTCACATTCTTTCTTAAATAATTCCTCTTTACCATACACACTCTCTCATTCTTTCACACATATATAGTCTCTCTGAAATTCTCCCTTAAACAATTTTTCAGTAACTATCACAGCCTCTAGCATTCCTAGACACACACTCGCTTTCTCATTTTTCCCCAACCGACTATTTTTTTATTTACTTTCGCACATTCTCTCATTCTATATCGAACGTTCTATCTCTTTCTTCCTCGCGGAATCTCTCTCAATTTCTCACACAAAACCCTCTCTCTTATATACAATCTCTCAAACACACTCTTTCTCTAACCTACAAACCCTCTCTCTTATTCCGGCTCATAAATGCTTTCCCTTTCATACTTTCTTATACTCTCTTTTCTCATTCTTTATCACACAAACTCTCATCCTATCACGCATAATGCCTTTCTCTCACACATGCTATCTCTCATTCTTTATCACTCTCTCTCTTATTTTAACTCTCACACTCTTTCTCTTGTTCTCTCTAACATAAAATATCATTCTCTTTCAAACACTTTATAGGGTGTCCTACATTAGGGGACTCCCTGAAAGTTCTTCTGTTCAATGCAAAGTCAATCAGGAACAAGTTATTTGAGCTCCGTGGCCTTGTAGCTAAGGAAGAACCTGAAATGGTAGCCATAACAGAATCGTGGATAAAAACCTCAAACCGAGACTTTGAAGGCGAATTCACGGCTCCTGGCTACCAACTCTTCCACAAAGATAGGCCAGACAGAGAGGGTCGCGGTGTAATGTTGTACGTCAAGGATACAATCAAATCTACGAACTCCAACGTTATATCCGACCACAAGCTTCTAGGCGTTGACCTAGAGATCGGTGCTGTGAGATACATAACCCCGGTGCTTTACAGACCCCCTTCCCAACCCGTTAAGAAGGACAGGGAACTTTATAAGCTGCTGGGTGACCTGGTTCAAGGCAGAGTGTGCATCGTTATGGGTGATTTCAACAGCCAAGTTGATTGGGAAACCAGAGCAACCTGTGGCGAGAGCGCGCTACTCTTGGAGTTCGCCAACAACGAATTCCTCACTCAATGGGTCAGAGAACCGACGAGAGGAGACAATATCCTTGACTTGGTCTTAACTTCTGAGGATGATATCGTTGAGGATCTCTCTGTAGGCGAAGAGCTCGGTGGCAGTGATCACCAGCTAGCTAGATATAGCGTCAAGATCCCGAAGGTTAGGTCTGTTGCCAGTCAATTAAGGAAACTTGACTTGAGAAGAGCAGACTTTGCAAGCCTTCGTGCTGGACTGACTGACATGAGGCTAGAAGTGTGCGATACTGTTGAAGACTCGTGGAATAGTTTTAAAACCACATTCATGAGTCTTCAATCGCGTTTCATCCCTCTCAAATGCCCCGTCTGTCTTCTGTTCAACCTAAGTGGTTTAATCGAGAAATCGGCCAACTGTTAGGGAGAAGAGAACTGTGTACCAGCAATCGAAGATCTCGGTTGACTTTAACGAATACCGGAGGCTAGCCAGGAGAGTGAAGTCCAGCATACGGGTGGCTAAGCGGTCTGAAGAACTCCAAGTGGCGAGACTCTGTAAAGAGAATCGCAAGGAGTTCTTTGGATATGTAAACAGCCGTAAACCAATTTGTCGAACGATTGGCCATTTGAGGAATGAGGAGAGGACATTAAAGCATTCAGATGCAGAAAATGCTAACCTTCTCAACGCCTACGTCTCTTCAGTGTTTACTGAAGAATGTGGTCCAATCCCCCAGCCGACGGATTCCTATTCGGGGGAAAAGCTGGAAGATATGGACTTCACCCAAGTTAAAATCAAAAAGAAGATCAGTGACCTAATGACGAATAAGTCACCTGACCTGGATGGGTTTTTACCTAAAGTGTTGAAAGAAGTGTCACGACACCTGAGCGCAATCTTCAACATGTCAATCCGAAACAAATGCGTTCCTAGAGACTGGCGTGAGGCGGAGGTGACTCCAATCTTCAAGAAAGGAGACCGTAACCAACCGTCGAACTACCGACCTATCAGTCTGACTTCGATAGTCGGTAACTCATGGAAAGCATCATGATGGACAAAGTGACGTCGTATTTAGAGTCGAACCTGCTCTGAGAAGTGCCCAACACAGCTTCGAAGGCAACGGTCATGCCTGACGAACCTTGTGGAATTCTTCCACTTCGTGTTCAGTGAGCACGATCGGGACAAGGCGGTGGATATGGTCTACATAGACTTTCAGAAAGCCTTTGATAAGGTACCACACCGCCGCCTTCTCCGGAAAGTGCGAGCGCTTGGCATAGGCGGAAAGGTAGCCAGCTGGATCGAGAACTGGCTAAGTGGCAGACGGCAACGGGTGGTGGTGAATGGACAGTCTTCTGAGTGGGTGCTTGTTACTAGCGGGGTGCCTCAAGGTTTTGTCCTAGGACCAATACTATTCATCATCAACGTCAACGACATGGACGGTGACATGGTTTCCAAGATTTGCAAATTTGTCGACGATACCAAGCTTTGTATGAACGTTGCAAAGGATGGAAATACTGCCCGCCTGCAGGAAGATCTTGGGAAGATTGTGGAGTGGTCGGACACGTGGCAAATGCCTTTTAACGTGGGGGAATGCAAAGTGATGCATATCGGCGACAGAAACCCCCAATCTCAGTATATCCTTAAAGGCACGGCTATTGAATCCACTGACACTGGAAAGGAATTGGGTGTAACAATCACTAGTGACCTCAAGTTCTCGAAACAGTGCATTGAGGCGAAGAAAAAGGCCCAAAGGATGCTAGGCTATATTAAGCGCCAGTTTGGTTATCGGAACCAGGAGATTGTACTGTGCCTGTACAACTCACTTGTCCGACCACACCTGGAGTATGCGGTACAATTTTGGAGTCCTTCATTGCGAAAGGACATCACGAGATTGAAACGCGTACAAGCCAGGGCAACCAAGCTTATTCCCTCTATCCGACATAAAAGTTATGAGGATAGACTAAGGGAATTAGACCTGTTCTCGCTGGAAACCCGTAGACTGCGTGGTCAGCTTATCGAAGTTTTCAAAATACTTCGAGGGTTCGACAATGTTGACTACCGGGATATTTTCACACTGAGTGAGAACAGAACGCGCAATCACGGCTTCAAACTTGAACTAAAGCGTTACAACCGCAATCTGTGTGTAAATTATTTCACTTACAGTATCTGCGGTATGTGGAACGCACTTCTAGTGGAAGTTGTCAACAGTAAATCTGTTGACCAGTTCAAGTCAAGACTAGACAAGGTCTTGAAAAGTGGCCGTTTACGGACGTAAAACAATTGAGCATCCATGTGCCCGCTCGATTGCTAGTCCAAAGGTACCCTCCTTGAATGGACTGTAAGGTCTTCTAGGGTACCTTCTTTCCTTGTTGTTACTCCTTGTTGTCTCTCTTTTTTAAAACTCTCTTTCTCACAAATTATCTCTCATACATACGCTTTATTTCTCGCACACTCTTTTAACACACTTTTTACTAACTCAAATCACATTTTTAATAATTATCATTCTCATACACTTAATTCCTCTGTCTCTGTATCTTTCTCTTTACCTAGGATATTCTCTTATTTTATCTAATACCTTTCCTCTCTCCTACCTTCCTACAGAATTTCTCTCATTTTCTCCGATACACCTCTATTCTTTCTCATGCTCTCTCACAAACTCTCTCTCATGTTCTCTCACAAACTCTCTTTCTTTCTCTTTCACAATCTCTCTCACATAGACTCTCTCTCTTTCTTTCTTACATACGCTGTCTCTCTTTCTCTATTACCTAAACGTTATCTCATTCTCTCTTACTCTCTAATTTTATCTCACACTCTCTTTCCCTTATTATCTCTAACATATCGCATTCTTGCTCAAACCATTTTATTCACTTTCATACACGCGGTATCTATTTTTTGAAACTCTCTTTCTCATACACATTGTATTAATCACACGCACTCTCTCACACATTCTATCTCTTGTAGACTTATATTCTCTCTCTCTCAAACACTCTTTTTATCACACACTCTTTTTCACTCCCTTTCTCTTGTTTATACATTCTCTTTCTCTTACATAAACTTCGTCTTTCTCTTACTATTTGCCTCGCATTCTCTCTCATTATCTCTCCCACGTTTTCATATGATTTCTCTCTCATTCTCTTATAGGCAGTGCCTCTCTCTCTTGCTATCTCATACAGTTCCCTTCATTCTCGTTCACAAGCTATTTTACAATATCTATCAATCTCTCTCATAAACTCTCTCTTTCATTCTCTCTCATATACTCTCTCTCATTTTCTATCATACACTATTTCATTCTCTCTCAAATACTCTCGAATTCTCTTTCACACTATATTTCTCAAAAATCGCTCATAGACTCTCTCTTTCTCAAACAACCTCTCTTCCTCGAGCTCTGTCTCTTTCTGACACACTCTTTCTCACAAACATTTTCACTCCCATAGTTTCTTTCTCACACACTATAACTCTGAGTCTGCCTCTCTATCTGTCTTTCAGTTTCTCTGTCTCTCTGTCTCTCTCTTTCTCTCCTTGTTTTCCCGTTTCTATATATGTGTCTCTTTCTATGTCACTTTCTGCGTGTTCCTCTATCTCTATTTCTCACTTTCTCTATATGTGTCTCTCTTTTACTGTCGGTCTATCCATCACTCTCTGTCTCTATGTTTCACTATCTCTATGATTTTCTATCTCATTCTGGCTAACTCTCCTGCTCTCTCTCTCTCTCTCTCTCTTTCTCTCTCTCCCTCTCCCTATCACTCTCCACCCTCCCATTACCTCTTTTTGCCCTTTCGCCTCCTCTCTTTGCCTCATTTTTCCTATATGCAGTGAGAGCTCTCTATAGTGACATATTTGCCATTCCCTATTCTCTCCATCACTCGACCTCAAGTAATTCTAGCGATTCTCATTAACACCCCTACTTATATCACTACAGAACAGTTCGTTCTTCACTCTCCACCAACTCGCAGAACTTTCTCCCTTTCGATGTTTTCCCAACATTACCTCTCTTTACACCAATAGATATATCTATTACATTGAAGATGGTTATTTAATTTCTTCTCCCCTCTAACTTTTTTCATATTGCAATTTTACAAAACGAAATTCCGGTGCCTAGCTTTAAATGATTGAGATCATTATCTGTGCTTAATCGCCTTCTAAGAAACACGATATTGGAATAGTCCTAGTGGAAATTACAAGTAAAACTTCTATGGATGGTAGTAAGTACAACTCAATATTATAATTAGAAAAACTTCTTTTTTTAATTTACGATCCTTAAAATCAATTATAAAGTTTGTTATAATTAAATTAAGATATATCTAAAGACGATTCTAATTAATGGATAAAATTGATATTTTTATTTTATAACATTCATTGTGAGGGTATGGAACGAACATACTCGCATGCCGCCAGACAATCGTGGGAACGAAAGAAATTTGTCGTTTAAGTTGACCTTCGTCTCCTCTCTCTCCCTCCCCCTCCCCCGACATTCTACTGCCCTCCTCCGCCTTCCCCTTGACCAAAGTCGTTATCCGTGCCAAACTTCCGCAACAGGCGACAGGAAGTCTGACGTTAGAAGGCCTATCTCACAAAAAAGCCTAAATTCTATTTGTTTTCTTTATGATACCATGGAGATTGTCCAGAAGGCGCTGCGATAAGTGAATTGTCGTATATGGAATCTCTCTCTCGATTTCACACAGTCCGCGGTATAAATGACAACTTCGTTCATCCCTCAGCAGAAGTGTTCCAAACCTACTCGCGTCACCCTCACGTTGAACAAGAGTCGTTGCCATAACGTATCGACTGCCAACGCGCCGTGGAGTTAACTTGGTCGCTGTCTCAAAGTGTTCCTGAAGCAAATCAAGCCCCGCAGAGTCTGTGACTAGAAGAATACGCTCTGTTGCTCAACGTAACTTGAAAAAGAAAAAGGAACATCCAAATAGTTACTGGAAGTAACTATTTGTTAGTGTCACATTCAGTTAGGAGTGAGCTAACCGGAACGGCAGTCAGCAGCCCCTAACCCGTCGTCTTATCCTTCCCCTCTCCCCGAGAACTCGTGTTAAGGCCACCCAAACCACCCCGTCTGGACCTGAGTAGTCGTCTCTTTAATCCACCACAATTAATGCTAATCTGTAAACCCAGTGTCCCTCTATTCATAAATTACATATTTAATATACAGTGATTGTTACTCCCATTGAGTCATTATAAATCTAGACGCTTAACGTCAGTGTTATCCTCCCCTCCTTTTTTAAAGAGATTCAAGTGAGTCATTCACTGACATTATTATTTATAATTGCTGTCAACCCGGAGTAATCCCTGTTTAATATTTAATCCCTATTTACCTAAATGCCCGTTTAACTATTGCTACTAATAATTATTTTGCTGTAAAGTAAAGTTCATTTTTTGTCGTGTGTTTATTTGTGGCTCCTTCTTTTTGACCTACCCTTGGCAAGACCTTAAATAAGAATCGCTTCGGCTAATTTATTCAACCTGTATTATGCACCCTTAGAATTTAACAATCACAAACCTCCCCCCAGTAACAAGTGGGACTTTTATAGTGAGAATCCTGGCCGTGGCACAACCCGCCTCTAACTAGCCTTCGCACATTCAGTAGGAATTAAAGCCTATATATATATATATATATATATATATATATATATATATATATAATGATCGTAGATTGAGTCATAGGGCCTCAATACCATCGACTTAAACAAAAATGGTGTGTCCAGATCAAGGACTAGAATAATTATTGGACCAGACTATGAGCAATTCCACAACATTCATAATGAAAAAAAAAGATGTGGACTTAGCTCTTAATGATGAATGAACCTGAAAATTTCATTTTTGGAAATTCAAGTACTTTCTGACCCATTACCGTAACTAACTAGCTCTAATTTATTTTAACTTCAATTTACTTCGCTAATTAATTCAGAACCTTTCTTCATAAACGTTGTGACATAGATTCCTTAGTATTTTTTCAGTAAATTAAGGTAAATTCCTTACCCATGTAATAGATGGTTTCTCGAAAATTTTCCCAAAGTATTTTAAAAGGTAAAATTAAATCATTTATGACTTTAGGAAAAAAAATATTTATTAAAATTGTAGTAGAGCCAATGGCACATTTCCAAAAGTTTGAGGCTTCTTGTGGCATAATAACCACTAAATCCATCATACATATGTGAAAGAATGAGAAGATATAAACTAAGAGAAAAATGTAAAGATAAAAAGTTAAGGCCAAACCAAAGCAGGAAACATATCCTTGGTCAGCTGAAAAACAGCTCTGTGTCATATACTCATTTACTGGATGTGGAAAGGCGTGAACGCTGTTATTGAGCCGAACCTCTTCGTCTGAGGAGACCGAGAACATCACGTTTCTCGATTCGCTGCATTCTAGGAGGAATGTGGAAGGACACCAATGTCACTCCATCTCTGAGCAGTTTACAAGGTAAAACTCCGAGGCAAGGTGATACTCTGCTCATTTACTGGAAAATAAATTTCACAGGTGCATCAAATAGCTTCTCGTTATGAAGAATTGAAGGAAAAAAAGCCAAACTCTCTGAAAACTTCATATATAAATCGGCAAACCTGATTGGCATAAAGTTGTATTAACTTTGGTAAATTTAGCGAAATATAGTTAGTATCTTTTCCTGCGCCATTTGCTCTTACTTTTAATTTATAGAAAATAATTGAGTTAAGCTTGACCGATCATCTCGCATACTTTCATTTTAGTCGCCTGCGAATATAATGGCGAGTGACTCTACATCTCACTATGTCAGTCGTTCAGTTCCCGTTCTGATTTTTCATGGTTTTTGAAATAACATTGTAACTATTTGGCGATTCATATCAAATTTAATACCATGGTGTTGTTTTAAATTCTCTTTCGAGTGGTCTAATTTCCAAAGTCTGTCCAATGTTAGCCAGAGAATTATATTTTAGGGGCAATAACATCATAACTTTTTAGACTATTATAACAAAATTTGAAAGCGTTAGGTTGTTTTACACTCCATTTCGAATGATATAATTGTCAAAGTCCTCCCAAGTTTAGCCCAGGGAATAATTTATTTTAGCTATAACTTGAGAACTATTCGGCCGATTCTAAGGAAATTTGAAACCGTAATGATGCTTTGCATTCTCTTTCGAATGATATAAATGACAAGGTCTTTCCATGGTAAGTCCATGAATTATTAAAAAGTCTGAAGGTCGTACGGTCATAAATCAGAATAGGTGAGGGCACGCGACTTTTTGGTCAGCAAACCTTGTTTTCCCAGAAGGCAATGCAAATAAGAGAAGCTAAGCCATTTGCAGGTGGTAAATAACTATTTGAGAATTAGGCTTCGAATGAATTTGCCGCGTCAGAATGTATGTCACACACAGATAAGGAGCCAACAGTGGCAATTGGAGGACAAAATCCTAGCCAGATTATGCCAATTTTTGATATCTTTCGTCTCTTTCTGGTCCCGTAAAGGAACCTGGCTTAGTTTTGAAACAGATGTGTGGTCATGATTGTAGTCAGCTAATTAATTAACTTCTTCAATCATGATTGAGGTCATCGTTTAGGCCTGAGGTACAGTGCAGGGTAGAGGGAGGTAGTAATGTGTTTTAATCCAAACCATACATCAGAGAACCATTTGGGATGTTTAAAGATAACAGAATGATATGATGTATGGAATTAAAGAGGAAGAGAAAGAGACAGGGGTAATGATTGTATATATGGGTGAAGATGAATATAGATTGGAGATGCCTCATTCGCACACGCAGCTCATTATCCTACGTAAACTTAAAGGTTTTGTCTCGGATGGATTGAATTCGGTTACCTGGATGTGGAATCAAACGCCGTGCATATAATCGTAGTGTAAATCTAAATCCTAGGAGAGTAGTAGAAATCTACGCCTAAGATAATAATGGAAATCAGATGTCTTTGATAGAGTTTGAAATACAACGCATAGGATAGTGGTGAAAATCAAAGGAATAGTATATTGGTAGAAATCCAACACCTAGGATAATACTCTGAATCTAACGCCTAGGAAAGTTGAGAAAATGATACGCATAGGAAAGGAGCGTACCGATCAACTGGTACTTTTGATCCTACGAAATATACGCTGAGGTTGCGATCCACTTTAACAGTCTATGTAAAAAGCTTTGGCTAACTTAATCAAACAGATAGCCTTGTGGCTGCTGTCGGCGCCACGAGCCTTATCTGGTAAACACTTGTGTGGTACACTAAGGACTGAGTCTAGGCATAAATAGAGGTGAGTAAATGAAACAGGTCTTATAAGGGAAGTAAACGTAGCAATGCTAGCATTTAGGGTCGAATGGCTATCCACTCAAAACCGCCCGCCGCCCACACGATGCCCGTTATGCCGAGTGGAGAAATAAGTATTTGGATTTCCATCAACGCCAATGCACAATACCTCGTTTCTGAACTCTCCTCGCTGAATAGAATCCGAAAGACGATAATGAGGAACTCTGCATCTCGGGTGACGTTTGAGGTGGTGTGCTCCCTTGAGAGCACTACGCCACAACTGAACTGCAGGAAAACGCATTAGAGTATGGAACGTACGGAATAGCTCGCGTTCCATTAATGGCCTATTATTCAACTCCAGGTCAATGAGGAACAAATGAAACAATTATGGCCATTCGCTCCTGATACCCGCATAGGTATTGTGGTCATCGTAAAAGCTTTGCTTCGTCCAAGCACTTGAAACTTACATCGGGAGCAAGTTTATAATCCGAGGCTATGTGATGCTCGACCTCAATTGACAAAATTGTGAAGGCATTGGAGTAGTGTTATATACACAAAATTGTCTTCACGCAGTTGACCTTAATGGTAGAAGCGATCAACAATTCTAGGAGTAGATATGAACCTAGTACTCATTCTGGTTGTTGGTTTTCTACATGCCGCAACTTCAGTCGGATAAATAAGAATTGAACCTGTATGTTAAGCTGGCCAAGGTCGTAAGACGTTTGATCGTGAGTGTCTTTAACAGCCGAGGGATTGACTAGGTAGGTAATTCGGCTTATGCAGAGAGAAGTCAACTCGTCGACTTCGCGGACAATAAGTATTTGACACAGTAGGTCAAGAAACCAACGAGGGGGTGAAAATCTGTCTACCACCGATGGCGACATCATCTCCGGCATGAGTGTTTGGGAGGGAAAGATAACCGAAAAATCACGTTTTTCGTTTATATGTCTTGCAAGATTGGCGGTTTTATCGGTACGTCCAAATTCGATGACAGACTGTCGAGGAATATGTCACCTCCCCACACAATGCTTATATATATATACATATATGTCATGAAAGACTCGACGTATAGGTGAGAATGGATGGGGAGAAAGAAAAGTCCAGACACTACACAGAGCCAAGAGGAAGCCAAGAGGCGAAACGTCAATAAAGAGCTCTGTGTAGTGTCTGGACTTTTCTTTCTCCCCATCCATTCTCACCCATACATATATGTATATATTGGTTGGGAGGAAAGAGATAAATTCCACGAGAATATATATATATTATATATATATATATATATATATATATATATATATATATATATATATATATATATATATATATATATATATATATATATATAATATATATATATATATATATATATATATATATATATATATATATATATATATAAATATATATATATATATATATATATATATATATATATATAGAGAGAGAGAGAGAGAGAGAGAGAGAGAGAGAGATACAGATAAATACACATATATCCTCTAATTTACGTATGTGTCCTTTGCTACGTACAAGTACGTTGACTTCGTAAAAGTAATCCGTTGATTACGAGGTATAATAGTGCGAATTTAATACAGGGGCCGATAGGGTTTAATGAGTTTACGAAAATATAATTTTAATAAGTCACTAGTTAACATATATATACATACGGGAAATATAAGATATATAAATAAGTATATTACTCACAGAATATACATAATTGACAATCGGATAACGTTAATTGCTTTTTAATTACCTTTTAAAGGCGATACTATAAATCAATTATAAGGAAGGAATATTTAAAAGTTTGAAAGTGGTTCGATTAACGGGAGATACAATCAAGGGTCGTTATACCTTAAAGGCGGTCACATCCAGGAATGCAAATTTTTTAGCGAGTCGGCGTGGGGGAATGGAGACGGAAAATGGTCGTGATTCTCGGCCGAATATTCTGATGGTGAGAAGGATGGAGGGGGTGGGGGACCAGTAGACGAGTTCACGATCCTCCTTGAAGATGGATCATAGTACCTCTGCTCCAGAGAAGTACAACCTTCAAAAATCGAGGTTCTGACGTGGCTCGGCGTTAAATCTTACACAGAAAAGTGGAGATCCTCGAGGGGGGGTTTCAAGTGAGACAAGAGGAATCTCGGCCACTCCTTTAGTGACAAAATGATTCGAGACTTGCTCTGAACAGAGTATGCCTCCACAAAAGAGATGGATCTACCGGGTGAGATCCAACTTCAATGGTATACACGAATACCAGGGACTTGAGGAAACAGATACACGATCTGAACCGAAGGAGACGGGCTGTCCAATTCAATCTACTGATCTTCGAAAAACCCAGGGTATTTAGATAACGTCAATTTTTGGTTCTCAATCGCTGGAAGGCACAGACGTCTGTGAGAAGGCTTCCGGTGCCTAGAGGGATTAGCTTTTGTCGCCAGACACAGGTCCTAATGGTCACTAACGATGTGGGTGGAAAACTTTCAGCTGACATTTTTCTGACTACGGAGATTAGGGTTTGATAGGCGAAGTTAAAGATTTTAGCGCCCAACTTAACTACACCTGTGAGGCACTGACGGATATTTAAATTCTTTCTTCTTTTATTTTCTTTTTGGATACAGAGCTTACTCCACGTAGAGTTATACTTAGGAGACATAGGGAGGGAAGAATTTAGAGAAACAAATGAAGGGGGTATTGTTATTGGAGTCTATTTTCCTTACACATGCGACCTAACTTCAACAGCCTTCTGGGCACGATAAATCATTGGTAAACAAGTGTTGGCCCTTGATTCAAGCCAAATGGTAGGAGATCAAGGGCTGCTTCAAAGTCCAGCTGGTCCAGTTTGTTCCAGGTAACGACTAAGTTACGCTTAGGTTAGAAAATGTGACCCCGTATATCTCTCCCGGATCCAATCGTTTCCTTCTCATTTAGCCTTCCTGAGGTCAGTAGTGAGGTTGCGAGACACCTTACTGCGAACTTCAATGATTCTCTTAAAACGGAAAATGTTGCATAGGACTGGAAAAGGGTGGTTGTGTCAACCATCTTTGAAAAGGTTGAACGCAAAAGGCTTGGTAATTCCTGGCCTATTAGTGGAAAAACTGATAGAAAGTATAATCTCTGGTTGCATAGTTGTGCACCTAGAATCTTACAATCTGATCTTAGATTCCCAGTATTATTTTCGCAGATACAGATCGCGTCTCTCAAATCTACTTGAATTCTTACACATTTTATTGATTGAGTATAATCGTGTTAGTGCTATAGACATCTCATGTATATCTAGGCTTTCATAAAGAATTTAATATGTTCCCCACCTTAGATTAATGAGTAAAGTCCGCAACGTTAGTGTTACCGTGAAAGTAGTCAGGTGGAAGAACTGATAGATGAACAGGAGGCAGGGGGTGAATGTCAGAGGGGCAGTCTCGAGGCGGCCCACCGAGAGTACCGGTAATCTCCATGTCTCCATAAATCTACTGGTGTTAATTGTCTTCATCAACGATATATGTAAACAAGGGAGTAAGTACTATGCACGATCGCTAAGTTCGGCACGATACCAAACTTGGCAGCGGCGTCAACTCGCGCAAAAGAGTAGAACATTTGAGATAAACCCTCTCCAGCTTAGTTGAGAAGTCTCAGATTTGGCTGGAGTCATTAAAACTTGAAAAGTACAGAGTAGGGCATATTGGTCACAACAGCCTCCCAGAAGAATACTTTGATTTGAATTTCTCTAGGCAGTGCTTGAGGTAAAGTAAACATCATAGATACTGTTGGTGTACATTAACGGTAAATTTCTTTCCCGAGACAAGGAGAATGTGTTCTTCCTGTACAGCTCTCTTGTTAGGACTTATTTTGAGTCCGACGTGTAATTCTGGTAAGCAACAATGCGTACAGACAATAAATGGCTGTAAAGTGCACGGACCAGATCCACACAACTAATCCCTTCCCTTTGGCGCACAAGATACCAACGTGAGTAAAGAGAATTATGGTTCTGCTCTCTTGAGACCAACCAGATACGTGGCCAGCTCTTTGCAACCTATAAAATAATTTGGTGAGTATTAAATGTGGAAAATAGGAAGTTGTTCCCCATTAACAGGAATCTCGAGCAACCACGGTATATGTTACATCTACCTAAATTTACGATGAGTGTTTGCGGTAACCTTTTATTGTACAATAATATGTGAAAGATCAGACCATCTTCTAAGTGAGATGGTGAACACTTAGTTCATGAATTAAATATTTCGTGCTTCGGCTGGACTGAGTACTGCACGATTTATTATAGACACAAATCAATTAAAAACTTTAACATTTTTCAGCTAGTCTCTCAAAATCCTAAGTATGATCTTTTATCAAGATGTCTAAAACGATCTTAATGTTCTATATCAGCATATTTCAGCCATTAGAGTTGGGCTTAGAGACCCTTCAATTTTTGCCTTAATTTACTCCGTACTTATTATGTTAGGCTGTGAGAGATGAGAGAGAGAGAGAGAAAGAGAAAGAAAGAAATATTCGTGCTGCCGCGTCTTCAATAGAGAGAGACAACAGACACCTGGTCGACCCCTTTTGTCTCCGCTAATGGAAGTGCGAAATCATGAGATGCTGTGGTGACCTGAAAGCCCGCCATCACAGAAAAGCGCGACAAGTTTGAGAGCCTAAAAGATCCCATCTGGAGTCGGACAAAGTTTCAGCTCGTCGAATTAGGAACCTTCTCGCGATCGTGCCAAATAGGGAGAGACTACTCTCGCCTGCCGAGTTTAGTAGTATCCGGGAAACCGATTTAGATATTTGTTTTTCTAGGAGAAACAGGAAAACTGTTTTAGGAAAAAGATTTCTTTAAATCAGAAAATTGATTATGCATACTTAGAAAAGAAGAAGAAATGTAATATCCTTTATATTGGTTATTTATTGCCCTGAATTGAAAAGAAAATCACCAAATGAGTAAAAGTTAAGCCATAATTGGCTGAAATTTTCATGTGTTAAACTGACGGAAATACCTTTTGTTTTTATATATATGTTGACATATTTTACTTAATTATATCTTAATTTATATCTAAATTTTAAAATAGAAGGGATGAATTAATTAAATCATCAAAATCATGTTTAAGTGAAGTGAATTTATATAATAGAGAAACCTATTAGTCTGTGAGATTTCATAGAAATATACTTAAACTACGTTCAACATAGCGGCAGTAAAATGTTTGCTTAAAAATTTATGGACAGCGCTTTATAATTTTTCTTCCAAATGGCTCATAAAATTTCGCATTCAAAGGCTCAATAAGGAAAACCATGGCCACACCTTCTTCTTGCTGATATATATTATGTCATCCCGTATATAATGCTGCATTTTTACTGTTTATGTGTATTCTATGAATAGAAATGAAACAACTCTTTTTACTTTATTTAAATGTAAATACGACGTTTGTAATAATGTTTAAATTTTATAAAATTGTTCTTTAATGTTGTTTCGACCTCTCTTGTTGAAAACATGTCTTTTTGGTTATTTGCTAAACTTCTAAAGGTAGAATAATTTAATCCGGTTAAATCGAGGGGGTATGGAAGATTACTCAAATGTACTTTCAAAATGAAATTGTTAAGCTTTTGTATGTTATCTCTTGTGATATGAGGCCTTGCCTTGTCTTGATGAAAAGCACTCTTCCTCTATAAATTAATCCTCACATTTTATTCTTTAGGTCCTTTATGTATACAGCCCAGCAGAGCAGAGTAAACCTTTTTGGTGATAGTCTGATTTGGGATAAGAAATTCGAAATAAATTTTGACATTCATATCCCACTAAACGCTTAAGAGAATCATACGCGGATGAGGTCCCTGTTACGGCTGTTGTATTATTTTTTTCCAGTAATGAACATTACCCACTTTTTCATGTTCTGTAACAATCGTAAAAAAATGTGTGACTTTTTATTAGTGAAAAGAAGATGAACGAAGGTTGCAATTTGTTGCAAGTGTACCTCTGACAGGACGGGAAAATTCCATTTCTCCAATCATGAAACCTTGACTATCGCCTTTAAATTATGATCTACAGTAGAATGATATGAATGTAGTTTTCACAGAATTGCTCAACAATTACACCGGAATTTCCTCCACTGTTATTTTTAGAAGTTAGTAATCACCTTTCATTGAGTGTGTTGATCAAGCTTCACCTATGAGACGAGTGTTTTCTGAGCAAAAATTCAACATTAATTTGGCACTGATGGCTCATTCACCATTTAAGTAACACAAACTATCATCTGTTAACTTGGCGCTGTTACAATTTCTTAAATGTTCGAAAGTGTTCTTTTGAGACGATGCTTGAGGAACGATGCCCGGCCACCGCTACTTTAATCAGAGCCGTTGTCAATTTTTGGTTTATACTAACCGCACCATTGAAACCGAGTTTCTGTATTTTCATCTTAAATGTATTTAGCCTAGATAACGATACTATTTTTTTGTGACCGTAAAAAGGATTGCAATAAAAAAATCGATTAATACGTTGTATTTTGGAATGTTAGAAAGATTCTTTGAAATCTCCATCCTTCGTGAGGCAGGATGCACAGGCCCTAGGACATGAAGCAGAGTCTGTTGGAAATTTTTTATTCACATTAACCGCATCATTGCTCTCGGGGATCTCTAACTTTCTCTGAAATGTATATACCATAGATAAGAGTGGAAATCAATAAAAATTATGGTATATTTTGCTAAGGTAAATGAGAAACACTATATAAGTATCTATGGATACACATCTTTTTGGACTGTGAGAAAGATCCTTTAAAAATCCGCTTCCTAATTGATAATTGAGGCACGTTGCTCGGACCCGTGAACCTGAAGCAGTCTGTTGTAATCTTTGTATTCATACTAACCGTACCATATATATATATATATATATATATATATATGAATGCAATGTCCTGCAGGAAAAATGAAAAGGTGATTCCAAGTACTTTCGAGCTTTATTCATTTCATTCTCAAGGATAACTACAAAAGAAAATAATATAATCAGGGTATATATAACCTTATAAAAGATAAAGGACAGCCTCTAAGACAAGAAATCACCAATAGTGAAGTAAGAGAGGCAAGGGTAAATTCTTAGAGGCGGTCCTTTATCTTTTATGAGCTTATATATACCCTTATCATATTATTTTCTCTTGTAGTTATCCTTGAGAATGAAATGAATAAAGTTCGAAAGTACTTGGAATCACCTTTTCATTTTTCCAGCGAGACTTTGCATTCATTGCGAACCTCACCTGCTACTTTGTGAGTGATTGATTTCAATATATATATATATATATATATATATATATATATATATATATATATATATCTCGTTGTAGTCTTAAAAGATGATTTCTATTTGGTATACGCCAAGGGATGTTTGTGCTATATTACGGTTTGTTCCCAATTTCCTCTTATAACACAAATGGGCAATCGAAGCCCCATCCAAGCATATTCTTTTGTCTTTAGTGGGATGTAGCCGTTTTTATTCATAAATTATATTTGGTTGTGTCCGGTTTCTTATAGTCTAAATTCTTAGGCACAAATATCCTCAGAGGGAACAGTATTGAAAAAATTGCATTTGAATTTAAATAATAATTCTTCGCTACAGCCTCCACTCATCTCACAGCATTTTAGAACAAAAGTAAATTGGAAATATTGTTATGATCAATATAAAATTTAAAATTGCTATGATTTTTTTATATGAATAAATCAACTCTAGAAGGAATTAAAGACCCATTACTAGCTTTACTTGAACAACACAACAATATGAACTTTTCATTGGACATTGAACCTAACAGCAAAATTTCATTTTTAGATATAGTAGTGACAATGAACGAGTCTGGGTTTTCTACTTGGGTTTTTAGTTGCAGGCGACTTTACATCTCACTATATCTGTCGGTCGGTCCCCTTTTGTTTTTTGCGGTGTTTTGGTAATTATATTGTAACTATTCTGTCGATTCTAACGCAATTTAAAACCCTTATGTACTTTTCCCTATTCTTCTGAATGCTTTAATGTCGAATGTGCTCCTAAGGTTAACCCAGGAATTACTTTGTTTTGACAATAACATCAAAAATCTTCAGCCGATTCTAAAGAAATTTGAAATCCTAATGTTGTTTTGCATTACCTTTCGAATGAAATAATGTTCAAAGTCTTTTCCAGATTAGCCGAGGAATTATTTAGCAACAACCTAATAACTATTCGGCAGATTCTAACGAAATTTGAAAGCTTTATGTTCTATCACATTTTCTTTCGAATGATATAATTGCCAATATACTCTCTAGGTAAGTCCGGGAATTATTGAACCTTTAAAAGACCGTAAGGTCATAAATCAGAATAAGTGAAAGCACGGGACCCTTGGTCAGCAGACCTCTTTAGAAAACCCTCCACTACACTTCTTGGTACATTTTATTTCGAAGTATTCGCTTGAATTTAAAACTTTCTGCCATCAAATCTAGAATCCCTCGGGCCTTTCGTATCTGCTCGAAATGACATTCTCCTGACCAAGTAATTGTTTATTTGAAAGACTTTATTTCCATTACATTTACTGTCGCCTCAGGATTTTAAATTAACTATTGTCAAATTTTATAACTAAAATTTTTATTCCAAAACCAACTATTCAAATGTGATCAAATCAGAACCTGTACATAAAATTACCTCTTCTTGGACTACCTGACATTTAAAATTAACAAAGATATCAGATCGTTTCTCAATAGACATTTTTCCCAATCTTATTTTAGCATTATTATTGACAATCCCTCCTATTTATCACCCTTCTCAAGTACAACGATCCATGCACACAACCTATCAGGTCCTTCGTTGTTTACATATATACGTGCTTGACCTGCAACAGTCAGTACATTGGCTTAGCCACTTTGCACCTACAACTGATGATCTCTAAACACTTTGGGATATCATTCAGAATTGGTTGATCTATTTCCAACCTGATATGTCCCATATTCGTTCATATATCACGATAGTTGCCATTCCAGTGATACAGAATTTTTTCTGTAATTCATACTGCACCTAGCTCAATAGATTCAAAAGTTCTTCAGTCCCAGTACATGAAAAATTGAACCCAGAATAAAATGAACACGCTTCACCAATCTGATTTATAACCCAGTAAATATATTCGAACAAAACAATTCATTTTACCTCACTCAACAGAACTCACCCCGTCATTATTTTTTTCAATACAATTAGTTCCCCGACAACTTCTATAATTCTGATGTTCCTTATAATGCAGATCTCTCTCATTCACATAAATTGCAGCCATATAAATATTTTTATTTCAGTTTAGGTGTTTACTCATTTGAGTAAACACCTAAGTAAGTTTGTTTAAAGCAATAACTATATGAGGTATGGTTGCTTCTAAATAGATAGATTTTAAGCAAAGTATAAAATTTTGTTTCACGTACTTTGAAAAAGCCAGTGCATACTTTACTTTACTTTTCAAATGTATTTGAAGGTATCGTCCATATGGTGCTTCCTATAAAATTTGGGCAATATCTTTCTCAAATATAACTAAAATATGAACTAGTCTAACATTAAAAAAAAATGATTATTTTAAATCTAAAATATTTAAAAGTTGAATGGAAAAAAAATTAAACCGTTGCTGAGCTGTTTTAGAATAAGGAAAAAATGAATGTTTATCAAACAATTTTAGTGCATAGTCGATTGGAAGACATATATTTTGTTACTTTTGTTCGCGTTGACTTAGTACTATTTATTATAAAGGATCCATGAAAGTCATTAAAAGGAAATCTATGCGAAGTATTTTATTAACAATACAAGGTAGTACTAATCCTCCTTCTGGTTAACCCTATTTTATACGTCTTTGCTAATTTGCAGCATCAAAAGTGACGTAGAAAAACTTGTAACCTTCAAAGGCGTTCTAACATTGAAACAAATGAAAGAATAGCTGAAATTTTTTCTTTGAATTACGCTGAACAAGAGCTGCATTTTTCTCAAATTGGACCTATGGGTAGGCTCTAACAATAAATCAGAAATAAAAAAAGAGATTCGATAAAACCCTAAGGCATAAAATAGCTGACAATCAAACTTGGACACCAGACGTAACGCTAAACAGTCATCACATGCAATACATACTCACGTAAACCATTCAACTTTGCATGTAGTGACTATCTTGTAATTCTACTGATCCCTAATCAGAACCTGATACAAGTGCCATTACTGGAAAGGAAGAATTACAAAAGAGCGAACTGGGGCGGATAAAATGGTAAACTGCTCAATTTTTGGCCCAGGTGATATAATATATGCTAATCTGGAAAAAAATCGACGTGGAAAACAAAAACATTAAAAAACTCTTTTTAAGTCAGAAAACAATAAAATTCATAAAACACGATACTGACAATCTCCCACCTTTACTGAAAACAGGAAATAAGAATAAGAATAAACAGACAGATGACATAAGACCAAATAGTCATCGAAAATTTGGGTAACAACATAGAGAAAGATCCACAGCGCCAGTTGTCAAACAACACGAGAAAGAGGTAAAGAAAATAGGAGATTTATTTGTAAAACAGAAGAAGGAAAATGCGCCATCACCCCACTCTATCATCGAGTAACAGGTCCCCCTCATTTCACTAAGAGCTCCCTTACTGAGGCAGCAGACAATATAATCAACAGTATCAAGATAATTTAGAATGTGAGCCTAAACATCTCTTACTTCCCAGAATGACTATGATATTTGTTAAGATATCAGACAAACCACCTGAACTCATCACTAGCTACAGACCCATATCGCCTCTGAACTCCAAAGGAAATGTCTTCGAAACAATCTTGAAGAAAATGATATATTGTTGAATATAACAACAAGTTCCAGTTCAGATGCCACGATGCATCATCTGGTATTAAAAGATGCCAAAACGGCATTAGATAAAATTGGAATCAAGGGCTAAAAACATAAGATCTTAAATCTCCCTCGACTATTAAACAGATGAAAAGGAATACAT
Source organism: Ceratothoa steindachneri (assembly GCA_963969495.1). NCBI lineage: Eukaryota > Metazoa > Arthropoda > Malacostraca > Isopoda > Cymothoidae > Ceratothoa > Ceratothoa steindachneri. The sequence continues at coordinate 85,142,457 of OZ018319.1, read as the reverse complement.
GGTAATCGACAATTAAAAAAACGACCGAATTCAAACTGAAAAATGGAATGCCCTAAAAGAGCTAGCTCAGCTCTATGTTTTATTCTATCTTAATAGCGGACTATCTGAATGTCTTAAAATCCAAATTGCTGTATACATAAATCGACCCATTGAAAAGGGAATATAAAATCAACCCCAACAGATATAAATTTACTAGTGTATTTTAAATTTCCAGGTAAAAAGTAGCTGATATCAGGTTAGAAATAAACTCTACCGATACTTTTCAGAAGGCAAACTACTGGAAGTAGAGATAATCTCAACGCTACAATAACAAATAGCTAAAATAATAAATTAAATAATACCAGGGCTAAACCTTCTATAAACTTTAATAGGGTTTAGCTTAAAATCCAAAGAAGGATATATCTATTAGGAATGGAAGCACATATTTCCCCTCTGATTCCGCTAAAAATGTATCTAAAACAAAGAAACAGAAACTTCACTGAATAGAATTTTAAGATTTCTAACTAATTAACATTATAGAAAAAAAAGAATAATGAAGTTAAAGAACTCTAAACCAGCAAAAACTATTGAACTACTAAATATAACTATCAGGAAAAAGAGCGGTAAATATCTGGAATAAGATAGACTATCTTCCTCCATATATTCTCATTAAACATTATTACAAGAGCTGTCATGACCTTCAAATTTAGATTCAGATTGGAAGTATAAAAGTATGTTAGAGAAACAACTTTATAATAAAAAATAATAATGTAGTACAAATAAATATTAACTTATGCAACTCCAAAGGAACTCAACTCGATAAATAGAAAAAATATCTTGAAATAACCAAGATATAAACTAAAAGCACTCTAAAAAGAAAATTTCAAAGAATTAGACTCAAGAAATAGAACTCAATTAAGAATAACCGATCGAAATATTAAAAGTGAATCTTGCATCAAAATTAATTAAAAAAAGTGCCAAGTACTACTGCGACACTATATTAGAAAGAAATATAATACAATTTTGGAATTAACAAATACAGTGGAGATTAAAAAAGGTGGATTAAGTGAGTTAACCAAGCATTAATTAGATATAAATTTACAGTAACTCGACAAAAACAAAACAAATATGATACAAATATGAATATACTAAACACAAACTCATAACAGTACACAGCTAGGTATTAGAACGAAAACATTTATACACAACGACATGAACGCTACAATAAACATAATGAAACAACAGTTACAACACGACAGAGATTAGACGGCTCTTCCTTCACAGATATAGAAGTTGGCCTAAACAATAGCTAAATAAAAGGATAGAATTTTCTATAAAAATGTGTCTCGTGGTTCGGATTTCACGCTAATCAGAATATCCAAATGATGGTGTTATTTCTTTCTATAATTCTACCCCTAGTAATGAAAGAAGGTGAAATTAGATCAAGTTCTTTTTTTTTAATTTTATTTTTTATTTCAACCCTAGTTCTTTCTAATCCTGCTCTCCTATGCCAGGCACTAATGCAACACTATATTAGAAGGAAATCAAATACAATTGTGGAATTAAGAAATACAATGGAGCTTAAAAAAGTGGATTAAGTGAGGTAACCAAGCGTTAAGCATATAGAAAGTTTACAGCAATTCAAAAAAACAAAACAAATATGATACAAATAAACATTACATTAAACACAAACGCCCACATATTCACAACAGTACACAGCTAGGTATTAGAACGAAAATATTTGCACACAAAAGCATGAAAGCTACAATAAACATAATGAAATGACAGTTGCAACACGACAAAGATTAGATGGCTCTCCATTTACAAATGTAGAAGTTGCCTTAAACAATAACTAACTTAACGTATAGATTTTTTTATAAAAAAGTGTCTCGTGGTTCGGATTCCACGTTAATCAGAATATCTAAATAATTGTGTGATTCTATTTTATTATTCTACCCTTTAACAAAAAAAGAAGGTCAAATTAGATCAAGTTCTTATCTTTTAATAATATTTCTCATCTCAACCTCATTTTGCTCTACTCCCCCCTCTCTTATCTAGTCGTCCACCGCCGACCTCACTCCTCCAGGGATGGAGGTCGATCCCGCTATCTCTCTCACTACTCCCCCTGCTCAATTAATATAGTCAAATTTATCTAAGTACGTTCATCGCAAAAATGGCAGAGAGGTTGGGAACGAAATTCCTAACCACGATACAGCTTCAAGTAACGCGAAATTCCCAAATATTTCGTTTTATTGCAAAGGATTTTTGATCTATTGCCTTCAAAGTTCCCTAAGGTGAAGTTTTATAAAAAGACCTAATCAAGTTTCATGCACGAATCTTACTGCTTTTTTTCACTCAGCAGTTCCTTAAAGGGCCTCTGAAGATATATATTATAAATACTTAGGTGGAGAGTGCATTCTTTAAGTTACAGTCAGTCCTAAGTATTGTTTTAACGTAGGAACAATTTTTGTAATAAATTGAATGGTTAATCCATTACCTATTTCACTTTTTGTACAATTTACATTGGGTCCGGTATCATACATTTATATTGTTGATTTGCTTTTATTTATAACTTAGAAGAGAAGCAATACAATCATTAAGCAAGTTTCTTTGACATTATACAACTAAAACAAATGTAATGTTGGAAATAAGTAAGAAGACGTTAGATAGAGAGAGACTAATATTTTGATGCAGTGCCAGTGCCAGTGGGTTGGACTATCTGATCCAACAACTATACCTACAACTTTCAATTGAGTGACGTTTGCAGGTTTTCTTGTGTACAAGTGTTCTTTCAATATTGGCTAAAATCTGTGGACTCGATTCAAGCCAAATGATTGAAAAGCACACTGCTTTGGCAGTGTGCTTCTGATAATTTTCTTGGAGAAAAACCCAATTATCCGTATCCCATACTTCTGCTTGTTTTATTACGACAGAGTATTTAGAACGTTAACTTGCGTGTATAGCTAACTCTACCCTGTGTAAAATATAGTTGTAGATAAAAGAGAAAATTTAATAAGGTTGTCAATCCACTGAATTATCCCGTTCTAGAATTTAGGTGAACAAAATAACATCGAGGTTTATAAAAAAGTAAATTTATTTATCACAAATAAGATAGAAAAAAAAGAGATATTGAATAATAATACTAATAATATTAACACCAAAGGTTATTAGGCAAAAGAATATATAAAACAAAGACAAATAGAATATAAAAGTTGAGCATAAGCTATCGTATTCCATTCATAGATGTAGGTAGACATAATATAGATCAGTGACAAAAGATATGCCACCATCTTCTATCTAAAATAAAAAGTCATCGATCGATGCCTAACGTCAAAAATGAGTGATCAGAGAAATATAAAGATTCGGTAATAAGCTAACACATAAGAACAGCTATCAAGAACCTTTCAACGTGGAACGACTTTAAGAATCTCAAAGATACAAACAGATCATATCAACAATGGGAACTCTAACAGAGAATGTTACAAACTACAAAAGAAAATTTCCAACTCATAGTTTGGTTTACGGGAGGAAAACGAAAAAGAAAAAATAATGTCACTCTATAACGAGAAACAAAGGACTGATGCCTACAAAACAGAAGCAAGAATACTACAAGTTATTATAAAGATCAACACCATCCAAGAAAATAATAATATGTTAGGATTATACTATAAGAACACAGATGTGTACAAATTCGAATACCACCATGAGGACTGCAAACAAACATTATATTGGTATCACCTCTATCACCCTCATCTGACGCCTAAAGATGCATCTGGAAGAAGGGATTAAATCACACAACAATGAACATTACAAAGAAAAAAACACAAGAACAATTCAGTTTAAAAATACTACTACACTCAGAAAAACACCCTGATCCTCCCGGTCTGAAGGTTCTGGAGGCTCTTCTCCTCAAAGAGATCGGATCAAAACTTAAGATCCAGTGCACCAATTCGGAGCGAATACTGAACCTTTTCTGGTGAAAGTAAACCGTACTTTGACTTTGACTTATAAAAGCATTAAAGAACGAAAACGAAGTTCAAAATTCAAACTTCAGTCTTCATTTCATTTCGAACTTCATTCTTTACTGCTCCCAATGATCAACCAACTAGCTTGCGCTAAAAGAAGCAAAATGAATGCATAATTTTACATAAATGCCGCCTCATCAACACCGACCACTTTCATCTAAAGATACGTGAAAAAAGGTGATAGCTGACGGCCATAATTTTAATCATTTTTAAAATTCCAACAAATTAAATGGATATCGCTCAGGTGATTTTTAATCTTAAGCCTGGTATCCAAAACTGCATTCGCCAGTAAGAACGTTTCAAAATAAAATTGGTATTCATGATACAAATTTCTCTTTAACAAAACGTGCACAACAAAGAAGCTGCTCCCATCATATGCACACACATACACACACACACATATATATTTATATATATATATATATATATATATATATATATATGCAAAACAATCCACAGGAAAAAAGTAGATTCCAAGTACTTTTGAAACTTTGTTTATTTCATTCTCAAGGAATACATAAAGTATTACATTATTTTTTTAGGGCTGTTAGATTGAAGTGTAATGGTGGCGGCTCATTGCTAATCCTCCGCAAACTTCAATTTCGTTGAAAGATAATGTTAAGTTGTAACTTAAATTATCCGCTTTACCAAAGTTACGTGTGACTGACAATGAAATCTTTGCTGAGGAGAAGTTCACTCGTCAACAAATAAATGTTAAGAATGGGAGCTAATTCTATTATTCTTTGCAACCTTTTTATGGAAAATTATGAACCTTCCCGTCTTCCACGAATCCTTTTCCAAAGTCGTATCTCATTCAGTTACGAGTACTTAGATTATAACTTCTAACTCTAGCCCTCTGATAAAATGATATTCATGCATTCTTTCTTCAACTGAACTATCTGCACCCCTTAATCAAATTAGAGTAATGAAAGCAGAGCTATGTTAAATTGAATAAATTTATTTTGTTGTAATTGGGTACCTTATCATGAGGGGGGGGGAAGACAAGAGGCATCGAGATTTTTCGAAGAAAGTTATATAAATTAGTGGAATAGATAGTGCTAATTGAACTCTATCTAGTGATGCCATAGGCAATTTTCGATCGAATAAGTGTGTCGTAGAAAGGACTCTCGACAATATACCATATATGACTATTCGTTAAGGGAATTATTCATTTATATTTAGAGTGCGTGGTGTCTGGTCGACCTAAGGTTATTTATCTTCAATATGCTTAAGAAGTGGAACTGAGCTCAGGGATAATAATATGGCTATCATTAATAAAATAGAGTTTTATTAATAAAAACTATCAACTACACACAAAACGGAAAATATTGACATAAACAGAGAATGGAAAGGGTCTGGGAAATCTAGCTAATCCGAGGATTAAGATTTGGAAGAAAAATTAAAAAGGTGAAACAAATAAAAATTAAAGGGATGGGATGGTTCGCTAAACCATTTAAAGCACAGGATAGGGTTGACAAAAGGGTTAAGTACTCAAAGGTAACGTTCAGCTTACGTAATTACACGTGTTGTCCAGAGAAAGGCGACGTGAAGGAATCTTCGGTCCGCTGGCGAGTTTCAGCTGAAGGGGGGGGGGGGATATGATCCTGACGTGGCGTCTTGGGAATGAGAACCGTTTCTTGGCGAATGGGCTTAAGGAACAATGGCTGTTCTACGTTGTTCTCTTAACAACAACAGGGAAGGGGGGTGAAAACCGTCTCTTGTGTACGGGCTCAAAGAACAATGGCTGTTCTAATGTTGTTATCTTTCTGAACAACAGGGGGGAAGGGTGAGAACCGTTTCTTGTCAAAAGGCTCAGAGAACATTGGCTGTTCTAATATTGTTCTCTTTCTGAACAACAGGGGGGAAGGGTGAGAATCGTTTCTTGTCAACGGGCTCAAAGAATAATGGCTGTTCTAACGTTGTTCTCCTTTTCAAAAACAGGGGAAGCCTTGTGGACTTGTCGTCTTAAGGACTCAAACCTTGGCACTCAAGGGATATTGTCCTCTTCTCGACAATGATGGGGGATCTCGAGGTAGAAGGCCCTTGGTACCCAAGGTGAGACTGGATCGTAGTGATGTCTCGCGAAGAAAATCTGGATCGCGAATCTGCTCTTAGTGGTAAAGTTTCCATATATATAGTTGAGACATCCCCTTGGCGTAGGGCACAATGGAGTGGGGGCTTCGAAGAAATGCACAGCCGCGCCTGAAAACAATACCTTATCTGCCCATAAGCCTAACTCAATCTGGCGTGATCGGCGCATGGGGTGAACGAAATGGGGGGGGGATGATAAACTACCTTGGTTCAATATTGACTCAGGTGGTGGCGATAATGCGCCCGGCTTCAAGGTAAAGATGCACGTGGGTAGCATTGTGTTTCTAAACAACATGTGATAATGGTTGAAATTAAGCGGCCTCAAACCGTTCTATCACACTTCTCCATTCCGGGGAGAATTTGTCACTTCGAAAAAAAAGAGAGATGGGACAACGATAGAGCTCCATTGTGGGGAACTTGTTTTCTTGTACTAACCGTACCTTCATGCACCTAACTTGTATTACCTCAATACATATGATTATTTTGATCTTTTGGTTAAAGGGGAAACTATCCTTTAATACAAACTTAATCAATGAAAGGGGCATGGAGAAATGAAATTATATAAAATTGGTACATATAAGGCAAAATAATTTATACGTAATTTAATGGGTACAAATATATATACATACAAAAAAAAATAGACATTAAGCGTTACCAAATTTAAGACATATATTAGCTAGTTCTATTACAAGAGAATCTAATTTGAGTCGTACAAGACGGTATATACATACATGGAGATCCTAATCCTACGAATACAATTAATCTACGCTATTTGGTAACGCATTCCTACTGAGTGCGTCAACGGCCTGTTTATCGGAACCTTTTATATAATTAATTTTAAATTGATACTTTTGCAGGAGTAAACTCCAGCGCATAATTCGGCCGTTGGAGTGTCATACATTCCGAATATAGGCTAACGGGCGGTGGTCGGTTCCTATCTGAAATTCTTTTCCTATCAAGTACATTTTGAATTTGTCTATAACCCAGGTAATTGATAGAGCTTCCTTCTCTATAGTGGCATATCTCTTTTCGCGTGGTAATAATTGGCGACTAGCATATGTAACTGGATGACTCGTTCCGTCATCCTCATATTGAAGGAGTACACCTCCAATGCCCTCGTTGCTCGCGTCGGTCTTAATCCCAAAGGATTTTTACGGGTTGGGCAACTTTAAAAGGAGGCAGAAATAAGCTTACTGTTGAGCTGATTAAAATGAAAACAGTGACATCATTCCGACCTAGACGATCGGGGGAATTCTTTTTCCCAAAAAAACTGAGGGGCGCTCAAATTGCAGCGAAATTCGGGACAAATCGCTGATAGTAAGAAGCTGATCCTAGGAACGATCCTAATTGCTTCTTTGTTATTGGAAGGGGCATGTCGGCGATTGCCTTAATCTTGTCCTCTTGGGGACCTAACTGGCTTTGTCCTATTTTGAAACCCAAGTATTTTATGGTTTCGTGGGCGTAATGGCATTTGCTGGGGCCAATGGTGAGGCCATTTTCGCGCAGTCGCTCGAAGAGAGCTAATAGAGTGGTTAAATGGTGACTCCATTCGCGAGTAGCGACGTAGACATTATTGAAGTAAAAGGATACATTTGGAAGTCCATCTAACAACCTTCTCATGAGACGGTTATAGTTGCTACAAGCAGTGACGAGGCCAAAAGGAAGGCGCTTGAATTGCATAAGGCCTTTCTCCGTTGCAAAGGCAGTATATGCTTTCACCTCGGGCCGGAGGGGGATTTGATAATACGCCTTGCACAAATTGAGTTCTGAGATGAACTTGGCGTTTTCAAAAAGGTGGAGGTTTTGGTCTACCTACGGGATGGGCTCGGCGTCGAGCACAGTTACCGATTTTTTTTTCCGAAAGTCAATGCACATCCGATAAGAGCCATCAGGTTTCTTAAACATGACGATTACGGAAACAATAACTAGAGGTGGAAGGTTCTATTATTTCTAAACTAATTAAATTATCGACTTCGGCGTTAAAGGCTTGGCGTAAATGAATCGGCATGGGATAGGGTTTTGAACGGACGGGTTCTAAGGTTGTTAATTTAATATGATGCTCAAAACTAGTAGCGCATCAGTTCTTTTCTAAAATAACGTCGTCGAACTGACATAATAGTTCTTGTAGCTGAGTCTTTTGATGTGGTGTCAGCTGCGCGTCAATATCCAGGTCAGAGGGTTCAAAAGGCTTGCCTATGGGAGAATAAAGAGGGTAATCGGCATCAGGTTGGATGCACACTGTCTATATGACATTAAGGGACTCCGACAGGGGTCATCCTCTTCAAGCGCCAATGTTTCGTCCAGTGATACGAACGTATCTCCCTGGGCGCGTTGGAGGTACTTTTTAACTTTAGGTCCACGGACAGTCTCCGTGTCCTGGTTTTGGGCCTTATCACCTAATGGTGTTAGTAATTCACACTTCTTTTGTGCCGTCCTAAAGTCCTGGTTAAGGATCTCCGAGAATTCGGACGGTATCGGGGTTCTGAGGGGGACGGACTCCTGGGCTTCTTTCTTAGCTCGACCTCGAGTAAAGGCGGCCTGGGACACAGGGTCGGAGCTTACTTGAGTGCTCTGTCCTCTAAGTACGGAACAGAATTGTATGGGTGCTGAAATGACTTCAGCCCAGCCATCATAATATTGACACTGCAGGTAACATCTAACGACGGGGAATCAGTTCACCCGCCCAAGCTATTCATGTACCACCGCAAATCTTTCGTGGTTGACGTCCACTGGGAAGGAGGAGATCGTCGGACACGATGAAACACGTACACCCTGTGTCCCTGACGAGAGTTGATACTCGGCAGCCGTTCACGCTGCACTCCTCAAATTTCAAAGTTCCCGATGAACTTTTATCAAAAACAAAATTTACCTGGTGGCCTGACGGAGAGGGATAAGTTGCTGCTTGGGTCTGCGCCACCGGGGAAGCCGGGGTGGCATCAATCTGGTGAACTTGGACGGCTGGTCCGCTTTTAAGCTTAGAATTTTGGGGGCAATTCCAGCTCATGTGGTTTTCTACACCACAGGTGAAGCATATGATTAGTCGCTTAGGGAAGAGTGATGGAGGAGAAATCTTAACGGGAGGTTTGGTGTCCCGTTGATGGTTTGGGGGAAAGAAGTTCTGGGGTTTTACGGGGCCCGAAAACTTCGTCAGCTTCCCAAAAGGAAGGGGCGCGAATCCTTCCTTCTTTCCTGGTTGGGTGGTTAGTGAGAAGTTCGATTCTCCTTTAGGTATAAATTATGGCTTGCGGCATAGGCATCCGCTTCTTCGGTACACTTTTTAAAGGTTTGGCACTGAGGATCCTTAACGAACGCGCGGATCTCCGTCGGGAGAGAAGTTAAAAATTGATCCCACAACACGAAGTCTGTTAAGGACTCGTAGTTAGGATCAACCTTTGAGGATTCTAACCAAAATTTAAAATTCCTCTGAAGAATGTATCCGAATTGACGGAACGTCTGTCCGGGTTTAATACGACCTTCTAAAAAATTCTTGGCGGTAGAAATGAGGAGTCCTATTATGAGCGGCCAATAACTCAGCTTTTAAACGGCTGTAGTTAATTGTACACTCAGATGGTAAAGATATAAAAATTTCGCGCAATTTACAATTTAACAGTGGAAGTAATCTAACTACACCTTCAGCCTCTAGATCCATGTTATTGATTTCGAGGATCTTTTCGAAGTGGGCTGAAAATGCTCCGAAATCCTCTCTATCCCTGAAATTAGGGAGCTTAAGTGGGAGATTGGGGATGAAGGGGCTTCTGAACGTGAACTGGCTGACTGTATCTCTGCTTCTACACGAACTATTTCAATCTGATGGTAAAGCTCAGCTTGTCTTTTCCGTTCCTCTCTTTCTCTTCCTTTTTCTTCTAGTTGGAATTCTCTTTCTCTTTTTTCTCGTTGGATTCCTCTTCCTCTTTATTCTCATTCTCTTTCTGTTCTTTGCTCCTCTTTAGCGTACTGAATTAATTCTTTTCCGGAAAGTCCAAAGGATTCTCCTTGCGCTTTGAAGATTTCCAACTGAGTCATCTTTGCACTTGGGGGCGCAATAGTCAACCAACTAAAATTCCTTGCAATGAGAATTATGCCTTCTAGAGAGTTTGCCTACCTAAATATGTGCACTGACCTATTCGTAATTGGTTTCTCGATCTAAATAACCAATGACTAAAATCACACCAAAAAAAACACAAACAAATTATTATAACAGTTCCTTGAGCTACTCCAGCTTCTTAAGTTTCCAAAAAAGGGGATAGCAATCGTTAAATCAAAAGGGAACTACTATACTCTATTCTTATAACGAATAACACTATGCTTTACTCGTCGAGACCAGTGTTTGCAAAGATATAGCGTTAAACCTTACACACTTGATACAAAATTTAAACAGTATATATATATATATATATATATATATATATATATATATGTCGTAGAATGGACTCTCGACGATATACCATATATGACTATTCGTTGAGGGAATTATTCATTTATATTTAGAGTGCATGGTGTCTGATCGACCGAGGTTATTTATCTTCAATATGCTTAAGAAGTGGAACTGAGCTCAGGGATAATAATATGGCTATCATTAATAAAATAGAGTTTTATTAATAAAAACTATCAACAACACACAAAACGGAAAATATTGACATAAACAGAGAATGGAAAGGGTCGTGGGAAATCTAGCTAATCCGAGGATTAAGATTTAGAAGAGATTTAAAAAGGTAAAACAAATAAAAATTAAAGGGATGGGATAGTTCGTTAAACCATTTAAAGCACAGGATAGGGTTGACAAAAGGGTTAAATACTCAAAGATAACGATCAACTTACGTAATTACACGTGTTGTGCAGAGGAACGCGACGTGAAGGAATCTTTGGTCTGCTGGTGAGTTCCAGCCGAAGGGGAGGGGAATTAAATGATCCTGACGTGGCCTCTTGGGAATGAGAACCGTTTCTTGGCAAACGGGCTTGAAGAACAATAGCTGTTCTACATTGTTCTCTTCTTAACAACAGGGGGGGAAGGGTGAGAACCGTTTCTTGTCAACGGGCTTAAAGAACAATGGCTGTTCTAATGTTGCTATCTTTCTGAACAACAGGGGGGAAGGGTGAGAACCGTTTCTTGTCAACGGGCTCAAAGAACAATGGTTGTTCTAACGTTGTTCTCTTTCTGAACAACATAAGGAGCCTTGTGGACTTGGCGTCTTGAAGGCTCAAACCTTGGCCCTCAATGGATATTGTCCTCTTCTCGACAATGATGGGACATCTCGAGGTAGAAGGCCCTTGGTGCCTAATGTGAGACTAGATCGTAGTGATGTCTCGCGAAGAAAATCTGGATCTCGAATTGCCTTTTAGTGGTAAAGTTTCCATATAAATAGTCGAGACATCCCCTTTGCGTAGGGGACAATGGAGTGGAAGCTTCGAGGGAATGCCAGCCACGCCTGAGAACCATACCTAATCTACCCATAAGCCTAACTCCATCTGGCGTGATCGCGCATGGGGCGAACGGGGGGGTTGTTAAACCTTTTTGGTTCAATATGGACTCAGGTGGCGGCGATAATGCGCCCGGCTTCTAGGCGAAGATGCATGTGGGTAGCATCGTGTTTCTAAACAACATGTGATAACAGTTGAAATTAAGCGGCCTCAAACCGTTCTATCACAAAGTGAATCAGACAGTTTGAATGTCCTTTCCAAAGACAATAGATTGGAACTTTTATTTAAGGACCCCAGGCTCTGAGACAGATATTTTTCGGACTATTTCTGAGTATATAGAACTTAAGTCCCTCATCACAATGAAGACTGAGGAATTTCCCAGAGAATGATGGGCTAATATTTTGTTTGTCTATTAATATAAGAGGAAGGATGGTTGGGTTTTCAAAAGAGAATAGCATATAGGTTGTTTTACCTATGTTTAAGGATAGGTGCTTGCGGATAGATGTTAGATAGACCAATGTTTAGAGTAGAAATTAATATATTTAAGTGATTCTTCGTTTTTTAACCTAGATATCTTCTGTAAATTGTATAAAATTTTATAATTTAGAAGAACGGGGCATATCATTAATGCATATTAGAATAAAACGAGACTCTTAAGAAGAAAGCTGTCGGTGATGAGAGAACCCAACCGACGGCCTCTCATTTTCTTTGATTTTTCAGGTGGAATATGATTGAACTATTGGCATTGCCACAGCCTCCAATTTAATCTAGTTTATTGAGACCTATTTTGTTGTTAACTTTATCAAAAGCTGTAGCAAAATGAATTAAGAGTGAAATAGTTGGGTGAACGTAACCTAAAGCTTAATAAGTTCTAATTAGAAATCCATGCTCACTTTCAGATGTACTAACGTTTTAAAAGAATCAATATTGATAATTGGAGATTTTAATGTGATAATTAAATACAGAAGTCTATTATACATTAGATTTTAAAATATCTTAAATAAGGTTGACAGGTTGTACAAAGGCCTATAATTCTATGCAATGTTTTTTTCCATCAAATTTAATGATTAGTGAACACGGCAAATTTTCCCTAAGGAATAAGAATTCATTAAATAGAAAAGATATTATTGGACTTCTGATAAGAAACTGCGCTTATTTTAACTTACTGCGCTAGAAATAATTCAGGTATACGTTCACACATACAGGATCATCCTTTCCGATAATGAGAAACATTGTAGCATTCCCACACACTCACACTCCTCTAGGTTTTAGCTGTATTTAAACTACGTAGGTATAATACAACACATCTTTATTTTCAGTGAATGTACCTCCTCTCCACATTATGTATTAAATGTTGACAACCTCCTTTTTTTTGTATTAACATTGTATAAAAGATTTCATTCACAGATTTACAATAATTATTCCAAAAAGTATTTGCTGCTGACCTCACAGCTAGCAAAATGAAATGCTCATTTAAGATACTACATATATAAGTTTCATTGAAATCAACTTTGTTCTGAAAGTAATTAATTAAAAAATTCATTAAAACATTTCTGTCTCTTGATAATTTTAGAAATTCTTTCTCATAAGTACTCATGAGAACCTGTAATATTTTGTAGGTGTGGGCCATTTTAACCCTCCCTTGTTAAGCTGCTTAGTGTACTGACAATTTTCTGCTTAAAACTCTGCATCAATTCCATTTTACAAACAAATTATTGCTACACATAGAGAGCACATACACTTTATCTGCATAGTGTGACCTACATATAAATCACTACCTTCTCATACGTGTGTGACAGGTTCCTGATCTGTAACAACCTAAATGCGATAAAAGATATCTAGAGAGGTGTCAGAAGATTCCTCATCCTCCACAGAGGAATTATTCATATCAGTTATATGCCAAACATTTGAGTGGAAAGACTTTAAGGAAAGCAGGTTTACTGTCTTTAACTTGTTCTCTGATTATAACACCTGTTTTTTGGACCCATTATAGTTACTGCCACCTATTTTTCTGTATATTCTAAATCTATACACCAGTTTGTCAGTCTGAAATTTTTCTAGCAAAATATACTTAAGCTGATGATATTGCAGCAAGTAAGAACATAATCTAATTACAGTGGATGTGGTGTGCTTCAGTGCAAAGTGACTTTCTTTAGACAATTTACCTACTATCATCTGCCCTTTATTATCTGAGTTATTAAGTCCTTCCCAGCCATCAAGCCACTGAAAAAATTTAGCAAGAACTAACAAATTCAGGTCAAGAGATGAAGTTTGAGTTATTGGATTGCTCTGCTCTTGACGGAGAGCTACTCCTTTAAATGGAGTTTTCACATTAATAATGTTACACCAAGAAATTACTTGCTGCAAAAATATGGCTATACCTAATGAATCTACTTCTTGGAATTCTTTAAGTGCAACAACATTATTCTCATCAAATACCTAAAGGGCATAATGTACATTTTGACTGTCTCAATTAGATAGATACCAAAATTTCTATGACAATCCTGGAGCTAGTTTAACATGTGAGATTTTCTCACGAGAATAACTCCTTTTCAGGGGTGATAAACTTGCATGTTTTACAATGTTTGGGTTTTCTAGTAATGGCAAAACAAAGGTTTTGGCAGGATCCTTTAGATTGAGCCAGTCGTTTCGGATATATTTCACCCTATGAACTGTGTCGATCAATAGGAATATACACTCATTGGGATTATGTGGATTTGTGATGAATGTGGTAAGAATTCCCTCCACATAGCTTTTCAAAATAATCCGATTTACCCTATTATTGTTAGATATCAGTGTAAGTACTTAAAATCCAATATTATGCAAGACTGATAATTGTTTCTGTCTGCCGACGATTTTTGTAAGATTACAGACAGGAAATAATGTAATTACATGCTTATAAGATGAAAGGAGGGAAGTTATCATTATAACTTGAATTGTGGTAGCTACATGTGTTGACTTTGTAGATGCAGCATGTACTTGTCCTCCTTTGTATTACATGCGTTTTTAAACGAGAATTTAATCCAAGAAAACACTTCCAAGCTTTTCTTTCTCTTTCACAAATGAAAATATTTTCTCTAGGTAGAGAATGAGCTCACATTGAAGACCAGACAAAAATTTGCCATTCTTGAAAGATAACTTCTACAAGTAGTCTAGGTGAGGAAGTTTCATTATGCCACAAAATCGTAGCAACTTGTAACAAGAGGGATTAGAATAGTAGAGAGTGCAAGTCCATATTAAAAATAAGAGCTGTCCTTCTTTCACCTTCTAATAACCAAGGTAAGTTGTTCAGTACAGAGCCACAACACTTCACTTGATAAGGACTCATTATTGTCACCAAATATCAATACGAAATTGTAATATAGATAGATAGATATTTACATATATTTCAGTGAAGTTGAAACCACAGGAACGAAGAAGGTATTCTTTCCCTTGTCAAATATCCATTCAGCGGTTACGGTTGAGAAACCGAGCATTTCCTACCCCTTGTTGTTTTCTATTCGCTCTGAAGGCATTCCTTTGGCACTTTGTCTCAAATTAGGTCAACTTAGTGACCCCTTTACTGGTTAGTACTCACTCTGTCTAATCCGGAGTGTCCTGCCTCAGAAACATTGCAAACAAATCGGATCTCAAAATCTTCTGCGATAACAGAATGGTGGGCTTAATTATCTGTATAAACTCACCTCCTGTACCATAATATTAGTAGATACTGAGACTTATCTCCCCTCAAGGCCAGATCTAGTTCCAATAAATAAGTAAATAAGATCCAAATTTCTTTTGATCATTTAGCTAGTGCTCAGAAACATTCAAAGTTTGATACATTGTTAATTTAAATATCAATATCGGACTTTCAGTCATATTATTTTTTTTAAAAGGTTCGTCAAAAAATAAATTAAATCACCATAAAAATCATTCCATTTTGATTTCCTTTTCACTTTACTGTTACTCAAGCGAAATCACCTCATCTGAGCAATAACCTTGAGTTTATTTCGCCTCATTTTATTTCGCTTCTATGTACATACCAATGTCTTTTCCATTGGGTGCAAATCTCGAGGTATGGAAGAATAATTATAAATTTGTTGTTAATGAATTGTATACATCGCAGTGTTACATACGACACACCGTATAAACCAGTAACCAATTTAACTTGGTAAATGATGTGAATGAAATATACTTGCCTTAAATATCGAATTAATATAAATGCTTAACTAGTTTTCCTTTTAACCTCTCGTATACATAAAATACACCTTTTACATTGTTACACTACACACTTGGCCAAAAGTATAAAGCATCCTTTGGAATCATCAAATAATGTAAGTAGATATTTGTGGTAAATAATTTCAGTATATACATAGTTGGGCCCATTTTTATTTAATATTAGAGAGTTCTTGGCGCCATAGATATGACCAAATGTACACAAATTTATGACACAATCTTTATCCATTCACTGGAAACTTTTCCTACAGTTTTGTTTAATTTGTACTTGTGGTAATTATGTATTATTGATTTGTAAATAACTCCCGGGATTCCATTTATCGATTGATGACTAAAACATGTGACTAAATGGTGATATAAGTTATGGAGTTCATTATTTACTGGCATAAAAACATCTACCCTGATATTTGTAGTTCTATGTGACCAGATGAATTTAGACGTTTGTTTATATGTCCAATTTTTGTGATATTTGTCCCACTACAAACGTTTTCCTTCACCTCAGATATATAGGGCTTCTTTCTATGAAAGTTTCTTATAATTTTATCCATGTATGTATTGTTCACCAATTGTGTGGGGTTTTTTTTTTTTGATTCGACGAGTATCAATATATCATGTATCTGTTGTTGTAGTGTAAATATTTTACTTAACAACGAAAGCACTTGGGTGTAATTTCGTGTGTGTAATCGGATCAAATAATTTTTAGTCGCATGCGATTCTGGTCGCGAGCGACCCTACATCTCACTATGTCGGTCAGTCGTTCCCTGTTTTTTTTTTCTGTAATAATATCATAACTATTAGGCCGATTCTCGCGAAATTTAAAAACCTTATGTTGTTTTACATTTCATTTTAAATGCTATAATTGCCAAAGTCATACCAAGGTTAGCAGAGAAATTATTTTGTTTTAGCATTAACATCATAACTATTGGCCTGATTCTAGCGAAATTTGAGACCCTTATGTTGTTTTACATTCTCTATGGAATTATATAATTGCTAAAGTGTTCTGTAATTTAGCCTGGGAGTTATTTTGTTTTGGCAATAACATCATAACTATTCTGTTCATTCTCTGCTAGACTAGACAAAGCTATAATATGCTATACTTTCCTAGGCAAACCTAGAAAATGCTATTATTGGCTAGACTATAATAGGCTAAGATATGCCAAGATATACTGTACAAGGGTAAGATATACTTTGCTAATTTAAGCTATAAAATGCTATGCTATGCTAGACAATATTAAACTTGACTAGGATATAATAGGATATTATAGGCTATACTTGTCTAAGATAGTAAATGCTAGTTTAGTTATACTATACTAGCCTAGGCTAAGCTATTCTAAGCTATCCTAAGCTAGATAGGGCTATACTATGCTATGGTAGGCTGAAGTATAATAGGCTTGGTAATACTATGTTAGGGTATAATAGGCTAGCTGACAAAGGCAATAATAGGCTAAGCTATGAAAGATTATTCTAGTTTATTGTATGCTACACTAGTTTAGGATATATTATGGATATATTAGGCTATATTATGTTAGGTGTGGTTATGCTAGAATAGGCTATACCAAGCTAACCTATACTATAGTAGGTTAGGCTAGGCTAACGTATGTAAGGATATATTGGCTAGGCTATAGTAGCCTATTTTAGCTTGGCTATACTAGACTAGGCTACAATATGCGACGCTAGGCTAGGCTCTGTATTGCAATGCTAAGCCATACTTGGCTAGGCTAAGCTAGGCTATAGTAAGCTAGGCTATTCTATAATATACTAGGTTAGACTGAGGTCTACTAAACTAAGCTAAGCTATACTAGGCAATGCTACGCTAGACAAGGCTATACTAGGTTAGGTTCGGTTAGGCTCTACTATAATATGCTAGGTTAGACTATGGTCTATTAAACTGAGCTAGGCTACACTAGGATACGATAGGCCAGGTTATAGTAAGCTAAGGTAGGATAAAGTAGGCTATACTATTCTAGGTCAAAATAGGCTAGCTAGATTATACTAACCCAGGCGAGGTTAGGTCTGGCACAGCTAGGTTATTCTATTTTTGGCTAGGCTATCTTAGGGTTGGCTAGGCTTGGTTATACAAGACTAAAGCAAGGTAGGCTATACTATGCTATGCTTGGCTATGATATGCTATGCTATACTAAAAAAGTTTAGGCTACGCTTGTTTTAGGCTATACTAGACTATGCTATGCTAGTCAATACTACGCTATGCTAGGCTGGACTATTCTCTACTATGCTATGCTAAAGTATTGGCTATACCAAAGTAACCCCTAACTTTACTCCGTGAATTATTGATAATTTTGAATGTCGTAAGGTCATAAATCAGAATAAGCGAGGGCCAGCGAACTTTTTGCAATATATTTTGACATATAGCAAAATTTTAGAATTCAAAGTAGAGAAATTTTTCTAAATAATTTTAAATAAAATGTTCCAAAATGACAGCTTCTCTGGACTAAACGATGTTTACAAGACGGATCAAAGAAATTTCTGAAATAACGAAGCTCACATTTGCTTTTTGTACTCAGCCCCCTCTTTCGATGGTTAATTACCCTCTCATAGATTGATGCGGAGTTTCCCAGATACCACATTTGAATTATCTGCGAAATAAAGTGTTTGTATACGCTAAATTTCTATCTTTGGAAGGCCTCATTCATAGTGCTAACAAAACGAATGGTCCTATGAACACATTCCTGACAAATCAACAAAACATTGTCACCTCTTCTAAATTTACGTTTTTTGTAACCTTGACTTTCAACAACCCAGTAACAGCTATAAGAAATTTAATATGTTCAATGACAAAAAAAAAATATGAAAGGATATTCATACATATAGACTAAACGAATTGGCCGATAATAACGTTTTTTTTCCTTCATTCGGTTTACCTTCTGACTCATTTTAGTATTCTACATCATGACTTCCTCATATGATATTCATCCTCGGTGTAAGAAAAGTATTGATAAAAATTATGTTTATATTTTTTGTTTAAATGAATATCTGATTAAAGAAAAATCTGAGGAGGAATTAGGAGGACTTTTGATTATTGCATTGATGTTTATTCCATGGAGATCGATGAAAAACCTACGCAGACAATTACTATAACGATAATTAAGGATTTTTTCAATAAACATTATTACATAACAAACTAATTTAGAAGTAAATTTAAGTTCAAGGAATTTCTGCGAAATACGGAATAAGAGCATGAGAAGAAAATAGTGAAAATTAAGAAAATGAAAAATTGCATACATTAGTGAAACTTTTCTTAGATATTTCAAAGTAATTTGTGAAAAATGAAATAAAACTACACCATTGATTTCTATATAATCTTATTGCAAATTTTATGCACTTTTATATCATATACTTTGTTTTAGTAACATGACTAGAACATAGTGAAAATTATAATAATGCAAATTATATACATTCGTGGAAATTCTCCGTAGACTTTTAAAGTTAATTTGTGAACAAAACACAAAACTACGCCATGGGATTTAGGATACTTACCTAAAAAAAAATAGCGTCTGAGAACTGGGAGATATTTTTAACATCATTTGAATATAGATTGAACTAAATTCCAGGGCATTCACAACGCCCCTACTATTCATCTAACACTATTCGAATGCCCTGCGAATTGAAGGTAGCTGGAAATGAGGAGGAATGAAGGGATGAGACATGGGAGACATGTCGTAAACACTTCTAGTGGTGCCGTTGGGCTTAGGGATCCCGCAACTGAGGTGCGCCCGGCTAATCGATCGTCCTTCCTCAATTACGCCTTGAGCGAGCAGATGTTCCGAGCGAGGTAGATTTTTACTCTTGCCTTTGCCGAGGCCTGCAAAATAGGGTTGACCACGGGACTCTGGTCAAAGGAACCCGACAGGACTATGTCCAGGCAGGCGTCTGGGTCTAGAGGAGCCTGTCGAGACTCCAGAAGGTCCATACCCTTAACCACTCCTGGTGCTTTTCGCACTCTTGTTCCTCGTCGCGTCCTGTTTGTCCATCGACTTCTCTGCATTGTCTTGGCGGTTGTTGTTATTCTCATTGTTGTTGCTTGACATGATGTATGGCGGTCCACTATTGACAGCCGTCAGGACACCCCCCATTTTGGTGGGGGTGTATACGAGGAGGCCGAGAAAGGTATCGACGGCGACGTAGGCGGCACGTATATAACCACAAGAGCTGCTAGACTCTGTAATGTGATATCGGTGACCGTAGGGACTTGTGACGCCAGAGGCGTGGCGATGTTGATACAGCACAGTTCCTCGCCTGCATCTCCGAAGAAGTCACGCAAAACGTCTAGAGCGTGATTCCCTGGTTTCTCGGGAGCCCTTATTTCTAGAAGACGAAAATCATCTATTGCTACCTCGAAAACCTGGGAAATAGAATGGATGAGGGGGGAACTTACTGAACTTAGTATCGGAATTTCGGGTGGCGGGACATCCGACGAGGAGGTTGATGAAGAGCTCCAAAAGAGGTTTGCTTGGGTTACAAGTCTACCACGTGATGCACCTCTCGTGCTGCATTTGGATGGTAAGTCAATGCCTTACTTAACTGTATCAAGCCCTTGTCAGGAGAAGTTGAACAGAATTGCAATTGTTGTCTCAGGAAGAGATGGTTCCTTCTTGGTTTTTCCTAAATTGGATCCAGTTCTGGTACTGATCAAACCAATTCATTTATGTCTGTTATCAACGAGTGGGGCCTATCCAAGCAAAAAGGCGCTTGTATCCAAATTCAACAACTGCAAAAGAACCTTGTTTGGTTGGCCTGTTGACATCACATCTTTTTTTCATTTTAATAGAGAATTAATATTAAATTCAACATTTTGAACGACCCGTACATATTGAGCTATCACCTTAAAAATTTGTATGAACATTACATTTTATGATACAAAATGGGCAACATACAGCTCGAGACAAAATTTAAAATTTCAATATATTGAAACACCCTATAATATATATATATATATATATATATATATATATATATAATATATATTAGTGTAGATGGGTAGCAGAGAGAGAGGGAGAAAGACAAACAGAGACAGACAGAATGAGAAAGAACGAAAGAGTAAGTCAGTTAGTGAGTGAGAGAAGAGGGCGAGAAAAAGACTTATGCCAATGTTACCCTTATGATCATCACTCAGAACACAACTTAACTTTACTTTTTCACTAATGCCTACCGATACATTAATATCTATTATCTCGTTATAAGAATTCCCACTAGATTTATCCCCAAGACTTTTGAATTCAAAATGAAATACTTATGCTGTTTCGTATCTGTAAGTTTTCCCTCAGTTTCCTCCGCTACTTCTGACGTGTTCGATCCTATTTTGATCGACGAAGCCTTGAAACTGCCTTTCCTGCCTTTGTCACCTCACGCTCAGACTACTGCAATTCTCTTCTAGTGAATCTCCCTTCTTCGTCACTTCGCCCCCTACAACTAGTTCAAAACTATGCTGACAGGCTCCTCTTTCACCACCCCTGGTTCTCTTTTTCGATGCCTCTGTTAAAGGAGCTACACTGGTTACCTATTCGCTTTCGTTCCTACTATAAAATTCTTCTCATCACCTACAAGGCCCTAAACCTCGAACTCCACCTTATCTCTCGTTTGCCCTCTACCGTCATCAAACTCCTCGGGCACTCCAGTTTAACCTCGCTACCCTCCTTAACACTCATTGTTCTGTCTTCAATCGATGGGGGACCGTTCCTTTATAGTTTGTGCTCCTAGGCTCTGGAATGCTCTTCCTGCCGAGGTCCGATATCATCTAATTCCGTTGCTACTTTTAAACCTCTCCTAAAGACTCATCTCTTCAGAATTGCCTTCTCTCCCGTGTAAACCTTCTCTAAACTCGCTAACTGCCTATTATTATCGTCTTTAAAATTCATAACAGCCTTTCAATTTGGGAAAACATTAAAAAAACTTCAAAAATTGTTTTTTATTCCGTGTTTCCTAAAATAAATTAATTGGTTCCTGAGGGATCGGTAAACTCCATAATCTTATCAATAATATGGAACAGAGGTCTTTTTCAGAATAAAACCAAGAGAAAGACAAAAGTTTGATATTTTCGAATGAATTTGAGTATCAATTTTCGATTTTAGATTTCATCAGTATTTCATCAATCACTTTTATATGACCTACCTAAGGAAACTATTATTTGTATTAAATATATACATATTTTATACTAATGCCAAAATGGTAAATTAATATGATTATCTTTTCAATCTGAAAGCCTGATTAGGAATCTTCAGGGGTATTAAGTTGTTTTTTTTTATGTTAGGCTCGTGTTATATTTATGTTTAGAAAAAATGAGTGATCCGTTCTTCATAGCCATTTTCCTATATTGAAAGGGGCCCATCCTAAAGGGAGGTGTGACACTCTTCAGAGAAAAAGAAAAAGAGCGTAAACAAAAAAGTTTGAACTGGACAAAGAAGTTAGGCTACAGTGGGTCAGTCGAGAATAGAGTAGCGTCCAAAAGTTGAAAAAAAAAATACAAGAATCAGTTGTTTTTTTATATACTCTTTTAATTTCTCAGGAAATCGCAAATAATACGATTTGAAATATTCTGAGTTCTGTTCAAAACTTTTGAGCGGTACCTTAGTTTATATGGGTATTGTATAATAAATTTTATGTTAGGTTCCACACATACCTCTAAATATTGTTTAGTAAATTTAGTTCAAAAATATTATTTAAGAATTTATTTTGAAAAGGCAAAGCTCTAAACAGATAAGTTTTAGGTTTAGTCTTAGAAATGACGACGGTGAACCAGAAAATAACGCAACCATAAAATCTGTATATTGCTATGTAATTTAGAACAATAAATAATATCATACATTCTCTCTGCTATCTCCTATACACTTTATTTCACTTCCCTATCTCTCTCCCCTTCTCTTCGTCTCTCCCTCTCCTCCCTCTCCCTCCCTGTCTCTCTCTTAAATCTTATATTATAAAAGCTTAGTTCTTTAGTCCCCTACAGATTTAAGCGTAGCTTAAAGCATAGTTGACCTTTTATTCGACCTCCTATATCTTATAGTCAACACTATTTTCATCCTTTTAATTCTATGGCGTGGCACCTTCTACACACCGTTACCTTTCTTAACTTACCATATTCTTTCTTAGTCGTGTTTACCAAAATAAAACCTTTTTTAAACTTTTCTATTAATTTTCTATTTAAACAAATATAACCTTCCTTCATGACACTCTCTTACATCCTCCACGGACTGTTTTTAGCTCTTTTGAATTATATACACCGTTTTTTTCAGTTTTTTTATTTATTAAACATATAGAATATATTTTCATTTTTAAAATGACTTAATGATATTCATACCATTATCTTTGATTGAATATAAGACTAGTCATGACAGATATTAAGTTGATGTATGAATAATAAAACAATATTTAGAATAATGCAACCATGGCTACAAATATACCACTACAATGAACTCAAGTCTTACAAACACCATATGTATATTGTATCAATAGCATTTCTTTAACTAAATAATTTATTCATTGGGGCCCAAATGATTGTTCCTAATATTTTATTAAACATGTCTTAGTTAAAGCAAAGATTATATTCTCCTGGCTATAAAATTTGTGAAAAATTCAATGATATATAAAAGATTTGCTCGTAATTTTTGTAATATCGTTTCCTCACTGTAAATTTGCTCCAACTCTATAAAACATGGTAAAAAATTGAATTTTAACGACAAAATAAATGTAAATTTTCTCATTGCATCTCATAATTCCTTGTCTTTAACGTAAACAAAGCTATTAAACATTCCCGGGAGTGTATATTAAATAGAGAGAAACACTGTTTCCAAAGGGTTGCGTTAAATCATTTAAGTTTGGTTTTGGTTTGATAAAGTGAATTTAAAGACCTCTGAGCTTGAATATTTACAAATGACGCATTCAGAAATGCTCAATTGTGCTTCCACATCACTTCATATCCTAAATTCTAGAATAAATTAAAATGCACGTACCATAATTTCTTAAAATAAACATTTAGAATTTAAATAGAATCTTACTCCAAGTAGATACGACGAATTAGGATTCTTTTCAATTAAAAAGGAGGTGTAGAGGTACAATAACGGAAGTGAGGTAGATAAGGGTGAGCAAAATACAACCCTTGAAGAAGTTTCTGAATGAGGCGTAATGACGGCGTCATGTACTTCATAGTGAACGTTATTATGTTGACGAGAGACAATTATATAAATTAATTAGTCAAAGCATGACCAAAACTCTGGTCATATGTACTATAAATATATGAGCAACTTACCTGCCAAATCGGCTGCAAAATGTAGCAAGTTGGCAATTATGGTACCCATTGCTAACACCAAACGTGTATATCCAGGGGATAGCTGCTTGTGTACTTAATTATGCTTATTACCAAGAACCTTTATGAAGCCGGGGCGAAAACAAATTATGTAACAAGAATGATTGTGCTCAGAGTTAGTGATGCGAACGAAACATACTTACGGGATCATTCTTTAAATCATGCCAAGGTGGTCAGAATACTGGAAATGTGTTGTAGATAAATTTGAAGAATCTCATATGTCCTTCGAGAAAGAAAATATATGTATATATATATATATATATATATATATATATATATATATATATATATATATATATATATATATCCAATTAATAAGTAAAGAATCTAATATGAATCTTGAATAATTGACCTTGTTACTGACTTTTCTGCTTCAACCTTAAAACCGAGAGAAAAATATTTGTCCCTACTAAGCTTCTTTTAACAATGCCACTAGTAAAGAAAAATATTTCAAAATTTTCAAAGGCTTTTATAAAATAAAATCTTCTTATATTATTTTTTCTGATTAAGATTTACTAGGTATGTAAAAATGACTGTAAACACAATAAGTTTGTTTGGTATCAAATGCTAAGCTCATCCTTCTACAAATAAAACTCCTATCTCCGTATTTTAAATGCTCTTAATTGTGGGTGAAGAAAATTGAATCATTAGAAAATGAATATAATATTTATACAATATTTAAAAAAATTAAGACCTTCCATTATCTATAATCTTGGCTATCTTCCTAGGTAAGAGATATTGCATTCTAAGCTACTAGTAAGCAAAGAGTCATGAAGTATTTGTAATCCTTTATGGGGATCCTTTTACCCTATGTATTTTCAACTAATTATACATTGAGATATATTCATTATATGTTAATTCCATAGAACTCTAAAGTCATAAGGTTTGATTACCTCCTTGAAAATATCGAACGGAGTAAGGCTTAAAATAATGAGACGCCTCAATATTGGACGTGTTATTGATGCAAAGCGATTTTGCCCATTAAATTTTAGTGATAGACAATGAGCAGCCAAATGTAACTCTAGTCGGGAAGTGCAATATTTGCCCTAAATCAACCAACACTAACAATGAGTAGGTATTAACAAAATAATCCCAAAGGCAAAAAAATCAGCTTGAAATTACTTATTCAAAAATATTTAGCTGGGCAACGATGGCTGTAGGAGAATAGCACAATGCTACCAAGTTTTCTCCACCTCCCTTCCGGGCAAGCCGCGTTATCAAACCTTCCTCTTCCAGCCCAATGTCTGGTCCCTTTCCCCTCCCGCCCGAAGAACCTTCCGAGCATTTAAGCTAACTACCGAATTCCGTTCTGAACTGGTTATTGATAGATGGGAGCCCATCTTGGCTTCAGATGGTTCCTGGAAGTTTACAAAAGACGAAATAAAGGAGATAATCAAGCAGCTCTCTCCCGAAGAAGGGCGCTTCACATAAAATCTACTTCCAGAGCCATGTAAACCTCTCCCAATGTCCGAGTATAAAAGATGAATTTTTTTAACCCTCGGCAGTAGAGCTTGCATAGCCCGTCTGGCGGGGCAGTAATTGCCATCTCTCTCGGTGTAGTGGTAAATCGTCGAAGAACCAAGTCTTCAGCGAGGAGATTGGTCAGCTTGAAATTCCTATTCAAAAATATTTAGCTGAGCAACGATGGCTGTAGGAGAATACCCCGTTGGTCTGCAAGTCAGTGCGGATCAAGGCTAGTACTCACCTTTCAGAGCCAAAGCTACAAACAGTTTCACTCTGGTTCCCTAAGCGAGAAAACTACATCCTGGCTTTTCTCCGTAGCTCTACGCCTCGATGGGTCACTTCGCCTACCCCTCCTCACAGAGCCACCCAAGATTCCTCAGAGTTCATGAGCGTTGGGCCCTCTTTAACAAGAAGCTCCCGTCACCTTCTTCACTAACCAGCGCCACCCGAACATCAGGTTCCAAGGTAACCCCTACCCTTTCACATTCCCCAACTTCCCCGCGAAGCTTCCAATATTAAAAGTGTATAGGGATTTACATAATGAACAGTTATTTACAAGCCAAGTGAGATATCCGAGCTTCACTTATTAATTTATCATCAAAGAACCTTATTTATACATATATATATATATATATATATATATATATATATATATATATATATATATATATAATTTTCTTGTTTAGCGTTCATTAAAACTTTATTTTCATATTGTATGTGTATCTAACTTCCTTTGGGTTGCTTGCTGGTAATGTTAACTCCAATCCCTCCGTAGCCAACATCTAAGCACTCTCAGTCAATAAACTCATTCAGGGCACAGGCCGAACGAAGTATAAGGAGTAGTATGACAACCCCTCCGCATTCGTGATAATAGGATATATATATATATATATATATATATATATATATATATATATATATATATATATATATATATATATATATATATATATATATATATATATAAGAGTCGGGGGGAAAATCCAACCACTCGTCGGCCTATTCTTCGACAATGGCCTAACTTTTTTTCCGACGGTGAGAAAAAAAGACTTCGTATAGACTAGCGAGAAACTTTAATCACGTTAATCGATGCGTAAAGAATCCTCGTATAAGTTATAAGATGAGCTCTCAATCAGATTGGCACTGCGTCTGGCGAGTTTGTCCTCTTTAGAGGCAAAAGAAAAGGCCACCTTCAAATGCGACATTTTTTCCCATCCTTGCAATAAAACGAGTAAGGATACCTAGTTACAAGCAATGTAGTCAGTTTGTGAAAAAGTAAAACGTGGATCAGGAATGGCAGTATTTCTAGGCAGCTTGGTTATCTCATTAGCCAGCTACTTACTAGCAACACCTACATATTCATAAACCAATCACTAAACCACGTCACCTCAAATATTCGCAGTAGCCAAGAACTCTCGCTTACTGCAAATAAGTCATAGCCTTACAAAATCCTTCCCAAACCCTAGGGTAATTTATCTTCTGTATTGAGCGGTATATTCAACCAGCTCGTCCTTGTAAACAGTTGAATAAGACAGTCAAATGATTAAATACCTAGCTTCTCGATACGGAATTTGGTCAATAGACAGCACTGTTAAGGTCTTTTTATCGTAAAAGTAGAAACACATTGCTTCTAAAGAAAAAAAAACATGTGATCTTTCACATTTCACACAGTTGGCTATGCAGGACAAGAATTTCTCATCTACGATCTTGGGAAAATTAAAGCATATTTAGGGTAGATAGATTTTTCACGTCGATTTTTTTACTATTATGGTCGAACCTGCGGTAGTGCTATCATCTCCTTGTTAAGGACATAAATGCACTAACAGGAAAACGATACCATCAAAGAGGCAATGACTAAGAGTACTACTTAATTCAAACGTGACGAATGGAGTCAGTTTGGGTTTTGCGATTTATCTCTTCATCTTTTGGCCAGAAGAATTCGCTGAATAAGATAAAAATGAAAGAACAATATAATTTAAAATTATAACTCTTTAGTCAGCATTCGCTCAAATCTGACTGCACTTTGGTCAACCAGATCCACAGTAATGTCTCCATAAGAGTCGAAAATCAAAAGGTTTGCACAGGGTAGAAAGTGAAATTCACCCAAACGGGTGTTCCATTAGATGCCCGTTTATCGCTCGCTTCGACTCTTTGGGCAGGATGAGTCACAATGAATATGACTTAATTCCAAAAAGAGACACCTTTTGCTCTATAGCAATGTCTCAGTGGTAAGAACACTGTTCCATCAATTGAGCAGATTTGGTGAAAGTATTTGATCCGTAAAATCGAATAACCTCTGCCACCTCTGAATCAGAAGCCCTAACCTTTCTTAGGCTCAACTTTTTTTTGTAATCTTCTTTTTAAGTGGAAAGAACAAGTTTTTTATCCTTTTATCCACCTCTATTTCAATGAGGCTACGGCGCAGACGTAACCGAATGGTCAGCTCCATTCAAAACGAGAACACATATTTCTATATTTTCTAGCGGTGGCGGGGGATGGGTCCTGTACTTGGAACGCGTCTGGCTATTGTTGTGCTTTTGGGCTTGTTCCGCTTCTCTAAAATGAAGTAATGTGCCAATCTTTGGTGAGGCCAGCTTACTGTGTATTATAGTCCTTGCCTACCTAAGAAAGAGTCTGCCATTACTCAACTATTGTACTGTGACGATTTAATGGCAACCTTGGGTCCTTTTGTACTGCACGTCACAGTCAAGCACTCTTCAAAGATCTTCACAATCTCTCATATCCTTACAATATTCATCTCAACATTTGGTATCTTCCCGTTTCGTTAGGCATTTGATGTGGTCCAAATCATGCCTTACCAGACATCCTTCCGAGATTCACACTCATGCGAAGTCTCTCTTTCGACATTACCTCCCCCTTATCAGCCTTCTGAGGTCGTATATGTGGACATCGTCGGCCCTGTATTGATAGTTTCTCCTGATTGCCTGAATCCAATCCTTTCCTTGATATTCGAGTGGATACGATTGCAAGAGCTTTTCTCCGTGTGATAGTGCGATGTGGCATACCCACGAAACTCTTTACCGATCAAGAAGGGCTGTTTGAATTTTCTCTTTGGAAGACTTCTACCAGTTTATTTGTTTTAGTGCATGTGCGTACATTAGGATATTACCCCAAATCTAATCGACTTATAGAGTGTTTCCACGGACACTTAAGTTAATCAATTAAGTGCCACAAATTATTCGATTGGGTAGACAAGCTTCCACATATGCTCCCTGGTATTCCTTGTTCATTTTAGAGC
This sequence comes from Ceratothoa steindachneri, assembly GCA_963969495.1. Lineage (NCBI taxonomy): Eukaryota > Metazoa > Arthropoda > Malacostraca > Isopoda > Cymothoidae > Ceratothoa > Ceratothoa steindachneri. Next base: position 85,113,689 of record OZ018319.1, on the reverse strand, counting down.
AATTCAAAGACAATAACAGCAGAACTAGTCAATCAAATGGCACTGCAAATGCAAAAGAACGGATTTTACTCATATACCGTATACTTACAGGCAATCGATCCTATCTACTTCTTCTCGTTTGAAAAACCACGCTAAATTTTTGTAGCATCAGCTCTGAATCTTGTACTCATGTTTTCGTTCGAGTATCAGATCCAAGTAAACTACTTTTGAGTTTATGCGACGATTCCTACTACGAATTTATACAGGGAGCACGCAAATTCTTCGTCATTTATATGTAGAGAAAGATTTTATTGATCGTTTCATGCATGCTTATTTGAAAGAATACTATAAAACATTACTGTAAAGACGCCTCATTCTTAACGTTATAATTTTCTTCTCTGGTGATGAAGTGTGTAGTAATTATTAATTTTTGGATTACACAAAATTATAAATTTTTGAACCTTATATAGATAAGTTTTGAACTATTTTAGTTTTCCATCATAAATTAATTTTATCCTCATTTACATATCTTTATGCCCATTATTACAGCATATCTTACAAAATAGTTATATTTGCAAATTTTCTAATTTTTTATATTATATATAATATTCCGAGCAAATTTATGTAGATGTTGTAAACTGTTTTATGCATGGTTAGCCTAACGGGTTCACACGGCTGCAGTCTTCAAATAGAAGTATGAATATGAGCAACGGTAAATTCACTCTTGTTAAGCTAACGGACTAAATACGGTCACTCTGCCAAAGGGAAAAGCATACCCTAGAGTTGATGTTTGTCATGCGAATTTCAGCAAGACATGCGAACCGCACTTGTTACCATTTAATTTGTCACCCCGGTGAATAAGGTATTTTGCATCTTCAACAAAAATTCAATTTGTTATAAGCAAATCATGGATATTTGTTTGCATTTGGTTCGTTGACCATTTGGTTAAGATATCTTTCTTAAAAAAGTCTAGCAATCACTTTCCAGCTTTATTTATTAATATTTTTATGATTAAAATTTACATTTGAAAATTTAAAATCAACACTTATGTATAATCGGCCGTCAGTTGCTACATACATAGCAATAAGGCCAAACACCCCAACAATTTCTTAGCATCTGATTACTTTTGCGCAAGGTTCTCTAATAATTATACTTTAATTGAAATGAGATTAAAAAATACGTGATTATTTTAGGTTTTGTTTCCTCATTTATGGAGATCTTACTCGCTTGTAGATAATTATATTGTTTATTTGTGAGGGAATACAAGATAAATTCTTGTTTGTAAATAACCGTGTAACGCTTCTTCCTATGGTAGAGGAACTCAAAGAATCAGAATTTTTGGTAGATTTCCATGCACACGATATGAAGACGGTAAAAAAATCAGAGTTATGATTGTTTGTTGATAAATTTGCCATAGTTTTGCTGATCTTTCGCATTATTACATTGTAGTAATACGTATACATACAACTGATTAGGGTTTGGTTTGAGAAGAATTGTTTGTATTAAAGAAGGACACAATTGCACGAATTTTAACCCTTAGGTTAGAGACTTGATTGATGTGGATTGTAGAAAGGTCCTTGCTTTTGTTTACTATCAATTTCACATGAATCGATATAGATGAAAACAGGAATCCGATTTAACCATTACTTAACACACTTCTTAATTTGTTTTATTAAGGCATGATATCTATGAAAAAAATCGGTACCTAACACATAACATATCACTTTAATGAAACTAAAGGTTATGCAATTAGGTTTGGCGCAAAAGAAGAGGTGAAACTAAATAAAAATAGAGTGACATTGAATACCTATAATATAGATTCGAAATTATATTAATTACGGATAATTAGTAGTGTGTATTGCTGCAGAAAAAAATTTCTCTAGAAAATGTGCTGTAAAATAAAGTTTAATTAAAGTTAAAAATAGTTAATTATATAAATATCTTACAGAAACATAAATATAATTCCCTTAAATGCACTGAAGCTAAAATAAATTCCTTTCGCTAGTATGTATATTTTACAATTAAGATGTATCTTTGAAACATATGAGTTAAATTGGATATAATTTAACAGGCATATTTAGTAGATGAATTCATTGACTGCAGTCTCAGGCATAAAGTCTTGATCTTAGCTGGTTTTTACTCTATTCCATATTCTTTCAGTGAAAAGCTATCTTCAGAAATTTCTGTGAAGATAAATATGAAGATTTAATTGAAGAAAGAAGAACGAGGAATTTAAGACTGTGACCAGAACGAGTAAAGCAGTGAAGAACAGTAAAGTTATAATCTTGATAAAGAGAAAAAAACGTATGGTACGAGTATATTACTTTATAAGGTGAAAAATATTTGTAAAAATATTTTAGAAAAATTATTCATTTTCCATTATATCAGTGATTTTTGAATAGTAACATTTTATGGGGAGGCAAATAAGGGTATATGGATACATCGCAAACAATATCAAAGTATTTTATAGCATTTCTCCTTATGCATTCTACCTACATGTTAACGAACTTATTGAAAAAATTGTATTTATGTGTCCGACCAAAACATAGCGCCAAATTTTATTGAATATAGAAGTTTTGTAAGCAATATGTTGACAAGGTCATATTTATTAAAAGATGTATATGTGGCTACTAAAAGAATTTTTGACAAAAGGCGAAAAATGAGACGGATTGGAACAATTAGAAAAAGAGTTAACCATAATATTTTCCGCAAGCAGATTTTAAATTTTAATCATAATTACTATTATATATAATAAATCAATGAAAGAAGAAATAACAGCTAAAATTTGGAAGATACGGAAATGAAATCTAAAAGAGAAAAAATAATATTAAATGAGTTGAGGAATTATATCTTGAAGAATTCTCTCTAAAAGAATGCTAACTTGAAGCATTCTACCAAGAAGATTTCTATATTCGATAATTCTACCTAAAAGTATTCTATGTTTGAGACTTGAAAGCTAAAATCTCTATCCTAAAAGCTTCTACGTGGAAGAATTCTTTCTTATGGATTGCTATCCAAAATGATTCAATTTTTAAGAATACTACTTGAAATATTGTCCGTAAAATAATTATATCTGGAGGATTCTACATTGAAGATTTCTATATTGAAGAATTCTACGTTGAAGAGTTCTATTTTAAAGAATTCGACCTTGAAATATTTTATCTTGAAGAATACTACTAAAAGTATTCTTTTTGAAGAATTCTACTTAGAAGGATTCTCGCTTGAATTATTCTACTCTGAACAATTCTATCTTGAATTTTTTTGCGTTGACGAATTATATCATCAGGAATGTTACCTTTAAATATTCTGTATTAAGGAAGGCAATTTTAAAGCATGTTATTTTGAAGAATTTACTATAAAGAATTTTACCTTGAAGTGTTTTACCCTTAAAAAAATCTATATTAAAGTATTATATTTGGTAGAATTCTACATTAAATGCTTTGACGTGGAATAATTTTATCTTAAAAAAACTTACCTTGAAGATTTGTATTGGAAAAAGTGTTATCCTAAACTATTCTATTTGGAAAAATCTACGTCTAAGAATTGGACATTGTAGAATTCTACCTTGAAGGATTTTAAGCCTAAGAATTATATCTAAAAGATCTCTATCTTTAAAATCATTATCTTGAAGAATACTACGTTCTCTAACTATTTCGGGGTGAGTTCTATTCACTGTATCCATGAACAGCGCACTGAGTTAGACATGACCTGATTTCAAAAAGTATTGAGGTAGGTATTTATATGGGCTACATATTCATATTGAGATAGATAAATCTAGTGGAAAATTATAAGAAAGGTCTATATTTTCAACAAAGGTGCATAGATGCCGACAGATCTTGCTAATTGCTGATTATTGAATTTCCTTTAAAATTCTGGTTGCGAGTTTTATCTTTGGATTTCTCTTCATTACTAATTTTTACTTCTATATCCTTCCTCCTAATATGTTTTATTGTGTTTTCTTTTCCTTCCTCGTTGTTTAATTTTTCTTACTTTTTTAGAGATTTTAATGCTTTATTTTCTTAGGTGGTTACTTCGATCGCTAGATATTCGAGGATCACCTCAGAAGATTGCACTCTTTTATTAAATTTGTGTTCTTAAGTATTTTTCCACTTCTTTATTCTACTTTTTATTCCAGCCAGTAATTCGTTGCGGTCACATTTTGGTGGAAATTTATTGAGGCATATGAAAAAAAATGTAGATTAACCATCTCCTTGTTTCTTTGTCGTTCTTGCTTTTGTCTGCAATATTTTTGTTATATTGCTCTGAGTTTTCCGTCATTTCTAATTCTTCGTATACGTGTGAAGATTCATTTAATTTAAATTCGTCCGCTTTCTCTGTGGAGCTGACAAATTCCTATTGCTCTTTATTGTATCTCTTTTTCTATAGTTCTTGTACTCACTGTTCGGGATTTTTCTTGGTATTTTCCCTTTTTTGTTACTGTAATTTCATTTGGAATCAATTAAGTTTAAGTATTTCACTCGAAGGTTTATTTGCTGGAAGCGATAGTTCCCTGAACATGCCGATATTCCTCAAGAGTCCATTGTATTATTGATCAAAGCATCCCTAGTTTGCTATGTTGGCGATGTGTACATACTTGATTATCACCAAAATCGCGATACTTGGGTTGTTTGTCACTCGGGATTGGTTTATTGAGTCTTGCGATGACCTGCTCCCTGTCACCGTGATTTATGAATAGTGTGGGTTTTAGTTCATTTTAACTTCATCAATTGATTTGTTTAAATTAGTAAGTCTCGCTTAAACTCGTTTAATTCATAGGTGTATAGTTTGTTTTGTTAGATTTCATTGTTTTTTCATGCTGTAAATTAAAGATCTATTTTCGTAGAAGTATTTAATTAAATCCTCGAAACGCTGAGCATGGCACTAGAAATCCTCAAAGATTAAAATAACGTAATAATAATAATATAGCACTCTTAAAAAAAGCATAATCAAAGAGTTTTAGAAGTACGTAACAAACCTATACATACTAGTACATACACCAACTCGGCCCTTACAATATTACGACATATATATATATATATATATATATATATATATATATATATATATATATATATATATATATATATATATATATATATTTATTTGGGTGAGTTTCCAATGTGATGGATGCAATTGGATTTTCAGAAGGAAGCATAATTTGACAATATATTTGCAAAATTCCAACCTGTAAAACACACTATTTAGTGAGATGGCTGAATTTGAATAAGTTGGTAAAATTTGGTTAAAGATTTTTATAAAGGATGTAGTAAAGACCCTCTTTACCACGATTTAACCACTTGCGATACAATATTTTAACTGATGATAGAAGTTTCACCTTTTCTGTGAAAACTGGTCGAATTTAATTTTCAAAGGAACCCAATGACGCAAAATAGTACAAGTGTTGTTTAAAAATTCCTTTATTTGCAAAAATACAACTTGGGCAACTTACTAATTACATACATGGCTGATTTAGAGTAATCGGGAAATTTCGTCTAAAGATTTTGATAAAAGATGAAGTGAAATCCCTACCTTTGTGCGACATAAATATTTGAATCAAATATTTCAACCGATGATTGAAGTTACACCTTTTTCGCATGAAAACTGGTAAGATGTGTGAGGAAGTACTTTTCCTTTAAATGCATAGAAGCGCTTCATTTTTCAAGGTGTATCCAAGTTTTTTACTTGCTTGACAGCCTAATCTGTTCTCTTGATTTATTTTTAGATGAAGAGTCACAAGCTGTTGTTATAGATAGGTATAAACATTTGTATACATATTTGCTCTAAAATTGATTGTCTTCTCTTACTGCTCTATCTTAGGCAAATGTATTGATCGCTACTTTCGTCTTTAATTAAGTAATTTTCATTTGATCTTTGAGTCATGTGTATGATTATTCAGTTATCAGAGAAATTATTAGGACAATTATACAATAATCATAAAACGTATCAGCCACAATAATCTGACGGGGCCTAATTTCAGATAGAAATGATTCATTTAAAAAATATATTCTGAGTATAACATATACCAAATAAATTGTTAGAAAACCGCTCCATAAATTCAATAATATTATACCGTCCCATGACAAATAATAAAAATTATCATTCTTTGCTTCATCAGATATTTTGTTCTAGATAAATCTTATGTTTTTAAATACTGGGAAACATTTGTTTCCATTTAAATTTCATAAATAAATAAGTATGAACTCTCAAATGAACAAGCATAGGTTTTGGATGCGAAAGAGATTTTGAGATGAAATTTATTATCTTCCTATTAAAGAAATCACCTAAAACTTTGCTTATGCATACTAGCTATTAAATACCCCTCATTCAATTTGTTGTCATGAACTTTGTAAAGTTTATATATTTAATTAGTCGATCATAAGTGGTTCATCTTTTCAATGTTTTCACTTGATTAAAATTAAGAAGATCAAGCAGTACAAGGTAATCGTGTTTAACCTAATATTTCTCAAAATTTGAACTTGTTTAAAATTTCAATTGATGATTCAAATCTGCTCATTTACTGAACAAAGACTCAGCACGATGTCTTAAATTATTGAGTTGAAATGAAAACTATTATAACCGGCCTAGTGTTTTAACTGCAAAGTCAGAGAAGCGCAGTAAAAGAGACAGAGTAAATTTAAAACATCGCACAATGATATTTAGTTTTACTTTTTCAGAAAGAAATTCGATCATGAAAGACAAGAGCTCAGAATAACGAACCTGAACTCCTGTGCAGATGAAATTTTGCTTTATAATTTGTTTGTTCTTTATTGGTAGTATAAGAAGCTAATCCATTTTTCTCTGACTGCCTGCCCCCCTATGTATTATGTATTATATGTATATTCATTCATTAGTGTCCCGTTTAAGACCAAGTACAATGCAAACTGTTGACTAATGTCTTTTCCCTTGCGCTTGCAAATAATAGGTAAATATCAATATTTGGTGAGCGCCATCCAAATATTTGAATATGTCAAAAGTGTTTGTAACGCTTCTAATTAAATGTCATAAAGGTGTTCCTTGCATAATACTAGATATTATTATATACTGGACCTAGGACTATGTATTTAATTGCGCCTTATTGCAATAGTTGTAGTAAAAAGTAGTGCAAGAGAAAAATTGCTGTATTAATAAGCGGACTTTAATGAAACTCACCACTCTGTGTGTGGCAAAGCTTTCAAGTCTTCTAAACAAGTGATCTAGGTATACTCCAAAATTATATCTATAAATTTAGGGATAAGTGTTATCAGTCTATAAATCTTTTTGAGATGAGTACTAGTTAAGAGAATTTGATTTAATTCAGCTCCGTATTTACATATGTGTAGCTCGTATTAGTACTTTTGATTTCCAGGCTGTAGCACAAAGATGAGGTCAAAGTTAAAAGAAATATATAACGAAAGTGAAGTGAGTTTTGGCCTAATTTAGGGAGGAAATTACATCATAAGGACGGATTATTGACACATTTTTAAATCTGAACGAGTTCCAATATTGTTGAACGTAATAACTTATTTTTAGAAGATACCACTAAATGTGAGATTAAACCTTTCTTGAAGCGGCACTGATTTAAAATAATTTTTTTGGCGTAATTTAAATGAATCAAAAGCCTTTACCCCCCACGAGTTTTTCTCATAAAACTTTTCACCTCTCTCTGTTGACTGTTCTTGCTTCCAAGAATTTGTTTATTTGAATTTTGTTTTATCTCTCCTTAGTCTTTATCTATGGTATAGGATAGTTCTAATCACATCAATGAAAATAATAATATACCTGTTTTCGTTAAGATTTTGAATGATAATGCGAAGAAGAATTTCACATAAATTTGTCACTCATTAGAATGATCACTAAATCTTTTGAGAGAAGATTGATATGATTGCAATACTTTCACATAAATTTGTCAATCATTAGAAGCATCATTAAAGTTGTGAATGGAAGATCGATATGACTGCAAAATATGTACTGTAATAAAGAGTAGTGATTGAGATACATAGTTTGGAAGTGAGGATAAAAAGCAATAAAAGAGCTGGTATGAGTTCCATCTTATTGACGTTATTTGGCCTCGAGCTTCTTTGGAATGAGGGGAAACCTACTCTTTATTTAGACAAAAAAAAAACGAGTAAAATTTATAGGAAACGAGTAACAACCTTTAGAGAATGTAGAGTAGTAGGAATAAAAAGCATTATTAATTGGAGATCACGTATTTGAGATATTTTTACCTTGGTTACGTCTATTGTTCAAGTAATCATAAATAGGTTCATTTATAATATTAAGGAATTATAGTATTTTTATTGCTATAACTTATGGAATTTACAGGATGTGTTACTTATTTTATATTAACAATATATTTTACTTACTTTTATTAATTTAAAACAAATCGACTTTGTTAATTTTATATTTCAATACTTATATTAAGGTTATTCACCATATCCTTACAAATATTCCTTAAATATTCCATGTTTTGAATATTTTTTATTTTTAGTTATATTGCACTATTTTGTTTCTTACATATTTTAAGTCTGGAGAAGTTTCACATTGAGAGTAGAATTTTTCCGTAGAATTAAGATGGTCCTTTCTTAAAGTTTTCATTCTACTGCTCCTTTATGAAATGATAGTTGCATTGTGGGTCCATTAAAGATTGTTCGGAGCAAACTCTTACTTTGGCCTTGTATTCTCTCTTGTTGTGGTCTTCAATTGTGTAGCAATTAAAATTTGGTATTATTGGGAAGAATTCTTACTTCTTCCTCTGTTTTGGGACGAATTTATATAGAATTCAAAGATCTAGTGGGTTGTGGTCTTTGAGGCCATCTCTGATTCCGCAAATTCATTTGAAGTACATTTTGGTACTTTCTTAATTTCTAGACATTATACATTTTTGAGAAGCTCTTTCTAGTTACTTGTTTTAGTGTTGGTGGTGAGGATTGGGTCAAGGTGGAGGGAGAATATGGTGATCTGAGGGACTATCAGCAGGTCAACATTTGTATGATCGGGGTTAATGCTCCCTTCTCCTCAAACTCTACTGTGGCACACTTGCTCTGACACTTTCCATACTATACCAAAGAGAGGATTCCGTTTTGCTTGGATTAATAGTGTGGCTGTAACAATTAGTAAAATATAAAGTTCGTTATAACTAAATTGTATATCCTTAAGAGGTTTCGCCCATATACTACCATTAATAACTTATAGTTTACCTGTAGGGAAAAATCTGGCAGTGTGGGTAGAGTCCTGACCCAGAATGACCTGCCAACTTACTGAAGTGTCAAGAAATCAAATGACACGAAATGGACTATGGACAAAAAATATGTTAGAAAAGACAAATTGTCCGTAAGATTAAATGCGTGAAAATTTTAAAAAGTAAGTTGAGATGGGAGAAGATTCCTGGAGGAAATGGTGTCTCTTTATTCAGATAAACACACAGTTCTTGTCTATACATAGATATTTTCGAGAGAGCTTTTCATCTTTTGAACCCCCTACCGTTGTACAGTAACCGTTTTTCATAACCTGATGTTGTAGAAATGTGTTAATATTAGTGAGTATTTTTAATTTATTTTTGTTTTCCTCATTATTATTTTTATTAAAAGTACTCTTTAAAATGTTATTTTTTTAATCATTCTATTATAGTTTATATATTGACTTTCCTAAGGTTTAAAATATAAATTTCATTTCTAATAAATTATAGTCTGTGTGTACTACGAAATATTCGGTTGATTTTGCGCTCGGTACAAAGACTACAGGAAACCATTCTCCTCCGTGGTCGGTCATCGAAGGTAATTTCAAATGCTTTCGCAATAATTCAGACGGCAAATTATAAATCACTTTCCCCCAAATTTTAACATGACGGGATTTATATTCGATTCTAACGTTAGAAAAAGGCCGTTATATTTAGGGTTAACTTGACTTTTTCTCATTTAACTTGTATCAGGAGGCTTTAGGCCGCAAATGGAAGTGTAGAAGGATAGCGTAGTTTAATTCATTCAAAGTGATAAATAGCTACATGGGCGGTATGTTTAAGCATGATAGAAAATGATAATTCACATATTACTGTGATTATTCTAGAGCCACGCCCAAAGTTTCCGAACACCTTACAAGTTTTAGAAAATTAGATAAATGCATGTTCGTAAAGTTTTCCTTTGGCTATAAATATGAATATAACAGTAAAATAAGAAGGAATTAATAGCAATAAGTTATAATTGGCACATAAAAACAATAATGAACAAAATACAAAATTTGCCAAAGCATGCTGTTACATTAGCAACATATAACAGATGAAACTCTTTAAAAACTACACCAACATCAAACTGAAATAGGAAGCTCAGTAGCGTTCCCAAGATTTCTTGGAAGTAATAAAAGTATTTATTCTTCTAAAAATGTGTTCTAATAAGATGTAACACATTAGAAATGTGATGCTGGCCCACTCCTTGGTAATGAGTACTTTTGATTGCTTATTGGAGGGTGGGTGGCGACGTCTTACGGCCTCTTTTACGTTTTTTCACAGCTTTTTCAGTCGAAACATATCTAGAAAATTAGGGGGCGAGGCTGCCATCATGATTTTTGGGGCCGAGAACCAATGTAGGTTTAAAGCAGACTTGTAACATGGGACGATGTCCTGAGGTAAAATCCATTCCGGGCATTTATGGGTAGGTTTTGGGCTCCGGCTAGGATGTAATCTCGCAGGACAGATGAAGAAGAAATATTAGAAGATGAGAAAAAGCTACTGTTTCAAGGATGCATTCACACGGGACTTAAATGAAGAAATATTCCTTGAGTGTACAATCTCGCTGCGTAAAGCATTCCACGTTTTAATTAACGATGGTATAAAACACCCTGAAAACTCTGTACAACTAAAATTTATAGCCAAGTCATTAATATTAAGAGCAAACCTTGTCAGGCGAATTGAATTAAAAGAATCAGGTAGAGCTGCGTGCAAATGAGGCATAAATGGTTGGCAAGATTTACTTAAATAGGCCGAGAGTATCGTTCAAGGTTAGTTAAAGATGAAACAATAGAAAATATAATTTTATTTAGAAAGATTAAAATAAGAATAATAATAGACAAAAGTGAATTATTTAAATTGAGATAGTCTCATGATAACTATTATGAGGAGGGAACCAACCTTCCGATGAGGATAGTTCACGGGACGAGAAGATAAGGACGGCCTTGAGGTGCGGACTGGCCTCATCGGCTACAGAATAGCCCGCATATTTGTATGCCCGATTCAGAGGGGGAAGGTGGAGTTGAAAGAAAGTAGTCACAATCTCTAGACACCTTAATCCGAAGGCAGAGTCGATTCATCATTTAGCAGCAAGGGCGAGACAGAGCGGTTCTTCTACTCCTCGTCATCAAAGGTGGGAGGAGGCTTAGGACGAGTTGGCAGGATTGGTAATATGTTCCCAACGTGTTCAGAAGTCGAAAATTAGAGAATGTTCGAACAGGAAATGACTCATCCATTGCCGGATACCATAACCCGTGGTATCTGATAAATGGGTGAAGCAGAGGTTGTTCTTTTACACCCCTCCCTTCCATACGATGAAACTTTTCTGAGAGAGATGGAAAAAAACAAGGGAGATCGCAAATTTGGATAGATGAAATAAATGGGACCTGACCTGTTTTCGACAGGCTTACAAAAAGGTTATGATATTCATCTGATCAAAAATTAATTTAAATGGGTAGACAAAAAAAATGAGTTTAAATTAAGGACAAAATTATAACTTTGTTTAAAAGGGTAATGAAACAACGACAACCCCCACCCCACACACTATATTAAATAAGGATCTACAGGGACAGAGTAAACAAAAAGAGAATATTAATGACATGATTAGCTGACGGATTTTCAGGCGACCTATAATTTAGTGGTTTAGCCATCATTCTCGGCTAATGGATTGCGCTATACAATATTCAGTTCCACTTATATACCGAACTTTGAACTGATGTTGTTGGAGTATCAAAAGCCATAACATTATACGTCCGTTCTTGCTCTTAGTATTTCAGAGGTACGATAAAGAGCGATGGTCAGTCTCGACAATAAACTCTTTCCCTATTAAATACATACTAAATTGGTAATATTCCGTACTATAGCTAAAGCTTCCCGTTCTATTACCGAGTAACTACGTCTACGGGGCACTAGCTTTCGGCTCGGGTAAACAACCGGGTGGCTTTCACCTCCGTCGGAATATTTGAGCAGCACGCGTCCAATTTCCTCGTCACTCGCATCCTTCCTGATGCCGAAGGGTATAAAAATATTAGGGAGCCTCAAAATGGGGGCGGACGCTATCTTGCCCTTGAGCACATGGAATCTACAGTAGCTTCCGGATTCTATTAAAGGGGATCTGGGGATCTATTCTGAAGGAGGGCACTTAAAGGGGCAGAAATAGACGCGAAGTTAGGGATAAAGCTCCAGTAAAAGGAGGCCGATTCCATGAATGATCTCAGCTGTTTATTCGTGCGGGAAAGGGGCATCTCGACAATCGCTCTGACCTTTTCGTCCTGGCGGCCCATCTAATTTTCCGAGCGAACAGGCTCAATAGTAGGGACGATGTTATTCTCAAATTGGTCAGAGCAGCCGGGAGTCTCGCGGATGACATCTTCAAATCCCTTTTGAAGTTGCTGCAGCTGACCCTTTTGAAGAGACGCTAGGCTGGAGAAGACATCTAGCACGGAGGATGATGATTTCGGGGTCCAGGTAAAGATGGGACGGGGTAATCACTATCATGTTCAATGCATACTACTTACACGACATTGAAGGGGTCAACATGATACACTGCTTTTAAAGGCGACTCTTGAACGAGGGCTAAAATATTGTTGATACACGCACGGCGGTGATATCTTTTAAACATATTGATGTGGAAAACCCATCTCTCTAGGTGATCTAATCAGGTAATCCACTGGTCCTTTAGCTCTATAAGAGAAAATGGGCCCTCCGACTGGCTGAGGAGTTGGTTACTCTCCGTGGGAAGTAGAAAAAGCACCTCCTCACCAGCCCTCAATCTTCTTTCCTTCGCTTTTAAATCAAAATAAGTTCGATACTTCTCTAAATTTACCTAATCATTTTAGTACGAGATGTCAACACATATATCGAGGCACTTTCGGAGGCCAAGGTGATACGAATAGGAGGATTGGATTTCGTTATCCAGACGAATATTGGTGAAAAGGCCCTTTAAAATAGCAAGGGGGCCTCGAGCATTACAGCCATACAGTAATTCGAAGGAGGCGAATCCTAGGGTCATATGGTGGATTTTACGACACGCAAACAGTGCGACGGGTAAAACCGGTGCCATTATCGGGTCTGTTGATACACAATTTTCTAAGGATTGCTTTCAATGTACCATTTAGCTTTTCGCAAACTCCATTTGCGCCTGGGTGGTATGGGGCGGTAAACAGAGGTTTTAATATGTTGAACTTTCCAACATACTCAATAAGCTCGGAGGTAAAGTGTCTTCCTCGATCCGACAATACCTCTTTAGGTAATTCTTACCCAAGAAAAAATGGAAATGAGGTCTTCGGCGCACGAAACGCTATCATTGCGCTTAAGGGGAACTGCCTTAGGAAAACGGGTAGCGAAGTCTACCAAAGTGAGGACGTAACTGTGTCTTTCACTAAACGGGGAATGAATGGGGCAAATAAAATCAATACCCACACAAAAAAAAGGTTCCCAGATGATCGGGCTTTTCTGATGGGGGGCTGGCGTAACGCGCACTTTTGCAGATGTCCTTTGGCAGACATCGCATGTTTTGCAGTACTCTGTAATTTCTCTGGCCGCACCTGGCCAATAAAAATACTTTAAAACCCTTTGAGAGGTTTTATTATGACTAAAGTGACCGGAGAATAAACTATCGTGAGAAATCTAGCGAACTTGGGGGACGTAAGAGAGGGAAGCACACAAGGTGTGTGTTTCAGGTTTAGTTCCGTAGGAACATTTACGATGTAAAAGCTCATATTTGAGAAGGTATAAGATGCTTTTTCCACTACGAGAAGACTCTTTCTTCTGAGTCCTTGGCTTTCTCCCAAAGAAGGAGAGTTGCGTACCCCTTCTGTGCCCGGGAAAAATCCTCGTTCCGGAGAGTCTCGATCTGCGGATCGACGGGGTTTTCTAAGGGAACGGGTTCCAAGGAAGCTTCGGAGGTCTGGGCACGAATTACCACTGGTTGTGGTACTGGGTTACTTGTAACCTGGGGGCTCTGACCAATCAGTACACAACAAAACTTGATTGAGGCTGCTATCACTTCGACCCAACCAATCAAATACTCATATTCGATGTGGCATTTGACAATAGGGAAACGATTCGCTCGGCCGAGGTTTTCATGGAGCAAAGCGAACTTTTGGTGGGAAGTAAATTCTCGGATACCACGATGCATGCGCATCCAGTGTCACGTACAAGGGTGGACACACGGCATCCGTTTACGGCTCCATTTTCAAATTTCAAGAGAAAATTTACTTACTGACGAGAGGGACTTATTAGTATCTTGAAGAGCTGTGGGAGGAGCAGGAGTGGCACTAACTTGGTGTACCTGATGGGAGGACCGCTTTTAAATTCAGAATTTCGAGGACAGTTCGTGCGTATGTGACCTTCTATTCCGTAGGTGAAACGGATTATCTGCCTTCTGGGGAATAAGGACAATGGTGGGGGGGTTGGTAATTATGTGGTAATGTCTCTTAGATTCGAAGGAGGGAGGTTCCTTGGTTTCAAGTGGCCTTGAACTTTCACTAGTCTAGGGTTATTTCTTGGAGGAGGGCTGCAGTCATTAATCTTAAATTTGAGAAAAGACGGGGAAGGCTTTTTCATCCTTGGGATACAATATATGGCTACTTGCATAAACATCACCCTCTTCTAGTCATTCCTTAACCGTAGAGCAGCGCTTTTCCTTAACGAAGGCATGGATTTCGGTGGTCAGGGAAGCTAAGAATTGATCTATTATGACGAAGTCCAGAAGGGCTTCCTACTTTTATGGCACTTTTTACGCATCTATCCAAAATTGGAGGTGTTTCTGGAGGGTATACCCAAAATGGCGAAAGGGCTTTACCGGATCGGATCTTTTCGTGAAGGATACGGGCACGGCAGCTAAGAGGTTAGACTTGAGGGTAGAGTAGTCCACAGTGGACTCTGATGGAGGGCAAAAGAAAATTCTCTTAACTGAGAGTTTAGGAGAGGGAGCAATTTAGCGGCATTATCTACCTCGATGTCGCAATTTTTTATTTTAAAAATCTTCCCCTTCTTTAAAGACGAGTAATATTACTGACAGGCACTGTGGAGTTTCGGTCCGTAAGTTAATTGACATTGACTCCAATTGATTAGGGCTTAATTTCAGTTCGTGCTGCCTTATTCTCTCACGTTCTTCCATTTCTCGTTGTTCTTTTCTCTCTTTACTCGCTCTTAGTTTTACTGCTCTTCTCTCTTCAGCTTTTCTTAGTTATTTTGCTCTCCTTTCTTCAGCTTCTCATATTTCTTGTTCCTTCGCTCTTCTCACTTCTTCCTGAATATTAGCTAATAATTCTCACCCGACAGGCACAACGACTCTCCTTGACTCTTGAAACGGTCAAACAAAGAAGACATCTTTTTGGCTTGCTTGCTGGAACGTAACACGTGAATTGGGTAATTGACGTCGCGAAATTAGTCAGGAGTAAATTTGAGGCCTAACTTTTTACAAAAAATTAATATTCAAAAATTATTCTACTAAAAGAACATATTACTTGGCTGGGGATTAACTCAAATATTCTGGTAAATGGAATACACAAAAACACAGATAGGGTTCCAACTAATAATCAAAATTTTAAATAGTTAATAGACTAAAGTTCCACTGATCTACAACTAACTTGAAAGTACTTCGGCCAAAATAGGAAAATAAAAAACTTCAATAATGAGAGGGAACTACTAAAACTCAAAGGGGATGTAAATCAAATAAACTGACTTACTATGTAATAGAACTCATACACTTGACACCAGTTTATATAATATAGAAGTAATATATATATATAATATATGTTGAGGTACAACCACTTTATACCATACACTACTTCTATATTATGTGGGGGGGGATACATAATCACTTACTGCCTCAACGCTTGACGATATTTACTTGAATAGGCCTATAGTATCGTTCGAAATTAATTAAAGATAAAACAATAAAATTTTATATTATTTACAAAGATAAGAATAAGAATAATAATAGGCAAAGGGGAATTATTTAAATTGAAAGATTATCTTAATAATTATTATGAGAAGGGATTCTCAAATGCAATTAATTGATTAATGTAACTAGGCTCAGATCGAAAAGGGTGAACTTGACAATACTAATAATGGAGGGGGTTTCAGTCTTACAGGTAGATGACTTCGATGAAGGTCCTTCTTGCGATAAGGCGAATGGGGAACGATCCGATGAGTCAAGTGGGGCACGATCCGATTGAAGCAGGTGGGGCACGATCCAAATCAACCTTCCGATAGGGATAGCCAACCTTCAAAGAGGACGTTCGACGGGAAATGTGGGTTTACTCGTAATTCCACTGGAAGAGAAAACATCTATTTCCTCAAAGGTAATCGATGGAGATTTTCTTCGATTCGATTAAACGAAAGGAGACTGTTAAGCAAGTTCAAAGGTTTGCTATTCAAAGAAGCTACTAATTGGCTTGGGTAGAATCACCACTGAAGAAGGCTGCTGTCTGACGAACGCTCACGGGACGAGAAGATAAGGACGGCCTTGAGGTGCGGGCTGGCCTCATCGACTACATAATAGCTCAAGTATTTGTATGCACGATTCGGAGGGGAAAGGTGGAGTTCAAAGAATAGAGTCGCAAGATCCAGACACCTTAATCCAGAGGCGGAGTTGATTCTTCATTTAGCAGCAAGGGCGAGACAGAGCGGCTCTTCCACACCTCTTTCGTTCTGCTAAAACGGCTTCAAGGCTGATTACCAAATCCCATTTTAACATATAAACCGTCCCAGACACCTTTGTTCTCATTATAAGTAGAAGTCTTTTATAATAATGACTAAAGCGTTCGAAATTGTTTTTCATTTTTATTATTGGGCTAAGATTTCGGGCCTTACACTACATAATACCCTTCGTCATAGAACAAAGAAATACTGAGCGTACAGTCAGCCGTATATATACAAACAGCTGAACTTATATGATCCGCGGACCAATTGCCGGGCTTTTTTTTTACTTACCTGGCTATGGGAGGAAGTATCAATTGGATTAAAAGGTTCTAGGTGCAAATATTTAAATTATTTTTTTTAAATAAGTACAGAAATAGATATAGATATTTACAATTGTAAATATGACTAATAGAGATAAGTCATATTTACAATTGTAAATGTCCTTTTTTTCCTGGCTCGGTTACGCCACCATTTTGATTAAAATATTTATAATTTTTAACACTTACACTTTTTACATTTTTCAAACAAAGACGTCGTTCAGAATTTGGATGATTGAATTTATATGTTCTTTCAAATCCTTATGATGCCGTTAACAACGTAGAGAATTTAGGAAAGACTCAGGTATCCAGCTAACCTTGCCGAACATTCTGAGGTGCAATGCAGTCGTCACAATAAGGTGCAGATAAGCACTCCATTAAATGGCAGGGCGTGCCGCTAGTGTATCCAATTCGGAGACCAGAGAAAGAAACCTGAAACCGTCGCAGCATTGGGGGTTAGGTCCATGGGAACAGTTGGGGCTCAATGACACTCAACATTAAGTTCCCTTCGACCGTCTTCCTTTTTCTTTCCCAGGCTCATTCCTCGCGATTTTACACATGTTCAGGAACGCAACAGAAGATAATTCCGACATCTGCTTTTCTCGCCAAAACCGTAGCGTCACCTCTATCTCGAAACAGGAGATGCGGAGATTCCAACTCACGGAGAACACTCGTGGCACTGTGTGAGTCGCTCTAAATCATTATCCGGTTTCCCAACCAGGAAACGTCACATTTTCCACCTTAGCGAATGGTGTATTGCAAACAGTTCGGCCCCGAAGCAAGATGCAGCACGTGACAGAGCCCGCTGACTTCAAACACAGTGGATTCCGCTTGGAAACGAACCCCCTATTGGGAAATGGAGCCATCCCTATCAACTGTCACGGTTTAAGCGTAACACGGATTATGCTTCTACTGGGAGAAACACCAGGCATCATAACATCCAGTTGCTTCGGTGCACTAGAAAGGAACGTGGTAGAATATCAATAAATAATCTTTCTCTCTTCTCTAATCGGATGTGGCAGCTTTGTTGAAACAAAATTGGGTTTCTTGTTATTGAGGGCCGTTCTGTTTGGCAAGGAGCATGAGATTTATTTATATATCTTTTCCTAGTTCGTTTGTTGGGTCTTCCAAAACAAATATGTGGGATATTGTAAGTTAAATATCAGAATGGATGATTATAACAAATGTTTAAATGTCACAAAGATGGATCACCTGCAATTCTGTCATCAACTTTTATCACATAGAGACAGCAGGCAGGAAAGACTGTATACATACAGGGTGCGGGGGATAATTCGTCACCGTTGACAACTCTGAATTCCATACATGCTTATTTTCTGGCGTCGGTTCTTTATTTTTCCAATCATAATATACAAAGTTGGCCATATTCTGTGAAGGAAACAATAGCATTGCTGAATTCAATCCTCCAAAACTTTTAAAAAGGCAAGTTGTTCTGCCTGTGTTCCTAATATGAGCTCCAATTGGAAGATATCCTTCCGCTTGCGTGTCAATCTGAGGAATGGATAGAAGATCAAGTGAGCGTTGTTTTATTTAAGCTGCAACTAAAAGAACTCACAAATTTGTCACGGAGATCCAAACCATCATTAACAGCGATCCAACCACTCAATGAGGCCCATAACCAGGAACGAGGTAGTGTCTGAGTCTCTCCTCACACAGTTAGCCCGAACAACGTTTAGAGGAGGTCGTGATTGAGAGTGACGGCAATTTTATTGAATAAAAGGAAAAATAAAACCCTTAAAATCTTTAACATTTAGCTTTACTAATTATATCTATATACATTAACTCTTGTTTATTTTATTTTTTCTTAAAGTTAGGTGACAAATTAAATACCTCACCATTTATATTACTTATTTAGGAAGCTACAAGAGTGTACACGAAATGTAGTACCAAAATTCATTCATAAAGCTTGCCGAAATAATTTTCAAGTGACTCACAAAGCACCCTTATCCCGTGCTCTTAAAAAAAATTAGCTATCCAGTCCAATCTATCCCATTCGAATTCGCCCAATAACTTTCATTATGTAATTATAGTTAGAATTAGACATCCCTTGACATCGCCACCAGGTAGGCTTGTTGAAATGATCTTGATTCTAAGTTCTGTTAGTTTCTCTCATGTGAATATTTCTGAATTTCAGCAAAACGAACTAAGCGAAAGCCAACTTGATATATATTAGAAGAACATCGCCAATATCTACATCTTTTCACCGTATGCTTTCTCTGATTTCCAAACATCTTACTTATCATACAGCGAACTTTGCCAAAAATCTCTTAGCTACTGAAAGTCTCACCCAGCTCCACTTTACGGCCAAATTTACCCCCAAAAAGTTTTTTGTTATTAGCACGAGCTATGGTGCCGTCCTTATTGAAATGTAAAGAATGTCTGGTGTTAACACCAAGAAACTAAGAGAACATATCTTCTGTCTGTTCTAATTAATAATAAAACATGCTTAATGAAGAACTTTACTGACGTCTCGTAATGTTTTATTTCAAATCTGTTACCTTCATTTGAAACTAAAAATTAATGGCAGAATTATTCAATTAATGGTAAAAAAGTTTTTTACATCCACAATGTGGCTTTGCCCTTTTCCTCAAGCCTTAATAATGAGATAATTATGAGATATACTTTGATATGTCAAATAAATAGAAATAAATTGTAGTATATGTATATCGGCCAAATGATCAATAACATTAATACTCGTTATAAAGAGCGCACTGGCGAATAGGGTAACGAGCAAACATTTTTGAAGTATGTTATCATGACTATAAAATGTACATTTAGGATAAAAGGTTCTGTATTCTCATTAAAGCTCAACAAAGACAAATCTTATGTAACTAGTATTACTGGAGGACCATTAAATATTTCAATGAGGTAATGTTATTCACCCACAACGCATATACCAATCAAGTGATATATATATATATATATATATATATATATATATATTTTTGTGAGGGAATATTTAAAACAGAGATTTTCTAGCAGAATATAATCTATCTTGATAGAAATTGTTTGAAAAAAGTCGAATTAACAAAAAAGGAGGTGGTGTCCTATTCTACATCAAAGAAAATCTCTACCCGATGTAATTAACAAAGCCACAAATCGCAAACATAGACACATCGTATATATTTCTTAAAAACAACTACCGGACGAAAATAGTTCTTGCTCTAATATATAGACCCTCAGCTCAGCCAACGCAAAGCGACAGCGATTTCTTTGAACAAATCAGCGAAATAAATAACGCGCACGATACCGTAATTTTGGGCGATTTTAATTTACCAGTACCAAAGTGGCGTGAACCGCTATTCGCTCATTATGGTAACGAACTCTATACTAAGTTACAAGAAAGTTGACTAACTCAGTTTGTACTATGCCCTAATCGTGGAAATAATATACTCGACCTAATTTTTGCAACAAAAGAAGATTATTAGAGATTATTAATGTCGGAGAGGAATTTAGTAATAGCAACCACCTTGCAATCACATTTACTATAAATTTCAATCAGAACTATATAATTATTAGCAACGAAAGAGTTCCATACTTTAGAAAAGCCAATTTTACTAAGCTCAGAACAAAACTTAAGCAAAAGGATTGGAGCAACTTGCGTGACATAAACGATATAAACGATAAATGGACATTTTTTACTAGCTCGTACTTCAGGGCTGTAAAAAAATGTATTCCTTCAAAAACGCGTGTTTCGCCACACGAAATTAACCTAAATGGTGGAGTAGCGAGATAGCTAACTTTCTACAAGACAAGAGGAATGCCCATATTAGATAAAAAACTTCACGCGACAAGACAGAACGCGCCAAATATTCAGACTTACAACGTAAATCCAAAAGGTTAATTAAACAGAGTAAATTGTCCTTAGAATCACATTTGGAAAATCAAAGTGGAACAATCCGAAAGAGTTGTATAGTTATATACGACAAAAGAGAGAAAAATCTATCGGACCGCTAACTGACGAGAGCGGAAACTTTACCACGAACGATGAACAAACAAGTTGTATTTTAAACACATTCTTTACATTAGTCTTTACTTCAGAAGATCTTAGCGAAATCCCAACACCGACAACTATCCAAATAGATTACAACAAGGGGTTAAGTAGTATCACCTTTACAGAAAGAGACGTACTGAGTTGCATTGAAAAGCTTAAGGTAAATAAGTCACCCGGCCCGGATACGGTCTTCCCTCGAGTATTAAAAGAAGCCAAAAGTGAAATAGCCAAACCACAGTCATTATTGTTTAATTATTCGTTAGAGACCGAGACTATACCCGATGAGTCGAAGCTCGCTAACGTAACACCAATATTTAAAAAAGGCATTAATCTCTACCTCGTAATTATCACCCAATTAGTTTAACCTCGGTCGTTTGCAAAATGTTAGAGACACTTATACGCGACGAACTCGTTAACCACTTGAAAAGACCCTCCTCGGAGACGCCCAACACGGCTTTCGAAAAAAACTCTTCTGTCTAACAAATCTATAAAGACTTCTTCAATGACATTTTTAATGAATACGATGAAAGTAAAGCAGTCGACATAAGTTACTTAGACTTTCAAAAGGCCTTCGATAACTTCCACACAAACGTTTACTAACTAAATTAAAAACACACGGAATTGAAGGCGCGATACAAGGTGGATAGAAAACTGGCTAAGTAATCGTAGGCAACGCGAAGTTATAAATGAAAAATCATCTAGCTGGACAGACGTCACTAGCAGGGTACCTCAGGGGCCTGCTCTTGGACCAGTTCTTTTCTTAGTATACATTAACGACTTAGACGAAGGCATTTCACGGCATAATATCGAAGTTTGCTGACGACACCAAAATCGGGAATTCAGTACTCCTAACGCAAAGATTAAGGAAATGCAGAACAACCTCAATAAATTATCGAACTGGGTGCAAACATGGCAAATGCCTTTTAACACGGACAAATGGAAAGTGCTCCATATCGGATACCAAAATTTCAAAGCAAATTACTCATTAAATGGTACTCAACCCTTAAGCAAATTACTCATTAAATGGTACTTAACCCCTAAGCTTGAGAGTAAAAATATCTATCGATCTAAATCCCACTCAACAATGCTCAGTCGTCATTAAAAAAACGAATAAAATAATTAGATTTATTGGTAGAGCTAAGCTTGGGAGTAAAAATATCTATCGATCTAAATCCCACTCAACAATGCTCAGACGTCATTAAAAAAACGAATAAAATAATTGGATTTATTGGTAGAGCTAAGCTTGGGAGTAAAAATATCTATCGATCTAAATCCCACTCAACAATGCTCAGACGTCATTAAAAAAACGAATAAAATAATTGGATTAATTGGTAGAGCGTTCGAATATAAGTCTAAAAATACAATCCTTAATCTCTATAATTCCTTGGTCCGTCCCATTATGGAATACTGCGTCTAAGCCTGGTGCCCGTACTATCAGAAAAATATAGTGAAATTAGAACGAGTCTAACGAAGGCTCACTAAAATGATACCAAGTCTAAGGAATAAAACCAACGAAGAGCGACTTAGAGAACTGAATCTCTTTCCGTTAAATCACCGTAGACTAAGATGGAACTTTAATCAGGTCTTTAAAATTATCAAAGGCATAGACAATATGGACTGCAATATATATTTCACTATCGACCAGTCAAATTACACGGGAGAAAACGGTTGTAAAATTATAGGTAATCATTTTAACTCCCACGAATCTAAGAATTTATTTTTTAATCGATTCGTTAACTTATGGAATGGGCTTCCTCGTAAAGTAATAGACTGCAACACCGTAGATACTTTAAAACGCCGTATAGATAAATACTTTAAATCAAATCCTCGACTAACAGCATTTTATAGCGATTAACTAACTCTCGAGCACTCAGGTGTCAGGTTAACCCAATTTCACCTAAATAAATTTCACTTTGGGATCTCTCCCATGTTTCCTCTACACCTCTCTCTCTGACAAGACATTGTGTTGATAAAAAGAAAAGGAAAGATCATGTTCTAAGCCTAGATGAGTAAGATAATTTGATTCTACATCTATAAAAAATGTAAATACGTTTCTGTCATCTTTTTCAGCGCACATAAATCCTAGATATATATATATATATATATATATATATATATATATATGAATAAATACATTTAAAAATATCCTACAGAAAATTTGCATCTCCAACGGTACTAGCAGTTTCCAATAAATCAAAAAGTTTTAAAATAAGAACAGAAGTAGTAGATGGATCTAATAGATAATTAGCTTCCAAAATATAAAAATTTGTATGTTTAAAAAAGAAGAAAAAAAGGACATGTTCTAATATAAGATTATTAGGATAAGTCATATTTTTTGTTCATTTTCTTGTATATATTAATGTGTTCCTGTTCTCCTGTTGAAACTTTCTTGTTGCGTCTATTTTCTTACACTACCAGGTATATATTTTCACTATTTCAAGCCCGAAAACGAGTGAGAGAGGTGGGTGGGGAGAGCCTTTATATTTACTATTCTATGCCTTACATGAAGTATTGTATATAGTTAGAATTTAGGATAAAAATAAAAGTACTTCCATTGTAATGGACCGAACGGTCTCTTAAGGTTTTTACTTCTCTTGTAACATCTGTCTAATGAAAGATGTATTATCTTCCTCATTATCTTTTACCCCAGGCAACCTAGTTGTTTGGACCACAAGCTCTGTTGTGGCCTGTTCATCTATGTAACTCTATGTAACATAGTTATTAGTTATAGGAGAAAAAACATTCTAGTACATCAAGAAAACTTCCCCTGCGTAGCTTTATAAGAAGTTGTAATAGAGATATTAATGTAAAAATCTTAAGATACTGGCTACAGTCAAAAATGAACAAGTAATTGGGCTTTGTGAATTCTATTTCCTAATGGTATTAAAACTTTCAGTCAATTTAGATTCAACAGCGGTCTACTCATTTAGTCAACCCAAAAATCTGTGCTCGTTATAAACTATAGTTAATGTAACTACCAGCCTAGTTTATAAGTAAATAAAGAACTAATGTCTACTCAAAGCGAATTATTAGGCCTTTTTCATATTCCCTTTAGATAAGTCACTCCTTAAGGTATGTTTGAATATAGCTTGTTAATACTTTCCTTAAAATTCATGTTATTTGCTTTTTTTCTATTAAATTGTCGCAAGTGTATTTTATTGAGTTTCCCTTTCTTTTTCTAATTACATAATTCTTTGTACTATTTTTAGCATTCTGTTATTGGATAAGATGCTATTTGTATGTTTCCTCGAATCTAATATTGATTTTAGGGTATTTCTCTCCCTT
Source organism: Ceratothoa steindachneri (assembly GCA_963969495.1). Taxonomy (NCBI): domain Eukaryota; kingdom Metazoa; phylum Arthropoda; class Malacostraca; order Isopoda; family Cymothoidae; genus Ceratothoa; species Ceratothoa steindachneri. The sequence goes on along the minus strand of OZ018319.1, from coordinate 85,089,247 downwards.
AGTTAAATTTTAGGATAATTTTTTAGTTTATACATATAATTTTATTATGTTTATTGGTGGTTGTATTTTTTGATCTGTTATAAAATTTCAAAATTTAGGACTTGAAGATGACTTTAGGCTTGAAAAGGTGGCACATGAATAAAGGGCTCGAAAACTCTGTTATGAAGTCTAAAATAAAAAGGCCTAACTTCAACCTATTTTTACAATAAAATCACATAAAATGAGAAGATAGTTTATTACCAGGTTGATAATGCAGGGTAGTTCCCTTTGATTGTTTGAATTGAAAATTATTGCACATAAGATTTCACAACCAGTAACCGTTTAAAACCTTGCCTCTATTTTCAATGCTCGAGTCCAAACTGGGAGACCGAACTCCTTAAAAAGCTCTAATGCAGTTATAGATTGTTTAATCAAGGCTAACGTTAGTAAACTACGAAACTATATCAAAGACAGCAATTGTGAGTTGACTAACATAAATCTCAGTGACATCTATAAATGAAAACGTATCCTTCACGTGGTTATCATTAATAAAAATAGGATAAACTGTTTTTAAAAACTTAATTAGATATATTTAGAACAGATAAAATTGTCAAATTGGATAGAATCGAATGTTATCTAATATGCATTATACTTATAAACCATAGAGCACACCAGGCTATGTATCAGACGCAATAAAATCATTTTTATTACCGCCTGAGTTTTTTTGTTATAATATTGAAACTTACTCAAACTACTATTGAGTATTATTTCAAGTGCTAGCTTATTCACTAGGATCAAAGAAAATTCTGTTTATTTGTTTTTAATGGGCAGACCTATTCATTAGAGCCACTCTTTTACCATTTTTAACTTTTCAAATTACTATCCTTTTGTCTTTTGAAAGTTTTTAGGTCTTGAAATTCTTTTATTAAAAGCGTAATCAAACTTAATTCAACTAAAACCGCGCAATGATGAGTCCTATTAATTATGTAAAGAAGTATTAAAATTATTGACAAATGTAGTATTATTAAAATAAATTTCAAATCTAGTAGGGGAAATGAAATATTCTCAAAGATCAGTGTTTGTTTATAATTTATTTTGATAATGTGGAGCTTTAGGTAAAGTTTATAATTCAAACTAACTCGGTTGATGATTCAAGTAATTAAATAAATTCTGCCAAATATGAACGATTTTTAAACGGTAACTTGCAAATATTCTTAATGAGAGCTTATGTTTTCATGTAGCTTAGAATCTGTCACGAATAAAAGAACCTATACTGGTGTAATCAAAGTTACCAAGACTGCAGCGCGAAGCAAGCAATCATTAGTTCTAGTAAAAGTACAAAAGTTTTTTAATAAGTTTATTTTGTACTAGATCTTCTAATTTAATAGACCTCGCTTAAAGTTAGAATATTCTTTCCTATTAAGCACAGTTTTAAGCGGAGAAAATAAACGAAAAACTTCTGTTTTTAACAGTACAACAAGTAAGATAGGGCAAGCTTCAGTGTATTTTTCTTGCTGCACATTTTTCTTACTCTCTTAACACGTACAATCATGGCCATCTTTATGTTATTAGGTTGAAGTAATTCCAAACTTCTTTCAGTTCAGTGCATTATAGAACATACAGAGATGACTCACACATAGTATAACCATTATTAGGTCGCACTTTAGATTTTAGCCCCCCAAACATAAAACAGCATAACATAAAGTTTACAGCTAAAATCTAAATTAACGTCAACTGTTCATTTTGAATATCATTATAAAAAACAAAATAAGTTCCTATTCAAATCAGTATATAGAAAATTAAACATACACTGGCTTAGGAATGAAATTTAATTCTTTTGTTCCTGCTTTATATAACAAAACCAATTTACATTAACTAACTCGTCTTTACAACATTTGTTTTATTTATAAGCTTTTTGTGACGCGTTGGATTTCCTTTTTAAATACGTTGTGGGTAATCGACTTAACACAATCAAAGAGCAAACATTTTCTAAATATTCGTTTTATATTAAACTTCATATGTTTTACAGTATAGATGTAATGATTTTTTAGATAAAAATCTAAAATCCACTTAATTTCTGTATATAAATTAAATTTATATGTAGTGGTATACTTATAGGGAACTTGTAGGTTACGATATTTTTTTAGACCAAATGGTCGAATTCCTAACAATCTCCGTCGACTGTTTACCTTTAATCTTCTGGCGACTATAATTGATGTTAGACAGAATAAGCGCTAACTAAATAAAAGGATCGATGAGCAGTTGGTTGCCACCCATTGAATAGATAGACCCCTCTCTAAGGTTTTTCAATCAAAATCTAACACAGGTCACTTCCCTCTCTAACTCCGAGAGGAGGGACGGTGGGCAGCCTTAGGTCCACCATTAACCAGTTTCCTGCTGCCTTCCTTCTGCAGTCTACTCGATGGGGGCCGAGTAGGGAGGAGAGGAGAGGGAAAGAAATGATATACAATAAAAAGAGATAGAAAATCTAAGTTGATCTTCTTCCTTTGTTAGAGGGATAAGAACATCGAATGAAATATTGTCATTATGTGGACATATTTATTAAAGTGCTCTCCAATCCAATCATTCCTATTTCTAATAAGATTCCGATTTCTTTATATGAGTGGTTGCGTAAAGCAACTTATATATAGGTTAGGGGAAAGCCTTCTAATGTTTGTTAAATTCCAAGCGTTCTTTCATTCTTATATTTATTATAGTATTCGATGACTGTATTATTTATATATATCGTATTTGTTTTGTTTTTGTCTATTTGATGTCACTTATTATCGGTTTACACTTTGTTATCTCAGTTTAATTCACTATTTACACTTAAAGTTCCATTGCTTTGTTGATTTTCTATTTAATAAACACATTTCTTTTACCAATTTCTTTTTATTCTAGTGCCTGAAATTTTACTAATAAATTTTGAGTTTACTGTTTCTGTCTTGATTAGGTATTCTTAATCATGTTTTAAATCTTGTTAGGTATGTAGTCTTTATCTTATGGATTAATTCATGTTTGTTTGATTTTTAACTTTATCGAGATAAGTTCCTTTACGGTGAGCTCGACATTTACAAAATCAAATGTATAAAATTGTTCCTCTAACATTCCTAGTTAAATTCTTCCGCTGGGAAATCTGGAGCTCAAGTATGCATCATCTATGCTGAAGATGTTTTTTGAGAATACTGGGGGTCTATTTGCTTCTTAATAATTTCCGCTATTTTCTTGATATTTATATTAAACGGGACATTATCTATTGCTTTGTGTACGGCTTTTTTTCTTCTGTGCTCTCTTCCTCTCCTTCTTGTGTTGGTAATTAAGTATAGTTTTATTTTGTATACTTTGAAGCTCCTTTTTCTTTGTTTAGACACATTTTTAAATGGAATCGGGGGGCAATAAGTATCTCTATGCCTAGAGGAGATATATCTTTTTTATTTTTTGAGGCTAAAGACTTTTAAAGTTTATAGGAGTTTTAGGAGTAGGGTTGCTTTTTTTCTTCTTTCAGTTCTATGTTGATTTTAGCCAGTAAAGGTAATCTTTAGTCACAGACTTTAAATTTGTTATGATATCTCTGGATAATATCTTCTATATCGATATCAGCTATTTCTTTGTCTAGAAATTTAAATTAGGAGAATCTAGCTTCTATTTCACATTTGGCCTCTTTGTAATCCTTGTATACTATGTATCCTTTCTTTCTTGAGATATTCGCAAAGAATTATCTCCAAGCTGGTATTAACATAGGCAATTTTAGAGATTGTTTGGATGCTTTTGATCTCGCCTATATCAAATGATTTCCCAACATCTCTCTGGAGCAGATCTGTGTACATGTTCTCTGCATTATCAGATTTATTAAAATTAAGCATTTCTAAGATAAAAAGAAAAACACTGTATTCATTCGCTGAATCAAAATCGCTCTCTGGTCCTTTTTTTGTTGTATGTGAGTTTCAATCTTTGGAAATTTGCTATTTGATCAGAATGGTAAAATGATGTGAAATATGGGCTAAATGATTGATGTTACGTAATCTTAATCTCTTTCGTCATATATATTTTCTTAAAAAAATATTTGAATATTTTTCAATTTCAAAAATTGTTCTTTCCAATTAAAACCGTGCAATTATTATTGCTCTGCCCTAAATTGGCCAGAAATGCAAGGTGATAGTTGTTAACTGTATTGCATCAAGGAGCCATATATTTGGCTCATTATTGACCTTAAAAAGACATTAGGCCATCCAATTATGAGCATTATGATTGTTTATTGAACAAAAATGGAGCAATATTAGTCAAGGTATTATCACAATTTCAGTGTCCAGCATGCAAAAACTAATTTAAGTTGTCGTGAAGAACAAAGAATATGATTTTAAATATTTGTTGCGTGCAATAATTGAATCTATCATTAATAAATTTGGTTCAGGTTCTAAATTTTATATATATCACTATCAAATAATAATATAAACATATTAAAATAAAATTCTATGTTTTATTAGTTATGGATTTTAACTTTCTTACATGAAAAATATAGTAATCTCAAAAATTTTGGCCATGACTATATGTGATATAAATAGATAGCCTTTAATTGAGATCGGGTTAGAGATATGTATGATATAAAAAACTATTATAGGTTCCTTCTAGGCTGGCGATATAGTGAGTTTCATAAGGCAACGATTCTGGTGGATTTGAGATGCTATACTTGGTTTCTTAATGGTAGGCGATCTGATTGGCAAGCAGGGGACCAGGTTTCAATGCTAGTAAGTATAATTTGAACTTTCCTGTGGCGGTATTTCTGCCTACTTAGGAAGGATTTCCTTAATTGTGCTGTTATTTGCTCGCTTTGATATTTGTGTCTCCCAATTAAACTTTCCCTTGCCTTACAAACAACTCATGTTTATTTTCCTATATACTCATTCACGTCCAATTACCCTTTCTATTATGTATATATTGAGATGATAAGGTTTGTGATAAGCGTATTTTGGTCCTTGATTTACTGGCTTGTTTTTTATGAGGTAAGCAATTTCTGGGGTGAAAGATAGGTAGTAAGTGGTTCTTCGGCCCTGTTTGCTTATCATTTGATATGGTTTGAGTAAAGTGGTTGAGTGCAACATCTAAGGTGAGAAATTCCGTTATTTGGATGTTATCGAGTTTTCTTCTACCTTTTGAGTGATATTTGGCTGGTTTGCTGCATTGTAACTGCTGTAGGTTTGCTTGTGAGCAGGATTGTAATAGGTGTGTGTTAAAAGGTTATGAGAATGTGGATGTGGTCAGATGGAAGTTCTTGTATAATTTCTAAAATTATGCGAAATTTTAGAATCCGGATTAAGCTAGTGATATGAGCTTATGTTTTTTGTTGGTTGTGCTAATATGGGCTGAGATTGGCTTGTTCATGAGTTTAGTAGGTTTAGTGAGTATAGTTTTTGTGGTCATCACTCAAATCCACTCTTAGATTGATATGCGTGTTTGTAAGGATTTCTCTGCGCGAAATTTAATTTCGTGGGGAGCTACTTGAGCTGGATAGAGACATATATATAAATATTTACTTTAGGTTATAGGTGAAATTATTTAGTTATTTTGGGGGACGGGGAGAATTTCCACTTTGGAAGCATTATTAATCAAGTGGCGTGTTTGAGGAGTAGTGTTTGTAAAAATGATGCGCCTATGAAGTATAGTTATAAGAACTTGGAAATGGGTTAAGTGTGCCCTCGGGAATGGTGTAGTTTTATGTTTGGGGGAAAGAGTGTAGAGCGAGGAGTGTTTCTTGTATAAGAAAAGAGAAAAAGGTATGAGGGTTCAAAGTTATGAGAGACTGTGTACAACAAACTGTCCATAGTCATATAGCTTGAGCCGTAAGTCCTATATATGATATATGGTTTAGTGCACCGCCTCGTATTCCGGTGTGGTCTGAAAATGGGTTTTAGAATTCATTACATTTCTTGTTCGTTCTTCATCTGAATCGGGAGAGAGCACTTCATATATAAAGTTTCTGTTTGAATTCATTGGTTCTAATAGGATGGTCAATTCATTTGGTTTCATATTAATAGCTTCTTACGATTTTGTTTTTCTTTCTCTATGATTTCAAAGTTCGCTGTAATTCTCTTAATATCCTTTTAATTGTGGATGCCAGTGAGGGGCTCCTAAAATGAGCTTGACCTAAATTGATGTTTCTAGTATCGTTTTTTTAAGTAATTTGTAGTTCAGCCAATGTTAACTTCTTATAGAAGTCCAGGACATGAAAATTGGTATACTACGTGGATTTAGTTTCGTTTTTTTGTTCTTGTATAGAGATTATATGAGTGTCATTTTTTATTCTTGTTGGTAAACTTTGAACAGTTACTCATCCATTGAAAACTAGAGTTCGAAGCAAAACACTCAAATAACCAAAAGCTGATATAAATTTTCTAAAATAATGATAATATATTTGAGATCATGATCATGGTTAAATAATTTCAATTGCTTATTGCAAGTGTGTAAGAGGGAAGTGGTGCAACTTTTTCACGATACACAAATGGATAGCATAAACTTGTTTGTTCGTTGCTAGGAAGCAAGTGAGCAAGCAAGACCACCAGGATTGTGCATTAATTCTTAATCTTCATATACTTAATTTACTTATATATTATAAACTCGCTAAGAACAAGCCAAATTTAATTTGTAAGAGTCAAATAACTGCTTACTCTTTTGCTATTTGATCCCTTTTATCATGTTATGTCATAATGAAGAAGAAAAAGATTAAAATGTAAAATAAAATGTGACATAATAACTTAACTCCATATATAACGGGTGTTTCAATAACTTGGAAAAATTTTAAAGGTGAGTCAAATTTAAGCGTCTAATGATATTTTTCTTTTTATTTACGATTTAACAATTTCAGACTAGGCAATTTCAACCATGGAAAGATTAGCAATCGAACAACGTGTTAAAGTTATCGAAGCCTATTACGACAATGGATGTTCAAACAGAAACGCATTTCGGGCACTTCGCGATTTTTTGGGTCAACATAATCGACCAATCGAGAGTGCAATTGGGAAAATTGTTCGTAAATTCAGAAAACGGGGTCGGTGGCAGATATGAAAACGCCATTGCATGCTCGTTTACGCCGTTCAGCTGAAAACATTTCTGAGGTGCGCGAGAATGTAGCCGAAGATCCAAACACCTCTATTCGTTATCGCGCGCAAGAATTGAACCTCTCCACAACAACGTTACATCGAATTTTGACAAAAGATTTGTCTCTATACGCTTAAAAAATTCAATTGACACAAGAACTGAAGACTGCTGACCAGTTGAAGCGCCGTACATTCGTCAATTGGTTGCATGAGCAAAGACAAACCGATGATGATTTTTCGCAAAATATCATCTTTAGTGATGAAGCCCATTTTCATCTTGGTGGATTCGTTAATGAGCAGAATTGTCGCATCTGGGGTGATGAAAATCCCAGGATGATTGTTGAAAAGCCACTGCATCCACAAAAAGTCACTGTTTCGTGTGCATTTTTTGCTAGCGAAATCATTGGGCAGTATTTCTTCGAAAATGACGCCGGGAATTATGTTACGGTCCCAGCCATAATTCAGATGTCATTTCTTTATATGAATATCATTGAATATTTGTTTTTTTTCTTTCATTTTATTCTTAAATTAAGAGCTTTTATCATCTATTAAAATCTTTTAGCTCAAATTTTACGGTGACGCCCAAGCACTATCAAACTTACAAATCACATGAAATTAGTCTAAAAAATGCAAGTAGGGAGGAGGCAATGCCATGGTAGGGAAGATATTCTCGTCTGAATGAGTTGGTCTGCAAGGTAAAATTATTGGAACTGCAAATGCGGATGTGTCCCTAACCTGGTACAACAACCTGGACCATCCAACAGTGTTTATGCAGGACAACACGCCATGTAATACTGAAGAGCGAGTAAAATACTCTTTCGAACAAGAAGATATAAGGTAGTGAAGTGTTATTTTTACAACCATGACCTGACCGCAATTTTAAGAACCTGGAAACAAGGTTCGAGACCAGCACTCGTCAACTGTGAGTGATATATGAACTAAAATTGAGAAAGATTGGAACAAAGTAACACCAAAATTTGGCAAGAAACTAGGTAAGCCCTGTCGCCTTCACGCCCATGTAATAGAAAACAAAGGATACAACACATATTAAATACTTTATGTTTCGTTGTTTTTAAATCTTGGTTTGGTTCTGGTGCATTTGCTTGCTAAGCAATTCTGGGAATGATCTTTCTTTTATTTTGCATGTGTGAATATTTTATTTTGTCAGTTATTTAGTATAATTTTTTAATATACAATTGGATTAAATAAAATCGCAATCAAATATATTAAATATATGCATTTATGTCCTATGAAAAAATATTTTTCTAAAGGTAAAATGTTCTCTTATTTTGTTACTGTTCTATTTATATGATAGTTTTCTCCGTGAAGATGGAGCATCTAATTACTCTCATCTTCCTGGCCAGATTTTAAATGTGTGCCAGAAACACAGGCTCTATCTCATATTTCCTTCTTACGAGGATATATATTCCTTTGCAGCCTTTAATTCTATTGCTTTTTGCGGTGTCGTACGATAGCCAATATATTTTAATTCTTATTTTAATGTGCTCAGTTTCTGATTTTAGTTACGATTTGATTATCTCTACTTCCGTCTTAATTGTCTTTTGAGTTCCTTTCGGGTTACTCCCTAAATAATAGCTCAAGTCTTCTACTATTTCTTCTACACTTATTTTTATTGAAATGCTTTTGCGTAAGCAAAAATCTGTACTTATTTTGTGTGCTTATTCAAATCCGTTCTTGGGTTAATTGATGTAAATAGGCTGTTAAGTGAGATATACAAGGGTTGGAAAAAATAATGGAAATAGGTAATATTTAGAAGTCTTAATTTCGGTGACGTTTAGACATAAATAAAAAGACCAATAATGCATAAATCTTATCTACATACACTGAATACAACCAATACTTGATATACTAAACAAGAGTATTACTTTATTACAGATATATCAATATGTGTGACGAATCCGACTTCCAAAGAGGGAAAATTGTTAAATTGCAAAGGGCTGTAGCTTCAGTATCAAAAACTGCCTAGTTGTTTAATGTTTCAAGAGAAATTGAGTCTAAAGTCATGTTGCCTTACCAACAACATGAAAAATAGGCTCTTGAAAGTGACAATCATGATAGAAAGCAAAACTTAGTTACAAAGACGGCAGAGTTTATAACGATTTCTTTAGATAAATTGCAGAACCATAGTTACTAAAGAGAGTTCAATCAACATTTTTAATTCCGCTATCCAGAAAAATACAGATGGATAACGTGGTATAGCTGCCATTGCTTGATAATTTATTTCCTTTATCAAGATGAAAAGTGATTAAAATTAGGCAAAGATCACAATAAGTGTACGATGGACAAGATAAATAATGTCGTCCTTACGGACGAATCATTTCTCACGTTTTTATTTGTTCATGACGAATTTATGTGTTGAAAAAGTCTCCAAGAATCCTTCAATCCAGACTGCCTTATGATACCTTGATGCATGGAAGTACTCTTTTTATGGACTTTAGGCTATATCGTGTATTCCTCCTTATTTTGCGATACTAATAAATGGTAAGTTAACTTCAAGGACTATTTATCAATTTCCAGTGACAATTTTATTCAAATATATGGTGGTGCCATCTTTTAGAAGAACAATCTGCCAATTCATGCATCTAAAATTGCTAAAAATGGCACAAAGAGCACGAAGTATTATATAAAAAGATGTAGTTAGCTCTGTAATCACAAGGTATCAATATAATCGAACATCATTTGTTAGCCTTTATTCCTCGTAGTGTCACCATAAGTGAGGGACAAATGAAATAGGTTCAAATAGTCAAAACTCATATACAATGGTTTCACACTTGATTCTTCGTCTAAAAAATAAAATATCATGTCATATGATACACAGCGAAAGAAACGTATAAGTATCGAGAGTACGAATACAGAATCATATAGAACTCAAATCGGTATTCAATTGCAATTGATGTTAAATGGGTGACTCAATGGAAAATATGATCATCAATCAATGAAAGTGAACAAAATCATTTCATAAATATCAAATATCTATTTCAGTCTTAAAACTAAAACAAATACTGTCATTGCGAACAGAACTTTACTTACTCCCTAAAAAATAATTTGGTAGCGCCTTAGCGTGTGTCCTACCAACTAATATATTTTCTTTAGCGTGCATCCTATATCAGAATTGCATCAAACCTAGGCAAAAAAGAAAATAAAAACAATGAAAGTGAAGACAAGGAAAAGGATAGAAATTTTGAATATTGAAAGTAAATAAATTCCTAGTGCACTTTTCCCCTTTAAAATTCCCTCCCATACTTCATCTAAATGACCCTGAATGTGATGGCTAAGTGCTCTTCATTCTTTCTTCATTGTCATCTTGCTTTCTAGACAAGTTCTTTAAATTTGTTGCCTATGAACCGAAGTATTTGGATGAATCAAATTTATTCGAAGGTTTACAGTTTCATGTACATACCCGATCGGGCAATTCTACGATAAGCGAGCCATTAGTAAGAATGACTCCATAATCTACCTGCTATTGCTTCCCTTTTAATGATGGGTAACAAAGTTGCTGAAACTCTTTTGTTAAAAAAATAGCGCATATCATTGCCTGACATAAGTCAAAGACACAATGAATATCAATACGGTCACCATGATTTCGACTATTGATCATATTTTTAGAGTCTAGTATAGATGTTGCTTGGTATCCGTTCAAAATCTGCCTACACCTATATTTGCGCCGGCCACCAAATCTTGTTTCATGGATCTTAACTGGCGTGTGTTTCGTTCAAACAATTTGAATAATTCGACCAGTAAGTGAAAGTAGCAGATGAAAATCCTCTATATCCTATAACTTGTATATTGACGACTCAATGGATCACAGAAAATGAGTTCAGCGATTCCACAAATGGTCAGGTTGGAATGTAATTTTCCATTTAAATCTGTATACGAAAAATAATTATTGCCTTTTTTCACGGAACTGATGGCTATACAACCCTTACTTCTGCATCTTTATACTAGCCAATCATTCCTGGTGACTCTTTAGTATTAAGTAACAAAGGTCAATCGCACATAGAGACAAATATTTAAATCTTTCAGTAAACCTCTTTTACCATTTCTTGACCATTTCATTTATATACAATATTAGGGTACGACCAAACACTTCAAAAGTCAATCTAAAATGAATAAACATTCAAGCCTAATTAAATTACAAATTTTCATAATTTTTAATTTCACTGAAGCAACATTACTTTGGTTGACAACGATCAACGATGTTTTAAAAAGGAAAAATGTGTATGGGATAGATAAGAGAGATAGGTAGGAAAAAGTCTCTATAGAAAGAGACGAAAATGTACCAGTTTGGCTGGTAACCTCAGTTGTTTGCCTCGTTTACTCTCTTGTTTGCTTGATTACTTAAATATATGAGTCTTGCTTTCGATCCTTTGCTTTCATTGATAAACCTCTTCTGTAAGTTAAGAGAGCTTGTGGCTGTATTATTCCTCTTTTTATTCATTTGATTATTCACTGTTGTTAAAATTTTGTCATCTTTCGATTATTTTTCTATTGTTCATTTTAACTTTTAATGTCATTATTTTGTTGACTACGGATTTTTTTCACCTTAATTTTAATATCTTTATTACTTATAAATGGGGTAGATCGCTTGTCGCGTTTTCAGCTGGCTACTTGTGAAGGCTTGTTTAAAGTTTAAATCTGGTAAGTCTTCTCTTCGAGTTTTATTTGTTAGGGAACATTTTCTGATAACTATTGGTCTAGCTTTTGCCATACTTCTTTTGCACGTTGGTGCAGCGTAATATTTTTTGGTTCAATATCAGTAATTTAATAAAGTAGTATCGATGGAATCCTGTTGAGAAGGGTAACATTATTTATAAATCTTGTTGCAGATTTTAAAAGTCTATATATTTTTATAAAAAATGACTAATCGACTATTTTATGTTTAACCAAATACAGATATATACAAAGGTAGGACACAAAAAGTACCAGGACTCACGCTAAAGAGGCACCAATAATTTAGTCTAATTTAACAGAATCTTAGGTCGATGGGACTTCTCGTATTAGGTGAGAAGAAATCTCCATTGGGTTAGAAAACGAGTTTTTGCGATTTCTATTGGTCGTTTGTAAAGTCAAACTTAAATGAAAATATATATATAAGGTAGTGTACATTATCTGAGGTGTAAAAATGATTGATTAAACACCAAATCTTCAAATTTAAATTTGAATCATAATAAAAGAGGGATCAATTTGCAATGAATATGAAATGATCAGGAAGTACATAACTAAAATACAAAGGATGGCTGAAGATACAATCAAAATGTTATATAGAGAGCAGTAGTAAAAATATTGAACTCGTATCTCATAAGGTTAGTATCTATTGAATTAACAGTAAATCTTATGATAAATATCATGTTCTAGAAATACCCAGATATGTCTGATTGAAAGAATTTAACTGATACCAAACTTAATCAGAAATCTTGCGGTGGTAAACTGAGTGAGCTGAACTTTTACTCATTATTGTGAGGATGAGAATTAGACTAATCAATTTCCAAATTCTTGGCGGGTTTTGATAGTGTAAGAATGAAAACCTAATCTATTTGGACTTCCTCAAAATAATATAGAGCATTGTGGAAGCTTCCCGCCTCAAGATTTTATACAAATATTAAAATTCATCTTTAGTGATATAAAATCTTACCCATTTGAGATGAACAATTCAAAACGTTTGCGGCCTTGAATTAGAATGTTACACATAAATATAAGGAAACTTGAATTAAAGCCCAAACACTTTCGTAAGAGTATAGAGTGTGAAGGCACCTATGTATAGGCGTACTCTCGATATCGCCACTGCAATGTAGATATGATCATACCGAATCTTATCATACAGCTTCATGTGCTTGTGCAAACTAACGTAATATCTGTCCTTGTTATTTCATTAAGACTTCTTGCTACTCTCTACCCTTCATAATTTAACAACTCTAGTTGCTGACTTGCGTTTTTGATTTGAAATATAGGCATCTTTGATAGATGGGGTCTCGTTTTCTAGGTAAGATATACGGCCCAGTTTTTATCGGTTAATATACTTGAATCATCAAAGGTGAGTTTTGCTTCAGTCGTTAAATTGGCAGCAACGAGAGCGCAGTAAATATGTATATATGTAGATGATCAATATTTTAGCTTCCGCAAGAAACAGTACTTTGATGAGAATTTATTCCTGTATTTTAAATATTAAAAAGTTATTTAATGTGAAATATGTTTTTATCTAAGACTTGGCGTTGATAAAGAAAATGGAGATTGAGCAAAACCGTTCTTTGACCTCATTTAGGCGAAGTCATTTTGACTTATATCAAATGAACGAATATAAATTTGAGTGAAATATTAACAAGGACTTAGATTTCATTGAATTTAGTAAATATTCTAGTGAGGTATTTTTTTTACAAGGAAAAGCCACCAAAATTAAGATATATTAATTAATATACTGAAGTATTTGACGTAAAATCACTGTTCGTTAGGATAAAACATTAATTGATATTCTATGATGAAATAACAGCATAAGAATGTTACAATTTTATTATATATAGAGCCTTTCAATTACCTGCCATCATTCTGATTTCCATAGTCCACATTTGGTCTAATTCTGTGGTCGTAATCTGCATATTTGATTGATTGCAGAAATCCCTTGGGTCGGAGAGACTCTCTGAGGAGTCGGCCTATTTGGATAACTAAATTATTTTATTTATGAAAGTTTAACACCTTCTTTCACCCTTTTCCTAATCTAAACAAGCGTGAAAAAAAATAGTGTGGGGATTTAAAAAAATGCAAAAGATGACTCGACAGAGAACACACTTTTTCTTGGGGCACTGGGGTCGAGACGGCCTGCGGGTAATCAATGTTTACGTTGCAGTAGGGGCATTGTACCTGAATGAGTGGAAAACAAAAAATAACAATGAGTAAATAACTGAAAATAATAATAACAAAATAGTTTGGTAAGAAAAAAAATTCCTACCAACTACAAGTACTCAAATTTACACATTTTTAGAATCCGCTTTACATTTGTCCCTAACTATAGTCGTCTTTGTCAAATCCTTTTTCCTTTTCGTTGGTATTGTAAGGAAAGATAGGGTAAGAAGCTTTTGACTACGAGTATAAATTTTAGGAAAATAAAATTATTCACTAATGAGGATGAGCAAAAATTATGATATCCATAATATGGAAAAATGCGTAGAACAACATCGACTCCCATCTCTAGCAAGCCACCTTAATCATGTGGATAAATAACATTGTTACGAGAAAGAAAAAAGAGATAAAGGAAAAAAACAAAAAAATAAAAGATTTCTTGTTTACCCTCCTATTTAGAAATGCCTCTAAGAATGCCTTTTCCTAAGGGAAATTTGAAGTATCTCACATTTTCCAGTTATGTTTTGAATGGATCAATAATCAAACGATACCTCAATTTAATTTATTCCAATTGAAAATTGAAATATGAAATTGGCTAAGAACAAATAAAAAGATGCTTATAAAGTAAGCAGCTTAGGAAATTTTGAAAGTACATTGCCAAAAATTCAAATAATTCACGGGCTAACCCTTGGGAGGATCTTGGCAATTATATTATTCGAAAGTAACTGTAAAACAACATAAGAGTTCCATTCCCGTTAGCATCGGCCTAATAGTTACAATATTAGGACCAAAACCACAAAAAAGCAAACCGAGGATAATTATATCTCTATTAAAGTAAAAAGAGTTCAAATATATAATTTAAATGAATGTAGAGGAAGAAAGCTCCCGAGGATATGTACATAAAACAATATTCTAGAATTAAAAAAAGAGGACTGAAAATTCCTTTTTCGAAATTGGTTTAGCCCGAACTAATTCACTTAGTGAAAAGTTCCTACTCATAACCTTACTTACAATGATTTAACAGACATAAGAAGCTAATTTATTTTCCGTGACGATTTTCTCCTTTGGGATTTTTTTGCGACCTTCTAGCCTGTCTGCTCCAGTCGGTAAAATACGAAGTTAGATCGAGTTTGAAATTTTATTCATTTAAAATAAGAATTAATGGCAAACTTTTCCTTTAATTTTAAGCCATCATAGCTGTGGAACGTCACCATGAATGAACCGTGCATAAACACATATTTGGTTGGGATGCTGTCCTCTTCTGGTGAACAGCTTTTGGAGGGGGAGGGCTTTTATCACCCCAGTGAGATGCCCGAATAGAATCTGTTCTCTGCCTCGGGTGATCGCTTTTTAGTTGCATGCGAATCTACATCTCACTATGTGGGTCGGTCGGTCCCCGTTTTACTTTTTTTGTTTTTGTATTAACAATTCAGAAGATCGATGATTATACATATTTTACACACATGGAATCTCCGTTAGATTTTCAAACGGGCTAAATTGAATAATATAGGATAGAATACGAAAGCAAAAATCTCTTGATTGTGGCAAGGCATGGGATCACTTCCTTAATTATGTGGAGATAAAAAATTGTTTCAAGAAAAGTTCTAATAGAGAACCAGGAAAACTGAACTGTAAAATTTACATGGGCCCTTGAGATTAAAAATAATCTGCCATGCTCAAACACATGATAGCTTTTGTAAGCCACTAACACGTGAAAGGTTAAATTATAAGCGCTCTCATTCCAGCCACCAAAATTGTTGTTGAGTGCTGAAGCCCGAGCATAAAATATTCATCTCTAATTTATTGGTTAGTAACTTTCTGATGTCAACATTATTGAGTATAAATGGAAGGTGTACCCATGAAGTTACAAAAAAGTAGCCCAATGACTTCATTACAACCTACAAAGGGGTACTCTGTATTGCCTTTGACACTTGTTACCTAGTGGAGTTTTATGTCTTCTCGACTCGAGTGTAAATTAGAGAATCCCGGTACTCGGTTAACTTAAACTCTCTAACAGGACCTAGGGAAGTTATTCCTGCTCTTTTCTACCTTCAATCGATAACGAGGATGGCTGTTTTCTCCCGGCGCGACTGCAAATTAAGAAAGCCACAATACTGGGTTGAATTGAACTTTCTGACTGGGCAGTGGGAATTTGGTGTGCTTCTTTTTCGTTCCCTATCAGTATGATTTTCTACGACTATTTCCTCATTTTATGTCTGATAAAAGGAATTGGAAGACTTTTTAATGTCTGAAAGGAGTAAGGGACACGAATTGAGGCGCCCCGGTTGTTGGCGCGAGATTAATGTTAAATTTCGTTTTTTCCCCAATAACCCCTTCTCTGCTTAAAATTGGCCATCCCTGATCTGTAGCAGTCTTTGGGTACATAAGGCTCTATGTACCGTTTATAGTAGGTGGATTTTACTGCCTTTTGGGCTGCCAGAAAAACTACAAATCGAGGCTTTCGTCTTTGTGTCTACCACAAAACTCCAGATCTTGGCCGCCATATCTACGATTAGTATGATCTAGTAAGGAAACCCACCCTTTCGCCTTGTATCTATAGTTATTTGGTTGAGAACTTTGTTCTTTTTGGATAAAATGGTCCACCAGGAACCTTCTGGTCGCTGTGGTTTATTTTTCCAGGTGCGAACTCCATTCATTCACGCACAACGACTGGAGGCATAAAAAGTTAGGGAGCGGCTGGAGGAGAGATAAAACCCACAAAACCCCATTCTTTTTACTGATTGTCGCAGCATTTTGAATTTTCGTGTGTATAGATAAGCTCACAAAATTCCAAAATGCATCCCTATAAATGAAACTTCGGCGAAGCATGTATTATGAGAGGAGGAAAAGGGAAGAGGAATTCGTTAGCACCAGTTGTACTGGTGGAGGAGTTTCTTTTATACCAAATGGTACGACAAATGTGCTTTTTTTGCTATCTTCGGATCGCCCTCGAGCAACTCTACCTTTGAAAAGGAAATAGCAACCCCCTGTGCTTTTTTAGGGACTCTTGTAACATTTGGAGTAAATGGTAGTTCCTCCTTTTCATTTTTCTATGGGTGTGGCGGCTTTTTCTTCAACCTATTCTTTACAGTCGCTCTCGGATGACTTCAGCTCTATTTTAGCGGCTGCACGTCTTTTTATTTCATAGAAGTGTTCCAAGAAATTATCAATTAGGCGTCTCAGATTCGATCGCTTCCGGAGTGAGTGGCTAGACGGAGCGAACCACTCTAGATGGGGGAAGGGTTGTCCTGTTTTCTTGGAAATTTCACAAATTGTAATGTATACATGGATACTAAACTTGCTGGGGACTTGCGTTTCTAACCCTATTTCTTTATCAATGGAGGTCGACTCAGAAAGAAGAATGACATTTGTTACAGGCAATAGGTCAGGAGAGTGATTTTGATTTTCTAGATTAACGCCTACATCTCTTCTGACTAGAGACCATACTATATTCTCTCAGCATGGGAGTACTCTATTATACTTGGTATCTTCTTCTGAGGGAATTTCTCATCATGATTCTCAGTGATATCACTAAGTTTGCAGGTAAGAAAACTAGATATGAACGATAAAAATGCACAATTAAAGACATATGACTGCTGAAATCCTTAGAACTCTAATTTAGCTTTGCTAGTAGTTATGTATAGTTGATATCTTTGTTTTTCTTAATAAACCATTAACTACACAACGGAATATATATCATGATTCTCTTTCGAATTCGGGCATTGCTCTTTAAAGTTTGTCATACTTCAAAACTACGTTTACTTTCGTCCACAAAATATAACAGTCTTGTTCTTAGCTTTAAAAATCTTTAGTAATGCGAGACTGATTTGTTCAAAGGCTTATTTTTCCCAAATACATGCCTTAAATCTGTTTTATCAATCCTAATACTTTATGAAATAGAGTACTGTAAACATTGAACTATTCTCACTGAAATTTCTGCAGCGAGTACAACGAAATTTTCCTGAAGGTTGTTTATCAGCTCTGCTAAAACATTAACAAAGGTAACACGAAAATTTTGTGTTCTCACTTTGCTTGCACATCAAGCAAGAAGGCACGCACCTTGAATTCCCTATAAACATATCATTTAAATTAGCATAATTAATTTTGTAGAGCAGCTCTTTTAAATTATCGCTGTCTTCTTTTCTTTTTACGTAGTATGAGAGGGTCAAAGATGGATATCAGTTTTCATTATGCAGTAAGACTGCTTTGAGTATTCCTAGATCCTGCGAAAATCAAACAACATTAAGCAAACCATTACTATATATGCGGAAACATAGATTCTAAAAACATCAAATTAATACCAAATTCATCATGTCGTTCCCAGTACGAACATGGCCTATTGCAGTTCGATTTGATTTTGAAAGTGTAGATGAATATTCATTCAGAGAAAAAATGCTTTATCTTATATTAAAACTAATCTCGACTTTACCGAGAAGTTTTCCTACTTATATCTTCTGACGGATGTGATTCCGGTAAGTTATCAGCATGAGCAACAGAGGCTACAGATGATGCTGTGCACGAATACTGAAGAGCTCCTCTTCTTTCAACTTTTCTGTACTTCCTCACATCTGTCATGTAGAAAGAGTATTATGTTGGTTCTTCTACTTTCTCCATACTATGTGAATAGCAATGACGTGGCCTTTCTTGAACCTCTTAATCATCTTTCCCGAGCGAGGAGATTGACAGCGTCCAGATATCAGATGAGGCGCTCAAGGCTTTAGTTGATCACATTATTATGTACTACTTTGTCAGATGAAGGTAGTTGTATAACACTAGTGCTATTATGAAGTTATTGGGGAAATAATGACGAAATAATTTACCCGGTTTTCATACCACAAATTTAGTTTTCTTAGATTATTTCCTGATTATGATTATAATTATTCATTTAAGTCTAAAAGGACGAACACTGATACATATATTTTCAGGTTTCTTCTTTTGATGCCTGCATTCAAATTTACTGTTCCGTTTATTTATAATAGATAACATGGCGATGCTAGTGTTTTTTCCGCTGATTGTCTTTAGCCTATTGAAGATAAAATAAGGGGATTACCATTGCGTAAAATAAAATTGAAATTCAATTAAAAGAGCCAACCTATATATTTATTGATGGCAAAACACCTAATGAACGTTGAGGCCTTCTTTAGGGCCGCCCAGCTCGCAGGAGAGAAGTAGCGTTGCCGCCAAATAAAGTGAGCATCTCTTAGAACCATTCATATCGCTTCCTTTCTTATAAATTTATTTACAGAAAGCCCCTTAAAATCTCTTCAGGGTTATCTTAGTTATAAAGAGTGAAATTTCGTGCATGATGAATCCAACAACACATATCTCTTGTAGGGAAATGGCTACATTGAGCATCCTGGAGGAGAATAGGTATATTAAAGCCCCCTCCCACTCCTCATGAGGAGGAGCGTGGAAAAGGTAGCCGTCGAATAACCATAACTGCTTACCATGTGTGATCTTCCCGCCGCTGTAAGTAGTTGGAGCTAACATCTGTTTTAAGGTGACCACCTAAGGTCCTTAAACGACACTCTAACGATCCAATTACCTACCAGATCCATAAACCCGTGGTTATAAAAAAAACAGTGCGAGTCTGAAGGCACGGCAAGTAGCGGTGCGGTTGCGAGACTCTAATTAGCGAGCTGACTTGGGCACCCCAGTGCCACCCTCAGCAGTTCTCGCTCTCCCCAGATGCGAATTCACCATTCCGGTCCGCTTCCCCCCCCCCTTGCCTCTGCGGTCTGGTCACTTTCCCCATTAGATGGGGCGGGAATTCGCCTATAAATAAGCCGTGCAAAGAAAAAGAGAAGATTATCAGAAGTCGATTCGCCAGAGAAGGATTAGTTCGTGAAGATCGATCCATCAACCAGACAAGAAAATTAGAAGTCGATATGCCAGAAGAAGGGTTAGTTCGTAAAGATCGATCCTTCAGCCATACAAGACTATTTCCGAGAAAAACGATAGGATCAGATTTAGAAAATCGATCCCCTCCTTTCAGGGCCGTATTAACCTAAATAGTCAAGCTTTATATCGGTGCCATACCGAAGAATCCTGTACAGACTGCAAAGAAGTCTGACTGAAGAAAAGCAAAGCCGCTCACTCTCAAGTGACTCTCACATCTCAAGCTCCGTAAGAGTAAGAGGAGAAGAACCCAGCCCCAACGAGCTCCTGTTCTTTAATTACGCTGAAGAATCAGCCCCCGTCACAGGCGACAAGCAATCCCTCCTCGACGAAAAATTTCGACCCCCGGACACAACACTTCAAAGCAAGAGATAGGTCCTCCAGCGAAATCCGGCAATCCCTAATCCCCTTACAGCAATGTAAGTTAAAAAGTACATTTATATTCATATTGCGATACTAGAAGTTTAGTATGTCTCACGTTTTAAAGAGGAGTAGAAACCATTGTTCTTGAACCTAGATCATATATGTTTGTAGACGAGAGTACGTTAATTTAATGTTTAACGCTAATCAAATAGAGTCGCTTTCAAAATACTAATCGGCAATTGGTATGTTAACGGGAAGCCTATTTTTTTATTTTTGTCAGTTGTAACCGTGCGAAGGGATTAGATCTCAAAGATAGAAATGTGTTAACTGTTGGTTTGTTATAGTTAAGTGATTCATTTAAAATACATGTTTATTTTGGTAGATATCTGGTGTTTCCTTTTATCCTTATGTGTTTAAAATAGCTCTCCCTTAAGAACAAGACTACTGAATTAGCACTCTTAGAACAAAGCCTACCTCAACATAGAAGTAACTCACACACCACAAAGCATACCAAAACTAAAAGGGTGTCAAAGAGTATAGTGATCAAAACAGAGGGCCATACTACGACATATTATAAAAGTGGTGTCAGGTGTGGGGTTTTTATATTAGAAAGAACCCAGCAGTGTCTATTTAAGGAAGAGTTAACACATAAAAGGAACACCAGGAATAATAGAATATTTGACGAGCAATAGGTGGATACAATCTTAAGGTAATTGTTAGGCCAAGTGGTAAGTTTTAGGGGTGGAGTAGGTCAGGCTTAATTTAGAACAAGGTAGATGACTGACATAAGCGCGATGCCATTGTTCGACCTTTATCGGAAGCAAGGTCAAAGCCTTGGACTCGAAGGAGCTGATCTGAGCTCGTTTATTCAGGAGAAAGAGAGAAACGAAAGAGAAGAAAGAAGAGAGGAACGTAAAATGAAAATGAAAGCTGATGAAAAAGAGAAGATAAGGGCCACGAAAGAGCTCTTAGCAAACACCAGTTAGAGGTGCAGTCAGTGTCATCCAGAACAGGATTGTCACCAGCGGCCAGCATGAAACTCCGGGAGTACTTATGACGAAGAAGATTTATGCTCATATCTCTCCTATTTTGAGAAAATATTTGAAGTCAATAATTGGGAACTAGAAGAAGATGGGGTTGCCAGACTGTTACCGCTACTCAATCGTAGGATGAGAGAGATATTCGTATCTTTACCCTCAGAAGAGACTGTGGACTATTGCACTTTAAAAGACGAACTTCTCTCAGCAACAAACCTTAACCCGAAAGAATATAGGACGAAGTTCAGGCAGGCTCGTATAAGACCTGGACAAACATACAAACATTTTGGCTTTGAGCTTCGTCTAAGCCTACAGTTTTGGATGGAGTCAGAAGGGGTAGAGAACGAAGTCGCTGCGGTCGTCGACTTCATGCTTAGACATCAGTTAAGGACCGAAAAGCTTCTACCTTTAACGAGTGTCTGGACGAGGCTGACCTCCACGCGGTAAATCATCGTTTATATCTGAGGGAGTACAAGAAAGAGAAGGCTCCCTCCCCAAAGAAAAATGGGCCGCCACCCAGGCATTTGCAGAAGAAGCCCTTTAAGTTCTCAGTAGCAAAAGAAACTTATAAGCCAAATTTGGAGGAGAAAAAAATCAAAAAGAAGTTAGGATTCCACAAGGATCATACCCTAATACCGGCACGTATCCCAGGAAGCCCGTCACCTGTTATACCTGTGGGATAATAGGTCTCCTAAGTTTCCAGTGCCCACAGAACTCTCGACTGAGGGAGACCTCGCAACAACAGGTGCAAAACCTGACTGCCTCGATCCCAGCAGGACAAGCTGATTCGTCCTACGTCCCCGTACCAACATCTGAAGGGCCCCTGCAAAAGAGTAAACTTTCTATTCAACAAAAGTTCACCAGGCGGCCTACAATTTAAAGAGGGCACTGTTAATGGGTGCCGAGTATCCACTTTAGTCAGAGACACCGGATGTACGTGCATAGTGGTATCCGAAAAGTTGCTGCCCCCAGTAAACCCTAACCATAAGAAATTCGCAATCGTTCACGACTTTTTAGGACACGACAATCGATTCCCGGTCGTGAGATGTCATATACAATGCAGATATTTCACCGGTTGGACGGACGTGGTAGTAGCCCCGATTAAGTTCTGCGCAGTACTAATCGGACAAATCCCCCTAATTCCCCAGCAACAAGTGGCCCAACAAGTAGTCACCTGGGCACAAGAAGCCCAGAGGAAAGAGCAACCTGCAAAGTTGACCCCGAGGATTACCCTCGAAGACAATGCGTTCAAATTGACTTCCTTCGCCATTGCTCAGAAGGAATGCTCTACTCTTAAACCTCTATAGGAGAAAGCTATTGAAGGTAAAACTCTCCAAGTGAAAGGAAAGAAGCCTATCCAGTATATCGTAGAAGACTCACTTCTCTACCGTACTATCAGCGAGGAAGATAAAGAGAACAAGAAAGCACTGTGTGTACCTCAAGAATACACGCAAAGAATTTTGAATACAGCGCATGATGGAATATTAGCCGTACACTTTGGGCACAACAAAACGGCGCAGCAGATTTTCCGACACTTTTATTGGCCCCAGGCCGCCAGAAAAGTTGTGGCCTATTGCCGATCATGCGACGTGTGTCAGAAGGATCCCTCCAGAGGACGAGTACCTCCCGCACCCTTACAAAAGGTGCCTGTTATAACCGAACCATTCTTTAGAGTGGCTATTGATTTGGTTGGACCAATTCAACCCCCTTCAAGTGGAGGACACTCCTACATCCTCACCCTAGTGGATTGTGCCACCTGGTTCCCAGATGTCGTGGCACTACGGAAGATTGACACTACTTCCTGCGCGGAAGCATTAATTTCAATTTTTGCACGAGTAGGCCTGCCTAAAGAAATTCCTCTCGATAGAGGGCGCCAATTCACCTCAGAATTGATGAAGTATTTTAATAAACTACTGTTAGTTAAGCCAATTTTTACGAGTCCATTTCATCCATCCGCTAACGGAATCTGCGAGAAATTAAACGGGACTCTCAAAAATATATTGAAGAAGTTGTGTCAAAACAACCCTACACAGTGGCACAGATACCTGCCTGCAGCCCTTTTCGCCTGCCAAGAAATACCTCATCGGACGTTGGGATTCTCGCTCTTTGAGCTATTATACGGGAGAAATGTGCGAGGTCCCATGAGTATTCTTAAGGAATTATTTTCCAACACGAAGCTCGACCAAGAAATCAAATCGTCTTACGCCTACGTGATGGATATGCGCGAGCGCCTGGGATAGGTTTAGGATAGGTTTAGAGGAAAACACAAATTCTTACATTTAGAACATCGGATCATAGAGTAACTAACCATAGAACTAGAAAAAATACAACTCTACTACTTTGCTAAAAGAAAAGTGATACCAAGGAGGGTAGCGACGCTGTGATAACAACACTACTATTGAGAAAAATCATTATAACTTTCAGACACAAATCTCCAGGAAAAGGAAAATACAGTGTCGAGGCCCCTAACAACATATGTAGTTGTAAAGATTAATTAAAGGTTAAATGCGAGCATAAATACGGGATACTTCCCAGATGAACTACACGTGGCCCAAATGATTATCATACCTAAACCTGAAAAGCTACCCACGCAAGTTAAGAATTACATACTGAATTCCCTGGTAGATTCCATCAAAAAAGTATGCGAAGAAATAATAACCAATAGATTAATGAGATACCTAAACAAAAATAAATGCCTATACCCCTGCTAGCTTGGATTCCGAAAGAACCACAGCAGGAAAATTTCACTTCGTGTAATCATAGAAAAGATAGCAAGAAGCAAAGTGAGAAAAGACAAACAATGGAATAATGTACAGAGACGTATCAAAAGCGTTAGATAAATTAGGCAGAGCAGATTACAATATAAAATTTTGAGATTGGACATAAATAATAAGATTGAGCGGATACTTTGTGACTACAAATTGGATATATAGGCCTAAAAAGAACATGAAAACTATCGAGGAAACATGTAAAAAATAAAACAGCAAACATCTGCGAAGAAGGGTAAAGTAATAGATATAACAATGAATGCAAATTACGAGACCTAATTATATCAAAAACAGGCTACATCAAACATATAACAGAGATAATTAACAAAGGAAAAGGTGTCCTTAAACTACAATTTAGATTAAGAAATCCGAAACTAAAACCAAAAGAAAAAAATACCAATCTATTATTCAATCAGTTTTAGTATATCCTAGGGTGGCAATATGCAATATCTCTATGAATAGCCAACAGCAGATTCAAAGGATAGAGAACAAAGCAGTTTACATAATAACAAATACTAGGAGGGCGGATGTAAGAAATCAACGTGGTTACACAGAGGCAAATCTTGCTCCTGTCAACAAAACAATAGTAAAAAAGAACAAAGAAAATGATAGGGAAGATTTAACTGAAGATAGGAGGCCAACTCCTCAACCAACTAGATACCTAGAAGGATGGAGAGCCCGTCGACTCTTTCTCATTAAATTAGAAAGAATGGAAAGAGAAAGGGAAGACTTATACAAGTAAGTAGAAAACTCAATAACGATAAAATTCTCTAAAGTGGGAGAGAAAAAACCAAAATAGAAATTAAAATAGAAAATAAAAATGAAAAAATATATATGTACCAAACCAAAATAGAAATTAAAATAGAAAATAAAAATGAAAAAATATATATCTACCAAAGCAAAGTAAGAGAATTCGTAACAGTATCCATTTATTAAAGTTTAAAACGGTTTGAACGCTAGGACAATTAGACAAAAGAACAGCTTTAAACTTTTTGGCATACGCAAAATCAACTCTATAAGCCAATATTTAATCACACTAATTCTAACTTAAATATCTATTTAAGCTGCCAAAGATAACCTCGACCTCCTGGGAACCTAGCATTTCTATTTTTTCAATTTTAACCCAAGAACTTTTTTCTCTATCAAAACACACTTACAAGAACTACAAATTACACAAGGGTCAGAGAACCGAAGAAAATAATAAATAGAATGATATAAGAAAACAAGGTCTGCTAACCAAAGTCGAGTATTCTCATTTATTCCAATTTATGACCATACGACCTACAGAAATTTCAATAATTTCCAGACACTTCTTGATAGGACCTTGGCAATTATATAAGTCAAAAGAGAATGTAAAACAACACAAAGGTTTCAAATTTTTTTAGAATCACCCGAATATTTATGATGGTATTGCCAAAACAGAATAATTCCCGGGCTAACCTCGGGAGGACATTGGCAATTATGCAGAGGTCGATAGCTTTCGGTTGCTCAAAGAAAGGATGCGTGCTTTTTCCGTTTTCGTCCCCTCCATCCATACAGGCACAGTTTTTAATTGAATAGTTACAATGTTATTACCGAAACAAAAAAAGCAAAGCGGGGATCGACGGACCGACCCACCGAGATAGTGAGATATAGAGTCCAGGGCCAATTACTGCCTTGGTCACCTATATTGTCTCAGACTATAATACTTTCTGTTTTCTACTCCACTTTCTTCTTACTTTCCGTCTTAATCCCACCCGTGAGTTCTCCCTACTCCGAGTCCCAGACTCGGATAGAGGGGGCTCGGAGGACTACAAGGATGTATCGGGCCCACGACTTCCTCCTTAACCAGGCACTAAATAGAATGCCAGATTAAGGATGATAGAGGGGGATCGGCCGATATGCATCTTTTTCTTGCACTTTAGTTTTCGTTTGATATCATAGTTATAATTCGCCTAGCTTTAATAATTTCTGATCTTACATCTTGTGGTATATCCTACCATTTAAGGCTTATGTCATTCAATAATTCTGGCTGCTTCCTTTTGGGGGCAGCTTTTCTCCGGTAAAATCTCCTAGTGCCAATAATTGACAAAATTACTGCCGCGCACTCGTTCTATGTATTCATTACTTCCGTTGCTGCACTTATTGTGCGAGAATATAATTCCATCTCCTCCTTTTTTCGAGAAATACAAAGCGCTTAAGCGAGCATAAATGAATGAACCATCACCAATCGCCAGCCCACAAAGCAGAGGAAGTTCGCCTGGAGTAGAACTGAAATTCGTTTGCATAATGAGGCCATTTGCTGATTCTCGCAATGCTATAGGAAGTGAAAGCATTCTCCAGGATTAATTGTTGCAGCGCCTCCTGAAACACAAAACCTAGGTTCTTTCCAACAAATAATCTTGGGTTTCTTCAGATCATTTTTCAAAATTAGCTGATAACCAGCTAGAATTGTTTTCGCCCTAAGTAGCAAGGTTTTTGCCTTCACCCCGTTAGGTAAGAGATAAGATTGATACGTTAAGATGTGCGTTGGAATTTCTTTCAGAGAAGGGAGAAAAGCTTTGGGAACCATCTCCAAAGCCAATGAACGCAGACAATGCCATGCTCTCGTCACTGTCCCTTCCATCGTCGGAATTCCTAATTCCATAGCCACTGGATTGACAAACATTGTTGGTAAGATTTGCTAATTCAAAGAGAAGAAACACAACTGTGTCTATCCGTTCGGATTACGAGTAAAATCAACGCTTCGACAACAATGGGGGCGAGAATGATGAGCAACTATAAATATCCCACCTTTTACTGCTTGACACAGATACCAAAGTCCATTATCTGTTTAATTTTACGGCAGCAGAAAGAATTATCTCGGAAAGTTCTTATGAGAGTAAGGGGTTAACCCTATTACCTTCTGTTACTAGACGCAAAAGGCTCCTCAATCACGAGATAAGGAGAGAAGAGGCTAACAATCAGCCTAAAATTACAATGTTTATTGACTTGGAATTTCATTATGGCAAAGTTTTTCTGAGATCTTACCAAACACGCGGAGGTTCTAATCTATTTAAATCGGAAGATCGTCCTTAAGCGGCGTATGCTCGGTAATGTAAAAACGGGATTTTATTGCAAGGGGAAGCACGTTAACTTCCCCCTTGACTCACATCACACATATTTAAGTTGCACATCCATACGGACAGAGTTTCTTTGATTTTTCGAACTATTCCCTTCCTTTTGGGGGAGCTAGACTGTTACAAATGTGGTTACTAAGTATTTCATTAATAATAGCATTCAATGTCATTTCCGTTCCAGGATATACCTTCTTCTCGTTGTAAAGTCAAGGCATAAGTTAGCCATTTAAGGGCAATTCGGGTGCACTCCTTCATATGATGCCTAGACGTTTGAGGGAATGATGATTCCCGTAGCCTAAATTATCTAAGTATCCTTTCAATACCGCTATTTTCTTCTCACTGCCTAGCATGTTTCGATTTATTTGCATTAGAAAACAATTTCTCAACGGGTCGATTTGGTTAAACCCCAGAAACAAATTTCCGCTACCCCTGATTCAATGTCCAAAACTTGTATGAATAAATATATAGCACTTGATTTCGTGTTAATTTGCAGATGTCATTTTGCTAGCGAATTCGATAATCAATGGGCACGTTTCTAACACACTGACACCGTTCCTCTCCTCATGCAAGATGTCGAATACATTTTTAAGCTGGCCAAATGCATCTTCGGCAGTACGGATATAACATTTTCTTATCGGTGACCATAAATCCTCGTGCAAAATTCTTTGTTAAACTCTCCCTCGTGACGGTCAAATAAATGGAAAAACATGGAGCATATACTCCTAACAATTGTAACGCTGGCCCTTTTTTAGCTGTAAAAATCTAGACCTAGATTCATACTACATCATGAAAATTTCAATATCCCCTATTTACATACATAATTGCTCTTTCTTTACAAGCCTCTACTAATCTATGTTCATTAGCCCTGGACTAATTTTGCGTGACCTTCTTTCACACTTCTAACGCTTGCCACCATTTTAGGGATGGTATTTTTCAGAATACCTGCAACATGCCACGTCTCGCCATTCTTCTGCCCTAATCTTTCTTTTCTACTACCACGGAAAAAGATGCCTCGTATAGACTCTTGCTTCTGGTACTTGCTGGAGCGGAACTTCCTTTAGGCTTGAGTAACATCGTCAGTCTCAAAATAAAATATCTGGGTCTATTCTTTCTAGACATTAAACTTTTCCCCATTTTCGGCCTTTAGTTTCAAAGACTTTTCTTGACCAAGATCTAATTTCGTACGATACTGAAGGAAAACTTTAGTCAAATCACTCCTGGCTTCGGTCAAAAGCAGTGGAAGATGGTTAACCACTCTCACCTGGATCAGGTTGGGGTGGTATCAACAATGGTCTCGAAGACTTCTTCCTCGGCGTCTTGGGATGGCGCTCTTTGTACCACAGCAGGATCCTTTTCTCACCCCTGAGTTCGTCCATGACGGACCGCTGGGGGAGCTTCTTTACCACGGAATCTACCAAGCATTTAATCAAAGAGTGTTACCATTATTCTCAACGCGTTCCACCTTGCTCTGCCGATCCTTCCCATTCAGCTCCCTACTGCGCCCCTTACTTCGCGCCCATTGAATGGCTTTCTTCCGGGGTTAGGACACAATAGAAACCGGTGCTCTCTATAGGCTTTGACTGGCAGAGAAGTTATCAAGAAAGAGGTGTGCTGCTGTCGTATGGAAAAAAGCAAATTCCAAGGCGAAAATCGTCATCTTCCGACGAGGGATCCTCCCGCGCGTGGACTATACGTCCGCGAATCTACAAATGGGTGCAGTGACGTCAGCGGTCTTGAGAAGTAGAGGATTACTTCGCCTACGTAAAAATCTCAAAGTTGAAGCGTTGAAAAGAACGACTTCGTAACATCTCTCGGTGAGTCTGGAGTATCTCTATTCAGATAGAAGGAGATAGTATAGGTAGAAAAGGTTTTAATATAGTAGAAGGGTGATATGCCAGTACGTCTGGCAGTATCTTCAAATGAGGACTTTTTTTGAATATTTGTATTTTTATTTGTTTAATAAAAGAGCATTCAAGCCTCTGTTTTATTTTTTTTATTTTCTGTTATCCATAGAGCTTATTCTCATCTTTTAATGTCCGTTTGTGCGTATTGATTCATTTATCTTTCTTTTCTTTTCTTTTTTATTATTTTTTTTCACTGCAGATCTTTTCTTTTCCTTTTTTTTCCCCCTAGAGATCTATTGATCCTTTTTTGATTTAAATTAAGTCACAGATTATGATTGGATAACTTACTTCTTTTCTGAGTTTTCAAATAATGATGTTTGTGTTTTTCCGGTATTTGGTTATCTGTATATAGGTAAAATCCTTGCCGATAGTGTATTCGCCTGTTTTCGTATTCGGGGATATAGGAGGAAATCTTTCTCCATATCGATTTGTCTTTTTCATGTAAAGTCACGTTTAGTACGTCAATTTCAGTTGTGTTAGGCAGTACAATAGATGGGATCCGGTCCCAAAGGGTCACGCCATTTATAAAACGTAAAGCTTTGTTCTGGATTATTTGCTCTTTCTTTAGTTGATTCTTGCTTGCAAGATGAAGAGGGATGGCGAAATACAATAAACATGGTCTGACCATTGCCATATATAGTTTTCTTTTATTCCTATACAATAGGTTCTTGAAGCGATATAGACGCTGTAAGTTCATTTTCGTTAATATCCTCTCCGTACCCCCTTGACGTGATCTGAATCCGAGGGTTTGGCCTTTGCGGGAGTAGAGATAGAATTCGTCACGTACCAATATGTCGTACGTCTTTCTTCTTTTGATGGGGATCACTCTTAACTTTTTGCGTTTGTGCAGATTTTATTCTTATTTTCGGCTGTTCTCTTTGAGAACTCTACTTGGATTTGCTAATCACTGATGACTATCTGCGTGATATCATCCGCCAGTTGTACATACTGAGCTTAATTATTAGTCTATTAGTCGGTGGAGGCAGGTCACCAGTATATATTGTGTATTTTGTCAGTTCTGTCAGGTGTATTTTGGTATCACGTCATTTTCTGTCTGTAGCTTGCTACTTTTGAAAGGTCTTATTTGTCGGTCTGCTTCGATTTCTAAGTGTGTACGAGAGAATTCAGGGGTCAAGCGGGCGCCAAAGGCCTGCCATAACCTCTTAGCTCTCTCGTGGAGCACCAAGTTAATCGGAGATAATCCAACCGAGTCGTGGAGCTCCCTTTGTCGTTTACGTTCTCTTCTTCGGGTGTTTGTAATGAGTAGAACCGCTTTGTTCTGGATGACTTGTAGTTTCGCAATGTGGGTCTTGGCGCTCGGGTTCAGTGGCACCGGGGGTTACAAGAGTCTCGAGCGAATGCACGCATTGAATATCTTGAGTTTATTTGAGCGAGTTAGGTCGATGAACCTATAAAACTCTCTCAAATCTCTCTTGCTATTCGCGACTGTCCGCCCGATATGACTCTTGTATCCCCCAGTGGTGATTTTGAGCCCCAGAACCGTCCCTTTCGAGCAGTAGGGAATTCTCTCCCCTTCTACTCGTATATCATTGAAGGTCTTGCCAAACATGAGAATTATTTTGAATTTTTGGGCATTGGTTGATATCTTCCATTTCCTCTCGTAAGAGTTGATGTTAGATATCTCCTAACCGTATTTCTCGCCATAAATTTCCTGTGAACGTAAGCGGCTGTACAAATTTGTGATATATCGTCAGCGAACTGGACGTATATGGTACCTTCGGAAAGAGGTTGTGGTAGGTCACGTGTATATATGTTGTATAACAGGGGACTGAGACAGCCCCCTTGCGGGACCCCAGATTCGAGCTCAAACTCGGGGCCTTTGTGTTCTTTCATCTGTATATACGCTCTCCTCTTCATTATATAATCGCATAGAATCCTTTCAAGAATGGGGTCAAGGCTTACTTGCAGGAACTTAAATTGCAAGCCTCTCTTCCAAACCTTGTCAAATGCTTTTTTAACATCGTGGAGCACCAGGTCGGCATGCCTTTTACTTGCCTTGATGTTCGCAAGTTTTTCCGTAATAACGGCTAGTGCCGTGTCGGTCCCTCTTTTCTTTCTGAAGCCTTGCTGTTGCTCGTTATGCAGGTTGGCTTCGTCGAGAAAAGAGTTGACCCTATTTGCCAATATCTTTTCGAAGACTTTGCCAGCAAATTCTAAGAGAGATATCAGTCGGAAGTTTGCAGGGCAGTCAGGGGGCTTTCCCAATTTGGGAAGGAAGATCATCTTGGCCACTTTCCACTGCTCGGGAAAATAGCCTGTGTTCAGAGCGGCATTCATGATGTTAAGTAGCCCACTCAGAACATTAGGAGGGGCCTTAATGAAATTCTCCCTGGTCAGCCCCGTAGTACCCGATGCTCTTTGACGAAAGGATTTTAGTGCGACGAAGAACTCTTGGGCAGTTATTTTACTTCCATAGCCTTCCCTTGCTCTTTCCTGCGACACACAATGATGAGGGGAGGTTTTATGTATTTGTGTGTTTAACTGTTGGATAATGTTATTTTCGAAATCGAGGTCATAATTATCGTTTTCTTCGGGGGTAATTTTAAAGATTGAGGACCAGAAAGTCCTAAAAATTTCCTCAATCTCTGTAGTCTCGTCAATTTCTTTCTTGTCATGCTTGAGTACAATTTTCTTCTGAGGGGGTTGTCCGTTTAAACGTCTGTACGTCTGCCAAAAAGTCCGTGAGTCTCTCTCTATGTCAAGTCCTTCAATTAGTCTGTCCCATACCTGTATTTGTTGGTCTGTAATGAGTGTCTGGAGTTCGTCTTTTATCTGTCTTATTCGTCTATGGGCATTGTGGTTGGGGCCTGTCAGTGCTATTACATTAGACAGGTCGTTATACTCTTGGGCCAGGGCTTTCATGGGGGGGGGTCCAAATAGGAGCTGGAAGGGTTTTATATTTAATGCGGGGAATGCTATTTTTATCTGCCTTTATAAGGAGGTCAGTGATTTTATCCAGCTCTTCATCTATTTCTTCTAAATTGGCATCAATTAAAGGGTCTGGGGTATAATTTAGAAGATAATTTTTGTAGCTTTCCCAGTCCGCCTGCTTATAGCTTTTGTGTTCTGGGATTGCAATTTGAATGGGGTTAACGCTAATTGTGATTTTAACTGCCTGGTGGTCACTTGGAATAATGAAGCCTGGTTCAATGTAATAGTTGTATGGAAACCTGATACTGGATAAAACAATATCAGGCTTCGTTGCTGCATTACCTGTAATGTATGTCGGTAATTCTGGTCCGATTCTAGTCCCGTATTTTCTGTCAAGTAGGACTTCAATGTTTCTACCTGCATTGTTGTAGGAGGTATACCCTGATGCTGCACATCTTGCGTTCAGATCTCCAGCAAAGATTGCATTTTTCCTATGGCTGAAGACCTGTAGAAGGCTGTGCAGGGGTACATAGCCGCGTCTTGGGGGTTGGTACCCCGTGGCCACGACTAGACCATCCAGGGTAGTGCCTACCTCAATGGCAAGGTGAGATTCATCTAAGTCGGGTAGTCTTTTGTATTTTAAACCTTTTTTGACGGCTATTGCGCAGCCGTGATACCGTTCCTGGCTGTGATTTTGCTGTGAATGTTGCCATAGATGGAACCTTTTCCGTCCCACCCATCAACATTCATCTGTATGATTGTTAGTCTGTCTGTCATTTTGAGTAATGTAGGTTCTTTTAGTGTGTGGAGTTAAAGTAGACGCTTATTCGCGATCTACTATAGCCCCATGTGGTTTACTGGGCGGGGTGCGCTCCCTGCCGTTTCTTTTCTTTCTGAATTCCGTGTCGGTGATCGTGTAAAAACAGTCCGTGGCTAGCTTAACCTTATTTTGTGAAAGAGCTTCCTCAACCTGTCGTTCCGGTACCTCCTCAGAGCATTCTCACTTGTATAGTTCGGTCCTAAGACCTTCCGATACTTCACGGGAGTCCAATTCGGTTGGTAATGGGGCAGATTCAGGAGCGTACAATTTAAGGTTGAAGCCTCTGGAGTAGTATTTGAGTTGGTGCTCCCTTCCTCTAGATGAGGAGGTAGACCGTGGGCCGCGAGTTTTGGAGATTTGCCTCGACTTAGGGGACCTGATCTCCTTGGGTCGGACTGCCTCCTTTGTAGGTGTGGATGTGGGGGTGTGTGTTTTTGTTTTTTGTGGTGTGGAATTTTTGGGGGTGAGTGGCGCCTGTTTCTGTGTTTGCGTTTCCTTAGGTTTGTTAAGTCGGGGGTCACGTGTGATGGCTGAGTTTTGGGTTTGTACTTTCTGGCATTTTTCTTGGCATTGAGGAGCAACGGTTATTTGCATAACCTCCTCTGAAGGGGGGTTATCGGGGAACCACATCTCGCTAAGTCCGTTCTTCACGAGCATACGGTTTACTCCTGTCGCAAAGGTACCAGGGCCTGTAATGTTTTGTATGTGTGCATAGTATATGCAGCACATAATTTTGGTGGAATGTTCGTTTTCCATGTGTAAGAATTTTTTTTGGTTATTTGACTCGGCGATGGCGGCTTTCGCTACTTTAGCGTAGGGGGAGTTGGCTTTCTTCTCTTCCGATTTACGTTGGAGTTTGCTCTGGTTGCTCATTTCCTGTTTTTTTATCGGACATGCCATGGACATGGTCCGGTGCTGGCCTGAGCAATTAAAACATTTGATGGTATTATTCTTACATTTGCGCCAAAAATGGTCACGACTGGCGCAGATGGAGCACAATTTAAGATGATTATTTTCAGGGCAGTTGGACGTGGTGTGTTTGTTGTTTTTGTAGCACCTGAAGCACATCTGCAAATCAACAAACTCCTCACGTTCCATCTGCTCTGGGCAAACTCTCACGTTAAAAAGAAGTAATCCATTTTCTTTAGCCTTTTGAGCTATAGCCGTGTCTTCAAATACCACTTTAAACACGTGTGTGTATGTTTTGAATTTGCAAAACCTCTGCTACCTTTGCCCATTTGTGGTTATTTTCGATTTCCCGTTTGATATCGTTGGCTGAGTGGCTCCCAACTTAGGGGTCGAGGCGCCTGCAGATAAAACTGCTGTGGGTCCGTATTTGTGGTGGTGTTTGTGGTCTAAGGTTGATTGTCTTGAGGCATTTAACGCCTTTCCCGGAGGTCGAGGCTTAACAATCTGCCTCCCTTGCGCAGATAGCCGAGTAACCATTATTTAAGTCAACTAGTCGGGATCCATATACTGTTTCAAATACTTTGTCGTGGTCAGGTTTCGGGCCCTTCGGGAGGACTCGAAGAGTTATACGCAGGGTTTTCTCATATTAGGTGCATCATAAGATGCGTTACAGTTTGTATGTGTGTAATGTTAACTGTGTTCACTTTGTGTTTTTTTAGATGGAAAGGGGTGAGAGAGAAAAAGGGGGCAATGTCTAGTAAAAATTTTACTTTACCTCAAAATAACTTTCTTCAGGCAAGCGGGTGAGCCAGGGGAGGCTTCGGTCTCCGTTTCCACGAAGGAGCGAAGAGTTCTTCCGTAACCGTATTTCCAATGGAAAGGCAAGTAGTCCACTTGTTCACGAACTATTGCACTACTATCAACAAGTAGGGTCACTCTGTTCACTTTTCTCGCAAAAAATTCACTTTTATTTAAATCCGTAAAAATAGCTGTCAAAGCGGGAGGGGTCTGCTCATGCAAGCAAGGCAGTCTTGGAAATTTTTGAGGACAAACTAACGTTAAAATTTGGATTTCCTGTTTGTTTCCTATTTGAACATAAGGGATATAAAATTAGCCAATCACAGTTAAGGAAACTTTATAAGGTCAAACTAACATTTAAAACAGGTGCAACAAAATAATTTACTTTTTCAGACGTAAGCGTTACGAAATGACCAAACACATTCAAGGAAATCTTTAGTTCAGATAATGTTCAATAAGTAAAGATAATTGTGATTTTGTATTAGCCGCGGTCAACGCAGAGACAACATGTTGTCGGTATTATGTTACGGGCTGAAGTTTCAGGATGATGGAGGTGTTCTTATTTAGCGTCTCACGGGTAAAGGTAGTGCCATGAGAGTTGGCATGGTTTTTTAATTGCCCCATCCAGTAGGTGAACCATCAGGAAAAGAGGGACCGACACGCCACTATCCGTTGTCAGGGAAAAGTTAATAAATATCAAAGCAGATAAAAGGCATGCCGATCTGGTGCGTCGCGATGGCAAAAGGCTTTTGTCAAGAGTTGAAAGAGACACCTACAACATAAGATCCTTGGAGTAGGCCTCAACCCCATTCTTGAGAGGATTTTGTGTGACTACATAATGCAGAGGAGAGCATACATACAAATCAGAGAATATAAAGGCGCCGAATTCGAACTCAAAGCAGGGATCCTTCAAGTGGGCTGTCTCAGTCCCCTTTGATAAAATATTTATACACGTAACCTACCACAACCACTCTCCGAAGGTTCGGTATACGTTCAATTCGCTGAAAATATATCGAAAATTTGTACCGCCGTTCATGTTCACATCGAATTTATGGCGAGGAAAACGGCTAGGTAGATTGCTTACATTAACTCCAAGAGGAGATGTATGATATCCACCAATTCATGAAAATTCAAAATAATTCTCATATTTCGCAAGACATTCAATGATATACGTGTCGACAAGGAGCGAATCCCTTACTGTACACAAGGGATGGCTCTGGGGCTCAATATCAGCACCAGGGGCTATACGAGTCATACCTAGCGTACAGTCGCGAATACCAAGAGAGATTTGAGAGAACTCTATATGTTCCTAAACTTAAATCTCTCAAATAAACTCAGAATATTCAATGCGTGCCTCCGCTCTAGACTCCTGTACTCCCCATGCCACTGAAAGCGAGCAGCAAGACTCAGATTGCGAAATTACAAAAAGTCCAGAACAGAGCGTTGCTTGTTATCACAAACACCAGAAGAAGTGAATAAAAAAGACAGAGATTTGATTATCTACGATCAACATGTTTCTCCACGACGGAGCGAAGAGGATCTAGCAAGCCATTGGAATCCGTCTGTACCCGGAGTTCTCTCGTACACAATTGGACATCGAGATCGCTCGACAAAAATTGACTTTTTAAAAGTAGCAAGGTTTTGACAGACGGCAACGTGGCAACAAATTACACATGACAAAGTCGACAAAATACAATAAATGATAACTAATGATCAGGTTTCTTTAGTATTAATCAAAACATTAAGATCACGAATTGTTTTAGAAATAGTAAATTCAAAAGTTGAAATTCACTTAAAATCTTTTTCAAAATCCCAAAGCGAAAACAAAAAGCGCGCCCCAAATAAAGGTTTGAATGCCAATCAACCAAATCAAATCTAGCCTAATTAAATTAACAGGTTTTATTTCAAATATTACCAGGCAATGGCTTCGGCAATGCCCCCTACGGGGGGAGCTTGCGCTTTGCTACTAAGATTAAAATTTAAAATCTACAAAAAGCAGCCAAGGTTAAATTTTTATAAATTTTCTGAACTTCGCCAATTATAATAATTTTTAAAAGGAAGTCTAAACTAAATTTCCCCCCTTTCAAAATATCACGTTGGTAAAATATAGAGTTATATAAGAAGAAGAAGATATATAAAAATAAATTTTCCAAAGTTAACCATTTGTAATTCTTGGGGTTTTAAAAAATTCACAAAATTTCGATCCTTATATTTATTTCTCAACTTTGATAAAAAACATAAGTAATAACCCAACTAATATGAAATTATTAATCAAATACTCCCAAAAATCTCCTTCTTAAATTATAGAGTTAGCGATGAAGTTATAATTTTTTCAGTTTAGAAAATACAAAAAAACATAAAAACTTAATCAAAACCTTTAAAACAGAGATACTCTTTTATCAGGACCTATTTATTCTGTCTCCCACACCACTTCTATTCTCTAACCTCAGCCAATTTCACCACTTTACTCTCTCACTAACTTTCAGACTCTCTCTCTCTATATTTTACCAACATTTTAAGTCCACGTTCAAGTCATTCTATTTCTGTTAATTACCGGAAGATAACCGATCACGGTCTAAAAACTTCTCGGAATATAATATGTCTTTTGCAAATATTTTTTCTTGCCTACAAGACCCAGATAATAAATTTTAAGAAAAGTTTAGAGAATAGAAGTTAAAATCAATAACGCTGCCACTGCTGTGGACTTCAACAATGTATGTAGACAACATGGCCTCTTGCTAATTATATATATATATATATATATATATATATATATATAAAGCTTCATTATTTGTTAGCTTGGCAAAAGAAAACAATGAACTTTAAATTTTCAAAATATCTTCGACATAACTAGATTTAAACAAGTAATAAAATGATACTATGGGTTTTTGTATTTAGCTTAGTTATCAATGACCAAGTTGATAAATAAGTACAAATTATAATTAAAACATGGTTTGCAAGCTCAGAAATCATATATTTTTACCACACATTAGATAAAAGTTCGGGCTTTTTACCAGACATTTACGAGGGGTGGTCAATAAGTTTTGCAATTCGGATATAAGGAAACGAGATATGAGGAAAGGTGTTTTATTATTTTTCAATAGAACTACCCTCGACTCCAATGCATTTGCGCTACTTGTCCCTGAGGCTTCGAATTCCCGACAACCAGAATTTTCCAGATTGCTGTTCAATCCACCTCTGGACGGCGAGCTGGACATCTTTATCGTCCACAAGCCGGCGTCCATACGGTGCAACTTTGAGCTGGCGAAATAAAAAGTAGTCGCTAGGGGACAGATCTGGACTGTAGGGGGGATGGTTGAGCTCCTTGAATACGCACTCGCGCATGACAGCTTGTGCAACTCTGGCCTTTGGACAGGGGCATTGTAGTGGAGGAGCAGGACACCGCGTGTCAACTTGCCGCGCCGCTTCTAACGGCTGCACTGCTTCAACCCAGCAAGTTGCTCGGCGTAATATTAGCCTATGATGGTCCTTCCACGAGGCGTATAGTCTACTATCGACACTCGCTCAGAATCCCAAAAGATGGTGGCAATGATCTTCCCGGCTGAGGGTTAGGTCCGGAACATGATGGGGGTCGCAGAGCTCCTGTGCTTACATGCCACGCTTTCGAGCGTGGTCTCGGGATCCTGGTGATGGACCCACATTACATCACCTGTCACTATACGTGACTCGAATCCCGTCGTGTCTTGGTTGTACAGGAGCAGCAGCTCCTCTGAACTTTGACGACGTTGAAGTCGATCATGGAGCGTGAGGTTTCGTGAGGTTTCTAGGGACCCAACGGGCAGAGACCTTGGTCATGGCCAAATTGTCCTGGAAGATGTGGATAACACTTCCATGTGATATTCCAAGTTCTCGCTTGATTTATTCGACCTTCACCTGTCTATTTTCGATGATCTTCCTCTCCACATGGTGCCACATTCTCCTCATTGATCACGTCTGATGGGCGTCGTAGACGGGGGTCTTCTTCAAGGGATTCACGATCATGGCGGAACTCCCTATTCCAGAGAGCAATGGTTGCATAGCAAGGGGTGGTGTCGGTGTACACTACAACCATTCGTTCATGGATCTCTTTTGCTTTCTTGCCTTCCTCTCTCCATTGTTGGAAAATTTGTGACTGACGATCTGCGGTCAGCTGCCGCTTCTTAAATAGACTAGGCAAGAGCGTGCAGCTTCAGGTCCTGACTTGTCATAACTTCTCATAACATTCTCACAAACAGCCATCCCCCTTCCTCTGTTTTGCCCTACCGATTCGCAAAACTTATTGACCGCCCTTCGTACATAAAATCCATACAGGGCTATAGATTTTAACGTTATGTAATAATACATACGATTATTCATTAATTAGGAAGTTTGTGAAGCCTTGCTGATAGGCGACTGTCGGGATCGAATTATCCCTTGCGGAAAGAAATACCTGGCACATCTAGCCACATCTTGCAACTCCAGAGGGACTCTTGCCAACTTACGACATTAGTCACCTTTTTTATTGTGACAATGACAGGAGAGGCAGATTATTATCACTCACACAACTTACTCAATTAGCTATCACCCTCTATCCACCGCAAGGGCGAGCCTTCATGTCCATTTCTAAGAAAGCTCTCTATCCGCGAGTTATTTGGCTGCCCCTATTTGAGTCAATAAAATTTTTTCTCGTTGTAGACCATCAAAATTCAGACAAATAGTGAGCGCGTTTACTTAGCTAACCCCTCCTACTGCTTTAGATATTTTTAAACATCTATTAAAATGTTTAAGCGATTACATACACCTTTAGATAAATTTCCCTTAAATTGTTCTATGCAAATTTTTTTTTTAGAAAGTTTGGAAGACAAAGAACTTTTAGACTCATATATAGAGAAATCTATAAAATCATTGAGGTATAGAAAATAATCTAATCATACATCTTAAAACCACACGTCCTTACCAGGGGCTGAAAAACTCGTACCTGACAAGTTAGAAACCGAACTAGAAGTTAAGAGAATTGTTCTTTGGTGGAAAGTATTTGGAAGTATCAGAAGTTCAATCAGAATAATAGTCAAAATGGTTAATTAGTTTATAATAGTTCAATCAGAATAACACTCAAAATGGTTAATTGGTTTATAATGAGATGAAGTTTAGGTTGAAAGAATATTGAGATAAATTTTCTAATGTAAGGGAAAATGAAACGATTGGGAATGTGTTTCTTTCATTTTCGGATCACATAGAGGGGAGACTGCTAGAGTAGCAATGCGACGAACAAAGAATTGGAGTGGCCAGTGATAATAATGAATGAGGAAGGGGCTGGTAGAGACGAGAGTAAAAGAGGAATTTCACAATATCGTGCATAGTGATGAATTGCAAATGGATTTTAAGTTCTGAGGTAAAGTTCTCCGACTTTAATATCTCCACGCACCAGCTCGGATGTGTCAGAAAACTTTCGTACTACCAGTTTTATTATGGAAAGTTACGAGGGGCGGTATATAAGTTTTGCAAATCGGTAAGGCAAAAGAGGAAGGGAGGTGGCTGTTTGTGGGAGTGTTAGGACAAGTTATGACAATTCCGGCCTTGGAGCCGCACGCTCCTGCCTCGTTTATTTAAGAAGCAGTAGCTGATCGCAGATTGTCAGTCACAAATTTTTCCACAATGGAGAAGGAAGAGCGCCGCGCAATGATCAGATTTTTGACCAAGGAAGGCAAGAATGCAAAAGAGATAATGAACACATGGTTGCGGTGTACACTAACACCGCCCTTTCCTATGAAACTATTGCTCACTAGAATAGGGAGTTCCGTTATAATCGTGAAGCCCTTGGGGATGGCCCGTTCAGGTTGCCCGTCAGACGTGACCAACGAGGACAATGTGGCCCGTGTGGAGAGGAGGATCCTCGAAAATCGACGGGTGAAGGTCGAAAAAATCGAGCGAGAACATGGAATATCACATGAAAGTGTTATCAACATCTTCCACAACAATTTAGTCATGACCAAGGTCTCTGCCCGTTCAGGTCCTAGAAACCTCACGCCCCATGATCGACCTCAAGATCGACAAATACTACAAGGGCAGAGTTGCACAAGCTGCCCTGCGCGAGTGCAGATTCGAGGAGCT
Source organism: Ceratothoa steindachneri (assembly GCA_963969495.1). Taxonomy (NCBI): domain Eukaryota; kingdom Metazoa; phylum Arthropoda; class Malacostraca; order Isopoda; family Cymothoidae; genus Ceratothoa; species Ceratothoa steindachneri. The sequence continues at coordinate 85,048,748 of OZ018319.1, read as the reverse complement.
CAACCATCACCCCCTACAGTCCAGATCTGTTCCATAACGACTACTTTTTATACCGTCAGCACAAGGCTACAGTTCGTGGACGCCGGTTTGGGGACGATGAAGATGTCCAGCTCGCCGTCCAAGAGTGGATTAAACAGCAGTTGGGAGATTTCTGGTTGTCGGGAATTCGAAGCCTCAGGGACAAGTGGCGCAATTGCATTGAAGTCGAGGGTAGTTATATTAAAAAATAATAAAACACTTTTCCTCATATCTCGTTTCCTTATATCCGAATTGCAAAACTTATTGACCGCCCGTCGTATGTTAGTATTCTTTACATTGCTGCACAATATTTTGATATGATATAAAACAAAATGTATGATTCTCATTAATGAAATGAGATGTTATTTATAGTTTTTGTATGGTTGACTTTACTTCACTATTATAGTAGTAAAGTAGATTACATGAAACAGTTTGCCAATCCATGTACGAGTAGTTAATGCATTTTAATAAATATGTTCAAGAATGGAATAGATATATATTTTTTACTTTAAAATATAACTAAAAGGTGTGCAACTAATTCCGTTGATATATCCTCTCTTCCTTTACTAATCCTTGAGCTCTAACTTTCAATTCTTCCCTCTTCTCGAGTTGATCTTAGGGTCTTCCCTGGTTCTTAATTCCTTGATAATTTGGCCTTCCATCTCTACTCAAGTTTTAAATTAATTAAAAAACACTCTCCTACAAAATAAGATGAGTACGCTTCAACGCCATGAAAATTCCACGACGAATCCCCTCGTATTCATGCTATATTTTGCACAGGCTCATTCACCACTTTGCTCTGGTCAAATAGAATTTTATAGCGATGGTTTCCCTTGTGTTGTAGCTTCGCTTGCAGTTTGTGTTCATTGTTTGGTAGATCAACCCTAGAAAGCCTCACTGTACCTCTATTATAAACAATATTATCGGCTTAGTCACCTAGTCAGCCATTTCTATCTTAAACTCTCATTCATATAATCAACCCACCTTTAACCTGGTCTTCAATCCCTCACGATACCTTAGAAATAAACATCGGATATTCCTTTCACATGTCAATTTCAATTTCAATCAATTCTACCTACCTGTCAATTCCAGATCAGACAGTCGCACTTCTACCTCTAGCAAACTCTTGTTCTTGCCACAAACTTCTGCTACCCTCGCATTGCTATCTACTCAGAGTAACACAAGATTCCATCTCAAGTTGCCTATTTTAACTACACTTACTCAAGTTCTTTCTTTCTCCTTTCATACCATAGTTTTAAACGCATACCTAAAGATTTGCATCAAAATCATCTTATTCCCCTTCCGGGCGAAAATCATACACAAGACTAGCGCACCCAATTTTATGTCTCTACTTACACACATCCTGTCAACGGTTTTACTCTTCCTGTAAAAATCCCTCTGAATCTTATTCATTAACAGTAGGTCTGTGATAGAATTGCCTAAGGCGGCCGTGCCTCGCTTCTATCACATTTTGAAACTCATGCTTTCAAGTTTATCCTGCTAGAAGAGAGTAGCATGGCGTCCTTATCATTCAACATTTCTCTATTTTCTTCCCCAGCTCCAAGTTTAATCAACGTGGTTCAATCCCCCGTTTGCCTGCAGGTGTCGATCTTGCCAGATTTAATTAGGCTTATGGGAAAATAAGATTATTCCAAGCGCTAGCGGGACATTCCATGGATGTTCCCTATTGTCTTCTACCCTGAGGGGTTGGCTCCGGCTATTTATGCGATAGAATTTCGCGTTTGAATAAGATCGAGATTACCTTAGTCAGGCATCACGCTAATCCGGTCTCTCTTGTGCACCTAGGAACTCTCTACCTCGAGAACCCCCTTATTGTCCAGAAGAGGACAATATCCTTGAGTGCCAAGAGGCGTGCCCCTCGAGGCGCCAAGTCAACAGGGCCCCCCTGTTTTTCAATTGTTGAGAAGAGAACAACTTTAAAACAGTCATTGTTCTTCGAGCTCGTTCGACAAGAAACGGTTCTTGCTTCCCTGATATCACGTCAGTGGTAAATTAATTCCCCCTTTTGAGATCCCGATTATCTTTGCCATGCATCACGCCGATCTGCTCTCCCTTGTGCATCTAGGAACTCTACCTCGAGAACAACCTTATTGTCCAGAAGAGGACAATATCGTTAAGTGCCAAGGTTCGTGTCCCTCGACACGCCAAGTCAACAGACCCCCCCTTCCCCTGTTGTTCAATTGTTTAGAAGAAAACAACTTTAGAACAGTCATTGTTCTTCGAGCCTGTTCGGCAATAAACGGTCCTCGCTCCCCTGAAATCACGTCAGTGGTAATTTAATTTCCCCCTTTTAATTTTCTTCAAGAGAACGATTGGTTACCCCGATATCCTCAATTGAACATCCAGAACATCTCCTGTATCCTGTCTCAAGTTTCGCTCGTACTTCTGAGCCTCACTTCGCTTCCACTCCTCAAGCTCAGTCCTTCCTCCCCTTGTTAAGGACAATCCCCCTAAAAACCCCTCTTTCTAGGAAGGAAATCGCCAGTCGGAGCTTCGAAGCCATTCCTTCAAATCTCCTTCATCTGCACGACGACCTTATAAATACGTAAGTTACGAATTGCATTTAACTATTTAACTTTGTGCCAACGTAACTCCCTGCTTTAACATGGATTTAACCATCCTTTTCCCTTCTCGTTTGTTTTTTCATTTTAAATCCCTCTAAATCTTAATCCACCGCTTAGTCAAGTTCATCCTATAACCTTTTTCATTTCATCTGTATCTCCGATTTTAATACCCGGTCGTAATTTTTTTCCATATAATGTTTTGTTAGATTCATTAATAAAATTATATTTTATTAATGCGTGCAATATTATTTATCCTTGGGCTCCGTTTAACTTCTTAAGTATATTGAAGATAAGTAAGCCCTCTCCAGGCCTATTTATTAACGTAAAGTAATACTTGGCCATCTGATCAAATCCCCGCACGCGAATATAGAATAATCTCCACAAAGAATAGATATATAGTATATCGTCGGTAGCCTTTTCTACGACAAGGTCATCAGCGTATAGCCACATAGAATCTTTCCCTCATCACTCTTCCTGTATCTCACACCCATTTCCTTCATTCTCCTTTGTAATACTGTATTCAATCCATAGAGGCATTAAACTAGTACGGCCACAAAAATTTATCTCACCAACCACTAATAAACTATCCTGCAACTATCCTGACTGATCAGAGTTCTTGAGAAAAAGTCAGCAACCGGCATAGGTGGAAAATTCGGTAAAAGCGGCAAAGGTCTGGCCGGAATCAACCAGAAAATGCCTCTATAATTGTTTCCTCCTGAAGACGAGGAAGCTGTATGAAATTTAAGAAGAAGAAGAAAGAGAAACAATAAAAGAGAATATACCTTATTACTCTGCTTTACAGCTGCCCCACCGGAGGGTAATAGCCATACACAGCCTCGTGCAAGAAAGAGAAACAACATAAGAGATTAAACTCTATTACTCCTACAGCATTTCACCCCTTTTCATCATCATTTACATCATATTTTTTTCAGGCTACGCTTTTTAAGAAGATTTCCTGGTAAAACCATTACCCCCTCCCTCTCGCCTCACAGCGGCCCCACAGAGGAAACTCATCGTACACAGCCTTACCCAACTATGTCGCTCACTCAAGAAGACTTATTTAGGGCGCACTAGAGGAAGCTGATTTGTGGATTAGCCCACAGTGGATAAAAATATCAAGAGGCTCGACTGGACAAGGGACGGACTGCTCCCTCCGTTGCGAATTACTGCGGAGACTTAAAGGTCTGGCCAGAATCTGCTAGAAAACGCCTCAATACTCGTTTCCTCTCGACGACGAGGAAGCTTCAAGAAATAGAAGAAGAAGAAGAAAGAGAAATAACAAGAGAGATTAGACTCTATTACTCTTACACCATTTCACCCCTTTTCATCATCATTTTTATCATATTTTTTCAGGCTACGCTTTTTAAGAAGATGACCTCGTAAAACCATTACTCCCTTTCCTCCTCTTCAAAGCGGCCCCACGGAGGGAAATCACCGTAAACAGCCTCGCCCAAATATGTGGTTATTAGTGAAGACATAATTTGGGGCACTGGAGGAAGTTGGTTTGAAGATTAGCCCACATTGGATAACAATATCAAGAGGCTCGACTGGACAAGGGACGGACTGCAACTTCGTTGCTATTTACCTCGGAGGCCCTTACTAAGAAGACAGAGGGACACATAACCCTCTCTGTGAACGGTGGGAGCAGTCGCGAACCAAACACCCCAGGGGAGTAACCTTTTCAATGAGTCCGTCAGTAGTTATCGCCCGGGAAGATCCCACCCAGTCTCACAACTACTCAATCATCCTTCACCTCATCATAATGCGCCCTTACCATATTTATCCCAACATTAACCAAGGCAAATACTTCTGGGGAACAAGGTTGCTCAAAAAGCGTGGTTGAGGGGTGTCACACTAGGAAAATGATACGTTCAATCCACACTCACTGGTCACCAAATTACATACCGCATAACATAAGTCTGCGTGCCTTTACGAGCTTGCCTCACAAAGACCACAAGGGGGTTACGCTCGAAAACATGGCAAAGGATCTGGTCACACGAATACCCTTCAAGGTATTCAATGTCCAGGCCAAACCAGAAAGAGGCAAAAGTTTTCGAAACGATCTTTGGAAAACTTAGCGTCGCAGTCATTCGCCTAATAGACACCCCAGGCCCACCACAGCTTCATTTGCCGTCGACTCAATTCCTTGATAGTTGATCGCACGAAGGAGGAAATAGCGGAAGAAATAGAAGCCAATCAGAGATCTGCGGAAGTTTCTGAAATAATAAAGTTCAGAGACCGAATAGAATAGCAAGAATACAGTTATGTATTCAGAGTGATCTTAAAGGAGACGGAGATAACCCAGAAGGCTAAAGAAAAGGGTCTGCTACTCTTGCCCGCAAAGATAAGTCGGGACCAGATCGAGGGTGAACAATTCACACAGGTGCAGATGTGTTTCCGCTGCTACAAAATGGAGCAGCACTCCAACAAGGATTGCCAAGAAGCAGAGGAGACAAGCTCCAGGTGAGATGAAAGGGGTCATGGGTGGAAAAACTGTATGAAGAACGAGAAGTGTGTCAACTGCGGACAGGGTCACAGAACACTAGTTATGTCTTGCCGCATGAAAAGAAATTTAATCAAAAGAAAACAAGCTGCAAAGAAAGAGAAAGAACAGAATAGGAGGACAACTTCGTATGTATAAGCAGCAAAAAAGTCCCAACCAACACAAGCCCTGACAAAAACTGACCTCAAATATGAGAACGAGGAGTCAACGAAAGTTCGTACCTATATACTTTATGCGCATGTAAGAAATCTCACGAATCCCGGAAGGTTCTCAAGTGAGCTCAAAATGATGGTAAAGAAGAACAATCTAAGTGAGATATGGTTCCCATAAAAGATGTCCTGGAATTGCAAATCTTTCCAAGGGTGTATGAAGTAGTAATTGCTTCCACCTCTACCAACCCTCCTGAAATAACGGACTCACACCACAAGGATCAAGGTAAATAAACAAAAGAAACCATCACGAGTCTTGATCTCACAATTGTGGCGAGAAAAGAGAGAGAATAAAAAGCGAGGAAAGCTACCGTGGTATTGAAAGCTGCCACAACCGAACTCCGCAGAAGAGAACTCCCAACTTCAACCTACGCAGACTTGGACAGCGACAGTACCCAGATCGAATGCGTAAGAGAAAATAACACTAAAAGAACAAAAAGTAAGACAAACAAGCACAGGTACGTCGGTGGGAAACTAAATAATATAATCCATTGCACGCATCCCCACCCGCATGTTTCCGAGGAGAGGACATATCACAGCTGAGGAGTTCCTGAGCACGCTCAAATCCTTCAAGCAGAGAGCTCCTGGCTGGACAAGAATTACCAAAAACCATCTAGTAAACGCTCCCGGACGCCTGATTCAAATCATCACCAACGTAATGAATGCTGCACTGAACGCTAGTTACTTCCCTGATGGATACAAGGTGGTAAAATTTATCTTTATCCCAAAAGGGAAAATGTTGCCAGAACAGCCGATGGACTACAAGCCCATCTCCCTCTTGGAAATCCTCGGCAAGATTCTGGAAAAGATCCTAGCTAACAGAATTCAGAATCAAGTTGACCAGAAGGGCTCCTGAAAAAGGGCGGAACAGACATCGCCTTCGCGCTCTTAACTGAGAAAATCGCCAAGTGCCGAGCGGATTGAAAGTACATTGATATCGTACTAAGGGACGTGAAAAAGGCCATCGATAAGGTCTGGCAAGGGGCCTTCAAGATAAGATCCCAAGCTTCAGCTAGACCCAATCCTGGAACGAATAATCTATGACTTGCTCATGAAACGGCGCGCCCATAACATGATAAAGGGTCACCAAGGACCAAAGTTCCTCTTCGAGGCCGGCGTCCCACAGGGAAGTTGCTGAGCCTCCTCCTTAATCTAATCTACACAATAGATTTACCAACTCCAGTAATGGAGGACTTATTATATCTCCAGTTTACTGATAATTTAACCCAGGTGATCCGTAGTACATTAGGGAAACACAAGGCTCATGCTCTAGAGACTGCAAACGAAATTCAGAACGTAAATGAATAGGAAAAAAAGTGGAAGATCCACACGAATAGCCGAAGATTCAAGATCCTCGCCCTCGACCGCAGAAAACATGTCGATGTAACACTAGGGCAGCTAATATTCCCCTATTACCAAGAAAGGAATGTTCTGGGGCTACGCATCAGTTCCACCGGATATAGCTACAACTTCATAATGCCGGAAATTCTGGCGAAGTTAAAACTCAGCAAACTTCACAGATTTAGAAATCTTAGATCTAACAACACCAGAAAAATATATCTCATGCATATTTGAGCAACGTTCATATACCCCGCCCTGGTGACCGAAAGCCTAAGTACATCTCCCTTAAAGCACCTGCAAAGAGTCTAGAACAAGGCGACTCTTTATATAAACAAACGCAAAGGAGATATCGAATATTCCAAAGAGAGTCGCCTTGACACCTATTAGTCGGGCGACCCAAAGTCTGGCTAAGCGACAAGGGAGAGGCTCTTGAATGAAACGGCACCCCAACTAGCTGAGATTCTAAACATCCCAGCGAACAAAAGGGAGAAAGTGGCCAGAAGATGACAATTTCCGAGCTCAAGATAATACTCTGAGGAACAGTTGGCACCGTTGTTCACATAGAGATCACACTGCACAAACTACTACACATACTATATATTAAGAAATACACTCACGAAACATGAATGATTGTGTTTGAATGAAAACAAAATAATTCTATATGTATATATATATATATATATCAATATAACTAGTAATTAAGAAAAAAAAAGACAAAACAAAAACAAGTTCTTAAATTCGGATAGAATATTTAGAATAGGTTAATAACTACATTACTACCTTTCAAAATCTTATTTTTCTTAAAATAAGTCTAGTAATAAGGAAATAAATATATAAAATTATAATAACAAATAAAATAAATAAAATAAAAAAGGAAGAGAAGAAAGATACTATAAATAAAATATAATAAAATAAAATCAAAATAAATAAATAAAATAAAATAACTCGAAATATATATAATAATTTTTAAAAACTAGTTCAAAGTTAAGGAAAATAAAAATAAGGTTGCAAAATAAGTATAAACGAAAGGCTTGAATGCGTTATAACAGAAACTCAGGTTCACACATCAATACAAAATACAGGATTTAAGGTCATGGAGAGCGAAAAAGAACTCTAAGAAAAATGAAAACCGTAACCCTCACTACCAGGGCAAACCCTACATACTCTATTCACCTACAATCTATCATCTTATCTTCCACACCGATTTTTTTCTTGACTAATATTTATAAATTTAATTTCAACTTTTCTTTAACTTGAAGCGTCACTCTGTTCTAACATAAATACTCTTGGCACCATCCAAGATATTACCACTCACTAGAGGAATTTTAGCACTTGCCATAATACATACATATTTATGTATAGTATCATATTCTTCCCATAGATCTACGATCAATTAAATATTCTTTATATCTCTTATCTATTGTATTTTAATCGTGCTGATCAACGTAAATTCTTGATCCTCACACTTCTTCGCACTTTTAACAAACGTTTTCATTCCTTATCATTTCCGCTGTTATCCTTCTATAAGCCTAATCATAACCCTTTCATACACATTGCCTTCAATCGTCAACAAACATATCCCGAAAGCTCTTGCATTCAACCTTCCTCACTTTATTCGTATACAACTCGTTTATCACACCACTTTTTCCGTCCTCATGCTATATTTAACTTTCAAATTCCTTATAAAACAGCCAGTACACCCATTTTATAACGCAAAAACATCATATTTTATCATCTCAACTACTGTATCATTTACCCCAACTGCCTTCGAAGATTTCTTGATTTTATATTTTCCTCTGCTATAACCATGAAATGCTGGCGCTGTTAGATACAGGTAGAAATGCATTCCTCTTGTAGATATTTTCTTCCTGCGGATTTAATTGTACATGTTACATTACTTTACTTTAGCTTGAATTAGATAAACATAAACCAAATAAATGACCATGTAAAAACTCATATAAAATATATAAAGTCAAATGACACAATTAACATATCTCTCTAAGCAAAGAGCCTATAGCAATTAAAAAAAATCAAGAAATTGACCATCAAAACCATCAAATATACTAGCTCACATAAATAACCGAACCAAACATAAGCAACAAATCAAATTTTCTCAGAATCCCCGTTGTCCCTTGCAGAGAGCTTCAGTAAAATCCTAAATAATGCCGATATCATCTAAGTGCATACACAACATAAGTGTAGGAAAATACCTTAGGGTTGGGGATATGTAGTGTATTTCTAAACAAAATTACATTTTCAAAATGAATGCAAAATTTATGATCAAGTTGATCTACTGAGTTTGTGAGTTAGTTTAAGATCAGTTTGGATGAGTTGAAGAGAGACATGCAAAGTTAGAGACATCGAAGAGGTGCTTAACTGTCATGGTGCTAATCTATTCTATTTGTTTGAGAAACGATCGGCAGGGTAGCTTTGTCCCAGCTATCCGGCAAAAGTATATGGTTTTATTAGTAGTTCTAATCTGTGAGTTGTTCTGATTCGGTATTTATAGTGATGGTGCTGGTTTGTTCCAGGCAGTGAAGCGATATAAGGTTAGTAAGTATTGAATAAATTCTACAATGATGATCAATTGAATTTTGTTGGTTGCGTTGTCTACTGTGCGTGATTTTCAATATTTAATTAGGTTAGGCTAGTTTGGGTAAGGTGGCTATGGTTCAATCCACAAACTAACCGATTCCAAAATAAACAAGATTAAACTTATTATCATGAAAAATCAATAAACTAAATCTTACAATAAGTGGGAGGAGAAACATCTTTAGATTGCACTGTACATACAGCAGGTATTCGTAATATAACCTATACTTTTTACTATTTACATTTATGTTCTACTAAAAAAAACATTTTCTTCAGAGACAGTGTAACTTATTTGAGATCAGTAATTCTTGTTGAGCGAAGGCGGATTGATGCTAGTTATATATATATATATATATATATATATATATATATATATATATATATATATATATATATATATATATATATATATATATATATATATATATACATATATATATATATATATATATATATATATATATATATATATATATATATATATATATATATATATATATATATATATATATATATATATAACGTCAAAGGTAAAAAGCTGTTCGATTTAGTCGCCTTTATTTTCAATACACTTTTTGCATCATCCTTACAATTTTCTGATGTTATCTAAAAATGTCCGTAGTTTAGCTTCGAACACAACATGATGTTTAATTGTGAAGAAATCCTACGAGGAATTTGAACCTGGGAAAAAAGGTTCTGGAAAAAATAAATGATGTATCAATATGGTAACCCCGCTATCACTGTATTTTGAAACAATTTAAGCTGCTTAAAGTGGTGAAGTTGGAATTATCTTCATTAAGTACTAATTTACATTTGGCTAAATTCTTACCATCAAGCGATCTATTTATTGATAATAAATATCAACCTCAATTTTTTGTCCTGGTAGCAATAGCTCACAATAATAAGTGTAGGGGAATCGTCACCCTCCCGTTCTCTCTCAGTGGAGACCCGAGATGGTAACAAGGAGTAACAAGGAGCAACAAGGAAAGAAAGTACCCTAGGAGACCTTACGGTCCATTCAAAGAGGGTACCTTTGGACTAGCAATCGAACAGGCACATGGCTGCTCAATTTTTTTGCCTCCCTGAGCGGCCACTTTTCAAGATTTTGTCTAGTCTTGACTTAAACTGTTCAACAGATTCACTGTTGACAACTTCCACTGGAAGTGCGTTCCCCTTACCGCAGATACTGTACGTGAAAAAGTTTCCACACAGATTGCGGTTGTAACGCTTCAGTTCAAGTTTGAGCCGTGATTGCGCGTTCTGTTCTTACTCAGTGTGAAAATATCCCGGTAGTCAACATTGTCGAACCCTCGAAGTATTTTGAAAACTTTGATGAGCTGACCACGCAGTCTACGGGTTTCCAGCGGGAACAGATTTAATTCCCTTAGTCTATCCTCATAACTTTTATGTCGGATAGAGGGAATCAGCTTGGTTGCCCTGGCTTGTACGCGTTCCAAACTTGCGATATCCTTTCAAAACGAAGGACTCCAAAATTTTACGGCATACTCCAGGTGCGGCTGAACCAGTGAGTTGTACAGACAAAGTACTATCTCCCTGTTACGGTATCCAAACTGGCGCTTTATGTAGCCTAACATCCTTTGGGCTTTCTTCTCTGCCTCAATGCACTGTTTCGAGAACTTGAGGTCGCTAGTGATAGTTACACCCAAGTCCTTCTCAGTGTTACTCGATTCAAAAGCAGTGCCCTTAAGGATATACTGAGATTGGGGGTTTCTGTGGCCGATATGCATTACTTTGAATTTGTTCACGTTAAAAGGCATTTGCCACGTGTCCGACCACTCACCAATCTTCCCAAGATCTTCCTGCAGGCGAGCAGTATTTCCATCGTTTGCAACGTTCATACCAAGCTTGGTATCGTCGGCAAATTTGGAAATCTTGGCAACTATGTCACCGTCCATGTCGTTGACGTAGATGATGAATAGTAGTGGATTGTTGGTACACAGTTCTCTTCTTTCTAAGCAGTTGGCCGATTTCTCGATTAAACCACTTTGGTTAAACAGAAGACTGACGGGGACATTTGAGAGGGATGAAACGCGATTGAAGACTCATGAATGTGGGTTTGAAACTGTTCCACGAGTCTTCAACAACATCGCACACTTCTAGCCTCGCCTCAGTCAGTCCAGCACGAGGATCTGCAAAGTCTGCTCTTTTCAAATCGAGTTTCTTCGATTTACTAGTTGCAGACCCTGCCTTCGGAGCTTTGACTACAAATCTAATTAGTCGGTGGTCACTGCCACCGAGCTCTTTACCAACAGAGAGGTCCTCAACGATGTCATCCTCAGAGGTGAAAACCAAGTCGAGGATATTGTTTCCTTTCGTTGGCTCTCTCACCCATTGAGTGAGGAGCTCATTGTTCACGAATTCCAGGAGTAGTGAGTTCTCGCCACAGGGTTCTCTGGTTTCCCAGTCAACTTGTGTGTTGAAATCACCCATGACGATACACACTCTGTCTTCGACAAGTTCTCCTAGTAGCTGGTACAGATCTCTGTCCTTTTCAACGAGTTGGGCAGGAGTTCTATAAAGCACCAGGGTCCTGTATTTGGCAGGACCTATCTATAGCTCAACACCTAGTAGTTCATGGTCAGATACGATGTTGCAATCCGTCGAGTTAAGAGTATCCTTGACATACAACATCACACCGCCACCCTCTCTGTCTGGCCTATCTTTCAGGAAGAGCTGGTAACCGGGAATCGTGAATTCACCTTCAAAATCTCGGCTTGAGGTCTTCATCCACGACTCCGTTATGGCCACCATCTCAGGTTCTTCTGTTACTACGAGGCTATGAAGCTCAATAAACTTATTCCTGATTGACCTCGCATTGAACAGAAGAATTTTGAGGGAGTCTTCTAGTGTAGGACTCCTTATGCTCTTCCGTTTCCCGGCTTCTCTGTTTTCGTGGTCACAACCTTTTTGACGACCTCCGAGAAGGTCGTTCCAGGAGTGACACGGGCATGCTCGCGCACGTCCGCCCTTGCTCTGTTTCGAACGCTCCTTTGGGTGCCTTCCACGACATCTTGAATTAGGTTGGCGAGAAAGGCCTTCCCTTCAAAGCAGAGATGTACCCCGTCCCTTTGGTAGAGGTCGTCTCTACGAATAAAGGTACGATAGGGGTCCACGAAGAAGACTTCTTCTGCCGTGCAGAGATCCGCCAACCTTCTGTTCACTGCAATGTTTCTTTCGTGAGTGGTTCGGGATGGACCTTTTTTTAGAAGCATCACAACCACCACACGTATGCGGGTTTTAAGCCCTATGTCATCCACGGCTCCCATCCCTGTTTGGATGGTCTTAACCGCAAGGACATCCAGACCAGGCAACGCGGGTCAGGCTCGTAACCACAGATACTCGTCACTCGTCTGTATGCAAAGCCGAAAGGTTGTAAACTGCAATATCTCTCCTACGAGAGTATATTTAATTTTACCTCAAATAAGAAATTGGAGACGCGTTTCTCTCAAACTCGAAGGCTAACGGGAGCTGAGGTAAGACTTGGTGAGTAAAACCGTTGGAATAAGAACCCTCCTGGGCCCGTCCACAAGCTCCCCTCCCTCCCACTCCTCACCCAGTGGGGTGACGAGGTATAAATAAGAAACACTTAGGAAAATTGCGGTAGGATACGTCAGTCTCCAGGCTACGAAGTCTTCGGATTCAGAGTGGTCTACCGAGGTTGGACAGGTAGATTACTTGGGTCGCCAGACTACGAAGTCCCCTGCAAGAGAGCCAGGGCTACCTAGGGGGCTAAACGTTAAGTTAACTTGTTCAAGTTCAACTTACTCTCGTCAGAGAGACTCCTCATATCCTGGTGCATCCTAAAGTTCAGGAATATTCCTCGTCCTTGAAAAATTAAGAAAAGAGGAAGGAAAAGGCTCCCCCTCGAGCCCGTTACCCGGTGGCCACACCAAAACTCATAAGTTACCTTGGTTGAGGAACGAAGTTCAACTTATTCTTGTCAGAAAAACCCTCCTCCGTTATCTTCGCCCGTGAGGAAAACTGGAACTAAGAAGAAGTTCATCCTCGAGCTAGTTACTGGATATCAAACCGACCTTTAAGTTAACTTGTTCAAGTTCAACTTATTCTCGTCAGAGAAACCACCCCTCCGCGTTCCTCGCCCTTGAAGAAGACCCCTCTCCCTGAGTACATTCCTCGCCCCTGAAGAATTACGTAACGAAGAAGAAAAGCTCCCCCTCGAGCCCGTTACCCGGTGGTCACACCGAACTCTAAGTTAACTTGGTTTAAGGACCAAGTTCGACTTACTCTCGTCCGTGAAGACCCTCCCCCCCATTGAATACCGTGTGGACCCCCATCTGCTACACTCTCCAATGTACCTCGTGATCTCGACCACCTCCATCTGGCCGGTCAGCATGCGTCTTGGAGCCAATAACATTCCTGAGGTATTTAAACTCCATTAGGGACAATTAGCATATTTTACGTATATTGAAGTGCGTATCGAATTCAGCCAATTTTAGAGGGTCAAGCTAATTGAAGTAATTATTGTGTATTTTAATATTCGGAGTATTTCTGTCGTTCATGTTTTTTTTGTGTAGTAACTTGTTAAATTTGAAATATAAGTTTATTTTGGGAATTCCTGGGCGTTTCTCTATATCCTTACGTGTTTGAAATGGCTCTTCTTTAAAAACAACCAAATTAGCACTCTTAGAACAAAGTCTACTTCATCAAAGAAGTATTCCACGTTCCACAAGGTATACCACGATAAAAGTGGTGTCTGGTGTGGAGTGGTCAAAAGGGGCATTCTCCTACAATAACACCCTTTTATTCCCAGAATACGTTATTTCCGTATCCTCATAATTACTAGAGCACCTGCTTTTACTTACGGGACAGAACTTGCTTTATAATCTTGTATCTTACCTGAATTAGAAAAAGCTTGATGCAATGCTCTCCCTGTTGGTGAGTTGTGTCAGAAACCCAGTTAGAAGGAATGATTCTATTACCCAGGAGCAAAAGTCGAAGGCTTGAACGAATCTTTAAATGGCTTCACAAGTCGAGCAACACTGGATATGGTTTACATCGTGCATTTCGGGACTGATAATTTATTTTCCACTAGGTCTGAAAACCCCCTGACAAGGTTCAGACTGCTTTTGAGAATAGTGAAAGAATAAAGTAACATAATTATTATTTAGCTATTCCACCTATAGTTAGAGCGGCAAGCGCTTTCTACGGAAAGACAACATGCATTAAAAAAATCTCTTTAAAGTCTCTTTCAAGAAGAAGATGCTCACATCGTGAACTTATGCATTAATTTCTATGAGTCTCATGAATTGTTCGTGGATTATTAAATAATGCAGCAAAGGTTTTTTGACAAGTCACGAGTAGAATCAGCATCTACCGTAAGAAAAGATTTTCATCAAATTAGATAACTATAATCCCAATGTAAGCGATTACTTGTGCTGTTTCTAGAAGAATGCCGGAGAGTAAGAAATAAAAATGATGAACTTACAACAAGTGTGAAAATAAAACTTTTTGATGTTATTGCGAAAACTGAAAAATAGAGGAATGCCTTAGATAAAGATTTTTGGGGAGAATTATAAATAGAAGGATACAAAACGTCTTCTAATAAAGCCAGCAAATTATAAAGAGAAAGAGAATTTCTTCCTTATATAAATAATAGAATGCAATCATCATGAAAATAATAATAAACATAAATGCGGATATCTTAGTATTGGAAATTAATGTTTAAAACTTTAAGACTGCAATGATTACAGAGGCCAACACAAATTTTTATTTTCCCTTAGAACACGGAATGTTAGATCAGTTTTAGGCTTTATCGGGATTGCTGAATCCGAATATTCACTTAGATTCGCTCTATTGTACTAGTTTTCCAAATATTGGACATCCTAAATTTTGAGGATACAAGTTAAAAATATTTAGAAAAATATTGTGAACTTAAATACGTACACTGCTAAATGGTGTTAATAAACATTGAAATAAAAAATATCTAATGTAGGATCTAAATCCGCGTTTTCAGTATTCAGATTCGTCATCGTATCAATGATTGCAAAGATTCGAATTCAGTGTAGAATCTTGCCCAGCTCTACTAGGATGTCTGCAGCTGGCAATACGTCTAAGAGATTGTGGGTGCATTGTGCTCTGTGAAGTATATCCTGGCCCACTCTCAGGGAAGTTGATATTAATCATAAGTTCAAAGCGTAGACATTGTTGCTACAACGATTTTAATGTTTTCTTGCTACATATGTGGTGAATATATGGCAAAAGAGTCTTGTTTCAATATTAGAGATTTTATCAAAGATTAAATATGAAGCTTAATTTGACGTGAATCCGGAAGATCAAGATAAACCACGTGCTTCCCACAAATGTTGAAAGATTTGTACGGAAACTCTTCGCTTATAGGCCAAAGATAAAGTCAAGTGAATGAAGTCTTGGGTACCACTTGTTTGGAGAGAGCCCAAGAAGCATCATGAAAATTGATAGGTCTCTATAGTGAACATGTCTTAATGTCACTGACACAAAAAATACGCGTGGCACTATCCTCACATAGGTTTATGCAAGACAGTCATTTAGACGTTGCAGACAGATCCCGTTTCCTGTTTTTAATTGTTTGCCTGCTCTTGCTAAAGATGATGCTATTGCAGTAGTAATGGATTAGTCTTCATACAACACTACAAGTAGCAGTAATTTTAGTTATTGGTTTAGGGGAGATTGCGTACAAGTAAAGGTAAGCCCTTAACCCAACAGCAACTCAATTACTTCGTTAGTGATCTAGCTTTTTCAAGAGAGTTAGCTAAGATCTTTGTTCTCATCTCACTGAACACTGTCTTTTCCTAGGAGACTAATCTAACATTTTATCGTCGCAGAGAAGAACTTATTCGCTTTTCTAGTAGAGAAAATGATGATAAAGCGTTTAGCAATAATATCTAAGGGCTGCTTTCACTAATGGGATAGCCGCAGTAAAATCCGGATGAGTACCGTTTATTTACCAACTCTAAATGGAGTTTGAAGTATATTGCTGCATAATAGCACAAGATTGCTTATGTCCAAATTAGGCATTAACTGATATTTAAACAGCACTACGTAAGTTTGAATATAGTCCTAAAAAACATTTCATGATTACACAACTGGACCATATGTGTGGATTTTAAATGGGTAACTTTTTGTTACGATAGCAAGAGAGTTACACCAAGTATCCTTGCTCCTTGGCTATGGGACAGCAGATGTGATGAGAGGCACAGAAAGATTGTCCCATTTGTTAGTTTCTCATTACTTATACTAGAAAATGCTGACGAGTAAAGCTAAGGCAGGCACTATCTTTATTTAACGCATTAAGAAGTTGCCTCATCGTTTCAAACTTGATAATTTAATACTGGTATCAGGTTTAATGCTTCTTGAGGTGTTGCACTGAAGATACTCCACTCCCCCGGATTTCATGCAATTTCACTTGCATTAAATAGACGTGATACATCATTGCAGCAGCATAAACATTATTAATAAGTAAAGAAGATTGAAAATAGTTTAAGATATTTCCTTTGACTTGTAACTGGCAGATATTTATCCAGGTAACCCCTGTATATGAGCCTGAAAATCAAGAGGTTCAGCATTCGACTTTGACAAGTCAGGTTCTCTGACAAGGTCAATTAATTCTTATTTGTTTGGAAAGTATGGATTTGTCTCAACAGCCATAACTCCCTCATTGTAATTTATATCTTTATTGATCCTTTCAGCTTCTGAGTTGTTTCTTTCTTCTGAGGGTTGCTTATTTCATTTCGGAGGAGTAGGTAGGTACATGAATATCAGCAATGTGTTGTACTCTTACAATTGAGGATTAATGATCAGGATAGAAAAGAGCAGGTGTACCTTTGCCACTTCGACGTTTAGAAGGGTCCACCAAGCAGAAGTAGTAGTAGCTTAAGTAGTCAGTGGAAAACACGGCAACTCCTAGGAATGGTAAACTTCATGGCTCGTTTTTCCTTTTATACTATCCTTGAAAAGTAATAAATATACTTGATTACTCTTTTGGCTTACAAACAAACATAATGTTGTTTTAAACATTATTTTGAATATGACTATTCAGCCAAAACTCGAATTAAGGAATTTAAATTAAAAAATAGTCGATTTAACAGTAATTCGGCAAAAAACTTTAGGCAATAAAGCATCGAGATATGGAATCGTTTACCACTTGAAGTGGTACAAAGTTTCTCTTATTATGTTTAGGAATAGATTGAAAAACAGGCTATGGAGGCACATGTGTCAAGGAGGTAATTAAAATGCAATTTAAGAAAAGGATAAGTATCGTTTTAAAAATTTTAAAGAATCTTATCGTCTTTAATAGTTCACGAGAGAGTTAAGTGTCAGTAATTTTAATGTGGTTTGGTTGTTGGGTGGGTGATATACTCTAAGAGATTTCCATGTTTTCGACAAAATGTTGTATATTGGAAAGTTTGTGCTAATTGATCCCAAGGTAGTGAAACCTTAGGTGATTTTAGATCGATTATATATATATATGAATTGTATTGTACGAATTTTTTCCTTAAATAATGTAAAAAGATGGGAAATTCGCTCTAAGGATATCATAGAATGGATAGGATTTGTGTCGTATTTTTTCTGTTGAACTTTAGTATATCACAATTTTGCACAGCAAGCTATTTAGTGAAGTTTGATCTGTTATTATGTTGGTAGTCTATTGATAAAGTTGGCATGATGTAACGCTTATTATATGAGAATATCATATTGGTGGTTTTACCAAGTTTCGTGATAGACCGTTTGGACTAGGCTAAAGATGCATGTTAGAAATTCATTTTTCAACGTAGGAATTAATCTATGTTGGTGGTTGTGCGTTGTGTACAGAGGTATTGTACGAAAATTGTAGGAAAATTAATCAATCAGAACAATGAGATAAATCAGTAATGTAAATTAGAAATAGAAAGATGACAATGACGGAGCCCTGGGGACATCCTTTGGAGACAGCTGAGGGAGTGTAAGAACACCATCCACAGTCATTGATTGTTGTCGATATGTCTGGTTGGATGTGAAATAGAGATTGGCAACTACACGGAATCCGATTAGATTTATGTTATTAAGAAGTGAGAAGAAATTTGTGATTTGCTGTATCTGAAGCTTTATTAAAATAAAGAAAATCAAATAACTGAGTGAAAGTAAACTAAATTATCTGATAGGAAATAATGAATGGCGTGAAAAGAGCTAGTGTTCGTATGGTAACCATATTGATGAGTATATATATATATATATATATATATATATATATATATATATATATATATATATATATATATATATATATTTATATATATATATATGATTAAATCGTCCAAAACTAAAGATAGAAGTCTTTTGTACATTAGTTTACGAAATATGTTAGATAAGGTTAGAAGTGAAGAGATATAGGCCTGGAATTTGACGGAAGGTCATTAGTACCTGATTTAGCGTAAAACGGCGAATTTCAAGCAAGAAAGGAAAATACCATGCCATAAGGATTTATTAAAGACAAGAGATTTTATTGGACTAGTAATATTAGCAGGAGGTTTGTAAATGAAATTCGCGCCAGATTTAAGGGAGGAAGTGTTTATAAATATTAGAATAATTGTCATTAATTTACTAATAGTAAACCGAATGGTAAAGCAGGATTTTGTGTTTCTGACTGGTAGGTAGCTTATCTGAAAAATATGTGTTGGCAGCGTGCAGGGAGCTAGTTTGGTAGCAATGATAATGAAAGAAGTTGATCAGTTGGAAGAAGTATTGGAAATGGTTTACTTAACGTTAAACAAATGACTTGGCTATCAGAAGGTTAAGATGGAAAAAACTTGTTGCGACATGGCTTAAGTTGGAAGACAATAATTTGTATATAAACTGTTTACACAGTAAAGGAATTATGCCTCGTTTTGTCCTGTTTGAAGACTATATTTATTCTTAGTTTAACTGAAAAGCCTATTTGGTAATCCATGAAGGGGAATTATGATAAGGTGGAAGAAATTTGGATCGAACAAGGCAGTGTGCAATGAATATAGTATAGAAAATATTCATAAAGGCTTCTACCCTAGTGTTTCAGTCCGTGAATTCATTTAGGGAGTGAATTTCAGTAAATAATGACAGCTATACGCAGTGAAACAGAGTTTATTTAAAGAAGGAATAATATTATAAAGGTTTTAGTCACCATACAATATGGTGAGATGTGGAGGATTGCAGTAGAAGGACAGTTGAGAGTGTGTCATTGAAGTGAGTGTTATGAGAATTACATGCTGGAGTGTATTACGCTTACAATAGACAGGTTTAAAGATTTAATGGATATTTGAACACTACACAAATCAATTATATTATTAAAAAAATTCCAATTTGCTTTAAAGGAAATTTCATGAGCTAAATAAATTACCAAAATCTCTTTCACCACTGCTCTCTCTAAAAGTAAGATAAGAGGTGTAACTATGAATAGGAAGATAATAAATTTGAGATAACCAATTTGCAGTAAGAATTATTATATCAGGTTGCGCATCCAAATGAGGTAATGATGCAAATAACTCTTGGCATTTTTGTTGAAAGAGCGTATATTCAAATGAAACGACATGCATTTCCTCTTAATTTATTAGATAATCCTATAAATAATCAGGAATTTAAAAGAGATTTGTAAGGTTTCACTATTGAACTAATAGATTCCTCACGACGTGTTAGAGGCACACTTGCAACAAAGAGAAAATAAACATACGTTCATCTTTCCTTTCACGACTAAAAGGTGAATCATTATTTTGAGTAGGATTGTTACAGGAGACGAAATTTGGCTAATGTACGATAAAACTAATAGTTCTAGACTATGGATTAGTCGTTGTTAAATATCAATAACATTGGCAAACCTGTTAGCTCATGCAATTAATATTCTCTTTGTGCTTGCTGAGATTTCAATGGAATAAATCTTTTTTGAAGTTCTTAACCACAAAAAAGTTCACTTCACTCAGTTGGACAGCTTACATAAATATTTGAAGAAAGAAGGCCAGCATGATTCAATTGTAGAAGAGCGCCTTTTCACCGAAATGGAGACCATATCGTAAGAGATATCATTCAAAATCTGAATAATGTCGATTGGGAACTATTGAGTCATTCTACATACTCAACTGATTAAACTAGATTTTGCAAAACTAAGCCAAATCAATACGGCTACATCTAGGGCAAATACACCTTTGTTCCTAACAGCAATCCAGTCACAAGTTTCCTAAAGCATGCTTACCATGCTCATTATGCTATAAAACCTGGCGACCAGGATCAAAATTGCAGCGACGAATGGCATGTAAGTTATGCACCGAGTATCTGCGTCGTTGGGCCAAGGGGAGAACGGGCTGTATGAAGTTTGCAATACCCATGGTTTGTAGGCAGCCAACAAACCATGCCACTCATTATAGTTTTGCGCTAATGATTTGACTGGGATGACAGAAAGCACTGAATCATCCTTAAATAAGGTCGTGATCTTTAGTCAGCAGATCGTCCTATAGCTTACTGTGGCGAAATTCAACTACCTGTACTCGGAGCACTTCCTGACCTAGTAACGAATATTCATCTAATGTTAAAGAAAATGAGGAATAAGAAGCGGGTTTTGACGATGATCCTCCATATTATTCCGCCCAACAGAAGCTAAATGATATATTTCGCCATCTTAGCTTGTCAAAGCCCTGTGACGAACTGTTAGCATCCGGATTGAAGGAAAAACTCCTTCTCTTTGACAGTGCTCGCTTCACTTTCTAAGGCAACAGACATTGGGAGAAATTCTAGTTTTACCAGAAAAAAAGACTAGGTGGACTTAATATACAGATATTGCGTAGCTTTAAACAAAGTTGTAGTACTACATTATTAATTTTAAGATCAAATACTGTTCATTGAGAGCAGCAAGCGATTGATGAAATGTGTTCTACTACACAGCGGCAATCAGATTACTTCTCTCTCCCTTGATCACTTGACTACACTGAATTATAAGTATAAAGCGCTGAGGTACGTACTGGAGAAAAATAGTTATGATCAGCATAAGTGGTTGATTTTGTTGACTTGAAAATTATAAACTTTTTGTTGGGATTACAGTCCGAGTTCACAAAATATTCTTGCTTTCCAGGAATGCGGGGTATTAGGAACCGAACTCAGCATTACACGAAAAAATAACTGGCCTGAGGCTGGGATGCGGTCATTTTTGCTGACTACTGTTGAGCTCTGAAGAGAGACATACCTACCGTTGAGCATTGATGACCTTAAATCAAATTCACGTGTAGTAGTTATCTTTATAATGTGTACTATTCTGTACACAATTCGATGTTTTTGACAGGTACTTGTGCTAGTGAACGATGTTTTCTATGTTGAAAACGGATGATACATATTAACACAATCAACTTGAAAAATAACAAAAATGTTTTGACCTAGTTGTAGGATCGGATTTTAGAAAAATCGAATTGATATGAAACTCTGACCTGATCGGCGGAAACAGATGTCATTTCTGGATTCAGCCTTGCAAAATTGTCCTAAATAAGTTAAAAAAATTTAGCTAACTTACAAAAGATTTTTTTAGTTACCAAGTGGAATTAGTATTTATTGTTGAGCACTTTTTTCTAGACTCTATCTTAACATCCTCTGCCACAGAAACGGAAGTAATATTGATTCTCTTGCGCTTTAATGAATGTAATTGCGCTGGGAATGAAACGATTTAAATCGCCTATTTTCTTGAAAATGATGTCTACACTTTCCTCCAGCGATTCTCCCGCGTAGTCAAATCCCGTAAAAACTTGCCTAATGCCTAAAATCAACCAATTTTACCGGCACTTTTAAAGCTTCTCGCTCATCTCTCATCTGCCATGCTATCTGAAACCACTCTCTCCATATCTCCACATCAGGCTATTGTGCTTTTCCCTTGAAAAGGAGGTTAGTATTTCCTCTGGGATACTGTCTTCATTTGCCCCCCGTAACAGATTAACTCCCCTTATCATATATCCCAATCTCTTTTTCATCACTCATCTCCCCTGAAGAGCTCGCCTCAATACTCCGATCATCGATAAAAACCTGGTCTCCGCTTGTCCCTTTCCAACCCAGTCTCTATTTTCAGTGTCTAACTGTCCTCTCACCACACCTGCTAAGTATCTTCATCGCCTCCCTGTCCGTTTTTGAGACGCTTTCTGGCTTTAAACATTCTTCTGTCCGGAAATTTTTAAATAAGCAATCTTTATCCAAATATTCCGTTCCTATCAAAGGTTCTTGAGACGTTAGGTTAGAAGCTACTCACATTACTGAACACATGTATTTCTTCATCTTCGACGAAACCTCCAGCCAGGTTTCAAGGTATGTCACAGCTTTAAAATGACTCAACTATTTGTGAGTGACCCACTCTAGCGCAAGGGCACAACTGGAATACCTTCAATTCTCATGTTTCTTTGATCTTTATCGGCATTGGACACTATTAAGCACTCTGTTCCTCCCAACCACCTTAGTAACTTCCGGTTTGTCTCTGGAATTCACCTAAATGGTGTCCCCCTTATCTGACATATTGTTCTCGTGCTGTTTACATCATGGGCGAGGTCCCTCGTTCAGCTATTGTATCATATGGGGTTTCTTAGTACTCTCTCCTTTGCTAACTTCCCTTTTGATTCTACCTCATTCCTCTTGTCATTCTTTTGCATTGACTAGGTCTATCTTTCCATTTCTTTCGTAATGCCCTACAAATATTTCTTTCCTCCTCCCCCAAATCGTTTGCCGTTACTGTCACTCATCTTTCTTTCGTCTATGACATAGCAAATATCACTCAATATAAAAATATAGCCCCCTCTCTCAATCAAACTAGCTTCCAGCTCACGTTTTTATTTTCTTTGACAGACAACTCAATTTCAACTCGCATGCTGTTAATTAATATCAACAAATCATTTCACTGTTTATCAGTAACTTGCTCTCTATCCACTCACACGTTGACCGAAAAGGTTTCGAGATAGCTATTCATGTCTTTCTTACCTCTCACCTTGATTATTGTAACTCTCTTCTAACTGGAGGCCCAACACAATAATTCGTCCCCTTCTGCTTGTCCAGAACTTTGTGGCTCGCGATCGCAACCTCCATGGACAATATTTTCTGGTGCCACACCCCTATCTTATGAACTTGACTGTCTTCCTATTAAATTTCTAATTACTTTTAAAATCCTTCCTTTACAATTCAAAATCCTAAGAACCGCAATTCACCCTTACTTGCTCTCTTCACTGGTTGGGTCCAGACAACAAAGAGCAATTCGCTCGGTAATTGTTTCCTGTTTTGGGCTCCTTGATCTCTTTTCTCCTTCATGAGTGTTCCTGCCGTCTCTTTAGTTACAGTTAAACTGTTAAATGTTATGACTATTTCATGCGCTCTTCTTCCTTGAATGGCGCTTACAATTGGGCTCTGCAAACAGACTTCTTCTGTCAGGCCTTTTCCTAGTCAAAGGACCAAAGGACGGGACCTCTGCGAAGGCTTCAAGATCTTGAAAGTCACCATATAATGTCTCTATTATAATTATTATTATCATTACTATTGAACAATTCGATGTGTTCTTGAGCTTGTTTCTGAGTAGTCGCTTTACAACTCTCTTCGAATGGTTCAAAACATTTTCATTGAGATCCAGTTCCAAACACTTTAGTCTAGTTCATAACAGTAATATGCTAGTTGTACATAAAGGTATTTACCAACTTGATCGTTTGGAAAGGGGAGTTATTCTGCATGAAATTTGCACGTTAGTCCTCAGAGGCTTGCAAATGAGGCAGTGCAGACTATTGCAGAAATGCTTGCACACTTGTAAATTCTCTCTGTTCCGTAAGTGTACGTTTCCCAGACTTAACTAACGACATCGCACCCTATACCATGACCCTTCTTCCGCCAAACCTCACACAACTTTTTTTGTTGCAATTGACAGACAATATTTGCTCTTCTCTGAGACCATCAAACCTCCTGCCTTAGTATCAGAACAAATTAAACTTAGATTAAGCACTGAAATTGACTTGACTCAAGTGGTCTTTTTCCATGGAACGTGCTCACTCAGTGACGAATGCAGTATAAGACTTCTTTTTTTCGTACCGCGTTTTGTGAGCATAAAGATTTTTTTTTTCAGACAAAGTGACACAGACATATTCCAAAGGATCATTTTTATAGTAAAAGGTTTAGTTATTCTTTGACAATTCCATAAAAATATGATGTAGAAATATTGATGGCTAAAATCTCATTAACCTCTTAGGAAATTGCACAGCCGTCTTCAAATGTTCCTTCTCTACAATTTGGGTTATTGATAGGCATATATGATTATTTACCATCGTTTGCAATAACCTGTTTTTTTATTTGTTGTCAGAATATTACGGACTACAATTTTTGAGCTCTTTACAGTCTCTGTAATGGCACAATTTTACGATTAGCTTGCGTACAGAGAGAGCGGTAGAGATTTTTTAGACATGTTACCTCGATGACAGCTGACAAAAGAATGAGATAACGTACGAGTATATGAGATTGAACTGACTTTAGTTATTGTAATGACAAAGCCAGGTTTTTCGAAAAGAAACCTAGCCTCTTCGGTCATTTTGGGCCTTTTGAATTTCTAGTAAATTGCTTATTTATTGATAACTTTCTTTTTATTTATCCACATTTGTAGATTATCGTAAAACAATTGTAGAAACCTAATATTCTCTGTTGCAAAAGTAATAAAAGATGTTGCGATAGGAAAACAGGCATACCTTTATTTTAGGATGGTAATATAATATAGAGGGAAAAATTAAATGACGTGAAGTCAAGGAGATTGGAGGAATTAACTTTAGTCATTGACTATATTTTGGAGAACGGCAGAGATTTCAGATGTCATGTTGTGGTTACAGGCAAGTCATAAATTGCGTTGTCCTACTTGAGGAGGAATTTGCTAATAAACTTGTTTTGTATAAGTAATCTTTTAGGTTTTCATGAGTTAAATTTTAAGATCCCATTTGACATAACAAAGAGTAAAAAAAGGAACAGGGCGTCATAGATAGGGGAACAAATATAACAGGTGCAAAGGAGGATAAAAGATCCCTGATGAAAAGGTGTCTCCATATTTAATCTCGTTTATGGATTTATTGACCTTAGCCTATTAATTATTGGTATTTTTTTGTTTTTTAATATTTTTTCCCGATAAATGTTATTTAAAACCTTGATATGCTCTTAATCGGTAACAGAGCCACTAAGCGTAATTAATGAAATTAATGGTATGGACACAATACAGAAGACAAAATCGGCATATAAATAAGCGGTGTTTAACTATAAACTGGAAGAATTTCTTGGGCAATCGGTCGCGTTTCAGGAGAAAAATTTTCACCGTATTGGTAGGTTGTCATCTAGCATAGTTAGATGACTCTGGGTGGAGAAAGGATGGTTGGAGCAAGGTCTTTGTAAATTTTTCTCAAATTTAAGATTGTCTAAGATAAAAACAGAGATACCCTTGTTTTGTTAAAAAAAAGTTAGAGCACGTAATCTTATACCTGACCATTACTATTATTTTACCCAAGGTCTATATATTAATGTGACCCTCGCACTGGAAAACTTTAGGAGATTACATCAGATAATTCTCAATTTAGAAGAGAGACACCGCCCTCACCATAACAGTTATCTCGAGGAAAAAAAAACCCGAATGTCAGGCACGGCACAATGTAGTCCTGGTAGGTGCAATGAGCTCAGGCGAAAATTTTAAATTTGCGACAACGGGATTAAAATAACTTATGTAAATATTTTCTTATGAAATAGCATTCAAAGTTAATCTAGGAAGGACGGTGCCTACCAGTAAACAAAGCAGCGCAATACCACACCACGCACGCAATGCAGATCAGCAGAAGCAAAGTACGTCGTCACTGTAGAGATCTCAAGACTACTCGATGTTGAATTTCTTTTGTCGATGCAGTGTCGTCACCAAAGTTTTTTTCGATCTCGTTCAACTCTTTCCTACTATCTTTATTCCAAAGATGATAAGGGTGAATAGATGATAAGGATGATAAGCATAAGAGGTTTGACAAATTAAAGGTCTTCGCTACTTATATTGAAATCAAGACAAAGAAAAAAAATGAGAAAGGAGAAATTAGTAATAGTTATTAACCTAAAATTACTTGCACAAAATTTTAAATAATTAATATTTCTCAGCTTTAACCTGATTTGAGTCAATATTAATTAACATAAGACACTGAAGTGAGACATGATCAAAATTTCCTTTGAAAATAAATAATTTATTTTTCGGGTTTTTTTTTTTAATCAGTTTATTCTCTGAATTATCTTTACTTAGATTCTAGTACTTATACTACTCCTGCTTTATAACCGATATCCAAAGACCATTTGTTAGCCATGGCGTCAAAGTCTTAACCTAAATGAAGGAAGGGGATAAACCATATTGTGGACCTGTTAAGGAAAGTACTAGGCAACAAATGAATTGCTCCTATCTAAAGTAAAATAATAGTCATAAGGTTATCTTACTAGTGAGATGGCTCAAAATATAGCCCCCTCACATATAATAACAGTAATGATAATAATAATTAATAATAATATGAAGCTTTCTACATATATGGTTAAAGAGCCCTGCAGTTAAGTTTTCGTTTCAGCCAAGATAATAGAAAAGCAAAACTAAGGATGTCTGCAATCAATGAAGTCTCTAACATGTAACCCATAGGAGCGGGGGGAGTTCAGATACATTGGGGCAGTAACTCTAAAGATGTAGTCACGTATGTAGAAATGATGCAAAGAATGTGTCATAGGTAAGGATAGGGAAGGTTGAAGAAATTCAAGATAAAGTTATTTGGGTCACTATTATGGACAGTTATAAATATTTAAGAGAATAACGAATTTTCTCAATGATCCTCTAAAAGGCAATATAATTTTCAATGGAAAATCTACTTTAATGTAGATAAACGAGATATAGCCAAATTTTAGAGGGGAATATGGAAGCGGAAAACAAGCCTTGGATGTTACTGTATACGAGCGAAATTGAGAGTGTGTAACGCCATTTCAAATTCATTGCCCTGAAATAAAAGTTAAAATGGAGCGAGTGTCGCTAATAAAAAAGCCAAAGACTTTGCAATGCTAAGAATTCGGCCTTTAAATGAGTGGAAGGCGTTAAATTTGAAGTCAAGATTGCTCACGTGGGAGATTATGCATGGAAATATCTCACTATTCAGGCAGGCTTCCCATTATCGGCACTCCTAGGTCCTGCTACGTCGGGTTACGCCCGTCTAAGTGGCGAAAAGAAGAGGGTGAAGAGAGCAAATACAATCTTCATTTAAATGCACAAGATTTTATATTTACAACGAGTATGACAAATTCACCAAATCTTACAATAAGGGAAAAATACAAATGACAATGATCCTAAGCAATCCAATTCAAACTGCAACCTTGCCTAACGAAAAAATATTACATATACAAATTCTGCCCAAAGTAGTACAATAGTATAAATTAATGTGGCTAAGCAACTTCTATGTCTTTTATAAATCGTTGGAATTATGCCCAATCTATTCACAACTCTAAATAGAGTTTAGAGGAGTCCCACTCTTTAGGAAACGGCTGAAGTTCCCAATGGCACTCCTCTGCGAAATAGCTTGAAATTGCCCCCAATCAAAAGGATACGGCAGCACTATCCGAATAATGCATGAGCGACGGCACTCGCGGACCCTAAGGAGCTGGGAAGCTCACCAGATCGTCTCATTTTCGTCGAATTCACTTCTGGGTCACTTCTATCAACGTATCAAACAAATCTCTTATCGAGTCTATTTAATCAAGAGCTGAAACTAATAAAAACTAATTAAACACCACAATCTCTTTGCTAAAAGTAAAAATTCAACTAATTACAATTTACTGTACCAGAAAAAAACAACAAATGCAGAGCCCGATGAATGTCCATTAACCCCCCTGACCCTATCTTTCGCCAAAATCATGGCAAAGATGCCAGACATTAGCCATTTACATGGGCGAGAGGAGGCAAACATATACACCCACAACATTACCATTCCAATATGGGCAGGACGCCTTCCATATAGCCAGTTACACATATAGTCGCCCCAAATAGGGATTTTTCCAAAAAATTAAAGCAAAAACGAACGAGGGGATCTCCCACACAAAGTTCTGTCATGTAAGTGGTGAAAACAAAGTAGGTGAAAATATGTGTAAGATATATACATAGATGACTATGTACCTAGAGTGAATGGGGACAGGAGAGCACACCCTAGAGGTTGTGCTCCATGGTGTCTGATTTGTGGTAGGACCACTTCGTTATTTTCTTGCTCAAGATCGGGGTTTAAGAAAATGACATAGTATAAAAAGTTCTCTACCTAATTTCTGTAGGGAGGTTTGGGGAGGAAAACATAGGTAGCCGAAGGATAAGTTGGGACAAGAAAGGGAGGGGGAGTTGCAGCAATAAAAGAGGAAAGAGTTGCGATCTTCTGAAGTAGTAGTATTTTGGAGGCTTCTTGAACTCGAAATA
The DNA here is from genome assembly GCA_963969495.1 of Ceratothoa steindachneri. NCBI lineage: Eukaryota > Metazoa > Arthropoda > Malacostraca > Isopoda > Cymothoidae > Ceratothoa > Ceratothoa steindachneri. The sequence continues at coordinate 85,020,053 of OZ018319.1, read as the reverse complement.
CTAACACTACTGTCTGACCAATACAGGAAGCCACCGGGTGAGTACGTTCTTGGTGCCCGAAGTATGATTCGCTAACTACCTGGCATTATTTAGAAAAAAGGGGGAATTTGGTCCATAGGTGGGACAAATCCAGCTATCTAATTCTAACCAAAAACAAGCTGTCGTTGCAAAGAGTTCCTACTGTGTACAACAGCGAGCTCAACCTCGAGACTAACCGGTTGGTTTGACCTGACGAAGGATATTTTAAAAGAAATAAAAAGGAGTTTAGAGCGTCTTTATTGACAATAGTGGCATCGGAAAAGCATAAGAAAAATTAAAGGGGTGTTTTTAAGGTGAACATTAACTAATAGCTCCCATGACTTGACCACCTACTGTACTTTGCCGTCGAGTGAATGTTCTTACCTGGTAAGCAAAGCTTAAGGAGGACGAATCAGCCAAATGGAAGATCTAGTTAGTTGTGCTCATAAACCACTTAAACATTGAGATTGACTATATCCTCCGTAATAAATTCTCATTAATATTCACAAATGACGGATAGCGAGGCCCCCATAAAACAATATGAGTTTTTAATGAGCGATGCACCTTAAGAGGAATTAAGCAGAGTTGGTGTAGACGTTAAGACTCTGCTTGGAATGCTAAAGTAATGGAGCCGCATGTGTTGCGGGAGGCTAAGCTTGAGGTGTGGACTCTTGAACGCGTCATTTAAAAGAAGTATAGTACCGTTGGCCGTGCTATCTGCTGAAGTAATTCCCACCAGCCCCCAATAAAGGAAAATTCCGCTGCACGAGTAACCACTACCCTATAAGTCTATAGTTGCTAATTATGTACTAGATGGAGATATATGGATTGAATTATGCTTGAACTCATTTTTATCGGTAAGCAAGAAATCATCCCTAACCCAATATATGTATACAAGAGGCAGCTTCGCCAATCCTATTAAGGACAAACTTACGCTTTGCATCCAGACCTTCAGTCGGTCACCTACGGCCTATCTTGCTCTGCCAACGTGCATTTGGGCTAAGCAAATATTTTAAGGTTTCCAGTACGTGGCTCCTAACAAAACCTATCCAATAATATTTTAGTAAACGATAGAATTTATTAAAGATACTATTAAACGTAAACCAATCTGCAAATTGCACTCTATTCTAACTCGTGAAATTTTCTTATTTTTTTTCGTTTAAAAAATAGGTCTTAGGTACATATACGAGGGGTGGTCAATAAGTTTTGCGAATCGATAGGGCAAAACAGAAGAAGGGGGATGGCTGTTTGTGGGGGTGATAGGAAAAGTTATGACAAGTCAGGACCTGCAGCCGCTCGCTCCTAGCTCGTTTATTTAAGAAGCAGTAGCTGATCGCAGATCGTCAGTCACAAATTTTTCAACAATGGAGAAGGTTGAGCACCACGCAGTGATCAAACTTTTGACCAAGGAAGGCAAGAATGCGTAAGAGATGCATGAAAGCATAGTTGCAGTGTACACCGACACCACCAATTCCTATGCAACCATTGCTCGCTGGAATAGGGAGTTCCGCCATGGTCGTGAGTCCCTTGAAGATGAACCCCGTCCAGGACGCCCGTCATACGTAAACAACGATGACAATGTGGCCCGTGCGGAGAGGAGTATCCTCGAAAATCAACAGGTAAAGTTCTAAGAAATGAAGCAAAAACCTGGAATAACACATGAAGTGTTATCAACATCATCGACGACAATTTAGCCATGACCAAGGTCTCTTCCCGTTGGGTCCCTAGAAACCTCACCCCCCATGATTGACTTCAACGTGGTCAAAGTCCGCAAGACCAGAGTTGCACAGGCTGCCCTGCGCGAGTGCAGATTCGAGGAGCTCAACCATCCCCCCTACAGTCCAGATCTGGCCCCTAGCGACTACTTTTTATTCCCCAAGCTCAAGGCTGCACTGCGGGGACGCCGGTTTGGGGACGATGAAGATGTCTAGCTCGCCGTCCAGGAGTGGATTGAACAGCAGTCGGGAAATTTCTGGTTGTCGGGAATTCAAAGGCTTAGGGACAAGTGGCGCAAGTGAATTACAGTCGATGGCAGTTAAATTGAAAAATAATAAAACACTTTTACTCATATCTCGTTTCCTTATATGCGAATTGCAAAATTTATTGACCGCCCTTCGTATAATATATAAATAACCAGACAAAATTTAGCGATATATACAGTCATGACCAAATGTTTTGACATTAGGTAACGTAATTTCTAACTACCTTTGTTTTTAAAAATTTTAAATATTCGATGAACATATTTTTTTCAAAACTTCTCTGTAATTTTCTTGATTCGTTTTTATTTACAAAATTATTAGCGTGGGAAATTCCACGTGGAATTTCATTTCCAGCACAAAAGTTCCATCTGCTTAAGAAGATTCTGTTATGTTTAAATTGGTAAGCCTAACCCCCTCCCCCTTTTACAAGTGGTAGCCTCGACCTCGTCCACTACGGTTTATCTTTACACGGGTTAGAATACCCACGGCAAGAAGATTTGAGGCCATTTGAAAGTAGAGCTGTTTCCCACTACTCCCCCATCCTCCCCTTCTGCGGAGAGAGCCTCAGACGTATATAGTGCTCGTTTTCCATGAGACAGACACAGAGTTTTGAGAAGTCTTGCCCGGATCCAAGAAGTTTCCCTTAGTTCCAAGTCAGGTGCTAAGAACAAAGCAAAGTGACAGCTGAACTATTTATGTATTGGAATTAGCCCCAGCCAGTGAGGTAATTCCATTTAACGATCGCTACCGAGTGATTTTCCAGACTTCTCTCATCAACTCCTGGTTCGCCCCTCGTTTTTGGGTGGCCGAAATACTCTCCCCTGGACCGGACGTTACCGCCCCCCATCTTTTGGGGGGGCCTATGTCATCACTTTAAGTTCCCGCTCAGAAGTTTTGAGCGCCCTCGCCTCACGTGCAGAAGACATCCATGAAGCCTTAACCCGACGTGTTACTTGGAATCCTCCATAAACCACCCCCTCTCCCCCTTCAGTAACACAATTGAGTTAATCGCCCCCACATTTGAATAGTCTCCTCCTGTAATACCTTAAGTTTTAACTTCATAGTCTGATTCATAACTACAATTCTCCTCCCCTTCGTTCATCTGATCTAATTTTGTCTATTTATTCTCTTACGTAATTATTGCCCATCATTTCTCTCATTATTTTTATGGAAATAAAATTATATTTTTGTACATGCCTCTTTAAATAATCTTGAACTTTGCCATTGACCATATGTTACCTGACATCGTTATACTCTTATCTTGCATTTTCTACCGTCGAAACTCGTGGTTTTCCGTCCCTTTGTCGGTTAGCCTTTAAGTTATTGGTCTCCCCTCCATAGATATAATATGGTATTGATTTAATATAATGTCATACGACCAAAATTAGATAATTATAACTTTATATTCCAAGCTTTTATCGATTTCTTTCTACAAAGTTTTTCAATTTTATATTTTAGCAGGAGAAAATAGCTATTTCTCTTAAAAAATGAGTAATCAAAATGAAATTATTACAGCTTATATGCCGTAAGCCACAAACTGAATGATTCCATGCGGTGCAGGTTCATGCTGTAAAGAAGAGTGGCAAATACGCTTCTCAACTTTGTTAAAAATAGCAGTTTGGGGGCAAAATGAAATAATTTCCTATGTTTTTAAAATTCATAAAAGTTTTTCCTTAATTTCACCAATTTAATAAAATGTTTTATGAAACTCTTACTTTTACAATCGGCCTTTTTTAAAAAACTACCGAATATTAGATATTGATTTTCAAGTGCAAAGGTTTCAACATGTTAAAAAAATTCAATAATCCAACTACAACTAACGGTACTGATTAAATCATAATGCACAGTGTCGCGAATTTCCTGTTTAATTTTTAATTAGGAACTTGGTCACTGGGAACAATTTGAACAAGAAACTGCGAGAAGAATAATTAAATTAAATATTAAATGAAAAATAATGGCTGTAATATAAACTTAGTAAAAGAATAAAAATCTTTACTTACTTGCTCTAATATAAGGTGGTTATTAAATAGCCCTTTCACAGTGTCTAAGTATAATATGCCTAAAGGGTCCTAATAGATAGCTATTATTAATAAATGACAGCTAAATATATATTTACCCTGTGAAATAGTGATTATTCTTTATCTTGGAGCGAGATAATGGCTTATTTATCCATTATTATTTATGAGACTTAAATCAAAATATCTAAGTAATTATCATAAGGCTTTGCACGCCGTATGAACCAAAACTTGACAACTTGCGGAAATTTTAGTAGACATTTAACGGGGTCTGCTTTTACGTCTTGACACTGAGTCGTAGTAGCAGAAAGCAAAAAATTGGTTCTCGGTACACCAGGAGCTGTGCTAGGTGGCAACTCGAAACAATACACTTTCGAAAAACGCAATGACGACCACTTATTAGAAGATAATTAACTCAAATCATGATTACTACTACTCCCAACTTACTTTAATATAGGAAAGAAACTAAATTAAAAGAAATATCTATTTGCAATTTTTGTAAAAAATATACATCCTGCGGGCGAAGAGAAGAATAAAAATTATTGTAATAAATTAATCATTCGTCTCTATAATTTTTCATTAATCCAATCTTTTATCCCATTAAATATTAACACAATTTACATTATTAACACTATATTTTATTAACCCCCTCCCCAGTCATTTCCTCGCCTTGTTACGATTCGCAGACTCATGGAAGAATTATATTCTAAAGCCCTTACTCCATGGCAAGAAACAGTTACATGTCACCAAGGTCTTTCAGTGTTTGCCACAGTTGTTGCGACTTAATGGTGGCAGATATCTGCTTTCTTTTGTCCTTACTAAAATCTTGGGACAGTATACTTACTGGTTGCTTCTTATTAAAGGTTTTGGGTTCTGTATTAAGATTTTTTAATTCAGAAGGTTTGGTATTAGGCGATTCATTTTGTGTTATTTTATCATTACAGCTAATTTCTAGTCGATACAATTTTTTAATGGTGCGTTTTACACAACCTAATCTAATTTTTAATTTTGCTGTTCTTACCACACCATCTTGGCCCTTATATGATTCCTGTATTAAACTCAACGACCATTTTTCTCGGTTTTTATCAGAATGTATCAACACTACTTCCCCTTTCTCAATACCACTACCTATACCATCTTCCCCAACTTTATAATTTACATGATCAATGAGAGAGCTTAAATAATTCTGTTTCCACTGTTCAAACCATTGTTTTTAAAATTTTAGATAACTTATAGTATTTTCTACTCAGTGGAACAATTTCCATAAACGTAGGATCCTCGATTTGAGGTGACCTGGTTAGTGCAGGTGGGTAATTAAGGCGCCATCCATATATTAAATGGCAGGGGTTAAGAGTTTCTGGTTCATTTAAGTTATTATAGGTATAAGTGAGTGGTCTGTTATTAACTCTACATTCTATCTCAACTATTAAGGTACATAGATCATCCATATTAGGGGGTTTTCCATATAGCACTTTCCATAAACATTCCTTAACTACACCAATAAGCCTTACATAGAATCCTCCAAACCAGGGCGCTCTCGGGGAAATAAATTTCCGTTTGCATTGTCTTTCCTCTAGTTCTTTCTGTACAGCACTATCCTCCAATATCATACTGAGCAGATCTGCCCCAGTTCAAAATTTCGGGCATTATTACTAAAAAAATATTTGTACAGGATCTTCTAGCCACAAACATTATAAATATATTTCAAAAAGTTTCTGCTGTCATGTCCATGGCTAATTGCAAATGAATTGCTCTAGTGGCTGCACAAGTAAAAAGAACTATATAAACTTTCCAGGATTCTTTATTACCTTGTTTCCCACCCTCATCTTCTACGGTGATAGCACCCATATAGTCTACTCCTACTATCTCGAATGGTTTAGCATCCTCCATTCGTTCTCTCGGTAATGAAATAGATTTAGGATAGGAAGAGGATACTCATTTCAACCTTCTGCACAAAAAGCATTTACTTATTAAATTTTAACCCTTTGCCTGCCTTTGGGGGTCCAAAAGTTTTCTCTTAATTTACATAAAGTTTCATGAACTCCTGCATGCATGCTCAGTTTTTGTGCGTTATTAATGAATAGATCTATTATAAGATGTTTGATGGGGAGAAGAACAGGGAATCTTGTATGGAATGGCAAGTCAGCATTACTGATTCTACCCCTACATCGTATTACACCTTCACTTTGAAATAAATTAAACTCTTTAACTAAATGAGCTGGTTTACTTAATTTGATATTTTTAAAATAATCACAAACATCGTCAAATAAACATTTTTTTGCAAATTTTCCAACCAATACTGCGGTGGATTAAATTTAAACTTATCGCCACTGGTCTGGTTAATAAACGTAAAAACTAGTTTAGTTACCCTCATCAATTTATTCCAACTACCGATTCTGTTGGGATCGGGAATATATTGTATTGGCTCGGATTTCACGGCTAACAATGATTTCGCTGAATCGATATCTGGCTCATAATTTTGGTGAGGCCATTTTTTTTTTTATTATTCAGCCACTCCAGATCTCGGAGCCGGAGGCCCAGCAGGAGAATGAGGCAGGCTGGGTAACAGTGTCTCATTCCCGACGAGGACCTCGGCACAAGTTTAAACTCGTGCACCAGAGCAACACTACCAGTGCCTACCAGGCTGTGACGGAGCTGGAGAGAGCACACCCTGGCCTGCGGATAGTTATTCGCCCTACTCTCAACGGCGAATACGTCCTCACCCCGAAGGACGATGGGTCGGAGGCCATGCTGCGCCGCCTTGCCGAGGAGGGGGATCGAGTGATCCTGCTCGACCCAAGAGTGAAGAGGCACAAGTTGGTACTTCAACCGTATCCGACCACTCTGCCACTCCAGGCCGTCGAGGCTCACCCCCACGTGCTCTCGGCAACACGGCTCCTCGCACACAGAGACAAGGTCCCAACCAGGCAGATCCTTGTAGTGTACGAGGGACCGCCACCACCCAAGCTGGACCTGGGCAGCTGGGGCCGCTACGCCCTGCGCCCCTACCAAGGTGAGCCTGTGAGATGCTACAAGTGCCAGCGCTTCGGGCATCTCCAGGCCATGTGCCAAAACTCCGTCAAGTGCGGCGTGTGCAGCCAAGCGCACCCGACGGAGGAGTGTATCGGTCGCCTCAAGGCCAGCGAGTCAACCACGGCACGGTGCCCCAACTGCACCAAGGGGCACCACGCTTGGAACACGAAGTGCCCCGAGCGACAGAGAAGGATGCCACGGGGTCACCGGCAGCAGCAGCAGATGGAACCACGTGCCCCCCCAACCCAAAGAAGAGAGCGTCGGTTCATTGCCGCGCCACCCCCAATCGGGTCGGCGTGGGTTAGCCATCAACCCGCGACTCTCGGCCTGTCCGGCACACGTCTGGGGGGTACACAGGAGGGGGAGCGGCAAAGGCAGGGGCAACCACGTGGGCCTTCCCAGCAACAAGGCAACCGACGCCTTGTTCCAGCGCCACCACCAAACAGGCCGGCGTGGGCTTCCCACCCACCCCTTACCCCTCAACAGCCTGGCACAAGTCAGGTCGAGACAGGGGAAGAGGACAGGCAGGGAGCGAGAGAGGGTACCAGTAGCTGCACAGCTAGCAACTCCGCTCACACCTCCACCCAGCAACCCACCCCCTCTGTCCCCAAGCCACAGAGGAGGAAGGGACACAGGCGTCGGGCCCACCGCGCCCGCCCAGACGAGGAGCAGTCCACGGTGCTACCCAATGCCCAACCAGCGACAGGGTCTCAACGTGGACCCCCAGGTTATTGCGAGGGACTCAATGAGGAGGGCAGAGCCATCGTGGACGTCATCCTCGCGTGTGTCGTACAGCTGGTGAAGAAGCTGCTCGATCGCCGGCAGGGCACCGCAGCCCCCACCGAGCAGGACCTCGACGCACTCCTCCGCGAAGAGGTGTTAACCGCCGTCACAGAGGGTGCCCTCCAGCCCCCACCATCATCTACCACGCCGAGAGGTCCCACCCAACACCCTCTGCACCCACCGCACGTCCACAACCAAGATGGAGGCACGGATTGACAGCCCAGCCCACGCACCGGCGCCCACGCTAAGGGTGCTGCAGTGGAACGTTCAGGGGCTCCGCCCCAAGAAACATGAGCTGCTGCAAGCCGTCTTCCAAGAAGACCTGGACCTGGTTCTCCTACAGGAGGCTCTGACGCCCGCCAGCTTTGAATGGCGAGTCGCAGGCTACACCCTCCACTCGCTACCGGCTGGTGACGGAAATGGGCGTGGCTGTGCAGCCCTCATACGAAACACCATCCCGCACAAGAGGATCGCCGCACCCGTGTACTGTGGTGACGGCGTGGAGGTCCTGGCACTGGAGCTACAGCTGGGGCCGCTCACTCTCACTGTATACAATATATACAGGAGCCAGCGGTACCCGCTGGATGTTGGGGAGCTGCTCTCCCTCGCATCCGACTCCAGCCTCCTTGTAGCGGGCGACTTCAACGCCCACCACCCCGTGCTGCAGTCTGTGTCACCCACTAACGTGACCGGGCGCCACCTGGCCGACCTGCTCGAAGAAGTTCCTGCCGTTCGACTACTGAACACAGGGGAGGCCACGCACGTCCATGGGGGGCGGCTCGACCTCACGCTGGTGTCGGGCGACCTACAGCCCGGTGCCACCTGGCAGGTCCACCCTACCCTCACCAGCGACCCTTACGGGACCCTCACCACCCTCACTGTGGCCCCACCAGCTCCTCCTCTCCCGCCGCCCCAGTGGAACGTCAGGAGGGCGGATTGGGCAAAGTTCCAAGCCTCCCTGGCCGAATGGTGGTCCACGTATGTGCCTCCGGTGGACCTGCACCTGCAGGAGAGGGACCTTACGGCGGCCATAGAGAGTGCAGCTTACGCGGCCATGCCCAGGACAGCCTCAAATCGCCGCCGGCGCCCGGACTGGTGGTTTTATAACGAGGAAGTCCGGGAGCACAATCACCGCGTCAACGTCCACAGGAGGTTGTACGAGAAGCGCCCAACGGCCATCAACCTGCAGCTCCTGCAGGACGTGGTAGCCCCCGCGAGACAGGTGTCCCTTAGCGCCAGGGAGGCAAAGTGGCTGGAGTGGTGCGCCTCTTTCAGCCAACACACCTCCCTCGGCCATCTGTGGGGGAGTTTCAGGAAGGCCTCAGGCGCCGCCCCGACCCGCCCAGCTGCCCACCCACGCCCACAGCAAGAGGCAGATCGGCTGGCGAACTGCTTTACAGCGAGGGGTTCTAGCGAGCAGCTTCCTCCCCACACCAGCTACCTCCAGCAGCAGCTACGCCCACAGCGCGACGAAGAGGTCAGGGAGGCGCGGGGCCAGCCGCACGCGACGGACCAGCCTTTCACGCTCGAGGAGCTGGCCAGGGCGAAACGTCGACGTGACACAGCGGCGGGAGCCGACGGAGTGCGGTACTCTATGCTGGCGCACGCTGGGCCCGCCGGGGACGCCGCGCTGCTAGCCCTTCTGAACGCGTCGTGGTTGGCAGGCCGTCTGCCGCCCTCCTGGAAGGACGCTGACATCCAGCCCACCCCCAAGCCGAAGGATCACACCACCTTCAGGCCAATCTCCCTCCTGAGCTGCACCGGAAAAACGGCGGAGAAGATGGTGCTGACTCACCTACAGTGGAGCGTGGGAAGCCTTCATCACCACGTGTTCGGCTACACCAGGGGGGGTGAGCACTGCGGACTGCCTCATCACCCTCCTGGCTCACGCCAACAACCAGCCCACCATCGTAGTCTTCCTTGACCTCGAGAAGGCTTTCGAGCTGGCTAGCCCCCGCGCCATACTGGCCGCCCTTGTGAGGAAGGGCATCCGAGGGAGACTGCTGGGCTGGCTCCAGGACTACCTTCACCAGCGCCGAGCCCGCGTGAAGTTCCAGGGCCACAAGTCTTCCTACCTTACCTTCGAGAACGGGACACCCCAGGGCGGCATCCTCAGCCCGTTCCTTTTCAACGTGCTGATGGAACAACTGGTCGCCCTCCCCTATCGGGAAGGAACCATCCTCCTCAGTTACGCCGACGACCTGGCACTCGTCGTCACCGGGCGCGGCGACAAGCTCGCGCGGGCCCAAGAAGCGCTGCACCTCATCACTGCCAAGTGCGAAGAGCTGGGGCTCAAGATCTCGGCAGAGAAGTCCCAGGCCATGGCCATCAAGACTTGCACACCTGCTGGCCAGCAGCTTCGCGTCCAAGGAGTCGGCCTGGCCTGGACCGACTCCTACCAGTACCTCGGAGTGTGGGTGGACAGACGGCTGTCCTTCACGCAGCATGTCACGCACCTGAGGCAGCGGACGCAGGCCCGGCTGAATGTGATGAGGGCCATGACGCGGCCGAGCGCTGGTGCAACCTTCCCCGTCCTCCGCCTCTACTACCTCCAGGCAGTGCGCTCCCTAGTGGACTACAGTGCACCGGTCCTTGTAGCGCTGCCTCGGCAGCAGCAACAGCGCCTGGAGGTAATACAAAACACCGCCATGAGGACCATGTTAGGGGCACCCAGGTGGTGCAGTGCCTGTGTCATGCAGAGTGAGGCCAACCTGGTGCCCCTCACAGCCAGGGTGGATTGCATGGTGGCCTGTCGGGTGGCCAGAGTGCTCCAGCGCGACGTGGAAGGTGTTGCGCAGAGGAGACTCAGAATGGCCGTGGCACAGGGCATCGAGTGCCTGCGTAACAACAGGTGGCTCGTAAACGTCAGCCTAGCAACCAACTCCCTCAACCGGGCATGGAACTGGCTGTGGCGCGACCCCGACACCCCCAACCCCGCCTACGTTCCACCACCACCATGGGACCCCCCCCGCCGCACACTTCACCGCAACACAGTTGCCCGACAGCAAAGCGAACTGCCTCACCGAGGAGCTGCGCCAGCACGCCCTCATGGCCATGTCTGAGGTCACGGAGCCAGGCAGCGCAGTGTACTTCACCGACGGCTCCGTCGACCCCGAAAGCGGGAGGTCCGGCGCCGCCTTCGTCACGAGCGGCTTGACGCAAGCGTGGAGGACATCAGACCACTGCTCCACCCTCCAGACGGAGCTGGTAGCAATCCTGCACGCCCTCCAGCACGCTCTGCTCCGCCGGGAGGCCACTGTGGTGATACACACTGACTCTCGGTCGGGACTACAGGCGCTGCAGCACGCCCACGCCCACACCCGGGACAACATCCACCTCACCACCACCATCCTGTGCACCCTGCAGGACCTGGCAGCTCAGGGCAGGCGTGTCCGGCTCCACTGGATTCCCAGCCACGTTGGCGTGCGCGGCAACGATGCTGCCGACGAGGCTGCCAAGCGAGCCGCCCACGGCCCCATCATCACCTGGACCGTGCGCCCCAGCCTGCAGCAGCTCAAGGTGCAAGTTAAACGCAGGGCCGCCCACAACGCCCACCAGCAGCACCAAGAATGGGAAGCAATCAAGAGGCAAGCGGCGTGGTATGCTGCAGCCACAGCCTATCGCCCACTGAACCCATCCTTCCAGCAGCCCAGAGCGAACGGCGTGCTGCTACAGCGTGTGAGGCTGGGCTACTCCACGCGGGAAGAGCTGCACGCCGACTTTGTGGCAGGGAGGTGAGAACACTGCGGCGGCCGCTCCCGGTGCCCACTTGTGCACTACCTCCTCTCCTGCCCAGCCACCGCCCGCCTCAGGCCAGAGCGAGCGCCAGCCCCTCCCCCTGTAAGAGGCGCCCTACTCAGGGCGCGAGAGGCAAGAGCCACCCAGGTGGTCCTCTACACCCCAACTAACGAGCTGCTGGAGGTGCTGAGAACAACACCCCCTCCGCGCTGATCGCCGCTCGCGCCCAGCCGGGCGACAGGTGATGAAGACCGACGCCACCCACTTGCAGCAGATAAGAAACGCGTGGGACGCCCCACCACGTCTTACTGCACGCCAACACTGACGGGCTGCCCGTTTTGTGTAATGTGTGCATTTATACATGTATTTATATTATTGTATCATATTATTACTGTATTTGTCTTTTTGTTTTTATTTTATTATTATTTGTATTATGATTATGTATAAATGTACGCCATTGCACAATAAACCTATACAATCAATCAGATCTCGGAGCCATAATCTTGAGTCTTTAAATTTGGCAAACTTTATTTCTCGCCTCGACATGTCCGCTGGGTTACTCTCTGTAGGTAGATATTTATAGATACATTAGCAATCTGTACGATCCATATCTACTACCCTATTTTGTATATAAACTATTTGAAAATTTTTATTTCTTACCCACTGCAAAGACACTTTGCTGCATAACCAAATATAACTACTTGTATCTTCATATTGTTTAATAATTCTTTCAAATATTTACTTAATTTCACCGCCACATACATGGTCGTTAATTTTAATTGTGGTATGGTCATTTCTTTCATAAATGAAATGCGGGATTCAGAGATTATTAACCTGGGATCGGACCTATAATTTGTAGCATACGCTACGGCTCCGAACACTTTTTCCGAAGCATCACAAAAAATGTGAAGGTCATACGGTTCTCCACTGTGCAATACCACCCTTGGATATTCGATAGTATCCAACTCCTTCGCTTCTAAGCTCAGTTCCTCCCATTTATTTATAATTTCTATGGGAAAATCACCAGCCCAACTTCCCACTACTAGTTCCCTGGATTAGCAGTTTCATGAGAGTAATTAACGTGGAAACCAACCCCAAATAATCGAATACTTTACTTATTTTACTTAAGCGCGTTCTCTTACTTGTGGCCGCATGCCATTTAACGTTATTTACTGAAATAGTATCCTTATTATAATTCAAATTTATTCCCAATATTTTTTTATTTCCATTCCCATCATTGCCTATTATATTGTTTAACTGTGTCGAGTTAGTTGTCCATCCTTGTAATGGAATATTGGCTTCTTCCAACAACTCGTTAGTAATAGTATACAATTTAATTAATGACCTTTCATCTTCTTCCGTTCCTAACAGATTGTCGCAATACAGCGCTAACTTTATGCGCTTAGCTATATTACTATTTTTTACTTGATTATTCAAATGATAACTAAATCTCATTTATAGTAGGAATGCTGAAATAGTAGCTCTGAACAATACTGATTTATATCTATAAGTATCAATTAGGCTTTCTAAAGGGTTACTTGGCCAAAGAAATCTCATAAAATTACGATCCTCTTTCTGCAATCCTATTCTAAGCAAAGCCTTACTTATACCTGTTGTATAAGAATATTTATTTGTCCGGAATCTAATCAGAACGTCCATTAATTTATCAGTTATAGTGGGTCCGGTGTATATACAATTGTTTATACTAGTACCATTTTTTAGTTTCGCACTACAGTCTAATACTACTCTTAATGGAGTAGTTTTACTCTCCCTTATTACGGGTATATACATTTTGATACTCCTTTTTGTTTTATGGTCTTTTACAAAAATATAACCAGTATAATCTACACCAAGATGTTGAAATGGTTTGATGAAGTTCACTCTGTCCTTGGGCAGGTTGGTCATTTTGGGGTACGTATGTGCAATGCTATAAAATTTTTACAAGTCATACATTGAGAAATGATATTTTGGATTACTTATCTGGCTCTAGATACCCAGTATCCATCACTCCTTATGAAATAAATGGCAGTTTGGATTCCTAAATTATCACACTGTGGAAGAAAATCCCTAATTATCAGATTAGAAATATGATGAATCTTGCTCAACATTATAAGATTCAAAACATCATAACTGTACAAAAGACATTTAAATATTCTGCCTCTAGGTTTCAGAAGTCCAGAGTCATCGACAAAGATATCAAGTTGATTGACTAATGCAGGGATTTCTTTGCTTTTGTTGTTACTTTGCAAAAATTCAAGTTCCTTATTAAAGCTCTAAGTTTGAATTAATTTCACCCAATACTTCTTAGCTCCTTTATTAGGATATTTTTGGACTCTCATAATTTAAAAATGTACTTGAATACCAAAGCTGTCACTCTGTGAAGTTTGTTTATATCTGAAAATCGTTCGCAGTATACGACTTGGTCATTTCTCAAGGAAAGGGTTTAATATTGAGTTTGAGTATCAGATCCCTGAGTTTTTGACTTGTTTCCTTCAGAGAGGCAATTGAGTGGGTATTTAGGCCAGCTGGAAGCGTCGCTTTGAATCCATTCAGGCTTTTTTACCCCAAGGTTTAATTTAGACTTGAAAGTACTGGTAGATATATCTCTTGTTACCAGATCAGCATGGATTTCATTAGTATTGATGTAATGGAAAGATATCTTGGCGTCATATTCTTTTTCTATGCATTCCTTAACATCTAGAATGTCTTTTATTCTGTTGTTATTAAAGAGTGATTTGTTGTTTTTGCTTGTTTATTAAGGAGCCAAGACAAAATGATTTGTGCATCTATGAATATTTTGATGGTTCGAAATTTAGAACATGTTAAGCCATTTAGAACTGAATTGAGACATTTCATGGCTAAAAATACAGCCAATGATTCCAAAGTTGGGAGAGATTTGGTTTTAAGAGGTGCAACTTTAGATTTTGCATAGATCAAATTAACTGATTTTCCCACAGCATAAATACTAAAACCATAGGACGCAGTGGAAATATCACAAAAAATGAAAAGAGCATTCAAATCTTCCTTCAATTGATTCCAAAATTTTTTAACTTCCATTGGAACTTCTTTATCCCATTTAGGACACAATCGCCACAATTGTCTCATTAACATTCTGCCTTTGATAGTGACAGGCAAAAAGATATTTGAAGGGTCAAAAACTTTAGAAATTTGAGACAGAATTGTCCTTTTGGTGCTAGCTAGCTTTTTGATGTAATTTAAAATCAGCTAATTTTAAAAAATCTTGAAAGGTGTTATATTTATATTCCAATACTCTCTCCTCTGCGCTAGCATGTTCAACAAGTCTTATATCTTTTTAAATTCTAGTTCGAAGATCTTCATTGTTGGTGTTCCAGAGTTTCAAATCAAAGCCTCCTTCTTCCATGCGCTGCATACATTCATAATATAAATTCTCAAGATAGTCAAAATCAGAATGCGTAATTATAAGATTAACAACATGAAAGTTGATTTTTACTACATTTGAACAAAGATCATTGGGATACTGACTCACATGATGCTTGATTACGTAAGTGATTATTAATGAAGAGGTAGTGTATCCAAAAGCAAGGGTGTTGTATTGATAGGTCTTGATTTCATTGTTTTGTTTCCAAAAGAAACAAAATATAACTTAGTCAGCTTGAGATTTGAGTTTAGTTTGTAAAAAGGCCTGATAAGAGAACATAAGAATGTGATCTAAATTCTAGAAATAATTTATGGAGAAAAGACATCAAATCAGGCCCTGTATAGGCAGCTTCATTAATTGATGGTAAATCATTTACTTTGAGAGAGCAGTCGAAGAGAGGTCTAACTTTTGAAGTAACTTGCTGTTCTGTTTTGATTATGGGTCTGTTTGGTATTCAATAGAAATCTTTATGCTTTGAGTGATCTATACAGATCTCTTGAATGATGCCGTCATTAAAATTTTGTTTAAAATAATCCTCATATGCTTGTACTAAGTCCTTTTCTTCTAGTGATTTATAGACCTTGTTTAGAACTGATAAAGCTATTTGATGATTTGATTGAAGCAGATTAACTACATCTTTTTTCCAAGGAAGATCTACTTTATAACTACCATTTATGAATTTGATATTATTCCTAAACTTTTCTACTAAAACAGTATCTACAGTGGTATCAGAACTATCTAGGCTTCAGGATTTTATTGTAAACATATTCTCTAAACCTAGCTTTACTTCACTTTAAACTAGAATATGGTCAAGGGGGTTAAAAAAGTAATTACAGAGATCTATTACAAAATTAACTAGGATTTGATTAACTTCAGCTTAATTAGTATTATTGTTTTGAGGAGGAAAGTGAACAGAAACAATTTGATGAGGAAGCAGGAAATGTTAAATATGGCCAAAGGGCATGATTGAACCATCTTGGAGTTGAAATGCTGAACCATTCATACATTTGATTAATGTAAACTGAGGCAAAAATTATTAAATATCTATTCCTAGTAAACCTTCTAAGTCAATAAAATTACTGTCACTTGTATCATTATATTTAGTATCAGCTAATGTGAAATATTGTTGTTAATTAGGAAAGGCTTCGTTTATATGAGATACTTCAAAAGTTATTTGTAAGTTATCATCTATGAGTACTGGCAATACAAATTTAAAGTTATTGAGATTAGCTTCTAACTTTTTTTCTTTAATTCCTCTAGTGGTTGTGCCTAAGAATTTTTTAATATTGTATTGAACATTAGAAACAGTTTCTGTATTACATTTAAGGTGATTTAAGATTTGGGGGGTAAGATAAGATCTCTGGCTACCAGAGTCTACTATACATCTTACATCTTCAAAATTATTTCATCCATTAAATCTACTTGCATAAGTTGGAGGAAGATAAAGTTTAAATTAGTTGAAACATCATAATTATAATTTTGAATTTCTTTGAATTGGGGACTTAAAGTAGCTATGTGAGAATTTTGGTTACATATTTGACATTTAAAAGATATTTTGTTAGTCAGTCCTGGACATTCTTGAGCTTGATGCATAGAACTGAAACAACTGGAGAATAATTTAAGTTTTTCACATCTTTTAATTCTAGATTCATGATTATAATATTTATTATAATGAGCAATGTTATGGCCAGACATACGAGGAGCGGTAAATAAGTTTTGCTAATCGGATATAAGAAAACGAGATATGAGGAAACGTGTTTAATTATTTTTCAATATAACTACCCTCAACTTCAATGCACTCGCGCCACTTGTCCCTAATGCTTCGAATTCTCGACAACCAGAAATCTCCCTACTACTGTTCAATCCACTCCTGGACGGTGAGCTACACATCTTTATTGCCCGCAAACCGGCGTCCACGCAGTGCAGCCTTGAGCTTGCAGGATAAAAAGTAGTCGCTAGGGGCCAGATCTGTACTGTAGGGGAAATAGTTGAGCTCCTCGAGTCCGCACTCGCGCAGGGCAGCTTGTGCAACTCTGGCCTTGTGGACTTTGACGACGTTAAAGTCAATCATGGGGTGTGAGGTTTCTAACGACCGAACGGAAAGAAACCTTAGTCATGGCCAAATTGTCGTGGATGATGTTGATAACACTTCATTACGATATTCCAAGTTCTCGCTCGATTTCTTCGAACTTCACCTGTCGATTTTCGAGGATCATCATCTCCACACGGGCCACGTTGTCCTTGTTGGTCACGTCTGATATGCGTCCTGGATGGGGGCCATCTTCAAGGGACTCACGACCATGGAAGAACTTCCTATTCCAGCGAGCAATGGTTGCATAGGAAGGGGCGGTGTCGGTGTACACTGCAACCATACGTTAATGGATCTCTTTGGCATTCTTGCCTTCCTTGGTGAGAAATTCGATCACTGCACGGTGCAACCTTCTCCATTGTTTAAATATTTGTGACTGACGATCTGCGATCAGCTACTGCTTCTTAAATAGACAAGACAGGAGCGTCTGACTGCCTATCCTGACTTGTCATAACTTGTCATAACTTGTCCTAACATCCCCACAAACAGCCATTCCGCTTCCTCTGTTTTGCCCTACCGATTTGCAAAACTTATTGACCGACCCTCGTAGCACAAAATTAACAATATTTGGCAAAATTATGAGTTTTGATTAGAATTGGCACTAGAACATTGAGACTTAAAATTAGATTGATTATAATAAGGCTGGACAAATTTTACCCTTTGAGATTCACTAAGGTTGTCAGTTTTGAAGTTTTGTAAATTCAAAACATACAGATTACGATTTTTGTTCATGCCAATCTTTTGATTTATTTTGGTTTGGGTTGGAGATTGACCTCTATAGAGGAAATTTGAACTTTGGTTCATTTTAGATAAATTCTTTAATAGGCTGTTATAATTATAAAAAATATCATTGATATCAGGATAATTATTATTAGCCTTTCCTATGAGTTCTCTACAAAATACTGTTGAAAGTTTATTGAATATGATGTGACTTATTATTAAATTTCCTTGACATCTAGTGAAAAAATCATTTCCTAATTCTTTAATTCGAACAACAATGATCTAATTTCATCTAAGAATATCCTCGTTTCCTCAAAACATTTAGCAAAAGCAGGTTTAGCGTATAAATTTTCTTTATTGTTTCTCCCATTATATAAGGTTCATCTAAATATTCTTCTTTAAGCAAATTTAGAACTTCTTCATAAGCATGAACATTTAGTGATATGTGAAATATTAATTCGAAAGTTGGGCCTCTGAGATAACCCCTGAGATACTGAAATTTAGCTGAATTTGAAATATTTATATATAACCTATTACATTTTGAAATTGGGTAAGAAAAGTTTTAAACTCAAACTTATCTTTTTGATTTCCTTCGAAAGTACCACATTCTAATGGAGGAAGTTTGACATCAAAATTAGGTCCCAAGCCAGATATCATGGTCCTAAAGGATTCATTTTCTGAGATGAAAATCGAAAGGGGAATTTTAGATTTTTCAGGGGTTAAGAGCTTTAGTTCATTTATAACACTGAAATGGTAATCTACTTGATTATCCAATTCTTATTCTATTGTTGAAGGACTCACAAAATGCAAGTCAAAAGACGAGATCAATTCTTTAATTTTTTCATTGCAAATTTCTATTTCTTTAAGGAAATCTTTTATGACATCACTTTTTTCTGACAGAAAATCAGTTCTTAAAGTTTTATTATTGTCTATATCTTTTAAATTATTTAATAAACGAGTAATTTTACCCTTAATTATGATACACGATTGATTAGAACCTTTGAATGCTTCTTTCAATTGATTTAGGATCTCCTGATATTTTTTAGAGACTTCAACATTAGAATCAATATTAGCACTAGCCATTTCGGTCAATAATCTATGGATGGAATTAAACAGCAAATAAATAAACACCAGGCTAATTTAAGTAGATAAATCTATACTATATCCAACTTTGAATATTTGAGCACACCACCTAACTATAAAAGTTTGTTGAGAAAGGTTATTAGGGCTTAGAAGTAGGCTATTTCGGCTAGGTATCAAATCAAATTCTCCAAACTGGTTAGGCCCAAAGACAGGACAATTTGAATCAAATAAATATACCTAAAGTTCTTCAAAGTTTATATTGGTTTTATTCGATTAGATTTGAAATTTACTGGTTTCCCCTTGATTAGATATCAAATAAGCCTATCTATTTTTAGACTCGCCCAAATAATTAGAAATAAAGATTTGTACTTAGCTTTTAATTTAGCTAAACTGAAAGCCGTTTTATTCGAAGAACTTCAGTTCTTCAGTAATTGAAATTCCTTCAAAGATAAGTTAATCAAGGAATTATTACGGTTAGAGGTGTATTAGTAAATGAATAAAAGTTAGTAAATAAAGGATAAAGGATGTGGGATAAGGTAGGGTATAACTGATTTCATATTTAGAATAATATTTTGAAATAAAACATTGAATTTGATATACGAACTATATCACAACCATAGGTGTGATCTACAACCTTTTGAATATATGAAAAAGGAATAATATCAAAGGAAATTATTTTGACTTTAACATTAGAAACAATGAGCTGTCAGCAAAGTTGCTAACCAAACAATTTTTTACTAAAAACATATAAACATATAAATTTATAAATATAAAATTACTACAAGACTAAAATCTAATATAAAGTGGTTATTAAATATCTCTTTCACAGTGTCTAATTAAAATATGCCTAAAAGATCCTAATAGGTAGCTATTATTAATAAATGACAGCTAAATATTTATTTACCCTGTGAAATGGTGATTATTCTTGATCTTAGAGCAAGACAATGGCTTATTTATCCATTATTATTTATGAGACTTAAATCAAAATAGCTAAGTTATTATCATACGGCTTTGCACGCTGTATGAACCAAAACTTGACAACTCGCGAAAATTTTAGTAGATATTTAACGGGGTTTGTTTTAACGTCTTGACACTGAGTCGTAGTAGCAGAAAAGAAAAAACTGCTTCTCGGTACACCAGGAGCTGTGCTAGGTGGCAACTCGAAACAATACACTTTCGCAAAACGCAACGATGACCACTTATTAAAAGTTAATTATCCCATATCATAATTACTACTACTCCCAACTTACTTTAATATAACAAGGAAACTAAATTAAAAGGAATGTCTATTTACAATTTCCACTTTCGTTTCCGGGAGTAAAAAATTTACGACACAGGGGATCGAGCTTAAGGTTAAAATGGAAAATCTACTTTAAAAAAACTTTAATAAATCTATTTAATATAAGAAAAGAACAAAACAAAAGACCACCATGCCCTAATAGTAAGAAACTTTCTAAAAAAATTTTAACTTCACAATTTGTAATATTTTTGTTTAAGAAAATTCTCAAACATTCAATAATCATATTTATTTTTATCTGATCTTCGCTAACTCTTTTGGTTTTAAAGAAAATTCCCAAACTATCGATAATCATATTTATTTATTTGTTCTTCACCTTTTGTAATTCTTCACGTTTTAGAAAACTCCCAAGTAGAAATAAAATTTTATTATACAATAGTGTCAAATCTTTTGGCCATGTATATAGCTACATCTAGAAATTTGTAACAGCTCAAACAAAAACTTAGAAATTTTATGAAAATTCCTTCTTAAATTATATTCTAATTGATTTGTTCACTAGAATATATCTCCTTAGGTGTTGAGAGCAAATATATTGTTGAATCCTTTCTATGACTCATTCTTTATCTGATAATCTTTCATTGCGTCTTTGATTGTTAAAAGAATAAAGAAGTAAAATATACTTTGATCAAATAGCTTATTCAAGGTTAAAGTATCCGAATGCATCCAGTGTAGTTCAACCATAAAGGAGTTGTGTTTCTGTAAGTAAATGTATACTCTAGAGTCACACAACTCACGCGTACTGACAGACACAATGAATTGTCTGAGATGGGATTTACGGCGTCATTCAGCATATTTTTCTCACAGGTCTTTTTTAATTGCTTGTTTTTTGTTTTTATTAAAATAGATTTGCAATGGAAGATGCTTTGATAAGAAGGCAAACGAAAAGAGAATTCATCAATTATTTGCTTCAACACTTTATGGACTTTTATTAAAACCATGTCATAGCTAGATACAATATGATTTTGTTGGGAAAATATCTCAAAGATAGATCGAAACTATTTTAAGTGAGTTCTTCAAAAGGTTTTGTGTTATTTTTCTTTCATTTTTTTTTAAACAACGTAAATACAAAATTTCGTATTTACATGTACGTGATAGAATTTGAAACCAGTGTTGGTATCCATTTTATATAAACTTCCCCTCTAACTCCTTCAATACAGCTAAAATTTAAAACTTGATAAAATATGCCGTTCAAATATTCTGTTCCAAATTAATAGCAAGTTTAATTCTTCGAGTCTACTTTCATAAGATTTCGATATTGAACGCTTTCATTCACCATAACAGCAACTCAAAAATAAAGGGCCATAAATGATTTGGTGACAAATATCATTTATGATTTGGTCACTGTTATATTCAGCAAACGCAACAATTGCTTCTTGCTGTATGTAGTGATAGTAGCTTCGCTTCTTAACAGGTAGACGCTATGCTTATCATTATTATTTTTCTTAATATATCAAACTTTTCTTTTTATTGATCAACGCTCTCCATTTCTGTCTGTTATTCTTTTTCCACTTGAAAATACGAAACTGTTCGATAATCTGTGTAATGTTTTAATTCTTGTTCCTCTTGTGGCAATTACTTATACTCGCACCCAACACTCAATATGAGTTTGATTCTAAACAAGAATCCAAGCAAGTATCTGTCCAATATCCATCTTTCTTCTCTACAAGGCCCGAACTTGAATCATACCAAGAACATCGATAATCTTTGTCAAATTCTATTCGAATTTATCCGGAATTATTACCCATCTGAAATCGAAAATATTATTAGAAAAGAGGGGCTTCCAAGAGGAAGGAAAAAAGCAAAATAAGAAAGAAAAAAAGGCCTCTTATGAAATTCAATCGCAATATTGAAATAGCAAATTTACAACCAAAGAAGCACAAAAAAACGAACGCTCAACGTCGTTAGACTATGGTTCAGTAATAAAACAGAAGCCCAAAAAAGAAGTTACGAAGCAAGCAAAAGAAGACATTTATCAATTTCTGAAGCTTACTACAAAACTTTAGAACCTTTTTGAAATATTTCAGAATATTTAACTAAAAAACAAAAAGACTTACTTTTTCTTTTAGGAACATCTCATATTTTTGCCCCTGGCATGCATTTTCTCCTAACTGCCCATTTTCGCCGCTTTCTAAGACTAATCATGGCACTTCGATCGCCGGATCAGAACCTATAAACTTCCCTTTGATTTCAGGTCATTTTGATTCGTATTCATTCAGGATATTTACAGCTCAAGTCTCATAAAACTTTCTGTGAATGTTATCTTTTAAGCAACAGGCCATTTGATTCGAATGCCACGTTATGAAACTTACGGTATTTATTTTATTTAGGCAGGTATTTTATTGTCACTTTATACGGTGTACTGATAAAATTATCTATTTCTATTAATTGGAATGATAATAGTATATTCTATTTTTCATTATATACACCTCATAAAAAGGCTTAAATTTATACTTTTGAACACCTACATTTTGTTGTAAAATATTATTATGAGGAAATTTAAATTTAAATGACCACCCATTGAGTTTAGGTTTGGAGAAATTTACAGCGATAAATCCAATGCTTCTATGGCTCTGTTGTCTTCAGACCTTTATTTCCCTTTCGTTGTACGTCGACGAGATAGTAAGTATAAAGAAGGTTCCTTCATTTTTTCTAAGTGAAAAGTGACTTCTAAATAGATTGGGAGTAAATCTGTGGATAAGGAAGTAAAGCTTTAAAATTCCTTAACTCTCTTTCGAGCATTAATTGAGGTCTTCTGAAACAATCCCGAATATATATAAAAAAGGCAAATTTACAGGATTAATAATATATTTATCCAAAGTTATATTGCTAGGTTTGTTTTTACCGAAAACAAATATAGAATGAAAAATAACTTTAAAAATAAACAATACCTCTTGGAAAAACAATTTTCAAGTTGAAATTTGCGAGTAGCTAGTACTGGTATTCCTGCTGTAGTTTTTATATCCTTTTCTAACCGAGAGAGCAACTTTATTTAGCCAGTGCAATGCCGTAATTGCAATGTTCTTTTTAAACCTTGTTACAATGTGTACATAATCTGCATTTTTGGATAAAAAAGGGACTGTTTTCTGGTTATAACATTTGTAGTGCAATGTATTACACTAGTCTACGTCAAAATGTACCTTAGATTTTCTGTAGTGTTTCTTAAAAAAATTGACCTTCTAATCGAATTCTGGCATCTGTTTTTCTCGATCAGGTCCAGATTTTGCGTTACAGTGGGTTATAATAATTTTATAGTTTATACATGTCCTATATTACATCCAAATTTCAATAGTTTTTGCACTACGGTATTCACAGCTGATTTTGTGTGCATTTCAAGTAATTTCGTTAATATGTTTATATTTTTGCAGGTTAGATATTGCTTAGTATTATAATCATAGGAATAATAATAATAATAATAATAATAGTGATTGAGTTAAAAATAAACAGAAAATGTAAGAATAGCTCCAACAGATTTTGCTACGTTTGCGGCAAAATTAATTTTTCCGAGCAGCAATGTACAGTCTCTACTGTAATTAAATCTTTGTATCATGCATAATTTGGAGTAAGACTAAGAGATAAAGATAAAGGTTTTGCACCACATATCTGCTACAAGGGATGCTACATAAGTTTAAGACGCTGGAGTTTGGATGAACAGAAGTCTCTCTCTTTTGGTGTTCCCATGGTGTGGTGAGAGGGCAAGGACCACGCTACGGACTGCTATTTTTGCATGAAAAATCCTAAAAGTGAGCATTGTATCAAGTATTTAACCTTTCTGTATTATACTGGCTCCTGAAAATGTCATTATTATGCATAGACATAAAATAAAATTAAAAACTAACATAGTTCACTTCAGCATTAACATATCTTTTAGTAAACATTTATGTACTATCTGCAACTCCGAATCAATTTCTCTATGTAATATGCAATTATATTTTCCACAGGTATAAATAAGAAGAATAAACATAGTGTGGCATATCCGGATGTTTCTTCTCCCAACAAACCCCTGCCCAATGGTCCAAGAATTCCTATACCGTCTTTCCTTGAACATATAGATGTCGATGAAGAGTTTAATATGGAAGTTGATCAAGATTATGACATATCTGGGTCTTATAAGGTTTCTAAATATGATATAGTCGCAAGACCACTCACTCAAGTTCATTTAAATGACCTGACCAGGGATCTTGGGCTTTCAAAGGAGAATGCACAACTTCTTGGCTCTTAACTTCGTGAAAGTAATCTTCTCACGAAAGAAACAACAGTTTTTTGGTACAGAAATAGAGAATAAAAGTTACGAAGCTATTTTTTACAGCATTCTTCCAGCTCTTTAGTATACAGCGCCAATATTAAAGGAATTGTTGAGGCCCTCGGAATTCCCTACAACCCATTAGAATGGAAACTTTTCATAGATTCCTCCAGTAGAAGATTAAAAGCTGTGTTACTTAATATTAGTAACAAAATAGCTTCCGTTCCACTAGGCCATTCAATCCAACTTACTGAAATTTATAAAATTATGAAAAAAATTGCTGGACGCAATAAATTACTCTAACTACAATTGGAGTATATGTTATGACCTTAAGGCAAGATCATTTTACACTTGGCATTTCTAAGCTCTTTGATATTGACATTTGCCTTTTTAATCGTTAATACTTGTATACACCTTTTGGTCAACTTAAATTTTATAAGAATGCAAATCTGGAAATCGTGAGTTATTTTTGAGTTATACTTTTTTGTTAAAGTGTGTCTCTGATGCATCCTTTTTTGTTAATGTTTCCTATGCTTAACGGATAGTCGTGCAGATACTATGTAGTATAAGAAGGTTGTCCTCTCCACAAGAATCATTTAGAATTGGATCAAACAATGTGATAGCTGAACCTTTAGCACGTCCCCACAAAATACTGCTTTCTCCGCTGCATACTAAGCTTGGTATTATCAAATATTGTCAAAACCCTTAATAAAGAAGGCCAAACTTTTAAATTTCCGTCTGAAAAATGTTCACATATCACTTAAGCTAAGCTCCATGCGGAATTTTTGATGGAACTCAGATCAGGAACTTGATGAGAGATCAGCAGTTTGAGGCTTTAATGCAGGACATAGAAAAAGATGCGGACGAGCTTACAAAGGTCTACTTATCAATTTTCTAGGCACTAAAAGAAGCCCATAATATGCTGCCCTAGGAAATCAGCTCCTAACAACTCTGAAACATTTGGGAGCTCGAATGTGTATAAAGATACATTTTTTACAGTCCTGTCTAGATTATTTTATAGACAACTGCAGAGATGACAGTGAAGTACAGGGAAAAAGATTCCACTATGCCATGAAAACAATGGAATCCAGGTCCTAGGGTAAATGGGACGTAAACATGCTTGCTGACTACTGTCGGTGTTTGAAGTGTAATGCACCAGATGAGAAGCACAAACAAAAATCGTCAGGGGCGTCTTTTCTTGGAAATTAGAATTATTTTCTTTATTATGTTGCATTCTTTAACTTTTTGTTTTATAAGAAGGATTATAGTTTACATCGGTGAATTCCTATTTCTATGATATAACAATAATAATGCATTATTTGATAGAGAAAGGTTTTGAAATTTTATTTTTCAGGAAAAATGAGGTAATCTCAATGATTATGGTATATCCTGTATTAAAAAAATCTGACCTTATTGAACAAAAATACATTCATTTTTGAGCTCAGGAGGTTTGATTTATTAAAAAAACACAAAGAAATCCTGATGAACATAAAAACCTTTTCAGACGCAGACGTGTGTTATAAATAAAAGTAATTTTTCTCTAAATTTCTTACAATTCCAGGGGCACTCTTTGTAGTTAGAACTGGCAGGAAGACCCACGTACTTTTTTTCTCATAAAAAGATGAAAAATATTATCTTGAGGTGGTTTAAAGCCAAATGTGCTTTCCATTTGTTTGGCTTTTGGTAGTCTGTCGTGATTTTCCTAAAGGCTAAAAACGACCGTTGAGTTATTTTAACATAAGGAATTGTCTCAAAGAAGTCATTTCCCTGAGGATTATTTTCTGATTATGTGATGTAGTTCTTCTTTTTTCTCGTTATAGAGTGGAGGGCATAAGGCTTATGGTCAATCTTTTATGGTTTCTTTGATTTTTATTCCTTCCTATTTCGCTCTGCTCTCGCCTTTCTCATTACTGAATTATCTGAATCAATTTTGCCATCCCTATTTCTTAAATACAACAATTTTTACAAAAATAGCAACTCTTTTCACGGTTTCAGATACAAGTTTTTATGTTTTAATATGCGTCAAGTTCCAATTTAGTTCTTAATCATTCATCCATCTATTCTCTTCCATAAAATTGTACTCACTCCTTCTTCTATTTCAGTTCATAAAATATTTTTTCATTACTAATTTAAGCATTTCCCCAATAATATTTCTTAAATAAAGTTAATTGATTGACTGAGAAAAGAAACTAAAACCTTAGAGGTATACTAAGGATGATGATGAGATATCCCCGGAAAATGGAAAGGTAAGCTCTTGGAAATAAATAGATTAAGTAAACGTTGAAGGTGTGAAAGGAACAATAGAAATCAATAAAAGGTAAAAACAAAGTCCACTACCTTAATTAAAAAAACTCTTTAAATTAGTTAGATAAGGAGGTAAATTGGCTTGTATTTTTAATAAATATGAGAGATCAAAGAAAGAATAAAAAGTAAGGTTGTTACGTTAATTAGCTTTTATTCTTAGTGAAACTTCCCGTTTTTAAGTGAATGACTTTTCGTAAAGATATTATTCGACCAAAAGATATTATTCCATATTTTTAATATTATAATATTCCAAGTATAGAGTATAAATTCAATTAGAAAAGTTCTTAGATAATTATATAAGAACGTTTCCTATTGAATATTGATATTAAAAGGTTAATTATAAATCATTACTACTTCAACGCCAAATCTGTCACGCAGAATATTATGCTTTGATCTTCACGAATTAGTATTTAAAAATTGTAATATGTATTTTTTTTATTATTTATCTTGAATTGGGTTTTTTTTTCATTTCTTATGATTTAAAAATTGTATGAATATCGAGCATTTTTGCACTTTCGGGTCTTATTACACTAGTTACGGCGTTCTCAGTTAGAAACGATTTACATTTTATCATATAGATATGTCTTTACATTGTAATACTAATTATTGTGGCCACCGTCGGAGGCGAGAACGCACTCCAAGCAAGAAATGAAGGTCGCGCACACGTTGCGGAAGTTCTTTCTCAGGCTGTCCTACACGTGTTTGACGGAGGGCTACAGCTCTTCCACGTTGCTATGGCGGATCGTGTAGATCTTGCCTTCGACATAAACCCACATGCTGTATTCATTGTGATAGAGGTCGGGAGAATGTGACGATAAAAAGTATTTCGACAAGAATTTCAAAATCGATCCCAACCTATTTTGCACGCTCTTGGCTGTGTAGGGCAGAGCACTGTCCTGATAAAAAGTTAGTCCAGCTTCACCGTGAACCTTTTCAGCTAAGGTAGGACATTCGTGGCAAAGATATTCCTCTAAATAGCAGCGAATTACACAGGCGACATTTTATTGTCATTTAAAAGGACGACGTGGAACATCATTAGGGAGGCAGGATGGCTGGAGGTGAACAAGTATCCGACCTCATTGATGTCCTGGTCGAAGCTTACCAGGCGCTCGTTTGCTTGTTGATGATTGGATTGACTGTGAAGGATTTTTCATCAGGAAATAATAAATTTTGATAGATTGATAGCTATGACTTTTAAAGTCATTGTGAATGCGACGACAGCGCTCCCCAATTTGTTCTTGCATTCGGTTGGTGAGCGGAGGCCGTTCAACGCACCTCAAGCTCTTTCCGACCTCCCCTTGACGGATATAGACAGCATGGCCACCGAGATGTTCTTCTTTTCCCCGAGCAAAGTCATTTTGAACTTCTCTGAACTTACAAATAGCTTTCTCCTTGCCGAACGTTTGACAACATGTGGTGTGCCTGAACTATGTGGACAGTCATCTGGCTGATATGAAGCTTTTACTGACTTCGGATTCATTGTGGCCAGCCTCTGAAGAGCATACATAGTTTTCGATTCTTTTCACTTTCATCTCGAAACAGCTGCACACAATGGAAAAGCTGTTTTAATGACAAATGATGGAAAAATAAAACTTTAAGTTTGTTTGAGGTTACTTTTTCAATCACATTCTTAACCCTCCCAAATGATAAAAAACGAGTATAGCAGAACTTTTCAAAACCCAGTACACGGTTGCAGGTGATTTCACTAATGTTTAAACAAATTAAGGTCAGGAATGTTTTTACCAATAGCCATGTTGTTTTTTTCAGGTGATAATACATTTCTTCATATCCTCTTTATCCGACTGATGCCTATTTATGACCAATTTTGTGGAAATCTTTACCTTTTTTTGTGAAAAATGATACTATGTATAATCAACAAAGCGTTTTCACTTTTAAAATTTTATGTGTTCTAGTGATTGATTAATCGGTGAAAAAATAATACATTTCTTCATATCCTCTTTATCAGACCGATGTCTATTTATTACCAATTTTGTGGAAATTTTTACCTTTTTTTGTGAAAAATGATACTATAATCAACGAAGCGTTTTCACTTTTAAAATTTTATGTGTTCTAGTGATTGATTAATCGGTGAGCAAATATGTAATTACTCTTTCTGATTTAATCACTTATAAATCGCTTAAGTGAACGGTAATCAAACCATCTTCTTCAAATTTTCACAGGATGGTGAATAATTTGTAATACTTAAGTATTCTTTTGTAAAATGTGATGAAGAGAGAGAGAGAACGAGAGAAGCGTGTAAATTTTAGCCTCCCCTCACAAATATCTAAGAACCTATATATATATTATAAGATATAAAAGACTCCATTATTTGGAATACCACCTAATATGTCCAACTGCAAAAATTCATCTGAGACATTTTGTAATTAATTGACGCAGTTAGGCATCATTGTGTTTAAGAAAACTAAACTCTTTTTATCTTTTCCCAGAAAGGTTTAAATTCTTTACCTAAGGACCTGAACTCTAGGTACCAAGCTGGTACTAATTGTTTCTAATGCTGCTCGAATACAGAAATAAGGCTTTAAGTACTTATCTGCTTAGGTATTTATTTTACATAAGTGTCTTCCTCTCTACCGTTCCATCAAATCATTAAAATCTTCCTTACAAAAACCTTATCGCAACTTCATAAGTCCTATCGCTTCCATTTCTTGATTTTTCCTGATGTCACCTTGCGATTAATTACTTCCCGACATTACCGTGTGGAATCTGTGCCACATACTCTTCTCTAAGAGACTGACCTTTGGTCATCAGACCTTGTTTAACACATATCCACTCTCTAGGTTTGAGGACATGACACGCTTCCTGATACTGTATGAGAAGAGAGGCCTTTGACGTTCTATAAAGAATACTTTTCAACTTTACCAGTTGAAAACTACCAGGACTTGAGGGTTGTAGGTCGTTGGAGTGAAATTAATTGGAAGAGGGTTTTACGTAGACCTGAAAAATCTGAAAACTAGATACGGAATAGACGAGAGTTACTGAAAGCAGGACATAGCCAATCACTCTTTTCTCCTTTCTGTGGTCGCAGCTATTTCGATTTTTCTTGTTACTGGCTCAAATTTACTACTAAAGTTTTTGCCTACATTGCTATAGTAAAAACCTCACACAACCTTGGTTTTGGGGTGGGAGGTGACAGCTTCCAAAGAACGTGTCTCAAAAAAGGAGGGCCTCCTTTATCTCCACTCCACATTTAAAAAGGTGTTTCCTCTTAACCACTATTGGAGTCGCCCTCGTGTATCTCCACTCGTATATGGGGACGCCCCCCACCTGTTTTTTCTCAAGGGCACTTCCAAACTTTATCTAGAATAAAAATATTTCCCGCTATACTAATTCTAAAGTTTATGTTGTTTTCTACTCGCTTCTCTCCTTAAAGTGACTCTCAGACCAATCTTCTTCTTAATCAGACGCACCCGCCTCTCTCTTTCACAGGAGTCCGCAAGAAAGCGGGATCCTGGGTTTGCTGGAGGCCGGTGTGCCTGACCAATTTCCCTCCTGATGAAGGTAGTCTCACTGCTCAGATTTAATACCTAATGAGTATCCCTGACACCTCGTGGGGGTAGGCGTGAACAAACGGTAGCTCGGCCTAATCGTACTGTATATTAATCTGGAGTAGAATGTATTGGTGAGAGATATCCAAAGCCAGAGACTGTCCCAGTATAAGATCTCTCTGAATCAGATTTGCCGTCGAAGAACCAGGAGGAGAGAAGGGCCCCTCCTTCGGGTGAGGCACAGTTGTTTTTCAAAACATTTGTTACGTCGTAGGCTGGCAAGTTCCGCCTTGACACATATACCCAGGGTGCTCAAAGGAGAAATTATTCCTCACTCTCCCCTCATTTAATTAATAAAACGAAGACAAAGAAAAAAATACGACTAGAGCCTCCTCTCATTCCGGGCCTTCCTAAAATGAACAGTTTCTCGACGTTTGGAGCCTGTCATTGTATAGCAAGGACCCACTGATGGTGTTCGTACGTATAGGTTATTTACGTACTTCAAAACTCTTTGATTATTACGTTATTTTTTTACTTTCAGGGTTTCTAGGGCCATGATCAGTGTTCCTAGGGTTGAATTAAAAAAAATATTATAAGAAAACTAGACCTTTAATTAAAAACATGAAAAAAATTAAAATTTAACAAACGAACTACGCAGTAAAGAATGAAAAAAATTTAAGCGAGGCTTACTAAATTACACAATTGAATATGCAGTAATGGTTGACCCAAAGCTCACTTTAATATTGAACGCAAATTGACCTTCAACGAAATGGATAATGGGATTTTAAGTACCTCTAAAGATTCACACTAGAATCGAGTTTGAGACTGACCTTGGCCTTGATTTTTATGTCGCCTCAAGAATGTTTTTTTCGGGTAGGCGCGTGTCCTTTCAGTTCCAGATGTTGTCTGAATGAAGAATGCTTTAAAGCCGCAGAGGAATTCGGAGCGTTTGGGGATGGAGTTAAGCACGTCTTCTTTGTGAGATGATCTCCCCAACGGGAAGGGGAAAGAATGTTTCTCCCACTCTTCGGGTTAATCTGGAAATAATTTGCAAAGACGAGCGAAGAGCAAACGAGTGAATGCTTTGCCGAAGGGGAGTGCTTGAGGGAGTTCACTTTGGGGTAATCCTCAATGGCAAGGACTATCTCTGGGTTTCGGAGTAGACCAGGATATGGGGCTTCTTTGACGAGAGTTAGTTGAACTTGCTTTTCAATCTAAGTTAACTAAAAGTTCGGTGTGACCGCCAGGAACTGGCTCGAGGATGAACTTCTTCTAATTCACTCTCGTTGGTTTGCCGGGCACTTATGCCGGACTTCGTTATCTCAAGGACTCTCACGATCTACTTGAGACAAGGTGCTAAATTCGGTGGGACCACCAGGTACTGGTTCAGGATGAGCTTCTTCTGTGTCCCTTTCATTGGTTGCCAGGCCTCTAACAGAACTTAGTTGTGTCGAGGACTAACACGATCTACCCCGTTCTCCTAAAGTTATTGGATTATCTACTTCGCCACCCTACTGGGGGTAGGGGAAGGAGAGTGCAATGAAGACGGTGGCATTAAAACTCCTCCTCTAACAGATTTTCGCAGATCGTGTTTCAGCTAACTCTAAAGGGGACTTTCTAGCTTTAGGCCAACGCTCCTCTAATTTCGCATATGAGTTGAAATTGAATATTAACTCTTAGGGAAAATCTTGCTGTTTCAACCAATGTTAGGCTCACTGGGGCCGACACATGATGATTGGAGCATTATCTGGTTTTGGGTGGCCTTTCTAGTTCTCCTATATGCGAGGGTAGAGAGGGTAGAGATTAAGTGGTCGGGCTTCGCCGTCAAAAATTACAGGACGTTGTGGTTAAGGCACAGGGATTCAGTGATGAGGGTTGGGTATTGATTTTACTACAGAGCATAATGAATTCAAACACTCCCTCTTAATTAAGTTTATTGATTGCCGCACTTTTTTCAAAGCTCACATGATCGATCAGAAAGAGGCATCATCTAAAGTAGAAAACAGCAGGTGGACGTTTCTTCAATGAGACCCTTCTGTTGATTGAGGACGAGATTACCGTGGCAGCCATTGTGAATGTTTTTGTGTACTCCATTGTTGTCTGGTGTAACTATCAAATCTCTTTATTATGAATTTGTGAAAGGAATAGTTTATGCCGCTGAAGTCTTACACTACTCCATCAGAGATATGATTGAAAAGATGGTCAAACAAGAGACGGGCAAATCAAACATACCTCTCTGTCATGTTCAACATTCACATCTGCACGGGGTTGGTGTCGATACTGCATAAATTCATTGGTACAACTGCAGCGGAGTTTGTACTGAAACCAAGGCGTTAAAACTTTCATGTCACTGGCGCAGAGTTGCTACTGCCGCCACCACTTCGGCAACACAAATCGTTCCTACACTAGTGCAACTCGGGTTTGCTCGAAATATGTTCGAATTGTTTTAAGATCTTACACGCTAAGTCTGTATTGAGCATGATAATTTATGTGAATTGCGGCGAAAAAGCCTATATTTCCTCTAATAAATGTGTCGACTCTCTTCTGAGGAAAGAAATCCTGGCTTTAAAGAGTGCGGAATAAACCACTTTTGAGAGTCTAAAGATTTGGCCCGGGCGCACCCTATACCATTTTGGACAGCCTACAACACTCAAGTAAAAATTGCGCTCTCTGTTCCTGTCACTCTAGGCTTACCACGAGTGCAGCCTCCCAGCCTATACGGAACCATTCTATGCGTTCTATCCGATTCCATGGTGCTCCTCTGGTAGAGAGGACGACACGAGGATTCAGTAAAATTAGCAGTTTTAACGTAATGATTTGGTTTTATCATTTAGTGTAAATTATCGCTAGGCATTTTTTATTAAATTTTTTTTCGTTAATTCTCATTAAACATTTCGAATCTTTACCAGAGCTTCTACCCCTTTAATGTTGGCTGTTTTGTAAATTAAATGAACACTTTGGGATTTTTAGGTGCCAGCCTTAAATTTATAGGTTATTTTCTAAATCTCCTACAGATGGGAAAGCATTTCCGAAATAGAGCTGGCATATATGCCATTGAAGTTTAGCATGATGAAATTGCACCAGAGAGAATGTTCTTGGAACTAAAATAGTTATGGTTAGTACGTAGTTAAAACGAAACTGCAAATAAAATTTTAAATAAAAGATTAATAGAAGCTTTACTATTTCGTAATTGCAGAGTAGTAGTATAAATGGAACTTCTATACGCATGGAATCAATGTGATTTCCTTAGTAATCCAGTTAGAATTATTCTTTTCGTCTACCACACGATCAATTAATTATATTTTGCCATTATTAATTGGAATCGGGGCATGGCATACAATAATCAACCATTAGACAGTATTAATTTTCAAGGAAGCTTTAAAACACACAATATTCCTATTGTTTGCATTCCTACCGAAACAAAGATCTTTATATTAATGAAGGGTTTGATTTCCAACTAGTTCCTATCCACTCAGTAAACGACAATTTGGAAACAAATGGATCAGAGCTTAACATCCTTGAATTTTATTGCTAAGTCAAATGAGCTAACAGAACTAGAGAAAACAGCTTGAAACGAGCTAAAGGTTGGGTTTCACTTGAGCATTCAACCGGTTAAATTGATGCTACGGTTGAGTAAATTTGTCCAACTAAATCTACCAGAAGAGTTACTCTCGATAACTTTCGAATGGGGAATTGTTATGATAAGAGAATATCTAATGAAGTCTAAGATTTGAGAAAGATACGTCCAAACAAAATCACAACGAGATCCACGCTAATAATGAGAATGAGAGGATAAAAAGAACGGCCATTTAGTATTTTCTAAAAAGTGAGAAATCCTCTAATTCTTCTGATGAGCTCTCATTATATTTCTTAATATTCTTAACAAATCTCGAGATTTTAGGCAGGATTAAAATCTTTATGATTTTCTTTCTGTTTGATTTTACCTGTGATTCGCATCCATAGAACGAGGCATATCTAGTTTAGGACCTTCAAAAGTAATACTACCATTCAATAGCTTTCCCTAACCTATGTATCTTAACTACATGAATGGTGGGAAGCACTATTCCCTCGACCATGCAAATACTCATTATGTTTTAAGAATGCCTATGGGGGAACAGAGGCCCTCAATAACCAAAATCTTGCTCGATTGGAGTACTCCTATGAAACTACCTGGCATAAGATTTCTAATGAGTTGAGTTTTCACCTAATTTTTTTACTCGGTTAATATTTTATTCTACTGATGGAAGGATTGTGATATTTCAGAAAATCACTCCTTTATTAATCATAAATTTGAATTGCAACATTGCAATTTCGGTCTCTGAACTTAAGATTGACCGTAATGTTATGTTATAATTAATCAATAATTATACGAGTATTCTCATACCCCAATATAATGTTGATCTATGTTATAAATAGACATAAATGTGTTTTACGAACATATTATCGTAAGATTTATTTCATGTTTTCTGCCAATTACTTTTCACAGCAAAATTCTCCTCTTTGAAATTTCTACGAATCGTTCCTTTGGAAAAATATGTACTAAAAAAGTAATTTTTTTCCCACTGATACAATTTAGGCAATTACGGTTTTCATCGAAAATGATTCCTGGTGTAGGGTATAAGCGTGCACTAAAAACAAGTGTTACACGCTTATAAAAAATATTTGAAAGGTGCCTTATTGTTTAGCATTGAAAGATAAATGTATACTAGTGTGGGAAATATGTGTAGGTAAAGTTTACTAATTAAGGAAGATAAGTTCATTGATAGAGCCCCTAGAAACATTTAAAAATCTAGAGCTAATATTTCACGCCCTATTCTGAATCTAGATTGATACACTTCGTAACGCGATGTTTCTCTTTATCTCTCATCTAAGGAGATCTGCTTCCTTCGCATTAGACAAGGTGAAATGGCAGATTTGACATCATCGAGGGATTTATATAGTATTCTGTTTTAATACTGTTTGAGTTTAAGCAACATATTGTAGTCTAAAGGTGAAATATCAGGGGTGAAGGATGGATGGGGGTATTTTTTCAAAAAAATTCTTGTAGAAAAGGAATAGTATTTTTGATCTGGTGGATCATTGTGATGAAACATATTAACACAACCCTGGTTCTGGCGTTTATATAGATAAAACACATATATATTTTCTTAAACTTTCTATATATTAGTCCCTCATAACATTTATTTGAACTTAAGTTTACTCTTTAATAATCACCTCTCTCTCCCACAAAAAAATTCAACTTCCTAACCACATTCTAGTTTGACCTCATTTCTTGAGTATGACTCACCCTTTTGATTTAAGTCACAATATGAGATGACATAACGGCAGGAATTATCTTCTCCATAATGATTGTTATAATATTTTTTTATAACATATTCGTGTAAGTAGTAAATGATGCAGAATAGAACATGGTAAATCGCATTTTCAAAACAGAACAACAAAGTTAACTTAAAGTTAATTAGTAGTGTTCTTCAAAATTTTCATAGCTGCTCATTATTGATAAGTGTAGCTTACATACCAATTTCGGGGAATATTTAAATCTTTTTTCATAATTGCAACAATTAAATTTGGTTTAGATTTTGAAAATGTACAATTTTCTCGTAATTGGGAAGGCGATGAGATGTTCTAGGAATTATCAACAAGAGTCCATCACTATGCGAGAAATTAAAGCCTTGAGTAAAACATCATTTGCTATTAAATATAATATGATTGTAGAAGGAAAATTGTGGTTGAGTTTAATGTTTTTTTCTTAGCCTGCACAATAAAATAACAGGTTGATTTTGGATAAGCATAAAGCCTCACCGAATAAAAAACTTTCTCACAAATAAAGGGCATAAAGTTCCGAGCAAACCTCATCAAAATCTTGGCTAGTATTTAGTGTAACCAAATCCTTTCTTCTGAACCAATCGGTAACCAATATTGCCACTCTGTGTGGAAGAAAAAAGTTCTGACCACGCATTTTTTCTCGCGAATATTATTTTGAGGCGGGAGAGGGACTTTGCCAGTAGAACATCAATTATTTTTATGAGTTCTTTCGAGTTTTATCTATACGTTTTTAATATCTCACCATATTCTCTCTTTTTCATTCTTTCTTTTTTATAAATTATTCTAGATTAGAGGTTTTCTTTACTCTCTAAACTTATCTGATTTTGCCGCGTACCACCATCTTTTCTCAACAAATAAAAATGTATTTTGACAAGCGGAAACCATTAGGTGCAATCATGACAGCTCCATTTATTGTTTTCCATTATAGAGTTTTTTCACTCGCACGTCCATAAAATCCGAGTTCAACTTATGGTAGTGGTTTTACCTAATTGTTTCGCTAATCTATTATTTTGTAGGATATAGAACGAAGAAGTTACAAGAACTACGTATCTTATATTATCCTTATACTGTCCAGTAGAATTTCCGATCAGGGGTTAATCAACAATTTCTTCTCTATTTCAGGACATACAGTGACTCAGGTAAGAGCGTATCGATTAAAAAATACCTAAGAAGGTTTAACGCCCTCTTTTACTAATTGTTTGGTCTATTAAGCTGTTGATAAGATTGTAAGAGATTTAAAAGATGTGCACAAGAGTTGTGAGTCCTTTGAAGATGACCTCCGTCCAGGACGCCGGTCAGACGTGACCAACGAGGATAATGTGGCCCGTGTGAAGAGGAGGATCCTCGAGAATCGACGGATGAAGGTCGAAGATCGAGCGAGAAATTGAAATATCACATAGAAGTGTTATCAACATCATCCAGAACAATTTGGCCATGACCAAGGTCTCTGCTGGTTGGGTCCCTAGAAACCTGACGCCCCATGATCGACTTCAGCGTCGTCAAAGTCCACAAGGCCAGAGTTTCACAAGCTGCCCTGGGCAAGTGCGGATACGAGGAGCTCAACTATCCCCCCTACAGTCCAGATTTGCCCCGTAGCGACTACTTTTTATTCCGCGAGCTCAAGAACGCACAGAGTGGACGCCGATTTGGTGACGATGAAGACATCCAGCTCGCCGTCGAGAAGTGGATTGAAAAGCAGTCGGGAGATTTCTGGTTGTTGGGAATTCGAAGCCTCAGGGACAAGTGGCGCAAGTGCATTGAAGTGGATGGTAGTTATATTGAAAAATAACAAAACACTTTCCCTCATATTGACCGCCCTTCGTAGGTTCTTCTAGAGAGATCGACAGAACATATCATGAAGTCAAATATATTTGAACCAAAAAACAATAACACTGTTTTAATTCTTCCGGCGAAAGTCATCATATGAAAGGATAAATCATCACATGGTAGAGCAAATTTTCATAAAATTACTCTTTCTTTTTCCAAATATGCATGTCCAAGTTCTTTATATAAACATTTTACTCCAAATATTTCTTAGAAATCGAA
The DNA here is from genome assembly GCA_963969495.1 of Ceratothoa steindachneri. Lineage (NCBI taxonomy): Eukaryota > Metazoa > Arthropoda > Malacostraca > Isopoda > Cymothoidae > Ceratothoa > Ceratothoa steindachneri. The sequence goes on along the minus strand of OZ018319.1, from coordinate 84,982,477 downwards.
TTCTTGACGTATTTACAGCAGTATGATTCGTTGGTTTACATCATTTGTGAGGTAGAGGAAGTTTCACCCCACTTGGAATGAAACACCTAAATTTATGTATTTATATGTTTTTACAAGCTATATTCATAATACTTTGCTTACGAAGTGGTTAATCTATACAGCCCTTTCTCGTTTATATGTAACAACATGATGGCCAGCAAAAACTTAATTCGAACAAGACTCATACAATGATTATTCATATCCTCTTCTTACCAGACAGATTTTACGTCTGCTGCTCCACATAAAACCTGTATTATTTACAATTATGTTTAGAACCTCTAAACAAAGCAAGTTAACCTTTTCTGCAGCAAAAATTTCAACGGATGAGCCATGAAAAACTTTGTTAGGTATATTTTTTGCTCTTCAAATCTATGAGATCAAGAAAAACGTTGAAGCCGACCATTACATTTAGGAGAATGAAAGGCATGCCTGATTTTATCATGTGTATCGTCACAGACCTTATTTGCAATCATCGAACTACACAATATGAACGCCTTGCCGAGGCGTGTTTGCAAAACTTCCCAGGTATTACTGTATGCAGAGAATCATCTAGCTGTAGGGATTGGAACATGCCTTAAAACTACTGCTGTTGTATCAAAAAAGATATTTCATATGTGCGGCACATGGTTGTAATTTTACTGTCATTTAATTAAGTTTTATATATTAATAGGTTAAAACTGCTTTTTTTAAATAACTGCGCTAACTTCATAACTTATAATCATTTCCTTATTCAATTTTACATTTGCCTTGTGAGAAAAATAAATAAATAATCCTACAATAATTCCAAAGCTGGCCTCTCTTATATTATTCCCTCTTGATTTGTATTTATGGCAATCCAAGAACAAATATAAGTAGTCTATATACGTAATCACTTCACTCTTTACTAAGGTGAGTGCTTTTTTTGCTGGGAAGAATTGACCTGCATTGGTAAAGGAAGAAAGGTTGAAAGAAAATCTTAGTAAACATTTCTTCTGATATTATCACTAATATTATTTTATACTCCAAACTGGGCATCGCGCTTTGGAAACTGGATAACCAGTCATATGGATAGATGTTAGTCTTCGACAGTATTCGAGATCTAGATAACTAAATTCTTCTGCATGTAGCTGCTCAGAGATCGATTTTACTTGGGACATCGAAATTTATTTTGGATCGCAAACTGCTGAGGATATAAAAATTGAAATAAAAATTATACAGAACTTATCCAAAATCGACGAAGCGTGAAAATTTTAGAACCGGAATGGCTAGGAATATACGCACTATACGCCTTTACAAAGGCAGCCGAGAGCGGCTCAATCATAGCCAACTGCGAAATTTTGACAATTTCAATTGTAAGTTTTCTTTTAATGGCAAATATTACCTTCAAAGGTTTGGTTGAGCTAAGGGAAATTGTTTATCTCCTGTTTTCTCTAATTTAAATATGGATTTTTATTTAAATACTTTACTCCCCACTATTATCGATTTTTCCCTTGTTTGGTTCAGATACGTAGACGATATTGTTGGTTTGTGGCCTACTTCTAGGGTTGTCATTGGTTTTCTCACTGAGCTTAATTCTTTGGTTCCCTCAATTGAATTTACCCTTGAACTTGAACAATATAGTGTCCTCCCGTTCTTAGATCTAGTAATTCACAGAACTCCATCTGGAATTAAATTTGGCGTCTATTGTAAGTCTACCTACGTTGGTTCCTACTTTCATTTTTATTCGGCTCTTAGTGATAAAGAGAAACGTTCCGTGTTTACTTCAATGTTTCTCCGATAGTTGCGGGTCAACTGCTCGGGCTTTTTGGATATAGAGATTTCAAAGAACTTTGAAATAGGTAACAACCTGTCTATCCTCACAACATTCTTGTCAAATGCTTAGAATCGGCAAAAAAGACCTTTTACAAAATTTTATTCCTTCTCACATTCAATTTTAAGAACTCCCCTGTTTTACCGTTTTCTGAGGCCTTTTCCTTTCTTCCCCGTCTCCTGAAATGTTTAAACATTTCAGTCATATTTACGTATGAGTCTAGTATGTACAAAATTGTGGTTCAAAATAATGGAAAAAACATAAGGTGGATGGTTATTCTGTCGCTTGTGTAATTTGCCCTAGGCAATACTGTGGGCAAACTGGAAAATCATTAATTGTTCTTTTGACCCACCGCAAATACAATAGTAGAAGAGGTGAGAGAAATAGTGCTTTCTTTTTCACTTATTGGAAAATAGTCATCCTATCAATTGGAATTCAGCTTAATTTATTTACAAATCAAATGACTGTGTTAAAAGAAGTATTATGAATGCTCGTTTAGTAATTCCTCGCCTAATTTCAATATATTCCCCGGTCCCTTTAAATTGGCTCCTGTCATTAAAAAACTTATTTTAAAAGAAATATTCCCTTTAAAATCTTATCCCTTTGATTTCTTATTTTTTTTATAATTCTTGTTTATTGAACAATATATTTAGAATCGCATTTGTATGTATTCATAGTCATACAACTTATATTTCTACATTTCACATACACTCCCTCACACCTGGAAATTTTGGAAGAGATCTTTATCTTTATGTCTCTACCCTTCGGTTCCTGCATCTAATCCCACTGTTTTGATAATTCTTTTCTATTTTTCACGCCTACTCTATTTTGTGTCGTTTCTTTGTACGTGGGAAGAGCGTCGATTAGTTTTCTCCTATATATATATCATTTTTTTAAAGTAATTCTTTATATATTTCTTGAGAATGAAGTGAACAAATTCAGTCCTGTGGGATTTTAGTCAATTATCGCTCTACTCATGCGCTACTTTGTGAGTTTCTCATATATATATTGTGTAAAATTATAGTTTTTGCATTCTTGCTATTCGATTAAAAGGTTATACTTATGATAAACTTGGTTTAGGCTCTAAATTATTTTTATATTTCACTTTCAAATTATGAAACAATCATATTAAAACAAAATGTTACGCATGATTAGATCTATTAATTTGTATATGAACAAATGGGACAATTGTACAATGAAGAAATTTCTGCGATTTGTTAAGTATTTATTATATAGCGATTAAAAGTTTGTTCCTTTCTTATATATCAGATACGTACTGATCACGGTTTCACGGAAGGAAATTTGTCACAGAAGGCCTATATGCAATTTTAATACCTATTTGACTTCTATTTGACTTCTCTGTAATAGAGAGATAGTGAAAAATCTCATATAAAGGGAGACAACGAAGTCAGCAACAGAGTTTTGGGGGCGCGCAAGGTGGTAGGCGAAAATATCTAATTTTAGTATCTTCTTTACAATTATGACTACAACAAATAACGCGCAACATTAATTGAGAAAGATGAGTAAATAAAAAATGATCATTTGAACATTTCATTAAGAATGGGGAAAATAAACGTCTCATCTTACTATGGAAAGTTTTATGATCTTATATTTAATTCATTCCACTCAAACTTTTTTTGCGGCCTGCTCTGAAGAGCTTCTGTAATGCATATCCCATAAAACAGGAAATTACTTAGTTGTCTAATACAGTTTTCTTTGCAACATTTGATTAATTTTTCAGGGCTGTTTAACCGTTATATTTTCCTAGGGGTTGCGTTACTTTTCGTAAACTCCACTTTCTCTCTTTTCTCTAAGTCAGTCTCCTCTCCTCTCGTTCCAGACTCTTCATTCAGAAAAGAGATAACAAAATATTTCCTAGATTTAAAGATTTATTTGGGAAAGCTCTGTATTCAGGAAACATTTGGGCTCAAAAAGGTAGAAAATTTATTTCATTCGGTGGTACTAGTAAAAGGAAATGAAGAAGAAAATTGAATGAAATGGTATAGAAAAGGATGTAATGAGAGAGAAAATTATTTCAACCGTATCTGATGTCTATTTAGGTTCTTTCTTCAACGATGACTTTTGTTAGATATCTAGTGAAGTTCTGTTCCTATAACAAAACAAGCTCACACTGTGTGTGATGGATTTCAAGTTGGTTTATTTAATAACAACATTAATGCCATAAAAGTGAGTATTTTCAATTAATGGCAAGAGAATTGAGAAAAGCATTAATGGAAAAGGGTATTGATAAAAAAAAAGAAATAGTTAATCACGATAAAGCGTTACATTAACCTCTAGGAGAAGCTCAACACGAGCTAATAGATACTCATCGGGAGTCCTCTACCTAAGTATGCGTTTCATTCAATGCTTTAGAATGTCATATATACCAAGCACATCCGATTAAACTAAACATATGTTTCCTAGTAAAGATATTGCCACTGTTGATACAAATCTTCTATTACCCTCTCGTGAAGATGAGACAGCTCTTTAAACTTGGCGCTCATTAGTCTTACTCACACGGGAACATGGAAAATAATAATTAACTACAATATTACGCTGTTGGACGGAGTATTTACACTACCATCCATTTCCTTCATCTCCTTTGTAGGCTACATACAAATAAACTAGAGGTCATCACCAGGAAACAACAAAAGAACCAGACGCAATGTGATTATTTTAATAACTGCTTTATATTAATAAAATAATCCATGTTCTCTTCCTATCTTACTCTCTCTTTCACTCTCTCTCTCTCTCTTTCTCGCTTCCCTGCTCCCTAGATATTCCAGCTCGTTCTTTAACGAATCTTCCCCCTTAAGGGAAGTGTCTTCTCCCCTAGAGTTGAAATTGAATCATGCGCTGTCAAAAATACTCGTAAATCTTTGATCATCTCCATCCTGTCCAAGGATACTCTTTATGGAATTTTGACGTTACTTTTCTGCCTTTCCTCATGCCTTCATCAAATTTAAGTCTTACGAGGAAGTTTTTCTCCCTAACAATAGATAGCTAAGCTATACACTCATGCTCCTCTAATCTCTTGTTGTCTGTCATCAGCCATTTGGAGCCAATGTGATTTTTACATTACAAAGATGGTGCAATCTTCCGGATGGCTCACAACTAGTACCACTATATCTTGGGAAACGAAAGTCATCTGATATTAAATTTTAATTGAAATTTAGGGCCGTTGCACCAATCACTAACTATTTTTTTTCTCTTTCTTCCATTTTTGGCAAGTGTCGTTATATTTTAATCAGAGATGCTTCCTGATATTCTAATTATTATTATCATCCAGAGCGTCTAGTTTTATCCTGTAGAGCGATTAACTTGGCCAATTTTCTTTTACTCATAAACCTATTCTTATTTTGTTGCAGGCTACGGCCAAGCCAAGGTCGTGTCACGGTGGAAGTTAGAGAAGACAAATCTGTAAAGAAACTAATGGAGGTAATCGAAGTGAAAAATGTGATGGAAATATAGCCGAAGGTCCATATGAGCTGTGACAAGGTTGAATATATACTAAGATCAACTTCCAAGCTTCGGCAATGCACTGTTTAGACCCGTGGTTTAGATGTCAATGCAGATTGTTGGTCCCTACTGAGAAATCAAAGCCCAGAAAGAGCGGATTCCGGGGTGAACTAGCTACCAAATTATTTTTTACTTATGTTTTGAATTTTCTATTAAGACCTTTGTTTAGAAGAACCAATCTCTTGCCCTCTCATACACTAGAGCTCTTGTAGAATGAAGGAAGGTTCTTATTGAGAGAAGTCTTGTATCTTAATCTACTTGGCAAAACTACAAAAGGTACAAGTTCTTATCTAAAGGTGTGTGCTGCTCGTAAGTGCTTGATCTTGAAAGCTTGCATCAGTGCAGAACTAACATTATTTTCCATTGTATCCTTATAAGCTTCAAACTACCTCGACATTTCTAACTATTTACCTCCTGTTCTCATGCTCTCACCTGCCATTTGCATGTACATATTATTTTTGTATTGATTGGTTAAAATATTATCCTTATCACTTAACTATTCTTGGCCAAAATGCTACTATAGAAAGAAAGGCTGATCTTTTTTCGCGTGGTTAAATTTCATCAGTGACCAATTTATAATAATTTAGGGAACAATCATTTCCCTAATATATGCTAATGGGTGTTTAGAGATTATATGTAAATATTAAAAATAAACAAATCTTTCTTTAAACAGGTGCATGTTTTGTAACTTTCTTCATGGAATGAGGAACTCTTGAGTAGCATATGTATTTTAATTCTAGGGAATCAAAATGCCATATATATAAATTTGTAAAATTATTGTTAGATTTAATATTTACTGTTGAGATCATTTGCAGATTTATAATTGGTAGGAATAAATAAAGGTTTTAACTTAAATATTTAAAAAAAGTTTAAAGACCTTTTAATAGCTAATTGTAATATATGATAAAAATAAGAGTAATTAAATGATATGTAATTTACAATAACAACCGTTTGAGACTTGCTAGAAAGCTCCTTCTTATGAATAACTTTGAGCAGTCTGGCATCTACTGATGAAATACAAGTTTTGATGCACTCAGCCTCAATGCTTTATACCGTATCTTAGATGGCTTCTAAAAGGGCATTTTTGGTGTTAAATTGCCTACTATCAGCGAAAACGTCTCTGTTGAGGATGATCCACACGTTATAACTTTTATTTTGGTGGGTACTTTTAGAAGGCCATTCAAATATTGAGTCTCAAAGTAGCATTATCCAGATGACAAAAGTAAGATCCTCATCTCCACTGGTTGTCACTTAACTACATAAATTAGTCTCCATCTACGTTAAATTAATATTCAATTTCTCATTAATGCCTGATATATTATACCCCTTGTAATCCTGTTTTGCCTTATATCCCGCAAGGTGATGTTATCCTACATCTGAAGGCTTGTGTACCTTTCAGGCCTCAACACTACAAAGGTCACCCTCTCAGCAACACTGCCTGCAGGACTATCTTCGACTATATATATATATATATATATATATATATATATATATATATATATATATATTTATATATTTTATTTTCTATAATTTTTAGTAACTCTCTACTGATCTATCTTTACAAACTTTCTGTGTGATTTGTCATCAGTGCTATTTTAATGCAAATTCGATACAAACTAACTTGCCCAAAACTAACCACTCTTGTAGCACAAATTTGCTATTTTTTATGACAGAATTTTTCTCACCATTCTCTGCTTCTAATTCACTTGCAGCTATGTGTGCCCCCAAAAGGCTAGTCTCAATATAGCTAATCAAAACTAGCTGAACATCTATTCCACAAATTCTCTGACCGAAAAGAGATATCGAATGCTCCTAAGCAAAGTAGAAATAGTGGAAGAGATTATATATATAGAAATAGTGCCAGCGTTATTAAAACTCAAACAAAATATATTGAAAAATTGAGGACTTCCGCATTTGAAGCGATGTTCGCGTCACCATGTCTGCAAGTCGATGAGCAAATAAATGCTCTAGCAATAAAATAAGAGTTATGGCTGTTGTAAATTCGGTGAACTTTAACCACGTTTTCTTGTATTTTGTAATTTGGCGCAGGTGTCCCTACACACATTGGAACCCTCAATTATTTATATGTCAAAATGACTGCAATTGAATCTTGTATCAAAAAGTTACAAACTAATATTTTAAATAAAATGTCTCTTTCAATTAAGGTTTTGATTTTTGCATTCAATGCTATAATTATTTTACGAATAACTGAGATTAGTTTAAGGTAGATTAAGGTTAGGAGAGTAATATAAAAGCATGTAGGTTAGCAATAACAAAAATTAATATAATCATTTTGTTATATTCATTTATTCGACTCGTTTTAGTTTCCAAGTTAAGAGCAAAAATTTAGGATTATTAAATTTCAGCTGGGCGGATCATAGTAGCAGTTATTATCTTCCACTAGCAGATTTTTCATAGTAGCTGTTTTTTTCCTTGTAATTTGCTATTCTGTACAAAGTTTTAGGTGCCTATTATTTTTGGGACTGGTTCTTTCCTCTTAAATTTTATTTTATTTTTTAGGACGCCACTGCCCCCTCTGCTATAAAAAAGTTACGAATCAAGTGATCACAAATTAATAGATGGCGAATACACTCCCTATCCTGTTTTCATCCCATCCCGTAACAAAATAACATCGTCTTTTTTGCACAGTGAACTTCTTCACAACTTTACATATTGCTATAAACTTTTTGTGTCATTCTGTTTGTTTAAAACAATTTCGATTTACAAAAGAGAAAAATCTATTTCCAAGAATACACCTGTAGTAAAACAAGGTCTGCTGCCCCCAAAGTCGCGTGCTCTTACTTATTCTGATTTATGACTTTACGACGTGCAAGACTTTCAATAATCCCTGGCCTAACCTTGGGAGGACCTTGGCAATTATATCGGTCGAAAGAGAATGTAAAACAACATAAATGGTTTCGAATTTCGCCAGAATGCAGAATGCTTCATATCCCCTTTGGTTAGTGGTTGTCCTATTAGACCATAGAGCACTATACCCATGTCCACCCTACTCTCAGTAAACCGTCATTTAAGAGGTTTCGGCTGTTTGAAACTTTGCCTATCGATGGCTGATGGTCATTTATTGCATGCGTTATGAATACGTGGAAAGATTTTTTCTCCCACCATGGAAGTCATTGATTAAGAAGCAATCTGAAATAGATGTGAATTAAAGCTAATCGGATTAGAAAGTGACGTTACGTTAAGTTAACCTCCACATTTGTGATACAAAGTCACGGCATTTTCATGATTATCCACCGTGGTAGTAATCGATAAAGAAATTTAATCTACGTAAATGTGCTTGCCTTTTTTGCACAACTACTTTGATGGCGCGTCCCAGCTCATGCAATTTCGCTTTTTTGCTTTACTTTGTTTCCTTGCATATGACGCGCATCCAGTTCGTTCTCTAGGAATCTATTATTCATTAGCTGCTCATGAATGTACCACTAAACATATATTACAAATTTTTATTCTAAAATAAGTGGCAACGTAAAAAGCAATTTGCAAACTACCGAAAGCAGTAATTTGAGGTGACAATAATTGCATTTAATAAGGTAAGTTTGTAAATCCCTTATTACCACCTACTTCATCTTATCGAGTTGAAAACCAATATGCCGATGGTATATTTAAATGTCGCAAAGAGAGATGCTCTCGTTAGTGAATAGCGGCAGAATCTCGATAATTGAGAGCGTTTCTGCTTCTAAGCACCATACTTTTCATTCTTTGGTTACACTGACTATTTCCTTGCGTCCTATATTTACATATTCTAATTTAACTACTTTCAGCTACGATCCTCTTTTCGAACCATCTGATGCCATGTGTGGACTATTTTTCCCACAAACCCAGAGAGTGCGACATCGCACTTGAACGCTTCCTTTATAATCTTTGCTTTCTCTTCACCTCACTTTCGCAATCATCTCTTTACCCACTGGCTACTCTACTTAATTCTCTTTTCCTCTTAAGATTACGGACTGAGCTCTATCTCAAGATTATTATTTTTTTTACATCGCCACTACTGTGCTAAAAACTTTATATTACATGTGCCTCGCTAACTGGTAATCCCAATAAATGGTTCTTAAGATCCAAATATAAGTTAAATACAATTCCAATGTTATAAACAACTATTTGATATATTTTGAAATAATTTGTAACCAAAAGAAGTTATCTGCGCGAAAGTGATTCACATATACTCCTCGTTGGAATTGTTATTTGTGAAAATTCTAAACCACCGAATTCATTTAACTATTATGTTGTAATTTTTGTGTATTCAATTATATCAATTTATTCGTGTGAATTTAAATAGGACCAAAAAATTTTTACCCATTCGAGAGAAACTTTTAATCTCATTGTTAAGATTGTGACAAAACATTTTGTATTTAGAGTCCAGTCATAAATAAAGTGATCTAAGAAATTTGCTGGACAAAGTCTACGTCAGACCTTTATATGCGAATTTATCATCTCTACCTCTTGACCCATATAAAACTGGGATTAAGCAACGTCAATGCAAAAAAATGATAATAATATAACGTAATATTGAAAAAAAAGCTTAGTCAAAAATGTTATCGTGACAATTTATTTAAAGAGTTAAATCAATAATGAATACTTCGGATTAGGTTAGAAATAAGAATTTAGAGACTTTCTATACTAGTACTACACACTCAAGTTCACGTCCTGGCGAAAGGTCATTAGTCAAGAAAGAGATCTATGCATACCCATCACAAAAAAATTAAGATAGGCCCAAGTGATATCCCTCTTTTTAATCTATTCTATCACACTTTTAAAATCTTAAAATTATACAACACTACCACCTCGCCTTCTGCCGCTGAATGCACTAACAAAATATTTTTTAACTATTTTTGGTCACCTTTTTCTGCCTGCCTTCACTACATAATATTTCTACAAGTATCTCATTTATATCATTCATTGTTCCCCGCATTTACCCTTCATTCGTTCTTGATACTATCCACTCTTATAATGCACCAGTTAACCCCTGACCAAGCCATTTCAAGCACTCTAGTTCTTAGTCATTCTTTCTTTTTCCAAATTACAACGTCATTCTCCTGCATTCGATTTTGTAAATAAGTATCAAATCTCAGGTAGCATTCTGCGATTATTCAGAATTCATAAAGATTTCTCCCTGTCTTTCTCTGTTCGATTTCATATCCTACTAACTACTCCTTCAATGCTCAGCAACACAGCTCCCCTCCATAATCAAATACCTTTACCTAATCTTGCCTGCCCTACCCTCTCTTTCAATTGTTCTTTTTAGTATCCGGTCGTTGACATTAAACATATGGCCGATTTTCTTGGTCTGACTCCAAGTGTGGATGATTACTAATCTCTTTTGATTTTATCGATGCAGGCCAGGTATGAGGACCGATTGGTTACCCGTAGGAAAAGGTAATCTCGGAAGGCGGATTCAAGGACTCTATGGGGAAGATACTCGGTAGGTTTAGGTTTAATCAATTCGATTAAGCATATGTCGGATCTACTTTGGCCTAAATTTCCTGGAAACTGCTTATGGTCTTCCTGTCTTACATTTTTTTCTGTCATGTACTATCACTGCATGTCTTTGGGGTCTACTTCAGATGCTATTTAATGTGTCGACAAATGTGGACGTGGCTCACTGTTAGCTAATGATGCGGTTTGGGCGGAGCTTACTCGAATCGATATTTATTCTTGTCTAAACATGAATAAAGAAAAGATGAAGAGGTAGTCCCCGATTCCAGGCTCTACTAGACAATCTTCATTTGGGCAATAGACACAAATTTCGAGAATAGGATATAGTGTTTCACGGCTCTGTGAGAGTAAACAAAATAAGCGTCTCTGCAGTTTTCTAGCTCGGTGCGTCTTGATAAATATGTCTTACAGTTGCCTTCTTGCCTCCCAGGACCTTGGTGCGGACCAAAAATGTCAGGAAAGATGGCTCGAGAAACGCCTTTTCTAGTGTGACCGCGTGTATGCGTGGAAGTGTATATGCATGTTCATTTCCGGCCATAGACCTCTTAGAAAAACAATCCATAATATCATATCCATAACCAAATGCTATATATTACCATTTACATAACCAAATGCTACACATTATTATCTCATATTATCATTTACATGAGCAAATTCCACATAATATCATCTACGTGACAAAATGTTATATTTTTCGTAAATTAATTGCAAGTGCATAATTATGCGCGTGCCATTTCAACACTTCATACGATTCACATGACACTGAATATGAGGCTTCATCTTTTATCTTAATCCACCTTACAATGGGGTAACACAAATAAACAAAAATTTATTTGCAAATGTATTACATTTGAGAAGCCTGATTACTTCTTTCCGAACGGAAAGAGACCGAAATAGCTTTTTCAGTGGTTACTAGACTTGGGTATGAAATTTACATGTAAATCAAGGTGCCAGGCTTGATGGCGGATTTGGTTTAAAAGCAGCCCATCATCTCTGTCTCTGCCTAGCTCCTATTGATCCTTCCCTGAAATTTTGAAACTTTTCTTTGAAGAATTGGATGAATTAATAAACATGGTTTTTAAATTCATCTACAAGGGTCCATATTATACGTGATTTTAACATCACCTACGTTTCACTTTCGTGATTCCGACTTCTCAATATTTGAAAACTTCAGTCTTTTTCTCAAATATTCTCCTCTCCTCACACCCACATTAAGGTTCATGTAAATATATTTCATTGTTGTTTCCGCTCACTAAAATCACGGCTTCTCCATAAATGACTACGTATGTCCTTCTAAATAATAGCAAAATTTGTTATTTAGGAATCATTTCTTTGGAAAAATCATCCATTGCCTTTTAAAACCAACACGTTAAATAGTGCTAATAGGTAAGTTAGGGTAATTCTGGTAACGTGGAGATCTTTTTGGTATTTTTTCCTTTAGAGAAAATACCTTAGGCCCAACAACAGATATTGTCTCTTTTTTCTTCAATGTAAATGAGAGAAAATTAAATCTATTCGTTTGATCTTCTTTTATGATTATTTTCAGTAAGGAAATATAGTTTTAAACTCATTAGTTATTTGCCATATTTCCTACTAGAAATAATTATAACTGTCGGTAGTTTTTATTGCCATCAAATCTACGTACTTTATTAAGTGATTTATATGGGGGATCAAAGAAAGCATTTATAGGTCTTTATAAGCAAGTTTTAATACAGACTTCGAGTTTAGAAGAATAATCGATCAGAAATTTGAAACGATTTAACAACCTTCCTTACTAGTAACTGAGCTTCTTTCTTTGCTCGGTGTATTATAAAAATTGTATGAAATTTTATCGGTATATTTGGCGTACATAGTTTACTATTTAATTAAATTTCGACGTGATCTTTCTCTCTTTAGTTTTCATTTCAATCAACTGTACATATTTTTTAATAGGACATTCATATCTCGAGGATTAATCGGTCAGCTATTTTCAGTGTTTCGCCAGCATTTCTCACTAATAAGAGAGCTTCTTTCTTCGCTCGGTACATTAGACAAATTATATAAAATTATATTGGTAAAATTAGATGAAATATAACTTTAAATTAGAACTGTGCTAGAGTTAGTGGACAAAAGACCCCATTTCCTGAATATATATGAATAATGATAAAGCTAAAGATTTAAAAGAATTAGCAGAAATATTCTTGGTAGCATCTTTCTTGTCGTTCCAATTGTAATTTTTTTGTGATACTTACTGCTAAATGTGGAAAATGTCTTTCCCGCCATTTCTTTGATAAATTGTAAATATTACTCGGACCAATATTCTGTATGTATACATCTAACTTTCTCATCCGCCACTGGAAGTGCCGTAAACGAAGGTAGGAGATTTTCCTTCTGGAACTAACCGTACGCTTACGAAACCAATTAGATCTCACCATCCCCTTTGAAAGATCCTAATAACATTTCTGAAGCAAATGGATCCTAAAGCATCAGTTTCCTTGTTGTCGTTTAATGAAAGCTTCACCTGATGACCATTGAAAACCCTGCCACTTTCCCAACTCTCCGGCTCTTGCAGTGTCTTTTGATTCGTCTGTGTACATATTTTTGCTAAAGTCAGGAGCCAGGTGTACTGGGGCCAATAGCCCACGATTCTTTTATGTTGTTTTGGTTACGAACGTGGTTTCATTTTATTCATAACCGTAAAAATTTACCAGAGAACCTAACATTTGTTTCTTTTGAGAGGCCAGGAGCCCAAGCAGCTTGAAAAATGGCTTTGCTATTCTGTAAAATGAGAGGGTGTAGCCACTTTGCTTTGGATTTGAGAAAGATCTATTGGAAAAAGAACTCGAAATTCTGGTCGAATACTTTTCTTTCTAGTCTGGTTGACACTCGGCAATTTTCTTTACAGTGAGATGATTATGCTTCAAATCTTTTCAAATTTGCAAAGAAAACTTTGCTTTCCTTTTTTTCAATAAATAATTCTTATGTTGGTAAAACTTCCTTCCCTGTCATTTTATCAAAATTACTTCTTGATAATAATGTATGTATAGTCGTTGTAATCGAATTCAGGAAAATTGAATATAAACAATGTAATTATAGAGATAAATACTGTTGTATTTACTAAATTGCGCTAATTGCATTTATAAACATATCTAAAACAAACATCTCTATTTTTTTCTATGGAGAATGATGAAAGGCTAAAGAGGCTTGGTTTATAAACTCGAGACATATTTGATTCTTAGCATTTTTTCTACACACTTTTTGCATCTTATTGATTTGAATTTTTTTAAAGAATAAGAATTGCTAGGTAAATAATAAACCCAGTTAGGCTCTTAACTAGAATTTAGGCTAGTTTATTAGCGGAAATAAATAAAGAAACTTTTAAGGGACTGAACAGGTTAGTATCTGTTGAACAGAGCATGGATAGCGTAACTAGAATATTACTAAATAAATATGGAATGTGTAAAATAATAACCTTTGGCGTAATTCTTCCTTACGTTATTTGAAGACTACGTGAGATTGTATTTTTTTTTTAATCCCACCATTGAAAACGTTACTTCCTGTTCGAGAACATTCGAGAGGTTTCGACTCATGGGCGTATTAGGGCAATATCCCCCAATCTTGCCAATTTGTCCAGAGCCTTCCCTTCGGCGACAAGGAGAGATATAGCCGCTTTGTTTTTCGCGCGTCGCAGCTAAAAGCTGACTTTTGCGTCCGCATCAAGAATAAGATGTCTGGAGCTTTCTCGCTCCCTTCTCGAGGTGCGCAAGATAAAACGGAGCGATTGCTTTCAGAGGTGGGCAGTATTTCAATACTTTGTATTTAAATACATTTATGTATTCAAAATTGTATTTTTAAATACATTTGGAATCATGTATTTAAAATTGTATTTATAAATACATTTGAAATCATGTATTTGAATACTTTTTGCAAATACTTTACTGATAATATGTTTTAAAGCTGTTAAGAACCTTTAATACTTATCTTAGCTTGTCGCAACTTGTATGACACAAACGCTTGACTGCATGAGCCAGTAAGGGAAGATTGTTTGCATCAGTTCAAATTCGCTTAACAGATGGTCACAGTTGTGTTCGGTTGTATAATGAAAGCGCCTAGCGTTATTTCAACTGTTGCATGGCAACTTCAGCTTCTACGAAAGAGTGTGAAATTGAGGGATTAGACAATAATAAAGACGAGGAAGATAAAGAATCATGTAATTATAGTCATCCTTTACTAGATGGTAAATTTTTAAAAGTGAAATCTTCCCACAGAAAAAAGTGAAGTGTGTATGTACATCATTCAATGGCTGAATCTCTGCGGCGAGCAATGCTACTTCCAATCTACGCATTATTTAAAGGTAAGAATTTGTTAAAGCTAATTATATGATACTTAATTGAATTGATAAGTTTCATATTTTTTTATTATAAGAAAATTGCAAAATATCGAGTATATAACGATAATGATAAGTATCATAGGTTTACCATGCACGAACCTACCGGCTTCCTTTTGTAGCACCTTTATTAATAGTATATGTTGATCAAATTTTACGTAAATTATGGCAAAATGAAACAAATATCGTTTAATTATCTGATTATGTACATTTATAAACAGAGAAAACATCCTGCTTTGCTGCAAATAGCGGATAACTACGTGACGGCTCAAAGAAAAGATTAAAAAAATGTTCAGTATTAGACAATGGTCGTTCATGCAGCGGTGTTAAAAAAAATATATTAGCAGAGTCTTTTGCGGTGATAAGTAAGAAGGTCAAACATTCTGTTATTGATAAGCTGATGGCAGTTTTATCATACAAGATGTGCTCCTCTTATCAACTATGGAGCAACCAGGTTAAATGAGATTAATTAAAGGTGAGTTCTGAGTTACAAATGTTGTTTACAATTATAGTATAAGTAGTACAGGTAAACACTTATAACAAACAAATACTAATAACGAAGTTAAATAAATCAAGACATATACAAAAAACAGAGGTTAATATATTGCAATAATTTCATGAGAATCAACATTTATATATTGTTAAAACACGCTATCATTTACGTGAAGATATTATTGAATAAGTTTTTTTAGAAATAATTAGTGAAATTATTGATCGATTCTATTATGTAGTTATTAGATGAATTCCTATAACGATATATTTCTTTTTAGTAACAATACCTATATATCAAAACTAGTATGCCCTCCCATTAAAAATGTAGGAAATAAACTTTGATAATTTATATATTCCTAACAATACTGAAAGTCAATATTTTACTATGTAATTCTTAATATGAATGACAAATAATAAATTTACGAATTAATGTACCAGACCTATATCGCTATAAGATATTCATATAGCTACATTTTATATATAAAATTTTATATGCATAACATATATTCTCATTTCACTGTGAAAATCAATTTCACTCACAATAATCACACATTCCCTTACCGCAAGTCTAAATTCTTCAGTTGAGGTCATTTCAAGGCGGACGATAGGGTGATCTCTTATAGAAGAAGACAAAGTGGCAAGAGCTCTACCGAAGAATAAGCTAGAGAGCTCCTCTTACTCATGTCTTACTGCCGTTATTTGTTCAACTCATCCCCGTGTTTTGGGGGGCATTACAGTTAATTTGATATGTTAAGATTTTTCTCTTTAAGAAATATGAAATTGAAAATATCTTTACAGTTAGGGAGTTAACAGCTCTTGGCTGAAAGATGACTTAGATGTGAGAGAATTTATCTCGATTATATTAATATGTAAAATTTATGGAAACATTTATGAGACAAACATTGGACTGTTATTTCATTTTTTTTAGCTTGAGGAATCTGCTCTTGTCCGTCACAATGGAGTATTTGGATGCTGTCGCTACAAAGGAGAACATAACTACATCAAGATTGCTGAACATATGGATAAAATCATTAGTTAATACACTATCTCCCTGCAGAAAATCACGAGCACCATCACTGATAACGGCTCTAATTTTGTTTAAGCATTTAAGGAATTTGCATTCACTGCTGCAAATGTGTCCACAGATTCAGAAGATAACACGAGCTGGAGGATAGTTTCTTTCTGAGAAGTGCCTTAGATCAGGAAGAAAGTATTTCCTCTGACCCATGCAGCTTGAGCCTACCTAAGCATGTTCGTTGTGCTTCACACACACTTTGTCTCGTCGATACAACTTATGCAAAACGGGCACTGAAAATATCTTCTTTTAAAAATACCAATCATGCTGCAATGGGAAAATGCTCAGCATTATGGAACAAAAGCTATCATCCAAAATCAGCAGAGATTATCAAAACTAGTACTATCTGCTCATTAAAGTTGCCCTTCATTACAAGGTGGAACTCTCTGTTTGATGCATTGTCATTAGTTTTAAAACACAAGGACAAATTACATCAACTCATGACGTCCTTTGAACTTACAGTGTTCAGAAGTCACAAAATGGAATTTCTTGGAGAGTATGTCTAAGTTTTGGCTCCTATTCTAGTGGCAATTGATCGCCTACAGGGAGAACAAAACTGTTTTTATGGAGAATTGCTCCCTACCTTGCTCACTGTGGAGAAAATGCTGAAGAGCCTCCCACCATGTTCTCTGAAATTTTGACAACGTCTTCTAAGTGCAGTCACTAAGGGATTTGTAAAGCGCTACCAATCTTATTTGACCTTGGCAAATGAAGTCAGGGTTACAGGTGTCATTAATGCATCAAAA
Organism: Ceratothoa steindachneri; assembly: GCA_963969495.1. Classification (NCBI taxonomy): domain Eukaryota; kingdom Metazoa; phylum Arthropoda; class Malacostraca; order Isopoda; family Cymothoidae; genus Ceratothoa; species Ceratothoa steindachneri. The sequence goes on along the minus strand of OZ018319.1, from coordinate 84,964,994 downwards.
AGCCATCTATTCTTCAAACTCAGCTGGTTAGATATTAGTACTCCATGGGACAGTTCAAGCCACCAAAACTAGGTTCAAGCTTTGATGATTCAAGTGATTGAGAATTTAGTAGAGGGACCCGAGGCTGAAATCATCCAGTGGTGTATCGGACACTAACGATTATTTTCTATTTACAAAATCCACTCAAACAGGATCAACTGCGGACATAAAAAAGTTATTTATTAAATAAAACACCACCCTTCCATGGTCAGCTCATTTGGAACGGCTCTTCTCTTTAGGAATATTAACCTTATCTCCAAAACTGAGTTCTTTATCTCAGGAAACATTTTAGCAACTGATATTCCTTAAATGTAATGCTCATATAAATAGTTAACTGAAATTTCATTCTATGGAACTTTGTATTCTTCTGTAGTACCTAAAAATGTATTTATTATTTAAATACTAAATAAATTTTCAAAATGAATTTCATATCTAAATACATTTTTCTCATGGATTTAATATTAAGTATTTAAATACTTTAAGTGTATTTAGCGCCCACTTCTGATTGCTACTTATTTTTATTTGACGTGAAGTGAAATTAAAAACCACCTCTCTTCTCTCTATTTTTGTTATACAAGATTGCTTGAAAGATTCTGTACTTAATCCTTTGTTATGAGTTTTGCAAAACAAGTTATTGACATGGACGTGAAACATTTTGAATCGAATTGATTAATCCACCAACATTGAAATTTAGCATATTGAATTACTACATTTTTGTAACGGTAAACAAAGGCTATGATCAAACTCTTAACACAAAAAATATTCTCATCACAAAACCTTTAGCAATTGAAGCCTGCCGAGGGAGAAGAATCGTGATAGCAGCGAGAGCACCTTTGGGCAACACCAAAAAATATAGCCATCCGTGACCCACACTGATTTGTCGGTAATTTGAGATGCCATATCCTGATTTGGTTGAGTTAGTTATAGTAATTAATTTTGAGTAAATTATAGTGATGCTACCAAGGATAATGAAGCTGTCCATTGCAACTATCGTGAAAGGTAATTACTACGAACGACATTTATCTAAATTAATTTGATTTGTAGAGGATATTAAAGTGTTTATTAATTATAAAATGTGATATTGTTTATACCTTAAGAATGCTAGTCTCATATGAGTTAAAAAGCGATGGCTTAAATTTATTCTGTTAAATTCAAAGAATAAAAACCAGGTTAACCTCTTTACATCGATAATGGTTTTAGTGGCTGTTCGAGAGTATGTTTTAACAATAAAAGTTAATAATCTCTTGCTTTATCGACCACCAGTGTTATAAAGTTTTTTGTTTTTTTTCTAGTAAATCACTCTCGTTGAAATAAGGGATTTCTTCTCTTTGCATCCCTTATCACTTTAAATTTAACCTATTGTACCATGACACACTAATTTAAGAGAGATAGAATATACAGATTTCAAAGTGTGTTTGCCATATCACTGATTTTCCTATACAAATCGATGTTTCCACTATAAGGTAAAAATATTTAACTATTTCATTTAATTTACAAATGAATATAAACCAGCGAGTTATCTTCCTCACAATATTTTGGAAAGAATTTCGTAAAGAAAGTAATGGAGTTTCAACGGAGCTACATGTGAATCATTGCGTGATATTCGTGAGCGGACACCTTCGCTGCAGAGAATGCAGTCAGCTCACGATGCAGAGGGCGAGATAGATGGACCAGCTGCACAAGGATAATAAGAGATGAGTGCGTAAGGAGATTAATGGTTAGGCAAAGGGAAGATTTAAATATCAAGTTTCATATAGGGTTATTGAAAGATTAAAACAAAATAAACTTTAATTACACTAATAATGATAATTATGGAAATCTTTTTAAAGGCAAATGAATGGGAGAATAATGTCGGTCTCAATGAAATAACAAATCAAATACTAATCAGTTTAGTTTGAATCAAAATATGTGACTTAGTCAAACAGAAAAAATAATGGTAAACTCTGTGGAGTCCAATTAAAGGGTCGGGAGGAGGCAATCGGTTAGTGAGGAGAAAAGGGGGATTATCGTCGAAAAGGGTTTTACCTTAACGCTTGACGCTTGGTCAGAGGAGCGATTCTTACGAGGCGAGCTAGTCTTGCGGCTCGAAGAGTGTTGTACTCATGACGGAGTGGTCGGAATTACCAGGAGCACGAGCTAGGTAATTTCCAGGCTGGGTGAGAAACTCTCGAATAGGGATGAGTAAACTCAAACGAGGGGGCAGGTTTCCTTGACAGGATGAGAAGAGTTGTTCACACAATTCTTCAAAGAAAAGGTCGTTCCATGAATTTTCCGATTGACTGTGGCCAAATTTGCGATATACGGCTAGGCAACGAGACCTCACTCCGAGTTTCGACTCGAAACGAGGGGCTGCATCTTCGCGAAAGACCGGGCGGTACTCACTGACGAGTAACGGGTGACCTTAGGTTAAATATCCTTCTGGCTTGCTCGCTAGAAAGCTTGAATCATAGCAGTGCCTTAGAAGTAACCATTGGCGCTAGTGTCTTCAGGCCCTGCGAGATAAGACGACTAAAGAAGCTTCTTTTCTGGTCGACACTGGTTTGATCAGTGGGACTATCCAGCCGCTTTGAAGTTTAATCACCCGAGAATACCTCTCTTTCCTTTGCTTTAAAGATCTAGCTTAGGCCTACATGGTCTCTGATTGAGGAGGGTGCTCAAGGTGGACCTTAGGGTTCGTTCTCTCACACTCCGCTCTTCCGGATGATGACCGTTTCACGGAGCGAAGAAAAGAAAAAAGGTTATCTCTAAACTTTGGAAAGGGATCGTGCTCGTAAGGTATCATAAGTAGGGTGTCGTAGAATGGACTCTCGACGGTATACCATAGATAACTTTTCGTTGAGGGAACTATTCAATTATATTAAGAGTGCGTGGTTATCTGGTTGACCGATATTATTTGTCTTCAATATGCTTAAGAAGTGGAACTGAGCTCAATGGATAATAATATGGCTATCATTAATAAAATAGAGTTTTATTAATTAAACTATCAACAACACACAAAACGAAAAATGTTTACATAAACAGAGAATGGATAGGGTCGTGAAATATCCGGCTAATCCGAGGATTAAGATTTGGGAGAGATTTAAAAAGAAGGTAAAGAAACAAAAATTAAAGGGATGGGATGGTTCGCTAAACCATTTAAAGCACAGGATAGGGTTGACAAAAAGGTTAAATACTCAAAGGAAATGTTTAGCTCACGTAATTAAAAGTTGTTGTGCAGAGGAAGGCGACGCGAAGGAATCTTCGGTCCGCTGGCAAGTTCCGCCTGAAAGGGGGGATTAAATGATCCTGACGTGACGTCTTGGGAATGAGAAACGTTTCTTCACGAACGGGCTTGAAGAATAATGGCTGTTCTACGTTGTTCCTTTCTGAACAACGTGGGGGGAACCGTCTCTTGTCTACGTGCTCAAAGAACAATAGCTGTTCTAACGTTGTTCTCTTTCTGAACAACAGGGGGGAGGGGGAGAACCATTTCTTGTCTACGGGCTTAAAGAACAATGGCTGTTCTAACGTTGTTCTCTTCTGAACAACAGTGGGGGTGAGAACCGTATCTTGTCTACACGCTCAAAGAACATTGTTCTCTTTCTGAACAACAGGGGAGGCCTCGTGGACTTAGCGTCTTGAAGGTTCCAACCTTGGCACTCAAGGGATATTGTCCTCTTCTGTACAAAATAGTGGATCTCGAGGTAGAGGACCCTGGTGCACAAGGTGAGACCAGATCGGCGGGATGTCTCGCGAAAATAATCTGGATCTCGAATCTGCTCTTATTGGTAAAGTTTCCATATAAATTGTCGAGCCATCCCCTTGGCGTAGGGGACAATGGAGTGTGGGCTTCGAGGAAATGCCCAGCCGCGCCTGAGAACAATACCTTATCTGCCCATAAGCCTAACTCAATCTGGCTTGATCGGTGCATTAGGTGGAATGGGGGCGAAGATGAACCTCCTTGGTTAAATATTGACTCAGGCAGGGCGATAACGAGCCTGGCTTCAAGGCAAAGCTGCACGTGGGTAGCAACGTGTTTCTAAACAACATGTGATAGTGGTTAAAATTAAGCGGCCTCAAACCGTTCTATCTCCTAGCCTGCTTAGAACAGTTTACACATGTATGACAATCCGACCAAACCGATACAAGTACTAAAGGAAATCATTACTTATACAAAAAAAAACTACTTTAACAAACAAACACGCAAATGATAGTGGAACGGAAATGATAAAACAATATATTAAAATATACAAATACGGAGGATTACTACATACCCCTCCTTAAAAGAAAAATACATTAGCTTTAAATGATATACATATAATAGAGAAATATAACAACAGATTTGAGGCTTATAAGGTGAGTATGCAGACTTTGCGGCAAAACCTTTGACAAAGTGAGAATAATATAGGACTAACTTTTCCTACTCTAGCTGGGTGGTGGGGGACTACTAGGTTTCTACTGAGACTATCATCTAGAACATTGACACTTCCTTTAATATAGAGAATTCGAAATTCATTTTCTTGGAGGAGCAAGCTCTATCTCATCAAACGTCCACTTTGACTTTTAGAGTTCTTTAGATAAGCTAGTGGGTGGTGAATAGTTTCTACAATAAATTCCTTTCCTATTAAATACATGCAAAATCTATGTATACTCCAAATAATCGCTAGAGCTTCACGTTCGATAATCGAATAATTCTTTTTTCACGTCAGTAGCTTCTGGCTGGCGTATGCAACAGGGTGACTCTCTCTTTCCGCTCCATATTGAAGGAGTACACACCCGATGTCATCATTACTGGCGTCGGTTCGAAAGGCAAAAGGCTTGTTTCAGATTGGGAGCCTTAAGAATGGGGCGGACACAAGCTGGTCTTTCAACTTATGAAAATGGGTTCCAGGCGATGTGATCGAACGAATTCTCTTTGGGGCGCAATTTGATTCTCCCGACGTTGAACCTTAAATATCTAATTGTGCCGTACTCAAAGTGGCACTTAAACTTAATAGGCCCTAACGTGAGTCCGTGCTCATGGCGACTACTTAAAAGAGATTGGAGGGAGATCAGATGTTTATCCTAGGTGTGGGTCGCAACGTAAATGTTCTCGAAGTAGAACGAGACATTATGCAACCTGGCGTTGAATCCTAAATATATAATTGTACCGTACGCATAGTGGCGTTTACTGGGGCATACAGTGAGTCCGTGCTCATGGAGCCTACTTAAGAAGGGTTGGAGGGGGATAAGTTGTTGATCATAGATGTGAGTGGCAACGTAAATGTTGTCAGAGTTGAACGAGACATTATGCAACCCGTCCAGTATTCGACGCATCATTCGGTTATAGTTACTGCAAGCAGTAATCAGTCCGAATGAAAGGCGCCGAAATGGCAGCTGTCCTTTATCGATGGGGAAAGCGGTATATTTGCAGGCATTTTTCTTCAGGAGAATTTGCTAATAGGCCTTACATAGGTCTATTTCCGAAATAAATTGGGCCTCTTCGAATAGGTGTGAATTTTTGTCTATCAGGGGAAAGATTCAGCGTAGAAAACGGTCACAGCGTTAAGCCTCCGAAAATCTGCCCACATAGCAAAACACTGGTCAGGTTTTCGGACGATAACGATGGGAGAGCAGTAATTCGAGTTAGAATGTTCTATGATTAGCAAATTTAACAGATTTTACACTTCATCTTTAAAAGCCTAACGCAAGTGGATGGGAAGAGGATAGTGTTTTGATCGAATGGTCCTTGGGTGGGGAATGTGATCGAGTCCTCAAAGTGGATCGAGCAACCTGGTTTTTCTGAGATCACATCAAGAAATTTATTTAACACACCTAATAATTGTGTATTCCGGGTGATACAAGTCGTGGGTCCACATCCAATGCATGGGTGGAATTTTTCGGGAGACTGGTAAAGAGAAAAGAGGATAATCTTTATCCTGCTCAACAACTACAGTTTCGACTACGTTAAGGGAGTCGGAGGGGTAAAAGGCATTCAGCACTGTATCTTCATCAAGGGCGAGTATATTATTGATACAGGTGCAGCGGTGTTATCGTTTTAACATGTTCACGTAGAACAGCTTATCTACGGAGTGGGATTTAATAATATAATCCACAGAGCTACGAGCCTCGAGGAAGTGGAAGAGACCCGTCCATTAGCTGAAGAGCTTGTTCGTCTCCCTGAGCAAAAGAAGTAGTACTTCATCGCCCGGCCTAAATCAGCTTTCTTTTGGCTTGACGTTAAATTAGGTGTGATTTTTTTCTAAATTTATATCGACATTCTTGTAGGCTGTGTCAGCACACTCTTCTAGACGATCGAGGAGGTACAATAAATAAGAGTAGGATGATTTTATTTCTTCAACTAAGCGAGGGTTGGCAAATAGCCGTTAAGGATACTCATGGGGCCTCTTACATTTCGGCCATAGAGTCCCTCAAATGGGGCAAATCCTAGGATATCATGAGAGATTTCCCTCAAAGGAAGAGGGTAACGGACAGGCACCGATGCCCTTCCTGGTGCTGAGCATGACACACCTTCTTTAATACGGCTTTTAAGGTACCGTTCAATTTTTCACAAATCCCATGCAGAGAGATGAAATGGGGTTCTAAATAGGGGCTTAATTATGAGGAGCTTGCCGACGTATTCAAATAAGGTGGCACACCATTGATTTTTCAAACTTTTTACTACGTTAGATTATCATATATTAAATTAAAGGTCATTAAAAAACAAAATCATAATAACCTACGGCGCCGTTTTGAGATACAGGGGATTCTTTCAGACCCTCCTCCTTGAAACCTGATATCATATAAATGGCTATAGAATTACTAAAAATTAACCCTTAGAACACAATTCATGAGCAAAAGAGGCACATATGATTTAGTTATCATTTAAAAACAGTTTTCTTTAGTTCCATTAAAATTTGTGTTAATGGTGGACTAAAACATATAATTTTAGGACAAGGTCAACTATAGGTTTTGTTCGCAGTTAGAAAAGGGAAGGTTAGGTGAATAGTAGTAGTGTTCTGAATGCTCTGCAATTTAGTCCAATCTGTATTCGAATGATACTAAAAATATAAAATAGTTCTCAGGCTCTATCTTTTTTAGCAAATATTTAAATTCTCATGGTACAGTTTTGCGTTTTGTTAACAAATCAACTTTAAAAATCTACATATAATCTCCGCGAATGTATAAAAATTTGTATTATCATAATTTTCAGTATATTCTAGTCATTTTGGTAAAAGAAATTATATACTATAAAAGTTTATCTAAAATTTGCAATAAAATTATATAAAATCAATAGTTTAATTATTTTTCACAAATTTTCTTTAAATATCTAAGAATAAGTTTCCTCCAAGGTATACAATTTTGCATCATCTTAATTTTCACTATGTTCTGGTCATGTTGTTAAAAAAATAATGATGCCATAAAAGAGTGCATAAAAATTGCAATAAAGTGATATAAAAAAAAATGCGAATTTTCAACGAAAGAATTTGAAAAGAGACTAATGAAAAAATTTGCTTTTCCCTAAATTCTATGGTGAATTGCCTACTTCCATCAGACGAGATCTCCGTGATACCGACACTGGAGAAAATAGAGAGTAGTACCTATGCATAGGTACCGCTATCTCTTTTCTTGAGGGGACCGCTTCGGAGAATCGCGTCGCGAAATCTACAAGGGTTAAGACGTAAGAGTATCCTTCACTGGACGGGGGGTAAATCGGTGAGATTAAATTAATGCCGACTCTAAATAGGGCTCTGAAATTATTGGGGTCTTCTGGAGGGTGGCAGGTCGTATATGCCCTTTCGCCGCAGTCTTCTGGCAGATGTCACAAGACTTACAAAAGTCTGAAATTTCTTTTGCAGCGCTGGGCCAAAAGAAATATCTAAGTATTTTTTGAGCCGTTTTGTTATGACTGAAATGACCAGACAACAGACCATCATGGGCAAGTTTGAGGACTGGTGGCCTTAAGATTGCAGAATACACAAGGTATGAATACGGAGTTGCTCCCATTCGAGCAGGCTCGGTAAGGCAGGCCTTCCTTAATGGGGTAGGAAACCTCTCATTCTCTGCGGGCAGAGCCTAGCTCGTGATTTCTCGTTTTTTCCTAAAGGAGCAGGAGAGTTATGCACTCCTTTTCGGGCTTGCACATAGTCTTCGTTACTGAGGGTTGCGATCTCCAAGTCAGAGTGGACCTCTAGGGAAACAGGAGTCGCGGAATCTTCTGAGCCTGGGCCCGGGTAACGACTGGCTAAGCCACCTCATTAGGGCTATTGGGGGGATCTGGCCTTCCAACATGACACAGATATTAGTCGGGGTAGCGACTACCTCAGCCCATCTAGTAAAATATTGGAATTCTAGTTCGCATCGGACGACGGGAAATCGGTTCGCTCGTCCAAGAAAGTCGTGGACCACAGCATACTTAGAATGGTCACGGCCTCCTTGGGGGAAGGAATTCCTCGGACACTATTATACAAGTACTGCCAGTGTCATTCACTAAGATAAATACCCGGTATAGAGGTATAATAAGAGTTTGTATATATATATATATATATATATATATATATATATATATATATATATATATATATATATATATGTGTGTGTATCGACTCAAAGGAAATAATAAGAAAAGACATCTGGCGTTAGCTTTGCCCCTCCGATGTTCCCCGGTAACATAGGAGAAGGACAAAATGGTAAATATTACGAGACAGAATCTTGACCTCAGCTCAAATGGCAGGCCCTTCGAGGGTGTAGTATAAACAATCGATTCAAAAGTGCACACTGCTGATCTCGTATTAAGCTCTCTCCGAGCTACAGGACGCCAAGCGCGGGAGACCAATCTGAGGCCTCACCTTGCGAGTCCCCCCTCCCGCTCCCCATTATCCCATTACCCCGCAGGATTAATTTGTGTATATAACAGGTTGACACAAGGAAACGTAGCTTTTTGTTTGTTCTAACGGAAGATACAAGTAAGTCTTCGGTTGAGAAGTTTTCGAGTTCAAGAAGGAAACAGAAAAATCACCGGTAGAAAGTTTTCTGCAAGTTAAGGAGAACTTGCAGTCCTTGTACAAAACGAGATTGTACCAAGGAAGCTCGGCGCCGTTCGAGCCTCAATATTATTGAGGATCAAGCTAGCAAGTTTGAGGACTCTAAATCTTACTCTATCTGAGTTGGACAAACCCCAACTAGATAGAAAATTAAACAAGACAACGATTTCATCTCTTCCGGAAGAAAAGTAGAAGGACTAAGCTTTCGCTTCAGCATCGACCCACCCTAGATCCCTCGTGACGTCACCCGTCAACTCAACAGGCAGATCGAAGAACGCCATCTATTGAGCCAACAACCAACTCCGACCAAAATCTACGAAGATAGTCTAACTACTCGCGGGTATTTACTATCCATTACCTTATGTAAGTAGTGAATAATCCTGTTGATTATGTCCCCGTGCATAATTATTAGTTTATTGGATGTCTGAATAAGGACAAAGATATTAACTTAAAATTGTTCCCCCCGTAAAATTTTATCTTGAATTGAGCTTCGAGAGTTCACCCAGTAATCCTCTTCGATACATTCTTTGAAAGTAGTGCATCCCCTATGTTTCATGAATCCTCGGATTTCCGGCGGCAGCGCTTCCAACAACTGTTCCCTAAAGAAGAAATCTATTAGAGACTCATATTCACGGGTAATCTAGGCTGAATCTAGCCATAAATTAAAACGTCGTTGGAGAGTGAACCCAAACTGACGAAATGTATTTTCGGGCTGGATCCTGGTATAACTGAATTTTGATCGGTAGAATTCGGAGTTCATGTTGGGAGCCGATAGTAGTTCTGATTTAAAGGTGGACTAGTGTATCGTTACTTCGGCGGGAAGGGAAATAAAAATCTCTCTGAGTGGCGTATTGAGGAGTGGGAGCAACCAAGAGACACCATCAGCTTCGATATCCAATGGTTGACCTCAAATATCTTGTCAAAATGTGTGAGGTATGCACCATCTTTGAATAGTGGCAATTTGATGGAGGGGGAGTGAGGGGCTTCGGGTCAAGAACTGATGGAAAGGGCTTCTATTTGGTTGCGATTAATTTTACGTTCATGTTGCTGAATCCTTTCCCTCTCTTACATTCCTCTATCTGTTGCTTTCTTCCAATTCTTACTCTCCTTTCCTTTCTTCCATTTCTCTCTTACCATCTTCCGATTCTTTCTCTCTTTCTCTTTCCTCAACTCTTTCACTTATTTCTTCTTCTTGGATATAGGACATTAAATCCTTGCCGAACAGTAGCAAAGCTTCCCTCTAACTATTGAAAAATTCAAAGGAAGACATCTTCTTTTCCGTGAAAGCTCGTTTTAGCTGCTTGGTGCGAAAAGAAACCCTGCGGTTACGGTCGTGGGGCTTTTTCCAAAGCAAAATTAAAATAAAATTAGCTAACAATATCCTATCCTTTATTGCACGAAAAAAACGTAAATTAATCCCTATATGCACACACGAGATTTAAGATTTATAATCTTTCTTTGCATTAATCTAATTTCCGGAGATGCTCGACTCAGAAACGGATAACAACTTCTGTCACAAGGACACACACAATTACAATACAAGAAATCGCTCCACTATCTTTAAATAACTTGAATTTACCTGGCACACAGAAATTAAAAAAAACTGCGAGAGGGGGAAGGAAAATTTAAAAGACAGTTTTGTTAACAGTTCTTTAAAAAATTGAAACACACAAAAAAACCCCACTTTTCCTGACACCAGATTTTTACTATATACTCGTATATATTGAAAACTCACAAAGTGTCGCATGAGTAAGCAATAATACAACAACGCCCACATGGAAAATTAATACGAGGATCCAAGTACTTTAGAATTTTATTTCTAGTTCTTTATTAAGGATTTAAAAAGAACTTGAAATAAAGTTCGAATTACTTGGAATACTTTTCTGCAGAAAATGTAGTTTACTTATGTTGCAAGCGGCCAGCTAGATAAACTAGCTGCACAGGGGTAATAATAGGTGAATGCGTAAGAAGATTATTACTTGGCCAAAAGGAAGATTTAAATACCAAGTTTCATTCAAGGATATTGAAAGCTTAAAAACCAAAATAAACTTTAATTACAATAATAATGCTAATTATGGAAATGTCTACACAGGTAAATCGATGGGAGAATAATGTCGCTCCCAATGAACTAACAAATCAAATACTATCATTTTAACGGATATCAAAATATGGGGCTTGTTCATACAGAGAAAATGTTGGTAAACAAAGGGGAGTCCAATTGAAGGGTCAGGAGGAGGAGATCAGGTGGCGAGGACAAAAGCGGGGATTATCCTCAAAAATGGGTACAAGGGTTTTACCTTGACGGCTTAACTCTTAGTGAGAAGAGTGATTCTTACGAGGTGAGCTAGTCTTGCTGCTCGAAGGGCTTTGTACTCTTGACGGAGTGTCTGAATCACCTAGAGCACGAGTAAGGTAATTCTCAGTCTGGGTGAGACACTCTCGAATTGAGTTGAGTAATTTTAGACGAGGGGCGTGGTTTCCTTGACGGGATGAGAAGAGTGATTCGCGCAATTCTCCCAAGAAAAATTTGTTTCAGGAATTTGCCGATTGACTATGGCCAAATTTATGACAATCCGTCCAGCTGATGAGACTTAAATCCGAGGTTCGATTCGAGACGAGGGGCTCTATTTTCGCGAAAGGCCGAGCGGTACTCACTGACGAGTAACGAGTGACCTTAAGTTGAATACCCTGCTTGTTTCCTTGCTAGAAAGCCTCCAGGCATGGCAGTCCCTTGGGAATAACCAGTGGCGCCAGTCTCTTTGATTTTTTTCCACGTGAGAATATTTCTCTCTCCTTGCGTTTACATATCTAGCTTAGTCCCACGTAGTCTCTGCTTGAAAGGGAGGGGGGGCTCAAAGTTTACTTTAAGGTTCGTTCCCTTACAATCATCTATATAGATTTATTTTACAAAATAATAGAAAATTATTCCCCTCCCCCCATCCAGATTGAGTGCATTCTATTTATTTAATTCAGCCAATATTGGCAATTAAATCAAATAAGCTTAATGCAAGAGACTAAAACTCGACCTTGATTTTCTTAAATTTCCAATGAATCTGTCATCAAAATTACATAACTATATAATGTCTCAACTTCGTAGAACTTTTCTGTATTTTCTTCATTTCAGCAAGTCTTCGCCACAATAGTATTTATTAACACTTCTGTCGTTTATGACCATGAAAGCAAATTAAATCTATTCATTCAATCTTTTTATGATTATTTTCAGTAAGGCAAAATGGTCATAAACTTCTAGGAATTTGTCACATTTTCTGCTTCACATAATTATAACTGTCGGTAATTTTAATTGCCATCAACTGTACGTAGATTGGCAGTGCTATCAAACTTAAGCTTAATGATAAAGGTTTCTAGATATTTGTCATCTTCAAAGAGTAATTACCTTACTTTATCGGGTGATTTGTCTGTAGTATCGAGGAAAGCATTGATTAATCTTTATACGCCTGTTTTTGAGAGAGAGTTCATATTTCGAAGAATTATTGATCCGAAATTTGAAGTGATTTGACATTCTTCCTCACTAATAAAATAGCTTTTTTCTTTGCTCGGTCTTTTAGACAAATTTTAGGAAATTATATCGGTATATTTAACCTACATAGGCTACTATTCAATTAAATTTTCTACTTCATATTACAATCCAGTGTAGGAAAAAAGAAATCTTTGCTTTATTTATTAGAGAAAATACAAGTTATGTGTTATTTATTAGGGAAAAATACAAGTCATACATTCATATTCATTTTTATGGATTAATTGCATATATTCATTTCCAGTCTATGAGTGTATCTTTTGGTCTGTATCAGCAGGGGTAGGTATAATGGATATGCACATATTTTTCTAGATTATTGGGGTGAAAGTGAAGTGTTTATAATTCCTCTTTTCTAAAATGCGCAATGTTTTGTAGAAATTTTAATGCAATAACTAGTATTTCTCTTCAAGCGATTCCAGTTTGTTTATCTCGTCATTCCTACATATTTTTCATTTTGAGCAAAAAAGATCTCGATGAGAGTTAAATACAATTATTACAATTAAATTCTATTGAAGAATAGATTTCTCCTGGTTAGGTTTCTAGTTATTTGGTATTAAGTAATGCAATTTTCTTTATTGTTCATTTGCAATGAACTAAAAAATATTAAAATTTATGTTTTTAAATTTCTTGATTTATTCTGAAGTTGAATTTTGAAAAGCATATTACGAAGACATCTTTATTTTAACACAATCTCATTTAATTTTTTTAATGTGTATTTTTTAACTTTCACGTTAACGTAGGGCATAAATTCTGTACAACTGAGGGGAGTAATTTAATTTCTTAGTGGAATGTTGTATAAAACTTTACTTCTACGACCTGTGGGATGCACATCTTTCAGCCCCCAAGGAAAATATAATAAATGTAACATAGTTATGCAGCAGGACAACAACTATTAAAAATACATCATAGAATAATATCCTCTTTACAGAGTACTTGAGGGAATACGTTTAAAGATGATTCTGCTGTAGAACATAGAAACTACTCATCAAGCCCAGAGATTCCAGATTCGTTTATTGTTGGGTGGCTAAATTTATTGGAGTAATACTACCCTTTATTTCATTCTAAGGCAAAAAATTAGCCAATCAAAATTTCAAGTTGGGGTATATATTGACGTCTGTTAATCGGGAAGTTCCTCTTAGAGCTCTACAGTGATTGACTTAATGTGATACTAGGCAGAAGCCATCAACCTCCTTTTCCTGGAAGACTCGGCCATTAAAGAGAAAAACTATGAGATCAACAAAGTATTTTAATTCTTGGTTAATGGGCGTCATTAGAGGTAAATGAAGAAACTGGCTAATGACAGAGATGGAACTTACTTCAGGTAATTTAAAGCTTGGAAAGGAAGAAATACTGCTTAATCGATTACTAGTATGTTTGTTTTCTATTAATCAGCTTGGGTTTGGATAATCAATATAAAACAATAGGTGGAAGAATAAGTAAAGAAAAAAGTGGAAAAAAGCCAGGAAGTTAAATAGTAGAACCAAGAGATTCTATTTACACCTCAGGCAACTAACTTCCTTGTCGGAAGTCGGTAAGAAAAATAGACCTCAAATGAGCGAATTTTAATTCTATAAATCCACATTTGCAATTTTTTCAATTAAATCTGATGAATTTATTGTAATTAAACCTTCCTGATGATAAAAGATTGCTCCTAAGAGAGCCATTTACCTCAGTTAAATGGCAGAGTAAATGGTTATGCTCGACGCGCAGCATTGCGCTTTTCTATCAGAAAGGGTCTATAAAGACCAAAAGAGATTGGTATGTGAAAGCTCATTCTTTTAGTGATTCTAGAAAAGACTTACAAAGTCTTTTATTTTACCTACATCCCTTGCGGCAAATAAGTAAGTGATTAATACTTAATTGTGAATAACGTTGATTGTCATTTACGAACACTAACGCTTATTATTATAAGTAGACCTATATAAAGTTATCCCAAAGTCTGTTCAAAATTTAAATAACTATCAAAACTAAAAAGTAAAGAAAAAGAAATCTTTGCCACTACCGTCTTTGCCAATAAACTGAGCCGGATCGATCTTTGTGCTCGAAAACAAGGGCAAAATTTCAAAAGTTTTACTGCAAATAATTATAGATGTCGTAATTTATAGAAAGTAAATAAAAAACCAGAATCCGCCTTCAGTTTGGATCTAATAAACATTTCGTAAGTTTAAGGCCCACCTCTACAAAATTTAAGAGAAATCCGTCATTAATAAGTGATATATTGCAGATAGACAGGATTAAATAATTCACAAAATTTCGATACTTATATTTATTTTTGAACTTCACCATTTTATTTTTTATATTATAAAGGAATTATTAGAAATAAATTTTGTCGTAGTACAACTACTCTATACCATACACTACTCCTCTCTTATGTGGGGGGGGGACTTAATCACCTACTGCAACGCGAACCGTTGAAGGACTGTTCGCAGGGATTAACGACCAACTAGGAGGTCACTCTTGAGGCGTTGGGTTTACAATCCTTAATAATCAAATAAAGTGCATAAATGGTTGGCGAGAGTTACTTGAATAGGCCGAGAGTATCATTCAAGGTTAGTTAAAGATAAAACAACAAAAAAATCTAATCTTATTTATACAATTTAAATTAGAATAATAATAGGCAAAGGCGAATTATTTAAATTAAAAGCGCCTCTTAATAATTATTATGAGGAGGGATTCTCTAATGGAATTAATAGATTAATGTAACTAGCCTTAGATCAAAGGGTGAGCTTGACAATATTAATAATGGAGGGGGTTTCAGGCTTATTACGGATCGATGACTTCGAGGAAGGTCCTTCTTGCGATGATGCGAGTGGGGAACGAAGCAATTAGGCAGTTGGGGTACGATCTGAATGAGGCAGGTAAGGTACGATCGTAACCAACCTTCCAATGAAGATAGCCAATCTTCGAAGATGATGCTTGACGGGGAATGTGGGAATTCTCGTAATTCCACTAAAAGATGAATCTTCTTTTCCTCAAAGGTAATCGATGGAGATTTTCTTCGGTTAAATTAAATTAAAGGAGACTGTTGTGCAAATTCCAAGGCTTGCCGTTCACAGAAGCTGCCAATTGATTTGGTTAGAATCACGGCTGAAGAAGTCTTGCTGTCTGACGAACGCTCACGGGATGAGACAATAAGGACGTCCTTTTGGTGCGGGATAGACTCGTCGAACTACAGAATAACCTGAGTATTTGTATGCCCGATTCTGCAGGGGGAATGGGAGTATGAAAAAAGGAGTCACAAGCTCCAGTCATCTTAATCCGGAGGTGGAGTCTCTTTAACATTTAGCTGCAAAGGCCGAGACAGAGCAGCTTTTTCACACCTTCTCCCCGAGGGAAGGGGAAGGCTTGGAACGAGTTCGTAGGATTGGGAAATATTTCCCCAATGTGATCAGGAGTCTACAGTTCGAGAATGTTCTAAGAGAAAATTTTGTCGTCCATGGCTGGATATCATATCACGTGGTCTCTGATAAATTAGGGGGAGGGGGCTCAGAGGTTGTAATTTTACAACTTTCATAAAAAATTCAAATATACTTAGATGACAACTGAACTAAGGAAAAATATTTTATTAATTTTTCACCAATCTTCAAAAGTCCTGTTATACAATTATAGATATAGTGATAATTAATGTTCTGCTCTGCCACCTGCGTCAGTAATAATAATAATCGCGATCTATTTTCTCCAACTTAGAGACGTAATTTCCGTGTTTACAGATCGATATCATTTTCTGCTCCATCACCGAATATTTTCGGTTTGTTACTGCATTCCTTCTGTTTATCTCCTTATTCCTTGTTTAAACTCTGGCGCCTGTTTTTACAAATCCCCAAATTTGATAATCGTGCCGTTTTTTCTGAACTTCGCCATTTTTATTTTGGAAAAAAATTCCCAAGATAAAATAAAACTTGCTATAAACTAATATCCAACTCTTAGCCAGGACTATATTCATCTCACGAAAATTTACTCTTGGTCTATATATATTTTTTTTAGAGAAACAAGAGAAGCGGCTTCGCTACTCCTCCTTAGACAAGGAGCTTGCGCTTCACAGGCAGGTTTACTGTACATAACTGCTAAAAATTAACTCTTGGTCGAAGTTTCTTCTGATCAATGATTATTATTTATGCCTAAAGACAGAAATAACTGCATTGAAATTATTTGGACTGAAATAACAATCATCATACCTTTTTATTTTAATTTAAATTTGCTTTATATATAAAAAAAATACATAAAAACAGCCCATACCTTAATTTTAAAACAATTTTTGAACTTTATTAGTTGTAATTTTTATTCCAAAACATTCAATAACATTTATTTCTAATTCTATTTCGTTTATAAAACTACAAAACATTGACTAATAACCTCTAATTTCAATTTTTTTTTTTATTATGTTAAAACTTTTTAATAAAATTAAAATAACATAAAGGTCACACTTGAACTAGGATAAAACAAATTCCCCCAAATTTCCAACTCTTCCACAAAGTTCCTTCCTAAAATACGAGAGACCGTCAAAAGTTTTGCGAATCGGTCGGGCAAAACAGAGAAAGGGAGATGGCTGTTTGTTGGAGTGTTAGGATAAGTTATGACGAGTAAGGACCTGCAGCCGCACGCTCCTGCCTCGTCTATTTAAGAAGCAGTAGTTGATCGCAGATCGTCAGTCTCAAATTTTTACTTGGTCAAATTTTTGACCAAGGAAGGCAAGAATGAAAAAGAGATCCATGAACGGATGGTTGCAGTGTACACCGACACCACCAATTCCTATGCAACTATTGCTTGCTGGAATAGGGAGACCCGCCATGGTCGTGAGTCCTTTGAAGATGACCGCCGTCCAGGACACCGGTCAGACGTGACCAACGAGGATAATGTTGCCCGTGTGAAGAGGAATATCCTCAAAAATCGACAGGTGAAGGTCGATAAAATCGAGCGAGAACTTAGAATATCACATGGAAGTATTATTATCATCATCTACAACAATTTTTCCATGATCAAGGTCTCTGCCAAGTGGGGCCCTAGAAACCTCAGGCCCCATGATCGACTTCAACGTCTTCAAACTCCACAAGGCCAGAGTTTCACAAGCTGCCCTGCGTGACTGCGGATTCTAGGAGCTCAACCATCCCCCCTACAGTCCAGATCTGGCCCCTAGCGAGTACTTTTTATTGCGCCAGCTCAAGGCTGCACTGCGTGGACGCCGGTTTGGGGACGATGAAGATGTCCAGGTCACCGTACAGGAGTGGATTGAACACAGTCGGGAGATTTCTGGTTGTCGGGAATTCGAAGCCTCAGGGACAAGTGGCGCAAGTGCATTAAAGTCGAGGGTAGTTATATTGAAAAATAATCAAACTCTTTTTCCTATATCTGAATTTCAAAACTTACTAACTCTCTCCTCGTATATCATGTGGCAAATTTAATCCCGGAAAATTCTACTTGTTACTTAATAAGGAGAAGGGAGCTAAATTAATTTCACATGAGGTCAAAATAAAAAGGGGCGTTTTCTAAATTTTCATAATGTAAAAATTTTCTTTCGTATAATCTGTTTGTTGCAGTTGTTTAATAAGGAATTTCTCGCATAAACACTATGTTATTGAAATTGCGTACATGTGTAATTTAAAGGCATTTATTTTTCAGAAACATCAAAACTGATTGAGGGTTGATGAAATCTCCATTATTTAAAGTCATAGAGCATAAATACTGTGTTGAAACGTTTTTTTTGTTGAATTTGCTCGCAATCTGGCTTCGAATGAAAGAATAATCCGGAGGGTTGTTTAATCTCGACTTGAGAAACGTGTTCACTAGCTTAAGAGTACATTACGTTTGCCAGCAAAGAGAAAATGAGTGCATAACTCTATAGAATGAACTGCATACGCTCTGAAGATTTATTCTCTGGGCCTTTACGGCGGAATTTAAGACATTTACAGTGTGGAATCAGTCAAACGTCTTGATAGACTTTACTGTAGTGGTATTTAAATAATTTACCATAGGGTAAATATGATGTACTATTTCTAAAATGAAACCAAATCATCGCTCTTGATAAAGTATTATACAATAATTTCCCTACCCCCTAGATATTCATGATTAGAAAAGGCACTCTCTCTGTTTAGTTTCTTAGTTTCTGCAGCGAAAGCCTTTGAGCTTTGAATTTAGGATTTTAAATTAAAAAGGTAAATAAGTTATTAAATGAAGGTTTTACCTTTCTCTTGCCACAAACTTACCTGCATAACATTTCTACAATTCTAAGTTAGCAACTACAAACGTAATTAGAATGCATGCTCACTGCATCTTATCCAAATGGAACCTAATTTGAATAGACAAAATTAATATTCTAGAAATCAATAAAGATCAACAAGAACATGAAACATCAATACAATATTCGTTAATAAACAGAAATACATAGTAAAAATAATGGGAAAATGCTCTTCTTTGGGTACTTAATACGAAATAAAAGAACTCGACCAAGAGATTTTTCATTAGGAAGGTGAAGGACACTCATGAAGTGGAAAGTACAGTATTTGTAATGAAAAAGTTACATGCAACTGAAGCATTTTAACTGAAGTAAAAACGTCTTTTGCTCTAACAGATTAATATGCAAGGGCATGTGCAAATATATTGTTTTTTTCGGTGCGGTTAATATAAAGAGAGAAAAAGTGCAGTGAGCTTCTATACCCAAATCCATGATGGTTAAATAAGGCTGTGGAAAAAGGCTCGTCTTGGGTTTAATACAATTATATCATAATATAAATAAATATGAGAATATATCAAGTCATACCGTAAGTAATGCCCGGATATCGGATAAGAGAAAATGTTAGCTGAATTTCATGTTAGATTAGGATTAACATAATCTTAATTATTAGCAATGACTTGCTTCCGAACATTTAAAACCTTTGCAATATCATTTGTACAGCCCATATTATGTTGAGAGTAAAAGAACACGAATTGTGTAGTTTCTACTTCATTTTTCAAGGTTTAACTCATAAAGATGGTTCTTAAAACTCCTTAATAGGTAGTTGATGTTGTTACTTAGCCCTAGGCTGTCTGGCCGAACATTTCCGAAAATTATGTGTTTTAGGACATGTGTGGATATGCTACAGCCTAGTCAGACGCCTACGATGAAGTCATCCAGGCTACCCTAGTAGTTCACGATAGTTGGTTGATACCCACATCACTGCTCGGTCAGGTTCACCCTCTCCTCGCGAAGTATGGTGGCTTCAAATTTATGTATGACAGTGGTGAGTGTGAAGTAATCTGCTGGTGTAGGGTCTTTTAGAAGTAATTGTGTGCAGGTAAAATGGCCTATATTTTTCAGTAGTTGCAGTGGACTGAAACCTTTGTCTGTTGAACCGATGTGATGTGTTTGGAACAGGTATGTCCTATGTTTTTTTAGGGGAGGTGGCCCCTGGAATGCATTCACTGACTCCGGCTAGAAAAGGTAAGATTTTGTGGCAATGCCCGTGTGACCGAGAGCACTAACCCGATTTGTGCCCCTATGTTTGTTTGGAGGGAAGAGAAAATGTGCGGTATTTAGTCTACCGGTAGTGTCCATTTTGGCGGCTATCTGGACAGTGATCTGCCTATACGGTCCTACGACAAAGACATCGCCACTCCAGAATGGGAAGAGGAAGTATTAAGATCGAGCAAAATTGCGGGTGTGAGCCTTGAACTATTACAATGTTTTATGTATCTAGCTAGAAACTATCATGAATAATATAGATGAGTTAGATTCTTACGACAACACTCTGAATTAAAGGCAAGTGTTATGAGGCTAATGGAACCTTAGTGAATGTTATGTGTTTGACCATATAATCTGCAAAAAAGAAATAAATGAATGTTTAATAGTATCAGCTATAGTAATAAAACATTATTCTAGGACATAGTAAGAGAAGAATAAGAGTTAAATCAGTTAAATGAAAAATTTTAGAGGGACTTTGTTAATGAGAAGTAGAGATAGAATATGGAAAGATGCGTAATAAGAATATCTATGTTGTTAGGTTATTTGTTAAAGAGTTTGACAGTCTTAAGATCCCTTAAGAGGGAAAGACATGTGAAATGAAAGAAAGAATAGAGTTGTGAGGAGATTTTGCGAGATGTAAGACTGCATGAGAAGTAGATTTAATATAGTTAAGGGTGTATAAAAGAGAAAAAGTAGGGCCGAGAAAGAAGTAGATGATGAATGGGAATCAAAGTATATGACCGTTGTGCATCCTCATAGCCATATTTTCATATGAAGATCCAGTTCATATTAAAAACGGATCAATACACTGTAAAATTGTCAGTACTGTACTCTAAATGTTTAAGATAAAATACACTTTTGTTGTAATTTACTGTAAACGTGTATTTTTCAGTGAGTTTTGGGCGTGAACAGTCAATGTGGCAAATGACGTGTCTGGTAAGAGGTACACAAAAGTTTAACAAAGTCTTTTATCATTTTGTTATAAAATAATCAAAATTTATATTACACAGCAAGCTTTTTGATCACCGAAGATATTTTTCCATTATTGGGCTGTCAACTCAATATCCGAGCTGAAATGCAAGTCATCTTGCAGTGGAATAAATGGGTTTTCGGATCCATCCATTCCCTTTCTGTGGATCTTCTTCTGCTGAAAAGTAAAACTGAAGCCATTCTGCCAGATTCTTCAAGTGTTCTTTCATACCGTTTCGTGGAGATGTAATATTAAAGTCTTCGCCCACATCAGCGATAATTGTCGCTAATTAATGAAACATGTCATAACACTCTCTTACAACTCGACTCTTCAATGCTTCTAGCTTTAATTTCTGTCCGTCCGTCTTGTGTCATTGTAAAACGCAAAGCCATTGTTCCCGTCATGGAGGTGTTGAGATCATTAAAGATGGCAAAGATATCAGCCAAACAAGCCAACTTGGCGAATCAATCCACATCTCAGCACAATTTTGACAAATTTGTTTTTTTTTTGTCTTAAAGCAATTCGACCAGCTTGTTTCGTAGATAAAATACTCTTGACAGGACTTTCTTCCTCACTAACCAACGTAAATCTGCATGCAATAGGAGCTGTTTATGATCAGCTCCCATATTGTCACATAATGCAGTAAATGGTATCGAATTTAAGGCATTCACCTTTACATGGTTCACAATTTTTACAACCTCGCTAAGCCCACTGCTTAGTTATGCTGATAATTTATGTTGCAAGACTTTCTCGGTGAAGGGAGCAGTGCATCGACTTGCATTCTGGGGCAAGCGCCTTAATCTGGGTAACCACTCCTGAATGCGTCTTAGCATTGCGGCAGCGCCATCAGAACATACGCTCATTCAAAACTTGAAATCCAACTCACATTTGTTAACGATGTAGTCGCTCACAGTCTCGAACACTTAAGAACTAGTTGTTTTTTTTGGTAGTGAAGCAGAGTAAAAAAAATCTACTTAGAAATCACCCTGATGTTCAAAGCGGACATACACCATCAGAATTTCCTGATTAGTAAAGTCTATAGATTCATCAAGCTGCAAAGAAAAGTACTTTGCTAATTTAATCTGTCATATGAGCTGATCTTGTATATCATGAGCAAGATCGTGAATTCGTCGAGCTATTGTGTCATTTGAAAGTGGCACCTGGGCCACCTCATTTGTTGCCGGCTCGCCTAGCATTTTCATGCAGACATATTGAATACAGCCTATCACTAGCTTATCAACGATTGTTTATGGCTTTTCAGCCCTTGCAACTCGAAGTGCTATTTTATAAGAAACCCGCAAAGCACAAGTATTTATATGTGACACTTCAAAGATCTGTTTCTGACGGCCTTTTAAATCAACCTGCTTTCTTTCAACCAACTCTTTCAGCTTTGAACTCATTTCTTTATGTTTTGTAATTAAATGTCTTTTGAAATTTGATGGCTTCATTGAGTCATTAGCCAACACATATCCAAAAATAACACACTGCGGTTTTTGCACTTACCCAACATTTGTGGCTACAAAACCGAATTGAATGTATGAGAAGTCATATTTCTGAGTAGAGCAGGTAAGAATTCTTTGGGCCGGCAATACTTTGGTTTCATTTACATCGCCGTCATCTGATTCAAAATTACTTGAGAGTTCAGTGACCAGATGTCCCGGCTTCATAAATATGTTCATAGGACCTCGCTTTGCCATCGGTAAATTAGGAATAAAATAATTAATATATATTCCATAACACCAGATATAAACTTAATTTGTGATATTAGGATAAAAGCCGAATAAATACAGTGGGAATTATTTTATTATGAAATATGTGCGAGATATATCTTACACACAGGATAAAAATTGGAAAGTTAAGATTATTCTTACTTACAATCTCAGATCATTACGAGATATCTGTATGATGCTCTCTGTTCACATATTGATGATAACTGCGGGTGACTAGCCTAGGCAAAAGGCTGCCAGATATCACGACTCACCGGGGCTCCACTACTTCTTCTCACTCCCTTTTGATCTCTCCACCTTCTTTCCCTTTCTACTCTTCACACATTATACAACACTTTAATAATCCTAATACTACATAATAATCAACTCTGCTAAAAACCCTCTTTCTCATAATAAGTTATATATATTGGAAGCATATGACAACCCAACCGTCACGGGGCCCGACCGTACATTAAAAAGGTCACACAGCTGCCAGACATCGATAGAAACAACTTCTTTTCTACAAGCGCAAACACTAATATAATCTTAATCCTAGACCAGTAAGCTATGTTAAATAGAAAATATATTGTCATACCACAAATATACTACATTTACTTGCAGAATCTCTACCACGGTTGGTTAGTACAATGGTCCACCGGACAGCTACTAAGTTTTTTACTGCAGTGCATAATGCGAAATTACTGATATTACACTATTGTTCGTTTCTTTTCTGGAAACTTACCGTGTACGGGCAGCTGATGACTTGTGTACCGGCATCGGTCCGTGCATCACTACTTTGAATAGCACTGACAGATGAAATAATTACGCCAGATGAATAATTTTACACAAAATAATTGTAAATTTGGCCCTAAAATCCATTAATAAGGAAAAGATGCTCAGGAGTGTTTTCCCCTTAAACTTGTAAATATTAATATTTAAGGAGGGTTTTAATATTTAAAACTTTATATACAGTAGAAATGAAACACAATACTTGGAAACGAAATTACCAAGCCAAGCATAATTATTAAATAAAATAATTACTAACTTCACTTTACCAATTTCAATGTTCAATAACTTAAAAACCTCAAAGTTTGGGACATTGCCTTACTTCACTAAATTGAGGACGCTGGTTAATTTTTTAAGATACCTTGTGATAGGAGAGGTAGATATATTAAATAACCATAATTACCTAGATTTATTCAATTATTAGAAGAAACCAGTGTAGTGTTTAACCCTTTGTGGGGAAATAAATATCGTTAGGACCAAACAGACGCCTGTTCGGTTACAAAGCGTCAACAGAGACGTGGAATATGGGCTGATACTTTACCCACCCCCTTTCCCGGTGCCCCGCTGTCCCAAAACAATCCTCGATATGGCTCACAGAGAAGGATTACCTTACCATCAGGAGATTTCGTAGCCCGTTAGTATAAACAAAGGAGGGTGGCATAGCCTTCAGAATAAAATCCTATGAACAGGCTCACTGTCCCCTCCTATCCTTTAGGTCTAGTTTCGCCAAATAAACGAAATTTTACTTTCTCCGACGAAAACCAGAAGAGACCAGTAGGGCTAAGAGTCACAACATTGAAAAGTGATGCCCGAGGAGAAAGGCTTAAAGGTGGGCACTCATCTCCCGTCCCCTCTTCCAGGGGATAATTGATGTATATATAGGTTGATCTAGAGAAAAAAGAGGAGAATCGAGTTAGCGACCGCGAGAAGATGAGTACCGGAGTCAAATCTGGAATTAAGAACAAGAAGTGAAACTAAGCAGGATTTCTTTCTTCGGTCACATCGAAGAGTAGACCATCAGTATAGAGAATCACTCTCATACCAATCTCTTCAGAGAAACCCCCTATCTCATTTTTCAAATAAACCGGAGATATCCCTCACCATTAAGAAATACCAAAGTGAAGTTCCACTCGAGAAAGGATTCACCTCTTGGTCAAATCTTATCATTGAGAAGCCCCACAAGGGTAACTCAAGGATTGGAATAATCATACATCCACTATCTCCTCACCTAAATCGTCAATTCAAGAAGCATCGCCACGCGCCCTTTCTCACTCACCTCGAAGTCAGCTGTTATTCTCGAATAACCTCCACCAGGCTCAGAGAGAGTGTCAGCTGTTTTCTTATGTCAGCCTCACGTCCACGCCAACCTACACATCGCCTTACCCCCTCAACGAGATTCTCGTTCAAAATCATCCCACGCCCGGCTCCACTTAGTTTAAAGGTAAAATGATGCCAAATTAAGTATGGGTTTTAGTTAACATGCCATACTAAAGTGAAACTTTGCGTCAACCATCGCGTATTACTCGTTGGTATTATTAATTTTTATTTAGATCATCTTATTATAGCCTTAGTATATTTAAAGTTTTATTATTTATTTCTTTATGTAATTAAAATTTTTTTTTTCCCTTATTGTTTAATCAAATCCTTGAAACGCTGCATATGGCAATAAATATATAATATTACGCCCCCCCCCTCCCCTGGTTAAATAATCAAATTAAAAGATAAATAAAATTATAGCACTCTGAGAGAAAAAAAGAACGGAGTTATTTCTGTACGGAACAAACGTACATACATACTAGGCCCTATACTACGACACCCTCTAAAGAAGATAAGAAAAGCAGCATTATTTTATTTTAAAAAAATGTTTGGGACTGGTTGCAAATGAATGGTAGTTAATGATTTTACTAAAAAAAATCAAATATTTTTTACATTATGAATATATTGCATGCTATATATGTGTGCTTTTGAGTAGTAGGGGCAATTATTTATTCTTTACAAGAATTTTCACCCTTGCTGCTAATAATAACATTATTTAATTTTATCAAGATGGAAAACAATATTTTAATGTAATTATATTTATTAAACATTTAAAATTTATGTATATGATTTTCCCAAATATGTGTTATTTATTTGCTTGTTCAGTTTTTATAGAAAAAATATAAAAAATGAAAGAAATCATTATTGAATGCGTATATTTCAAACTAAAAATAATATATATACAACATTACACACGTAGATATCACTTTACAATTATTTGTGATATTTTTCTAATCAATTTCTACCATTTAGGTAACAAAAGTGAATACCACATTGAACACATATTATTGATGGTGTTAAAAAATTTATTTTTAGAATGTTACAACCAAAATTTTTAATTTTTTCTGTAAGTTTTAGAACAATTCATTCGCCCCTCCGTATTCGTTTTTTTTCATTATTTTTACCAGTATAGAGGTAAAATTAGAACAAATATCTTGATTTAAAATTATATCTGCACCACATTTTTAAACTCCATTTGCTTGTTTTTGATTTTAGATACTGTCTTAGGATATTATGACCTGTAATTTAATCATGTGCTAGTCAATTGATTGGCATTTAGTTTATTCATGGCAGACAGAAATACTTGGTGAAAATGATCTAATACAATTCTGAATTTATAAGCTCTATCGTGTAATTTATCAGCTCGCGCTTTCATTTGCTCATTGTTGTTAAAGTGAAATAAACATTTAATTTCTTCGAACCTCTTCAAAGGCATTAAATTATATATAAATGGAATGCCAAGATCTGTTTCACTTGACCAATAATTTTTAATTGATGGCAGAACATGATATCCCCTAAGTATGTTCATTCCAAAAACGGTCTCAATTCTTTCAGGTTCGTTTTAATGACATGACCTTTTTGCTGACTATACAATGTAGTTTGAGGAATTACAATTTCATTTAGAATAAACATCCAAACTATCTACGCAGTAAAAAATTTCATAAGGATTTAGATCATCAGTCAGATTGATAAGCCCTTTACGGTAATCATTGGCTTTCAAATTATCAGGGTTCTGAAGAAATATTATTGTTTCTTTATTTTATACTCTCGTCTATCTAAAAGTTTCAAACTCACTGGAAGTTTGATGTTAAATAGCATCAAGTAGGCTACTACTGGACTCAGAGGTTTGTTGTATAAGTATGGGCGGAGTGATAAGTTTTATTATTACATCTACACCTTCAGTCAGCTAGTCATTTTGGGTATCTTCTAAATCTTGTTCTATTAAATTTATATCTTCCTCATCAAATACGGTTACATCTTCAGTATCACTGTGATCACATGATAATAATTGAGAAACTTCATTTTCTCGAATAAAATCCTCATTATATTACAGAAACATCCTGTATCTTTAATATAATGAGGATTGTCTCATAAAATCATGTAAATTTGTAATATCAGTAAATTTCCAGATTATAGTAGCCTTACTAATAGGCTTCGCACACCCAACATATATATATATATATAAGACCGGACAACAGTGTAACAGGGGAAAAAGTTCCCTATACATTGACATATATATGTTGAGTGTGCGTAGTCTATTACCAAGGACATCATAATCTAGAAATTTAATGTAATATCTTTCAAATATTTGTATATTATTTAAAAATAATTAATAAGCTATGTATTATAGTAGTAAGTAGGTGGCAAACAAAAATAAATAATTAAAATGGTCAATATGTTATTTTTAGGTTATAGGGAATATAATCTACACAACTAAAATTTCAGACATAGAAAATTACCCTTACACGACAATGGCACGTATGTGTGCCATATACATATTATTTAAAATTTTACAGTAACTATTTACTTTATTTTTTGGAAGTCATTTTCAATGAAACTGTAGACGTTATACAATTTTATATGAAAATTGTAGACCCCAGAATATTTTCTAACACTTACCTACATATATAAAAAAAACTACTACTCTTAAATAGGGCTGGAACCCAACTGATCGTTCTTCCGAATAAGGTAAAAATAACAATTGAGTTGACAGTTAGTCATTAAATACGTATGCTCTAAACCTGAATTTATATATAAAATAGTTCTGATTTAAAAAATAAATATAAGAATATTTTATACAGCGTGTTAAATTCATGGCACACAGCTGTGCCAGTGAACCTTAAAGGGTTGAGGGAAATAACCCAGCTCTTAAACAAATGCATTTTATTCCATCATAAAGTTCCATGTGATCATTACATAGGTTGTGTGCTATATGTCAATTCTGGACTAACAACAGTTTTAAACATTTTTACATTTTTACTCTCGTACTGAAGTTTTTATCGCATAAAACTCCTAATATTTTCTTCCAAATCAACCATGTTAATTTAATCCTGTTCTTTATTTCTGTATTTATCCTAGTGTTGATACCACGCAGGCAGCTTATTCTTCACACGTATAGCCTGAAAGATATACAAATTTTAACATTTAGCTCTATTGAGAAAAGTACATTACTATTTGATTATAATTAAAATCTATTATTTAATTGTGTTCTGGAATATTATTATAAAAGATTATAACTGAATAAGGGTTGTTTATTCAATTTTTAATCATATTATTTGTTAGTTGCTGTGAAATGTTTCAGAATTTAGGAAAAACTTGAAAATTCGATATCATTTATGGAACGTTTGGTTATGGAAAATATAATTATTTACAATGTATTAATCAAATTACCAATTATATTAACAATTGGGAGGAAACTATGCTCCCAAACAGCGCCCTATCCAAATTTTAAGATCATTATAGAATACAGTAATATATGTTAAGTTTGTAGGGACATGGTTCCCTGACTTCTCCATCCAACATGCATAGATGTGCATGAGATGCTCGATCGATAGAAAAGACCTTCTTCCTTGCTTCTGAATGCATTGTGTAAAAAGTAAATATAAACGAATATCCTCTACCTTTAGCCATATAAAATAGTCCTCCCATATGAAATTTAATCTATTCAAGCTAGTCTGCTGTCCAAGGTAACGCTCGCCACAAACTGCTTAACTCTTTTCTCATCAAGGAGCTATTTTTCCTTGAAGCCTACTTCTCCAAGTGGTCAAAAAGTTCCCACGCGCCTTTCTCTTATACCTAATTATCATATAAAGAAAATCGTAGGTATCAATTGATATAATTATTGTTTACGCACTGTGTAAATAAAAGCGATAGATTGAGTGCAATTAATTTTCCATATTTTGTATTACATTTTTGTTTTACATAATCTATAAATATCATTTAATTATATACTTACTGTGTACATATGTTAATAATCTTTTTCCTTTAAATCCTTGAGAATAAAGAGTGTAGATTTAACGTCTTCCAAACTCACTTGAAGAAGTCAATGGCTTCCTTTATTTTGGAGCTGGATCAAAGGAAAAGAAAATATTATAATCGCATTCAATGTAGTCAATTTTAGGATAAGGGATAAGGAAGGTTAGAGTATTACATAAAACCTACTATTCTATTTTTATCACGAATGTTGTCTGGGGCGCATATTTTGTATCCAGTAGTTTTTATTGGTGTAATAATCAGTTCTTCTTTGAGTATTGCGATAATATAAATTTACTAGAAAGAAAACACTATAATAAATATATATGTCACATTTTCATCATGAAAATGACCAGTGGGTGTTGCAAGCTCATGTTTACCTTTACTAATATGCAAGAAAGCGCAAATTCAATCAATATCGGGTAAACATTAAATTATGTTCTGCTCAGTTGAGTAATACAAATGTTACATTACACATAGAATTACAATGGAGTTTATTTTGCTTAAGGGAGAAAAAGTACAACAATAATTCATTAACCTAACTAAATAATGCATAGAAATGTGTTCTCACTCTGCTGTTATCTCATTCATTTCCATAAAGAATAATGTTCACGAATTTTTCATGATTCGACATGCAATGGGGTGACTTTATTGGCCAACCTGTACTAAAATAAAATAATAGGAATATAATTACAGTTAATTAGACCTTGAATTTAATTCTTCATGACTAAACTCTCTGCCAACGTGAAAATATAAAGATGCAGTGTGGGGAGTGTCATAAACAATAATAATTAAGTCATCCATTACTTGAAAATATTGGAGCAGAAAATATTTCTGTAAAGAGTGTCAAGAGGAAATTCTTGTGCTAATTTATCATCAAGAAAAATTAACTTAGTATCATGATACGTAGTTTATTTCAGACCTACTTCTTCATTCGGGGAAAAGACCTCTATTATATTAAGACCTCTAATGCGTATTAGATCTAAATAGTAAGGAAAGAAGCAAAATAATGAATTAAAGCACCATGAAAGTTAAATTTAAATGAGGCCATGCAAATCGGAAGGAAGGTTTCCAAATTATCTACATTTGAAACAGACAATCGAAGCAGTGATTTATTTCTTCATTAGACCACTCTCCAATTTGATAGACGAGGATTGGTGTTTATTTTTGGACACTATCAAGTTATTGAAATTGGGAGATTCGTAGTTACCGAAAGGTACCATCATAAGAGTTGTCTTTTGGAATTAATTACAGATTCAGCAATTTTGCATCTATAGGGCCTTTCAATAAAGTTGCTCAATTTTTAAATGTAAATAAAACAAGTTGTGTGCGATATATGCACTCAATTTATTTAAAATTTGAAAGTAAATTTTATGGCATTAAATGTGGAATATGACGTTGTCCAGATATCTGCCGCTGCTTTGCTTGGTGGATCGTATTCTGGAGGCCCAATTTTCGATGACTTTATCGCATAAATCTGGCTGAATTTTCTGGATGGTGTTCGTTATGTTGACTTTGAGGACATCAACTGTTTGCGGGTTATTCGCATAGACCTGCAATTTAAGGTAGCTCCAAAGAAAGTAGTCTAATGGCGTTAAATCGCATGATATTAGGGGCCAAGATGACCCTGCCCTGAAATCGCTGGGGCAAAATGTCTATCGTGGCGTGCGCAGTGTGGCACGTAGCGCCGTACTTTTAGAACCACATGTCATCAGTATCCATATAAGGCATATAATCCAGTTGAGGACACAAGAAGTTGCTTATCATTGATCTGTAGGTCTCGCCGTTGACGGTTATGGCAATCCCATCTTCGTTCTCAAAAAAATACGGACCGACGATGCCGTTAGACGAAATTCCGCACGAAACAGTGACTTTGACGGAATACAATGGGTGCTGGTGTATCTCATGTGGATTTTTTTCGTCCAAATCCGAGAATTTGGCCTGCTCACAAATCCATTCATCTAAAAATGGGCTTCGTCGCTGAAGATGATTTTGTGGTGGAAATTTGTAGCAACTTCAAACTGCTTTAGAGCTCAATAAGCGAACATGCGGCGTTGTCTATGGTCGTTTACCTTAAGTTTCTGGGTTAGTTGGATTTTGTACGGTACGGGTGCAGACTAAGT
Organism: Ceratothoa steindachneri; assembly: GCA_963969495.1. Lineage (NCBI taxonomy): Eukaryota > Metazoa > Arthropoda > Malacostraca > Isopoda > Cymothoidae > Ceratothoa > Ceratothoa steindachneri. The sequence goes on along the minus strand of OZ018319.1, from coordinate 84,934,109 downwards.
CCCTACGTATAATTCTTCAAACTGAAGTCGCAGAAAGGCCAAGTTCTTGTGAACGACGAGAAATTGACTGCCTTGGATTTCCCCGTACACTCTCATTTACGGGAGCGATATTTTCAGCAGACCTTGCGTTTCGGCGAAGTACGGCTTTTGACAGATTGTTGACGACCCTTTTGCCTCGAAGTTGGCCACCAAGCGTCGAACAGAGGACTTGGCAGGGCGATTGTAGCGAGGATAGAAATCACCTAATGCGCGGAATGTTTGTCGAACGGAGCACTGATTTTGATAATAACATTTGATAATTTGCACACGCTGTTGAACGCTATAACCTTCCAGCGTGACTTGTCAAGGACCACTAAACAGTTCACAGTTAGGGTGCCATATGTCGCTTTAACAATATGGCCACTATCGCCTGACAAATCTCGAGCGTCCTTGTTGAAAGACCCTTTATAACGATTTTCTTACTGGATTGGACAAATTGGGCTTTATTTAGGCAGTTAAGATGATTATCAAGATGAGAGAGACAAAAATAAGTTTAATATGAATGAGCCAAAGACGTTACAGTGTTCATACCTGTCTGACGAGTCAAAGTACTCGCTACATGAACAACTCAGAGTTTATGCCATTCCTTCTCATTGAAAAAGAAGATTCATTTTGGGTGTTTAATTTTATTGTATTTTATAGTGAGATAAAGTGTTCTGTATTATGCTAATATACATATTCATATATTTTATCTTTGTTACAGAGAATTTTTAGTGGCACAGAAGAAAGCACGGTTCATCTCCTTATAGAATTCCATGACACTGCAACATGGTAACAGTCACCAAGCGGAGAAAAGTAAGGGAGTAAACTGGATCGAATCAACGAACTGAAATAGACATCCGAGAGCACATAATTTCCTTGTCTAGTAAAGAAAAAAGCCTTAAATCTGGAAATGTACAAAACAAGCTTACCACGAGCCCTAAGATCACATTGACCGAAAGACTTGGAGATATTGAGTAAAACCAGCGCATCGTATATTACATATTGCAAGAACATTTTGATAATATAACGATTACGGTCAGGAAAGATTCAGAGATGGAAATAGGGAGAGATGCAGTGATCTAAACTTCATAAATAAGTAAAAAATGCTACTTGTTAAAAAGAACCTGAATATTTTTGATTACTAGATTTTTGGGTCGTGGGATTTAACCCGACCCTGCTATTATGGTGCTGTACAGCATTCTTTACTTCTTTTTTCTGTTCTGCCTTACAATCTCCTATTTTTCATCAAGGTGGTTATATTAGGCTAATGAAGAGGACTTGATTGTCTAGGGGTTTCCCAGGGGGTTATCCTTCTCTTTGCTTCTCTCCTTTATTCGTTGAAAATCCACTGCTACTGGTCCCGTTGGATGAGGCGTCCTTAAGAGTTAGTTGTTTGCATTTCTTAGATGTGATGGCTCCATCTATGTGGACTTTTTATTTCCATCTCATTTACCTTCTTTATGGGATTTATTCTTTTCATCAAACTAATTTTTCTTTTACTTGCCCTATTGGCTCGTGATGTTGAGTTGAATTCGGATCCACGGAGGCAGCTTGCTAAAAGTTACGGTATACTATATTTTAATATCCGTGGATTTCCTAAGAATTCCAAAGATCTTACGATGGCTGCTACAAATCATGACATAATTTTCTCTTCTATGTAGACTTTTTATTTCCATCTCATTTACCTTCTTTATGGGATATATTCTTTTTATCAAACTAATTTTTCTTTTACTTGCCCTATTGGCTGGTGATGTTGAGTTGAATTCTGATCCACGGAGGCAGCTTGCTAAAAGTTGCCGTATACTATATTTTAATATCCGTGTATTTCATAAGAATCCCAAAGATCTTACGATGGCTGCTACCAATCATGACATAATTTTCTCTTCAGAAACTATGGTTTCTAACGATAGAAATACTTCAGAGCTGCTCATAACAAATTTTAATCAGACTACCCTTATACGAATGTACTCTTTTCCTTGAGCCCGTGTTATGTGAGTTTACATTAGATCTGGTTATAGTGCACAACACTTAACCAGACTTTGCTGTCACTGCCATGAGATGCAAAGTTAAAAAGTCTCCAGCAAATATCATAACTATTACATTTTTAGACTTTATAGAAACTCTGATGCCTAATACGACTTGTACGACTGACTGCTCACTCCCATGGCGTCAATACAGTCTGTTGATCTAAAGGCTTCCTTCATTTTTGTTGGAGATTTAAACGCTCATCATCAAGATTGGTTGGGTTTTGTATCACCAACCAATCGAAATGGTCTTGCAGCTCTGGATTTCTCTAACTTGTCTGGTTGTGAACAGCTGATTCAAGATCCTACACACAATTCTGGGAGCTGCCTGGACATTGTCTTGACTGAAATACCAGATTGTCGAGGCTTCTGTTCTTGCTCTTATAGATACCTCTGATCATAGTGCCATCCATTGCAAAATTCGTCTTCAATCCACTACGTGGACCTAATGGTTCTATGTCTTTTGAGAACTTAAATAGAGCTAATTTGCTCTCTAATATGTTTATAAACAAACAAAGAGATCAGAAGTTGTCGCTTCCCTTGACTAGTTTCCTCTTTCCTAGGTTAAAATCAGTTGCCTTTAAATCAACTGAGCTTAAAAGGTACCTTTTTGAGATAGATACTCGTACTTATAGTCGTATGGATCCCAGATGGCTTTTCCCCTCTCTTCTTCGAGCAGGTCGCCCCCATTTGGCACCTATATTGGCTGTTGTTGTTCGGTTGTTTCTAAAGACCGGTTCTTTTCCTTCTTGTTCGTGTAAAGCTAATATTACTCCCATTTTAAAGGGGGAGTTAGCTTAAACCTTATCATCTGCATACCGTCCCATCTTAATCACAGCTATCTTATCTAAGAGCTTTGAGAGGCTCCTTGCTAACAATTAACCCTGTAGTGTGACAAAATCAGTGAGATACCTGATTCACAATTTGAGTTCCGCAAGCGTTTGTTAACTTGCGATGCACTCGTAACACTGACCCATCACCTTCAGTCCTCTTTGGACTGTGGGCATAAGCCGCGTGTTGTAACTATTAATTACAGCTTAACTTCAAACATTATTAATCATAACGCTCTAATTTATAAACTGCAACTTTATGGTATTGGTGGATGCCTTCTTAATATTTTTAAGAATTTTTTGACAAATAGATCCCATCGTGGTTCTGTTAATGGGACCTATTAGGCTTCTGTGACTGTGATGTCAGACGTTCCACAAGGGAGCGATCTAGTTCTAATTTTTTTATAATATTTACCATTGACTTGGACATTAACCTTAAAATAAACTGATATCGTATGCTGATAACCCAACTTTGTACTGCTCAATTCGGTCTCCATGTAACAGAGGAGAAGTTGCAGCATCTAAAAATATGGATTTAGCCTATATAAACACTTGGTGTCAACTTTGAGGGGATGAAGCTTAATTCTAATAAGACGCATTCTATTACCATTAGTAGACCCGTACACTACGTCCAGCTCAACCCAGGTGGAAAACATATCAGGTGAACTTATTGAGGAAGTGAATGATTTACGTCTTCTTGGAATAATTCTTGAACCGAAGCTAACTTTTGAGAAGCATATTCGTTTCTTGTTCTCCTCAATTTCACAGAAGACTGAATTACTTAGTAAGTGTTACAGAACCTTTGCGTGTGACCCTGCAGATATTAAGGCTTTTCATGCCTTCATTTTGCCTCATTTTGAGTATGCTGCTCCTATTTGGATGTCTGCTACTAATTGCCATCTCAAGTTGTTGGACAGAGCGTTGAATTCAATTAAGATTATATTACCAGCTTTGTCTCTTGATTTGGATCATCGGCGTCTGTTTGGTGCCCGTAGCATTTTTTAAGGTATTTAATACTATTCAGCATCCGTTGCACGCAGCTCTGCCTGATTCTTTTAATCCAGTTCGCGTTACAAGCTTTGCTCTTAAATTTAGTGACTTCGCTCTAAACTTTATGAATGTTAGTACGACACAGTTTTTACGGTGTTTTATACCCTGGTTAATTAAAACGTTTAATACTTTACATAGCGAGATTGTACACTCAAGTCATATTTCTTCATTTACGTCCCGTGTGAATGCCTTTTGAAAACAGTAGCTTTTTCTCATCTTCTAATATTTATTATTCATCTTGGTTTACTATTAGCCCTTCACTTTCTTCATGGCTGCTTTTGCCCATTTTCAGTACCATTTTGGTATTTTGTGTAGACTCCTACCCACAGTCCAAAGAGGACTGAAGGTGATGGGTCAGTGTTACGAGTGCATTGCAAATACTTATTATACCTCTTTTAACAGGGGCCATTTCATTTAATGAGGATACCTATTCCATAGAAAAAGATGGACGAAGTTGTTTCAAACTAAATCGGAATCTCAAACTCATTTTAAGAAATTCACCTTTGGTAAGATAGCATATAAGGCGTGTATAGGAATATCACTTATCTCTGAGGGTATTTGCAAACTCGGCTGACCATGAGCAAAGAGGTCAGCCTGCGAAAAATCGAAACGGTTTAAAATAAAGAGACCAGGCTCAGTTCATCGAAGTTTTCAGATAACTCAATAGGCTCTTCTAAAAAGTAAAGTTTTGGATTGAGATCCAAGTTCATTCCTTAAATTTTGAACACCATTTCCGCTGCAAATGACACCAAAGGAGACTTTTCAATGGATGCGACCCTTGGAAGGAGCTTAAAATGGAAAGGTGATGGTTCCCTGTCTTTTATTTTATATCTACCTTGAAAAGTGCAATTGTTCCTAATTTAAACAATGGAGCAGATTAAGACAAGAAAATCAAGCGGTCTAGTAGAAAAGTGCGTGAATTTGTCCTAAGTGAAAACACGAATCCTCATACAAGCTAACAATTATGCGAGAGCCAAGCTCAAGTCCCAGAGAAGAAGAAAAGGATTCGGCATATGGCATAGGACGAAACGCTTCCTCATCCAAGCCAGCTGACGGAGAAAGATACACACAACAGAGAGTAAATTTCTTTCTGTCAATGGTAGGGAAGTAAAGTGCAGTGGATCCATTTTGAACAGTGAATTTAGGGCATCATTCAGCCCAGTTTCCTACCTGTGGTGAATGTATTGTGAACGTTTGTACCCTATCTGGTGGGCCAATATGCGCACTCCGCATGCTCTCCGGAAATGGGGCTGATAAAAGAGAACGAAAGGAAATGAGCATAAGCAGATCATTAGAATATCGTTTAGTCCAAATCAATGGGATGAGTGTAAGCAACTTTAAGCCATAGCTCCAAGAACAGTGCAACGCATTATTGCTTTAGAGAACTTATAAAAGTTGCTTTGGGCACGTGATTCTTACTTTTTCTTTGACACTAATATTTCAACAGAATGGGGCGATTTATGAGCACAAATATCTATAGGAGTAGGAATACTTCAAAGGGATTGCTATTTTTAGTACAGAAGAAGGCAAGAATATTTCCTAACTCTACAGCTAGCTTGTCCATGTTTTGCATATTCTTTATGTGACGTAATTTGCCTTCAAATTATTTCTGAATCGAAGAAGTTCAAGCTTCTAGCCGTTGTTACTTGTCCTATTCTGGCAAAAGAAAAAACACTTCGCGTATTCAATATTCTCGAAACTAAGAATTATAAACGCCTCTATCAGTTGAGCCCGCATTCTTGTATTCTCGAGCAATAAGCAACTAAGCCATGGCAGTTACTTCGGAAACTTTCTGCTTAATCAACGAAATCATTTTAGTGCCCATATTTTCTATCCTTCCAAACTGATCGATGTTTTTTTGAATGTTGAGGGACGAAAACTGAATCACTTTCTCGAAATGAGGTCTCAACAATGAATTTTTAAAGATTACACAATTTAACTGCTTTGAAAACTGAACTGCTGCAGCTTAGTGTCTGAAAAACAGTCATGTTTGAGGAAAAAGATCAGCCATTTTATTTCAGATTAGATCTAAAATATTTATTGTTACCAATCATACTAAGATGGTACGAAAGTAAAACCGCTGAAGTTTTTCGACATGTTATCAAAGAATACTGCTATCGTAGTCTTAGTAAAGCCAAAAACAAAGAGGGAGTTTGTAAAGAGAGATGAGAGGGTTATTCCTGATCACGATGATTACCCGAAAATTCTATCCCTTGTCTTTCTTTACTAGAGGTTACTTTTATCTAAGAGGGTCAGGAAGTTGTTTTCAAAAAGATGCGAATTGCATTGCATAAAGTTAGCAAAGCGCGATACGCCATAATCACACATTTGCCTAGCCATCAGAGAGAATCATCATGAATGGCCGATGAACAATAAAAATCAAAATTAAGTTTAACCCTTCTTAGCATGTCGACATGTTTTAAAATAAATGTCTTGGTTGGTAAGTGAATTAATACTAACAGGGTAACGGCCCAAATCCATGACAGAAGAACGATAACATCCGTCATGCACCGTGTGAAGGAGCTTGTCAAACTCAAACAAAACGATGAATGTGGGTGTAGGTATCCAGCCCCCCTCCTTTCTATCAGTGTCCATTCTTTATCTGCCACTCAACTCTGAATTCGTCTTGATTTCCCCCAGCCAGCTCTTTAGTAATGCTCTTAAGACAATACTTCACAGAATATGGGCTGGTAGCCTATCATAAACATAATGTAGCCAGAGTAATTCAGAAAGAAAAAGGATGAAGGTGAGTTATCGCATGAGTAACCAGCTTAACGAGTTCTTTAAAAACTAATGGTTTCATCAATATAATATATCAGTAGTTATTTAATTTAAAAAAAACAATCAGCTAGTAGAAATAACGGCATCAAATCTCTTAGCAAAGTATTTAACACTGCGATGGTTTGGAACATTTTCACTTAGAAAAATACTGAGATGTAGAATAAGTTACTCTTGCAAGTCGTTGAAAACACTTAATTCAATGTGTTTAAGAGTAGAAATGATAAAAATTAGAATTTTAAATTACTCTAGAAATTGCATTGTGTGATATAGGTATAGTTTGCATCTGCTTTAACATTCGCTTTGCCAGTCTGTAAATCTAAAAAAGCTTTCTTAAAATTTCAGAGGTAAAGATAGCATCTCATTCTTGAGAGAAGATTCGCCAACTGCCAACGTTCCACTGTATCTTAAGCGAAGGTTCTTGTAAACCGATAAGTTCTCTCTAAAGACAACGTTGGGTAATTATCATACCTGAGTCCAGAAGATTGTGAGACCAAAATTGATCTTATATCACTGATGTGTAGTCCTATAAAATATAATAACTAAGCTTTCAGCCCTTTCTTACGAGCAGGCTTGGTTAAAGCTACTTACTGAATATTGATTTCTAATCGATTCCTTAGTAAAGGGGTTCCAATTAGCCTTGAACATAAAGTACTTGAATATTTCCTCTCCAAAACCCTTCATGAAACCTACTCCTCTTTCAAAGATTTCATTTACAATATGCCTTTTTTTGTACATGTAAGGATGAATCTAAAACAATGCAAGCGGATGGCTACTTATATTATAAAATTTGCAGGGATATTCGACTGCAAAGTATGAATATCTTGAAATATTTAAGGATCATTCATGTAAACCTAAATGTTATATACAAGAATTGTTTTAAGTCAATTTTGCTTGATTCTTTCTCTTCATTCCCGATATTACATTATCGTTTAGAACTCCAAAGGACCAGACTCATGGCAGGTCAAAAACATCAATTTATTGATTTCCTTATGCTCATGTCTGTTCTTTTCAAGTGACGGTTTCACAAGCCTATTTCCTTTATTTTATTATTTCTCGCAAAGATGCTGATGATGGCGTTAAAATAAAAGAATCTTATATGCCATATTTGAATATTTATATATATTTTTAGTAATCCCGAAAACTTGCAAGGAGATTCCAAAAACTAAAGCAAATTTTCGGTGGGAAATAATATTGCCCGATAGTAAAATTGTTGCAACTAAAAGGAGAAGGTTTGGGAGTAAAGTTACAAGTAAGGGAGAATACCGTTATTTTGCGAAATAATATTGAATAATATCTGTATTAATGTGCAAATCCTACTAATTATAAACAGATTTGAATTTAATCTCTCTTTTCTCAGAAAACCAGAGGAAACTTCATTCCACTTACCTGCTGTGTTTTGCTATAAGATGATAAATGGTTATTGCATTGATGGTTTTCCATGATTCAAATCACTTACAAGTGCCTTTGGATGTCTAAATGGCTAAATTAGCTTCTGCCATTAGATGGCGCCACCCAGAGACAAATCCCCGATCGTAGGTTTAAAATTCCAGGGTGAATAACCTTATGTCCGGTGGTTATATGGGTCATTTCATGGCTCTAAGTGGGTATAATTGAACTTTACTTCCTTTGAAAATTGAATATGTATATATATATTAGCGGCCATAATATAATGGTCAGTAAGAACAAGTGTATTTAAATATTTATTATAGAAGCCTAAAAAAACGTTAAGACTATATATTATAGAGCTATATAGATATATCAAATATCTATCTTCTGTGAAATTTCAAGTGAATGAATTAAATATTTCGTAAGTAATGAGGAAACAAACAAACTATCTTCCAAATTGCAGCGGCCAAAAGTTAAGGGTAACTTAGAAAAACAATGAAAAATGGGAAAAAAAGAAACCTTTACTATTTATATTTTGTGAACATCCCTTTACTAGCAATGACCTCTCGACATCTTTTACCACAGGACTGAATTAATTTATGGCAAAATGATGGGGAAATATTGTTATATTCGTTTTTCAATAATTCCCAGAATTCATCTTGGTTTTTTGATTTCCTCTTCGCGCCCCATTTCCAATAATCTTTCAAACGTTTCTATACGGTTGATATCGGAACTCTGAGGTGGCCATTCCATGAAATTTACCCTTTTATCACTCAAAAAATCTTGGACGACTCTCTTTGCAGTGTAGCATGGAGCGTTGTCCTGCACGAAGATAGGAGGTTGAACTGACGAGGATCAAAGATGTGGAAGGCCATACTGTCTAAGAATCTCCTTTTAGATTTCAGCATTGAGAGTCCATTGTAGGCGAATAAGTAGACCAGGACCAGCAGCAGAGATTACTCCGCATACCATTACACTACCTACTCCATATTTCACTCCCTTATTCACACATGCACAAGATAACCTTTCGCCACACCTTGGTCGGACGTACATTCCGCCACCGGAATCAATCACACTAAAGTCCGATTCATCGTTAAAATGAACCTGCGCCCACTGTTCTTCTGTCCAAATGACCTTTTCGTGAGTGTAACGAAGACGTACTCTTCGACTGTTTTTGAGATCAGATGTTTCTTTGCCGAGGCTTAAGCAAGCAACCCAGAACCTCGTAAATTCCGAGATACTGTTTTGCGCGATACGTTAAGATCGGATGTGTACCTGAAGTCGCGGAATATCTCAGCAGTACTCTTAAACCTATCCTTCAGTGGATCTAACCATAAAACGATCCTCTTTTAGAGACATTTTACGATGTATACCGGTTTGGGGCTTACTTAGCATCTGTCGATTCTGCTGATTTAAAACAAGCTACAATATATTATATAACACTTCTAGACCTTTCTAAGGTAGTTGTTATCACAAAATTTGACTTGCCCTCTAGGTGAAGGCACATAATCCTTTGCTTTTTCATCACGGCACACCAGTTGACTCTCACAAGATGCCACTTGACAGTTGAATGTTCCAATAATGCATGATCAAAAGAAGTAACTTGTAGCCCATCAACACTCTCCTAAACACAAATACCTCGGTTGGTAGTTCTTTTTCTGTAAGTGACCTTTAACTTTTGGCCTCTGTAATTGGGAAAATATTACTAAATATTTAATGCATTTGCATGAATTTTTTTTGAAAGATAGATATTAGATATATCTAAATATAAAATAATAATAATAATAGGTATTTATAATGCGCCCCTCAGGGCTGTTAGCCCTCCCAGAGCGCAAGTTGTGTAGCTAGTGTAGAGAAAGTTTAGAGGGAAGAAAAAGCAATTCTAAAGAGATACGTTTAAAAGTAGTAAGGGAGCCAGAGGATCGGACTTCGTCAGGAAGAGCATTCCAGAGTCTAGGAGCACAAACTGGGAAGGAACGGCCCACCATCGAGCAGAGAACAGAACAAGGAGTGTTCAGGAGGCGAGCAAGGTTAGACCGGAGTGCCTGAGGAGTTTGACGACGGGAAAGGGCAGACGAGAGATAAGGTGGAGCTTCGAGGTTTAGGGGCTTGTAGGTGATGAGAAGGATTTTATAGTAGGTACGGAAGTGAATAGGTAACTAGTTTAGCTCCTGTAACAGTGGTTTCGAATGAGAGAACCGGGATCAGCGAAGTTAGAGCCAAGCAGCATAGTTTTAAAATAGTTGTAGGGGGTGAAGTGACGAAGAAGGGAGATTCACTAGAAGACAATTGTAGTAGTCTATGCGTGAGGTGATGAAGGTATGAAGAGCAGTCTTAAGGCTTCGTCGATCGAAATGGGATCAAACACATGAGGAGGTTCAGGAGGAAACCAAGGGAAGACATACAGATATGATGGATGTGCGGTTTAAACGAGAGTTGCTCGTTGAAAATAACACCAAGATTACTGACGGTATCATAGAAGGCGACATTGGTTTTCCCAAGTTTAAGGGAGGGGAAGAGAGCTTTCGATTACTTCACCACCGAAGCGGTACTAACAAGGAGAACTTTAGTTTTATTGTAGTTAAGTTTGAGAAAGTTGGCAGACAGCCATTCGCTTATGGAGATGTAGGCTGAAATGGGCTTGGTAATTGATTGAGAGAAGGACGCAGGGGATGAAGAAAGGTATATCTGAATGTCATCAGCATAGAGGTCGAAGGACAGGCCAAAAACGCGAGGAAGGGAGCCAAGGGGAAGTAAGTAAATGCGAAAGAGGAGGGGACCAAGGACTGAGCCCTGATGCACCCTAAAATGAATGGGTGCGAGCTCGAAGGACAGGTTATCGATCGCGACCGGGTGAGTGCGGTAGAAGAGGTATGAACGGAACCAATCAAGTGCAGTGCCCGAGAGACCAAGGAAAGTGTGAAGACGATCAAGGATGACAGTGTGATCTATGATGTCGAAAGAAAATGAGAGGATTAGGAGGACTAAAATGGACGAACAATACCTATCGGCTGCTCTCCGTAAACCATCTGAAACATTAAGAAGAGAGGGAAGTTGTGTCATGAACACAATAGCATGCTTTAGGAAGGGCTCTTCCATTAGCACGTAAGGACCTCCTTGAACGGAGGAGTTCCATGGTGAACCAAGGGGCGTGGTGTTGGCGGTTTTAAAAATGAGTAATAAGGGGGGCGTGCACGTCAAGGCAGGCGAGTAATGATTAGTGCAGAGAGTTTTTAAGGTTTGCGCAGATGAAGTAGTAGTATCAATAGGATTAAGGGCAGAAAGAACCTCGTTAAAGAGAAAAGTAGTATCAATTGACGATAGGCTTAGGATGGAGTAGTATCTTACAACGAGCATGGGGGTAGGTGGTAAGGAATATAGAATTTAAAATTAACAAAGAACTGGTCGGAAATCATATTAGAAAGGTCAGTTACTGTTAGATTAGAAATGTGTAGATAATATATAGTCTCAACGTTTGGGTTAAACTTTTATAATAAATATTTAAATGCAATTGTTCTTACTCACCCTTATATTATGGCCGCTTTTGTATATATGTATTATATATTTATGTAGGAAAATCGATATACCACCCACAAAACATAAGCCATATTTGTTATCTACAACGTCCTGACATTTTGGCGGCGTTACCCTATTACTTAACCTCCCCCTGGCTCCCCTCGACTCAAGGACCACCCGTAAGGCCTTGGCACAACCAATACATGCATTATTTATCACATTTCGGCTCCGGCGAGCCTAACATTGGTTAAATCGACAATATTTTCCCTAAAAGAGGGAATGTAATTTCCTTTCATTGACGAAATTAAAGGAGCCTTGACCAAATGGAAGAAGGTGCCTTTAAGGCAAAGTGAAATACACTCGGAGAACCACCGTGAGAGGAGAAGGCTTAATTCCGAAGACCTCTCCTTCCTCCTGCCCCTACCCCCAGTGGGGTATTGAAGTATATATCCCGATAACTTTAGAAGAACATGGAGATCAAGTTTGTAATCGAGAGAGTGGAGTCCAGCTAGAAGCCCGGCAACCAACGAAAGGGACAGAGAAGAAGCTCATCCTGAGCCAGTTCCTGGTGGTCACACCTAAAATTAGTTTCTTGTCTGAGGAAGATCGAGTTAGTCATCAAGACAACGAACTCTGGTTAAAGGCCCGGCAACCAACGAAAGGGACATAGAAGAAAGTTATCCTGGGCCAGTTCCTGATATTCACACCGAAAATTAGCATCTTGTCTCAGGAAGTCGAGTTTGCAATCGAAACAACCAAGTCCGGCACAGTGCGTGGCTCATGCTGAGCCAGGCTCTGGTGGTCACACCGAAATTTAACTTAGCTTGTATTGAGAAACAACTCAACTATCTCTCGTCAGACAAAACCCCTAGCACGATTTACAACAAAACCCAGAGATAGTCCTCCTCATTGAGGAATACCCCAAAGTGAACTTCCTTAAACAATCCCCATTCGTCAAAGGATTCACTCGTTGTCTTCTTGCTCATCAGTGCGAATTATTCCAAGATTAACCAGAAGATTGGAAGAAGAAGCATACTTTCCCCGTCTCGTTGGTGAAATCATCTTACAAAGATAACGTGCATAACGCCATCCGTCGCTCGTACCGAATTCATCTGTGGCTTTAAAGCTATTCCCGCGCCAGACAAACAGCTGGGGTGGCTTGGAATCCGTACACGCGCCTGCCCGCAAACAACATTCTTGCGTCTGCCTAAAAATTAAGGCCAAGGTCAATCTCCAAGCAGATTCCCTTATGGTTGTTTTTAAGGTAAATAAATTCCATTTTCTTTTATTTTGAAGGTCAATTAGCCATCACTATTGAAGTAAGCTTTGGGTCAACCATTGTTGTATATTCATTTGTATAATTTAGTAAGTCTCACTTAAACTCGATTAATTCATACCTGTGTAGTTTGTTTTGTTAGATTTAATTTTTAGTTCATATAAAATTAAAGGTCATAGCACTAGAAACTCTCAAAGATTAAAAATAACGTAATAATAATAAAATATAGCACTCTTAGAGAAAATTTAATCAATGAGATTTGATGTACGTAATAAACCTATACGTACGTACACGACCGCTCGGTCCGTGCATAGCACGACATAAATATTTGGTGTCAGGTTTTATGGGCACTGGAAGAACTCAGTATAGTTGTTTGTTTTGCTTTCCCTTCAGGAATAGTGAATGTGTGTCTAGCGTTCGACGAAAAGTTAAACAAACAATAAAAAGGTCTGTCTATAAATTCGTGGTTAATTGTCCGTGATTGGCCCGTTAATGTTATTAATTAATTTTTAGGGGAGTGGTATTCCAATTAGCAGGAAGTGTTGGGATAAGGGTGAATTAGGCAGCGCGCTACTTGTTCGAGGTTACATAAGTTTCTTTAGCATATCGGTGAGTTTTGGGATGAACAGACAGTGATAAAATGGAATCGTTCGACAGATTCCTCAAACAAGCCGAAGCGTTGAGACTAAGAAGCAAAAACTAGTTGCCTACGTCCAGGAACGAGAAGACAAACAGGCAGATAGGGAGGCAGAAGAGAGAGAACAAGTACGGGCTCATGAAAGAGAAGAAAGTAGAATACTAATGGACACAAAAATAGAAAAAATAAGAATACAGAGTGATAGAGAAGTAGGGGAGAGAAGAATAGTAAAAGAAACAAGAATACATTGGATTTTTTTTTTTTGAGCTCATCTGGTGACTGCCTACTTGGGCATTAGTCGCCGTATTAAAAACTGGCCTATAACTAAGATACTTTAAGATAAAATTAGGATAAAAAAAAACCCCACCCCCTCCCAAAAATAAGAAAGGGAAATAAGCAGTAAGCAAGCTCTTGCGTCGGGGAAGGTGTCCCCAGCGCAGTAGCGTGCGACCTATAAGAGGAAAAAAACAAAAAACAAGACAAAATGAAAAGCAAAAAAAAACAACAAAAAACAAAACAAAACAAAAAACCCTGCTTAAATAATAGATAGAAGGCCGGCCTCCCCCCAAATGTCAACAAGTCCACCAGTCAATGTGTACGCACTCGTCTCCTGCAAAAAGATAGCTAACAGGGAACGGGACGAGACGAGCCTCCGCACCTCCTCCCAGTTGGCCCGGAGTCCACAGCAATTCCATTGAAGGAATATGCCCTCCAGGCCTAGCTCGTAGGAGACGCGGGGGCCCTCCTTGAACACAAGACCCTCACGGGAATGGCCGTACGCTTCCCGGAGGCAGAACCCCGGGTTTTGTTAGCCGGACAAAGCGCTGAAGGCGCTGTCGCCTTTGAAGACTTATTGGGAAAGGTTTGGCTCGCCATGCGAGTCTTTTCCTCTCTCTGCCTCAAAACCATAGGCGGGCATTGCGGCTTCAGAGGCGGGGAGCCCTCTTTTCTAGGAACCACCGTCTCCGAGCCACTTGCTCAACCACTAAACGTAGGCGAAGGAGCCGAAGCTCCTTTGTTGCTGTCACCCCTTTCGGGGGACAGCTTTAGGAACCCCGGAAGATAGCCTGGCGACCAACTTCATGGATGTGGCCACCTATGAGTCTAACAACTCGGTGCTGGCGCGTGGCCGTTTCGCCTTAAGGGAAACTGTCACGCAGGGGAAAGAGGTGGGAAGCCCTGGTTTTAGTCAGGGCTGGGTATTAACCCTTTTTGCCGCCAGCTTTACCAGGGGAGCGCCAGGGTTGAGTAGAGCCCGCAGAAGAGCTCCGAATTGGCGCGGAAACCACCGTGCTTGTTGGCCTGGATGGGCCAGGAGCAGAGGGTGCCTTTCTAACTATTGAGGCATATGTCGTCCCAGGCAGAGCCGGGCCTGCCAGGACCAAGTCCTTAGCTTCGCGGAATGAGATTTGATCCTCGGCCGGAACGGCCACAATTTCTTTCTCAAGGAGATATGCACCACATTGCTTTGAAGAAGCGGGTTGCGGCTCTTCGCAATTGACACTCTTGGCTACACATAATTTTGACTTATCGTGTGCGGCCTTGGAGCAATTTACACAGACTTCGGGTGACACCGACTTTCAACGTCCACAAAATCGATTCGTATGGCCAAAGCGGTGACAGTAATAGCACCACCTCGGCAGTGGCACGAATGCCTTTACGCAGTAGCGATACCAACCAGTACGCAGCAACTCAGGGAGCTTGTCACAGTCGAACATGACGAAGATTGTAGGTGTGGGTCTCGAGGCCCCTTCCTGTTTTCTCATCATACGTTCGACCTTAACAGTTCCATGGTCGGCCATCTCTAAGGTGATGTCCTCAATGGAGTAGTCGAAGAGTTCCCTCGCATAAACTACTCCTTTCACAAAGTTCATGGTAGAGTGCGGCGTCACACTCACCGGGGTGCCATGAAGTGTCCGAAGATCACTTATCTTGGCCGCCTCGCCGCATTCACCAGAAGGCTGCCGTCCGAGAAACGGGTCACCTTCGGCTCTCTACCAATTGCACTAGCTAATGCTCTCCTCTGATGGATCATGTTTCCTTGGCCAACATGGTGCAATCAGTGGAGCAAATAACGAGGAACTTTGAAGCCAGTGGGCTCGAAAACGCCAGGTAACCTCTGAATGAGGTGCCTCGATGTCATCGAGGCTCCGCCCTAAGCAATTTTGGTCTTGGTGAGGGGCTCCGCAACCGGGGGGGCAGAGGGGCCGGATTTGCCGATCTTGGCTTGGCCAATTGCTAAAGTGGCAGCAAACCCATGCGTCCCCATAGCTCCGCTGATGGGGAGGAGTTCCGAGTCTTCTTAGTCTTTTTGGTCTTTTTCGTCCTTTTCTTTTTTGGAGAGAAGGGCGGGGAATGAACCCGCTTCTCACCTCCACCGGCAGAAGCCCCCAGGCCAGATGGACCGGCCTCAGCCAGGTCTTTCTCAAAAATGGAGAAGGTCCTGGTAGTCGAAGGGGCACCTGTTGGAGAGATCCCTTCCCTCCTTGTACTGCCTCAGAAACCTTAGCCGTTTGAGGAATTCCTTGCATAGGGGCGTATTCGGGTTCGGTGTTTGACGGCGAGCCCGGATTCGCCCCCATGGGAGGCCCTACCGTATGACGCTGGGTTTACTCAATGACCATGTCTATCACAGTTAGGGCCTCCAGTTGGCCATCCCCTCCTAGAACATCGCAGGCCCCCTTGACAATGTCAGCAGTCTTGTGTGGGGAAGCACAGACCTTGAACCCGGCAGGGTTTAATATTCTTGCCAGCAGGTCTTTTGAGGGAAGCGACCGAAGGGGCCTGGCTTCTCTCTCCCCCCTAAGGGAATTTTTCCTACCAAGCCGCTTCGATGGGGAGCGGCTGGCTTTCTTGGCAGTCCCCTTGGAAAAAAAGAGGGGACTGCCTCTGGAAAAAAGGGACGTGCACAAAAGCACCTACAGAGAATGGTGTAAGGGGGAGTCCTCTGCACCCGTAGGCGAAGGAGAGGAGTAAGCCTCCTTTCCGGTTAGAGGAATATGGAGGGTCCCCTGCGCAAGCACAGGGCGGGACGGCGGACCTTTATCTTTCGTTGGAGCTGCCTGAGGGCGGTTCTGTTGTTGTTTCAGGAAGAGTTTAAAGGGGTTTGTTTTTTTAAAGATGCATCCATGGGCATGGTGACCCTATTTGACCACGGAACGCAATAGCTCATCACCTCTCGCAGATACCTGCACTGCAAGAGGTACTTACAGGCCCGGCAGATTCAAGCACCATCATTTGGGACCACCCCTCCCGCCTGGTGGCCTGGCAGTCCATCGGCATGGCGGCTCCACCTTGGACACGGCGTAAAAAAAATATAGATTGTGAAGAGGAGAGGAAAAGTGGTGTGAGGAAAGTATGGGTGGGGAGGAAGCAGGTTGTTAAAACCTAACCACCCCAGACCGGAGCTCAGGGGTTACAAAACATTGTTCCCTACCCCCTCAGCCCCGATCCGGGTTGGTTGGCTGAGAAGAAGGTCAGTATCTACCAGGTGTATTTAGAGGCTGGCCAGAGAAAGCTGTCGGAGAGGTTGTTTGAAAAGCGACGAAGTAGGGAAGAAATACAGGCTATCTGAAGGAAAGAAGAGAGGCTGAGCTTGGGCCGGTCGAAGCGCTGGATCCCGTCAGCACGGCGGCCAGGATGGCAAATTGCCGCGCCCATTACAGGGAGAATACAGTGAAAAATGGAAGCCGAAGAAAGAAGAACACCGAGGGGAATTAAAACTAACGAAAGAATAATACAGTTGAAAACAGAAGCAAAAGAAATAAGAATACAGATAAAAATAGAAGACGAAGAAAGAAGAATGCGGATGGAATCAGAAGCAGAAGAAAGAATAATAAAGATGAGACTAGGAATAGAAGAAAGGAGAATAAAGATGCAAAGAGAAGCAGAAGAAAGAAAAATAAAGATGAAATCACAGCCAAATTGCGTGTCGATGAAAGAAGAAGGAAGTAGGGAAGCGGTACACAATGTGTATCTAAAAATGTAAACCCAGCCAATTAGGGTGACGATGGAGGAAGAAGGAAGTGGAAACGCGGTATATCCAGGTAAACCGAGTCAGATGGTAGAAGGGGATAACGAGTATCCCCTACCCTTAGTATCCTTCTCCCAGAACGAAAAGTCCACAGAGTTACAATTAAAACCTCAATTCGCCGTGAGAGCCACGCCCATTAACGATCCCGTTAACAACCTTTTCCGGACCTCATTAGATTAAATCCAAATCCGATCTCCCAGTTTATGTTGGTAAAGGGTGACGATGGAACTCCTGTTCCCATCAATTATGCAACCATGCAACAGGCTGCCCTAGCCATAATGGAGAGAGGAAAGGTAGTCAGTTGCCCTAAAAATGTTATTACGTTGGAATACCATTACCAGTTTTTGCCATACTTGGGTAGATTAAATAATAAGAACGGCCAACTCATGCGTTGGAAAGTATTGGTAATCGATCACCACTTTAATATTAATTATTTTAAAGGTGCCGATAAGGTAAAGCCTTTGTATAACCTGAGTCCAAACTCCACCGAGGGTTAATTAAAAATGCTCGTTAACCTTAAAACCATTCTTTTTTTTGTTGTTCGGTTTTAGAAATTTAAGGAAATAGCTGGCTAGATACCCTTTTCGAGCCAGGATCCTTTTTATTTCTTTGTGTAATCTATGATTTGGGCTTTTTAGGGGGTTTGTCTGTTAAATTTGGTGTTATGAAACGTACCCCAGTAGGCTAACGAGGCCAATGTGGATCAACTGCCTCTTTACCTGCGTGCGTGTGCTTCCGAATTCAAAGAAACTTAAGTTAATAGGATGGTTTCCCCCAGCTAGCCCTAAGAATCAGTATTATGTTCGAAGACATGTAAGTTTGCTTTTGGCGATGATGTTTGTTTATTTGTTTTCGTTGTTCAATCAAATTCATTCCCATCCACCATTAACCTCATTGAAGTGAGGAATTTAGGGGAATTGTATCCCACCATCTAATCAGAGGCCTTGTTTGGTAAACACAACGTCTTGCCATTTTGGCAGCGTTACCCTATTACTTAACCCCCGACCTCCCTCGCTCCCCTCCCCTTAAGGACCACCCAAAAGTCCTTCGAACAACCATGACCTGAACTAATTATCAGATTTGGGGTCAAATGAGCCTAACATTGTTTACACCGGCAATATTTCCCCTGAGAGTTTGTATTTAATTTCAGTTCATTGACGAAATTAGAAGAGTGTCGAGCAAATGCCAGAAGGTGCCTTTAAAGCTAAGTGAAAGACGCTCGGAGAATCACCTTGAGAGGAGGAGGCTTAATTCCGAAGACCTGCCCCCCTCCCCCTCCCCCCTCCTGGTTCTATCCCCAGTGGGGTGGTGAATTATATATGCCAATAACTTTAGAAGAACATAGCGATCGAATTATTCATCAAGACAGTGAAGTCCGGCTAGAGACCCGGCAACTAACGAAAGGGACATAGAAGAAGCTCATCCTAGTGGTCACACCGAAATTTAACTTAGCTTGTATTGAGAAACAAGCTCAACTATCTCTCGTCAGAGAAAACCCCTATCTTAGTTTACAACAAAACCCAGAGATAGTCCTCGCCATTGAGGAATACCCTAAAGTGTACTTCCTCAAACATTCCCCATTCGTCAAAGGATTCATTCGTTGGCTCCTTGCTCGTCAATCCGAATTATTCCAATATTAACCAGAAGAATGGAAGAAGCATACTTTCCCCACTAGTTGGTGAATTCACCTTAATAAGATAACGTGCATAACGCCATCGGTCGTCTCTAACGAATTCATCTGTGGTTTTAAAGCTATCCCCACGCCAGACAAACAGCTGGAGGGGCTAAAAATCCATCCACGCGCCTTCCCGCAAACAACATTCTTGCGCCTACCTAAAAATTGAGGCCAAGATCAGTATCCGACCAGATTCCATTGTGGTTGGTTTTAAAGGTAAATAAATTCCATTATCTTTTTTTTTGAAGGTTAATTAGCGTTCAATATTTAAGTGAGATTTGGGTCAACCATTACTGTAGCTTCATTTGTGTAATTTAGTAAGTCTCATTTAAACTCAATTAATTTATAACTGTGTAGTTTGTTTTGTTAGATTTCATTTTTTGTTCATATTCAAATTAAAGGTCTATTTTTCTTAGAAGTATAGAAGTCAATCCTCGAAATGCTGAGAATAGCACTAAAAACCTCAAAAATTAAAAATAACTTAATAATAATAAAATATATCACTCTTAGAGAAAACTTAATCAAGGAGTGTTGAAGTACGTAATAAACCTATACGTACGTACACCACTACTCGGTCCTTGCAATAGCACGATATAAATATATATATATATATATATATATATATATATATATATATATATATATATATATATATTCGTATAGTTGGGTAGCAGATTTTCTTCGTACTATATTTTATTGAAGGTGACTGCTAACTTATTATTATCGAGTGTCTTAATTTGTTCTATATTCCGCTTTTGGTCTTGGCTTAACTCGTAGATTTGTTCTCCAAAATTCATTTCAAATTCATGACGCAACAGGCTAGAAAGGTGTTCCAAAACGCAAAACGAAATTCTATATTGGTCTGATGCGTTTCGATATATACTCATAATTTTTAAAGGATAAACAATTGTGAGTAGGAAATAAGATACAGAGCTTTGATATATGTGATTACTTGTGTTAACATATTTATAGGAAATGAAACTTATGAAATTGAATCTTGAATACTATACATAATAAACATGCAGAAAGTGATGGTAGCTCAAAGCAACAAAGAAGAATACATGTTGAGAATGATCTTTGGTGTAGGTAAAAGAAATAGATTTATAAAACCACAAAAACACGGGAGAATGGTATAGTAAAAAGAATAAAAGAAACGGTTGAGACCTTGCTGGAACAGACGACATAATTGGGGCAAATGATATCTTAAATTGGGTCCTTTAATCGTATGCCCGACATATTTTGCCAATCACACACAATGACCTAACGAGGAAACAGAACTAGGGAGATTCACACTTCCCAATGTAGATAAGACCTCCGAGATCACGTCATAAGGAGAGAATCCCGTTGATACTCATGTTAGGTTATCTATCAATTACTGTGTACGGCTTGCTAAAACCTCTACCTAGGTAAAAGTATCAAACAATTAAATCTGATGAACTGTAAACATAGGAGTGTATATCATAAGACAAATAGGGCAATTGATAAACAGGGATTTTCTTCAGTAAGAGCAATTCTAAATTCTTGCAACAACTCTTTTTCCCCCTTGAATTTCAAATTTATGATTCTGCGGATAAATCTTTCGGCCTCAATATTATTATTATTGTTAGTAGTAGTATTGGTAGTTGTAGTATTACTATTATTAGTTGTACTTTGTGTTTTTGGCGCTTAAGCCCATGGTTGCTTCCGTAAGAAGAGACCTAAAATTTTCTTTTCCCGTAAGAATCAATTACATGCAGCATGTCGATAATTCAATAAAAGAATTATCCAAATCGAAAAACACATTCTAAAGTAAAACTTTGGTGTATAATAATAATAAAAAAGAACGTGCCCAAAAAATATTAGCGGTATTTAGATTCATTACTTTCCTATTCATTTATATAGATCCAACGTTAATGTTTTATTGTTGTGCCTGTCTTTCCTTTAGTATAATTACTGATAAGCCTGAATTCAAATGTTTTTTAAAGGGCGTGTTTGGACCCTAATGGCTCTGGGCTACGACAGGCAAGATGTCAAAGCCCTTTGATTTAAAAATTGCTTGGCCTTTGCAACATTTTTTAGAGGTGTATGATGAGGGAAAATGGCATTTTGCATTCGCTACTCAGTAAGTTATATATTTAGATATTAATAATGTAATATGCATATAGATAATAGTGCACATTTTATGAAGCGAACTTCGTAACTTACATGGAAATTGTGGTGAGATTTCAATTTTAAAACTTGGTATTCAATTAAGCACTAGACATGAATAGAGAAAGATACTTCGTTGGACATTTAAATGCATAAGATTTCCAGCATTGTGCCTTGTTGAAAAATTAATACAGAATAAATTCATTGTACGAAAGAGAAATCGGAATTGAGTTTGAAACTATTTCTAAAAGCAGAAAGATTCTTTCTTGAAGGCATTGTAGAACCTCATGAAACTAAAATAAGACCCAAGGGATAAATTCGAAACAGATTTGCACTTTCCGTCTCTTAGATCTTGAGATAATAATTCCCAGTGAGCTTTAGCTTAAAAAATGAATAGAGGAGCAAAAAGATCAGCGATTGAAGAAGCCACAAAGAAGAGAGATAGAAGTGCGAATATCTTGCATCTTGGCCAAAATTCTGACTCAGCATTTGTCATTTTTATGTTTTTAAGAGCAGCATGATATTTAACTCTTTTTAAATCAGCTAAAATGATATAAGGCTTCATTATGGTATGATTAGCTAGAGATTGTTATTAAAGGGTTCCCTCTTATCTTAGTAGTCTTTTAACACTGAAATCCTTTCTCTTTGGAAACCAATATATTTTAATTTGTTCCTCTCTGATTATTTAGACTCAAAATATTTTTTGCCATGATGAAAGAATAACAAATTACGAGGGAAGCATATTAAATGATCAAATATTAAGGGAATTATAGTAACCACCCCTCTGTGTAGCTGGCCCATGATGGAAAACGACTTAGAAAACAGATCAATGGCTTTTTACGAGGTTCTTCGATTTATACAGGAGAAACACAAATAATCTTTACTATTATACAAATAAATAACAGAATTTAATAATAATTTTTACACTATGGTAAAACTTAGACGAAAGGGATTTTGTTTGTCGTCGAAAGTGGGCCCCACATCGATTCAAGGCGCGATGGGCAAGGATTTAGCGCCCTTTCGCTTTTTGGGTTCGGGCTCCAGTTTGACTCGTCTCGCTTCGTTATCGCCTTGGCTATTTACCGAAGGACGCCGTTTGAATGTTCATTTGTCCTTGAGATACCTCGTTAGGCCTCTTTGACTTGATGAAACTGTCTCTCTCTCTCTCTCTGACATCCCGTCCCCCCTCAAGATGGGACTTCCGGAAGATGGGACATGTCAGGAAATGGAAAAGGGGTCAAATACCTTCGCATCACGAAATAAAAGAACGCATAGTACAAATTCAAAATAAATACAAAATAAATAAATTCGCATCACAGCAAAAAAAAAATATCAATGGAATACATTTTACAGAATAACAGAAGAAAAAATACAAAATAAATACCAAGAGAGGCTAAAGATGTACATATATATATCATTATCCCGCCCAAAACTAGTTAATTTACAATAATCATGAACATAAACACGGAATTTTAAGAAGTCACATCTGCCTAGGTTCCAAAATAATTGTAAAGTTTATTTACATACAAAAAGGGCACATGTTTCTGACCTAAATTTACTTGGACCTATATATATATATAACCCCCCAAAATATATATAAAACAATAATAGGCTCAAGATTTACTTGGGATCGAATCTACCGGTTTTCGGCTTAAGCTATGAGTCATAACATTCTCAAAGCCTTTTAGGTACCTTATCCTAAAATGAAATTCTTGGAGGAACAAACTCCAACGCATTAATCTTCTATTGTTATTTTTAATATTTCAGAGGTAAGTCAAGGGTTTGTGATGTTTCAATTAAAATTCCTTCCCTATTAGATACAATTTAAATTTTTGATTTTCCCAAATTATTGCGAGGGCTTCTCACTCAATCACAGCGAGTTCTTTTCGCAAGGTAACCCTTAAGTTGTTTGAAGCTTGTTATTGACTACGGAAACCAAACTATATGTCATGTGGCCTTCTTCTTTAGGAGTTCACAAAGGGAAGCAGAAAATATAGCAAAATTGGGAATGAATCGCCGATAAAAGAAGGCGGAACTCATGAATGACCTTAACTGCTCTTTGTTTGCCGTGGGTGGCATTTTTACGATGGGTTGTATCTTTTCATCCTGAGGGGCTAATTGTTTATTTCCTATCCGGAAGCCTAAGTACTCAATTGTATTAAAGGCAAAGTGACATTTGCTCGGACCATTTGTCAAATTATGATCCCTGATCATTTCCAGCAGCGCTTGATGATTGGTCAGATGCTAGTCCCATTCATTTGTAACCACGTAAATATTATCTTTATTGGATGATATGTGGGGTAGCTCATCTAGAATCCGTCTTATCATCCTATTATATTTAGTGCAGGCCTTGACGAGACGAAAGGGGAGTCAACGAAACTGCATTAACACTTTTTAGGTCAGTAAAGCGGTGTAACTTTTAACCTCTTCCCGCCATGGGATGTGTTAATAGGCCTTACACAAATCCAGTTCTGAATTATACTTCGGTTTCAAAAACATGCAAATTTTGGTCGATAAGGGGAATCGGCTCTGTGTTGAACACTGCAACGGCCTTTATTTTCCTAATGTTGATGCACATCCTATATGAATTATAGGGTTTCGTTACCATGCCGACGGGGAAACAGTTACAACTTCTTAACTTTGTTATTATAATCTTCTCCTAAATGCATGGTAACGAATACGGCTTGGACCGAATAGCCTCCTGGGTGTTCAATTGAGTAGCACAACCTGGTATGCCTGAAATGACGTCACCAAATTAATTTAGGAGAGATGTGAGCTGGTTTCTCTGAGCGGACCAGAACTTGACGCTTATCTTTAGCTCGGTAGACGAGGATTTCACCACATCTGGTACGAGGTAGGAGTATTCGCTACCTTGCTCTACGACACTCCTGAGGATAATTTAAATCAATGGCTTATTCTTCGTCTATAGCCAATATTTGGTTAACTCTTACGTGCCGATGATATTTCTTTAGGAGGTTTATCTGGAAAAGCTTCCTCTCTGTGGGTGTTTCCCATAAATAATCGACGGGAACGCGTTTGTTATTGTATGTAGGTCGGCAGGAATAGCAAAACTTCCTGGCAGGGTTTAAATCTTCGATCTTTGGACTTAGAGTCAAAGTAAGCCTTAAATTTTTTAAGATTAACGTCGGCATTTGGTAAGCGATTTCGGCGAATTATTCCTACCTCTGGCGGAGCTAGTGTGTACAATTATGATGACTGTACATCCCGATCTAATTTTGGTTAGAGAAAGTGCTTTGATAATGCTTAAGGAGCCTTAAACTTTACTACCGTAAAGTAACACAAATGGCGCGAAACACAAAGTGCGATGTGGTATCTCTCTATACGCAAGAAGAGCCACTGACAGATAATGATGGCATTTTCTTGGCTGCTCAGCGCAAGTCTTCCGCAGAATGACCTTGAGATTCCCAGTAAGCCTATCGCACATACCATTTCTAGCTGGGTGAAATGTGATGGTAAATATGGCTTTTAACATGAGTAATTTTCCTACCTGCTCAATCAAATTGACGGCCTAGGTCAGAGAATATTCCTCCGGTAATCCATCGCGGGAAAAAATGGAGATGAGGGCTTCGGCACACGAATGCTGTCGATCTTGTTGAGGATGACAGCCTCGGCGAACCTGGTGGCAAAATCGACCAGAGTGAGGACATACCTATGGCCCTCACTTGATGGTGGGTGGATTGGTCCAGCTAATTAGATTGCCACTCGGGAGAAGGGTTCTGAGATCACAGGGCCCTTCTGCGAGGCAGCTAGTTTAACTTGCCCCTTAATGGCAGTTTTCTAGCATATGTCGCATAACCGACAATAGCAACGAATTTCATCCGACGCTTAGGGGGAATAAAAGTACTTAAAAATTCGTTGGCTACTTTTATGTGCCTGTGCCACCTCTAATGGATTCTTGCGTCTTATTTTAGGCTTTAGTTCACAAAGGACGAAGAGATTCACACGCCTTCTGTTTCATAGAAAATTCCTCGTTTATGACATTGTTATATTATGAAGCACCAGAGGTTCCTAGGGGTGCCGGTGACCCAAATCCTTCTTCTTTGCGTGTGAGAGGGTGGTCACAGGTTGAGCCACCGGGGGTGAAGAAACTTTGGGGCTCTGCCTAAACAGAGCGGCACTAAAATTCATTGGAGCTGACACTTCTTCAACCCAGCCAGTGAAGAAGGAGCAGTCTGTATGGCATTTAACGATGTAAACCAATTAGCGCGTCCCAGGTAATCTTGCACGATGGCGAACCGATTGTGATCCAATGAAACACGTGGAGTAGCTTACCCGAGACCACGATACATGTGCAACCGGTATCTCAGACTAGGCTTGAGATACGGCAGCCGTTCACCGTACCTGTCTCGTATTGAAGGTCCCCAGGGTTGCTTGGGGAAACAAAAAGCTAACCTGGTGGCCGGCAGGACCTGGTTCGTTCAAAGAGATCGTTTCCAGCTAAGACGTGTTCTGAGGAGGGATGGCACTCACCTCATACACCTGGTGGGATTACTTATTCCACAAGTCAGAGTTTTGAGGGCAATTTGTTCGCACATGACCCTCGATTCCGCAGGAATAACACACACTAGTCCCCCTGGGAAACACTAACGAAGGGGTATTAGAGGAGAAAGGCTTGACTTCTCTTTTGACGGGCGTCGAATAGGCTTCTGCTGGGAATGGCCTGCCATCTTGACAAAATTTCCCTTGTTGTGAGGCTCGAATTTATGCTTATTTACCTTCGGTTTGGGGAAGAAGATGCTTCCACTTTCTTCCTTTCTTTGGGGAGCAAATGTGACTTGCTGCATACACGTTAGCCCCTTATATACACTCCTTGAAAATGATGCATCATCTGTGCTTGACGAACGATCTGGTTTCTGATATAAACAATGCCGAAGTTGGTCCTTACGTATAAAATCGATCATAGCATCGTATTCATTGGGCACTTTTGATGCGTCAAGCCAGAATATAAGGTGCAGTTGTAAAATGTACCTGAACTCTGTGTGAAAGTTTGACTGGGTTAAATTCGGTACTGCCGAAACTACATAGGGTAAAAATGTTGAGTAATATTATAGGCGGCAAGTAGCCCGGCCTTCAACGAGGAGTAATCAATTGTTGGCTCCGACGGTTGCGTAATGAAAATATCCCTCACGTGGGCGTTCAGTAGAGGCAACAATTTAGCTACGCCCAATGAATTACTCCGGAAATCTTGTCTAAGTGGGGTAAATAAAAAGCGAAGTCTTCCCGTTCTTTGAAAACAGATAGTTTGACAGGAGCTGGTTGCTGGATTCCAGTCCCCAAAGAGATGGATATAGTTTCGTTCCTCCCCTTTTCATCTTTAATTCGTGCAAACGAATTCTCTCTTCTCTTCGTTCTTCTCGCTCCTGCTTTTCTCATACCCTTATTTCCTCTCGTTCCTTTCTTCTTTTCCCTTTTCAGTTCTTTTCTTTCTTGCTGCTCTCTCTTCTTCTTCGCTATAGTACATAGGTCCTTCCCAATTTTTCGAATCGGTATGGAAACACAGAGAAAGGGGGATGGCTGTTTGTGGAGGTGTTAGGACAAGTTATGACAAGTCAAGACCTGCAGCCGCATGCTCTTGCCTCGTCTATTTAAAAAGCAGTAGCTGATCGCCGATCGTCAGTCACAAATTTTTCAACGATGAGGAAGGTTAATCACCGCGCAGTGATCAAATTTTGACCAAGGAATGCAAAAATGCAAAAGGGATCTATGAACGCATGGTTGCAGTGTACACCGACAACCCCCCTTTCTATGCAACTATTGCTCGCTGGAATAGGGAGTTCCGCCATAGTCGCGAGTTCCTTGAAGATGACCCCCGTTTAGGACGCCCATCAGACGTCACCATCGAAGACAATGGGCCCGAGTGGACAGAATGATCCTCGAAAAAAGACAGGTGATGATCGAAGAAATCGAGCCAGAACTTGCAATATCACATGGAAGTGTTATCAACATTATCCACGACAACTTGGCCATGACCAAGGTTTCTTCCCGTTGGGTTCCTAGAACCCTCACGCCCCATGATCGACTTCAACGTCATCAAAGTCCACAAGGCCAGAGTTGCACAAGCTGCCTTGCGCGAGTGCGGATTTGAGGAGCTCAACCATCTCCTCTACACTCCAGATGTGGCCCCTAGCGACTACTTTTTATCCTGCCAGCTCAATGCTGCACTGCGTGGATGCCGGTTTGGGGACGATTAGGATGTCCAGCTCGCCGTCCAGGAGTGGATTAAATAGCAGTCGGGAGATTTCTGGTTGTTGGGAATTCAAAGCCTCAGGGACAAGTGGTGCGAGTGCATTGAAGTCTAGGGTAGTTATATTGAAAAATAATAAAAGACTTTTCCTCAAATCTCGTTTCCTTTTATCCGAATTACAAAACTTATTTAGCACCCCTCGTATATATATATATATATATATATATATATATATATATAGTACAGGAAAATAAGAGTTGGACGCGAATGAGCAAATGAGACGAGAAACCGGAGGTTTTTTAAAGGCAAGAGAGAGGGACATTAGAAGAATTAAGAATGTCCCTCTAATGTCCCTCTCTCTTGCCTTTAAAAAACCTCCGGTTTCTCGTCTTATTTGCTCATTCGCGTCCAACTCTTATTTTCCTGTACTATATATATATATATATATATATATATATATATATATATATATATATATATATATATATATTAATATATATATATATATATATATATATATATATATATATATATATATATATATATATATATATATATACGAGGGGTGGTCAATAAGTCTTGCAATTCGGATATAAGGAAACAAGATATGAGGAAAAGTGTATTATTATTTTGCAATATAACTACCCTAGACTTCAATGCACTTGCGCCACTTGTCCCTGAGAATGTTAATTAATATGAACAATTACAAAAATATTTTAACTATATTGAGAATGAAGTTTGCTTAAATGGATTAACTTTTAATCTTGTGCTCGAGATTAACTATCTTTTGTCTCCAGTTGACTATTATATCATTTGTTGTACCAAACTGGAAGATGAATTGAAATGTCGGAAGGCTCCCATCACTTTCGGTAGAATAAGAATTAATTTGACTACCATACGTAAAATGGTAAGATTCCTTGAAAAAGAAATTCAATAGATTTTTTTGTGGTTTTACTATTTCTATTGTTTAAGAGAAAAGAAAGATTTTCCAAGCTTTCGAAACTTGTCTGAGCGTGAAAATTGAGTCCTTCTCTGCAAACTTCCTTTCCACTCAGAGATTATTTTTAATTATTATTCCTTAAAATGACTAAATTTCTTATTCTTTGATATATCTTACCTAACTTCCAGGATAAATCTGAATGTTTTATGCGAATTTATTGAAATAGGAAGCATATATTAGGTATCTTTATACACCTTAATCGAGTTAATTAATGAAGCTAATTACAAGTAAAGAAATAAGAAACTAGGTGGACTCGTCAACTCGTGGAAAGTTCTTCGTCAATGTCTCAATTTACTACGTTGAGACTATTTTTAATATACGAAATTCATATATTTGTGAAATGTACAGAATTCTCATATTAAATATAATTTAAAAAAATATTTAACCTAGGCAAAGTTTAATTGAAGTTTAAACAAAAATTCTAACTTTTAATACCAGTCACGAAGCAATCAAATTTGCATTTTCATTTTCCAAGTTTTGAGTTAATGGAGCAAAAGAAATTATACTGGCCTCGACAGATGTCTATGGGGATATATATATATATATATATATATATATATATATATATATATATATATATATATATATATATATATATATATATATATATATATATATATATATATATATATATATATATATATATATATATATATATATATATTCATATATATATATATATATATATATATATATATATATATATATATATATATATATATATATATATATATATATATATATATATATATATATATGGGTTGTGGGGGGGGTTGACTGACAAATTAGCGCGTAAATAAACAATAAATACATCAAAGCCCATAAGGAAAATAATGATAAATAAATTCGAAATAAGATCATTAATATCAGTTTAATCTGAATATCTAAAGGATTCTCAGAGGGTTGAAAATAACATAAACCAATAAATTGGAATATAAGATGATTATAAGCGATTAATATCAGAGGTCAGGAATAAAAGAAAACAAATTAAAAAAACCATATATTCGTATTACTCTCAAAACCTTTGCTCATGACTATAGATTGGTGTGCCGTTATGTGTTCGGTTCTACTTCGTGGAGGACTTTTGACCATGGAAATTTGGGGTCTTCACTTCTAATGCATTATTATACTTAATACGTATGAATAGAATGTGCACAAGCTGAATTATTTTAGATGAATTTTGCCTTAGATGGTTCACAATTTTTGGAGATCTCAGGGTGTAAATGAATACAGTGTTTTAGACCAAATTTGTATCTGGGAAGTTTTCTTGGTAGCATAGCTTTTATAAACTCGCGTTGCTATTCTAATGGTTTGATTAATGATTGACACTTATTTGTTCACCAAATAGGAGGCTGCCATAATCTAGTTTGTAGAGTAATAGCAATTTTTGAATATTACTGGATTAGGGCCTAGCCCAATTCCATCATTGCTGGCGTCCGTTCGAATGCCAAACGGCTTATCGGGATTGGGTAGGTGGAGGCTAGGCACCAACAGTAATTTTCCTTTAAGTTGTGTGAAGCTATTGATTGAGAGAGGGGTCCTTTCGAGGTGCCCGTTGGCCTTCTTCTTCAATAATTCGCACAAGGGAGTTAAAATAGAGGCAAAGTTTTTGATGAATGGCCGATAGAAAGATGTAGAGACCAGAAAGATCGTAATTGTTTCTTATTACCGGAAATAGGCATTTCCACAATAGCCCGAATTTTCGCTTCTTGGAGCGCTAGTTGTCATTCCCAATATTGAAACCTAAATAATCTATTGTATTAAGATCGAATGTAGCACTTGCTGGGGCTAATTGTCAGATTATGCTTTCGGAGTCTATGTAAAAGGGCTTGGAGGGTAGTCATTTATTGATTCCAGACTTGGGTGGCCAAATAGATATTGTCAAAGTATGATTTTATATTAGGTAAGCCGTGGCAAATCCTTCTTATGATTTGATTGTAATTGCTACATGCCGTCAAAAGACCAAAAGGGAGCCGCTGAATTTGCAAAAGTCCCTTTTCAGTGGGGAAAGCCCGTGAATTTCTTGACTTTTCTTTATGGGATTTGGTAGTAGGCCTTACACAAATCCATTTCTGTAATGAATGTGGCTTTTTTGATAAGCTGGAGATTTGGGTGAATGATTGGGATTGGCTCCATATGGAACACGGTGACTAATGTTAATTTTCTAAACTCGATGCACATAAGGGATGATCCATCTGAATTCTTGACCATAACGAGCGTCGAGCAATAATTTGATTCTGAGGGCTTTATGATTTTTAAATATAATAATCTGTCGACCTCGTTACTTAACACCTCTCTCAGGTGTATAAGCAATGGATACGGCTTGGAGTGGATAGGTTTCTGAGTGGTCAGCTGGATGTTGTGCTCAAAGTGGGCAGCACAACTCGTAATCTCGATTATGACGTCACACATATTATT
The DNA here is from genome assembly GCA_963969495.1 of Ceratothoa steindachneri. Taxonomy (NCBI): domain Eukaryota; kingdom Metazoa; phylum Arthropoda; class Malacostraca; order Isopoda; family Cymothoidae; genus Ceratothoa; species Ceratothoa steindachneri. Next base: position 84,903,130 of record OZ018319.1, on the reverse strand, counting down.
ACAGCAGCATCTGCAATTAGTCCTTCTGAAGGGGAGACAGTTAGTCGTTTATTCTTGATTCTGCCGACGAGGAATTATTTGTGTCTGGCAAAAAATGTAAAGGATATTCAAGTGTCTTATTTTACCATATTTATGTGGAAAAGCTTCTTTCCTGATCGAGTTTCAATCACGTAGTCGATGGGGTCGCGTTTTTCGAACACTTCGTAGGGGCCCTTCCATTGGCTCAAGAATTTATTGTTGTCCGTCGTGAGTAACGATAAAACTTCTTCACCGGGATTAAATATTTGCTCCTTGGATTTTCAGTCGAATTAGGTCGTGTACTTATCTAAGTTAGTATTGGGATTTTGGTACGCTATTTGAGAGCATTTTTTCCAACCTCTGTCTTAAATCAAGCAGATAGGTGTAGGAAAACTGGATTTCCTGATCCAATTTCTGGTAAAACAATTCGAATGGAGCAAATCCCAATGTGCAGTGTGGGATTTCTCGGTACGCGAAGAAAGCTACCGGAAAATAACGGTGCCATTCTTTAGGTTGTTCAGTACAGAATTTCTTTAGAATGGTTTTGAGACTACTATTTAATCTTTCGCACATTCCATTTCCAGCCCGGTGAAATGGGGGTGGTAAACAAAGATTTTACTATAAGCAACTTGCCTACATACTCAATTAACTTGGATGTAAATTGACGTCCCCTATCTTACAATATTTCTTTGTTAGGCCTACACTAGAGAAAATTGTAATGAGAGCTTCTGCACAGGAGATGCTATCAATCCTTTTGAGAGGCACGGCTTCGAGGAAGCTGGTGACAAAATCAACCAGGATTAGTAAGTAGCTATGGCCTTCGCTTGACAGGGAGTGAATCGATTTGATTAAATCAATTGCCACTCAGGAGAATGGTTCGGAGATTAGCGGGCCCTTCTTTAAATGCGCAGGATTAACTCGCTCTTTAACTGCCTTCTTGTGGCAGATCTCACACGATCGACAGTAGCGCAGAATTTTGTCCGTTTCCCCTGGCCAATAAAAATACTTAAAGGTCTTTTGAGTGGTCTTATTATGAGTAGAATAGCCCGAAAAGAGACTCTCGTGGGCGGTTTGCAGGATTGGATGAACTTAGGGGCGAGGGACATATAATGCTCTGGACTCGGTGTTATTTCCCTCAGAGCATGCGCGATAAAGAAGATCATCCTAATTAAGGAAAGAGATTACCTTATTACCTCTAATGGCTTCACGCCTCTTATTCTGTGCCTTTGTCCAAAGAGGCGGAGAGACTCGCATTCCTTCTGACTTTTAGTAAAGTTTTTGTTCGTCAGATTCAGGAAGTCCAGAGCACATGGGGGTTCGAAAGGTGCAGGTGCTTCTAATTCCTTCTCTACATGAGAAAGGGTGGCACTGGGTTGAACAACGGGGTGGGTGGGGGTAGATACCGGTGAGCACTGGCCATTAGGACAGCACAAAATTTGCTGGGTGCTGTGACGACCTCGGCCAAGCCAGTGAAATAAGCGCACTCTATGTAACACTTGACTATGGTGAATCTATTTGGGCGCTCAAAGTAGGCGTGCACTATGGCGAACTTGTCGTGATTCGGGATTACAGGAAGAAAAAGCTTGGCGAAACTACGATGCATGTCAAGCCTGTATCGCGTACGAAGGTGGAGATACGATAGCAGTTTACTGCTCCAGTTTCGAATAGGAGGCCCCCAGGGGTGATCTTATCTAACAAAAAGTTCAGCTGATGGCTCGCGGGACTTGTCGATCTTGAAAGTGCAATAGCTTCTGTTTGCGACGGTAGGAGCTCAGACGTGCCATTTATTTGGTGCATCTAATAAAAAGAGTTATTCCTAAATTGCATGTTTTGAGGGCAATTAGTCTTCACGTGAACCTCGACTCTATATGAGTAGCAGACGATACTCCTCGTGAGGAACGATGAAGCAAGGAGATTAAAAGCGAAGAGTTTGACCTCGCGATTGTTGAACAAGAAGAGAGGTTTGGGTTTTGAAGAACCATTCACCTTAACTAACTTATTTCTGCTGTGCAGAATGAATTTACTTTTACAAGCTTTTGACTTGGGATATATTGGTTATGTCTCCTTTCCTTCTTTTGGATAACAAGTGTGCTTAGACGCACTTCCAGTCCTTAATGAAGGATCTAATCTCTTAACGGAGTGACGCCAGAAGTTGATGTTTCATTACGAATCCGACCAAAGCATCGTAATCCTAGAAAATTTTGGATGCATCAAACCAAAAATTAAAATGCCGCGGCAAGGTGTAGCCAAACTGACGGATGGTTTGGTTCGGCTGAATGCGACAGTGCCGAAACTTTGAACGTTACTAGTCCGGGGTAATATTTTAGGTGGCAAGTAACTCGGCTTTTAAGGTTAAGTAGTCATTAGTTGCCTCTTAACGGATTGAGATGAAAATATCCCTCAGCTGGGTATTCAACCAAGGCAATAATTTGGCTACGCCGTCCGCCTCATTATCCTTGCAGCGCCTCAATATGCCACTGCAAGGTTAGCCAAACTGACGAAAAGTTTGGTTCTGCTGGATGCGACAGTGCCGAAACTTTGCAAGGTAAAATTCCGGGATCAAATTCTAGGAGGCAATTAACTCAGCTTTTAAGGTTAAATAGTCAATAGTTGTCTCTGAACGGAGTGAGATAAAAATATCCCTGAGCTGGGTATTCAACAATAACTTGGCTACGCCCCCTGCCTCAATATCCCAGTAATTCATCTCAAAGATCTTCTCAAAGTTAATGAGATACGAGCCGAAATCTTTACCTGTCTTATACACGGGACATTTTATAGATACTGTCTACTCTACGTCTATTCTTGAATTAATGGAAAGCGGTTCGCTCCTTACCCGACTCATTACAAGTTCGTAGGAACGAATTCTCTCTCTTTCTTCTCGTTCTTTTGCTTCCCTTTATCTTTATCTGCCCTTTTTCTTTCTTATGTTTTTTTCTTTTTTTTCTTTTCTTTCGGTTCTCTCTTCTTCTTGAATATAAGCCTTTAAGTCTTTGCGTTGAGTCCAAGAGATTCACCTTGGGCTTTAAGGTTCTCAAAAGAAGAAGTGCTGTCTAGTTTACTAACTTTACGCGAAGGAAAAAAATAAAGCACAACAAAAGAATGTAGCGGGATTTGTCGAATCAGAATTACTTGAAAAACGAAAGGAAGTGAAAATGGCTTTGGCTTGACCCCAAAGGAAATTACCAACATAACAAAAAAACACTCGTAAAAACAAATGCAATTATTTTGCACGATGCGTATTTCATCCTGTATGATCGATCAGAATAAATTTTTGAGATTCGTGATTATAATGAAATCTCTTACTATGATTGAGATGAAGCCTCAGCGTCTGCCCCTTGAGCACGCCAAATAACGCAAATAACATACAAATACACTTTAAAATTCTTACTGTATCTTTTAATTATGGCAGACAGTATGAACACTGAAACGATAGAAATTACGCGTAGGAATACCAGTGATGCACATTCTCCCCCAAATCCCCCAAATAAATTTGCAATAACAATGGGAACGGGTAAATACAAGTTTGTTTTGCAAGTAGCCTATGCAAGGATTATTCCTTCACAGTTTCTAATATCAAGAACTAAAACAAAGATTAACCAATAAATTATCCAAGATTAACCAAGATTAACCATATAAACCTTGACATCCATTTAATATATGATGTAAATAACAAGGAATATATATATATATATATATATATATATATATATGTCGTAGGTCAGATCAGATTCCGGCCTTTACTCGGATTCCTTGGTCCAAGAGGAGCGAGAAAAGTGTGAGCGGTTTCAGCCGTTATGTGCGTTGGTAATAACAAAAATATGCAAGAGTGCGATTTTAAAATTGGCCGAAATCTGAATAAACAAAATAAACTTTACTACTATACTACCAATATGTAAAAATTAATAAAAGGGGTTTCATACAAGTATCCAATAGCATTAGATGTACACGGGAATGGTTAAAGTGACGCTCGGATGAAACTACGAAAACCGACAAACTAAAAAACTCTCCACAGAACGGGAGAGTTGAATTACGATTGAGTCGTTCGTGACGCCTAAACAGCGGTAGGCATTGTGTGTGTGCGTGTGTGTGTGAGAGAGAAAGAGAGAGAGAGAGATTGCAATAATTGGGAATTACAATAATTACGGTTAACCTCAAGAATATGGGTAGAAGGAGTATCTTGCCGACAAGGGAATGGAGCAAAAATTCATAACAATAGTCTCTTGTCACTAGACTATTAATCGTTTGGAATATAAATCTTGCCTTGGGGCTCTTGGGGTGCGGGAGACGATCGAGACTTACCATTCTCTTTCAAGGTAGGTTGATACAAAATTCATACGTCCAGCGTCTGATAATTTATACGGGCTCGCCGGAAGCGGCCTGCCCCGGGCGTTGGAAGGGATGGGGTGGAGAGGTCACGAGAAGAAATGAACTTTGGCTTGGTTTCTACAGTCTTTAATGCTTCCGTCGCCACCTTTCGGTTCTTACGGCGTGTCCATCCCTGCCTCTTATCGCAGGAAGCACTTCCGTCCGGCTCAGATTGAAGATTCTCCTTACCGCGTGGAGCTCTCGCTCTCTCTCTCTCTGACACTATATATGTAGTTATTTATGTGTGGGAAGAGATCTAAACATTAAAAAAGTATAACTATTCGGGATCTTGTAGTTGTACTCTAATTTCCATCGCTTCCTATACCTTTTCCAGGCTTTTGTGGAAGAAGGAATTAATAATGTAAAAAGACGCCTTCTTCAATTTTTCAGAGTCTACCAAGTGTAATATCAATAAAGCATGCTTTTTTACCATATTAAATATATATATATACATATAAATATATATATATATATATATATATATATATATATATATATATATATATATATATATACATATGAATTGAAAAACTCACAAAGTATCACGTGAGGGTAGCAAATGAATGCAATGTCCGGCAGGAAAAAATGAAATGGTGTTTCCAAGTACTTTTGAAATTTATTAAGTTCCTTATCAAGGATAACTACAAGAAATAATATTATATAAGAGGTATATTTATGAAAAGAAAAGTATAAAAGACCGCTTCAAAAACAAGAAATCACCAATGAGGAAGACGGAAGGGGAAAGGTAAAGATTCACATTAAGAATTACAAGAAGCAGGTAGTAAGGTCAAACTGAGAAGACGAAAAGGATAACAGATTAAAATAAATGGAGATAGCCTAACGAGGGAGATTATAAGACATGAGGAACGAATGTTTCGGGAAAATACAATGTACATAATAGAGCAATTACAATACAATAAAAAACAATGGGGCCACATAACTAAAGATTGTATATAAAACTAAAATACAAAAGTTCGAACTAATTTTTTTAAGTATTAGTCTTTTAATTATAACATCTATTTTATATAAGCCAAGTGAAAGGTTTGAATTATAACATTGGCTTATAAAAGCACATTCAATGATCTTCCTTTAAAAAGGGTCATTGGGAGATAACAGTGCTTTCTTTGCCCACATGTCAGATAAGAACCATCTAATTAATGGAACTCGGCCAAATATATTTATGGTTAAAGGTGACCTTGTGTTCACCAGAATAAACGGGTAATTTTTTATTAAGCACATGAAACTATGTGTCTTTGGGATCTAACAAGAAGTTAATGAAATCAAAATCTTTGCGCGACGCACAAAGTGTATGGTTGAGAATGGAGAAATAAAAGCACGCAGATTTGCTTCTCAGGTTGTTATCTGGACAGATAAAAACTTAGACTTTTGTATTCTCCTTTTGCGGGCTTATACTGTAAGATAAACGAAAAATATGTAAATGACCTAATTTATCGACATAGCTAAGGCAAAAAAGCTAAGAAACCACAAAAGATACTTCTGCTACTAATTCTTAGTTAAATTCTAGTGATTTTACGTTTTTACTGACAGCTTTCTTTATTGATCCCCTCAACCTCAATAAATATATATATATATATATATATATATATATATATATATATATATATATATATATATATATATATATATATATGTATATATATATAAATATACAGTGCCCGCGAAAAGTATCCTATCACCTTCAATTATTCATTATTTTTAATGATATTCACAGAGGCATAACTTACTTTCTCTTTGTTCTGTCGACATCTGGTAGCTTTCGTTGCGTGTTGGCGTGTGTCAAATTTGTCCTATTTAATGTTATTTCCCACTTCGTTATTTTCGGGTGATTTTTTTTTACAGGAAGTTGTTTAAATAAAATTTATTTCTAATGTGTGCTAAAAATTAACTCCATAATGATTGCTGAGGTACTATTGTGGCTCCTCATAAATGTGAGAAATCTCAGAGACAGATAGCTAATAAATTCAACATAGCCGAACCTACTGTTAATATATGGGTTGTGACGTGGTAAAAACAATGTTAGCTATCTACGCCAGTACCTAAAAAACGATCTGACAGAGCGACAAAACCGAATTTGCGAACAGAAATACTTATGAAAGGTTTAGTTGTGAAGAATCCAACAATAACTGCAAAAAGAACTAAAGATTAATATGATTAATTTATTATCTGATGTTTCTGAACGAATTCTCTAGATTCAGCTACAAAATGAACTCGGAATACCCTCTAGCCATACTGCAAAGAAACAATTCATTAATGAAAACAGGTCTGTTGACCAAAAAAGTCGCGTGCTCTGACTTATTCTGATTTATGACGTTAGGACCGGCTAGACTTTTAATAATTCCCAGACTAACCTTGTGAGGACGTTGGTAATTATATTATCGACATATAATGTAAAACAATATAAGGGGTTTAAATTTCGGTAGAATCGGAAGAATAGTTAATATGTTATTGCCAAGGAAAATAATTCCCGGGCCAACCTTAAGGGGACTTTTGCAATTAAATCACTTCATAAGGAATCTAACACAACATAGGGTTTGAAATTTCGTTAGAATTGGCCAAATAGTTATGATGTTATTGCCCAAACAAAATAATTCCAGAGCTAACTTTTGGCACTTATATCATTCGAAAAGCAATGTAAAACAACATAAGGTTTTTAGATTTAGTTAGAATCGGCGGAATAGTTACAATGTTATTACAAAAAACAAAATAGCAGAACGGGGACCCATTTAAGATGAGCCACTAGTTTAACTGGTCAAAAGCAGATACCATAATGCATATAAATTATTTTATTAGCAGAAATATCTTTGAATCGTTCCTAATCTCCAGCACAAAGGAGAGAAATATAAATATTAGCCCCGGTTTGCTTTCTTAAAAACCAATCCTATCTTTCTTACTCAAATCAAATTTATAAAAGGTCCTAAAAAATGTGACCATCTGATTTTATTGGGAAAATATTGTTTTATATATATCAAGTGTATCTCTATTCCATAGACCATTGTGAGTTTGAAAATGTTATTAATATAACGAAAGTACTAGCTCCAATCAATCTTTCTTTTTCTCGCTAGGAAGTACAACCATATATATATATATATATATATATATATATATATATATATATATTATGGTGGGTCACGGATATATAGTAAAATAATTTCAAAGTGATCCTTTTGTTTCTGCACTGGTAAATTATTGTGAGGCTTTATGGGAAACTCCCAAATCCGAAGTTTCGTCCAAATCAAAGCATGTTAACGGGTCGCACCAAGTGATCGAAAGTTTGCTTTGCTTTCCCTTAGCATAGCATACCTATCATACCCCGTGTTGTGGGCGCTATGCTTTTAGATATACTTCTTGGTTATATCAGCTCGTTTTGTGCATACCCTGACCTAGTTTTTGATGTTATACTGTCAGACCCAGAACAAAGCTAAAAACATACTCGTTTTCTCTTCAGGTCTAAATGGCGAGTTCAACTCAAAAATAGACTGAGCCTTTTGGGGGAAAACAGACCCTCGAAGCCCTCAGCCAGATTGTCTGTCCAACAGGGAAAGATGTTCTGCGGTGACTCTGTCATGGATCAAACAGCAAGCATAATCGAAAAGCTGTCATCGATGAATTCGTCAAAGTTTGGGAACGTGCCTCAAATTCCCGTTGTCCCGCTGTGATCAATCATGAAAAACATGGAAACCCTCGTCGAGAAGTACGAAGTCCGAAAGAAGGCGAAAAAACGTCAATTTGAGGGGGACAAGGTCTTGACGCCCTCCTCCAGTCCTCCAGGGACAGTAGTCGTAACTGTTCGACCCCGCAGACCCTGCCACTTCTTCCTCCATGATCCACCTCAACCAGGAGGACAAGAACTTCCTCGACGACCAAAGAGGCCAGAGGAAAATGGTAATGAGTACTCTTGACAAGGAGAGCATGGCAAAAGAGTAGAGGAAACACAAGAGGTTGGCTGCTGAGAAAAGGAGGAAAGAGAAGGAGTTGGCGGAGATTTCGGAGAGGGAAGATACGGTTGAGTTTGCAAGCGGGAGTTCAAAAACCGCTTCTTCATCAACTTCTTCGTCTGCCATCAACTCTCCTGCTCGGTGAAGCGCTGCTGCTTCTGCTTCTCCTACAAAAAGGCTTAAGATCACGAAGGAGCTTGCAACAGCGGCTTACAGGGTCAAGTTGATCCCTCGCGGAGCGCACCCTGTCTTTTACGCCATCTCTGCAGACCAGGGAATGCTGAGTCCGTCTACCTCGTCTATTCACCGACACCAGATAGTGTTGAGGAAGGAGACAGCAGATGCATCCGTCAAGGATTATCAAAATCAAGTACAGGAGCATGACGCTGTTCTCATCCTTCATTCGGACGAGAAACTCTTGCCCAGATAAGAAAGTCAAGGTGATGTCGATCGCTTGGCCATCGTTGTTACCAGTCCTTCCTTCGAAATATACATCTCTTGGCTATCCTCGCCTCGCAATTTGGTACCGAAAAAGCAATTGCCAGCAGAGTCGAAGAGACAGAGTTGGGGGTCCCTTCTTCGACAACACCGCTTCAAACACAGGCGTCCATGCTGGTTGTTGCACACCCCTCGAACAGAAGTTGGGTCACCCGTTGTTGAACTTGGCATGCCGCCACTCCGTTATGGAGCTTATCTTGGCCTTAGTTTTCGAGGTCACCTTTGGCAACACTACGTGCGGCCCAGACGTTCCACTTTTCAAATGGTTCCACAAGAAGTGGCCCATTCTCGTACATGCCAATGCTACGATCATCAACGACCTTCGGTTGGCTGACCATGACGAATAGAAGAGGACGACCCTTGAGGCACTTGCCAAGGCAGCCGAAACGACAAGAGACGATTATAAAGAGTTTGCGAAACCAACGCCAAAGGCCATCAAGGGGAAAGTTCCCACCACCTTCCGCAAACCAGGAGCTCACCACCATGCAGGATGGAAGGCGAAGGCGATCTACACTCTCAAGATTACGATGTTCAAGGACGAGTTCAAACTCACGCCGAGGGAACTGTTAGCCTCTAGGAGATTAATGTGTTAATCATCCTAATCTACGCCCTTGCCTTGTTCGAGGCTACTTTGGCCGCCGACGCTCCTTTCAACGACCTCACTCTTTTCCAGGATCTCCGCAACTACAGAGACCTCAGCTCAAAGATATCGGAGGCCACGGTGAAGGCGTTCAAGAGGCACTTTTGGACTTGGGGACGGACCTCGTTGGCTTTGCCTTGTTCAGTGACAAAGGTACGATTGATAAGAAGACTAAGATGGTGGAGAAGCTGGCCATTGACAAGGACCTCGACAAGAAGCAATGGACGACAGCGCCCCAAGATCCTTTTTAGGTGACTTTGAGTGACCTTATCACCAAGCATTCACTTTTCTCCTTCACGACACTGAAGTTGGATGCCTCGTTCCTCCAATCTTCTCTGCCCAGTTAGAAGGAAAACGAGGCGCACAACCAGGGGAAGTAGACCGTCCACCATCTGGTGGTGACCAATGATGCAGCGGAACGGGCGATCAAACTGATCACTGATTATTCCCAGATCCTCACCAAGGACGAGAGAAATCGACAAGCTCTCCTGAGAGCTGTCGAGCGTCACGGAAGGCTGAACCTGAACCCTAACCGATATTACAGAAGAATATACTAATCATTTCAATCGTTATTTCAGCCATTTTCAGTTTTATTTTGAAAAAAGTCCAGGAAATGTGCCATTCCTACCTAAGTGTTCCTTGTATAGTATCAGAGTAATATTCCTTCCATATACACTGCTCTATCGTGAAATGTTCCTAGAATAGTTATTTAACTCACTTGAGAGCAAACAGTTTCGTTTCTGTGGCATTTATAGTTGATGTGAATAAATAAGCTTGAGAAATGAACACTTGAATGGTCTCGAAAAAATCAACTACCTTGTGCGATCCCTAAATCTTAAAAGATTCACATGAAACTTTGTGCTTTTTCTCCTTGTTATTTCTCACAATAATTCATAGGTGCCGTAAGAAATTTCAAACTCATATTTTTTTTACTCACTCTAATATATATATATATATATATATATATATATATATATATATATATATATATATATATATATATATATATATATATATATATATATATATTCCGGCTAATATAGTGTCATTATTAGACAACTGCTCTACTTCAGGAAGAACGCAGTCAGCAAATTTATATATATATATATATATATATATGTGTGTGTGTGTGTGTGTGTGTATATATATATTTAAATAGGGGAGTAGAGAGAGAGAGGGAATGACATAGAGAGATTATCAGCCTCTTCACAAACTTTTGGTATCAAACTGCCTCATCAGTGCCAATGGCTTTCACGATACACCCTAGGAACTCAACACATTCGCCTATTCATGAGATAAACAGCAGGGTTCTATTTTTTCATTTACCCCTAACTCCTATCATCCATATTCCCTGTCAAATTCTCTAATCAAAATATCGATTCACTCAAACTTCAAGTCAATTATGCTAAAACTAATGGGAGGTTTATTGTACCATTCCTAAAATTTAAATTTAGTTCGAAATTTTGAACCTTTTTTGGTTGCAATTTCGAAAGTAATTTTTACAAGGCTTATTTGACTCATTAAATGAATTTAAGACGACTTTTAAAAATAATAATTATTTATAGATAATTAATGGATTCATCATTCACTTTTTTATTACATGTCAATATCTCTAATGATTATTTAGATATTGCTTCTCACAAATGGCTGCCTCTTCAATCATTGGAGCCTGACCCCCAAAACTTTGCTACCACCTCTACACAAAAAAACTAGGGCTCATGTAAAATTTGTAAAAGCTATGGAGAAATCTGTTAAGGGAAAATTGTTTCAATGAGCGATGCTATGATATTAAATTCCAAGTACTTTCAAACTTTGTTCACTTCATTCTCAAGGAATACATCAAGAATTACTTTACAAGAATGGTATATATTAGTGGAAACCAAGCGACGCTCCGCCTACGTACATCGGTACAACAAAAGGGAACAAACTAGAGTAGGCGTGAAATTAAAAATAAATTATCAGAAAAGTGAGATTAAATGCAGGTACTGAAGGGTAAAGACATATAGATAAAATCTCTTCTAAAATATCCCCGTGAGAGAAAATGCGTGGGAAATGTATAAATATAAGTCACATTACTATGAATACATACATATGTAATTATAACTATATTGTTCAATAAACAAGAGAAATATAATAAATCAAAGCAGTAAGATTTAAAATAGAGATTTCGGGTAAAAAAGCTTTTTAATGACAGGGTCCAGTTTAAAGAGACGGAGATATAAATTAAGCGAGGAATTAATGAACAAGCATTCAACAATATTTCTTTTAACATAGTTATCTGAGTTGTAAATAAATTTAGCCGAATTCCAATTAATAGGATAAGTGAACAGAGAAACACTATTTCTTTCACATCTTCTAATATTGTATTTGTGTTTAGTCAAACGAACATTTAATGATTTTCCAGTTTCCTCCAAGGATTTCTTATCGCAAACTGCACAATCGACAGAATAAACCCACCCTATGTACTTGCTATTATTTTGAACCAATATTTCGTATATCTTAGACTCATACTAACATGTGACTGAAATGTATAAAACATTTCAGGAGACGTGGATAAAGAAAAAGGCCTCAGAAAACGGTAAAACAAACGAGTTCTTATAATTGAATGCAAGGATCTCAATTCTATAAAAGGTCTTTTTGCCGAATCTAAACACCTGGTAGGAAAGTTGTGAGGGTAGCAGAGGTTGTTACCTATTTCAAAGTTCTTTCAAATCTCAGTATCCAAGAATTCTGGGCTGGTGAGCCACACCTTTCGATAAACGTTGAAGTAAATACAGAACGCTTGACTTTATCACTACGACCAGAATAAAAATCAAAGTAGGAGCCAGCGTTAGTTGGCCTTCTATAAACAGAAAATTTAAATTCAGACGGAGTCCTGTGAATTAGTAGATCTACGAAGTGGAGAATACCATTTTGTTCGAGTTCAATGGTAAATTAAATTTAGGCAAACAACGAATTAGGTTCAGTGAGAAAACCATTCACATCCTTAGAAGTAGGCCACAAACAAATAATATCTTCTATATATCTGAACCAAAAAGGGGGAAAATCGATAATAGTGGGGAGTAAAGTAGTTTTATAAAACTCCATATTAAATTAGAGAGGAGAGGAGATGAACAATTTCTCATACCTCAACCAAACTCTCGAAGGTAATATTTGACATTAAAATCTTTAGTACACATGGGGACGAGGTCAATAAAAATATTTACAGGCAAAGGAATATCCCCGTTACGTAATTTCTTATTAAGGAAAGAGGAAAGATCTTTAACCGTCATTTTAGTAAAGAGAACATACATCGAAACTATCAAGAGAGAAATTATTAGAGTAAAGAATCGAGTTAAGTTTATCAATAAAGTCGTAACTATTTTTAATATAAGATTGAGAAATGGTACCCTCAAGTGGTGTGAGGCATGTAGTAAACTATTTAGATAAAAAAAATTAAACTAAGCCTACATAACTAATAATATAACGTATGGAATTATTAGGCTTATGAGTTTTAACAAGACATAAGTATGACAGAGAAGCGTTACTAGATTTAACCTGCGCTATTAAGTGGGAAAAATGTTTAAAAGTGGGAACGAACTTCTTATGAACATCGCCTCAACTTGAATCGTAGGGTATTTTACTAAGGGAACATAGATAGATGTTCCCTTTTTTCCATTTTTTCAATATAAAACACTTTATCCATAATAAGAACTGCACCAGATTTATCTGGTTTAGTAATGTGTGTATTGAAGCATTATTTCAAATGAAAACTAAAGCACGCCGGACACGCAAAGGGTAATTATAATGGGTAGTAGTAGCTAAACATTGGTAAACGCAACCTTTTGCAATAGAAACATGTTCACTGGAAATGTCACCAGATTTTTTCTAGATTTGCAAAACCTTTAGCAATTGATACATTAGAAGGTCTAAACGGAATGGAGAAGTTCAATCCAAATCCAAGAGCAGAAGTTATGGTTTCTTCAAGTTCTTTTTAAACTTTCTTTTCAAGAATTTGAGAAGAAAGCAATAGTATTTTCTTTTTCCACTTAACCCATTAAAGCCTAGCGTTGCATATATGCAACGTTTTCTTTAAGTTTCCAAAATTGAAATAAAACTTAAATTACATTTAAATTGATGTGATTTTTACTCCAAAAAGATAGATAAACGATTGTTAAATAAATTCAGCTATATAAATAAGTTTGAGAAAGCATTTGGCAACTCAGAATCATTCTGAAAACAAAGCAGTATTTGAAATAGCATCATGTCGTCTACCAGCAAGTAAGTACCTATTTTCGAATTGCATTTTTAGTTAGTTATATATTCGATTTTTCACTTATATATCATTTATTTTCTTTGAAATAGGTTCATTCGTATGTATCAATCACTCAAGGCATGATTCTTTTCCATTTCCTTCATTTTTTCCTTGTTCTTTCAAAAATGAAATCTCGTGTTACACATATGCAACACCAGGTCATTAGGCTATCTAAAAATGTTATTCTTCAATATTAATTTTTATGATTTCATTTATGATTTAATGAGCATTTAATTATCTTTACTTTAACAATTTTTGATTTCTATATAATTTTGCAAAAATTACTAATATTTTTCTCCCACTGCCAGGTCAGTCTCTGTGGAAGAAATGTTGAATATTCTGGATGAAGGTATTGGCAATGAAGATAATTTGGATCGGATCTACATAGAACTTCTTTAAGCAAGAATTGAACCAGATGAGGCTCTGGTGATAAAAATGGTGATTTATTTGATAATATCTCTAGCAATCAGCTTAGTTCAGGAAGCATAGCTTGTTTTCGCAGTGGCAGGCGTATTGGTGAGGAAGAATTTATTCCAACAGAAACTCACCCAAAGAAGAAAAAGAAGAAAATATCCTGGGACAATAATGATATTAGCAGTGCAAGTATAATTTTTCCTGCGTCAGATTGCTCTAGTTATAGTGAACAATCGCCAACATCTCTTTTTGAGAAATTCTTTGATGAAAAAGTCTGGAAATTGCTCGTAGAGGAAAGTTCCCGACATGCTCTATTTTTAAATCTTCCCGATCCCAAGATTTCTGCCAATGAATTCAGGGTGTTTTTGGGGATTCTTTTGCTAAGTGGCTATAATAATCTTTCATCACAGTGTATGTATTGGGACTCAAAGGAAGATGCTCGCAATGAATTAGTATGTAATGCTATGAGAAAGGATAGTTTCTTGCAAATCAAGAGATTTTTGCATTTCTGCGATAATACGAATTTTTTCTCTCAAGACAAAATGTGGAAACTTCGTCCTTTCATGAACATCTTACAAGAAAACTTTGCCAAAAATTTCCAACCGAAAATGAATATATCGTATGATGAAGTGATGATTGAATATTATGGGAAGCATGGTTGCAAGCAGTTTCTAGGTCCAAAACCAATTGGTTTTGGTTTCAAAACTTGGTGTATGAATACCGTTCAAGGCTACCTTATTAATTTTAATGTATACCAAGGCAAAAATATAAAAGTAAATTCAAACTATAAAGGTAACTTGGGAGAGTGAGCTGCACCATTGGCAATAATGATTGACAGTCTTCCTGAAATCAAGAAGGAGTTGCCATATCATTTTTACTTTGATAATTTGTTTACAAGCACAAATTTATTATGCCACCTAAAATAACGAAATTATTGCTGAACGGGGACTATTCGAGGAAACAGAATTGAATAAAGCTGCCCTCTTTCAAACTCAAAAGATTTTAAGAAAAATGCTCGTGGAGAATTTGAATAACAATGTGGAGAATTTGGATAACAATGTTGTGACAGTTGCTTCAAATGTTCACGGCATTACCCCTGTTGCGAACGCCCACCGTTACTTACGTGTTGCGGGCAAAGTGATAGATGTCACACAACCTAACATCATTTCTAAGTACAATAAGTACATGGGCAGGACTAATCTCATGGACCAAAATATTAATGCTTATCGCATTGGTATAAGAGGGAAGAAATGGTGGTGGCCAATCTTTACATCGATTGTTGATACAGCTGTCCAAAATGCTTGGATTTTATACAAAAACTGTAATAAATCGATGAGATAAATAGAATTCAAACGCTCCATTGTGCACAATTTTTCGAAAAAATATGGTTCTCAACCAGGAGTAGGTGGCGGCCCCAAGATTTCACAGGAGAGTAGCGTAAACACTCGAGTATCTGATTCCATCAGGCTGGATCCAGGTTGCATCTTGTCAAATACATCTCTAATAACAAAAGAAGGAGATGTGCAGGTATCAATCGCTCATCAATAACGAGAACCGAATGTCCAAAGTGTTCCGTGGGTTTGTGCATAAATTGCTTTGAAGAGTTTCATAATACCGAATTTTTTATCCGATCAGCCTATCGTTGCATATATGCAACATATGTTTTTCGCTTTTTATTCCAAGAATTCTCATTAAATATTAGTCTTTGATCAGAATTATTATTCCCCTTTGCTATTTTTATTCATATTATAGTAAATATTGAAAATTAAGAAATAAAAATACTTAGGCTTTAATGGGTTATTAACTATAAATAGGCATCTTTCCAATTGTAATTCGGTTAAATAAATTTACAGCTAAGATGACTATGTTAAAAGAAATATTGTTGAATGCTCGTTTATTAATTCCTCCCCTAATTTCAATAAATCCCCTGGGCTCTTTAAACTCGTGAAACACTCCGTAGGAACCTCGTTTACAAAGAAGATTCTGTTGATGTTCATTCTTTTGTATACCTTGTTAAAAATAAATTATTATAATCATCCAAAAATAGATGGATCAAGTTCACAATATGTTTCAATCTTATTATAAAATAATTTTATGTAGATGTCATTATCCAATGATAGGAACGTGATATTTCGTTGGGTTCCGCATTATTTGTTACCAAATTAACGTCGGAAACAGTCAATCTTTGACATTCTCAAAGAAATATTAAAACATTTTTTTAGGCTTAGTATTGGCTTGCGGCAATCCTTTTAGAGAGAATGATCTTTGGGACAAAAATTATATTTATTGCATCAATTTTAAGTTAAGACTAAATTCTCGATCAGAAGTACGTTCATACTTTAAATATTAACGTTTATGATTTGATTAATATTGTTGCTATTAATTCACTTGAATTTTTTGGCTTTAATGTTTCAGATTTTACTGACTTAACTCCACAACCATGAAAGCTTTCTAGTCCTCTGATTTGCTTAAAGCACCAAATATGACCTTCTTTAAAATTATACTTGAAACGTGACTTTAAGTATCAAGACCCTTATTTTATTAGGGACTTATTTCGGGAGTCATAGGAGCTTCTTTCTCACAGCCAAAATGGCCATTTAGTCTAGGGGGTTTTCCCCAACAAACCCATTCTCTTACCCAGTTCTAAACTGCTGTCCTTTCTATTTATACGATGCTGAATTAATTTGTGGGTCTTATTTTTTTAATAAATTAGTTATATCCAGTGTGGCAGAGACCTGGTTCTTTGATCAACCAAACATTTTATCACACCAACACATGTTCCAATTGGTAGTCGTTTCTCCGTATTCCGGGAGTTTTGCGGCAAGGTCAGGTGGCGTGGACTCAATTACTGCTTCCTTTCTTTTTTCCCATCATTCAACTAAGCCACTTAAATATATTCATGTCTCCTTAGCCATAAGACCTCTCTAAATTACGGTTGTTAACGAGAGTCTGGTTATCGAAAAAACATCTTTGAGCACAGGCTAAATTTGTTAATCAGGACTTTGGTACCACCAGTCATCACCCTTTTCTATCATCGGTATCTAAACATCCTTCGATATTCTCCATCATATATATATATATATATATATATATATATATATACAAGAATATTAGACATAATAGAACTTTACCCTCCCACCACTTGCCTTGCAATCATCCATAGATTTTTTAAAATCCTTTAGTGTCCTCATTTCCATTTCTTAGTCTAACAAATTCTTCCGCCTCGACCTTAAACTCTACTATTTCCTTATCGTGTTCTTCTTCTCTCTTCTCTTTGCAACAACACTCGCTTCCTCTTTGCCCCGTAATCATGTGGTCACGGGCATTCTACTATTGACATGATAACAAAAGCATTCCACACCTACTATTTAGGATTCTTATGTCTATCTTTAAAGGCACGTACATCACATTCCATTTATTAGTCAGCCAAATCTTTTTTCGTTCTTCTTCGCCAATCTTTTTGCATTCTTCTTCGCAAAAGTGAATGCTAAAATTTTTGTTTTGGGCTTCTCCCCCACAGCGAGTGGCTTAGCCTCACACATCCCCACTTAAAACTGTTAGTGAGACATTTTATGAGAAAGTTGGGTTAAACATATTGAAAAATGGACAAAACTTCATGGAAATGAGGAGCCGCGCGAGCGAGGAAGCAATTGGGTTATGGATCTTCAAAATTAACACTTTTTTTAATATATTGCAATGATTAAGAGCCCGTGAATTAGGACTGTTGAAGTATTACTTCTGCTTATAGAACTTGCTATTTGTTACTTTCTCATATGCTTGTAACCTTATTCCTCTCAATCTACTCCTGCCGCCTTCTAAGGAAGTAACATTCCCTATTTAAATCAGAGAACTTACTATTCTAACTCTCTATAGTCAGTTTTGGGTGATCTTTTGCCTTACTTTCTTAGGATAATTAACAAGTACCACTCCTCTAATGTGGTATGGCTACCCTCATTTACCTCTCGGCCACTAGTACCTTCTGCACGTCTCCTATAGAGAAGCTGCTTGTCAACGCAGGGAGAGGCCACGCGGTCTACACCGCACATACTACGTTATGCGAAGAAGGCCGCGGATTTCTGGCCTACACCTATCGCTATCTGCTCCAATTCCTTTCGAATCGATGAAGAGACACTCATCATGTCTTAACCCTTTCAGGTCTAAGGCTGAAAACACCTCCAAGAACTAGATGCAACTCTTGGAGTAGTTGCGGCCATGGTGAAGTTTAATTCTCTACCATGCGAGATACCACATTTAAAAGTTAGTTGCCACGCTTCTTCCACCAACCTTTCACATAGGCGGGAGTATTGCGTTCTTATTTGTTAAAACAAGAATCTTGTCACACCGGCGCCGTATCGTGGTACAATGATCACTCAAATTCTAAAATAGGAGTTGGTTTCATGATACTTCCCCTTGATTAAAGACGGATCGGCTTTACCTGCTAAAGGGTCAATATCATTAACGAACTTTTTGAAATAAACTGCTGGGTACAAGGAATATGCCTCGTACCCGGTTTGGTGACGCTTCTCTAGTCCATAGCAATACACGAAGCTCAATAATTACTCTACTCTTGCGTCAACGAGTTCAACATATCCTCCGGGTGAAAGTATCTGTAACACCAGGGCTGCTGCGAGTTGGGAGTGCATCGATATTATCTTATGTTGCGTGGCCAGGCTGTCTGCGCATATTAAATAACAGGGCCGGGTTTCGATTTTCCCAGGCCTTTGCGCTACATTGCAAATCAGATGAGAGACTGCCTAGGAATTAAAATTTGCCTGTCATCACTCCATATCTCTTTCCGTTGGCATGCTTCAATAGTCTTAAGTCATTTTATGCCTACACCGGATCGGACAAACTCGTGAGACGTAGCCCTTATAGAGGCAACTTGAAACTGCATAATTGAGTCAATACTTATGCTACTTACCACTTCTTCATCCTACCAGGACTGTTCCCTGCCGCACTTGGACTGAGCATTAATTTCACTATGATTTCCTTGTTAGTTTTGTAAAATATTGAGTTTGTGCACTCAACACAAATGAAAAGTGACGCTTATAGATAATAAAATTAATAAAGTGTCATAAATCACAGAGAGAGAGAAAGAGACATATGAAGATACGCACCGCCTCGTCCTTCAATAGAGAGAGAAAAAGAGAGACGACAGATACCTGGGCGATCCTTTTCGTCTGTGCTAATGGAGAGTCCATCCTCCCTGCTTCGTCAGTATCCGCCATCCTTCCTGCCCCGTTAGTGTCCGCTATCTTCTCTGTCCCGTCAGTATCTGCCCTCCTCCCTGCCCCGGCAGTATCAGCCATCCTCCCTGCCCCGTCAGTATCCGCCATCCTCCCTGTCCCGTCAGTATCCGTTATCTTCCCTGCCCCGGCAGTATCCCTCATCCTCCCTGCCCCATCAGTATCCGACATCCTCCCTGCCCCGTCACTAACCACAGTCCTCCCTGCCCCGTCACTAACCACAGTCCTCCCTGCCCCGTCAGTATCCGCCATCCTCCTTGCCCAATCAGTATCCTCTGTCAGCCTTCGTGGGTACCCGCTATTCGCACCCCGTTGGACTCTGCACAATTCTCGCAGAATATATCAAACTTCAGCTATTTTCGTTAATTCTCGTGAGTGTGTAGGGGTGCGAAGATGTATCAGAGAGAAAATTCCTTCCAACGCGAGAATATAAATAGTCCATTTAATTACCAACTCAGAACTGACTCACCGTAGCGTGATGTCTAGAGTGCTGGCATTTGGATCCAAAGTCCCACGATCGAAACTCCTAAGTCCACAAAATTTTATGAAGAAATCTCCAGAAGAAAACGGAATTCAAGGAAAACGCTTCAAGGACTAACTAATCAAGAATGGCCAAGAAATCGATTCAAGACAAAACGAAAGTGAAGGAAACCGGAAAGAAAACGCTTCGAGGGCTAACTCATCAAAAATCCAAGAAATCATCAAGAAGCAAGAAGAACTCATCCCATCATCAAGAAGCAAGAAGAAATCATCACGTCAACTTAATTGGAAGATGCACCAAGAAAGGAAGGATCCGAAGATCAAGAATTAACCCAGCTAACTTAAAGGAAGAAGGAATCTTCGCCAACAAGAATACCAAGAGTTAGATAAATGGAAGACAAATGTTTCAAGGGGCAACATAAGTTAAGAAAGTAGTATATAGATTCGACGATAAAAGATGAAGAATAATATTGATAATTATACCATTATAATAAGGATATGCCGCCCCCCATATGTCTACCACGACACGTTTCCTCCGCTCCTTGAACGCAGGCGCGCTCAATCTCGATTCCTGTTACTAGAAAGCAAGATTTATGTGTACCCCCCCCTCTCTCCCCCATAATAGTTATTATCCCGAGACTTGTTTTAACTTTGCGCCAAGGCAAGGATTACTCCCTCTAACCAAATCTTCGAGTTAACAGTAACGTGCAACACTCCTGTGCAAAAGTTTTCTCTGACCGCCTCCATCCTTCTCCCCAGTATAATCCTCATCGTCGGCTTCATCTACGCTCTAGGTCATTCGAGCGTCCCTCTGTTCATATTGTCCGTTTGTTTGTACGGTGACCGCCCTCACCAAGTCTCCCTCACCCTGTTAGCCACTGCAATCCATGTAAATCTAGTGTGTGTATAGCTCATGTTAAAACTCTTTATAACCTTTTAAAATAATATTGATCTACATATTAGTAAATTATTTTTGTACCCGTTTTTCTGTTATCCCGGAACTCCCAAAAAGTCGACTACTGGACAACAAACTCTCGGTTAATTTGCACTCTACTTGTATTGTAAACTTCCCACATACTCGTAAAACAGAAAGGGGGAACTTGACATCAATTTACGACATCTATATTAAACTGGTGTAAGATGCGTAGGGTTAACCCACGACATCTATATTAATCCGGTGTAAGGTTTCGGGGTTAACCTACGACATAAATCAATAAAATAAATCAATAGGTTAAGTAAATAAAAGTGACAAATGTTCAATTTTCGATATCTATGATTAATCGCTGTTCTTTCGCAGTTGTAGAAGAGTTAATGGAAAATATTAAATAGAAAATCTCATTTCAATTGCGAAAATATCTTAATTTCTATTAAGAAATTTTCATATTTCTATTGAGAAAATCTGTTATTTCTATTAAGAATTATCTTATTTAACTATATTGAAATAATTTCAAAATTCTCTTTTTTTTTTCTCTATGGAGCACTCGCTACTATATTGGATAACGGCATGGATAACTGATCGTAGGTACATGGTTCGATTCCCCAAAAGAGAAGATAAAAAGAAAATTCGGTGCTCTTTCACCCCACTCCCTCTTCCCTCTTTAGAGAGGCAGGCATCCCCTATGGCACATGGGCATGCCATATGTTTGGGGTTTATAAGTTATTTGTTTTTTGTTTTTATTTCTTGTTATTAGTTTTGTTTATCAGCTTCTTTTTTTTTTACTTTTAAATAGACAGCACCCAAAATGGCTTTAAATTTATTTTAAATCTGCGTAACGCAAAGTAAGGAACTCCGTGGGTATTTTTGGTGATGTTGATGGTCACCGACTTGCCCTGAAAGAAAATGGCATCGTTTTACGCCTGTAAATGGAGCCCAAGCAGAAGGTTCAAATTCTCATGAAACCAATCGTATGAGAGGCACTTCAATGCGGTGATTTTTAACGACCCGGCGGTGAAGGGAGTTTCAAGGTAAAGCGAAAATTAGTTTGGAGTGAAAATGAACTATAAGCTATAGGAAGAGGAAATCGATCTTAGAAGAATAGTATCAATGTCTTTCTCTTCATAAAAAAGAGGCCAGTATTCATAATACATAACTAAGGAATTATTTAAATCAACCTGCTATTACCTTTATGATTGCTGAACATTTAGCTTGAAAAATCTTCGTTTGAAAGAAGAAAACTCATAAATTTCTCTAGGATAACAACCGTTATTAATTTTAAATTCACAAATGGGCAAGTAATGCTACAAACATTTACTTTATTTGCATGAAACATATCCCAGTACTGAAATAACATATTCTTGTAATCATAGATCATTACAAAACGATTGCATCAGTAAAAAAGGTATTTAAACAAATTTCATAAAGTTTTGCTTTGATTCGTTATTAGACATCAGCGGCAGACTTGCTTCTGATATACAACTCTCGTTTTTCATTTACATACTCCCTCCCTGTCCCTCTGTGACTTATTTTATACACCTCTCTATTGAATGAACTTAACAGAGCCACTGTGGGGCTTGCATATTCTTGTCAAGGAACATTTTCACTTCCGCTGTAGTCAGCTTAAATGTCAAAGAGGTTCGAACACCTCTTGAGAACGGTCCCTCACTTCCATCAGGGAAGAAGCACCGGGGTTGATTGACATTGTCTTCCAGGGACGTAGTGAAAGATCTTAAATTGTGAGATCTTCTCCATCACTCATGTCAACAATCTTTTAGACAACAACTTTTTTTCTGCTCACTTTCATCTGAGTAAAAGAGTGTCTGCATTATTATATCGATGTACAAATGCCCTGCTACGTGTTTGATGTTGGCAAAACAGCACACACTACAGCATTTTTCGGCAGCTTAAGTGATCGAGGCTGAAACAAGATGTGGGGCAGGCTTTCCATACAATAATATCATACTTTGATGTTAAACAAACAGTCTGAAGTCGTTGACGGTTCTGCCTCTAAGATAATGTTTTGAAACCCCTAGGTGAGAAAGCCTGTTTGTTCTTGTTAACCACCTAGAATGGCTCACTGTCCAATTTCAAGAAGAGCTATATCTGTTGGAAACTCTCCTGTCCTTATGGCCTATATGATCCTATACCCGTACACTTGATCAGTACGGGTATCTTGACAAAATTACCTGTCCCCTTGTTAGAAAGTTCTTCCCAACCAGTGGTGTGAACAAGTGTCGCAGGCGTAACTCGTTAATCTGGGGAACAGAAGCCAACCAGACGAGTCTACGGCCAAGTTAGACTCTAATCCAATGCATGAAACTACCCTTCCAACGAGGTTAACCTTGTTTAGGATCAACTCCAATAGACTGCAGGAATTTATTCATGTCCTTCTTCATAAAATCTACAAGATTATCATCAATTCAGTATCTTCAGCTTGTTATTTTACTCATTGAGCCTTTTTTAGGAGTGAAGTGGTAGAAATATTTTCCCCTTAGCTCATTATATACAGAAACATTCTATTCTTTCATCATGCTGGGGAACTTGCCCTTTGAATTATCTACTATCACCATCATCTTAGTTGTATCTTAACGGCCATCATGGCAATAAAATCAGTTTTCCCCTCCTTAAAAGGTTCATCAAAATCCTAATCCAGGGATATCATCACTATTTATTTGGCCCTATTGACTTTAATGTCAACAAATATATGTCTCTAGTCCTCTTTACTGATCTAGCCTGTATCCATAAAAGGCCGCACTGGTAATAGTAACTGCGGCACGCAAGCCAAGACTATATCTGATGCTATGCATAGAAACATTAGTTATTTCTAACGAGGTGAACTGTGGCTTTTTTGGAAGTTAAAGATGTTCTTGGGATTTTCAATGTCACTTCATAACTTCAATCATTTCCATCTTGAACATCAGCTATTTGTACTAAATTTTCATCAGTAGAAAAATAATTTCATTTAAGGCATTAAATTATTGGCCTGCTTCCTTGTCTGCCTATATACATCAACTCATATTCTTTCACCCTTTTACGCTCGTGCTTTATGAGTTAGTTATTTTGTCGGGTCGATTTCGTAAGATAATTTGATAGGGTCCAATAGAGTCAAACGTTTGTCTCGAACCTTAAATGAAAGTGAGTTCTTTTAAAAGGATTTTCATTTGTGTAGGTCATGTAAAATTATTGGATTTTGTTTAACATTGTGACTCGTGAATAAACAACGGGCGCTACAAAAGAACTGTTCTTTTGTTCTCAGTTTTCAAGCACTTTATGGGAAACGTCTTCTGCAATACGGGTTTATGGGTAGTTTATCACACCATCATTACTTTATTTCCGAACGTCACGCAGAGTTGGGAGTTCAGGACCCAACAACTCTGACCATTTCCAATTAAAATACTTTTACGTGAAATTTTTTTTGTTTTGGTTTTTGTAGGAGCCCATCTAGCGACTACCAACTTAAGCATAAGTTGCCGTACTCACGACAGCCTAATACTAAGCTACTTTAAAATAAGAATATGCAAAAAACAACAACAACTACAATGAAATAGAAGAGGGCAGGAAGCAAGCACTGGCTTCGGGGGTTACTCCGCCTCCCGATCGGCGCAGGCACGAGCGACCTACAAAGAAAACAACAAAAAACCTGGTTAAATAAAGGGGAGAAGGCCGCCCCCCCCCCAAAGTCGGTAAGTCCTTCAGTCAATGAGCACGAACTAATCCCGCATAAAAGGGATAGGCGATACCAATCGCGCCCATCCAGGTACCGGGACAGCTAACGTGCCCAGAGATGGCCAAGGCTGCGACATTTAAGAAAAATGTGCCGAACAGTCTGGGGGACAACGCAGTCTTTTCAGCGTAGGGCGTTCGTGAGCGCTCCATCAAATGCCGGTGCGTCCCGCGAGTGTGTCAAATTCGGAGACGAAAGAAGGCATCCTAAAGCCTTCGAAGCTTGGGGGTTAGGTCCATGGGAACAGTCGCGGCGCAATGGCACGCAACTTTAAGTTCCCTTAAACCGTCTCCCATCCTATTTGTCAATCATCCCGGAGAGCTGCCAGTATTCTTGCCATGTAGTTGGTGTGAGGAAGAGCGAAACGTTGGTCCGGTCACTGAGTTCTCGCCGACTCTTTGGCGCCCTCATCGTTGCGCTCATCCCCCGCAATTCCTACATGTGCAGGAACTCAGCAGAAGATAATCTCGACATCCACCCGGCTCACTAAAACCGGAGCATCACAGATATCACGAACCCTAGGGGGCGGGGATTACAATGCCCCGAGATCACTCAAGGGTTTTTCTGAGTCGCTCTAAATCATGATCCGGTCTCCGAAACGGGCAAGTCGCGTATTTGCCCGTACCGAATGGTGTATTGTCACCAACGTTAGCCGTGAAGACAGACGCAGAGCCCAGTAAAGACCCGCTGACTTCAAACAGAAGATATACGACACTGAAAACAACCCCCTCTACGAACTTGGAGACATCTGTATACACTAGCACGGTTGCAGCGTGACACGAGATGTGCTCCAAAAAAAACGAACGCAATACTTCAAGCGCTGTATAAGCTTTGGGAGCAGATGCGGTGCGACAAGTAGCTAACGGTGGTGCCGTCCAGGGTGGTTTCCTGGGCAAAGGCAGGGCCGCCAACTGCCGAGGGCTATACCTAGCTCTCGAAGGAGTTTCCAATTCCTAAACCCAAAGGTCTTAGGGTATGAGTTGCGTCTCTCGGCGGCATAGGCACCGTCGGGATCAGCTGTGGATGCTTTGAGAGCCATTGGCGAAAAAGGGAGCTGCTGCACTCGCGAATACAAGTGAGTACTGCACTGTGCACGTTGCATAGATAGTGGCATCTCTCCAGCATCGACAAGCAGGCGCTCAATAGGGCAAGTGCGGAAGGCACAGGTTGCCTAGCAAAGGCCGGTGTGGTCGATCGATTTCACCATCCGCAATAGCGTTTGGCTATGGATGCATAAAACTCACATCCGTAGTCACGCAACGAAGAATATCCATGGTGCGGGTACAAGAGATCCTAAGGATACAAATATGAGCCTCCCAGGTAAGGCATCAGCCAAATACAAGACCAATGAAACTGTGCGATTCAACCACTTCCATGCGTACTCCATTAAGAAATTCAGTCATTTCCTGAAATGCAGGCCATTGCGCCCACGCCAGGCACCACCTAGGTGGTCTCTCAGGGAAAGTGATCAATAGCATGGAGTTCATCGACCATCCATCAATTAAATAGAGTCTGTGGATCCGGGGATGATAGATATAGATCAAGGCAATACACTGAAACGGTTCTCGGTCAGTGATGCGTAAATTTATCCACATTTAGGATACCCATCTCAAGCTCATCGTTCAGATTGGCATGGACTTGTCCTCTGGGATTTATTGAGTAGTTTCTCCAGGGAGGATGTCTGACATTCAGATCTCCAAGCAAGAGAAAGGGCATCGGCAACCGTGCCAAGACGCGGCGGAAGTCCCCCGCGTTGAAATCAGCTGAGGGTGGAATATACGTAAAATTAGCAGTATACCTCCTATCCAGGTGAAGCTGCACAGACACTGCCTGAAAGGAGGTATCTAAAGTGAAAAGAAGAACGGAGACATCATACTAGGTGTAAGGAGAACATCCCCCAGCCCGGCCCCCATCTCGTGGTGGTTGGGTTGCAAAACCCTTATACGATGGCAGGGTGGGCAGGGGGCACTCGCCTAGCATGGTCTCCTGCAGAAAAAAAGCTAAAGGGGAACGGGACAAGACAAGCCTCCGCAACTCCTCACAGTTGGCCTGGAGGCCGTGGCAATTCCATTGAAGGAATATGCCCTCCAGATCTAACTCGGAGAAGACACGGGGGCCCTCTTTGAAGAGAAGACCCTTACGGGAATGGCCGTACGCTTCTCAGAGGCAAAACTCCGGGCACTGTTGGCCGGACGATGCGCTGAAGGCGCTCACGTTTTTGCTGACCTATCGGGGCATGATGGGCTCGCCAGACGAGTTCTTTCCTCTCTCCGCCTTGAAACCTTAGGCGAGCGTTAGGGCATTCGGGGTGGTTGTCAATCTTTTGGAGGATCCACCATCCCTGAGCCACCCCACTCGACACTGGCTGTGAGCCAAGGAGGTGAAGCTCCTAAATTGCTGTCCTCCTTTGGGGGGGGGTAGCTTTAGGAACTCCAGAAGATGGTCTAGCGTCCAACTTCTGGGGCGTTGCCTCCTGTGACTCTAACAACTCTGTAGAGTCGCGTGGCCGTTTTGCCTTACGGGAAACGTTCACGCGGGGGAAAGGGGGGAGCTCTGGTTTTAGCTGAGGCTGAGTGTGAACCCTTTGTGCCACTAGCTTTACTAGGGAAGCGCCCAAGTTGAGTAGGACCCGCAGAAGGGCTCCGAATAGGCCCGAAAACAACCGTGCATGAAGGCCTGGATGGGCCAGGAGCAGAGGGTGTCTTTCTTAGCATTAAGGCATAAGACTTCCTAGGAAGAGCCGAGCGCACCAGGAACAAGTCCTTAGCTACAAGGAATGAGAGAAGATACTGGGCCTGAACGGCTAGGATTTTTTTCTCAAAGAGATATGCACCACAATGCTTTGAGGAAGCGAGGTGCGGCTCTCCGCTATTGACACACTTGGCCACACACGATTTGGACTTATCGTGTGCGGCCTTGGAGCAATTTACACAGACTCCCGGTGACCCCAAGTTTTCATGTCTACATGAGCACTTCGTATGGCTTAAGTAGTGACAGTAATAAAACCTCCGCGGCAGTGGCACAAATGTCTTCACGCGGTAGCGGTACGAACCAGCACGCACAGAGTCAGGGAGTTTGTCACAGTCGAACATGACGAAGAGTGTAGGGGTGGGTCTCGAAGACCCTCCGTTTTCTCATCACACGCTCGACCGCGATTGCCTGGTGGTCGGCCAGCTCTAGTGTGATATCTTCTATGGAGTAGTCCACGAATTCCCTCGCAATAACTACTCCTTTAACAAAGTTCATGGTAGAGTTCGGCGTCACACTCACCGGGATGCCATCAAGTGACCGAAGAGCACTTATCTTGGCCATCTCAGAGGGAACCACCGCATTCGCCAGAAGGCTCTCGTCTGAGAAACGGGTCACCTTCGGCTCTTTACCAATCATACTAGCTAAAATTCTTCTCTGATGGATTATGTTGCCCTTGCCTAACATGCTGCGATCAGTGAAGCAAATAACTGGGAAGCATTTGAAGCCAGCGGGCTCGAAAACGCCGGGTAATCTCTAAATCAGGGGCCCCCAAGGAATCGAGGCTCCGCTCTGCGCACTTTTGGTCTTATTTTGTTATTCCTCGCCCAGGCGAGCATCGGTGCCGGACGTACCGATCTTTGCTTGGTCGCGTTTTTTGTCTTTTTTTTAGTCCTTTTCTTTTTAGGAGAGGAGGGCGTGAAATGGACCCACTTCTCTCCCACCCCAGCAGGATCCATTAGGCCAGATGGGCTAGCCTCTGCAACGTCCTTCGCCGAGATGGTGAATGTTCCAGCGGTCGTAGGGGCACCGGCTGGAAGAGGAGATCCCTCCCCTCGTTGTGCTCTCTTAGCAGCCCGATCATTCTGGCAAGGGCCCCGCACAGGAGCAGACTCGGGCTCGGTGTTTGATGCCGAGCCCGAATCTGCCCTTATGGAAGGCCCCACCTTCTGAGGCTGGGCAGCGTCAGGAAGCATGTCTATCTCAGGGAAGCCACCATTTGCCTTCCCCCCCCCAATGACATCACAGGTTATGTCAGTCTCGTCTATCTTTTTGGGGGGTTATAGGCCTTACTAACTTCAATATTCGGTCCAGTAGGTCTTTAGATGGAAGTGGCCGATGGGTCCTTTCTTCCCTCTCCCCCCTAAGTGGGTTTGCCCTACTGACCCACTTCATCGGGGAGTGGCCGGTTATGGGCTGCCTACTGGCTTTCCTGGCAGTTCCCTGTGAAAGCAAAGGCGGAACTGCTAGATTTGAGCTGGAGTCAAATGGTGACTCTAAGGAAGGGGGTGAGGGAGAGCCCCCTGCACTCACAGTCACTGGAGAGGGGTAAGCCTCCTCTTTGGTTAAAGAGTTATGGAAAATCTTCTGGGAAAACACAGGGGGGGGACCTCCATTTTTTCTGTGAAGCTGCCTGAAGGCGGCTCCGTTGTTCTTAAAAGGGAAATGGGGGGAGATTTGGGTTTTTCTAAGTTTTCATCCATAGACATCGTGACCCTTTTTTTACGGGATGCAAACGATAATCGCCCTTCGCAGTGGCCCGGTCTTCAAAGGGTGAGTAGACGCTTGGCAGAGCCAGGTGACGTCATTTCGGACCACCCCTCCCGCCTGGTGGCCTGGCAGTCCCTCAGCATGGCGGCTCCACCTTGGAAGTGGCGTAAAATGGATAGTGTTTGAAAATAGGAAGGAAGAGGAGGTGAGGCAGATCTGGGTGGGGATAAAGCAGGGTATTAAAAAACCCACCATCCCAAAATGGATCTCAGGGGTGAGAGCTCATTGCCCCCCGTCCCCTTAGCCCTAATCCGGGATAGTTGGCTGAGAAGAAGGTCAGCATCTAGATACCCTGTGAGATTAGAGGGTGACCAGGTAAAGTTGTGGGAGAGGTTGTATGAAAAGCGAGGAAACTGGGGGGAAACACAAGTGTTCTGAAAGAAGGAAAAGAGGCTAAGCTGGGGTTGGACGGAGTGCTGAGTCCCGTCAGTATGGTAGGGCAAAGGGAGTACCCCACATTCACACTAAAGTCTGTTGACAGGAGAAGTACGGAAGGTTCCACTGGAAAGGCAAACTCCGAGGTTTCGAATGTGGTACAGCATTTTAGGGCCTGAAGGGGAAGCCGATGAGTAAATTTGACAGCTATATCAAATTTGGATTGGACGAGAGCTGTGTATAATATCCACAATGTTTGTCGGTCGCTGCCTCACGAAGTGTGTGAGAGAATTTTCTAAATGTCTAGTGCCCGCAGACAGCCCGATCGAAGTCGGCGTAGGTGTAGGAACCATGATATTTTGAATCGAGAGTTCCTTCAAGAAACCGAAACTAGCAGACAAACTCTATATCTTCGCCTTGTACGGAGATAGATGGCGGAACAAGAACCCCTCTGCTTTGGATTTGTTCGTGGAAAAGCGAAATCCCTTAAGTTGTGCTCTTTTGATGCAGCATCGACCGCCAGTTGTAGCCAACGCGCTGCTGATGGAAGGCGAGGTGAGGAACAGTATAGTGCTATATCATCGACAAACAGAGTTGCCGATACACTCTCTGGCGTAGAAGAAATAATAATATTGAGGGCAATTAGAAAACATAAGACACTTAAAACACTACCCTGAGAAACTCCCTCCAATTGGGGTTGCAGGTTAGAGTATGCGTCTCCAACACGTACCTTGAAGGATCGAGATGCTAAAAAACTAAATAAGTGACGGTAAAAGGCCTCTCATCCCCTAGACGTATATCTGATTCAAGATGCCGTATCTCTATGTTGTGTCGTAGGCTTTCTCCATTTTGAAAAATATGGCCAAGACTCGGTGCTTTAACATGAAAGCTTTCCGAACCAATCCCTCGGAACGTACTAGTAGGTCAGGGGTACTATGACCTTCGCGAAACCCACATTGAAATGGAGAGTGAAGGTGGTTGGTTTCTAGTAACCAGTCCAGGTGCTCCAACACCACTTTTTCCAGCAATTTACTCAAAGAGCTGGTGACAGCTATATGCGGTAGTAATCTACGTTTAATCCGTTTTTGCCCGGTTTGACAAAGGGAAGGATGATCCCACTGCTCTATGATAAGGGGTAAAAACCCTTTACCCATATAAGGTTGTACAAATCGAGTAAGAAGAGAGTAGAGTGTGGATGTAGCTGCCGAATCATATAGAAATGGATTTCGTCAAGGCCATGGGAAGTATCTCTGCAAAGGGACAAAGCGCTACGCAGCTCATGGATGCTCAATAGAGCATTATATGGAAGGTTAGATTTTGTTGTGAAGTTAAGAGAATAAACCCTCTTCCTTTGATGTGTATGATAGAAAAGCTTTATCATAACGGCTGACAGTGCTGACGGTACAGAAATGGTCAGCAAAAGCATTGTTGACCGCCAGGCTCTCATTCTACAAGGAACCGTGTAAGTTGAGTGAGTGGGTATGGTGATCAGCATAGTGGCCCCTGATCTTATTAATCCTCTTCCAGCTCTTAGCGCTAGGTGTCATAGATGAAATTGATGAAGGGTTCTTTGGCGGAGCGCACGAGTTCGGTTTTGGTCGATCTTGTTGCATAAAGTTTAGTTCTTTCGGAATCAGGCATGGGCTAACTTTTAGTTTTCGATAGCTGTTGCACACGCTGAGGTCCACCAGGGCACGGTTGGGTGGCCAGCGGCGGGTCATCTCCGTGGGATGGTCTGTGTTACCGCATTCTCGATAGTCGATGTAAAGTATTTTATTGCTGCGTCCACTTCATTGAAGGTCCCCAAAGATGAACTTGTGAAGGACACTTCTTAGAAACCTTCCAAATCTGCATGACTTAAGTCTCACTTAAGGGCATGGTTGTACGAGTGCTAACTTAAATAACCGACAAGACAATAAGGAAGTGGTCACTCCCATGCAGATCGTCAAGAATTGACCATCGAAATTCCTTGAAGCAATCCGAGGAACAAACAGAAAGGTCAACACAACTATAGAGTCCGTCTAGACATGATAAGAGGTAAAGTCGCTAGTGTTTAAAACACAAAGAAAGTCAGATAATAAAAAGGGAATCTAAAACACTCCTTTGACATTTCGAGTGATGTCACTCCAGTATGGGTGACGGGTGTTAAAATCTTCTAGTAATAATTATGGGGAGGGCAACTGGTCTATAAGTTTCAGAAAAACCCTCACGGCAACAGCTTGGTGGGTAGTATGTAGGGAATTAGGAGATACACGGTGGGATGAAGATACCATGATTGACGATCCCCCATGAGATGAGCATCCACCAGGAGCAATAAATTTGAATGGGAGAAAGCCGGGTACCGGCAGAAAGGTCCGTATACCCAGTTTATTCTCCTGAAGACAAAGAACAGCGGGGTGGAATGTCGTCAAAAGAATGTTGAGTTCTTCCCACTTTCGAAGATCGCCTTGACAATTCCATTGTAAAATGGAAGATATTATGTGGGAAGGTTAGATACCACTGTGGATATCTTTTTTTTTTTGTGGCCGATATTGTATTTGAAGTTCGACCCAAAGAGGTTAGGTGACGGAGAGCAGATTTTGAGGAGCCTGCTTTTGCAGGGGGAGAGATCTTACAGGGAGCAGTAACTGAGGCTATTTCCAAGGGTTTGGAAGAACCGATCGAGGCCCTTGATTGTAATTCCTGCTCACAACCTGGTGGAAAAGAAAGGTCGAGAAGGGACTTTTGACCGGTAGATACGGATTCATGGGCAGAGGGTATTTTCGGTGCCTGAGGGGTTGGTCCAACCGCTGCAATTAGTGATGTTGTAGTATAAACTGCTTCCATCGGATCATGGGTAGAAGGGTGAGAGGAACGGACACGCGATCTGAGCGAGGTGTGTGGAGCTGGCTGTATACCTTCCATCGTTTGGATCAGGATAGGGCCTTAGTCCTGTGAAGGGGAGGACGGATGTAAGGGCATAGAATGCTCAGCCATAGGAAGAGAGTCCATTAAAGATTCTCCGGGTTCGGTTGAGTCAGCTCCAGAGGCTGCCCGCTTATTGGTGGTCGATGACCCAGGTGAGGAATCCTTCCTCTCACCACTGGGCTTTGGGTCTCGGTGCTGGGTGGATGAACCTTCACATGTCGATGTTGAGGATTCTTTTAGATAGCGTCTGATGTCTTCAAGTGTCTCACCCTCAGCGTCTTTTCCAGCTAGAGCGACTGGAGAGAGGGGTGCTACATTGGTTATCTCGGGGAGAGCGATGCTTAGACTGCATATCCTGAATTTTACTGCCGCTGCAAGTAGATGGAGGATAAGGTGCTTTAGGCTGGTCGGAACTCGAGTGTGATGGTCGGTTTCATCCAGCATCACGTAAAACGTCAGAGAAGAGCCGGCCAAGTGATGAGGTTTGTGCTTGAGCAAGCTGGCGGGCCTCTCTTATATTTAGATGTAAGGAGTCGCGCAAAGCGAGCACCTCCTTTTCATATAAAAATATAGAGCTGAGTTTTGATGCAGCACTGTGGGTACCTTCGCACAGCGAGGTGTTTTGGTGCAGTCGGGGCCATGTTAGTCAGAGCTACAATTCATGAAGGAGCGGGGGTGCCGACAAACAAGGCCAACATGTCCAAATTGATTGCAGTCGAAGCAGCGGCTGGATAGTTGGATGTAGGGACTTACCGAGACATGAAGGTGCCCAGCTTTAATATACTGCGGCACTTCTTGTCGTTCGAATGTTAAAATCAGTGTGGCAGTTTGGACTCTAGTGGGTACTAAGCTTGCCCTGAAGGCGGATGAGGTCTTAATCCCTTAGTTAGTTTGAACGGACGACACCTTTGACAAAATACAGACGCGGATGGGGCGAGACAGTTACTAAAATCTCAGCTATCGAAAATAGATTTCGCACAAGGTTGTGTTGAGAGTGGGATGACACCTCGACTAAGACATTACCACTACCTCTTGACCCTATCCGGCAGAATTCACCACAGCGGGATCAAAAGATTCATTGAAGTCAAACACAGGGAATTTGGCAAGTGGGGTGTCAGATAATGAACTCATGAAAAGAAAGCAAGGATAATCTAAATCTGAGTATACTTCGTTGAAATAGGGTCTAACGAGTGAGGGAAGGCTGAAAAAGGAGCTAAGGATCGTTTGGCACGGGAACCCGTACGAGAAGGGGAGGATTTTGGTTTATGGCTAGCCATTGCAAAAAAAAAAAACTTCGTTTCTCCCTCAGGACTCCCCATTATGGAGGCCTACAAGGGCAAGGCATTACTGCAACTCTACAATCAGTTACGTTCGGTATGTCCTCTTGGCGAACAGAAATGGATCCACTACACCATATTTAGAAACCCAAGATGCTGCCCGAGTTCTTCTACGCACGGAGAAAGGAGCCAACGATGGGTTTCTCCTTGATCATTCGGTAGACAAAGGCGGTGGAGATGCCCAACCTCTTCCACCTTCATGAAAGAACAATTCGGAATCAGTCGATAAGACAATCAGAGGTCGAGTATCTATAAGGGCTACTTGGTAGGTGAAGAAAGAGGGCGAAATAAAGGGCAGTGGAAGAACAATGAAATAGGGGAGAAAAGAGAGAGGGCTATGTTAAAAGTCTTGTTGTCAGCACTATGGGACCCCTAAGGGGCCCAGGGCTGACACCCTTCGCTACGAGAAGGACAGAGCTTCTCTGGGAACAATCCCTGAAGAAAATATCCCAGAGAGGTAGGGGGAACGTATGATTATGTTTTAGAAAATGAATGTATCTTAATTCATTTGAACTCTATATTTCTTACCGTTGCTTTCCCTTTATTCGTTTTAACTCTCCTTTTTTAGTCCCTTTAGATTGATTTACAATCTAGGTACATTAGCATCCTAGAAAAAGGACAAAACGTATTTGATTCATGGTTAAAATGCCTTTTCAAAATACATATAAATCACAATACTCGACTCACTTATCTCATGATGAATATGCTATTATGAAGGATATTTTTCCTTATATCGGATTTTGTGTGCGAGAAGGGAGTGACATAGTGATTTCCGTGTGATATATAGGGCAACTGAAATGGAGTGAACGCTGATCGAAGTGAGACGGCTTCAGCCAGGGCAGAATATATGCCTAGGTTTAAAGTAACTGAATCTCTATGGCCGTAACGAGATATCAGTTGCTATGTTTATTCGTCAGCTTTTGATGATTCAGTTTTACTGCCGGATTTTATTTAGAAAAGAGACAAGCGAAGAAAAGGCGAATTTATATGAACATAAACTTATAGTCAACATTCATCCTTTACATATTTTATCACTGTTTTGACTTTTATATGAATGTAAATTTGTTCTTCATTTTGTTATGGTAAAAGTTCAGTATGTAAAAATATGCCATTCTGACCCCAAAACTCTATCTAAGTGTGTGTATATATATATATATATATATATATATATATATATATATATATATATTTTATCTACATGAATTCGGACATTAGTGTCCTGAATTAAAATACCATTAACCTAATAACTAATTGTAACTATATGTAGCCATGGGAAAATTTAATGTGATGACTAAAGCAACACCCATATTTAGAGGGTGGATAAATTCAACTAAGCCGCTTTATCTATCCTTCTACCTTCTTACATAACCATCTCATCTCAGCCAGCATACTCCCAACTCCTTGATTATGCCAACCGAAGTCTAAGCACCTGGTCATATCAGAGACTCATTTCCATACCAATATTGCTCCCAGCCATAAATTCCAGTGCGCGATTTCATTCAAGCACATGTCTTTTAAATTTCCTCAGCGAATTTTTTTACGGAAATGATTATCATCGTCTTTAAACACTTTAGTGCTGTTAAATTGATCACAATTTCCTCTCTTAAATATAGTAGAGATCAAAACAAAATTTCCACGAAAAATATTAAAAAGCTATTCTACAACAGTTTTTCATAGACGCTTAAAAATCTTTAACGAGATATATACTTTTGGCGCAGTTTCGGAGTCTAGAATCACTGGACAAAAAGATTTGAAAGGCTTGTAGAATGTAAAGCCTGGCCGGTTATCTCTCGTACCATTCCAAATTTATATGCATAATAGGACCGTTTGCCAGCTGCATCAAACTCAATTATTAAGTTTTCGAGCAATTATGTTTCGTGCATAATATGTAGAAGTGTATCCTAACCGCATCAAAATCGAGCTCATTTATGCATTTGTCGAGCATACACTTTTCCGGCATAGTAGAAGCGTTGCTCAACCACGTTACACTTTTTTATACATTTGTCGATAAATCACATTTTCGGTAAAAATAAGATTCCATCAACAAATACTTGCTTTTGAAAACCGCTATATTATAAAAAGTTCAACTTTACACTCATCGGGGAACAACGACACATCATAAGTCAACAGCTTGTTTTACATATTTTTTTAACTTTGATTACCAACTTTGAATGTCAGAATTAAGAGATTATTACATTAAAATAAATACTCGACAGAGTAAAATGTAAAAATAACTCATAAAATAATTTTACCATGCTTACATTAAAAACTATGGACATATCCAGTGTATATAAAATATATCTCTACATAGCCGTGTATAAATATTCAATTGATGTATAAGAGCATTTTTTCCCGCGAGTTAATGTGAACAAACGTGTTTCTTGAATTTGGCACATATAAAAACCTATATTGAGAAAAATGGGAATATTAATAGCCACTGTAAGAAGGATACTTCCCTCTACACTCAAAGCAATTTTATTTAGAAAATTAAATGAGCATGATTTCAGGGTCATTTTTCTGTTTTTTTTAATTATGAAATAAAGTATTTTTTAATTATTTTAAAGAAAAAGAACGTTTTCTTTTACAAAACATTTATTTATAGAACAGAAAACCTTAAACTAAATGAGTTGTTCTTAAACACTCTGGTATCTTCATTCGCGCTGATTCTTTCTACCCCATTTCTCTTCACTTATGTTCAGATTGTAGATATTCTTTTGACAGAATTCCAAAATTAAATCATTGTTCCTTTTATTACACATTTGAATTGAAGCACTATTTTTTTGTTAATTAATAAAAAATAAAGACACTAGTGCTGCTTTTTAATTATGAGCGAACTATTTACCTTCCGTTATATTCTCGTACAAGAGATCTGACACTCGTAAGTTGATAGCAAGAGAGAAAATGCTAAAGAAACTTTTACTTTTAAATACAGGGTTAGTTTATACACATCTCCTCTTAACTTTTAGCTGTACAATGACCATTTAAGTCACCTACGTTGCTTTTATACAAAGAAAATGCAGAGAAAGCAACAAAAATAATATCGTTCAAATGAAAAGGGGAAGAAAAATATACTTTAATTCTCTTGGACGCGAGACCAGCAGATTATAGGAGATAAAGCGTTATCCAGTGAAAAAATTAGTTAATGTTTTTATGAATTATTTTAAATACGAATTATTTTATAAAGTATGTTATATAAAACTCCTCAGCTATAAAGATGATTTATTTCTAGTGTGGTTGAAATAAGAAATTACTAAATTCACTAAATATATAAAAAAAATTTAAATTATCGCACCTTCCCGTTTCTAGACACCCTCGGTCATCGCAAACTTATTACTAATTTCCTCCTATTTTTTTATATCGAGCAAACATTACTTTTTATTCCTCTCATTATAATACATAAAAAGAATTAGTCTCTTCTATGTTCATAGGGAATATAAAATTTTAGATAATTACCAATTCCTCGATGAAGATATTCGTAAAATCGAAGGAATTTTGGCACCCTTATCATTCTCAACCGATTTAATAAACGGCCCTCATCTTAAAACGAAAAAAAATACTGGCGCTCCAAAAATAAAACAAATTCAAATCTCAATATTGCCAACTACCGCTACATTACCTTACCTTACAACCCCAACTATTAGTTCCCGGCACACTAAAAAATTAACGCAATGGGTTTTTAAAAAAAAAACCTCCTACTCACAGATTACCTAATGTGTCTATCAAATACCTTGCAACAATCGCACAACTTAGACAAGTGCCTATAAGAATACATATATAACATACGCAACGGAAACTCTTTCAATGCCCTTTCAAATCACATCTATAAAAAACAAACTATCAATCTGCCCTCAGAACCTTAAACCTTAGTCCTTCCCTGGACAGGATCAAGAATATGTGTATATTTTTCTTCCCTCTTTCATTTTAATAATAATATTATTACTATTCCCTTCCTTTTTCATTGGATTTGCATTAAAACAACGTGCCTGATTCAGTTCATTTTACAGATGAAAAATCAGGCGATATTTCTCGCAACTAATCAAGTAGTTTGAAAGACAATAATGATTTTTCACATTGCTTGTTCCCCCTTGATTTGTTAGCGTCAAAATATTCTCAACAGATTAAATTTATATTACTAGAAATGAAATGGACCTGTTTCACAAGAGCAAAGTACATAAGTAGTGTTAAGCGGGATACGTTGCCACCGGGGGATTCCGAGAGTATGCTCAGTTACGATTCGACCAATGCAGTGACTGCATCGAATGAACATTTCGCAAATGCCATTACAAGGTAAGATGAAATAAATTAGCTACACTCCTCGACGCAATTGTTTTTGTTGGTGGCAGTAATGGTTCAAATATGAAATGTCTTAATATAAAGAATAAGAAAATATCAGAATCGCCATATCCCCATTAAGTCTATTCAATTGACTTTGATCAATTATGAAGAGAACTAGCAAAACCTTTTTTAACATTTATGAAAAATAAATTAATGAAGGAATAGCTCCAAAGTATTCCTTCGTAAATCAGCAGGTCATGGCGAGAGTCTATTATTAGAGCTCAAACTGGCGAACATTCTTAGCCTCGAAATTTAGCATGGTGATCGGCAGTATCAGTAGTGGCTAATTAATTAATTTGTTTGAAATATTTTTCGAAATCTTCCCTCCCTTGACCAGTATAAACCTATTATATTTTATGTTGATTTTAAGACGGAGTTTGATAATGTTTCGTATAAGAAGCTTTTTCTCAAGGTAAACTTGCATGGTATAAGGAAAAATGAACCTAAATGCATCGCTAAATGAAAAAATTGACTTTGTTAGAAAAAGTTGGTATAATTTAAATTCTTTCGAGTATGTATTTCCGGACAGCATCCGATAGACTGAAGTAAATAGTTAATATGAGTAGCAGAATTCATCATGACAAGGTTGCCGTCAGCATAACGGAACCAGGAAATATCTAGAACCAGAGAATCCTCAAGAAATTATAATTCAAATAGTTCCAGGAAGATATTTTGCAGAGAGGAGAGAGGGGGGAAACCAGAGACTATCCTTCATTTTGCTTAAAATAATTATTAAAAGTAAATAAGTTATGTTTAGTAGAGAGCCTAATGAAATCTATAATTAATTTAAGATTAATCTGGAGAAAGAAGTCTTCAAATTGAGCTATAACTCAATCCTCTTTGGATAAATTCTATCGGGACATTGGCAAAAAAAGAGCAAACATCAAAGGCAAAATTCTTTTCCCTCTAACGTAAATGGTTCTTATTTTCTAAATGAAATCTAAAGAATTTTTTTTCTTGGAACGTGAAATGTTTTCTATAATTTGGAAAAGGATCTGAGCTAACTTAACTTGAACAAAGGTTGAGATCGACTATCTATATTTGAAATAATAGGGAAGAAAAGAACATCAGGCTATGGATCTTAGGAAAACTATATATGTATGGAAAAGTAGGTGAATAGAATGAAAGATTTTGTTGAATTCAAGATAATCCTTGAGAAGAATCCCAAGTTCTTTATTAAAATTAACTTGAGAACGCTTCAGGCGATTAAAGCGAAGTTAGGTGTTATACGTAGTTATCAGAGAGGAGGTGGTTCATTTTTTAAAGAATGCTTCGTTTACATAATCACAACGACATTACCCTTGCCCATTTTTACGACCATAATATCTTGATTCTTTTTAATTTTCAAAATATTTAAGGACGAACAAATTTAAATTTGGCAAGGTATATTTAAAATAAATATTGAAACAAATTACGAAATTGCGTGAAATTATTAATATACGAGGGGCAGTCAATATGTTTTGCAATTCGGATATAAGGAAAAGTGTTTTATTATTTTTCAATATAACTACCCTCGACTTCAATGCACTTGCGCCACTTGTCCCTGAGGCTTCGAATTCCCGACAACCAGAAATCTCTCGACTGCTTTCAATCCACTCCTGAAAGGGAGCTGTACATCTTCATTGTCCCCAAACCGGCGTCCACGCAGTGCAGCCTTAAGCTGGTGGAATAAAAAGTAGTCGCTAGGGCCCAGATATGGACTGTAGGGAGGATCGTTGAGCTCCTGGAATCCGCACTCGAGCAGAGCAGCTTGTGGAGCTCTGGCCTTTTGGATAGGGGCATTGTCGTGGAGGAGCAGGACACCGCCTGTCAACTTGCCACCCCACTTCTGACGGATGCACTTCTTCAACCCAGCCAGTTCCTCGGCGTAATATTAGCCTGTGATTATCCTCCCACGAGGCGCATAGTCCACCATCAACACTCCCTTATAATTCCTGAAGATCGTGGCCATGATCTTCCCGGCTGAGGTTTGGGTGGGGAAATTGATGGGGGCGAAGAGCCCCTGTGCTTCCAGGCCATGTTTTCGAGCTTGGTCTCGGGACCCCAGTGATGGACCCACGTTTCATCACCTGTCACTATGCGTGACTCGAATCCCACCGAGTCTTGGTTGTACAGAAGCAGCAGCTCCTCCGAACCTTGGCGACGTAGAAGTCGATCATGGGGCGTGAGGTTTCTAGGGACCCAACGGACAGAGAGCTTGGTGATGGTCAAATTGTCGTGGATGATGTTGATAACACTTTCATGTGATATTCCAAGTTCTTGCTCGATTTATTCGACCTTCACCCCTAGATTTTCGAGGATCATCCTCTCCACACGGGCCACATTGTCCTCGTTGGTCACGTCTGACGGGCGTCCTGGACGGAGATCATCTTCAAGGGACTCACAACTATGGCGGAACTCCCTATTTCAGCGAGCAATGGTTGCATAGGAAGGGGCGGTGTCGGTCTACGCTGCAACCATGCGTTCATGGATCTCTTTTGCATTCTTCCCTTCCTTGGTCAAAAATTTAAATTTAATCAATGCGCGGTGCTCAACCTTCTCAATTGTTGAAAAATTTTTGACTGACGATCTGCGATCAGCTACTGCTTCTTAAATAGACGAGGAAGGAGCGTGCGGCTGCAGGTCCTGACTTTTTATAACTTGTCTTGACACCCCCACAAACAGCGCAAAACCTATTGACCGCCCCTTGTACTTAGCAAACGCAAAACTAAAACCGTGACCTAATGCCAATTTTCCGAAAATTCTTCAGCTTGATATCACTCAGATTGCCAACAATTTGAACAGTTGGTACTTGAAACTCAATTGCTTTTACGAATTATATGATAAAAATTACTATCCAACTTTCTCAAATTTTTCCCGCCAAAATTCTTGACAATATCATTCATTCTTATAAGATAACGAGAAAATAGGGATCGCAATATAGATTAAAAAATTCTAGGCCTATTAAACTATGTAACAAAATTTCACTTTTCTTGTTTCTGGGTTGAGGTGTTATTTCCTAGATGTTCGTAAGTAGAGTAAATGAATAAAGTTTAATGTATTTCAAACCAAAAACTTTGCTTGGGGAGTAAGCACAGATTTATAAATTTGACCATTTGGAAAATAATTACTTCCATTCCAAAGGGAGCATTGGCTTCAACCTGATCTAATTCCCGTCTTATCTCAATCACACCTATCTTATCTAAGTTCTTTGAGAGGCTCCTTGCTAAACGATTGCCCCTGTATTGTAACAAAATCGGTGTAATACTTAATTCACAATTTGGGTTCTGCAAGAGTTTAGGAACTTGCGATGCACTCCTAGCACTGACCCATGACCTTTAGTCCTTTTTAGAGCGTGGGCATAAGTCACATGTTGTAGCTATTGATTTCAGCTCAGCCTTCGACATTGTTACTCATAAGGCTCTAATTTATAAACTGTAAATTCATGGTATTGTTGGAAGCCTTCTTAATATTTTTAAGAATTTTTGACAAAGAGATCCCAGCGTGGTTCTGTTGATGGGATATATTCCTCTTTGGTGGTAGTGGTCTCAGGCGTTCCACAAGGGAGCGTTCTAGTTCTAATTTTTTTTATAATATTAACCACTGACTTGGGCATTAACCTTGCAAATAAACTGATATTGTATGCGAGTCCATGTAACATGGGAGAAGTTGCAGCATCTCGAAAATATGGATTTAGCAAAGATTACTTCTTGGTGTCAACTTTGGGACATGGAGCTTAATGCTAATAAGGCTCATTCTATTACCATTAGTAGATCCCGTACACTGGATCCAGTTCATCCCAGTTTGTACATATTTGGGGAACTTTTAAGGAAGTAAAGATTTACGTCTTCTTGGAGTAATTCTCGACTCTAAGCTAACTTTTGAGAAGCACTTTCCTTTCTTGTACTTCTTAATTTCACAGAAGACTGGATTACTTAGTAAGTGTAACATAACTATTGCTTGTGACTGGAGAGTTATTAAGTCTTTTATGCATTTATTCTGCTTCATTTTGAGTATTGTGCTCCTATTTGTACGTCTGCTACTAATTGCCATCTCAAGATGTTGGACAGAGCATTGAACTCAATTAAGTTTATATCACTGGCTCTCTTCCGTGATTTGGATCATTGGCGTCTGGTGGGTGCCCTTAGCATTTTTTTCAATGTATTTAATAGTATTCAGCATCCGTTGCACGCAGCTCTGCCTGATTCTTTTAATCCAGTTCACGTGACAAGGTTTGCTCATAATTTTAATGACAGCTATGAATTTTATGACTGTTAGTACGACACAGTCTCCATGGTGTTTCATACCATAGTTAATTAAAACGTGGAATGCTTTACCCAGGGAGATATTAGACTCAATGGATATTTCTTCATTTATGTCCAGTGTGAATGAATTCTTGAAACAGAAGCTTTTTCTTATCTTCTAATATTTCTTATTCATCTGGGTTTACTATTAACCCTTAACCTTTTCATGGATTCCTTTGCTTCTTATCAGTCCCATTTTTCTGTTTTGTGTGGAATCAATTTAGCAGTTATTTTTGCACGCTGGAGGAAGGAGGCTTTGGTAGCTCTTAGAATAATAATAATAATCTTGTTTTGACGTGCTGTCAGCAGATATAACAGAATGTATTTGGAGAATAATTGCAGCCTATTGATACCATTTCTCTTCTTATGTCATTATTATAGAAGTTACATCTGAAATGATAGCAAATCTGTAGATTCCTGGAAAATTCAGAAAATTATACTAAATTCTAGAAATTTCTATTATATCTAGAATGCTTTGAAAGGTTTACTTAAAACAAATAGTAGTTTAGAACTTTTTTTAAAAATTTTAAAAATAATATTTACACTTTTCTACCCTCCTTTAAAAAACAAACCATACAGCCTTTTAAATACTTTAATTATATTCCGAGTAATCTCTGAACCCAAAGAAAATAAAAGAAGAGAGAATTTGAATATCCGTAAGCTGCCACAGGGGTGCAGTTAATTAAGTTGAACGGCTAAAAGCTTTTACCTCAATGATGAAACAATAAACTCTGTGGTCAGGAAGCTGCTAGCAGAGAGTTTCTCGCCTGCATCCTAAAACCCATTAAGACTTTGGTC
This sequence comes from Ceratothoa steindachneri, assembly GCA_963969495.1. Taxonomy (NCBI): domain Eukaryota; kingdom Metazoa; phylum Arthropoda; class Malacostraca; order Isopoda; family Cymothoidae; genus Ceratothoa; species Ceratothoa steindachneri. Next base: position 84,860,005 of record OZ018319.1, on the reverse strand, counting down.
AGGCGACAAACGCTAATCCCTATGGCTGCAAAAAGTGGTTAGACAGTCTTCTGAATCTGCGAACGAGGGAAAACCCCCAAATTGGCAGTCATATAAATACCCTGGGTTTTCGAATAGCAGCAGATTGGGTTTAAGAACCCATCGCCTTCGGTTCAGATCGTTTTTCTGTTTCCCCAAGTCCCTGGTATTTACTTATATCATAGAGGTTGGATCTCACCAGGCAGAATCATCTCTTTTGCGAAGCCTTACTCTGTTCAAAGCATCCTCGAATCTTTTTCGTCCCCGAAGGATGGCCGGGAACCACCACAATCCCCCCCTGCAACGATCTCCAGTTTCCCGTGTGAGATTTCGGGCCGAGCTACGTATGAGTCTCAATTTTTGGAGGTTGCACTTCTCTGGAGCAGAGGTGCCATCGTCTGTCTTTAAAGAGGATCGTGAACTAGTCTTCTGGGCCCCTCCCGCTTCGGCCGAGAGTCACGTCCATTGTCCATCTCCATTTTCCCGCGCCGACTCGCTAAAGGATTTTCCTTCCTCGGGGTGACCCCATTAAGGTAAAACGACCCTTGCTTGTATCTTCCTTAATCGGCCCACTTTCCGAGATGAATATTCCCTCGGTATAACTGATTTATAGTATCCCATTTAAAAGCTGATTAACGAGTAATTAACGTTACTCGATTACCAATTAATCTATATTCTCTCAGAATTGTCCTTATTTACATTACCTATATTTCCTGTATGTATATATATGTTAACTAGTGACATTAAAATAAAATATTTGGTTTTCCCTCTAAATATACCCTAGAACTGCAACTTGGTAAACTCATTAAACGCTATCGTCACCTGTAGTAAATCGCACTCTCATACCTCGTAATCAACGGATTACTCTTACGAAGTGAACGTACTTGTAGGTAGCAAAGGACGCGTACGCACATTAGAGGATATATGTATTTATAACCCTATATATACATATTTCCATGGATTTTATCTCTTTCCTTCCAACCAATAGATGCACATATATATATATATATATATATATATATATATATATATATATATATATATATATGTATATATATATATATATTTATATACACTTCTTGTCTATGGAGGTGACCTATTCCTCGATATATATATATATATATATATATATATATATATAGAGAGAGAGAGGGAGAGAGAGAGAGAGAGAGAGAGTACTTTTTCACTGTCTTAATAAATTCTCCGCAGACATAGCAAAATGCGTCTGTCTAATGTTTACAAACATTTGATACATTGTGTGAACAATGCTAGTAATGGATGTTGCATTAAGACGGATCGAATTTAGCAGTAAATAAAACAGTTTTATTGGTGAAAATTTATTGATTTCACTATTGGATCATGTTATTTAGGTCGTGCAATTATGTGTGAAAAATAATATCGCCTAAATGTCCGCCAAGGCTTTGGCGGCATACCTCCACTCGATAGTCAAAATTTTTGATGACATTTTTGCATAGTTGCTTCTCGATCTCACCAATATGCCTTATTATCTCATTCTTCAGCTGTTGAATTGTTGTTTGCATGTTGGCATAGACATTATTTTTTAGATGACCCCAAAGGAAGAAATCTAAAGGCGTCAAGTCACATGATTGTGGTGGCCAATTGACCTCGCTGTTTCGAGAGATGATACGATCAGGGAACTTCTCATTCAATAAAGCCATTATTGCATTGGCTGTGTGGCATGTGGCGCCGTCCTGTTGAAACCACAAATCTTCGACATCCATAGAATTCAATTCAGGCCATAACAAGTTGGTCATCATGGCATGGTATCGCTCGCCTGTCGTCGTAACAGAATTCCCGGCATCATTTTCGAAGAAATACGGCCCAATGATTCTGCTAGCAAAAAATGCACACCAAACAGTGACCTTTTGTGGATGTAGTGGCTTTTCAACAATCTTCCTGGGATTTTCATCAGCCCAAATGCGACAATTCTGCTTATTAACGAATCCACCAAGATGAAAATGGGCTTCATCACTAAAGATGATTTTTTGCCAAAAATCATCATCGGCTTGTCTTTGCTCGTGCACCCAATTAACGAATGTACGGCGCTTCAAATGGGCAGCAGTCTTTAGTTCTTGTGCCACTTGAATTTTGTAAGCGTAAAAGGACAAATCTCCTGTCAAAATTCGATGTAACGTTGTTGTGGAGAGGTTCAATTCCTGCCCGCGATGACGACTAGAGGTATCTAGATCTTCGGCCACATTCTCGCGCCCTGCAGCAATATTTTTAGCTGATCGGCGTAAACGAGCACGCAATGGCATTTTTATATCTGCCACAGACCCCGTTTGTTTGAATTTACGAAAGATTTTTCCAATTGCACTCTCGGTTGGTCGATTATGTTGACCCCAAAAATCGCGAAGTGCCCGAAATGCGTTTCTATTTGAACGTCCATTTTCGTAATAGTTTTCGATAACTTTAGCACGTTGCCAGAATGTTCTACAAATATTTCACACATAAAAAATTCTCGAATGTTCTAGAATGCTCTTGAGTTTATTTTTCGCCAAATTAGTGTTCGATCTATGTGAAATGTAAGAAAACTGCCATTTCTGTCCAGGTCGCAAAAACCCCCCCAAAATATAAGGAAAATGAGCTATTACTACTGTATTACATTTCTATAACTTTTTAAATTTCCATATATCATCTTTATATAATAAGTGTAAAAAACTTAACCCGTGAAATACTATATATTATTTACTATAACATATATTCAAGCTATTAAACGTTTTCTTCTGAGTAACAGACAACATACGCTTAAACACCTTTGACTGTAAAGTTTTATTTCCCTTTTGGGTAAAGGTAACCTAGGTTAAGAAACGCTGCCCTATGCATAGTTATTTCAATAAAAATATGGACATATGTTTAATTCTCCATTAGATCCTTGATAGAAGTCTGTATCCAATTTTACTTGACTGAGATAATATAAAAATATCATGCCGCATCTAAGAACTACCTACTTCTATAATTTTCTCAAACTGCGCACTTCTGTGGAAAATCATGACAAATTTCATGTTAGATCGACAGAAACTTAATTGCGTCCAGGAATATAACGTTGTTTCCAACAATACTATCTTTTTCCGAAAACCCATTGAAACATTATTTTAAAGGCCCCTTTGTCTCGCCAAGTACGTTTCAGGTGTAGCCCGTCTCTTTAGGAATAGCTCACTGTAATCGTGTTCAGTCCAGTGAATGGTGAAATACACCATTTATTTTTGCAGATCTTCTGTCTGAACTTTAACTATAAATATGTTACCATACTTGCAGCTCCTTTACAATACCTAAGAAGATGGTCAAGTTAGATCAGCTGCTCCTCTCACTGATTTCTCTCTTTTCACTCATTTCACTCTTCTTTTCCTTCCATTGCCTTCGTCGTTCCTTCTCGCTCCACCTCAATAAATTTAGTGCCAGGTAGTTTAAGAAGGGCTCGATCGGGTTTACTTTTCCCTTATGTCCAATTATGCAGCTGAAGATGGATGATCTGCTGCTGATTCACATATATCTTTCGCACATAATATATCTATACATTTCACTGATATGTACTTAGTTCAAAAGCGAAAGGGATCAGATAAAATAATTGACCATGAGTAAAGAATATAGTATTTAGATTAAAATTAAGTGAAATTGAAGAAGCATTCATGCCAAAATGATGAATCATACCTTTTTTTTTTCAAACTACGAAATTACCTAATTCTAAATAAATGCTGGTGTCTTTTGCTCTACCATAATTTACACTGTCATTTCCTTTCCCAAGTTGCAATCATTCTTATTTTGTCCCGCCATATCGTGCCTTTCAACTGAATTATAAAGATCTCTAAAGATAATTATTTCTTTTTTCTCCCTTGGTTGAAAGGACTAATTAGTGGCATTCTAAGAGAATTTCATAACACTGCTCTTCAGCCTAAAGCACCATTTAGTTTAAGATTTGAATGTATCCCCATTGAATTGTAAATGGCCTTGATTGGCTAATCCGCCTTAATCTTCCTATTTTCCATGGCAAATGAATATCCCTTTAGTACCTTATAGCTTAAGTTAAATAGCATATAAAGCCGCCTAAAATAGTGGACACTTGGCTAGTACATAGAGTTCTACCTTTGTATAATGGCTGAAACCGTCTTCCCTTAGCAGCGTATCGCCTTTGATATAGGGTGTTGGGACACGTTAATTTATTCGAGAAACAAAATAAGAGAAGAAAACAATCTCGATTGTTTTCTCACAAGATTGTAAAAAAATGGCTGCTAACAAGTATGGTTCCTTTACAGTATATCTATTATTACAACCAGTCTTTTAATTGTTGCAAAATCTTTCTTTCCCACTACAATTCATCAAGATGTTTCATTGGATGTCTCTTATTAACCAAGACTTATTTGTCATATTTTTCAAAGAATAAAATAAATTGGTATTGGTAGTTTATTCTTATTAACAAACATAAAAGCCACCATAGCAACATTTATCACAGGCCCTCGTACGATTCTCAAAAACTTAAATTGCATCTCTCATTCTTAGCACCCAATTTCACGACGTTAATCACCTTTTATCTATTGTGGAAATATATACTGTTGGAAATCCAAATCCCTTTTGACTTCTATCCGCAGTTTAATCCCTACAGGATCTTCCACATCGGTAGATAGAGTGCTATGGAATATCGAAGCATATTGATTTTGATAATGGAAGCATATTTGCTATACTTTCGTTTATCCAATTACAAGATCTTTGTGAATTCAAAAGGGTTTCACCAACTGACCAAGATACTTCTCGTATACTGCACGAGAACGAAAGCTAACGTTCCCTTCCTCCACACCCAACACCACACTAAGAACTTACGGCACCGACCCACACCTTTAGATGCCTTTTGTAATGGTAAATGGCACTTCTATTCCCCATTCGAACTAGGATAAAATTATTAAACTACATATGAAGGATCCCTGCAGTGGTTGTAGGCGCAAACATTCAAATCTACAGTGTGCCTAGAGTATTTTGAAAGACCTAATATGATGAAATTTGTTTGTAAAAGCCTGTGTCGTTCACAAAAGCTTAAAATAAGATATGATCAGAACAAAATCCCTTCCCGACCAGCATATTTATTTGCTCCTAGAATTTTATGTACTGATAAAAAGAGTAAGATATCATAACTCACTTTACCCTTGAGCGCTCCTCTCTCTGTCTTTGAGACAATGCTTCCGAGATGGAGCAAGTGCTCACAATAACATAGGTTACACACCCACGCAGCTTTCTATCAACAAACACAAATCTCATACTGCCCAGTTCTTAATATTATCGGTAGAAATATAAAATCTTCTCTTTTTCCTTTCCGCCAATAAACTGTACTGTTTTACGATATTTTAATTGGGTTGTCGGTCCTGCATGCCTCTCACTTGTGTGCACCATTATATCTGACAATCATTCGTTGGCCTAGATGTGTTTTCTAATATTACTATAATATTACTGAATATAATTTAATTTTCTGCTGAATAACGAAGTGGTTGGTAAAATATCAAACTATTTTAGTTACCTAAACTCAGCCACCATTTCTTGTATTAAGGGCAGCAGTCTAGATCCAAATGTCGTTCTCAATTCCACTCTTAACGCTCTCTCCTTCACTCCTTTTCTTTGAGGACCACAACTTACAGACCATTAAACAGTCTTTTGTTCTTTTTTAGTTAATTAATTGAATTTGCGCTCTCTCACAAGGAGAGCTACCATTAGACCTTTTCATCCCCTATCTAAGCCCAAGCAGACAAAAATTAAGATTTAGTTTTCTTTACTATTGCTTTTCCAACAATAATTCACTTTTTTCGTGTCTGCTTTATCCCCGCATTAGGACTCATGATAACTATTAATAATAGCACCTAAACAGTGCCCAAGGAAGACTCAGACTCGATTAAGTCTACCTGTAATTTATTTTTTATGAAATATTTATGCTCACCTGTTTCGCTTTATTCCTAATAACAATTTAACCCTAATTTTTCTTGACTTTGCAACTAATTTGACTTTCAAATACAAACCAAATTTCGTCATTCAGGCAAGCTTGGCATCGGAGAGTGTGGAAGATACCTCCACTCTCTTGACTCTGGTTTGCTGAGGTAGCAGCTAACACGGCTGTATTCTTCCCATATCTTTTCCCCTTCTACTGCCCTCATGTGTGTTTTTTCTCTGTTCTTTACATCTAATTCCCGAGTTACGTCGTGCCATAAAATGTTTAACTAACCTCCGTGAGAAGTATTCCTTAGTGGTGTCAAGCCTACCAAGCACCATATAAGACTTGAGCACCTAATGGTCCTCCTAGGGCACTTTTAGCTATACCAAATCCAAGCAAAGTGTATCTATAACCCCATTAATGTGGAATAGTTACCAAAATAAAGTCTATAAAAACAAATCTACCTAATGATTGATGAAGTTTTCACTTCCCCCATTTCTTCTGGTATTGTGACGTTTTCTTTACCATCCTTTATCTCGGAGACGCCAACCCGACCGTCTTTGTCTCCCTCCATACATGTTGTCTTTTATCATTTACACAGATGCAGATTTGGTAGAAGCTGAATCATTAACTCCAAACTGAAGTTCGAATGCGGCGGATATTATTCACTTAGATTGGGACTTGGTGTCGGACTCCTCTGACCTTTGCCCTCACTTTACCTTAGGAAGCTTACTCTATTGGGACCTTCTACACTAGTTCTCCAGTCCTTTCTCTTTAATGCCGTGCACCGAACCCGCAGATGTTCCAACAAACTAAGATGATTACTAGCCAGAATTACACTCACCAACAATGCGCAGTGCTGGTATGCGGCTAGTATAGGAGTGAGTAGCCACTTTTACAGTTCATCGGGTACGTTTGTAGGATGCTCCTAATTTTATGCCAGGCAAGTTTTGCAAAGAACAATACAGCCACACTCCCCAATCAGTCTCTTGAACATCAGGAGTTCTAGCTGGAAAGGTGGAATAAATCTACTCCTGAAAATTTGAAGGCTGACCGAGGAAGAAACGAATGTATTAATAAGGGATCACCATATGTGTTTAGGTCAGGAACTGGACGGGGCAAAACGATTGGGGTACCCCTTCTAATTAATGATAGGTCGCTGAATATAAATGTGCCCTGTGAAACCAAGAAATTGAGGTTCGAGCAAATGAAGGATTGTTTCCGATCTAATTTTCCATATAAACTTATACCGGTAAGATATAACTAAACAACACCTTTGACGAAACTAGAACCAATAGTTCTTTGAGCTCTTACCCCAAGTATTCTATGGACATTCATTTGAAGTCCTTTTCTTCAATAATGGTCAGGCGAGCTTCTTCTAAATATGATATTTTAGAGGACATTTATCTACATTAGATTTGCCACGTACTTGAAGGAAATTGCGAGGATTTATGGATGATAATCTATTGTCTTTCTTCTCTTTAGTTTTATCTTAAGGATACCACATTGAGTGCGTACTCAATGCACTACTCATTAGGAAGGGTACGTATACGTTCTTTCGCAGTTAGGGTATGCACGCTGAAACACTGGGCGAGATTCTTGCGGAACTAGCTGTAGAGTAATTAACTAATATATACCTTTTGCTTTTATTCTTTCACTATGCCCTCCTCATGGACGCGATTACTTTCTCATTCACTCTTTTGCCTAGTAATCATTGGGTAAGTAAATAGCATTTCGAGGAGGATAGGCAATTACTCCGTTACCATCATCACTACAAACCTAGTTTCTATTCCATGAACCTCTGGGCGTTTTCCCTACGAATCACTTTTCTGGAAGATGCAGCAGTATTTTATGGCCTTCAGAGAGAAGCAATATGTAGTTGAGCGCTATAAGCGTCGGCTTTTTCAATTCAGCCTCTCTGAATTCTACCAGATGATAAGCAAATGCCATGTACTTTCTTTATATACCCACGACTAATCATGTTGGCATGCATTGTTTTTTCTCAACTGAATACGAGAACCAGTCTTTGAAAATTGCGGAATCTTGTTAAATCTATAGGCAATAAGTTCATCCAATGGTATGATAACCCAATAAAAACAGACCCTGTGTTTCTGGCAGAATCTTTGTTGCAGCTTTTATTCATCTGGCTCACTCGGAATACGGCTCACCAGCATTACAATTTTGTCGAACTATTGTTGAGGGGCGGCCTCTTGCTTTCGCCTACAGCGTTTAATGGCCTACGTTTGCTGAGCGACTTTCAGTCATTTTCAGTTTTGGATAAACAAGGTCTCCGTTTCGATAATATGCATTTGCCAGGCATGAACACTTATGAAATTGAGGCTTGGCCTTTCACTTAGATTTGTTAAAAAATATGTGTTTGTAGGGTATCTTCTCACATCCCTAGGCATTGGCTACTCTGCTCAGTTTTTGACAAATCCATCAAATGTGACTTAATCCCTCGAGATTTTAAAATTCGAAAGCGAAAAAAATGAATGAATACTATCAAATCAATCGGGAAGGGTGAAAGGTAAATTTACGGGGGAAATGTGACGCAATCTTAACTTCCACTTAACGATCTTAATTCTACTTTGCCACATCCCTTGCACTCACTGGTTGGCGAAGAGAGAAATATTTGTCATGAAGCATCATAGAAAGACTCATTCAACCCTTAAATCATAAAGAACACAATAGAACCGAAGATTTTCCAACTCACAGCCCCATGGTTTCACAGAGGCTGCGAAAGAGGTATATGAAGAATCAATGCCTCAATTTCAATTAGCATGCTCTGGTATTTGCTATGAGTCTCCAAAACGGACGCCGCATTATATCTCGCACCCAAAAGAGGCTTATCAGATTCAAACATTGGATAGGTATCCAGTAACCCTCCTCCCACCTCACATTGTACTTTGAGAATTCTATGTATATACAATGGCACGGTTAAAGTGTGACAAAATGTGTCTAAATGAGAGATTCGATCAAAAAAGAGCGGGTGCTGTAGAAGTTTTAATAGAAGTGGGCGAGCGAAATGTGATCATCCAACGTGGCAGCTTGGACACCAAGGGATAGATCAAATTCGCGAAATTTAGTTGTTGACCTAAGTTAAACTGGTCTAGGGATATATTTGCATTTTAACGCAGTATAAGAGGGTTGATAAAATAAACTAGACTACCCCTATCATTATTCTGCTAGTTGAACGTCACATATTGGCCAATCTCTAAAGCCCAGCTACAAAAGAATCTAAGTATATGAGTATGCGCTCGGATTTTAGGCTGGGACAAATTTAAGACCAGTAAGTATGTAGGGCGAGTCTAAAACATATAGGAGAGTCATATTTATGAAAAGTTACGGAAGGTTGCGTGGCCCACTAGGGCAACAAAAGTACATCAGTATGTTTTTTGCAAGAAAATAACAACTCACGGTGTTTTAGCATAATGTGAGATGTGATTCACTCAAATTGGAATTCAGTGTTCCGCGGTTGTCGTAGTCGTCACCTCTTTCTCGTGTCTAGCATCGGTTTCATCGTCAGTTGTCCAGTCTCCTCGGCTGATGTTTGTGTCAGATATGTCTTAGGAGACCCAGTCTATTAGGGAGAGGGTCAGGTTCAGGAAAGCAAAAAGGACTGAAAAAACGTTGATGAATACCATTTGTTGAGAAATTTGTTTTGGTTGATTGCGGGTGCGCAACGGCCACGCACGTGCACCTGGCCAATAACGTGTCCACTGTGGCTCAAAACATTGAGACATACGATTTCAGTGAGGCTGATTGCATCGGGCTGCCGGATTGTGGGCTATCAAAGACCGCCTTTGTCGCGCTCCACTACTGATTTAAGGATCATTCCTCTGAAACTTATAGTCCATTTCTCAATGTTAGCGACTGATTGTGTCCACAAAGCATATACAAAGATCTTTCTCTTTTACAGAGGGGTATAGGCCTCTGAATTTACAATATAAAAAGTTCATTGTGCGCTTATAAGCAAATATTCAACTTCTTCACTTGTTTCCAACTTATCCTATTTCATGTGCAATTTATCCTAACGTTTATTATTTTGTCAAAAAAAGTGCCAAATCAACCCGTAAACCATTATAGCTTAGCTCAAAATCTACCGATCGAAAGTTTAATGATTGCTGAACTGTGTAGATATCACAATTGATGGTCAATAGAGCAATGGAAGCAAGTAATGGTCTTCGACGAGTGGAGCTTTTTTTTTTAACCCACTGCAGTGCGAGTGGAAGCTTTTACTCGTGACTGCCTTCTTCCTACAGTTAAGCACGGAAGAGAGGCTTTGATGGTTTAGGTATCCAGATCTTGGAATTCTCTTGGTTCGAAAGTTGCCTGGCATGGTAGGATCAACAGCAACGAATATCTGAATATTTTGAAAGATCAAGTCAATCCCATGGTCCAAACATTATTCCCTGATGGTTAGTGCTTTTCCAAGATGACAATGCCCCAATACACATCTTTATTGTGATTACGAATCGGTATGAAGACCATAGGAATGAGCTACCCCACATGGAGTGGCCCCCACAATCGCCATTTCTTAATAGTATTGAGCATTTGTATTGCATCTTGGAGCGACAAGTTAGAAGTCGTTAGCATCCACCGTAGCGTGAGACGCCTACATATTTTCAGTAAACCAACGTAACAATCGCCTCTAATAAATACTTTTTCGCCACGAATGTGCACCACTTCTTTAAGCCTACTTCTATAATTGTTCAGTAAATTTTGACACGCATTTGTGTTACATGAAATGGTAATAAATTTTAATATATAATTTTCTTCCAGGAAAATTACTAGTGACAATTAATTAAGAATTATTACAATGAATTTATTGTTTTTGTTTACACACTGAGAAAGTATTATAATTATAGGAATTCTTACCTATGCATTTCTACATGTGATAAAGATAGTGATAATACTTTAAGTGAATTAAATACATTTGAGTTAGTTAAGTTATAACACAAATGCGTGTCAAAATTTACTGAACAATTATAGAAGTAGGCTTAAAAAAGTGGTGCACATTCGTGGCGAAAAAGTATTTATTAGAGGCGATTGTTACGTTGGTTTACTGAAAATATGTAGGCGTCTCACGCTACGGTGGATGCTAACGACTTCTAACTTGTCGCTCCAAGATGCAATACAAATGCTAATAATACACAAAATCCAATCTCTTTCAGAGCAATTGTCCAGAGGAAAGAGTACACATTCAACGTTTACTAAATTCATCCCAAGACATATGTCCTAAATTAGGAATGATCCTACTGGCAAACAATTTCTGTCAGCAATACCACCAACATCAAGAAATGGTGTCACAAACCTTGTTTCTTTGGTTGATTGTTTTACAAGATTATTCTCTTTTTTTCGGCGTTTCCGAAAAAACAGTTTCAAATCGTGTTCAGTGAAGACTATTAAGGATTCTTTTGCCTTCCTTGACCAAAAACGATGAAAACTTTCTCAATTCTGGCTCAGACATTGCAAAGCCATCTTTAATATCTAGAGAGATGCGAGTGATAAGGAGAAATCCGTGCACATGTTCTAATTCCTACCAGTTTTAAAAGGCTGGGATAATTCCTAATTTAATTTTATTTTCTTCCTGCTATGAGACAATGTGTTCCCCCGAATTGGAGTCGATAATGCGCATAGCTACGGGAGGTAGTTTTGCTTTGTCTTTCCCTCTCAAGACTGCATTTTATTCCCTTTTTGGAGCCCATCTAGCGACTACCTTCTTTGAGCATCAGTTACCATACACAACACAGCCTACTACTAGGCTATATTAAAAAATATATAAAAAACCCCAAATAATATGTAAATAACAAATAACCATACCCCAAAGACTGCAGATGATGGTTAATCCACCTTACAGTACTTATTTAGACCAGGTAGCAAAACCGGCTGAAATATTTATCGAATAATCTTCTCGCGTGGTAGCTCCTGTAAAGCCTTCCTTCCTCAGGCGATAGTGACGATTTAATGCTTTAGTTAAAGAAAGAGAATTTGAGAAATGCTGCTCATCCACGTCCAAGATAGCGTGCCACGCATTAAGGTCAAACTAACGTGGCCGTTTACCTCAACAGGGGGCTGTGAAGACCACTGCTGGTACTAAAAAATAAAGAAATGGATGTCTTTATAGGAAATAAAGATTTTCACTCAATTCGTGCCCAACATGGAGAGCAAATAGATAGAACGCTAACTTTCTGCTGGATTCTAAGGAATCCTTTAGCATGGTATCTTTGTCATTCTATGAAAGTAAAGGCTGCAAAGGGCACCTCGAATTCTGCCTACTACGAAAATCAGCTTAATTCTTTCCAGAGAAATCAATGCCATAATTTGGGTCCTAAAGTGAATAAAAGAAAAATAACATAAACCATACTGGCATATAAATATTTATTGTCACTAGAGTCGGTGGTGCCTCAGCGTTTTCGCTTATCGCCTGGACTATCTCATCCTCCATCTAGAGATATCGGGTGTTCATTTCTTGGTAAAGGAAAACAAATCATGACCATAATTTAAACTAGAGAAGTTCTAACAAAAAGCTCGGGTTCCCAGTGATAAATAAACATTACTCATTACAAAATGTTCAAAGGATCTTGCATAACACAACGGCAGTTGTTTTTTAGGTATACCATGCCAAAAAATATAAAAGATTCACTAAATTCCGTGTTGTTTTGAATTTTTAGCTCAAAGCGCCACTGAATCTTTTATATTTATCAGAATAATATTTGAATTAATAACAAATAGAACGAATAAAAACTGATTTATAGGAATATTAACTCTAAATTGGCTATACACTTGATACTAGTCCTAAATTAATTTTAAATTCAAACTAACGCGTTTTGGGGGGGCATATAAAATTTAGTAATTTTAAATAGGGATTGCAATTTTTCTCCATTTCAACTGTCTTACATATATTTCCTCAGTACCAACTTCGCAAAACCAAAAAACTGAACAAATTTTAAGTTTGAAGAAATGTATATATATGTAGACTTACTATTCGATGCCCCTAAATCTTAGACAGAACTTTTTTACCTTGGAAAAGTGATGAATTAAGTCTAATTATTACTGAGAATAAGATGTCTTAAATTGTTTCAGAAAATAAAGTTCTTACATTAACTTGATTATATTATCTATTTACTAAACCTTTTCTTAGGTTTAATGAAATACTGATGGCCTACGGAAAAGTACGGAATTTCCCTACTCCTGTGATAGTTTTTATATGTTTTTCTATGTGGTCGAGAATCATAATTAGTTTACATTTATCATTATTTCAAATTCCTATATATTACATTGGCCTTTAAGGTGTATGAGCTTGAAAAATAAAAATACTATTCAATCATTTGACCAGCCGCAGTTGCATTTGGAAGAAAGTCTGAATTTTCAAATTGATTTATTTTATGAACATTCAAGTAACATGCTAACTTGTATACAATTTAAAAGAGAATTACAAAATAACATGGTCTAACTATTGGTTGGCATTGTTATTTCTCTGAAGACAATGAAGATTGCGCCATGCAAAGGGCTGGGCAAAGTGATTGGAGATCCTGGGTTGCCCAGTCGTCAAGATCCCCCTCTCGGCCTCGCTGGTGTCAGCCAAAGGAATGCAGGGCATTACGTTTGGCACTAGGTTGGCTGTGGGAGCTGCCTGAGCAAAAGAGCGCAGCGCAATTGCCAGAATTCGGGGCTCCACTCCGATTTAGAAGGTTTACTCCCCTACAATTGACCGTTGGATCAGTCAAGGATCTCTGCTTGGCTAGCTGTTGGTTGGTAGAGGCAGCTCCTCCACCTAGCTTGGTGGTGCATAGTAAACACCATCGAATCGCATGGTTTAGCACGCCGGATGAGGCGGTGTACCTGGGTGAGGCGCTTAGAGCCAACACGTGAGAGTTTAGGCGATGGATGAGGACCAGTCGTGCCAGTCCACCCTACCAGGTAGGATGCAGCCGTCAGACAGTAAAGTTACTACCTCTATCCAGAGCCCTTTACCTCCCTGCCTAACTATAATTATGCATTAAAAAAGAAACCATCCATGTTTATGCGCAATTTAAAAAATCATCTTGTGTATCCTGTACAGAGAAAAAGTCTTGATTAATTAAAGGAAAAAGGATTACAGTCTTGGCAGATAATTAACAATAGGTAGAATAAATGGTCAACGCTGTATTTCTTAAGAAAAAAACAGAATCCGATTAGTTTTCAACGGAACTGAACTCCATGTGTTAATTTAATTGGCTAATGGTGAATTAAAATATTTCTAAAGTTTATAAAGCATATTTTTTTAATTTTCTGAATTTGGATAACAGAATGATTGATATTGTTTCAAACTTCACTTTATATAATCTGAGATACTAAAGGGCATTGGATAGGTACCTAGTGCTCTAGCAGTCAGAAGCAGGGCAGCAACTCTAAGTCGCATTACTTTGATAGGTGAGCACCGTTCCAAATATTCGTCTGCGCCAGATCTTCTGTGTGAATAGACCAACCAACCACTTCTTAAGAATACTCTGTAGATTGGATTCCTTTTAGGTAAATATGGCAACCTAAGCTGATATATTCCATCGTGGTTGTGGCAGTTGAAGACCTTGACTGTAGAGAAATGCACACCAAGCTGTGTAACGATACCTTCACAGATCAAAGACCTGTTTAGGCGCAGCACTGGACCAAAGACATATCACCATACCAGTATAGAACCAGGAACGGCCAGCACGGTTCCTTATTGAAAACTGAGAACCATGGCATCATTGTATTTTTACAAAATACTGATCCTACCATTAACCCGAAATAACTGAGACTATGACCTATCGGACGACCTCACATGTTGTTAATCCTACACTGTCCAATTAGCAACTTGGCGAAGGAAGTTGGGTGCTGTGACTGGTTTAGTGGTGTTAAAAGAGGCACTCTGATGGTTCTTCTGTTGCATATCGTATGGCTGGTAAAGAAAGATGCAATGACATGAAGGCTATGTGTTTTGCACCTCCTGAATTACTGTTACCATAGATAAATCTAGCCAGACGCTACGTTCATTTTACTTGATAGGCAGCCACCTCACTCTCCACGGTCGGTGGTACTCCTTTTTAAAATGTACTGCTTTCTAATAGTAATTCAAGGGTTGATGGATGCCCGCTTACTTTGAGAAATGGAATATTTGCACCGCAGTATAGATAGAGGTTGATGAGATAATTATTACTATCTAAAGAATGGAAAATATTGTTATTTGTGCGGCCACCTAATTTGCATACATGTATATGATGAAGGAGACAATGAAGATGCTTTCTTTTTAACCTTTCAATTGCTAGAGAAGTCGACATGTAGTTCATAGGAAATAAAGCGCTCTAATACGCATTGAATATGTTTCATAAACTAGTCATTGAGCGAACTTCCGACTCATGATGACTTTGAAATGACTGTTGTAATGAATGGACCGGTATAGCCAAGAATTCCAGAAGCTCAAATTTTGAAAATATCTATATAAATATTGAAGGTAGAGACAAAAGTATATAATATGATGTATAAGTGTGCGATCTTAGAACTAACAAATTTAAAGAAAATATATAATTAACACCTCTTTTCTTTTGTTTGAAGGTGTGTTGAGTTGGAAGTGAACAAATAAATCAAGATCTATGCTCTGCTGCGCGCACGACAAAAGTCCCACATTGCAAGGTGGCTCATCGTCAGCCGGAAGAACGTCCATATAGACAGATAACCTCAAATTGTCAGCCACTTAGCTGTGAGAAGGTTCTTGGAAAGTGCTCCAAAGATTAAAATGATTAGGCTTTAAAATAAGAAGGACATTCAGTGGTCACTGTATCCAGGCCCGTTAAAGAGGATCGAGTCCACCTTCCGTAATACACGCTCAGCTGCGGATGCATAAAACCCACATCCGTAGTCGAGCTTCAAACAAACAAAGAATCGATAAAAAATTAAGGCAGTAGCTCTACCAGCTCTCTAAGCACTGAACGGCACGGAATGCAGAATTTTCCATGGTGCGGGTACAAGAGACCCTAAGGATGCAAATATGAGCCTCCCAAGCGAAGCGTCGGTCAAATACAAGAACAATGAAACGGTGAGATTCATCTACTTCCAGGCGTACCCAATTAAGAAACAAGTCTGGAGCAGGGTGGAGCCGTGGCAGAAGTGCGCCACCTTAGTCTTGGCCAAGGAAAACTGAAACCTGTGCGCTTCGGCATAACGAGAGACGTGGTTTAATGCCTATTGGAGTCGACGCCCTAGAGTTGCAATCTGGGCCGCACTAAAAGATATCGAAAGGTCGTCCACGTAGAGCAGAGCGAGAACATCTTCCGGCAACACCGAGGTGATGCCGTTGATGCTCAGAGTAAAGAGTGTGACACTGAGGACACTTTCCTATGGGACACTCTCTTCCTGCTCCATTTGGCAGGTGAGGGCTCCCCCCCCCCACCTGTACGCGGACTCTACAACCTCGTAAAGATTCAGATATAAAGATCGGGAGACGGCCCCTCGCACTAATCGTATGGAGAGTCAATGATACCTTATCGCCATGCGGTATCATAGGCCTTCTCCAGATCGAAAAACACCGTGGCGTAGTGCTGCCTACGAAGGAATGCCTCACAGACGGCATTTTCCAGTCTCTTTAGAGCATCAGACGTGGAGTGGGACTTTCGGAAGCCGCGCTGTGTAGAAGACAGATGGCCTTCATTGTACAGAAAAAAAAGGCTAATCTAACATTTACCAATTTCTCCATCAACTTGCACACGCAAGAGGTTAGAGAGATTGGGCGGAAACCGGCTTGAGTAAAGTGACCTCTCCCCGGTTTGCGAAAGTTGAGCACAGTAGCGATTCGCCAGAAATCCTGGAGAAGACCCTCCATCTAAATTCTATTGAACAAATCTAGCATAACTGCCCTGCTTGGCTCACTCAGATTTCGAAGCATGGCGTGCGGGACATCGTCTGGACAATAGGCGGTGTCCGCGCATGAAGCAAGAGTGGAACGCAACTCACTGGGAGTAAACCTGTCGTTGAAGGGTTCTTCGCCTCTGGAAGTAAAGTCCAGCCGGCGAACTTACGCAACATTACGACGTGCATTGAATGCTGGCGGAGTAGCATCTCGGCTAGAAAATTCGGAGAAAGCAGTTGCGAAGGATTTCGCCACGGACGCGGAGTCCAAGATTGTGGTCCCATTCTCCTCGAGAATGTGAGGGGGAGGGGGGGTCCTGCTAGAACTTGCTCCGAATCTTTTTGACTCGCTTCCATACCTATGCTAGATAGATCTTTCCGCTTGTTGAAGAAGCGTATGCCCACCAAGAAGAGCCGCAGGCGTGCTTCGAAATATACCGGAACATAGCCCTAGCCCGACAAAATTCACCGACAGTGAAATCTTTCGGGCGGCGATTATAGCGCATGTAGGCATAGCGCTTCCGCTTAAGGGCCATCTCATACTCGGCTGACTACCATGGGAGTGATCGTGCAAAACGGCCAGACCTTCTAGGAATAGTGGCTAGGCCCGCTGCGATGAGGTTCCCTGAGAATAACTCAACGTCCTCATCCAGCGACCTAAACTCTTCGACTGAAATAGAGAATTCAGTCATTTCTTGAAATGCAGACCACCGCGCCCGGGCCAAGTACCACAGGGACGGGCTCTCTGGCGGAAGCGGCACAGAAATTGATATTTGAATGGGAAAGTGATCACTACCATGGAAGTCATCGACCACCCCATATATATAATCAGGCTGTGCATCCGATGATTACAAAGATAGATTGAGGCAGGAAAATGACCCCGTTCTCGGGCAGTAATGCAGAAACTCATCCAGATTTAGGACACCTATCTCAAGCTCGTCGATCAGGTATCATTGCCAGTGGTGTCATGAGTCGAGTCTGGGGAGGCACAAGCTTTGGCATCCGCTAGGTTTAATATTCTATCCAGCAGGTCTTTTGAGGGAAGCAACCAATGGGCCCTGGCTTCCCTCTTCCCTTTAAGGGGTTTGCCCTACTGAGCAGCTTTAATGGGAAGCGGTTGGCTATGGGCTGCTTGCTCGCTTTCTTAGCAGTCCAATTGGAAAGTAAAGGGGGACTGCCGCTGGAAAGAGGGAGGTGCCCGAAGCCACCTCCAGACAAGGAGATGAGGGGGAGTTCCCTACAGCCGAAGGCGGAGTTTAGGAGTTAGCCTCCTCTCCGGTTAAAAGGATTTGGTGGGTCCCCTGCTAGAGCACCAGGGAAACCTCCAGTTTTTTCTTTGGAGCTGCCTTAAGGCGGCTCCGTTGATCGTGAGGAGAAAAAGGGAAGATGTTTTTTGTTGCATTTTCATCATCGTGCATGGGAACCTTATTCTTTCTGAGGGAAGCAAACGCTAAACGACGGGGTGCGTATGGGGCTGGCAGATCCAGGTGCTGCCATTTAAGGCCACTTCTCCTGCCTGGTCACCTGGCAGCCCTTCAGTATGGCGGCTCCACCTTAGTCATAGCGTAAAAAGATAGATTATGATGTGAGAAGGAAAAGTGATGTGAGGAAGATATAGGTGTGGATGAAGCAGGTTGTTCAAAACCCACCATTGCAACCTGGAGCTTAGAGGTTAGGAAACATCCTCCCCCCCTCATCAGCTCTGATCAGCATATACCCTTTGAAAATAGAGGCCAAAGAGAAAGTTGTAGGAGAAGTTGTAGGGGAAGTGAGGCAAATCACCGCGCCTACTAGATGAATGGGAATGAAAATGATTTAGGAGGAAAATGTACTGATAGATAGGCTTTTTTTAGGAATTTTTCTAACACTTCTCCCGACGCAAGGAAAAAGGATAATTCACTTATATGTCTTTGAGTTTAAATATTTTTATATTTTAACAATTTAAGACGTGGAATGGATCCTTTTCCAAACCTCTATCGCGGCCTTGCGTTTGGGACGTATACTTAAATCTACCTTGTTGTTTATCTTAGAATCTATCGTATTTAACCTAATATTACTATTAGATCGACCGATAGACTTAAAAAAGACAACTCTTGATGACTCTAACGTGTCTCTCCCAAGCGGCCCATTTTCAAGCATAGTAGGTAGGAATTAAGATATGCTTGTTGTTACAATCCAGCATAAGGGATTCGAACTCATTGCACGTTAAACATTCACTTAGAGCTTTTATTCTTTGAATAAATGACTGTATTATCAGAGTACACAAAATTTGGTACGCCAAAGATGTTAGGAAAGCGTTGAAATGCTAGTGGAAATAACTTAGCATACATGTCTGGAACTAGCTCCAAGTGAATGGTCCTGATGTTAAGGCAGATAAAAATCAAAATTTACATCTTAGATGTATTATTTGTCTCGTTTTTGATATACAGGTGGCTAGTGAAATCCACCTCTATATTTTCAAGGGGTTTGAAGAAATTGACCTGAACCTGGGTAAATGCTGTGAACACCACATTCTGAAAGTACCTTTTTTACGGTCTGTCTTGGACTGGTAACCCCAAATCCTATAGATCGCAAGATGTTGAGAGATCTTTGAAGTCTCAAATGTTTACAAGTAAAATGGCAATCTCGAATTATTAATTTAGTTAGATGGTGATCCTTGACGAAAGAAATGGAATAATTACGTTGTAATTATAGTAGATGTACATCTAAATTCTCAATTTAGTTCTTATAAGATATAGCAGGATCTAGGAAGAGATCTAGGTCATTAATTGGGGAATTTCTAGCTTCCCATCTTGATTGTTTTTCTTTCAAACATGTTCAAAGGACTTATTGTCAACTGGGAATGAGTGTAGATGCATAATAGAAAGCCAATATAATGAGACAGAATAGCTGATGTCAACATCGCGGTTTTTTTTTAATTTAAAAATAAAATTCATTACCTAGACTGTTACTTAGTAAAGTTCATTTAAGCTGGAGTATTTGTGGATATCTCATATATGCTCAATAACCGGACCTTGTAATAAGACTGAGGTAACAATTTGATTTTTTTCGAGTCAGACAAACATTTTAGATCCTATATTTTCCTTTGATATATTTGAATAATTTAACATCCGATAACAGCCAGGACAATGCGAATGAGAGTCTACAAAGATTGCGATCGAGTTGAATTGACATGTAAAAGACGATAAAAACCAGTGGTAAAGTTTTAAAAGCTAAATACACAGATAAAAGTTTTAAAGAAGATAGCTTAGGACTTTTGATAGGAGCTTTTTTGCTTTGCCATGACTAGGTTTGAGTTAGAATTAGTTAAAGCCTAAACTACAAACCCATAACAGGTTTTTCTAGCATAGCAAAAAATCTTTAAATGCACATTATCGTCTTGTTCGAAAGCCGATCTCTTAAACTGGATTTTAGAAAGCAGTTCGAGCTCATTATAAAGAGACTGTCGTAGAATACATCTTTTCTGATCACTCTACACCTGATACTACTTTTATGTAGGAGAATGCCCCTTTATAATCTCTCTACACACAAACCGCTTTTGTCGTGGTATTCTTTGTGGTGGTGATATGCTTCTTTGATGAAGTAAGCTTGTCTTAAGAGTGCTAAGAGTGCTAATATTGTTATTTTAAAGAAGAGCCGTTGGAAACACGTAAAGATATAGAGAAACGCAAAAGAATTCCCCAAATAAACTTATATTTTAACTTTAACAATTTACTACAGAAAAATTAACCCTTAAACACAAAAATACTCCGAATATTAAAATACAAAATAATTAATTCAATTAGTTGGACCCTCTAAAATAGGTTTAACTCGCTACGCACTTCGATATACAAGATTTAGGCTTATTCACTCTACTGGAGATAAAATGCCTCAGGAATCTTATTGGCTCCACGACGCGTGCGGACCGGCCAGATGGAGGTGGGCGGGATCACGAGGTACTTTTGGGGAGGGTAGCAGATGGGGGTCCACATGGTATTAAGGGGATGTTCTTCAAGGACGAGAACAATCACGGTGCTTTAGGCGGCACCAAGGTAGGCGTGGTATTTCTGGCGAGAGTAAGTCGAACTTGGTTCTTAAACCAAGTTAACTTATAAGTTTGATGTGGCCACCGAGTAACGGGTTCGAGGGAGAGGCTTTCCCTTCTTCTTTTCTCAATTCCTCAAGGACGAGGAATACCCCTTGTGTTTAAGATGCACCAGGATATGAGGAGTCTCTCTGATGAGAGTAAGTTGAACTTAAACAAGTTAATTAACGTTTGGTTTGATAACCAGGGACTAGATCGAGGATGAGCTGCTTCTTAGCCTCTTAAGGTAGCCCTGCCTCTCTTGCAGGGGACTTCGTAGTCTGACGACCCAAGTATTCTACCTGTCTAGTCTCGATAGCCCGATCTTAATCCGGGGACTTCGTCATCTGGAGACTGACGTATTCTACCTATCCAGTCTCGGTAGCCTGGAGTGTTAATCGGGCGACTTCGTCACCTGGAGACTTACGTATTCTACCTATCCAGTCTCGGTAGCCCGATCTTAATCCTGAGACTTCGTCACCTGGAGACTGACGTATTCTACCACTATTTTCCTCAGTGTTTCTTATTTATACCTCGTCACCGCATTCGAGGAGGGGTACGAGGAGGGGAGCTTGGGGACGGGCCCAGGTGGGTTCTTATTCCAAACGGTTTTTCTCACCAAGTCTTACATCGGCTTCCGTTAGCCTTCGAGCTTTGGAAGAAACGCGTCTCCAATTGAATCTCACTCTCGTAGGGGAGATCTTGCATTTTAACCTTTAGGCCTTTCATAGCGACGCAAGGCGAGGCGCTGTGGTTATGCGCTTGACCCCACGGTGCCGGAGCTGGATGTCTTGCGGTATTCGCTTTGTGACTCCATAAGAGAGAACGGGGGAGTGACGATTCTCCTACAGAGACTGCCAAATGTAAATTCATTATCATTAACTTTCTCGTCCCTTCCTATATTCGTTTCCTACGGACTCTGCATAACATTATAACTCAGAAAGGTAATAAAGATACAAAGTCCTAAAGGATCAAATGCTTTGATGTTTGAGATAAAATGCCTCGTTTGGTCGTAGAAGGCTCTTTGAATTCCGGATTGATTATTTGAAAATTATATGAGTCTACTGAATAGAGATACCAAAATTCCTTCTCAACAACGGTCCTATGTTGTTCGGCCGTGTCATTTAAACATTTGATTTTTTACCCACAAGGGTGTGGTAAGTATGTGAACTTCAGAAACGCCTTGCGGCGTATTTGGATTAGATCTTGCTAGGCTCCCTTCTAACACTATTACAATTAAATCCTTTATTTGGTCACAAAACAAGGATGTAGGGAAAGAGAACTCTCACTTTGCTTTCATACCCCGTATTTTGATGTGAAATTTCTAGTGGAGGATAACTTCTGCCTTGATCAAATTCTTAAGGAAGGCTATAAAATGGCTGACCAAAATATCCTGTCCACAGAAAAGGACACTGTAAAGCCCATCAAAGCTTTACTGCGAGTAGATGCGCTCCAACCCCTCAAATTCAAGAAAATTAAATGCTTAAATGGTGTGACGTTCAATACTCCAGTGGGTGTCATTCCATAGGGAAGCGTTCAAGGGTTTACAGTGACGAAGAAAAGGGAGGCTGACTAAAGCAGCCGTTAACCGACGGCGAATTTACTGTAGAGTCGCAATTAATGAGGACTTTGCCCCTAACTCTAATCTAAATGCGCCGCAGGGCGTTTCTAGATTTCTTGGAACTGGAACACCTGCCACACAGCTTGAGCTAAAGACATCTGGCCATTCTTTTGGGGAATGTGTCGTATTCAGGACAAGTATGCACATAGTGGGTGTGTTCTTCATTTCCTAGTTTGCAAGTTTTGATAAATGTACCTTTAAAGTCATTATCGGGACTTTGGCTTTCGATTTTGACTGTTTGAATTTTGTTAGACGGAAAAACGATTATGTTGATTATTAAGTTGAAATTTGACATTTGACTTATCTGATTTTAAATTAACTTCCCCAAATTATATTTAACTCTCTTTTGAAAACCACTGGAAGTTTTTTAATTAAAACATGTGCTATAAATTTGTTACCTGCAGAGTCTGGTTGGAACAAATCAACCTTATGACACTTTAAGTCATAGGATGGCAAGAGTCTCATTTAAAAATTGAGACCTTATCTAAATTATCATTATCTACCACTTTAAAATTAAGAATTTTCCTAAAATGATTGTCTACAATATATGGGACATCTAAAAACTCCTGTTTAAGTAGATCTAAGGCAATAATATCATTAAAATTAGTATATTTGACATGTTTTACGACAGTAGGCAGACTCATAAAGATAACTCTTAAGGTAAATTAATTTAGCTGAATTTGATCAGTCAGTTTTACATCCAATGATGTTTTCATATTGACAAAGAAAACCATTAAAGTTGTGCCTATCATTGATACCAGTAAAGTGAGGACATTTCAGAACAGGTGGTTTGGGGTCCTTTCTAAATGTCTTTTAGTAAAATTTTACTTACCCCAAACTTCTCGGAATCCCACTCCTCTACCTTAGATGGAGACACACTGGAGGTGTCCTCCAGTAATCTACTCTTAATGGTTCGGAGCCGAATCATAATATTGAAATTATTATCCAATTGGGATGAAATTTACTTGTCAACTCCCCTTTGATTAAGTGAGGATCAATCAAGATTTTCATAAACAGAATTAATTTAGTCATCATAAGTTCCTACTTGTTCTAAAAGGGAACAAATTAGTTTGTTTTGAATCTAACGTGTCAGTGGTTATTTCTGCTTTCTCAAAAAGTTCAGTCAGTCTCTTTAATGTTAGTTACTTTTCGTTTAATAATTTCACGAGACTGTACTAAACTTCTAACTGCATCTGGTGATTCGGCAGCCTTTAGGTCTTCCATGATTGAAACGAGAAACTTGAAACAAAGTATTTAAATCAATAAAATTTGTCTTAAATTTTACAAAATTAAAATTAAAATTGACCTAAATTGAACTAAATCAACTTAAGCTTAAAAAGACGTAAACACACTCAAGTGGACTAAGAATCGATCTCAATAGACTTCAAAAGACCATCAGACTATCAACAGACAATCGATAGCCAACAACAGGCGATAACAATCGTTAATAGGCCATAGTAGACCACTTTTTAAAATAATCCACAACAATTGAAATCTAATATATTCAAATCTTTGAAATTAGAAATTGATATAAAGACAAATTTGAAATATGATTAATAATTAAAGAGACAAGAAACTGATAATGGGTCTTAATAAGACGACTAGTAGCAGATAACATTAAAAAGGTTGGTCAATCAACACCATGTGACAAAACTCCAAAGAATTAACTTGAAATGACTTAAAATTAATTAAACTTAAAATGGCTTAACCTAACTTACCTTTATTGAATTGTCCTACTTGACGGTTGCACGGCAAGGAAAACTTGATTCTCCAGTAAATAGACCTTTAAACTAGTTCATGACTAGACCAATAGGCAAGACCATTGACCCAATTTTACAAAATGAAAAACAACTTAAAATCGTAAATTTACAAATTAAATTCACTTAAACAACTTTATTAGAAGGCAAATGTATAACAGCCAGTTGGACGGCTTGGCAAATCTCACTTGAACCTAAAAGCATAACCTAATAGTCTAATGCACCATGCACCAACCAAGCTGTCCAAAGTAGCTGATCGAAACTAACGGCCAAATGCTAAGAAAATTGTAAAATGCACTTTTATCCGATTTAGTGTAGCTTCACAATTATTTATAAATTTATTATATTCAAAAGGCTAAAATGTAAAATAAATAAAAAAATAAAATTGGGTTCAAATGTGCATTTCACATTTGTTTTAGCTTACGACCGTTAGATTTAAATTTGTTTCGTTTAAATTCTAAATGGCCAAATGATAGTATATCTTAAATTAGTTCTTAATTTTAATCATAAATGTTCTTTAAATAGATGAAACAATTAAATGAAATAACTGAACAAAACAATTGAAAGAAATAAGAAACTCAAAGCTTTTCAAATGCCCTTGATCCTCGTTACAAATTGAAGACGCAAATATCTTCTCAAGTTATTAGTTTTACTAATGCTCTCGCTTTATTTACAGGGCAAAAGTTGACAGGCAATAAATATCCATAATTAAACGATAAATGAAATTAAAAACTTCAAACGAGCACTATTTTCATTCAATGTGATCATCCTTTTTTTTCGTCTGATTATTGTATTAATTCTCTGCGATTGTCGTTTTTATTCAGTGTGACCTTCATATTTTTCCTGTGATCATCGTTTGCGTTCTGTCTAATAAGTTTTCTATTCCACGTCAACATCATTTTAATTTTATCGTTTTAATCAGTTTAATTGTATGAAGTGATAGTTTTCACTCTGTGTGATCATCGTTTTTATCGCATGCGTACATATTTTTCATTCCATGCGATCAATGTTTTCCTTAAATTTGATTCCATGTTATCATCAATTTTATTCCCGATGAATAACATTTTGATTCTCTGTGATCATGGATATCATTATGTATATTTATCATTTTCATTCTCTTTGATAATCCTTTTATTTCCACGTAATCATCATTCTCATTCAATGTAATCTGCCTTCTCTTTTCGTGTGATCACTATTTTTCGTTCCTGTTTTCATCATTTTCTGCCCATACTATCGTCATTTTCATTTCCTATGATAATATCATTGTGTGTGATCATCCTTTTCATTCCATGTAATCATCATTTTTAATCCTTTATGGTTTTCATTCCAGATGATCATTATTTTCACTCAATATGATTAATACTTTCATTCAGTGTAATCATTCTTTCCATTTAATGCAATCATTGCTTTCCTTGCTTGGGATCACCATTTTTACTTCTCACAATCAACCTTTTCATTTCCTATGATAATTATTTTATTTACCTGTGATTCACTTGATCTTTGTGATCATTTTAATTTAATTTGATATTCGTTTTCCTTCCGTATGAGCATCATTTTTATTCTATGTGATGATCGATTTTATCCATGAAATTTTTATTTTGATTCCCACTGTTCATCGATTTCATTTCGTGTTATCCTCTTTTTAATTCAATACAATCATCATTTTCATTCCCTCTGATCATCATTTATATTTCGTTTAATCATCTTTCTCATTCCATGAGTTCATCATTTTAATTTCATGTCATCATCGTTTTCATTAGCTGTGATCATTGTTTGAAATCTCTTCCTTTTCATTATGGGTGATCAACTTTTTCCTTTTGTGTGTCAGCATTTTCATTCCTTGTGATTATGGCTTTCTTCCATCTAATCATCTAATAATCATCTTCATTTAAGGTTGTCGTGGTATAGCCAACTATATAATATAATATTTGTTATTAGTATGAACTGGGAGAGCTCAAGTTATTGAAACGAACCGTCCAATGACTGAATGCTACGTTTATGCGCGGATTAGAAGGGTCAGGTTGAGGTGCGGAGTCAATACGCCTAACTAATCAGGTCGAATTCAGGTTGGCGAGATTTGAATAACGAGGACGAGAGTGGCGTTCAGGATAATTAAAGTTAAAATAAGAAAATATAAATTTTATTTATAAATTAAAAATTATCAAAATGATATTGAGGAAAATTAAAGGTTGGGTAATGATTGATCGTTACCAGTGGGAAAGTCACATTTCTTTTAATTAGTTTCCAGCTACCTGCTCATCGGAGGGCGACAGCGACTTCAACGAGGCTTGAGGGAAAGTAAGGGCTTGGCGAGATGATCTTGTCGGCGTCTTCAAAGGATTGATCTCCATCAGGAGAAGAGTGAGAAGGAAGGTTATAGTCGGCACCTTACTTCCGTGGCTGTGAACCTGTAAGTTCTAAACCTTAGCTGGGGCTCAAGGCGGAAGCTGGTATCCTTGGTGATTATCGAGAGAGGTATGTCTACCTAGGGCTAACTTCGACGGGGCTGGAAAATTCGAGGACTCGAAGGAGTAATCTGGCGCAGTTGCTTCAGATGACGGCCGGGCAGAAGATTTCGTTTGGCCGTGGATGCCTTACCGATGAGAGAGTGTCTAGCTTTCGGTTGGGTACACACCGAACTTGTACGAGGGATGTCTTCTTGTGTGCGAGCTTTGTTCTTACTACTGTTCCAAGGCAGCTAAGGGATTTAAATATTGAGACTCTCCTCATGCGGGAGATGGGGAATAAGACCCACTTTGGGGAATTCACATGCGGCAGCTGAGACACCAACCTGTCGGCAATAAACAATTCTTTTACCCCCTCTCTATCTCAGCCGGAGAAACTGCTGGAATTTACGACCATGTAAGGGATGTTATCCAGACTTTTCTTGGACCGTACGAAGGGGGAGCCCATCTGGCCTTGCTTCGCCATGTGACTCGGTTGCGTGGGGTCTGGCTAACCATGTGGGATTCTACAAAGTGCTAAGAAAGCATAGAAGGGGAAAATGGGTATCCTTCTACAAGGGTGAACAAGTTTTTATTCAGAGAGATCTTAGTTTTCTCTCCTTATGATTATCAGTTTCCTTCGGTGTGATTATTATTTTTATTCCATGTGGTAAGCTTTTACATTCCATGTCATCACCCATTTCATTCTGTGATCATCGTTTTGATTAGGTCTGATCATCCTTTGTATTTCTTGTGATCCTCGTTTTTATTCCGTACAATCATCATTTTAACTCCGTGTATTCATCGTTCCCCTTCCTTGTGGTCATCATTTACTTTACACCAGATATGCACTTTTAAGACTTCTCACCCACGCTTCATTCATAACAATACTTCTCAATTTAGCTGAATACATTTTCAACCTCTACAATACTTTTTGTGTCCTCTTTGCAAAGTGTATTAAAATTAACTAAGCATAGATTTTCCTTGATACAAAATTAAGAGGAGCGAAGAATCATTTTTTATGTCTTATTGATATTTGAGGGAAACTAAATTAAGTGTTATTCATATAATTATATTTCAAAGTTTGAACTCATTTAAGAGAAAATGTTAAACTTTTCATCTGCTCTTTCTTCCCTTGATAATTTCTTAACTTCATTTCGTTATTGCTTCTCTGCCTCTTGTAGGCCTGATTTTCGTGAAATTCCTTAATTGCTCTCGCTGATTAGAATTCGTTAAGAACTGGTGGTGCTTTATTCCTAATTTGATTCCATTCGCTGCTTTAGTGGAAGAGATTGTTAATTTCATTTCGTAAACAAGTAATCTGGAAACTTTTCCACCCTGGAGACGCTCCATTTGTCCTCCAAATTGGCAGAATTGAAAGGTTCTGTGAATAATTAATAAATACAAACTTTAAAATAACTCGAAAATCTGTACAGGAAATCCAATTAGTTAAAAGCTGTTCCAATGAACAAGCTTTTCTTGCTATTTGAACATTACATAAATAAATTGGATGCAATCGCATTAAATGTAACTGTAATTTTATATATTACATACTAAGGACGGGTTCCTACTCAGACACCATTTTAGTGCGAACAAGGAAGCCTCTTCCTTTTTATTTGACTATCTTTGGTATTGGTCGCATAATCCAGCGTAAGGACATGTAAGCCTCCCTCCGAAAGGAAGAGCATGCTTCCTTTTCTTCATGTTTTTGTCTTGTTTGTTAGTTCATTTTGTTTGTTTATTTTCTTTGTTGGTGTGTTTTGGGTTAATTCTAAAGTAGCCTAGTACAAGGTTGAAACTTTAATTACGGAGACTTATGCTTTGGCGTCAGTCGCCAGAATGGCTGTAAAAAAGGCCTATATAAGTAGTTTAGATATTCGAAAGGGCAAACAATCGATCATTTCCATTATTGCCCAGAATCAGCCTCTTACTCTACTTTTCTTTGTTAACTTAGAAATCGGTCTATTCGATGTTGGTTTAAAATCAATAGGCTGAAATGACTAGTATAATACATTCAACCCATTGAGGCTCACTGGCACGCCTCTGTGCCATAAATTCAACTCGCTGTATAAAATATTATTATATATTATTTTTAATTCGTTGTATTGTTTACATGTTATTTCAGGTTTATATTATACATACTTAATAACTAATTGGCAACTTAATTGTTTTTGGACGATATTTTGAAGAACGATCAGTTGGGTCTTGAACCTAGTTGAGAGTGGTTGTGTTTTTATATCTTTCGGTAAGTGTTATAAAGTGTTTTGGGGCCTAGAATTTTGCTATATAATATTATAGCATCTATACTTTTATTGAAATGACTTTTAAAGAAATAAAGTTAATATTTAGTCCAAAATTCTTAGTAATATGTATACGGCACAAATACGTACCAATGTCACTAAGGGGGAATTTGCTATATCAGAATTTTTAGTTATTTATATCATAATTATTATTACTATTTTGATTATTATTATAAATGATATTCTTCTTATTATTATTATTTTACTCTTATTAATATAATTCAACATTATTATTATTAATATTATTATTATATTTGTTTGACAATACTTATTACTATTTTCAAATAATATACAAATATAATTATTCCACAGATATTACAAATTTATATTATTTTACAACACAATTTTTAATAGGCCTAAATTACAGATACATGATGTCACGGCGAAGTAGACACATTGTTGGTCGAGGAAATGAAGTCCCACAATTATTATCATGTGACCACCGTGATATCAGTGAAGATGTAGCCGTATTTGATGAGGAAGATATGGATTTTATACAACAAGATTTACAAGATGCTCAAAATGAAGAGCTGACTAAAGGCATAACTGTAATAATAAAACCTAAGATTCCCGTCCTGAGTTCACAAGAAAGCTATGAATCAAGTAGTATCCTACTTGATTCTACTTTACATCAAACATCAAGTGAGATTGCAACTTTAGATGGAAGAGAGTAGCAAATGAAGAAACAATAACATCTGTTGAGAACTCTGACAACCTGGAAGCCTATTATTATGGTAAAGTGCTTATCAATTTAAGCAATGATCCAAATCCTTATGAAATCTTCAACAACGTAGCTAGGTTTGATAATTTCCTAAATCAAATTGTAATTCCTAAAACTACAATGTATAGTCAGCAAAAAGGACATGTATTTACAACTAACTTGGAAGAATTAAGAGCGTTTTTTGGAATGAACATAGTAATGGGATACCATGTTTTGCCATCGATAAGAGATTATTGGTCAAGTGAAACAGATCTTGGCGTTCCATTTATATATAATTTAATGCCTTTGAAGAGGTTCGAAGAAATTAAATCTTTATTACAATTTAACAACAATGAGCAAATGAAAGCGCGAGATGATCAATTACACGATAGAGCTTACAAAGTCAGAACTGTATTAGATCATTTCAACCAAGCATTTCTGTCTGCCATGAAACAACTAAATGCCAACAATTAACGAGCACATGATTAAATTCAAGGGTCCTAATATACTAAGGCAGTATGTAAAAGGCAAAGCAATCAGATGGGGTTTCAAAATGTAGTACACGTGTGATTCTAAATCAGGATATTTGTTCGGAATTGACCTCTATACTGGTAAAAAAAATGAAAAAAACAGAATGCGGGTTGAGTGAAGGAGTTGTCATAAGCTTACAGAAAATATTAAAAATATTGGTTGTAACATTTTTATATATAACTTTATCAATTCACCGGCACCCCAGTGCATGTTATGCACGAAAAATATAAATACTGCAGAAACCGTACGAATGAACCGAAAAAATATTCCAAGATTAGAGGTACCTTCTGATGAAGAAATGAAAAGATGAAATATCTCTTGTTTTGAATCAAATGGCGTTTTTTATGTAAAGTGGAGGGACAATAAAGCAGTGCATATGTTTTCAAATTTTATATCAGCATTTCTTGTTTCGAAAGTGTACCGTAGGAAGAAGTGAAAAGGAGATTGAATGCCCTACTGTTGTTATGCATTAAAATACTTATATGGGTGGGGTCGATATAATGGACAAAAAGAAAGTAACTTATCAGGTGACCATTGGTCAAATATTACCTAAGAGTAGTTTTCGATCTTGTTGATATTGCAATAAACAATGCCTTCATTGTATTATGCAAGTATTGAAAAAATTGATGCAAAGACATTCAGAAGAATTGTAGGTCGTAGTTTGATTGGAAACTTCTCCAACAGAAAAAGAGCCGCACCATCAATCTCTGTTTCTATCAACCAAAAAAATCAAAATACTATCTACAATTCCCAACACCAACACATTCAATGCGAAAATCTGATTCCAGACAACGTTGCAAAGTGTGCACTAAAACTAAAATTTATATCAGAACCAATAATATGTACTTACGTACTTAATGTTGTATAAATATCATTTTTAGTTTAAAATATTTCCATTCAATGAAGGTTTTTCTTGCATTGTATATCTATTTTTAGATAAATAATTGAAATTCCCTAATAAATATCACATATTTGAGAAAATAATATACATAAATATTTAAACTATGTTTTAAATGTTTAATAAATCCTATTACATTATAATGTTGTTTTCAATCCTTATAATATTAATAGAAAATGCTGTTATAAACAGTATAAGTAAAGATTTTTGTAAATCATAAATAATTACCCCTGAGGCCATGAGTGCCATGCTCTATTTCCATATGCAAGAAATTATTTAATATTTTTTTTATAAAAACATCAACTACCACTCATATACATCCAGTCTATAACATTTTTATAAAAAGATACTGCTGGTTTTTTTATGTGCGTTAAAGGGTTAAGGACCTCTTGACCTGTAAGGTAGGGAAAGAGGTTGGTGTATCATCTGAGAGTGTCTTCAGCTTTACTCTCATTGCAACACATTACACCGCTTAGGTACTAAGATAACTTTATGTGCCAGATGAAATAATAAATCTGGTATATGATTA
Source organism: Ceratothoa steindachneri (assembly GCA_963969495.1). Lineage (NCBI taxonomy): Eukaryota > Metazoa > Arthropoda > Malacostraca > Isopoda > Cymothoidae > Ceratothoa > Ceratothoa steindachneri. Next base: position 84,828,352 of record OZ018319.1, on the reverse strand, counting down.
GATTCTTTTTTTGAGTTGCTTTAATCGAGATCTCTAAATGTGTGACTATATCTTTTACTTAGAAAACGTCTGCTGTATTAGCGTAGGAAAATTTTATGCTGGCTGCGAAAAGGTTTGACTATAACACTATTTTTATTAATAATGATCATCAATAATTATAGATTATTTTATTCTCTATTTCTTGTTCATTTTGTTCTTTTCTTATTCTTAATGTCTGGATAAAGCAAAATTCGGATGGAAGAGGCGTGTAATTTACAAAATGCAAAAAGTAGATTCTTCCAATAATTGCGAACTCAATACCTTTGGAGTCCCTATTTTTGGCATGCTAAATTGGCTGCCAACACGTGCTAAAATGTCGTTTTTCCTCTGCTCCTTGAAGGGGTTTTTCCTCTTTGTTAAAGGTGCTCTTTTAGTTATGCTGAAAAATTAACTGGTTAAATTACAGAAAACGCTGAGATGAATTTGATTTGATAAGCTAAAACCTGAATGGCAAACTCTATAACTACACAAAGCCCCATAACAACTTTATTATATAATTTTGGCAACTCGAGAATTAAACTGAGGCATTAAAAGAGAAAATTTGAATATTTAAACAAACTACAAATTGACTTTCGGTTAGTTTTGGTTAGGTTAGGTAACCTAACGTATCTCAAAGCTTTTGGACATGATATTCAATGGCAATTATTTGGGAGTAAAGATGTTTACCTGTTACTATAGCTGTTAATTTCTCCTATTATTTCTTCAATAAAATAAAAAATGCACATATACATATATATGTTTACCTTTTCCTTTCTATGATATTTAAAATGGATTCGTTATTGTTAGCAGGGTCTCGGAGAGTTATGGTTGGCAAGTTTCATCTACGTAACTTTATCGATTGCTACATTAATTTTTGGAAATTTCTGTTATTTTTTGATCTTGGAAAAAATCCATTTTGTTGCTGCCTGCAGGAAATTCGTTCTGAAAAAGTTGTGAGGAACACGGGAGTGGTTTATGTAATTATCCGCAATTGTCAAATTAAGACTTCAAAAAGTTAACATTTGTGTTTCAATTTGGAATTTTATTTATTATCTTAATACCTTCCACTGATATTCTTACTCGCTATTTGAAAATACATGACATATTTAAACTTTTTTCTCTTTCTTTAAATTGATTCAGCCCCTACACACCCATGTGAAAGTAAACTTTTTTTTCTTTCCCGATTCATCGCCTAAAAATTATTTACTCCTTCACAGCTATTTCAGTCCAATTCCCTATTAAATATTGTTTATCAACATATTTCTCTGGCACACATCGCTCCAACAGATCATGTCACCGAGCTTTATCAACACAGGTTCTCCTTAATTAACATAGACAGTTGATAAGGGTTTCGGCTCTCTTCTTTTCCTTTTTAGACTCAGGCTACGACTTCTTCATCTACCAAAATATGCCAATACAACATATACCTTCATATTCTAACTTAGAAATCTACTATCCGATTGAAAGATAATCATACTACACAACTCTTGGAAATCTTTGTGAAACATGACTATGACAAAACTAAAGACCTGGTTTAGTGTAAACACTTTTTCTCTAACTAGGCCTCGCCCCATCATTCCATCACCCCTTTTCGGTATGGTTTAAATTCTCGGCGTCCTATTTGATAGTCATTTATCTTTCAAACATCATTTTGATAACTTCTCTGAATAATCTCACTTCTTTCTCCATAACCTCTATTGCATCCGTTCTAACATTGACTAGAATAGCTTTGATAGTTCCATTACTGCCCTCGTTACCTCTCACTTTGACTTGTATAGATCAATTCTCGTTAACTCACAGGCAGCGATATTTCATTAATGAAAATTAACCGAACTTTTAGTAGTTTTCTATTAGGTTGATGCCTGTCTGTACTCGAATGTGTTCATTTGCTTGATTTGGCATGTCCATGTACTTTCTTTATTCATAGATGAACTTTGAATGGGGTGTGGTCGATTCCCTCAATGTTAGCAATCTCGTCGTTATTCAATTCGTTTTCACTCGGATGCTGCAACTTAAGACAAGAACTTTATGGTGCTTATATAAAGCACGGTGATCAGTACTCGAGTTAGGTCAGTAAATGACCCAGATGAGTGCTTGTCTGGGACACTCATTAAAACGCGTCTGGATTTATTCCTCACAAGCCTGAGGTTTAGCACACCAAACACTTTCTTTTGCCCAACAGATTGTGAGCAGGCAATCAGAGAAGCAATATTCCTATGAATGCTAAAACTACGTCCATGCTCAATAACCCATTGAGAACTTCATCAGGCAAAGGCCAGATTCTGTTTTGTTACAAAACAAGCCTAGTGTGCTAGAGGCGAGCATAAGTCTCGTCATTCAATAGGAGGACCGCACTTTTAGACATGCCGAAGCCTATCAAAGAAATAAAATGTACACTACTGTGCAAAATATAAAAACGAGTGTATTTCTATCACAGTATGAGAGAGGATGACCCTTGAAGGACTAACTTGTGAGGAAACCCCCCGGAATACCCCTTTCAGCAAATTCGTTTCAAACCACGCGCTCTTGGCGTGGGAATTTGCGAATCATCGAGAAGGAAGCTGTCGTTCGTTGAGTCGCTTAACCCGGCTGTATTTCATTATGCAGGACACACCTCGTTCTCCCCCCCCCCACCGCGATAACGCCGAATTCTCGCCCCTAAGCCTCACAGGCATGTCTTTCCGCTGCGAGCGCGGTCGTACAAACCTCAACCCCTTATGGGCTTGTTCCCGAAGAGGGGCCTGTTGGGCTGCGATGAATGCGACAGGAGAAGTCAAGTTCCCTTTTGCTTCAGATGAGGGAGCACTTGTCGATCTTCGGAGTTGGGAATCCTCGTCAGATAGTTGCCGAGTGACTATGGCAGAGTTCACTGAAGTCGATACTTGCCGATTGACTATGACAGAGTTCACAAATAGGGATACTTGCCGATTGATTATGGAAGAGTTCACTGAAGTCGATACTTGCCGATTGACTATGGTAGAGTTCACAAATAGAAATACCTGCCAATTGACTATAGCAGAGTTCACGGATCGATTTAGCCTTAACTGGAATCGAAATCGCCCCTGGTGGGAGGGGGTCGGGTGGACATCTTTCAGACGTTCGCCGGAGTAGGTGGGAAACCTAACAATACTCTTCTCTATACTCAGGCGAAGGGTTATATAGGTGATTGGAGAGGTGGCTCCAGACGCGCGTGCGATTTTGGGGAAAAGTCAGCGATTCCTTCAGGGAGAAGGGGAATTGAGATAACGTTGTTTAGATTGTCCAACTGATTTCAATCTTCTGGTGGAAGGCGGGAATGTTTGCAGAGTGGTGGTCGTGTGAGATGATGAACTCGGCCCTAGGCAAATATAACTCGGGAGTGCGATATCAGCGAAGGCTGCCTCCTTGCCTGGGTTTAGCTATGTTTTAACAGCTCCATGCAGTGATCTCAGGATTCATGTGAGTACGGAAGGGCACGTGGTCGCCATTTGATCTCATTCTGCTACATCCCTCCCATCCAAATAGATGGCACATTCGAAATTGGAGGCGAAAGTTGACATCCCCTAAGATGAAAGACTTTGGGAATTGGGGTCTTTCACGCGAGTGGTCACGTAGTAAGAGGAAAAGAAAAAAGGGAATTCCTGACCTGACGTCGAGCAGGTGTACAAGCTAATTCTACCCGACTGTGTGTACATAGGAACGGAAAAAAGAACTTAATTATTGCCGACCATAAGAGCATTAAGAGGGACATAATTAAAAAATGAAAATTATATTTATACACTAAGCTATACAAAGCTAATAAAAAACTGAAGTGGATATTCAAAGATACATTTTACATAAATGACAGAAGGAATATAGTAGTACATATACAAAATTTGGTAATGGACCAGGCTTCTAAATACTAATTTTATAAATACAAGGGCGATGTGCGTCCTACGCGTACTCATCGAGAAAAATAAGGACTTAAACTGAAATAATTGAATAAAAGCTAATCTCTAGCTGGCGGTTATAATAATTAAGATGGAAAAATGGATATGGGGCATTTACAATTAAAATTTAGCTGGTGTAGAACTCGCTAATAAATTTGCTTTTGGCAAGAAGTGAAGGTTTTGGTCACTTAAAGGAATCGGTACAGCATTTAAAACGGTCACGGAATTTAGTTGCGAACATCTACATACATGCAGTAAGAGTTACCTGGTTTCCGTACCAAAACTATTGGAAACAATGCATTGACGGGTAGGGGGGAGGGGCAGGGATCTGGAAGTTGAACAGATTGTTAACCTCGGACTTAAAGACATTTTTTAGATGAATTTAAAGGGGTAAGGTCTTGATTGAAAGGGTTTCAATAGGATTGGTCTCTTTTGATGTCACAATATTAGCAGTATTCCTAAATGTCAACTGCAGCACCAGGCTAGTAGAAATACCGGAAAATCTTCTGAGTAATTTTATCGTGACCAAAGTGGCCATAAAACACACTATCGTAGGCAATTTTTAGGACCAGGGGAACCTGCGAACGGGGAACAGAGAGGGCGTGAGTCTCGGGCTTGGTGCCATCCGAGCAAGCCTTCTTTCACGAAATAAGAGGCTTCTTCTTACCGCGGACTGAATCCTGCTCGAGGCTCCGAGATTTTTCCTACATGGGAAGGAGATTTGGGCACTCCTGTCTTTTAGAGAATTGTTCGCTCAAAACGTCGCAGAAATCCAAATCTAAGGGAGTTAAAAGGCAGCGGCCGTCTGGAATTCCTTCTCTTTCTGGGCTCTTAAGATAATGGGCTAAGCCACAGGGTTGGACGAGACTTTGGGGCATTGTCGTACCAAAATGTAACAGAAATGGGTAGGGGCTGACACGACTTCAGCCCATCCGGAAAAGTACTGACACTCCAGATAACAGTTTACAATGGGGATACGTTTGCGCGTTCCAAGTAGTCACAGACTACCACAAACTTTTTGTGGTTGGGAGCCAGCGGGGAAAGAAGTTCATTTGATCATATGATACAAGTACACCCGGTATCGTGGACGAAGGTGTCTACTCGGCACCCATTAACGCTTCCGTTTTCAAATTTAAGACTTCCCAGACAACTCTTGTCGAAGAAGAAATTTACATGGTACCCTGGGGCACTCGGAGACTAGATTGGATCTATAGTTTCTGGTCGCAATGGAGGGGGAGCGGGAGCAACATTCACCTGGTGGACTTGGTGAATGGGATTACCATGGAGTTTGGAATTTTGGCAGAAATTTTGGCGCATGCGGCCTTTGACATCACAGGAAAAACATATGATTAGCTTACGGGGAAAAGTTGACACCGGGGGATTAGATATGAGGGGCTTGACATTATGGGGTTCCGATGGAGGGAAACTTCTGTTCTTATAGGGGCCCGTAACCTTTGCGAATTCTGGGGATTTCTCATGAGAGAACAGCGAATTTTTAAATTTATTCTTGGGAGGTGAAGGGGGAGGCTTTTTATTTCCTTTGGGTATTAGTTGTGGCTCGCCGCATAGATATCTGCTTCTTCTATTCACTCTTTGAAGGAGTTGCACCGACCATCCTTCACAAAGGAGCGAATATCTGGTGTTAGCGACACCAGCAGCTGATTTCGTTGAACAAAATCTACCAGAGACTTATAATCGTTGGGTAATTTCGATGCGTCTGACCAAAAATTAAAAGTACAGGAAAGAGTAGATCTAAATTGACGGAAAGTCATATTTGGTTGGATGCAGGCGTGGCAAAATTTGGTGCGGTAGAAGTCAGGCGTCATATTTTACGCCGTAAGAATTTCGGATTTGAGGGTGAAGTAATCCACCGTATCTTCCAATGGGAGCGATAAGCATGGACCTCGGAGCGGCGAGCTCAGAAGAAGAAGAAGCTTAAGGGCACCGTCAGTCTCAATGTCCCAATGATTAACTTCAAATTTTTTCGAAATGAGTGAGAAAAGATCCGAAGTCCCCTCCTTTTTTGAATGTGGGGAGTTTAAGGAAGGTGGATTGATGTGCTCCTAACCAGAAATTTACTGAAAGGGTTTTGAGCCATCACGATTTAATTCTAACTCATATTGGCGAATTCTCTGGCGCTCTTCGCTCTCTTTATCTCTAATCTCTTTTTGTTCAGCTAATTCTAAAATCTCATTTTGTTTAGCTAATTCTTTAATCTCTTTTTGTTCACGTTCATCATTTTCTCTGATCTCTGTTTGTTCAGATAATTCTCAGATCTCTTTTTGTTCCTGTATGTAAGGGACAAGGTCTTTGCCACTTAAACCGAGGGATTCTCCTTGGAGTTCAAATCTCTCCAACGACGGTTTAATGGACCATCAGCACGGGACGGATGAAACTCGACTTACAATTTAATGACACACCGCCGAATATGCTTGCTTAAACGCGGAAGCTTTGCTATCCAAATACAAACACTAATATAGTATACGATTAAACAATAAATGATATAATAATGGAGTCTTCATGAGTTGAAAAGGGCCCAGACTTAACTAATTCGTGGAAGATTAAAGTGATCGTGGGAGAAATTATGTCGCTAAGAAAATTTACCTATTAAAGTTTGTCGGTCCCAACACACATACAAACACGACCCGATAAATAAACATGGCAGGGTTGTTTCCTGTTTTATTTTATCTTTGCAACTCAAACGGTACTCAGCTTTGAAAATTACAATAAAGTTAAACGCTTGCCTTCCTTTAAAAAATCTTTCCAAAGACCTTTTAATGACCATGAGACACCTAATCACCAGATTTTAAAATAGAGTAATGTATATATAAGAACATGTCGTGAAATGGCCAGACTCAAAATAGAGAAACTGGGATGGCTATTTGTGGGGGTCTAGAACAAGTTATGACAAGTCAGGACCTTTAGCCGCACGCTACTGCCTGCTCTATTTAAGAAGCAGTAGCTGATCGCAGCCCGTCAGTCGCTGGGCGAATTTTTTCGTACGCTGTAGCACTGCCTTACTACCTCCTGAAGAGCGTTGTTATTCACGCGTGCATAAAGAAAGAGAGACTTTTGAGCCTTCGCCACCTAAGAACGCGACTCTGTCCTGGGTTTCTTAGGAGCCCCAGTAGATCTGTAAAAGGATTTCACATATCTTTTTTGTCGCTGCGAAGTAGAAGAAAAATGATGGGCTAAATACCCTCGTTGCTCCCGTCCAACGACCTGCGTGTGAACCTGCTCGGATGACTGCCCTTCATTAATTTCGTCTTAACTATGTCGGCCACTTGGTCTGGCATAATTAAGGGCTTGCGTGGAAACTGGTTTGAGGCCTATCCCACAGCAGAAGCACAAGTCAGAAATTCTCTCGAATTTGGGGCAAAACTGCGAGTCCCGGACGGAGGAGAAATCCTCATCGCCCGGGGGACCCGGCCAGAATCATAGAGGGAGTTACACCCGTCTCTATGTAGTTGGATGCAGTTTTGGCGTACGTACCCGTGAGGGGGTGGCACAAACTTAGCGGTCGTTGATTCGGCCGCTATGCATTAAGTCCACCAAGCTCAACCCTCTGAGGTCCCCACCCGAGAACCATCCCCCATCCATCATCCCCCCTCATCCCGGCACCATCCGAGCGGGGAAACAACAGGAAACTGGACGGGAGCACTTTCTCTCGCGTCGTTTTGAAACAAACCTTTAACTTTACCTCCTTTTCCAAAAATCACTTTTTTCACATACAAAATTTTCACATATCATTTTCACACATAAAAATAACAAGAAAGAAGAGTGAAGAGAGAAGACGTCGGCGACGATGGAGGCCCTCCCTAAGAGGGTCCCCCTACGGACCTTACCTGGAAACAAGACCCCCGAGAAAAAGACTGTTTGCGAATCCTTATTCGCAAACTTAAGGATTGCTTTGATTAAGTTAATTGATATTCCCAACGGTTTCATCGCCATGTGCGGTGAAACCAAGGACATCGACCGGCTCCTTTCTGACGAAGGGGCCGAAGTCCTCAAGAAAATGGGCCTGGAGGCCAAAACCCCACCAGCAATCTCGGCAAATAGAAGCATCATTTGCCGTAAAGTAGAGAGCTGGGTTGGCGAAAACTCACCCGCTGACTTAAAAACGGAAATTGAGAAGAACCACAGTTGGGCGAAAATTAGGGAAGTGATCAAATTCAGAGATCACACCCACGTTTTCAAAATCACCTTTAATACAACAGAAATGGCCCACAAGGCGGCAACCGAGGGACTCCTCATTTTTAATATGAAGATCCCTGGATCGAACATCGAGCACGAAAAATATGTAAATATTCAGATGTGCTTCGTTTGTTATGCCCTCGAAGAGCATACAACCGCAAATTGTCCCCAAAAAGGAACAACCTGGTGCAGTGAATGTGCCACGCAGGGTCATCGCTATGACGCCTGCAAATCCAACGAAAAGAAATGCATGAACTGTAAGGGGCCCCATCGAACGATGGCCCTGAACTGCCCAAGGAGAAAGGAGATAATTAAAAGAAAAGAAGAGGAAGAGAAAAAGAAAAAGACTCAAACCTACGCGAGCACCGTAAAGAAAAGTGAAGGGATGGCCTCAACATTGGCAACCCCCTCACCCGTGATCTTCACAAGTGACCTTAGTGCGAAGATTTTAATTTGCATTACCCATGCAAATGTGGCAAATGCGGTCAAACCCGGATGCTACAAACGGGTACTGAACGCACTGCTAAAGGCTAACAACCTCCCTTCTATCATTGTTCCTGATGACCCGGAATGCTCTAAGGCATTCAAGGATAGTGTCATCGGAAACAAAAGCACCGAAGAAAAAGCCACGGGACTTAAAGACATAATTGAATCTCCCCCGTCGGATGATTCAGAAGATGAAGCGAACGAAGAAGATGATACCACTTCTTCGGATAGTGACGAGGGCCCATGCACTCGCACTAGGGCAACAAAGAGTCAGTCCAAGACTCCCAGCCCTCCCCCGAAGAAGGTAAAGCCTGGGCACCCCAGACCCGCCCCACAGGCCCCCAAGAGTAAGAAAAAGAAGAAACACAGGTAACTCATCTTACCATGGAACGGAACTCACTAAGAATTCTGGAAATAAACACCAATGGCTGGACAAACAAAAGAACTCTCTACGGAAATGTGTTCAGGGAAATAGATGCAGATGTCATCTTGATTTCTGAACATGGGGTTGACACTCGTAGTTCTGAAATTAAGATCTGGAACTACGACGTGTTAATCACGAACTACTCTCAAGAGCGGTACGACGGTGCCGCCATCGCCATCAAAAGAGGGATCAAGTATAAACCCATAAGAAACTTGGAGGAATCCTATCTTGCAATAGAGGTCGAACTCGATATAGGAAAGCTGGTCATCGCCACCGGGTACCAGCCGCCGAGACGAGAATATTTGCCAATCCATTCTCTCTCTGGCCTATTTGGCAGAAGGACCCCCACCATATTAATGGGGGACCTTAATGCCAGATGTCGGGACTCTGGGTACAGGACCTTCAATGGCAATGGAAGGTGCCTGGATACTATGATGGACCGGAACATGGTCCATAGAATAGGCCCGGACTTCCCAACCTATACTCGAGGAAGAAGTGCCACAAAACCAGACATTTGTCTGGCTAATCGTCAGCTGCCGTTCAATTACTACATGGAACCAGTCCAGGTGCCATGTAGTGATCATATAGGGATCCTGCTCACCATCAATAGGAACCCTATACAAGTCCCAGCTCCAGTCAGAAAAGACTACAGGAGAGCCGACTGGGCACGGTACGCTGGTCTCCTCGAGGCCTATCGCCCACCAGATCTGGACGAGGCAATTCTCGAGGAGATAGACGAGGCACTCGACGACCTCAACGAACATCTCATTATTGCAGATAGGGCTTGCATCCCCAAAACCCAGTTTAAAACCATCTCTTCATACAGGTGGACTGGGTATATGAAAGAACTATATAGAGAATTGAGAGTTATGTACGAGTTAAATATAACAAATGCAACATTTGACTCGCTACAACGAAGTAGAGAGATCAAGGAAGAGCTCAACCAGCTGATCCTCGAACAACAACAGAGACAATGGGACGATGCGATCGAGAGCCTCGATCAAGATGCATCCCCCAAGGACTTTTGGAAGAAAGTCAAAAGTCTCAGAGGATCATCTGGAAAAAAGAAGAAAATGGAAATCCAAAAAGAAGATGGATCCATTGAAACTGCAGATAACATCATCGAAGAGATATTCCGACGTTATTGGGAAAAAATCTTCAGCATTTCGGAAGATGAAAACGAAGATTTCGATATAGAGTTCGAAAATAACATCGTAAACGAGCTTAACACGGTAATACATCGAACGCATCCTCATCACCAGGTGGATAGACTGCGTGACGGAGACGCCGAGATCACAGAAGAAGAGATCCTTGGCGCACTCCGCTCATTCCGACAGAAAGCCCCAGGCCAATCGGGGCTTACGAAGCTTAACTTCGAAAAGGCACCAGCCAACGTCATCGAAGGAATGAGACGAATTTTTAACGCATGTCTGAATACAGGGTACTTTCCAGATGCTTACAAAACGGCAAAAATGATCTTTTTGCCCAAGCATGGAAAGGACCCTACGTTGAGAGAGAGCTACCGCCCAATTTCACTCCTGGAATTTGGCGGGAAACTCTTTGAGAAGATCCTCAACGGAAGACTGGTGTCTCACCTGGAAGAAAACTCCCTCTACAACCCTTGCCAATTCGGGTTTAGAAAGAAGCGAAGTACGGAAATGGCAATTAATGTCATAACGGAAAAGCTTTCCCAAGCCAAACGGGACAGGAGTTATGTGGATATCGTTTGTCGGGATGTGTCAAAGGCGTTTGATAAGGTGTGGCAGCGGGGCATGCAGTATAAGATCTTAAGGCTGGGTCTAAGTGAAAACTTAGAAAGAACTCTCTGTGACTATGTCATGGAGAGAGCGGCGTATGTCAGTCTAGGGTGCACGGACGGACCAAAGTTTCCGCTCACTGCGGGCCTCCCGCAGGGGGGGTGTCTGTCCCCCACCCTTTACTCGATATACACCGCGGACGTCCCAGACCCTGTGTACCCCAATTCCCTCAATATTCAATACGCCGATGATTTCAACCAGATAATCGTATCTCCATGGAGGCATGCGCCGTGGCAAGCTCGCATGACAGCGATGGAAATCGCGAACCTGAACAACTACGAGGCTCAGTGGAAAATAAGAACAAACCAGGAGAAATTCAAGGTGGTCCCCATTGGACGCACCTTAAGGGCAGACGTGCGTGTGGGGGATACGCGATACCCCTACACCAACGAATGCAATGTACTCGGTATGAAAATCACCTCTACCGGGTACAAAAAGCACGTCGAAGAAAGAATTTCTCGAGCCTCGTCCGCTGTCAGAACTCTATATAGTTTCAGAAATCTACGTGAAAGCAACAAGAAGAAGATCTACAATGCCCTTGTAAGATCTACGTTGCTTTACCCCGCCTCCACCCTCTCATGTGTCTCAAAAACACAAAAGAGGCGTCTTCAAGTAGTGCAAAATAAATGCATGTACCTAATAACGGGTACACGCAGGCATGAAAGAAGACGGCAAGAAGACCTGCACAGAGAGGCGGGGATAATTCCCATTAACAAGGTCATAGAAGAACGGACCCGGAAAATGCAGGATCTGGTTAATCGTGAACTGAGTGATGAAATCACCCAGATGATTAACCAGAACAGAAGAGCTGAATGTCCCCCCAGATTCCCCAGCTCCGCCAACCGAGTGGCTGGCGGAGATGAAGTGCCGTTCTATGTGTGAAATGAGATAAAGGAATACCTGTGAAAACAACATCAATCACAAGAATGAAGAAATTACTCGAAACCCTACTATGACAAGATACCAATAATGACAACTTTACCAAGAAAATGAAATTGAAAAAACCAACGATTACGAAGAGAACTTCGAAAGAAGCAATCTACAAAAGAAGAGAGAAGAAAGAAGAAAGAAGAAACAATTATACTACTAAAATACACATACAATAAAACAATACAAATGCACGCACTTAAATATACTAAATACATGTACAAAACAGGCAATGCACAACACAAACCATGAAAATACTAAAGCTGCTGAGACAAATGGCTTGAACGCCATAATAGTTATAATTTTGTAATTTTACGAACTTATAATTATTACCAAAAAACCCTACACAACAAAAATGAACTCACACAAACAAGAAAATAATAAAAGTGATAAGTCTGATCACCAGACCCTAGGCATCTCTTTGCACCTCTTCCACACTTTTTTCTCTCTTCATCCACTTGTCTATTTTCTCTGTCCCCCCCCACACCCTATCGTCTCCCCTCACGTGCTCTCGCACGTACACACAAAGTCAAAGTCAAAGCCCGTCAGTCACAAATTTTACACTAATGGAGAAGGTTGAACACTGCGCAGTGATCAAACTTTTGACCAAGGAAGGCAAGAATGCAGAAGAGATCCATTAAGGCATGGTTTCAGTGTAAACCAACACCGCCCCTTTCTATTCAGCCATTGCTTGCAAGAATAGGGAGTTCCGCCAAGGTCTTGAGTCCCTTGAAGATGACCCCCGTCCAGTACGCCTATCAGACGTGATCAACAAGGACAATGAGGCCAATGTAGAGAGGATGATCCTTGAAAATCAACGGGTGAAAGTCGAAGAAATCGAGCAACAACTTGGAATATCACTTACAGGTGTTATCAATATTATCTACGACAATTTGGCCATGACCCAGGGATTAAAGAGATCAGATTAACCCGTTGGGTCCCTAGAAACATTACACCTTATGATCGACTTCAACGTCGTCAAAGCTCATAAGGTCGAAGTTGCACAAGCTTATCCGCACGAGTGCGGATTCGAGGAGCTCAACCATCCCCTCTACAGTCCAGATCTGGCCCCTAGCGACTACTTTTTATTTCGCCAGCTCAAGGCTGCACTGCGTGGACGCCAGTTTTGGGACGATGAAGATGTCCATCTCGCCATCCCGGAGTGAATTGAACAGCAGTCGGGAGATTTCTGGTTGGCAGGAATTTGAAGCGTCAGGGACAAGTGGCGCAAGTGCATTAAAGTCGAGGGTAGTTATATTGAAAAATAATAAAAACACTTTTCCTCATATCTCGTTTCTTTAGAGTCGAATTGCAAAACTTATTTACCGCCCCTCGTATATATATATATATATATATATATATATATATATATATATATATATATATATATATATATATATATAAATATACGTAGATACTTTGGGGTTTGGGGCGGAAGTTAGTTGAAGACCGTTAGTGAAGGGGGAAATCGTCATGAGTCCAGTGGGGATAGTATATTATTAACTTTGCGGGTTCCTTTTAAAACAAGTATTTCAGAGTGCAACTTTCTCAAAGATTAACCTGTAGCTGGTACTTTTGGGGATTGCAAATGGAAGACAATGACAAAAATATATCTTAACTAACACCAAAAAGGATATTTATATTTACACGAATATTGGGTTTAAAGGGAAACGTTGCGCAGACAGGGTTAAAGGTCCACACTAGAAACAGGTAGGTTAATTCAGGGATTAAAGAGATCAGATTCTGTTTGATGATTAAAAGGGGGATTTTAAACCGGGTCGTTTACACAATTAATGGAGCAATGGGGTAATCCAGATTCAAAATCAATCTGCAGGCGGCAACGGTTACGATTAGCTTGCGTGCTCGTTGCCGAAAATGGGCCAGTTGGGGTATGATGAATGCGATGGAAGAAGTCGGGTTACATCTTGCTTCAGATGAGGGAGCACTTTTCTAGCCTTCTGAGTTGGGAATCCTCATTACATACTTGCCGATTGACTATGTAGAGTTCACTGAAGTTTATACTTGCCGATTGACGATGGCAGAGTTCTCGGATCGATTTACCTTTCGACTCGAATTTAAATCGACGCTGAGGGTAGATGAGGGTTGACCGTCCTTCATCTCGTTCGCCGGATTAGGTAAGAAGCCTAACAGTGCTCCTCTCTAAACCCAGTCAAAGGTTTGTATAGGCGTCTGGGCAGGTGGCTCCAGACGCGCGTGCGATTTTTTGGGAAAAGTCGGCGACTACTTCAGGGAAAGGAGGAATTGAGATATTGTTGTTTGGAATGTCCAACGAATTTCAATCTTAGGGTGGAAGGGCAGCATTTTTTGGAGAGGTGGCCGTGTGAAACGATGAAATCAGTCTCTAGGCAAATACAGCTAGGGCGTGTGATGACAGCGTAGGCCGGCTCCTTGCCTGTGTTCAGCTATGCTTTGACAGCTCTATGCGGTGATCTCAGGATCTACGTTGGTACAGAAGGGCACATTTGGTCGCCATTTGACCTCATTTTGCTACAGCAGTGCTTCCTCAGATTTTCTTGGCAATGGGCATTAATGCTTGACTTCTTTTCGATTGGCGAGGTGGGATGGGGTAGGGATTCAGATGTGTACCTTAGAGGACTGAATTGAACAGGCAGTTCGTTGCGTCTCACAATATGCCAAGATGCAGAAGTTTCGGTTTTCTGTACAAAATACCAATGCAGTTCACTCCCTTACTGATTTTTTCCATCCTTAGAATTTGATGTTTGCAAAGGAGTGGCCGGATATTGTTTTTGGGGGTTAAGATGAGGAAGAAAAGTCGCAAGAGACATACTCACGGTTTGAACAAAGAATTATACATATTTACAAATCAATTTTCTTTCTTCAAATTAAACATAAACTTACTCTATATTTTTTTGAATTATCGCTCACCTGCCTAAGATTGTTTCTATGTAATATAGACCCCCATACTGGCTAGCCACGATGGTGCATTTTTATTCCAAAATTTTCCTAATTTCTTTATCGTCTCAGGGGGAATAAGGATATTGTTTTGCCAAACATTTCGTTCCCTTAATCATCTGCTTTACTTCTTTAATCTCTTCTTTTTCTTCATTTACATATATATTCCTCTACTTTTCTTTTTACAAGTTAATTCCGTAATATTCAATACATAAGTTGCCCTTTAAAACACTTCGGTGATCTTACTATACGTCATCTACTTACATAATTTTTAATATTTGACGGAAGACAACTTCACCATTATTAATAAAATCAGAGTACCTAACCTAACCTAATTTTGTTTATTATAACCTAATCTAACCAATCCTAACCATGGTTAGATTAGGTGCTCTGATTTTCTGAATGATTTGTTATTTTCCACTATATACATTAAAGATTGTTTTAATGAGTTCTTATTTTTTACTTTGAACATGCATTTTTTTATAATAAACTTACAAATTATTATTATCCAAAAATAACCCACTTTAGTACCGGTAAAAGTATAGCTCAAAAAGGTTAGATCACGTATTGCCAGACCACCAAAAACTCTTACTAACATTTATTTTTTATTAATTTTGTTCACACACTTTGTGAAGATAAAGCATTGACCTAATATAATGGGTGGTCAGGAACCTTTTTTCATCTTATTCTCTACTATTGTTATAATTTCGTGCAAGGGAATAATAGCTTTTCCATATTTTTGAAAGTACAAACTGAAATTCAACACCTTTGCTAACATTCATTTCAAACTCCTCTACATGTAATATACAAATCAAAATCATCAGACAACCGTTGTTGACGTCATTAAACTTATAATTAAGTTACATCATTTCTAATTGTACTGCTCTTCCGCTAGTTATTTATATGCTCTTGAATTTTTGAATCGTCTAATTGTTCGTATCCGCCGCACTTGAATAGCAAAGTTTAAAATAGACAAAAAATGTGAGAAATTTTATGGGATGAAAAATATATTATCCATTTTACGCGACTATTACTGTCGTTATATCACACTCGACCTTCTTTTATGTTCCTCTTCGGTCACAAAAAGTATCATCAACAAACATATTGTATACTTTAATTTTCTTTAAATGTTTAATAGATTTATATTATAAAGGTTTTCACGGTAACTAATGAATATAAATGCATTGCCTGCAGTGGTCTGCAGCCTAACGACAAAATTAGCATTCATAATTGGATTTTCCACATTAGAAGCGATTCGGTCGAAATTCCTTTTATTTTTAATTGATGGAACAGACCAACAAAAAGGTCATGCAAAATATGTATTTCGCTGGGAAAAGACCCTTTGAACTTTCATTTCTTTGTTAAGTCGTCTTAAGCTCTTTATTACCGAACCTTCCGGTTTTTAGCAATAGGCCATTCCTGGCTTAAGGTTATTTGATTAACTTCACCATTGCCCTCTCCAATTTGCGTTCAACAACATCAGTCATAGGCATCGCGGAGTCCGCAGATGGATGAGGCTTTTGGGCAAAGCGGGCTGAGAGATACATGGCAGAGAATTCGTCTCAACGATTCTAGGAAACGAGAGCGAAAGATGGAATGTTGAAAAGGTAACTATTAAACGCAGAAAGAAGGGCCCCAAAACGGGTACTTGTTTTAGTTAAATTAATGCATCAGAATTACGAACTAGCAGACCCTAAGATCTTGACTCTTTCTTTCATAATGCTGTGATTAGGCTTGCGCATGAGAAGCTTCCTGGGATAAATTCGTATACGGATCACAACACTTCGGGAGAACAAATGAGCACTACCTACAAGCAACACTGATTTCTATTTATTTTCTAATTTCAGACTTTAGTTGGTTTGAAACGCGTATTTTTATAACAGCCTCCGCGGAATTTAAGAAATTTACTCTTCCATTTCCATCCAATGTCAGCTATTTTCAGGGATGCTCTTTCTTAAATTTCCTTATTTTGAACCAATAATTTTTCTAAATATTTACTATTTATTGCCTTTTACTTTATTCTGCTATCAATATGTTATGCTTATTTTTCGAAAGGACTCAATTAGTTTCAACGCCTCAAAATAAAAATATCTCAAAGTTAATTGAAGTAAATTAGTGTCTTTTAATTTTTACATTTCCAATTTTAGGCTTTCTATAATCAAGAGTCAAACTCTCAGCACAAACTTTTGTATTCCTTCACGCTCAGCTGACCAATCATTCATGTTGTTGAGTAAGTTACAGTTCATTATTAAAGAGAGTCAGTTAACAATTTTTTAGTCATGGAGTTACAGTTTAAGAGGTTGAAATTACCTAGCATAACATTGTTTAACATAAGGTGACAGATTATTTGTTTCTGCTTTGAAAAAATGGACATTATCTCGTGTTAGAAAATGTCTATCTTCTAAATCTAAGTGATGAATGCGCCGTAAGAAGACCCTGATATGAAAAAACACTTTTAGTATCAGAAAGAATCATATTTATTAAAATTCATATTGGCAAGAAAGCCATTTATAATAAGTAGATTCCTTAACAAAATAAATACCCACTTTACTCGTAGGAAGATTTAAAATTTATTTGTCACATTTTCATGAAGGTGTATTTACATTTTTTAGAGAGAAAAATCGAATCATCATAATATTTAGAGGCTTACTTGTTATAACTGCCATCAGTTTGCTCTTATGGGCTATATATTGTGGTTGTATTTAAGTTATACTAATGGTAATCATTATTATTAAAATAATCATGCGCTTTTCTCTGAATATTTGACAGTCTTGGCTGTATGTTCATTTCTAACCATAAGCCACCGTCTAAATTTCCAAAATAAATATCAACGCTTACGAAGCTTCATTGCTGTGTGGTGGAATTAATTTTTCATATGTAATATTTGCTGGCGTTCGAGGTGACAGGAGAAAGTTCTTAGGAATGAAGAGGCTGCTGGATGGTCGCATGGGGTTTCCTTGGTATCGTAGATATCGACACTAGGGTTACAGAATTGTCTCGTATACTGCCAAATCTTTAGTTGCTTCATGCTCTAGGCAACCCTTCCTCACGTTAATAAGTGTGAGAAGGCCTTTTTTGAGGAAATGAAGTCTAACTGCTGGATTGAAAGGCACACTTGAGCGAAAATCGGCCCTAAACATGTAAGGGCCTCATCTCGTTTGGGGCTTCTTCTTTTCCGAAAAACCAACTGAGCTATACTCTCCTTAGTCTGGCGAAACAAAAAGAGACGTTTATAGAAAATTACCTTTATTTTGTTTTTCCGTAAGGCATCATCGCCCCCTGGAAATTACCAGGGTTCACCAGCAGGGCATTCCTGGGTTAAGAACAACTGAAATAGAATTTAAGTGAATAAACCTGATGTGAAATAAATAATAATATTGTTAAGCCATGGCTCATCCCTTTGTTGCTGAGTTGAATTTAGATTCAATTCAGAAGAGTTGCATGCTACCTCCATCCCAGGCTCATATCGCCGTAGCCTGCAAATTTCTGTTGTATGCTGTACACATAATCTATCAAATAACTTCAGCTTTTTTTATTCTTTAATTGTGACTTTATGTCGTAGATTTCCTTGCTACTTTTGGATTCATTTTTTAATAAATAAAATTGCAAAAACTGGAAAGATAAAAAACAGGATAAGCTAATAAAAAAGTATCTTTTTGGTTTCTAGCCTTTGCTACTTGTTCATTCAGGGAGGGGAAAATGTTCCACCTCTGCTGATGCTGAACTTCTCCTCACATTCCTTTTTTTTCGTCTCGGTTGCCATCATTTATGACCTCACTATTTAGCGATACATTTGAGGTATGGGAGGTGAGATCTATAGTAGAAAAGTGTTTTCAATTACGGATGCCTTATCTTAAAAAAACGGTGTTATAAATACTTTTCCAATGCATATGACAATGGGCAAAACTTATGACAATAATCCACATAGTATTCCATGTACTTTTTGGGTCAGTGAGCCCTATTCCCACATTATGACATTGGTTAAGACAGCGCAGCTCCTCCCTGGAAGCAATGACCTAATTCAATACAAACACATATTTCATTTTTATGCTTTTCAATTTTACATTAAATTTAACTCTCCCAATAGGTTAAGGTTTTGTTCATTCATATTAGGAAGTTTTTTAAGAAACAGAATTCTGGTTTAGATTTCATGCTCATGTGCCCAATTCTCACACTAAGTTTTTAGGAACCACCTTCACTGAAGTGTTTTCCAGGATGACCTATTTGCTTTTACTTTGATATAATTCAGAGATCAAATAATGTATATGCTTTTCAGGATGAAAGTTGAGGACATTTAATGTATACTCTTTAGTATGCAAAGTCAAAATGAAATAGATAGGATTATGTGCCTTATTAAAAAGTAGTAGTGTAACGATATTGAATAAATATACTCAAGAATTCAGCAAGTCAAAAGAAATAGAATCTTTTACTCTAATGAGAATCACTAAAGGGAATTAATTTTTCATATCGCCCTAAATTATTTACTGTAAAAACTCTAATTAGATATTTTCATACTTATGTTCTTCACAGTATATTACGAGGGGCAGTTAATAAGTTTTGCGAATCGGTAGGAAAAAACAGAGGAAGGGGGATGGCTGTTTGTGGTAGGGTTAGGAGAAGTTATGAAAAGTCAGGACATGCAGCCGCCCGCTCTTGCCTTGTCTATTTAAGGAGCAGTAGCTGATCGCAGATCGTCTGTCACAAATTTTTAAACAATGGAGAAGGTTGAGCACCGCGCACTGATCAAATTTCTGACCAAGACAGGCAAGAATGCAAAAGAGATCCATGAACGCATGGTTGCAGTGTACACCGGCACCGCCCCTTCCTATGCAACCATTGCTCGCTGGAATAAGGAGTTCCGCCATGGTCGTGAGTCCCTTGAAGATGACCCCCGTCCAGGACGCCCGTCAGACGTGACCAACAAGGATAATGTGGCACGTGTGGAAAGGATGATCCGCGCAAATCGACGGGTGAAGGTCAAAGAAATCAAGTAAGAACTTGGAATATAACATGGAAGTGTTATCAACATCATCTACGACACTTTGGCCATGACCGAGGTCTCTGCCTGTTGGGTCCTTAGAAACCTCACGCCCCATGATCGACTTCAAAGTCATCAAAGTCCACAAGGCCAGAGTTGCACAAGCTGCCATGCGCGAGTGCGGATTCGAGGAGCTTAACCATCCCCCCTACAGTTCAGATCTGGCTCCAGCGACTACTTTTTATTCCGCAAGCTTCATGCTGCACTGCGTGGACGCCGGTTTGGGGACGATGAAGATGTCCAGCTCGCCGTCCAGGAGTGGATTGAATAGCAGTCGGGAGATTTCTGGTTGTCGAGAATTCGAAGCCTCAGGGACAAGTGGCGCAAGTGCATTGAAGTCGCGGGTAGTTATACTGAAAAATAATAACACACTTTTCCTTATATACGAATTGCAAAACTTATTGACCACCTCTCGTAAATTGTACAGAGGCGCTTATAAAATTATATGGACCTTGAGTTCGGTGAAGTTTACGGAAGCCTAAGTGTAAAACTTGCAGGGACAGTCAATGGATAAAGTAGGTACGAGGAGAGTTGCTAAAAGTTGAATAAAGGAGTGAAATGCATACCGGCAAGCTTTTTTGAAATTGAAATATGAAAACATTGTAATTATATATGAAATAAATATTAAGCTTTCACATGATGTTTTGGTTTGCGAGGCGAGGAATGTATTAAAAAGACTTTGAGTTCGGTCAAGTTAGGATAACCGGGAGTTTAAAACTTGCTGGGCAAGGCAATGTAGAAAATAGGCTTAAGGAAAGTCACTCAACAATTAATTAAAGTAAATTTATTTAAGGCAAAGTTTGACGTTGCAATTCAGCGAGGATCGGTTAGAAGACGACTGTGTACGTTCATTAACAGCGCGAGAGGACGAAGGCGTCTCAGGGTCTCAGGCTACAAAGGAACAATTTTTCGGAGATAATTTGAAGTCGGACATGCTCTAGACGCTGAAAGACTGTTAATATTTAGGTGCGAGATGTGCTTCTCGTGTCTAAAAACTATTGTGATAAGGTCGTCTCAAAAGACAACACAAAATTGAGGCCTCGTAATATTGTGGAAGTAAAACGGTGAGAAGTTCGTAAAGGCAACGCTCATTCACTCTTGGAAGCCGAAAAATTCTTTGTGCATCATCTCCCAAATTCCTTCTCTGTTGCTTGAAGTTGTGAGGAGGAAATCTTCACCGCGCCAAAATGGCCAGGCGTACGCTGTTTAGATATGGTAAGGAAGTGCATTATTCATAGGTTCGTCTCGTTGAAGTGTAGGGTTAGTTCGGGAAAATCGCTTAACAACTGTGCATACTGGGGTTCAACTGCGATAGAAAAGTGGAAGTGCAACCTACTGCCTGTGAATGAAAATTCTCTTTGCCCGCTAAATAGCTTACGCCAATTGAGGACAACCATTAACTTAAAAAGAGCAAGAATTCAACTCCCAGGCTCCCACGTGGAGCATTTGCAACAATGATAATCTAAGTGGAAGGCGATGTTTTTGCTACGTGTTCCAAAGAAATGTTGGGGTAGGATGACTAATAGTCTTATATCTGGAGAAGGAATTGCTGCAGAAAGATCTCTCGGAGTATGTCGTCGCTGATAAAAGCGTAAGTAAATCAGAGAGAAAAATTATTGAACGTAAGAACTCAGTGGTTAACCTGTAGACAAACTCCTACTGCTTCAGGAGAATCCATAGAATTTGACGCTTGATGGGGATTGTACACGTTTTTGAAATTTGCGTGAGAGCCTTATTTTATACCCCATAGTTTGTAGCTATAAGATTCAATCGCGCACGTTTGTACTGGCTAACGGTGGTATAAGAATGTATTTAACTCTATCGCTCACACCATCATGGTTTTCGAAAATGGCTTCGTCCTGTCTGAGTTATATTTCAAGGTTGCTCTTCTTCTAAAAATGCAATGCGATGTATAATCTTTGGATCGAAAAGGAAGTACAATCTTTGATAGCTTTCATCGCAAAATATTATTATTATCCTTTCTATGAAACGCAGTAAATTCGGTGCGCTACGTAAATTCAAGTTTAAATTCCAAGGAACGACAAAGAAAAGAGTATATTTTTTTGTAAAATGGTCAGCTAAAGGACCTGTTCTTCTGACATCAAATGTACTGAGTTCTTGACAATAAATTTGCAGGTACCATATAGGCACTGACCTTTCACTCAGTAAGAGTTGTTTGCTTTTGCCTTGATTCACCTCTGAGACAAACGATGGCTTTTCCTGGTCGGGTGAGATTTTTAGAACATTTAATATATTTTCTTTAAACAGGAAGGTTGTGATGGAAGTGTTTGTCTTTGGCGCTTTATTACATAAGATAATCAGCTTGCCGACATTAAGAAATTATCGAAAATAATTTGGTAATTTCTAAAGAAAATGAATTCGATATGAAAACAAAAGTGGCGCTTCATTTATGGCAATGTGAAAAGTGTAATTATATATTAATTCATAATTTAGCTTTTCCTCTTATGTTAAATTTTGTGAACGCACAGATTCAATTAAATGGTCTGTATTTAGTATTGCATTCATTTAGCTATGAGTAGATGTTTAAGTTGTATTTGTTGTTACTATTTTCCTTCTTTGTTGTTTTAGGGTGATTATTTAATAGCATGTTTAGATTTCTTTATTTCAGGTTATTTTGAGTGACCTCAATTAATTTATTTACTTTCACGCTAATCTTCCTTCAACTTGTATATTGACTATAGTTCAATTTTTAGATAGGAGTTACTATATAAGTTAAAAATTAACTTTATTACAATTTTATTAATTTCAGCATCTAACTTTTAACTACTGATCTTTAATTTTTTCGTTTAGTTCGTTTTTTAAGGGTTATTCAATGTTTTGATTTGTTACTTTATTTAGTTATAACTTTTCTCTAATAATAATTTTACACTGTGTCCCTGAGTTCACATTTGCATATTTTAGATCACGTCTGCTTGGCTTGTTTGAGTTGTTTTATATGGCTATTCATATCAATTATAAGGTGTTAGCATATTTATTTTTCTTAATCATTTAATTTGAGTTAGGGTGATGCTCCATTTAGAGCTGACTGATTGTTTCTATTTATCTCTTGCTTATGTCTCCACTCATTTTATAGATGGTGTTTCCGCTGATGTCTTCTGCCGGAGAATCAAGCGTTAAAATATTTGGGGGCTCCGATGCTAATTTCTTCTGGAAATATTGCGGAATGAGCATCTACTTTCTTCCATATTTTCTCCACTCTTTTTTAAAATGCTGAAACTAAGCGGTTATATTCTTGTTTTTTAAATAAATTTATTAGACATTTTACTCTCTTATTTTGGTGTTGGTATTTGCGTGGAGTTTGGTTTTGTATTCTTCGGAGTTAATTTTTTGATTGGAAGAGAATTTAGGGAAGTACTTCCCTCCGTATTGCCTTGTAGATTTTCCTTAATTCTTTGATACTCGTACTTAATTCACGTTGCGTATGAGGTTAAGTATTGGTATTGTATTTCATTTTCGTTAAGCCATGTGATATTTCTATCGTCTAGATGTTATTTTCAATCCAATGACGTTGCCTTTATCCATCGGTTCTAACCTTCCAGCCCCTTTCAATGTTTTTCACGTTGCTAATTTCCCAAACCGGCGACCTTGTCAGAAAGTGTTCGTTCCTATATGGGCAGACGACTAGCTTACTAATGTCGAGGCGGGAAATGAAAGTTTAAGAAATCACGCATTCCTGGTATTGGCAGGTGGGCTATATACATTATATCGAGTACAGCCTGTGACTGAGATATCCCCCAATTCAGCCTCCAGTTCAAATTCTGATTTCTTGTCATTTAACATTGCCTATGCTCTTTGGCTCTGATGTAAATGCAAATAGTTCTATCTAGACTATAGAGTAGTTCTGCTCGTCAGCAGAGGGAATGTATTAAAGAACATTTATCTATACTTACTTGCGCTTTCACCCCTGCAATCCATTTAAATTTGGTGAAAGATAACCCGACCGAGATTTTTTCTGCGCCTTTACAAATTTATCGTTAGGCAATCATGTCCTACCTTCATTTTCAGCATCAGTATTAACACTTTTTAATAGGTCAATGACATCCACTATTGGATGGATGGAAATGAATATCTCTAGAAATTCATAGTTGGTGTAATTTTATAAGGTTTAATAGTACTGATGTAGTGCAATTAAAAAAAAAAACATGGGGCAGAATTCTGATAGGTAATGATGAACTGAGCACCGTTCTAGTAAGCCTTGACGACCCACTTAAAGCAGCTCTTGAATCAAACCCCGCTTCCAACGTAAAATAGCGATAATAACCGGATATTTAAAGAAAAAGGAAAGTTTAAGCGCCTCATAAAAGTTTGGAAAAGTTAAAAGTATCCTTTTCGAAAAGGATAAGGAATAAGAATCTATGATGTCCCAGTGAGCGCATTCTACCTAGCTATTGGCTGCAACCAATAGGTTCGTAGGAAAGATTGGTGGTAATCACCCACAATGAAAAGAAAAGTATCTATGTCAACTATCCTTAATAGTTGCCTACATTTGGGCACAAACGGTTTGGAGATACCCGTTTTGGTCTAGAGGTCTAATAGATGGGTCGTTCACCCAATTACAAATTAGTATTCGAACCTTTATATGACGAAAAAACTTTAATTAATTCGTGCGTAACTCATTCTATTATGATAAATCTAGTTAATAATCCCATGATTCTTTCCTTTTGCGCGGGATTATTTGAACCTTTTGGGGAAAATTCGAATAGTATGCATCTAAAATGTTTATTAAAAAAAAGATTTACAAAGTTTTGTTTACATTAGTCTTATTTATGTGTTACATAGAATAAGAGAAAATACAGATCATAATCATATACCCCTGCATTAAAGCTTTTCGTTCGACTCGCTTTTCGTATACAATGACTTACGTTGTAACGCTAAAATTCTTCCTTTTGTTGTTACAGTAATTTTTAGAAATCATTAATACCTTAATGTTTGATTTTCTGCAATAAGGAAATATTTTTGCTGAAAAAATGACTATTGTATTTTTTAAAGTTATATTAACAAATCATTCCCCCTCTAATACCCACTGTAACCTGACCCCAATTTAATTAGGTTTGCTTTATGCCTTCAATCGTATGTGCCAGAAGTAAAAGCTTTCTTATTAACTAGAAGTTTATATTGTAGTTTTTATATTGACTCAATTATTGCTCATTATTTTTTGGTGTACTCAACAATTGTTTCCAACTGCACCTATATCACATTCCTATCCTAATATTATAAGGAACATTATGCTCCCTATTTGTGTGAGGAATATTTTTACCCTTACTTCATCTGGCTCATTATACCCTATAAAGTCTTTTTAAACATAATTTGTGTTTAATCGTTGTAACTTTGTTCTCGTATATTTATTTGGATTTGAAATTGAGCAATTAAATGTACGAAAATGCAATCTGTTTTCTTGCATCACGACCCCCTACCATGCTGAGATGAAATCTAAAATGTTAGGTTTTCCCTTTTGGGCCCTAAAGCAAACAGCAATTTTCTAAGTGGATGAAACCAAGGTGAGTCTAGAAAACATTTCAGAATTTTTAGAAGTTTAGAAAATAAAGTTCCAAAAGGATAAGGTATGTGCTCGCATGAGTAGATAGTTCGACCTAGTTAACTTCGTTTCTTTGAGAGTTAGTAATATATATATATATATATATATATATATATATATATATATATATATATATATATGGATAAAAATAAGGAAAGGTAACCCCTGATAAGTATGTATATTTTGGTAGCCAACGTAAGGAAAAATGAAAGTGGTTAAAAAGTTATTCTATGTTGGGGACCAACAAGCTTAATATGGGTCCCCAGATTAACTAGTCAAAGGCAAATGCCATAATGCATATCGATGATTTTATCTACAGAAATTTCCTTGAATCGTTCTTAATCTACAGCACAAAGGCGAAAAATGTATATATAAGCCTCTGTTTGTTTTCCGACTTATCGGAGATCATAAAACATCTGACCGCATAGGGAACCTTGGTCTGAATAAATATGGTGTATCTCTATCTTGTACACCATTGTAGGTTTGAAAATGTCAAGACGACGAAAGTGCTAACTTTAACCAGTCTTTCAATTTTCTTTATGAGGTATCCACAAATATATATATATATATATATATATATATATATATATATATATATATATTAAGAAAAATTATTGCAGTAACGCAATTAATTATGCGGTTAAAAGGCTATTTTTGACAATTTCTAAGGTTCTCAAGGCAATTGAAAATTGAAAATAATGCTATCTTCAACTAAAATTCGAATTTTGTGGATTATATTTGAAAATTAAATTTGAAACTTGAATTTAGACCTCGAAACAAATAATTATTGTATATTAAAGAACAATTAAACGAAATTTGAAAGTAATCGAGTGATATTTAGAGGTTCCTCAATGACATATTATAGTGGCATACGTGACAATAATGCTTCAGTAGCCCGGAAGATCTCGTTGAGAATGGATGTGTGTGTGTGTGTGTGTGTAGCTCTTTCTAGTGTCTATTGTTTTGATCACATTCTTCTATTTGTATTTAAGAACATTTATTTATAGTGTATAATAAATATTTATACACATTTTAATATATTTCAGAGCTAAATAATATGTAAGATAAAAATTAAAACAATATTTAATTATAGAATTTAAACCCAGAATGAGTCGCGAAAGGGAAAGCCCTTTGTTTGCCGCACCCTGCGCCATTAGTGAATGAGTTTTGCGAACTTATAATGTTGATATAAATATGTTTTGTTTGAGTGAGAAAAGGAAAAGAACTGCAGTAGAAAAGACCCACTAATTAAACAAATTATCACATTAGTAGCCGAGAAGTTAGTTTTATTTCGAAAACGGTACCAATCCATTGCGTGTCAATAGAGGCAGGTAGAAAAAGAATTTTAAATGAGTACACAAAATATCAGACTTTAATGAGAAATATTAGCATGGAAAATGTGACATCATTCAAACAGAAATTTGATGATTTTACAAAGAATGCAGAACCATTGTTTGATATTTCGTGTTGTAAATGTGATAGCTTTGAAAACTGTTTTGGTAGCAAAGACTATCGACCAACTAGAAAAATGGCAATAGGTAATATGGATCAAATTCAATCAAAGAAGAATATTCAGAGTGCAGTTAGAAAGAATCGTGAGTATTGTCTCTTAATTCAACAATCTAATTTGACAGATATCGAAATTATTCTTCCTTCATTGAGCACAAAAACAGAATCTGCTGACGAAGGTAGCGACTATGAGCTTTCTTTATCCGTGCAACGCAAAGAATTAAACATAAAATTTGCATCCAAGACTCCATTTAAACGAATAAAATTGTCAGAATTTGCGTTGGCATGTGACCGCACTGGTGTATCTAAACGAACTGCAGCTTTAATAACAAGTTCAATCATTAAGGACTTATCGACAATTCAAGGCAAAGAAACTTCGGTAGTAATTGACAGGTCAAAAGTTAAAAGAAAGCGTGTCAAACAACGTTCTATGTACAGTACAGCAAGAAATTAGATTGGATATGCTATTATATCCATTTATTTTGATGGCAAAAAAGATAGCACATTATTTGTTGAGACAATGGAGGGAGCTCATCACAAGAAAATAATAGAAGGTTACATCTTTATGAAAAAAGAACCTGGTTCAGAATACCTTGGACACCTTACAATAAAGACAGCTTCTACAAAAGCTATATGCGACGCAATATTATCGTATCTATAAGCAAATAACATCGCAACTAATAAACTCGTTGCTGTGGGATGCGATGGAACGGCAGTGAATACAGGAAAAAAAGGAGGTGTGATCAGAATGTTAGAAGAAAAACTGAATAGACCACTGAAATGGGGTATTTTCCAGCTCCCTGCAAATGAGCTCCCATTGCACCATTTCATCCATAATTTGGATAAGAAAACAACGGGGCCTGGTTGATTTGTCAGACCAATCTGGAAACAACTGGATAAATGTGAGACTCAAGGTGTTGTTGAATTCGATCCAATTCAAACTAACTTGTCGTCTACTGATAGAGGAAATCTGAGTACTACTCAAAGTTATCCGGTTATATCCTTCTATGGAAAAATGTCGCATGCACGATGGCTTACAACGGCAAATCGGATACTTCGATTATATGTTTCGACTTCTGACCCTTCTGACACGATGAAATCCATAGTCTTGTTCATCATGAAGGTATATTATGCACCATGCTGGTTTAAAATAAAAGCTAACTTTTCTTCACAAGATGGAGCACTCAACTTCTTCAAGACAGTGCAATCACTGCTAGGGATGAACAAACAGATTAAAGATATAGTTGCCCCACTGATTGCACATGTGGAAATCCTTCTTCTATGTATGCTGCAAGATAAAAGAAATCATATCCCGGAACTCGCATGGAGAAGAATTATGAATGCATGAAAAGATTATAAATTTATATATATATATATATATATATATATATATATATATATATATATATATATATATATATATATATATATATATATATATATATATAAATATATATATATATATATATAAATATATATATATATATATATATATATATAAATATATATATATATATATATATATATATATATATATATATATATATATATATATATATATATATATATATATATTTAAATGCATTGTCCCGCAGGAAAATCAAAATTTGCTTCCAAGTACTTTCGAACTTTATTCAGTTCATTCTCAAGAATAACTAAAAGAGAAAATAATATAATAAGGGTATATATAAGCTAGTAAAATATAAATGACCGCCTCCAAGACAAGAAATTACTAATGAGGGGGTAGGAGAGGGATGGATAAATTCACATTAAGAATTAGCTATAACAGTTAGCAGGGTCAAATCGAGAGGCAAGAAAGAGTCAAGAACAGAGCCAAAAGGAATAAAACGACTAAGGGATAAAGCGATACCCTAAAGAGGGAGATTAGGAGAGACACGAGAACTAAATTGCAACGTATGGGAGAGGTACAAGGAGAGAGGACGAGAAATAAAATAATGTTAATACAAAATCAATGCAAAATTAAATTGAGACATCGGGTTCCCATAAAAATGAAAATTGCCTCCCCCCCCCAACATTTATAATTAGGAATATAATTCAAAGCTAATTTCTTTAAGAATGAGTTTTTTCATAACAACAATTTTAAAAATCCCAGGGGAAATGTCATATTTATATCATTGGCTTATACATGAACATTCAACAAAGTTTCTTTTAATTGACTCATTTGAGCGAAAAATAATTTTTGCTGAATTCCAATATATTAAGTGGTTATTTTCGGCCTTAGTCACGAAAAATTCCCTCTTATTTACACCTCTCCTAGCATTGTATTTATGCTGATTAATACTGACAGATAATTGCTTCCCTTTCTATCCAAAATATTTACTTCGACAAACAGAACATCCGACCGAATAGACTCCCCCCCCCCCAATATTATTACAACTATTGTGAGCTAGGCTCGCACTTGAAAGCAACTGAAATGTTAAAGCTTTTTAAAAGACGAGAAGGTCAATGAAACAAACAGAGATGGGTAAAACCAAAATGTTTTTAACATTAAAAGGGATTACAGGAGCTGTATTATAGAACCTTGTTTTTGCAAACGAAAGTCAGTTTAGAAGAAAGGTATAAGGGTAACATAGTTTATGGCCACTTGAAAAGATATTGGGAAATTTAGAATCCATATATTCAGGACTATCAAATCGTAAAGCCCTGAAAAATATGAAGGAAAAAACGGAACGTTTGACTCGCGGACTATGCAAAGAGTACAAATAAATATAAGAGTTCGAATAAGTAGGTTTGCGATAGATGGAGTATTTAAAACCAGTCGGTGTTCTATGAATAAGAAGATCGAAAAATGGAAGGGACAAGTGAATTAAGTTTGGTAAGAAAGCTATTAACATCTTTAGAATTAGGCCACAGGCAAATGACATCATCAATATACCTGTAACAAACAATAGGGAAGTCAAGGATAGTAGGGAGGAGTCTTGTTTCAAAGAAATCCATATATAAGTTAGAGAGAACAGGTGAAAGGCAATTAATTACCCATGGCTAATCCAAACTTTTGAAGTAAATATTTGCCATCGAACGAAAACTTAAACTTTTGGGTACAAAGTGAAATAAGTTTTATAAAAATAGTAGCAGATACGAGAATAACAATATTTTGCAATTTACGACTAAGAAAATTGAAAAGATTTTTAACTGGAGCATTGGTGAATTAGCAGACATCGCAACTAACAAGGGTAAAACTATTCGAATACTGAATGGCATTGAGTTTAGAAATAAGCTCGTAGCTATTGGTAACATGTGAATGAGAATTGGGGCCAACTAGAGGTGTAAAAAAGACGTAAGCCATTTAGAGAGATCATAAGAAACAGAACCAACAGAACTTATAATAGGGCGTAAAGGAAAGTTTGGTTTGTGTGATTTTACATGTCATACAAATACGGAAGGGTGGCATTACTCGACTTGAATTTTGCAACTAATTAAGGGATATTTTATGTAATAGCCGTACATTTTAATGGAAATCACTATTAACTTTTAAAGTGGGATCTTTCAATACTGGAAGGTAAGTAGCTTGATCAATTAATAATTAGTTCATTTTATAATATATAAATTTTTATCCATAATCATAACAGTTCCAGACTTATCCGCCTTAGTAACATAGAGGGACGGATTTTTACGAAGAATGGATAAAGCACCATGAAAATGAAGGGAGTAATTAAGGTGGACAGACATAGCCAGACATTGATAAACACAACCTTTCATAATAAAAAATTGAATCACTGGAGATATCACCGAATTTATCTAAATTGGCCAAACATTTAGCAATGGAAACAATAGAGGAGTGGGATGGGATAGAGAAATTCAAACTTTATCCTAAAGCTGTAATAGTATTTTCATCCAAAGCTTCAGAAAATAGGTTGGTATTAGTTTCCGGTCAGCTATTCTTTGTCCAACTGCTATCCGCGATGAGGGTTTGTAGTTTATGTTCCAGTCTTGCAGACGTAATTCTGAGGGTGCCAAAGATGGAGTTTTGTAAGACATTGGACCAATTAGAAGGTCTCGTAGCTGTGATAGCATGGCGCGTTTTGCGTTAGCTTCCTTGAAGGCGATTGCAATCTCGTACTTCAATAAAGAAATACGATTTAAGAGAAGACCCCGCTCAATTTCACCAAAAGGCTGCCACTTGATCTCTTTTTGAGTTATTCATCTCATATATATATATATATATATATATATATATATATATATATGTGTGTGTGTGTGTGTGTGTGTGTGTGTGCGTGTGTGTGAATTTGGGCAGTATATTTTCATTATTCCTGGTTTTATTGAGAGCGACCGCTAGACTCTTGTTAATAATTTTTTTTTCAATCTTCTCGATTTGTTTTATATTCGCCTTTTCTTCATTGTTCAACCCGTGAAGGAGCCGCCGAAGTTCATTAGAGACTAATATTTATTAATTGCAAAAAGGTGAAAGGAAATTAATGCACTTTAGAACTCTCTTTTATTATACTTGCACGTTTCGATACAACAAATATCATCTTCAGGGTTAGAATGTGAAATTAATACATGTATTCCAGTTTATATATTATTAAAAAATGTGTTAACAGACTGACAAACAGAATGTAGACGCGTGTAGGTGAACTGGCAGGCTGAGGAGGTGCAAGTAACAGACTGACGAACAGAATGTAGACACGTGTAGGTGAACTGGCAGGCTGAGGAGGTGCAGTTAGGGAGTGGTCGAAGAATTCGAAGTGAGTGGTCGGAAATAACTGGAGACAAAAATACAGTCCGACTGTTACATGGGACAGGAATTTTTATTCTGATGTCTTGATTTTATTGACTGAATCTTTGTTAACATTTATCATGCAATACTGAGCTTTTTCCGAGACACCATTTTGGCATGATAAAAAGAAGTAGAGACAAAATAGAGGTAAATTCGAAACATTCGTACATAGTGACTGTAAATGTTGCAAATTTATCTTCGTTACTAAGCATTTGCTTCCGATGTTATGTTTTATGAAATACTTATTCGTTGCTGATGCACCAATAGCCTTGAAAATATGTTTTAATTGCTTATTTTCATGTTATTATATTCATAATATAATAAAGAAAAAAGAAAATGGGACGTTATACCCATATCTATTTCAATGACACAAAGTAGATATATATTTCTTTATCTCAGTTTATTCCTTTAGTAGCATGTAATTTAAAGAAGTATGAGGTGAAGAAGAGAAACAGAATATTAGTACATACGCATCATGATGTGAAACTGTCACTTTTGTTTACACTCACAGCCTAGCCTGCGTCCACTACCCTCATTCTACCCATCTTTGCCAGCTCTTCTCTTCACGCGTTGAGTGCAGATATAATGCTTGGTTTACCTCAGCTTGTATGTCATTTCACTTACACACGTAGAAGCAGTTAGCCATGCTAGGCAGGTTAGGTTAAGTTAGTTACTTACTTTGTTTACTTGTTTTCGTTTAGAGATTAGGCCTCATAGTGTCGGTGATTCACCACTGCCTCTGGTCTTGTTATTTATGGATAGTAGGGCTATTTCATCCGGCATGGTTTGTGTGTTTCTACATTTAGTTGTATAGTCAGTCACTGGGGGCTCATCTGGTAGTGCTTGGACAAAATAGTCGGGGCCAGCCTTAAACTTATGAACTGCACATTTTGTTTGTTTGGTTAGGTTCTTAGTGTGCTTTTAGGTTAGGTTGGTTACCTTTAATTAGTTAGATTTAGTTAATTTGCTTAGGTTAAGCTGGTTAGTTTGGTTAAGATAAAATAGATCACGTTTTTTTGGTTATGTTGTTAGTTTGCTTTGGCTATTTTAGGTTCGGTTGGTTACATTGAATTAGGTAGATTTGGTTAATTTGCTTAGGTTAAGCTGCTTAGTTTGCTAAGATAAAATAGATCAGGTTTGTTTGGTTAGGTGGTTAGTTTGCTTAGGCTAATTTTGGTTGGGTTGGTTACGTTAAATTTGCCAGGTTTGGTTAATTTGCTTAGGTTATTGATTTGCTTAAGTTAGTTTATGTGGTGGTGTGTAGGCTGGCAGCCATGGCTGTAATACGTATTTGTGAAAGAGTGATTTATTTATTATTGTGAGCGATTTATTATGTTCCCTGAGTTTAAAAGTCACTTTGTTTTAATGAATTAATCATTTTCAGCCAACTGCATCTAGGCCTGAATTTGAGAACGACCTTCCCCAAACACGATGTGTAATAGACTTTGGTAAGTTAACACTTACAGTTTGTATCTTTAACATACCTGTTATTTAGCAACATTATCATCAAACCTAGTTTTAATTTTTATGGATAATGATATGGAATGAAAGGATGTGGAGCATTGCAACCATGAGCAGTGTAGATATTTGTATTTTTCTTGTCCTTTTTCTTTGACTAAATTATTGATTGGTTCTTTTATGCTTAAGGAACAAGAAGGAAATGTAAGGATATTTAATGTCAAAATTACGATAGACAACTATCTTGTGGTCTATAAATTTTTTTTTCGGTTATATATACAAGAGGTGAAACAATTATTATTAGAATTTTTATTGTTACATTGGTCGTCGGGAGAAGCTGGAGGTGGCTAAGGCTACATATCTAAAAGCAGTTCTGTCATGAGCATCTAACATTGGAAGTAGGGGTGAAGATGTTTGGTAAATCATGAAATCGTTACAAGAGGTGGTTACATTAATTTTCTTTTAATACTTTTACGGGAATCAAGATTAACAAAACTAGATATGCTGTCGATTGATAGTGTTGTTATCACTGACCATACTTTAGCTTTGCTGTTGGCCTCCTACTCAAAGCTGCATATAATGTATCCTATGGATTTTGCATCATCACTGGAGTTCATTCAAAGGTAAGACATTTTTTAAAAACAGCCCAGAATCTCTCCAGTGTTAACAGTAAACAGATCTTTCTTCTCTTTTGCTAAAATTACTGAGAATATTTTTTTAAGATTCATGTAGCTCTGGTATCTAGTTATAGCTTGCATATTAGAATTGTAGTTTATAACGATATTGGAAAAGAATTTCAATATTTACAGTATATATGTAGTAAACTACTGTCCTTCATTACAGAATTTTGTTAGAATCAATCCAGAGCGGGGAGAGAGATAAAAGTAAAGAAACATTGCAAGAGGCACTTTCAAGTCCATCCCAAGGTTCTGTCCCTGATTAATGTTATTGCTGATGTGGATTGGAGGAGCTAAATTTACCACGGTAATGTTTGTTACTTAGGAAAACTTTGTTTTATTTTTATGAGGAATCGTCATTATTATTTTTTTTTATTGGAATCGCCGAATTTATCTTTATAGACTTTGGTTCAGGTGATGTCATTACCCACCGAGATGGGAAAATATTTTGGTATTTCGAAACATCAGTTAGTCTCTGATACTCAAGATCTGTTAATTAAGAAAATAATATTTCATATCTATAAAATTTCCTCAAATTGCAGTATTAGATGTAACTCATTCTACCTCCTGAACTTTAATTTCAGTAATTAGAAGTAATTATGTTGTCATATTGTTAGCAAATTTACAAAAACCTCATGAGTGCTGAATAATTTCTTTTCCGCAATACACCAATCTCTCCAATATCCGTACTGTCAGTATCCAGACATTTATCTGGTTTACTATTGGGATGGTGAGTCACTATTCAGACAGTGTCATTATCCGTGAATTCGTGAGATTACTACATTTTTTATGGTTACTATTGTCATAAAAACATTGTTGTGGAATAATGATGTAACCTCAATATATCAAATTACTAGAAAATCCTTACGAATTTATATTGTTTAAGTTCCTATCAACTTCAAATTAGGTTGGCAAGTAGTGTAATTGCAATGGAATACACTAAAATTGACAAATATTTCTCCCCCTTGTTATTACAAAAAAATCGTGTGTATGGTATACAGAAATACTCCCGTAATATTTAACAGGAAAAAGTAAAATTAACGGAGCATCATTTACAGAAAGCTTGAAATCTTACGGGAATTTTTGTATCCGGATAATTGCAACCAATACACAGAAAGATTGGCAACTTGGTTTCTAGGAAATTTTCTGTAAAATTTATAATATTTTTTACGGTGTACACGTGTCTACATTCTGTTCTTCATTCTGTTAAATTTTTTTATAATATATAAATTGGAATACATGTATTAATTTCCAATTCTGACTCTGTAGATGATACCTGTTGTAACGAAACGCTTCAGTATTATAAAATAAAGTCATAATGTGCATCAATTTTCTACCACCTTTTCGCAATTAATAAATATCAGTATCTAATGAACTTCCGTAGGCTTATTCACGGGTTGAACATTAGGGAAAAAGCAAACATAAGACAAATCGAGAAGATTGAAAAGAAAATTATTAATACCAGTCAAGCAAGCGCTTTCAATAAAACCTGCTTAATGAATATATATATATATATATATATATATATATATATATATATATATATATATATATATATATATATATATATATATATATATAATTTGACGAGAAAAAAGGGCTGATTGAAAAAAGATTAGCGTGTTAATAGAAAAATATTTTCAAGTCCAACATTTTAGGTTGTGAACCTATTTACAATAACACTATATAAGAAATTAAAATACTATTTATATAAAGTGAAATTTATGAGAAAATTCTTCCTATTAGAGCTCAGCTAAGTGATTTTTAAGATTAAAAATATTTATGACCTAAAGTGGGACGAGTAAAGAGTGAACAGGAAGCAAAGTATTAGGGAAAAAAAAGGTAAATTAACGGTGATTTAATGGGAATGTCGTAGAATGGACTCTCGACGATATACCATATATAACTATTCGTTAAGAGAACTTTTTTAATTATCATTAGAGTGCGTGGATGTCTGGCTGGCCGATTTATGTATCTTCGATATGCTTAAGAAGTGGAACTGAGCTCAAGGATAATAATATTGCTATCATTAATAAAATAGAGTTTTATTAATAATAACTATCAACTACACACAAAACGGAAAATATTGACATAAACAGAGAATTGGAAAGGGTCGTGAGAAATTGAGCTAAACCGGGGATTAAGAGATTTAAAAAAGGTAAAACAAATATAAAGTTAAAGGGAGGTGATGGTTTGCTAAACCATTTAAAGCACAGGATAGAATTGAAAAAAGGGTTAAATACTCGAAGGTAACGGTCGGATTACCTAATTTATACTTGTTGTGCAGAGAAAGGCGACGTGAAGGAATTTTCGGTCCGCTGGCAAGTTCAAGCCGAAGGGGGGAGAATAAAATGATCCTGACCTGGCGTCTTGGGAATGAGAACCGTTTCTCGACGAATGGCTTGAAGAACAATGGCTTTTGTACGTTATTCTCTTCTGAACAACAGGAGGGTGAGAACCGTTTCTTGTCTACGGAGGCAAAAACAATGGCTGTTGTAATGTTGTTCTCTTCTGAACAACAAGAGGGAAGGGTGAGAACCGTTTCTTGGCGAACGGGCCTAAACGAACAATGGATGTTCTACGTTGTTCTCTTCTGAACAACAGGGGGGGAGGGTGAGAACCGTTTCTTGTCAACGGGCTTAAAAGAACAATAGGCGTTCTAATGTTGTTCTCTTTCTGAACAACAAGGGGAAAGCCTTGTGGACTTGGCGTCACAAAAGGCTCGAACCTTGGCACTCAAGGGATATTGTCCTTCTTCTGGACAAGTGATGGGGAATCTCGAGGTCAAGTTCCCTTGGCGCACAAAGTGAGAGAGGGTCGTAGTGATGTTTCGCCACGAAAATTTGGATCTCCAATCTGATCTTTTTGGTAAAGTTTTCATCTAAATAGTTGAGACACTCCCTTGGCGTGGGGGACAATGGAGTGGGAGCTTCGAGGGTATGCACAGCCGAGCCTGAGAACAAGCCTTATCTGCCCATAGGCCTAACTCAATCTGGAGAGGTCGGCGTGTGGGGGCGAACGGGGGAAGATAAACCTCCTTGTTTAAACATTCACTCAGGTGGCTGCGATAAGGTGCCAAGCTTCAAAGCGAAGATGCACGTGGGGAGCATCGTGGTTTTAAATAACATGTGATAGTGGTTGAAATTAACGCGGCCTCAACCCGTTCTATCACACATCTTCATTCCGGTGGAAGCTGTCACTTCGAAAAAAAAGAGAGAAGGGACAACGATAGAGCTCCGTTGTAGGGAACTCGTTTTCTTGTATTAACCGTACCTTCCTGCACCTAACTAGTATTACCTCAATACATATGATTATTTTGATCTTTAGATTACAGGGAAAAATAACCTTTAATACAAACTTAATAAATAAAAGGGCATGGAACAATGAAATGATATAAAATTAGTACATACTGGACAAAATAATTCATACGTAAAACAATGTGTACAAATATATATACATACAAAAAATAGACATTGAGCTTTACAAAATTCAGACATATACATTAACTAATTATATTGCAAGTGAACCTAATTTAAGTCGTACAAGACGGTATATACCTTCATGGAGATACTAATCCTATGAATACAATTACTCTACGCTATTCGGTAACGCATTCCTACTGAGTGCGTCAGCGACCTGGTTATCGGAACCTTTTATATAATTTACTTTAAATTGATACTCTTGCTAGAGTAAACTCCAGCGCATGATGCGGCCGTTAGAGAGTCGCACATTCTGAAATTCTTTTCCTATCAAGTACCTTTTGAATTTGCCTATGACCCAGATAATTGATAGAGCTTCCTTCTCTATAGTGGCATATCTCTTTTCACGTGAGAATAATTGGCGACTAGCATATGCAACTGGATGACTCGTTCCGTCATCCTCGTATTGAAGGAGTACACCTTCACTGCCCTCGTTGTTCGCGTCGTTTTAATGCCAAAGGATTTTCCGGGTTGGGCAACTTTAAAATGGGGGCAGAAATTAACTTACTCTTGAGCTGATTAAAATGGGAAAAAGCAAAATCATTCCAACGTAAACGATCGGGGAAATTCTTTTTTTGAAGGGGGATGAGGGGGGCCGAAATTGCAGCGAAATTCGGAACAATTCGCTGATAGTGAGAAGCTGATCCTAGGAATGATCTTAATTGCTTCTTTGTAATCGGGAGGGGCATGTCGGCGATTGCCTTAATCTTGTTCTATTAGGCACCTAACTTGCGTTGTCCTATTTTGAAACCCAAATATTTTATGGTTTCGTGGGAAAAATGGCATTTGCTGGGGCCAATGGTGAGGCCATTTTCGCGCAGTCGCTCGAAAAGAGCTGATAGGGTGGTTTAATGGTGACTTCATTTAAATAGTTCTTGTAGCTGACTCTTTTGATGTGGTGTCAGCTACGCGTCAATATCCAGGTCCGAGGGTTCAAAAGACTCGCCTGGTAGGAAAGGAGGAGGGTAATCGGCATCAGGTTGGATGCACACTGTCTGTATTACATTAAGGGACTCCGCGGGGTAATCTTCTTCAAGCGACGATGTTTCGTCCAGTGCTAGGAACGTATATCCATGGGCGCGTTAGGGGTACTTTTTTTCTTGAGTTTCACGGACAGTCTCCGTGTCCTTGTCTTGGGCCTTATCGCCTAAGGGTGTTAGTACTTCACACTCTTTTTGGGCCGTCCTAAAGTCCTGGTTAAGGGTCTCCGAGCAATCAGAGGGTATTGAGGTTCAGATGGGGACGGGCTCCTGGGCTTCTTTCTTAGCTTGGCCTCGATGAAGGGCGGCCTGAGACACAGGGTCGGAACTTACTTGGGGGCTCTGTCCTATAAGTACGGAACAGAACTGTATGGGTGCTGAAATGACTTCAGCCCAGCCATCATAATATTGACACTGCAGGTAACATCTAACGACGGGGAATTGGTTCGACCCCCCAAGTTAGTCATGTACCACCGCAAATTTTTCGTGGTTAGGGTCCACTGGGGGGAGGAGTTCGTCCGACACGATGAAACACGTACATCCTGTGTCCCTGAAGAGAGTCGACACTCGGCAGCCGTTCACGCTGCCCTCCTCAAATTTCAAAGTTCCCGCTGAACTTTTATCAAAAATAAAATTTACCTGGTGGCCTGACGTAGGGGGAGAATTTTCTGCTTGGGTCTGCACCATCGGGGGAGCCGGGGTGGCATTAATCTGGTGAACTTGGTGGGCTAGTCCGCTTTTAAGCCTGGAATTTTGGGGGCAATTCCAGCTCATGTGGTTTTCTACACCACAGGTAAAGCATATGATTGGTCGCTTCAGGAAGAGAGATAGAGGAAAAATCTTAACGGGAGGTTTGGAGTCCCGTTGTTGGTTTTGGGGAAAGAAGTTTTGGGGTTTTACGGGCCTCGGAAACTTCGTAAGGTAGTCATGTACCACCGCAAATTTTTCGTGGTTAGGGTCCACTGGGGGGAGGAGGAGTCGGACACAATGAAACACGTACATCCTGTGTCCCTGACGAGAGTCGATACTCGGCAGCCGTTCACGCTGCCCTCCTCAAATTTTAAAGTTCCCAATAAACTTTTATCAAAAATAAAATTTACCTGGTGGCGTGACGGAGGGGGAGAAGTTTCTGCTTGAACACGAGCTAATTTATCTTCGATATGCTTAAGAAGAGGAACTGAGCTCAAGGATAATATATTGCTATTATTAATAAAATAGAGTTTTATTAATAATAACTATCAACTACACACAAAACGGAAAATATTGACATAAACAGAGAATTGGAAAGGGTCGTGAGAAATCGAGCTAAACCGGGGATTAAGAGATTTAAAAAAGGTAAAACAAATATAAAGTTAAAGGGAGGTGATGGTTTGCTAAACCATTTAAAGCACAGGATAGAATTGACAAAAGGGTTAAATACTCAAAGGTAACGTTTGGCTAACGTAATTTATACTTGTTGTGCAGAGGAAGGCAACGTGAAGGAATTTTTGGTCCACTGGCGAGTTCCAGCCAAAGGGAAGGAATAAAATGATCCTGACGTAACGTCTTGGGAATGAGAACCGTTTCTCGACGAACAGGTTAAAGAACAATGGCTGTTCTACGTTGTTTTCTTCTGAACAACAGGGAGGAGAGAACCGTCTCTTGTCTACGGGCTCAAGAACAATAGCTGTTGTAATGTTGTTCTCTTCTGAACAACAAGGGGGAAGGGTGAGAACCGTTTCTTGGCGAACGGGCCTAAACGAACAATGGCTGTTCTACATTGTTTTCTTCTGAAAAACAGGGGAGGGAGGGGGGTGAGAACCGTTTCTTGTCAACGGGCTCGAACGAACAATGACTGTTTTAACGTTGTTTTATTTCTAAACAACAGGAGAAGGGTGAGAACTGTTTCTTGGCGAACGGGCTCAAACGAACAATAGCTGTTCTAACGTTGTTCTCTTTCTGAACAACAGGGAGGGATGAGAACCGTTTCTTTTCAACGGGCTCAAAAGAACAATGGCTGTTCGAATGTTGTTCTCTTTCTGAACAACATGGGGGAAGCCTTGTGGACTTGGCGTCACGAAGGCTCAAACCTTGGCACTCAAGGAATATTGTCCTACTTCTGGACAAGTAATGGTGAATCTCGAGGTCGAGGTCCATGGCGCACAAAGTGAGAGAGGGTCGTTGTGATGGTTCGCCACGAAAATCTGGATCTCCAATCTGATCTTAGTGGTAAAGTTTCCATCTAAATAGTCGAGACACTCCCTTGGCGTAGGGGACAATGGAGTGGGAGCTTCGAGGGAATGCACAGCCGAGCCTGAGAACAAGCCTTATCTGCCCATAAGCCTAACTCAATCTGGCGAAGGTCGGCGTATGGGGGTGAACGGGCGAAGATAAACCTACTTGTTTAAACATTGACTCAGGTGGCTGCGATAAGGCGCCAAGCTTCAAAGCGAAGATGCACCTGAGGAGCATCGTGGTTTTAAATAACATGTGATAGTGGTTAAAATTAACGCGGCCTCAACCCGTTCTATCACAGGGAAAGTTATGTAAAACTAGTCGTACGAACGTGGAGAATGCTTGCGAGATCTCTAACTTGATTTCGGTTGGAGTGGAAGGAACAGGCGTTGGGTTTTTGGTTTTTATTTATACTACTAATAAAAATCAGCTTGTATCAGCGTTTAATTTGGGGTTTTTAAGTTTATTATGCAATGTTTTCTATATTAGTAGATGCGCTTCATTGGTAACGTTGTCTAAAATGGAAAATTCTTCTAAAGAAGCTTTGTGATTGGGATGATGATTCTGATAGTTGAATAAGATGGAGGAATTCTGAACTTTTACTACCATTTACAAGATGGAAAAACTATGAGCATGTAAAGTGAGTATTCTATGTCGATCTTATATATTTGTCTGGTGTCCATCGCGAGCAGTTGCATCTAAATAATGGAGTACAAAAGTAGCGTTGGTTCCTACATATGTATAACTGAGGCCTTATGATCCGAGGACGCATGGATGGCTTAGCCAAGATAGATCTATCCAGCCGTGGATGAGAGGTACTACGTTGATTAACATTTTATAAAAGCATTTGGCTTATGATGTAATGAAGATTAATCTAAAGTAAATATGATACAATTTGCCGAAGAATTCTACATATGTAAATTGAACAAACCAAAGAAACAGGAATCCTACCAATCAATAGCTTAATTGAATATCGTTTTAATTTCGTAGAAAAGACAACTAAAATTGAAAAAATGAATGATTATTGAACCATGATAACAAAGAACTGAATATATGTTATGCAATAGGCAAGGTAAATAAAGTACAGTTTCTGCCACAAAGCCATCCAGAATTCCATCCAACGCTCAGAAAATAAGAGAAAATCTGTTGCATTTGAAAACTCATTTATCTTTTATTAACAATCCTTATTTCAGAACTACATTATTTCCATCACCGTATCTTGGATTAGGATATTTCTGGCTTAAAATTATATTCAGAAAAGTCAATAAAATTCTTACTTCCATTAGGTGTCCTAAATTCTACCGAGAATTTTAAATAGGAGGTACCAACTAGTCTCAATTTAAAATAGATTCAACAATAATAAAATTTTCGTTTAATCTACATGAAGTAAGATATAAACAATCTCTAACTACAACATAGGCCTATAGGGACAAAGGAAATAAAAAAAATCACAGAACAATTATGCTGATTTTAATCAAATAAAATGAAATAACTAACTTCAATGACTTTTGAAAGGGTAAAAGCGACCAATGGAAGTATAATTTAATACATAGTAGCCTAAGTAATAAAGAATACATTAAAAAAAGACACTGTAACAAAAGATGTATGGATTTTAAAAATATCTATTTGCAAACCCGCTGATTATGAAGAGTACTCGCAATTGAAATCATAACTACAATGGGAGTCTACATGTCTTCTTTCTTTAAAATTGCCATAAAATTGTCTAGTGTTAACTTTTGAATTAGCTTTGATAATATATCCGAAACTTAAAATCATGATATTTAGAATGTGTTGGCAAGCATTAATTTTTAAAGAGAAGTGGTGATTTGATAATAAATTACAGCCTCAACTTTAGAGAGTTTGGCGCCAATCAAGGGCCAAATTCTCTGCTGTTATATCATATTTTGGGAAGTTTTACGCTATAAATTACGAATAATGCCCTATATTAAAATATAAAAGCAAGGCAAATGAGAAATTGTATAGTTGTAAAATAAAAAAAATGACAACAGCTCAACATTGTTCGAGACGTAAAGCAAAATTGTAAACCTTATCTCCATAAATCACAGACGCAAAACTAAATAAGATAAAGTAGGTCTAAGAAATGCTTACAAATAAATTCAATTGATATAAGTACAAAATTA
Organism: Ceratothoa steindachneri; assembly: GCA_963969495.1. Classification (NCBI taxonomy): domain Eukaryota; kingdom Metazoa; phylum Arthropoda; class Malacostraca; order Isopoda; family Cymothoidae; genus Ceratothoa; species Ceratothoa steindachneri. Next base: position 84,785,850 of record OZ018319.1, on the reverse strand, counting down.
GCTGTAGAAAGAGTTCATTACTCTTTTTACGCTGAAACTGATTTACCTGACTAAGTTCTTCATCCAACCAAAAGGCCTTCAAGTATTCCTACCCTCAGGCAAAAATATATTCCTCAGGAACCAAAATATCTCTAATCAAAATATTCACCTTAATTTCCTCTTCAAATTTACCCAAGAATAATGCCTTTAAATATGGAAGAAACAAGACGAACCGATGATAAGAGCATCGTGACAGTATTTGTATTCCCTTCGCTGTTCTCGGTTAACTTAAAGACTTTACATGCCCTACACCAGCCAGGATAAGTCAATCAACTTCATAAAATTAAACGAAGACCATTGCTATATAAATTTCAAAAGGAAACTACAAGTATGTGGATAACCAAAATTCAAGTAAATCTCAAACCAGAACTTTCCATTGTTATTTTTCAACATGGCAGCAATCATTACCTTTTGCTAGTTAGAGATTACAACGCAGTTGAATTTTGCTCCAAATCTTCGCGAATTGAGCTAATTTCCGGGAATATCGCAAACTCCATGTTATTTTTTTGTCTTGTAATTCGTTTATTTATTTTTAAATCAGTTATATAAGAACCGAAAACATGAGCGTTGTTATAATTTATCAATGCACCATGTACCGTAAAAATTTCATATTTCTGCCAATGTCTCAAACTTATGTTCTCATACCGATTGTTTTGAACAATTTACTATTAAGGAAAAAGGATGAAGAAAGGTATCATGAGCCAGAATTTACTAATTTTCTTTCCTTCCAAGAATATTTTCATTCCAATCTATTATTCGCTTCCATCAAAGTAAATGCATTTCACTTAGTTCTCAAATTTGCTGGAAGACATTTACTTCCTGTTATTCATAACACGTCTCGTTGCAATTAAGAGGCGAAAGATTCGTGAACAGCAACGTCTTTACTACTAGTTAGTCACCTTCCTCATTGTTGTGCATTAGCCTCCCCCCCCCCTTGAACAATCGAGGTACCAAGAGGCCGAGATAAGAATTAATATTTTACCTGCATTGTGCTCTTTTCTAACTCCTCTCATTCAAGTAGGTTATTACCATTATCACCGAGTAATAAAGGTATAGAAAGACTCAGCTGTCTTACTGTATTTGCAAAATATAGGCGATTTTTCATCTAGTCCGCTGCAATTTGTTGTCACAGTGATGCAACAAGGGATCCCGTTGCATTCACACATTGCGAGACACAGCAAATGCCCCCTCCCCCTCGGGAGAGTAAATAATAACACGGTTTCCTTATTCTTAACAAATATCAATATGAAGAAAAGAGCATTGGCATGGAAAAGGCATTTCATGAAATTATGGCACTAATTTGTTCTCATTATCAGGAAAATTTCTGACCCAAAACGATTATTACCCCTAATGAGTTGCGAAGTGATTAATTGCCCATGATGCTTATATAGGAAGCGAACTATTGTTGGTCATATAACTAGCCTGAGAAGAATTTGACTGATAAGGCATGAAATTTGGTGAAAAGAAACGAAAAGACATATAACCCGTCAACGTGAGGATAATGATTTTTTTTATAAACTTATTGATACCATTATTTTCATTGCGTGACAGGAAAAGATTTCAAGAAAAACAAATACATGCCCGTTAGGAGTCATGTTTTAGTGACAATATACCTACATAACTATGTACTAAAAATCTAACTCCATGATCTGATTATTATCCTTATTTTATTCATTTTTATGACCGTTTTCTTGTCTTTTTCTCATCAGACATTGATTTATATTCGATATTAAACAAATAGATTTTTAATGATTATGAATGGAGAATATGGTAAGGCCTCAAATTAATATCGTCTGAAGGACGGGAAAATTGAGTGCTACCAATTTAATTGAATTGGTGGATTTACATTGAATGGGGATTTTCAGAATGTCCTGTGCTTGTAGAGCATTTAAGAGGCTTCGCTGCCATTAGGAAACATTGTCGTTGCTCCTATCAATATTCTTTGTTTTGAATTTTGCTATAGTATAGAACACTACTACTAAGCGGGTGTAATTCATGACGGTTGCTATATATTTTGTTATGTAAATCAACTTAGTGAAGGAACGTAAACAAAGTGGTGAGAGACATTAAAGTCACAAGCTCCAGATGAAAAATTGGTAAGGTTGGTATGAACGGAGATAATGAGGAATGGATAGGTTTATAACCATAGGATTTGGTTACAAAGACACTATACTCTTCGACAGAGATAAGAAAAATTTAACGAGGCAATTTATAATCATTTTAGAACGTTTGCTTCTACAGAAACCTTTATGTAGCCCCTAACTATCTTGTCAACGGATGTCTGAACAGGACTTTTATAGAACATAATTCTTATATTTCATTACTTAAGTTATGATTGCTTGGGTGTCAACATAATCAATTCCATTCTTAAACTCTTCATTTGCCAATCAAACCAGTATTTTCAGAGATGCCCTCAAAGGGAGGGAATTAAATTAAAGGAAAAATGAAATGTGAATTTCAAATTAAAACAGTAAAATTTTGATATGAAATTTTAGCCGCGTGCGAGTCTAGTCGCAGTCGACTCTATATCTCACTATGTCGGACGTCGGTCCCCGTTTTTTTTTTATAACATTGTAACTATTCGGCCGACTCTAACGAAATTTGAAACCCTCATGTTGTTTTAAATTCTCTCTCTAATGATAAAATTACTAAGATCCTCCCAGGGTTAGCCAATGAATTATTATGTTTTGGCAATAACATCATAAGTAATCGGCCGATTATCTTTAGAATGATATTATTGCCAAAATACTCCTAAGGTTAGCCAGGAAATTATATGGCTATAAACCCCTGAACTTTACTCATATTCTTTGCAAAGATGGACAAAATAGCCATAAAAGAGACGAAACAGGGATTGTAAATGTGGCAACAGTCGTGCTTCCTTCGATATAAGATTCATGGATTAGGCTGGAAATCTTGCAACGATCAAATTGTACTTGTCCCTAAAAATGTGGTTGCATTTATATTCCTTCTTAGGCTTGTAATTAAGTAGATTCAGTTTGTATATAACATCCCAAATAATCAGCTGATTCTAACAAAATTAAAAACTCCTATGTTGATTTACATTCTCTTTCGAATGATATAATTGCTAAGTCCTCCCAAGTTTAGCCCAGGAATTATTTTGTTTTACCAATAAAATCATAACTTTTCTGCCGACGCTAACGAAATTTGAAACCCTTACGGGCTTTTACATTTTCTTTCGAAGGATAGAATTACCAAGGTCCTCCCAAGGTTAGTCCGGGGATAATTGAAAGTTTTGAAGGTTGTAAGGTCATAAATCAGAATAAGTGAGAGCACGCGACTTTTTGGTCAGCAGACCTTTGTTTTCTTAACTTCCTTTTGCAAGGCATGACGATAAATATGGACGATGCTTGATTTGAGATTTAAATAATATATGTAGTATGTTTGACCCACCAACATATAAATTCATATTTTTAAAATCCACTCGCTTTTTAACTTTATTTTCGGTCCTATTTCCTTCTCTACTATAAAACTTTATCAATTTAGTGATTAACCATACTTCAGTTTATTTTTTTCTAATGTCAAAATTCTTAAGCTTAAAATATGTCCCATTTAATAGTTTGAATTATCGTTTAAAATTTACAGGTATGAGAATGCTTATACTTCATTTTTTTAAGTTTATCTTGGAAAAATTAGTGATGCAAATTGTTTGGGGCAGCTTTAATTTTCGGTCAAAGGCCTTAATTTAGAATGAAAAACGAACAACAGATTAATACAGTCTCTGCGAGATACTAAAAACGCAATCCAACCGAACTAGATTCGGAGACTAACCATAAACTATGCCGTATAAATTCGTTCATCCGTCGAGAGGGTGATAGAGATAAATAGATCAAAAGAACGATTTCGTAGAGTAACCCAAAACCTGACACCAGTTTAATATAATATTATTAGTAGTATATTTGGTAGGTTGATGTTTGAACCCAACCCCTTTTAAAATTCCTCAGCACGAGTGAGAGAGGCCTATGAACGGATTAGTCCGTTATCAGCGTGGTTAAAATTCTAAATACAAATCAGAGGGCAATTAAGTTTCAGGGTGTAATTTTAGGTTGGCCAACGCTTAGCTATCTTGGAAAAGTTCTGGTTAATAGAAACGGAGTAGAAAAATATACTTTACTACCAGGCAGATAATATATTTACTAAATTAAAAGGGTTTTAATTAAGGTATAAAAACGTGAGCGACGCACACGAGTCTCAGCTTCAGAAAGCTACCTGGCATGGTCGACCGCCGTACACACAAACACAAAATGACAGATGGGACGCTCAAATGGAGTGATACTAAGGGACTTTTCCCCGCCCCCGAATGGGGAGGATTCCAGTGAACAGAGGCTTCGCTGGGCGAGGTTGAATTTGCCCGATTTCTGCCGTCGAAGGATAACCCCCGGCGGGACTCTTACTGCTCTTAAGCCATCTCAGGCTTCCGCAAAATCGGGCCTCCAGTCCGTCACGACCTTCGCGCTTTAGCGCCTCGTTAGCGGGGAATAAAAAGCGTCGAGCAGGTGTGACCTTGGTCTCTCTCCTTGAAAGATACGAGCGCGCGCGTCATCTCCCTTTCTTCCTCGGACAAACGCGTTATGTATATATATATATATATATATATATATATATATATATATATATAAATACATAGAGAAAGGTAGAGAGCGAAAAAGAGAGAAAGAGAGAAGAAATAGTTTTCTCATTTATTTTGTCACTTATAATTTTAGCAATTTTTATATTTCATAATTTTGGCAGATATGAAGTGGTTTTTACAGAAAATGACGAATTTTCTTTATTGTTTTCTAAATAAGAAAAGAAATAATTAACCTTAACGCTTTAGATTAACTGCGAATAAAATAATGGTGAGTAATATAGGATAAATTACAGCTATAATATAGACATGGCTATAAGTTTTACATGTATATTGTACATTTTAGAATGGATGAAACTGCAAGTTACGTTCAAAAGAGCATTTTTATTTCAAAATTATTGTCGTAAAAATGATGCGAAACGCAAACAAAGCAGACGTAAATGAGAAGGAACAGTGATATAAGTTACTTAACAAATTTTTTCCGATTGTTAAAATATTCTAGTGTTTGGTATTTTGATCTTTATCTATTACGCACTGAGATCTTCTGCCAAGGAGCGTACTAACCGAAGGCATTCTTCTAGTGTTATTTTTCTCATCTTTTCCTCTTGTACTATTTTTCAAAGTTAATGACGGTCTTTGGGTCTCCTTACATCTGTCTTCTAGGATTTGAAGAACATCTCAATCAGATTGAAGTCAAGTCTCTAAGGAGTTACAAGGAGTTACAAGGAAGCTAAGTACTTCAAAAGACCATTCAATCCATTTCATTGGAAGTACTCATGTCATTATCTAAATTAAATATCTACAATCCTAATGATAAGGAATAGGATAGCAAAGATGAAGTCTCTCCCCACCCACCTCTCCCACCCAATGACGGGTTTGATAAAAGGAAAATATGTACCTGGAAGTGTTTGAACAAAAGACACATCCTGGAATTTTTATAGGAAAGCAGAAACAACTTAATATGTACATACTTAATTTTTACATCAATTCTTAATTTTATATTTTATCTGAGAACTGCCTTTGAGGGCAATATTTTACATCAAAATCTTAAACTAATGATAACAGGATGACGAGATACAAGACTCGATCTAATACCCTAAAGGAAATAAGACACTTACTGCACTCAAAAATCTCTTCAATCAAATTCTAAGCAAATTTCGTATGTGATATAAATTCATTCCAGACTACACCCGACTTAACCCTAACCTGTATAATTCAGGATATAACCCATTTATTTCTATTTTTTTTTAGCTCAAACTTCCCTTCATAATGACTCCGGAATGGGGCTTCTATTGTCAATCGAGGTGTTTTTTAACCTTAACAAATTGTATTTTAGAGTATAATCGTAATATAATACCGGGAAAGTCTGTAGATCCATACAAGCTCCAAATACGCCCATCTCTTTTATTATGCCTTTCCCTCTCTTTTTCCTGTCTCTATACCTTTTACTCTAGGCTAAATAAGACGCTACAAGCGAACCATTCGTGTTATGTCAGTTAAATATAGATTGTACGATCCACATCCAATCCAAAAATTAGGTCTCAGTAATCTAATCACACTTATCAACGTTTTTTTCTGGGTGTTTGAAAACAAAAACCATTTCTGTATTCTGTGCTAACGAAAAAAAATGTTTCTCAAATATAGTCCCAATGAGTGTTAAATATATGCTGTATTAAGCATACTTTGAAAATATACTTGAGAGAAAAAGCAAAAAGCTAACAAAGAGAGACTTGATTAAATAGTTAATAGTAGGAGAGAAGTCAAAATATTTTAAAAGTGTGATGAAATTTATATATACAAAGTGATGAATTTTCAGATGATAGAGTGTTTGTATCCCTCATTGCCCGATGTATCAAATTCTGTTTATATTAGTGCATATTATTGATTTAATTTATTCGATATGCAAAAGGGCTGCTCATACGTACACATACGAAGGAGTATACACGCTAGCTTTGAATGACGCAAATGTTGGAAAAATATATCCCGCAGATATCTCTCACTTTCCTTAAAAATATATTTTCTTAAAATGGAGAAACGGTACCTTTAGAATCTCGGAATCCAAAAGTGGGTTTTCCTTTTCATCATTTGGAATCTGCCGAATTTCTTGATTTCAGGATGCTTCCACGAGTTTGTGAGGAACTTATTAGAGGTTACGTTAGCCCTTATAGAGTATGGTGGTATGGTTGTTAGAATTTTTCTCTCTCTCGTTGAAGTTCTCACCCACGATTTTTTTTTCTTATAGGAGAAATATCGTCCTCATTTATTTTTATCCTGCTTCTACGATTTCTTTGTTCATTTTTTGTTCGTGTTCGTGTTTACATTTTTAGGAGCTTTCTCTAAGATCCCGTCGACACTTTTATGGATGGATTATTTATTAGAATGGGGCAAAAATTAGTGGAAGAACCAAAATCATCATCATTCTCGATCAACTTCACCAGAATCAAGGCAGCACGCATCAACGCTGCAAAAATCAAACAATCCCATCCAATCGCTTTGTCATTTTAATAAAAACCCCTTTTATCCTATTTACACGTTAAATTCCACCACAGCAGTAGCCTGCCTTTCTTCTGCTTTGGCATCCATCAAGTCTTTGCTCAGCCCTTAACAAAGGGATTTAAACACAGTCCAACAACAAACCCCCTACAAATTTTCACCTTTCTCACACAATATTAGCGGATCGAGAATTTGAGAATTGTGGAGTTAAATATGAATTAGTTATCATTAAATGCCTCTTATAATTGAGGGGATTGTTTCCGAGAAAGGGTGCTAAAATATTTTGCTCAGTGTATATTGTTATCACTTAGATAAAAAACTCTTTCTTATTAAAGATAATCACGTGCTACAGCCTGTTGTAAAGATTACAATTTCCTAAATTCGTTAAATAGTGTCAGTTTCAAAGCACGCATCGAGAACAGATATTCCTTAGAAATTATTTTAAAGTTGGCAGTTATTTTCCTAAAATTCACGCCATGCACGAAATATTCAACCCAAAAGAAGTGAAGAATGCAAGACAATTCCATTTCAAATTAGTGTATTAAATTTTATTAATCCCCCACGTTTATGTGCAACCTATAAAGATGATTAGTTTTTAGACTACGATATTGGTGGGGAAATGAAAAGAATTTTCGTTCATAGCAGGCCACTATAATACTCCCCAGCTTGTTTTCTCATCTTCATTTAATACATATGATAAAGAAAAGCGATTTTTTTTAGTGATATATACTCGTATGTGTTGCTACAAAATAAAACTCAGAATTCTATAAAAGCTTTTCGCGCGAACTTATGAATTTATAAAATGAATTTCAACCACAGAATTAATGTCCGATATTGCTAAAATTATTTTATAATGTTGACGAGATAATTTCAATAATACTCAGAACGTGGAAGGTTTGTTCCATCCTGAGAGTGCATCGCTAAAAGGTTTGTATAAGATTTCATCCCCACCATTATCATTTCAGGAATTTAATTCGCCCTGTTGATAGAAACCCTTTCTCATCTTGAAATTTTTGTCGATCCTTTAAAATTTGATTTCAATTTTTATCCTACTTTAGATGATCATCTCTCCATCTTGTTTTCGGTTTACTTTACTTTTGTGATTTATCAAGTTGGGTCAATCGGTATTTTTTGGGTTCATCTATCGTCTTAGATTCTTGGCATACGACGTGAACAGCTCCATTTTACTTTTCTTGTAGCTTCACTATATCATTATCTTTCGTTTATTTACGTATCTAACTGTCAGATTTCAAATCACGACAAGTTATACCTCTTATAAAGTGCTCATGGGCTATTTTTGGTAGTTCTAAGTTTTAATGTAAATTTTTTGGTCAAGTTTCAAGTTTCTGTTTCATAAGTCATAGATGAAATTATATATTCTTTGTATACTTATCTTTTCAGGCACATCGACATTTTGCTTATGGATATAAGAACATAAGGAAAGAACAAAAGAAAAGAAGGAGACTGCAAAAGACCATTCATGCCCTACACTTGTTTTCTTTTTTATATGCTTTCCAACCTAAAATGATTCTGTATTGCATTTAAAGATTCTTTCCCGGTGACATTATAATATGGTGACCCAGATGGATACATTTGTCTACAATCTGTATTTGCTCGTTGTCAAATGTTATGCTCATCATGTTCACCTAATCCCTTTATTTAGACAGTTTATCCTTCTAAAGCTTTTTTTAGATAGGTAGTGAAAATTCCGGAGAGCTAATATCTCCTTGTCTTCAGCTTTTCAGTAATAAAAATATATCTGCATCATTATGCAATTTAATGTAAAATCTGGAATTTTGCTTGTTTTTTGATATCTATGTACAGCGGATCTAACTACCCCTTGAGTATTCAAAGCTGTCTTCACCGTTGATGTTTCTATTGAATTAAAAGCTTTCTGGTTGCCTACGAATAACACGTAGTTTTCTTAATGAGATGGTTGAAAGTGTGTTGGTGCCCAATTGTTGAGTAGCCTTTTTAATGAAAGCTTGTTCACTCGGTTGTGGATCATCTAGCTGTCTTTGCAGTCTGTTGGTAATAACTTTTGTGAAGACTTTATATGCACACCGGAGAATCTTAGTTGTCTGTAATTTTAAAGGTCTTTTTGATCACCTGTTTTAAGTAGAAGAATAATTATGGCACTACACCAATTTTTCGGACTTTAATATATTGAGTAAAGAGGCAAGCTAGTTGGTCTATAATTAGATATTAGGTATCTATAGTCCTTTTATTGAAGGAAAATTGTTTCCTAATTTTGTTCGCTAGTTTATATATATATATATATATACATATATGAACTGGTGAGCTTCTTCCAAATCAGAGTTTCAATATGATGGTGACAACCAAGCACGCTATTGATAAAAGCATCTTTATTTAACTGGGCTTGAAAGTTTCGAAGCTAGGTCCGTGAAACGTCCAAACCCAGATAAGTAAAGATGCTTTTATCAATAGTGTGCTTGGTTTTCACCTTCATATATATCTATATATTACTTTCCTTACCGTCACCCAACGTACAGTAGATGCCTACATATCCAACCTCAAAAAGACTCACGCTGGAAAACTTTAACGAATATTTATATATACATAGATATAAGAATATATTCGTTTATTATGTAAGTTTACATATCCTTACAAGATTAAATATCCCAAGAATTGTAATATATAAATAACTACTTTGAAGATACGTGGAGATGACAGCGATTCATTCATCCTCGTCCATTACGTCATCGAAGAAAACCCATTAATTTAATCCAGAACCTTCCAGCATCTACAAACGCGTAAAATATGTTCTACCCCAAGTCAATAATGCTTTTGAAGTTTGGCGCCAAGCTTTACAAGTTTTACTTCATCAGATTCACCCAACAATCTATGTACACTTTCATAGCATTTATTTACTTAAAACAAGATCACGCGGATTTTTCTTACAACATAGTACTGTACCAGATGACGCAGGAAAGGTTGAAAAATATCAAAAGACAAATTCGGCGAGTAAAAAGGTGATTTCTAGTTTTTATAAAAGAGAATTGAAGATCGAATATGGAAGTCAAAATTAATTTTAAATATATTTCCATAAATAGTTACCTAGATATATTAAATATATCTGGTAATTTGCTAGGATTGCGCTTAAATAACCTCACTGATTTGTCTTACGATGAATTGTCTTCCACTAACTTTTTCTACTCTGAATTTTCTTTGCGTTGATTGGCTTGCACTGAGTTGTTATCATGAACAAAATCATCTTATTGCAGTTTCCAAGCCCCTTTTCAATCAAACACTTATTCACCTAATTAAGCCATCCTTTACACTCTATTACAACCCTTTGAACACTCTGATTCTGGTCACAAGTTCATTGATTTCCATTTCTATTCTCTACGGTAAATTTACGTGTTTTGGCTATTATTTTAGCATTATCAGATCCGGTAGATATAGAATGTCATATTAATCAATAAATATAATGTGTTATACAAGGTCACCTCCAAAAACCGGCCCTAAATTTCGATAGGCCTCATTTCTTTATTATCTGCAATGATTGAGTGAAACTTTGGTGCAACTATTTTATTGTGTTAAAAACATCATAACAAAACATGCAAGTCCTTGGACTTTTCTTTTTTATCCTAGAGCACGTGTTCTAGATGACTTTCATTTAGCTATGTGCATTTCTTGAGGCGCAGCACAAAGTTTTCCATGACGTCCTTACAAACCGATCGAGTAATGGCTCTGATCTCCTCCCTGATGAATTCCTTGTATTCAGTAATGGTCATGGGTCTCCCTTCGTGCACTCTCTCTTTAAGGTAACCCCAGATAAGAAAGCTTGGGGCTAAGGTCTAGCCTATGAAGTGCCCACTCAAAATCAGTCTTGAGACTGACCAGACGTCAACCAAAGTTCTCTTTCAGCCAATATCTGGACAGGTTTTAAGTGTGAAAACTTTCTCCATCTTGCTGAAATCCATAACTTCCCCATAAGCGATGGTAACAGGGTCCGCAGCTCGCTTTTGAAGGTTTTGAGGACTTCAACATACCGCGCAGTGGTGACTGCCATGGTCGCGCCAGATTCCTGGAAGAAGAATGCTCCGATGATGGCTCTGCCTGAGATTTCAGTCAATATCGTGCACTGAGGGGAGTGTGGGGGCTTAGTGGCTACCTTATTTGCTTTGGAGGACCCACAGAAGACATTTTTCTTTGAGTTTAACTTTCCTTCAACATGGAGTTGAGCTTTATCTGAGGTCCAAAGGAGGTTAAGGAAAGTTGGGGTCTCCTGAATCTTCTTCAGTATCTTGACTGCCATATCCTTTTTCTGCTCCTTGTCTAAGGATATAAGGGTCTGCTTCTTCTGTATTTTGTATGGGTTAGGTCTTTACATCCATTGCTAGAACTCTCCTGCAAGTCTCACGGGATATACCGAGTGACTGACTTCACTTGCCCACAAAGCGCTTTTGGACTCTGCTCAACTGACTGCCACTCTCTTGACCAGCTCAGCTGTACGCTTCCTGGGTCGTCCTGAATGTCTTGAATGGTTGTCACTGGCTGCATTAAGGTTCTTCACTGTCCCATATTTCTTGAAGGGGTCCACGTAGTCCTGAATTCTGCTCTTGGAAGCCGCTTTTTAGCATTCGAATTGATGCACGGTAGTGTCCTGCACTTTCTTGAACGAGCCTGTCTTGTATAATGCTTGATGCATTATATTCTTTGCTGAAGCTCCCATTGAGATCTAGTTGTGTTCACAGGCGTTGCTTCTGTCATGTCCTGCAAAGTAAGTGGGAATAGTGAATGAATGAATGAAGGATATATCAGAAAACCTCTGTGCAGGCCCGTTTTTTGGGGGTGACCCTGCATAACGACATTTTCGAGCTTAACATATCGCATATTGATACCAGTATTTCCTATACCGGGCGTCCCAACATTGAATGCGTATTTTAAAGAAATTGAAAATTGTTATCAGAAAATTCTTGTGGAATTATCTTCATCATGTTCAAATTTTGCTCTGCCTAAAATTGTATTGTTCTATCACAGGGTGTCCCAAAATTTTAATTTGTTTTTCAGTCCTTTTCATAATCCCTTCTTAATTGATATTAAAACGAAAAAAATGATGTTTATTTTTCCGGCTCAATTATGATCACCAAAAGAAAAAATCCAAAGAAAAGAAAACTTATTTTAAATTATTCAACTGGTTCGTATCTGCAATTTTCGAATCGGTCTTTTGCGAAAAACATTGTGCAGCATTTCGGTAGTTATGTGTAGCACTGCTGAAAGTATGCTTTCTTTAATTTCAGTTAAATTAGTAAATTTTGCTGATACACTTTTTCTTTGATAAATCCTCACGCAAAAACATCCATGGAAGTTAAATCTAGAGAACGCAGGGGCCAAGGTCTAGCTCTTTTACGTCCAATCAATCGATTTGGAAAGCGACAGTTCAGGTAGTCTCGGACAATTATACCATAATGACAAGGTACACTATCTTGTTGAAACAAGACACTATCAATAATCCTATCATCAATATGCTGTGATTTTAAAAATTGTTAGAGCATATCAAGGTAGATGTTGGCTGTCACATATAATTCATGAAAAAAGAATGGGCCATAAATATTAAATTTAGTTATTCCAAGCCCCACGTTAACTTTTGTACAGTCTCTTTTTTACATTCTATCAAACAACTTGGTGTTTCATTTACATAGATATTACAATTGTGTCGAGTAACTTTACCACATTTTCAAAAACTCGCTTCATCACTGAATAAGATGTTATTTAATAGGTTTCCTTTTTCAATTTGATCCACAAATTATGCGCACTTTGCTGCTCGATTTGAATAATCTTCTTCATTAAGTGAGTGTAGAAGTTGAATGTGATACCACTTATTCATAAGTGTTGAACGCGTAACTCTGTGCACTGTTGTCTTGGGCATATCAACTATCTGACTGGCTTTCTCACCGAAATTCTTGGTTTATTTTTAAATAATTGTCGAATTCGTTTAGTTTTGTTGGGCTCAAACTTTTTCCGTCGTCTTCCTTTCTCATCATGTACTTATCATGTTCTTTGAAAATTCTTTACAAGTGAACGGATCGCGTTGTCTGTAGGACTTTCTTTGGAGCTTTTCTTGTACATCATTAAATTTCGTTCCTCTGATACGAGTTGTCTCGACAAAAATCCGCTCTTAAGTATTCATTATTAACTGTTTATGAAAAATATTGAAAAACAAATTAAAATTTTAGTAAACCATGTACATGGAACACTACAATTTTGTGCAGAGCACAATTTGAACATGATAAACATGATTGAACAGGTATTTTTTAATTTCATCAAAATACGCACTCAATATTTGGGCAACCAGTATTTTCATAGTATCACCATTAATATATTTGAAAAGTTATAAGGAAGCTTTTTATTTTATTTTTTATTTTTAGATGTATTCGAAACATGCATGCAAACTACACTAACATATTCATAGACATAACTAAAGAATAAGAAAAGTTCAAACTGTCCTAATTCTTTTGGCTGTAGTTGTGCCTTGTGAAAGGATGTTATCAACATTTTCATATTACTCTCTCACTCTGAGCCACTTCCAGATATTTACATAGACGTATTCATCACAATTCTACATTAGTTGATGTATGCTCGTTTCTAAAATCCTATCATATATATTCATAATCTCTATGATCATATTCTTTATCTAGATTAATCTGAAAATCACTTATCTGCAGTAAACCCGACTTTTTCATCCCTTCCCCTAGGGCCTCATTTATCTCTCTTACACGCCCTATTATAAATTTTATATAAAATATAGCTTTTTTATATCCACCTTTCTCTTCTTCCCCTTACCCAATACACAGTTGTACGTACTATCACATAATTCTTAGATCTTTCATCTACAGTTCTACATTCTAAGGCTACTTCCTATTTGCATTTACATTTTTTTTTACAAAGTCCATAGTTATTTGATTTAAATTGTCATCTAACATTCACCTCCAAGTAGCCCACAATTACCCTCCCTTCTTTACTTTGATGTTTATACACTTATTTTTCCCTTTCTTTCTCTAGTTCATCATTTTATCTTTTTTTTTATTTCTTCAGAGATCTGCATCATCTTCCATCTAAACCAGTGATTGTCACCTATTTTGTTGTCGCGTATCCCTTTAGTCTTTCGGCATTTCTCTTGTGTACTTTCAATAGTTGAGGAATGTATAATAATGAAAATACGCAAATTTTCATTGTATTTGGGAAAATGGTCTCTGCACAAATGACTTATAATTACTAATAGGAAACAAAGAAATAATAATCTTAAAAACAAGAAAACAGTGTTTAGTTTTACTCTTATCCTTGACTAGAAAAGTAATATGGAGCAAACGACCTGTAACTAATACTAAGAAATTATAATGTTCTTCACTAGAAATAAATAACATGAAACAAATAAATTGAAATTAATAATATGAAACCTAGAAGTAATAACAAGCATACAGTGGTTAATTATAATACTAACATTCTCTATTACTGTAAAATTATAATATGAAGCAAGTAACTAGACTAAGTAGCCAATATTGGTTAGAATAAACAAAACAGATAAAAGAATATTTACAAAAAAAGGTAGGACGCGTATTATGTATTTATGCACTGCGATGTCGATTCAGTTTAGAAATTAATGAGAGTGTTGAGCCTGCATTTTCTTTGTGGATTCATTAATATTGAAGGATAATTTAGTAACTGAGAAACAAATATCATATTCAGTAGTTTTCAAACAAGACTGATGCTTTGATTTCATTCCTAACATTATAGAAAAGGTTGATTCACATGGCCACATCTATGGAATTAGCAGCAGCGCTTCAATTGCTGGTTCAGCAAACCAAAGATATAATTCTTTAAACTTAAGCCAGAATAATTTTAAATTAAATTCCTCATTAATCTCACGAGCCCTTGCAACATGATTCAGTTCTATTAACTCCTCTTGCTTGCCTGTTCCTGGTTGCAAGGCACAGGGATCTACTGTAAAATGATTTAGGAGAAAAACAACATCCTTTTCGCCAAGTAAAAGAAAGTATTTTTTTATTTCATCTTCTAACGCTCCAAGGTGATAAAATATTAGTCCACTTAATTCATCGGTGTCTACAGATTCATTTTTGTTAATAAATTCAGTGACTGTTTCAAACACAACCAAAATAGTAGAGCCAATATTCTTTTTACAAACATTAATTTTGGCTTAAAACGCATTAATATTTAACACAAAGTCACATACTGATGCATATGGCCCTTGCAGACTTTGATGAAGCCTATTTAAAGCATCAAATATGTCAACTAGATAAACTAATTTTAAGAGGAAGTAATTATTTTTAATGACATTATAAAATCCTTGCAACAGTTACTACTGGAAATTTTGAAAAATGCAACAGTTGAATTTTTAACTAATACACACGATTGCAAAATTTGCTCAAGAGAGCCAAAGTACATAAAAGAGTGTAGAAAAGAAGTAGACTATGTTCCACGTAGAAATCTTCACACAACTACTTTAAAAATTAACAATTTTTATTACCTGAGATAAATCATTGGACAAAGCATTTTGAAGTACCTTACAAGCTAATGTAAACTGATGTATATATGATGCAATGTATAAAATTCACGTTCGGAACTACTTCCAAAACATTCCCTCTACATTCACAATCTCAAGATAACATTGCTAGTGCTCTATCCGTTGTGCAGCGATTCAAATCTTTCCCAAGCAATTTATTTTTTAAAAAAATGAGTCAACCATCTCAAAAATATATTCAACTCTTGTTGTTGCTTTGAATGCTGCATTCATAAGAAATCTTTCTTTAATATATTCCTCATCATAGATTCCTTGCTAAAAGTTATGTCAAGAAGAACGGACTGCGGAACTTCAATATCGTTGCTTAGTGTGAATGTAAAGTATAAGAGCATATTTACGTTTCTTACTATTTTTACTTATAGTGAACGTTCAAAAAAGGGTTCCAATAAAAGTAATTTAGCTACTTTATTATATTGGAAATATATATACAATTCTATTAGTAATGCAATTATTATTTCTCAGAATTTTGCTATAATTATCTAGGGTACAAATTACACTAGATGAAACACAAAATTTTGTTACAACAGTTCTTCAGTACTATTTATATATTTACTTCTCGTTAAGAAATTATATAATCCCACATTCAGTGAAAAATCCACACAGTTTTACTGTTGAAACATTTATATGTCAAATTGATGGTACGCAACAAAAAAGCTTATAACTAATAAAAAGCATTCGACAAGATACACCTTTTCTCATGATGCTTTGTTCAAAACTATCCCAATCCGAGGCTTCCAGAATTACTTTCTTCAAAGTAACAATATTATTTTATTATTTTTATCATTTAGGCTTGAATGTACCTCCTAAGATGGTTAAATTTACCCTGGAGGTACATGTACCCCAAGTTTAGAAGCCCTAATTTAAACGCTTAATTTCCTCATTTCTCACTCTGTTCCTCAAAGAATACAATTTTCTTTTCAATTTCTTACATGCATTCACTTATATTTCTCCATTTGCTCACCAGTGAAAAAGTTTTACAGCGCCATTCGATCTTTATATCATGCTCTTCTTCTTTCCATTTCTAGCACACCCACTTACAGCCTCTCCACTACCTAATATCTCATCCTTAAATTTGTTCTGCATTTTCTATATCCTCAAGCCAAAAACATACTTCATCAACAGCACTCGTGCATTCTCATTTATTTTGTCATTTCTTTTGGATTCTAAACCATATCAATTTTGATCACTTTTTTTTATCGTCTTCCAAACTTCTCATTAACACTTTTACAAATTAAACCATACACAACACAATAATGTGGTAAAGAAGTTCCATACCCATATTCTACAGCTTTTACATCATGTTAATTATAGTCTTATATTCCTCCAATACTTTTACCAAACGATTGTGTCCTTATGCACCTTATGCTTCACAAACGTATATGACACACACGTTTTCTTAAGCGCAAAAATTTAACATTCTTCCTGAATATACATTCTATCAATGTATACAAATAAAATTCGGTTTTTCCATCTCTCATCCTCCTATCAATTCGCTCATTCATATCTCCTATTACAATCGAGCGATATCCATTCTCAATTTCATCCTGTACTTGTTCGAAGACATTACTCAACCTCTCTTTCATGGCCTCGTTTCTATTATGAGATGATCTAGACTTTACAGCCTGTCAACCTTACAGCCATGATTTACAACTCATCATACTCAATTTACTCGATCTTATACAAGCATCAGTATTTTTTCGGAAAGTACGAAAGTAGAAGACTGATCGCAGCAGTTTGGTTCGGGAAGAAGAACAACTCCAATAATATTACCAATCATTTAGCTGATAAGAAAATTTTTTTATCCGGTCTGATACAGAGTGCGGTTGGTAGAGCAATGAGAGACCACGTTCACACTGCATCGTTAACGCCAGGAGGACGCACTCTATTCACGCCAAGCCACTGACGGAAGAGGCCCCCGGCCATCCATGCCCGATGCAGTTTGGAGGTGGCTACTCATTGCTTTACTAAATATATACCACCACTGCGTTCATTGCAGCTATCTCTACTATTGGAATATTGACACAGAAGTAAAGTGGAGAACCTCTTCTTCAATGGAAAATCAACATGTTGAAACATAAAAAAAATCAGTTTAATTAAAAAAAGAAGAATATGCAAAGAATTAAAGAGAAATGTAAAGAAAAGAGTATCGAAGTGCAAAGGGCTCACAAAACTCCCCTTTTATCATTGTTGGAAATAGTATTTCTTTTCGATTTGTTTTTACAAAGATGTAAATACACAAAAATTCAAAGCTGAGTCTTGTGTATTTTTCTAAAGAATCTTTATCTCGTTAATAAAAATGTGTGCTATTTTCAAATTTGTTTTCGAGCATTATCAATAAACTGCTACAGTTCTTTAATATCAATTAAATTATCTGCCATATCTCATAATTTTGTTAAATTATGTTATCTCTCATTTTTACGATGTTTATTGCCAAATTCTTTTGTTCCGATGGTCCACTTGCTTCAAATTATTTAACATAATTCACATGTTTCATAAGTGCCATAAGTTTTAGATACTATCTCATACAAATGTTAAAAGCAAATGATTTCTGCCATTTGTTGGGGCTGGATGTCAACTTCAGGACCAAATTTTAAGCAATGGTCCCCTATTTTTGGCAAAATAATACTCGAAAATTGTCATAATTTGCGAAATTTGCTCTTAACTTTTTTTAGGGATCACCCAAAGGATGGTAATCTGAGTAAGATACAAAGAGCTTCCACGCTATTCGTTCGTATATGGAATAGTGGTGTCCCAAATCAACTGGCTCTCCAATCCTGTTAAAAAGATGAAAAACCTCCAAAAGGCTTGCAGATCGTTCCTAAGATATGCTCTTAGGGAATATTATGGAGCCATTCTATCTATACGACTTTTGGGAACAAAATTTCTCTTTGTCAATAACTTTGTTCGTAATTGGATTTTCTAGAAGTATTTTTCATGCAATTTGGGGAAGCCCTAGTTCTTCATTTATTTAAATGAATTCATGTCGCTTATCTAATCCATCGTCATTGGTATCTGGAATTAATATTCTGAAAGCGGTTCCCTTTTAACCTATTTTTCGGGAATCATTTGAAACCAAAAATACGGTTATGAATACTTGCAGTTACTTTATGTTTACCTTCAAAAAAATATAGTATCAAACAACGAATATGAACGAAAATTATTAAGTAGTTATTCCAGTCCTTCATATTCATACTCCCAAATATATCAGGGTACCGGCCCAGACAGTAAGTCAAGTACAGCCGCCTTCTTACCTTCGTCCCCATTCGTAATTTGCTTGTCAGACGACCGTTTCGATTTCCTTCTTCGGAGCCGACATCGCGTTCGCTTCGCTAAAGGGAGGATTCTCAAGTTAAAGACAAATGCGGTGATAACACCCAAGACGGCGGCTATTAGAGAAGACCATGGCGAAATGCTGTATTCATCTTTTGGAAGGAAGGAAAGAGTGTGGGTTTGTTTACTAGAATTTAATTATAAACAAATAATTGCCAAGCTTCTTTTGCTCAAACTTCTGCTTTACAGTCGCCTAATGATTAGTTATGCAGATGGATAAGGTTGGGAAATCATTTTTGGGCCCATTTTGGCTTGATAAGCACTCAGAAAACACTAAATTCATGGACCGTTTTGTCTCCTATCCTTCCATTTACAGGCATTAAGCTTGAACCAGTCAAAAAGAAATTGAAGAACAGGTTGGACACTAATATTTAGCCTGTAATTCTCTTCGCCGATAACTTTCCTTACTAATGATCCATCTCTGTATTGATCATAAAATTTTAAAATATATGAAAAGCCACACAGCTTTACGATCCTAACAGCTCTACCACTTTGTTCCTGTCGTTAGTCTCTTATAAAAACCTAATAAAACAGTGTTTGGGTAGGTTTTTATATCACTTTCGATTTTCTTGAGGAGGGAATAGGACATAGTTCTAAAAAGATATATTTATTCGGCAGTCTGCCTTCAGAAGTCATTGGTTTACATAACACTATGTAGCACAATTTTTGTACCTGGCCAGTAAGTGTTATTTTCATTTTGTTATAATGTAAAACTATAAAAGAATATCCATTATTTGTTTTAAACTTTGCTTTTGTGTCTTATATAATAAAATATTTTTTAAAACTAGGAATTTTGGGGTTTTCACCTAATAAAGGGTAAAAAAACAAAAACATCTCTCCAAATTTAATCTCCTATCATGTATTTATTGCATACTCATTGGTATTTACTGTAGGCTCAAAGTTCAGTATATCTTGATAGAATCGCCCCCCTTGTTCCAATGAATGTGCTACCATATTCTCCTTGAACTTGTTAAGATGAGTATTAAGGTTGAATACCTTCAGAAACATCTGTATCCCATAGCTTTTCACTAGGTTCTAAACCACTTTCCCATAATTATCAGCCCTATGGTCGCCCCAAAATTCCTGACATACCGAAAAACACTTAGGTGCTTCTTTTCCTTTTTTAGTAATATTTTCAGGAAATGCTCACCAATATGATTTTCAGGATTTCTGCTCCAACAAAGAGACGGGCTTTCACTTTTGCCTCAGAGAGGTTGGCCATGAAATTTTGAAGGTACTTAAAGGCTGCTTCACGAGACCTAGTTTTAAATGCAATTAAGGGAACAATAATTCTCCAATTATGGAAAAGTACAGCTTAAACACTTCTTGAGACAATTGCTATCGTTCAAATATTATTCAACTTAATAGAATGTTGAAAAATAAGGATTATATATACAAAATGTCTATTAAGATTGAATTGAAAGATGACAGTTACTAAACCAATCCAGCATTCTAGGAAAGATTCACTGATAGAGGGTCCAAGAAAATACGATTAAACTCAGTTCCAATGAATATAACTATCTACTCTGTTTAGGGAATATTTAATACTTATCCATTATATTTTAAGAACATGATTTTTTAGAGGGTTGGAATTATAAAACATTTTTTCTCTCTTGGGAGAAGGAGAACTCTGAATCCAAACCCTCTACTATCCAAGCCCGAGACCACAACGGTGAACCTATCTGATACCAGCGTAGGATGGCTGCGTCTGGAGAGCAGACGTGATAAAGGCGGGCCTTGACATACTAAGCACCAGGCAGCTCGCTGCAGCCAGCATCACTGGAACTGTACTTCATTGAGCTGCGCAAGAGAGGCTACTGACCAAATGCGTGCGCGTGGCCGTCGGGCAGCCGCGATCACCCCAAACAATATACTTAGCTTTTGGCTTCCCGTGACAATTTTTCTTCCTTCTCTGCTATTCATCCCATCTCCATCCCCTTACAAAGCCCAATGGCGATGGCACCGTGAATGTCTGGGGAAGGCCTGGATCTCCATAACCCTCTGGTTTGCGATTACACATTGGAGGCGGGTCTAAGATAATCGCTCTCCATTGACTTTGCCGTAACACTAGAGCTTGACAGCTGGACCCGTGACTGGGCTGGCTTTTTCAGAATCACTGCAGCCCACCCCACACGTGAAGATCTCTAGAAAAGGTGAGACAAAGATCGGACACGGTAAACTTGTCTGGCCAGCATACCGCGGCTGGTAGTCTTTCCATTTATTGTGGTCAAAATATTAACGCTACAACTAATAATACTAATATTAATAAAATAATATTAATGAAAATACAAATAATGACTCTAATATAAACACTAAGATCAAGACAACCATATCTAAATCCTCCATCATTGCGGCATGGAACATTTGTAACCTCCAGGACAAAACACAACAATCGCCCAGAGCGACGAAAAGCCCTCATCTGTAAAGAACTTACCCGATTTAACATTGGCATGGTGGCCTTGAGTGAGACCAGGGTGCCGGAAGAGGCTAATATCAGGAAGGCTGGTTCGGGATACACTGTCTTCTGGAAAGGAAAGGGCCCCGACAAGCCAACTCGTACAACAGGACAACTAGTACAAACTGCCATCAATGAGCGCATTATGTATGTTTAAATTTCACTCACTAAGGGCAGATTCCTTACTCTGATATCCATGTACTCCCCTTGTCTCGCATCAGATCATGAAATAAAAACCACCTTTTACAATCAGTTCGACCCCACTATACAGGCAGTACCTGCCCATGACAAACTTGTGGTTTGGGGGGGGATTTTAACGCTAGAGTAGGCAGGGAGCATCTTTTGTGGGAGGGTGCCCTTGGCTGTGGAGGTATCTGAAATAGTAAAAAAAATAGTCAGCTTGTTTTACTATTTCTGGGCCGACTGAGAACTTGTCATCACCAACACCGTATTTAGACTCCCAACTAGACAAAAGACAAGCTAGGAAACATTCACGATCCAAGCACTGGCACATACTTTACTATGTCTTGACCAGAACTAGGGACATAAAGGATGTGCATATCACCCGCTCCATGCCTAGGGCAGATGAATGTTAGACAAATCACCGTCTCCTGATCTCTAACCTTATTTTCAAGATACGCCGACCACCGAAGCAGGACTCTGCCGACAACCCCTATCACCGCTCTGACTCCACCAAACTGCTCATCCCTCACCTATCACAAAGCTTTAAGAAAGCCTTTGAAAAACACCTTACGGATCCAGTAGTCCATGCAACCGAGGAAACAATAGGCTTACTCGCAGAAATAACCAGGATTGGTTTGCTCAGAACGACAAACGCATCACTCTCCTTATTGAAGCCAAACGGCAAGCACGCCTCACCCTCGAGAACCAGTCTACTGCTGAAAATAAGCACAGACACCAACAAGTCCTAGCAGATTGTTTAAAAGGGATCTGGGATGCCCAAAAGAGCTGGTGGAAAAAAGGCTGAGGAAATCCCACCTATGCTGACCAATGTGACCTGCGCTAATTCTATGCCGCTACCAAAGAGATGTATGGTTCTACAGTGGGATGCAGACGGGGCCACAACCATCACTAATAGTGATCAAATTCTCATACGCTGGAAATAACATTCTTAGAATCTCCTCAATGATAAAGCGAACACCCCTGATGATCTCCTTCTTACGACCCCACAGTACCCTGTTCGCCCCTGGATGTCCTTACCACCTTCCACCCATGACCTTAACAAGGCTATCAGCCGCATGAAGCCAGGTAAAGCTTCAGGGCCAAAAAAATTCCCACTCGAGTTCTTTATTCATGGTGGCCCTGAGCTGAATAACCTTCTGATGCTTCTCATAGTCAAAATCTGTGATGCCAAGATCCTCCCTAGTGACTTCCGTGATGCAACTCTCGTCACCATCTTCAAGAAGGTACACCGTGGGAACTGTAATAACTACCGCGGTTGCTCAATATTAAGTATCGCGAACAAAATATTTGGCCGCATTTTGCTTAACAACCTCCTTGTTCTTTCGGTAGATGTACTACCCAATTCCAAATTTAGCTTATAACCTTCTCGAGGGACAATAGACATTAAGTTTTGCGCTCGCCACATCCAGGAGAAGAGTCAATAAAAACAGCAGCCAGATATTTTCATCTTCGGAACCTAAAAAAGTCTTCTGATAAAGTACCCCGTCCTGCAATGTGGGCAGTCCTTGCCAGGATTGGATGTCCACCAGACTTTGTCACCCTGGTCCGTGCCCTACATGAGGGCATGTTTGGCAGCGTTTTCAATCAAAAGGCCCTGTCAAACCTATTTTCCATCAACGGTGGCCTCAAACAAGGGTGTGTACTTGCTCCAACCTTCTTCTCACTATACACAGCAGCCATGCCCAATGAAGTTCCACCAGAGATACTCCCAATAGATTTGCGATTCCGCACGGCCGGAGGGGTTTTAAATCTTGCTCAAATCCGAGCAAAGGACAAGAGCACCAATATTTCGTAGCGTGAATTGTAGTATGCCGATGACAATGCCACCCCCTATCAGACTGCAGACGGCCGTTAAATAAAGCCGAAGCATACAACACTCCGTATAACCCTTTTGAGATGAAGGTTAATACCGACAAGAGCAAGGCCTTTATCTAACATTCACCTGGTAGGTCCTCCTTAACGCTAACACCACCATAAACAGCCAACCTTTAGATGAAGTAACCAATTTTCTTACTTAGGAAGCATCCTCACACCCAACCATACATGCGAGAAGTGCGTGGAAAACACTATCACAGCAGCCCACTCCGCCTTCGGTCGCCTCAGCTCCCGGGTATTTAACAACCACACATTGTCCATTCACACTAAAATCATGGTCTTCCGGGCAGTATTCTTGTCAACAGTTCTTTGTGAGACTTTGATCCTATCCCAAAGCTACATCAAGAGCCTCGAACGCTTCCAACAACATAAATTAAGACAAATCTGTTACAGTTTGAAAAACCAAAATGTTTTGATTTTTTTAAAACAAAGAGAATTACAATTGGTGAAGTTGAAAAACTTTATATAAATATAACCATAGCTAATTTTTTAATTTTATTTTCTGGTATATTTGAAAGTTTTATCGAAGTAATTTCTAGAATCGTTTTTCAATTTTAATCTTATCAGGAGGAAATAGCTACTGGCACATAATAAAGAGTAGAGTAAAATGACCAGGAAAAAAGCTGCTCCTTTGTCTCTCATAATATATTTTAAGAAGAAGAGTATTTGAAATTTAAATGGGTTAAATAATAATAATAGTTTGTCTCTTAGTTTGTATGTACAAATTGACAACGAGTAAATAGTTAAGTTTAGAAAAAATAAATATGTTTATATCAAATTTCGGGGATTTTTTAAAAGCAAAACGAATAACAAATGTGGAAGTTCAGAAATTTTATTAAGATCAAAATATGGCTGCTTATATTTTTGTCGTATATTCGAATCTTTTATCGAACTTCTTTCTTAAAATAGATTTTTTCAATTTAATCTTTATCAGGAGGAAATAGCGACCATATAACAAATAAAGCAAGATGAAAATATACGAGTAAATAAAAATTTAGATGGGGAAAAATGATTTCTGAGGAATCTTTTTCCCGTATTTAAAGAAATTCGATTTTTTTGTTTTACCTATAGACCTAGAAAATAAGGATGGTTATGTAAAGCAGACAAATAGTAAATTATTAGGACAGGAGATGGTTTTTCGTTCAAGTTATTCGTAAGAGTTTATTTATAGATCGAAAATTCTTATAATTTGCGAAGTTCAGAAAATTGATAAAACTTTAACCATGGGAGGGGCAAAGCCATTGCTTGGTAATATATAAAAGAAAATTTTGATGCAAAAAAGAGGTGAGGATTGTTTATACGGTTTTTACAGGCCTAAAATCTAAGTATGGATATGAAAAAATATATCAAGGAAAAATTATTAGTGAATATTTAATGAAAATATTTTAATTTTTCTTAGACCAAATCTCCGTTGCAAGAGTGAAATAGGCTGTAGGACACAAATTGAAGGTCTGCCTGCCAAGTGCAATTACACGGGGATTAGCAAAGCCGCTCCTCTTTTATAAGCAGAAATAATTTGCGGGATAATATAAAGTTAGTTATTTCCTCTGCAATTTTTGAATAAGCTTGTGTAATTTATCCGAATATTTCATCTGGAAACATTTACATGGCAAGTTCTATGACTTCAATTAGAATAAAACGTATTTAGACCAATATAATCATTCATATCTGTACACAGTTTTTTACTCCGTAATCATAGGTCTCCAGCCTCTATTCTTTCATGTAAGTATGGGTCAGAAATGGATATTTATTCGACGATCTTATTTGTATTTATCGTCTTCTGAGTTATTATATTATATCTGCTATTCTGCATTTGTTATGCTTCACATTTCTTTCTTTTATTGGAACCATCGCTACCTTCTTGACGGAATAAGCTCTCTTTGCCCTGTTGATTGATTATCTACGCTTCTTTGGAGCGAATTCATGCATTTGCTCTGTTTAATGAAGAGTAAATCAGCCAATGTAGGGAATCAGTCTTTTATATAGCATTGTTTGCTAAATAAGACTTTTCAATGTTAATTCGAAATAAATGCAAAGAGCAAGAGTGATGAAAGAAAATGTGGAAGTTATTATATTTAGATTATTAGATACCTGTTTGACCAAAGCTAGTCATTATTTTGCATCAGTTTCCCAGTCGATTATATATTTCGGGTTCTGTGCCTTAAAGAGATACTAGTAATGCTTTTCACAATACTATGAGAGGTCTTCAAAAATTTGTAGGGAAAATGCAATAAAATTTAAACAAAACGAATTATAAATTTTATTTTTTAACATAAGCTCCATTGAGGTTAAAAACGTTTAGAATTGATAATTCCATCCATTTAAACTATTTCTTTAAAACTGAGGACTGAAAATTAAACCAAGTGAAAATAGATCTTTAAAAATCATCAACAAAAAGGTTGGAAAGCCAAAACAATATACTTCCTCTCGTTTTAATTTTATTCCATTTTTCGAGAAGCTTTTGAAGACCCGTCGTATTTGAAGCGTCGTGTGACAGTCAGCGCTTATTAAATTACGCCGGTTCATTCTATAATTAAGAAAAAATATTTGCATCATTATTCGATATTGCGGTTGTTGTATAAAAGAAAGAGTATCGGCTCATTCTATTATAATATTAATGGAAGAAAAATTATTTTATTCTCTTTATCATATTTGTGATTTTTAGGGCTATAATCATCGTAATTTAAATAAGAATATTTCCCCGGTATAGCACTGCCGCCATCCAAATCCCGTTCTCGTAAAAAAAGCGTGTTTTTTTTTGTTTTTGTTTTTACATCTCTCATTTCACCTTCAAATGCGTAGGATTAGAACTTCAATAAAGCAAATTTTACAAATATATTTCAGAAAGGCACCTTTATGTCATATGGGGATTAACTAGCAGATAGATTTCCCTGGGTTGAGGAGAGAGAATTTAGACAGTCCGTCTCGTACCCTGACATTTCTTTTGCAACAGAGTTTGTTCGTTTTTCTAATTTTATTATTTGGTATAATATAGACACAACATATATTAGACTAAAAACAGACAGCAGAAAAGATCTATGACTCTAATATTGAGTTACCATCTACAAGTTCTGCTCCTAACCTCATTGTGATTCTGAATCATTCACATTATTGATCCTTACTGCGCAGATCTTCTCCTCCTTCCTGACACAATCATATCTTTTCTTAAAAAAATTAAAAACTCAAGTTTTTTATAAACTGATATGAGAGAGGATTTCAGCGTACATCCCCAACCATCCTGTCTATTGACAATTATTACAATAGTAAGAGGAATCTAATTTTTCTTCTTTGATGTATTAAAATCAATATGTTTGTCGAAAATGTTTAATCGCACGCAGAGAAGCAATATCCCCTCCCTACCTCAAGAGTAGAAAACAAATGAAACTGTGAATATAAATAACACTTGTTATATTTGCTGATGTTGCAAGTTCATGAATATTAAACAGCAAAGACGAATTTCTCTTTGAAAGAGAGAATAAAAGAGAAAAAAAGCACAAATCAACGAAAGTGTTTCTGCAAAAAGTGCTAAGGAAAGATCTGTAATGAGTGTGATGAAGATGGAGTCAGTGATAATGTGTGGATGGTATAATTCTCGGCAATCTTACCTAGATACTAAGAATAGAACGCCCATATTTATATTTAAACGACGATTAATGACTTTCTACATACTCAAGGATTCTAACCTGAAGGCGATTTGGAAGACTTAAATAATCAAACTTGCATAAAAGAATAGGTGCTCAAAAGGGAAAATTCCCGAAGATATCAGGTATTAAAACACTAAATTTCTTTACAAATGACATAAAGCAATTTTATTCCTCTAGTTTCAGACCGCTGTTTCTCCAATCAAAATTTGAGGGAGGAAGTTCTCAAGTTAAAGAAAGCAAGCTATACATCAGATCGGCCGGTGCCATACTTTCCGGGCACACAGGCATTTGCAACACCAAATATATCATTTGGTCGTTCTATATAGGAAACAATTAGAGTCAAAAGATAAATCACTCCTTTTAAAAGCGAGTCATTTTCTGCATCTATCGATACACATTTAGTCGCTAGACTATTCTGATCTCAGGCTCTATTTCAGAGTATCTGTTTTGTTCCGCAAAAAGGAATACAAAGGAGTACAAATGAAAATGACTGCAACAACAGATTATTTGAGCCTAGGAAGTTGTATGCAGACACTAACTAAGCTAAATTTCATCTTCCTGCTCATTGATGTGCGTTTATCTGATGAAGGGCGAAAGAGAAAATATTACTCCCGTATAAACCATATATGCGTCTTCGCCGCCCTATCCCGCTTCATTACCCACAAGTAGGTAAAGTAAAAGTTCCTTAGAACCCGAGGTCTTCGCGTCGCGGTAAACGCCTTCCCTTTGGGCATGGACTTTGTCACCAGCCTCCTGACCCTGGCCTGGTATTGCAAGAGGTGGCCCCACAACATCTTTGAGCTATAATTGATCGCTGTCGTCGTAGCTCTCTTTATCTGGCCCAAAGGTCTCCTCCTCTCGGATAACATCCCAGGGATCATCAATACATTCCGTGTGAAACTTCTGACCTCTCTGGTCCTTTCTCTCTCCTTCGGGTCCCTTGAGGCCCTTACCAGCGACTTTCGGATCAGTTCTCGCTACTAGACGTACGTAAGAAGCAAGAAAACCCCTGCAGATGCCACCTCACGGACCTTCCAGGAATTTAATATTGCATTGGGAGCCCTCCTTGTAGTCTAGAATACTTAAAGAGGTGTACCCGACGTGAGGCCTTACTGTTGTTTATTGCCTCGTCCCGTCAACATCTCTGGCTCCCCACTCTAGCCTCCCTTTGTTTTATATGTTTTTCTGCCTGTTTTGTATGGCTTTTGCAGTTTTACTCGATTACTTGTAATTTCCATATTTTGCCTTTTGTTAAGGAAACTTCCTAGTTTCCCATTTTTTTCTCACAATAAAGGAACGGTCATCCTTTTTTGCTCAAAAAGGAAAATTCACGAACATATCAGGTATTAAAACACTTAATTTCTTTAGAAATGATATAAAGCAATTTTATTCCCCTATTTTCAGACCGCTCTGTTTTCCCAAACAAAATTTAAGGGAAAAGGTTCTAAGACTAAAGGAAGCAAGCTCTTAAATCAGATCGTCCGGTACCATACTTTCCGAGCACAAAGGCGTTTGCAACCGCATAGTGCTCATTCGGTTGTTCTATATAGGAAACGATGAAAGGCAAAAAGTTAAATCAGTCATTTTAAGAGCGAGTCATTTTCTGCATGTATTGGTGCACATTTAGTCGCCAGACTATTCCGATCTCAGGCTCTATTTTGTAGTGCCTGTTATATTGCACAGAAAGAAATACAAATGAAAATTTCTGTAACAACAGATCATTTGAGCCTAGGAAGTTGCATGCAGATACTAACTGAGCTAAATTTAATATATTTCGTCGTCTTGCTCATTGATGTTCGCTTATCTGATGAAGGGCGAAAAGGGAAAATATTACTACCTTATAACCTGGTCAGTTTGGGGTTTTAGGCAAAGTGTTTGTTTAGTTTGTGTTTGAATAACTCTAATATAGTTAAATCAATGAACTTACGGGAAAGATCATTCCCTAAATTTACTATTCAGTTAAAGAATTTTTTTTTAGACTCGTGAAGCTAAACGGTTTCCTGACAATTTTGCAACCGTTTCACTTTGCGTAATTTAATTGAGCGACTATAAAGTAATTTTTAGATTTCATATTTGCTATGTCTTTGACGATTTAAAATTTTTAGTTAGGTCATCTTTTAGTCTAGGCTGGGTTAATAGGAAGATATTTAATTCTTTAATACACTCCCAAATCTATGTCCTTGTCTACGCTTTTCAATCGTATTCCATTCATTGAGTAAGATAATTTTTCATTTTGATTTCTTCATTCCATAAAATATCTCATCCTTTCATTTCTTGCTTCAAGTTCAAATGAAGGCCATATTTTGTTTCCTTGACTTTTTGGCCAGGTTTCATCTGAGGTGGTCCCACAGCAAATTTTTGCCTTCTTTCTCCTGTCAAAGTCAATTTCTTGGTAGATTTATTATCTTTTTCAATCTCTCTCTCTTACTTAAGAACAAAACTTATAGCAAACTCTCAAGCCTCTACAGGAGTATTTTCAATTTTAGAGCTATTGTGAGGTATTACAATAAAGTAAAATTGACTGTTTATGATAATTGCTATCCCTTGCACTAATTTGCTTTCCTAATGGTAGTATACAAGTTTTCTTTCCTTTTTCTTTCTGTACAGCAAGATAATTGGCAAATTAAGCATAAAAAGAGAGCAATGGCTAGAAAAGAGGTAGTAGAATAGACATAACTTCTAATATTTTCATGAGAAATGATGTAAGTATATCAAAAATCCTTTTTCTAAAACCAATAAAATGATTATATCTTATTAAGACAATGGTGAAAGTTAACGTACGATCCAGTTCTTTGCGAAAATAGGAAAATTAAGATAGGAAACTATTGAATACTTTCTTCCAATGCACGCAATCCCTTAATTGGCAGAAACCTTTCTGTCTAACCGTAACTTTAAATGATTGTATATATATTTGGAATATGAACTAAAATATTAGAGCCATAGACCAGCTAACACTTCAATATGGGCCTTAGGGGGAAAGAGACTAAGGTTTAATATTGGTAAAGATATGTAGCAGATGCAACATTAACTAGGAATACAAACAGATACATATGACCAGGAAAATGGTGGAGGGAGAGGCCGAATTTTTGTTTTTCTACTTTATACGAGAGGCATAATTTAAATAATCACATCTCCAAACTTTTGTTCTGCTCTAAGTGTGACGTTGTGAAAATACATCATGGAATGGCATTTCATCGAACTGTGTATTTTTTATAATATATAATCAATAAATGGTAAAATATTTTTTGCATTTCCAATTAGCTCTCTTTTTTACTTTATCAAACATAGA
The DNA here is from genome assembly GCA_963969495.1 of Ceratothoa steindachneri. Classification (NCBI taxonomy): domain Eukaryota; kingdom Metazoa; phylum Arthropoda; class Malacostraca; order Isopoda; family Cymothoidae; genus Ceratothoa; species Ceratothoa steindachneri. Next base: position 84,755,370 of record OZ018319.1, on the reverse strand, counting down.
AAATAACCTTGGATTTAAAAGGTTCCTTTTTGTAGCTTTCTTAGTACAATTCAAATGAATATTAGGACAAAGTTTGAAATATCTGTGAAATGTTATCATTATGTGTTACTAAAACTCCAGTATAATGTTGAGAGTATTCATTAACAGAAACGAAAATTAAGGAATTCAAACATATTGCGGTACAGGAGATAAAAGAAAGAAAATTGATGCAAACCAATTATAATTTCCTTAAATTATCTGCCAGTAATGGAGAAAAAAGAAAATTGGCATACAAATGAAAAGTCAAAGGGCGAATATATTTGGTACCCTTTCTTAGGAATCAATCAGAATGAGAATTGATTTAATGAACAAGCATAGCAAGAAATACAGATCATAATACTCAAATCAATAAAAGAAAATAATAAAATCAATCTTCCAAAAAGAAAAGGTGATGGAAGATAAGCCGTTACACCAAAGATTTTATATGCTGTGTGAGGTAGTCAAATTCTCAAATATTTCTCAAAGTTTTGCCACGTTAAGCATACCATTAACTCAAAATCTTTTGCGACATCAATAGAGAGAATGAGAACTGGAAGTTTTACTGGCTTCAAGTGTACTGGGTTTCTGCTTGAAACCAGCTCTTTGGCAACATAATCTCATAAATAATCGATAGATTAAGATGCGAGACTAACGTTCAAAAATTGGCGAGCAAGAAGTGCCGGTGAGTAATACAAATGTGGGGGTAAGCCACCTTTGTCGAGGAAGGGCAAAGTTTAAGAGCTTGTATCGATAAGTATAAAAAAGGCGAGCTGTTTTTTATAGAGCTCTAAAGCTACATATAGATCTATTGTTGAAAAAGAAATAATTCTTTGTTAAGGTTGCCTACTGATGTGTGAAGTTTGAAAAAGCCCTCTTTAAAACTGTTTAAGTGCAAATTTTATATTTTGTGCGATAGTTTTGCAATGGCTAACTGCTGATGAAATAATGAATAAATATTAATTGATTATAATATAAAAAAAGAATTTAATTAAATATAAGATAAAGTGTGCCTTAGAATTTTGACGTCATAGGAGTGAAAAGAAAAGTCCATAGTTGTCTAGTTGTCTTCTGAAAAACCTTTGACTCTTCAACACATGATTTGAATACAAAGAATCCGTAATAATAATAAAGATGTGTTTAGAATTTTGAATTGTTTGGATAACAAAGAAGAAAGTAAAATTAAACTGTTGAAGTGAAATCCTGGTTTCAAACCACATAAGTGGTATAAAGTTTCTGAATAAGTCTTAAGGATATATAGTAAGATTATTTACATACTATTCTTTATAATATAAATCCAGACAATACTGACCATGTATTAAATTGATTGGTTTAGATTAATGAGAAAGTTTCAACCGTGAGTTGCAGAAGATAATTGTAAAAATTGAAGACCGAAAGCGCGACAGGTGATTATCATATCAATGAATTGGATTCGACCAGATGATGTAATGGCTTTGATTTCGATTTTTATATTTTAAAAGTTTATAATAAAAAATATATTATTTGATCACAACTCAGATATTCACATATCGCCTAAAACATGCTATATTATACAAGTTACTAGTACGTTAATCATTTCTCTAGTGAACTAGCCGCTTGTATGCTCAAATCACTACCGATACCATGTAATCGTCGGCCAGCTTCTACAATGCAATATTATTGTGTGGGGATAGTAAACATAAACCTGGACCGATTTGATGCCTCATTCTTCCCTCATTCTTCCCATCGTTCGATTCTTAGATGAAATAGTCATGGCCTTTGGATTAGCATTGTTCAACATGATCTGTAGCTTACGTTATGTCATGGGGTGTATGTCCAAATCCTATATGCTCTTTATCGCTCTCATCTGTAGACAATAACTCTAGTGGAGCTGCAAGGGCAATCATAAGAGCCAGGTTCTTGAAGAAATTTTTGAAGAGGTGTAGATTGATGCCTAAATTTGGACGGATTCACTCATTACTTATCACTGGATTGAGCGTGGTGGCACGCATCTCAAGAAAAGTAAGATTTATCTATCTGTGTCGAGGATATTATTTCGATTCAGTTCTTTTCTTCGACCTTGGTGCCGTAGACCTGACTACTATTCATAGAACGTCAGGCTGTTTTGCAAGCCTTTTACTTCGTTGGTGGTCGGTCAAGTATGAAATGCCTTTTATATTGGAGTTACAGCATATATTAATTCAAATTGCCGGGCGGATACCACTCATAATTGGTCGATATCCCGAATCCTATCGTTTGATTCTTATGTAAAAGATTCATGGCCTTTTGATTAGCCTTGTTCAACAGGACCTAGATAGAGGCTATCTGCTGCGCTTGCTTGTGAATGGATACCATTATTACTTTTCGCAAGCCGAGGAGATATCGTTACTCCCCGCCTAGTTTCTGCACTATTTCTCTCAATTTGTGTGGGCAAGGTGATGTAGAATTTAAGTTTAGAATGTTAGTTTAGCATATTTCCTGAACAGCGGAGACTAACTGTAGTTTAAAGAGTACCCCTTTCGAAAGTTCCACTCCACAACGCATGCTTTGTTCAGCATACAAAATATCTATGAGGACTTCCTACGTAGAAAGCAATTTGCCACGTTGTTTTGTATCTTGAGGTCTACGATACTGCAGGGCAACATCGTAACATAGAGATCCGCTCTATGATGAGAGCGAGTGCACGAATCTTACTTTTCTTTTCTTAATTTTTGCAAGATCGTCGACTTCGTGGCAGGAAGAGATCCTCCCTTAGAGAATGGTACAGTCTCATTCCTTTTGAAGGAAACATAAACCTTGTAAACATGTTACTGCCGGAAGACCTTTTCACTAGGCTCTTGATAAACAAAATTTCGATGTCTTTTGGTGTGGCTAAGATTCTTACTTTGATGCATCATCATAAAAAGGCTCTGAAAGGCAACTCTTGCTTTAGTGAAGAGGAAGAGTGTAAGTTTACTCTACTGACATCCATGGTTCACAATGAGTGACAATTTATCCTACGCCATAGACATTCATCAGTCCTTGACTTTCAACCCTTTGGTTTCTGAGAGCGATACTGCTCTTCTTTATTTATCTCTCATTCGTTAGCTTACCGAGAACTTCACACTGAAGGAACCTAACACCTGGCAATATTTGTGGCTAGGCCTCTGATCCTAAACCTTCTTAAGCGCCGATGTATTGCTTTCAAATCCAAAATTAGCGCTGTCTTTCATGCCATCTCTTCTCTGTTAGAAACGGCGTGCCTCGTAAAGTCGCTAAAGTTATCTTTATGGTCAAGTTTGATACAATACAACGCTTTCAGGGAAAGTACGCTATGTGCGCCTTCTTAGCCAGAATGTATCATAAAGGGACTGACGGAGATGACTTATTGTACGCGAGGCTTTTCAGTTTCCACAATGTATAGTTTGAAGTATCATTTATACCACGGATGTAGCATTCCACCGGAATGATACCCTCTCCATCCCGATGGATCATGCTATATATTTTCTTTGGGGTTTGGTGGTTCGTTAGATTTGTTTGGTATTTTAGGGGGCGGGGGGTTCTTTTAATTTTTAAGATTGCCAAAAAATAGGCCTTTTATATTTTGGTGGCTATGGCCTGTCATATTTAAAAAAAAAATCTAATGGGAGAAATGGTAAGTCGAGATGGTTATCTAATTGTTTATTTTCTAGCTTGTACTGTTGTAGAAACTTAAAAATTATATGTTCTTCCAAATAGTGGAGAAAGAAGTATTCGTTTTCATATAAGACACATAAATGAATGGAATTAATATTTCCTCCTAGAAATAGTACAAGGAAATGTTTAGCATTTGCATGTACGAAGTGACTCTCAACTATCCCTCCTTCTAACTCCGACCTAGTTTTAGGTTATCAGAATGCACACCAAACAGTGACCTTTTATGGATGTAGTGGCCTTTCAACAATCTTCCTGGGATTTTCATCAGCCACAACTCTGCTTATTTACGAATCCACCAAGATGAAAATTGGCTTCATCACTAAAGAAGATTTTTGCAAAAATTCATCATCGGCTTGTTTTGCTCGCGCACCCAATTGACGAATGTACAGCACTTCAAATGGTCAGCAGTCTTCAATTCTTGTGTCAATTTAGTTTTGTAAGCGTGTAGAGACAAATCTTTTGTCAAAATTCGATGTAACGTTGTTGTGGAGAGGTTCAATTCCGGCGCACTGCAGCAATGATTTCAGCTGAACGGCGTAAACGAGCACGCAATTCCGTTTGTATATCTGCCACCGACCCCGTTTATTTGAATTTACGAACAATTTTCCTAATTGCACTCTCGGTTGGTAAATTATGTTGACCCCAAAAATCGGGAAGTGCCGGAAGTTCGTTTCTGTTTGAACGTCCATTTTCGTAATAGGCTTCGCTAACTTTAACAGGTTGGTCGATTGTTAATCTTTCCTAGGTTGAAATAGCCAAAGACTGTAGTTGATAAATCTGAAAGAAAAAGATAAAAAACCCTTAGACGTTTAAACTTAACTCACATTTAAAATCGGTCCTAGTTATTGAAACACCCGTTATAGAAGGCTGTAGATTTTAAGTTTTTCAAACCATGATAGAAAATTGTAAGTCTTATTTACAAACTTCAAGATATTTCTAATATTTCTTTTGAGTAAACTATCCTTATCCTAAATATTTTAGATTTAATGAGAAATTTGTAGAATTTAGTAGAATTTCATGAAGTTTAAAGAATGTTCTGAACATGAACAAATACACCCTTGGAAAATTCTAGATCATTCTGGAACATTCCGGAACATTACTCTAGAAATATTTATAGAGGGATTCTCAGATGTGCTTCATTTCAGTTCTATCTACCACAGTAAACCCATGAGAAAGGAAAGTGCAGTGAGAAGCTTCAATCATTCTACAGATGCATTCTCTTCTATCTGTGGAACGATCATCAAAACAAGAGTAAGGATGTTCGGTGTGAGAGCATCTATGAGAAAGTGTAAAGCTTACACAGCATACTTTGTCAAGTCATTTGGGGAAGAAAACAATCCCGGAGAAACTCATTTTGCTTATAAACACAGCAAGAAAACTTAGTAGGTATGCAAATTAGTGGTTGTAACGTGAAAATATTAAATTAAACAAGTATTTAAGCTATTATGTTTGTTTGTAAGCTAAAAGAGTAATATCCTATAATCTTTTACTTTTACAAGAGGGTATATAGAGGAAAGAATACCCATGAAGTTTGCCAATCCCTGGATTTGGAATGAACATATTGACCATTCAAGTAAGTCATACTTATACGTGGTGGAACATTCTAAACGTCTGAGGGACAAAAATGCGCATGCCATTTCATATCCCGGTCTTACAATTCTCTATAGAACAAGTACCACAGAGTCCTGATGTTAGCCTACTTACCCCTGCAAAAAGAAATAAGTCATAGTCAGTAGAAAGCAAATTTTAGAAAGTGGAACGAACAGTAAAGATAGTGAGTAGAGTGTTAGAGATATAGCTATTGAGAGGAATCTCTACTATCTAAAACAAAGACCACAATGACCTTGTTCGAGATATTGGGTTTTTCAAAGTTAAAGGCGGAACTTTTGTTTTCCAGAATTAAACAAGGAGATGTGCTGGATGAATATGTGCAAGGGACAAGCCAGAAGAAACATCATAAACTTTCTCTAGATCCTTTATTATTTAAATAATAAAGGAATATAGTCCCTTTGATGCAACGGGTTTGTTTGATGAGTAAAAGCTCTTCATTAACAGATCTTCAACAAGCATTAAACCTGTGCTTCTCCCTAAATGTGATAAGTATCCCTCTTTAATTTCGGCCAATTCACTATATCTCAAAGATGACTATAGCAGTCTCAATTTCCTGCTAAAATCTTAGAATTCTATGGAGTATGGCTGCAAAGTGATTGGAGATTTAGGAATGGTAGCTTTTTTAGGGGTCTCCAAGGAGGCTTTCCTATGTTTGCACTTCATTTCTGTTTTTAGAACTGTGAAGATACCACAGCATACTACCACAAGAAACACTAGCCACAAAGGACCTAATTCTCTGGTGGAGGGCAGAGTGTAAAGCATGAGCAACTGGTAAACCCTCAACATGTGTTTTCCCTACACTGCATTTAAAACAAGGTCTCATAACAGTTGGTTAAAGCTCTTAGCAAAGAGTCTCTGGCCTTCAGGTTCCTTCAAAATCCATTTCCCATACTATGTGAGGCAAAGGTGTAGGGTCGTGTCTTAGTTTAACTATAAATCAGGAAAGTTTTAGTGTCTAGAATTCCTCGAAAGCTCATTATAAAGAAAAAAAGAAGCCCCCAAGAGTTTTTCGGTGTGTCAGGCCTTTGGGGTACCAAAACGCTGCAAAGTATGTGGAATTTATTGCGAACTTAGTGAAAATCTATGGCCAAATGGGCTCCAGGATGTCCCTGAAGGTGCATATTCTTGATACCAATCTTGACAAGTTCAAGGAGCATACTCAGAGGAGCAATTGGGTTGTTTCCATCAAAATTTACTGAGATTTAAACATAGATACCAAGAAGTATAGAAAGGAAGCATGTTGGGAGCTACATTTGAGGGCTTGTACGATAAATCTATTTCGATTACAAAGGGAAGTTGAGGAAAACTGTTCACTTGTACCTTTTCATACTTTTTATATACAAATTTCCTGTGAAAGTTTTAATGAAATTGTATAAATTTAACTGTTTTTGTTTTTAACCCTACAATGGCTAAAATTAAAAAATTTCATATTTTTAGTAAATATTTCATCATACGACTACAATCCAGAAAAAGCATAGTAGGTTAAAACAAATAATAGGGATTTTGGTCATTTTTAAGGAGCTTAATACCCATTAATGCCGAAAATTATCTGAAGGTAGTTTATAAGTTTTTTTCTTTGGAAATAGTTAATGTAGGTATTAATAACACAATAATATGTTTAACATCGACATTTATTCAGAAATGCAGAAAATACAGCCTGGTAACTTTTGTAACCACTCGGCATTAACGTAACAAAATATTCGATTTTGAAATATAAGTTCCTTATAACTAAATTTGATTACTGTAACCTTTTGTGATAATTAATCAAATGAAAAATAAAACAGTTAACGGCAAATCTAAATTAGTATACGGTTCATTTCTTTGTATGAAATGCCTCCATACATTCTGGGTGGATCGGTAAGTTACACATTTTGCAAATGTATACTGTCCGACGACCACATTCTCGGCACCTGCAGCGTTGTTGTTGCCCTTTTGCTGTCCAGTGCTGTTGTTGATTGAATCTTACTGTGTTTTCAATCGTGTTAGATGGATGCCATCTTGGTCCTGGTTGTTTTCGTCCAACACCGTATGTTTTCAGCAAAGAAATAACTAAATTCCTTGAAAAATCCAGCAGACTTACTGCAGCTTTTATCTTTCGATACCGCATCCATGCATTTACCACCTGCGCATTCAAACTCCAAGCGAATAAAGGCCACCACCACTTTTTAGATCGGATTCGAATACGATACACAGATATTTGCTGATTAAAAATATCAATCCCTCCCATATGTTTATTATACACATTCACAGAATTCGGGACATCAATTTGAACATGTTTTTTCGCAATTCGGTCCCACCTCTTGGCTGTTTGAATCGGATCAGCTCTTAGCTTATTTGACCCTACACTGAGTACTTTGTTATCCTTCCATTTGACAACTGACACACATTCGGTAAATGCCTCTTCCATGTAACCACGTTTTTTTTTCTCAATGAGTTTTCTTTGCGGCAATGGAGCTCCTCCGAGGCGATCTTCTCGAAGTGTTGACGTAGCAGCGATTCCTTTATTAGACAGTTCTTTTAGAAGCGAAATTGAGCCAAAATAATTGTCACAGATGACATGTTGCCCTTTTATCAAATCCGTTTTATTTATCATTTCCATAACTACATTGGGTCCATGCCCAAGCCCATGATCTGGAACTTTCGTGTGAGAGCCACAGTAAGGCTCCACATGAAGAAGAGTGCCATCGGATGTACAACTCGCCCAAAGCTTGAAACCAAACCTAACCGGTTTCCCTCTTATAAACTGCTTGTCGCCGTGTCGCCCGTAATACGGCACCATGATCTCATCAACGCTGATGAACTCTTCTGTTTTATTGATTTTATTTGTTCGATTTAGATGCTCGAAAATAGGCCTCACTTTGTAAAACCGATCCCCATCAATTAACATATTATCAGCGAAATGAAGACACCTCATTATTTGATCGAATGTGTCTCTCCTCATTGAGTTTACTACTAACGTATTCTGCACATCTTCCATTTGGGTCCAATATAACCTTCTATTTGGCAATCTATTATATCCGGAAAGAATAAGAATTCCGAACAAAACTCTTAAATTGTCTGGAGTTAGGCAGTCGTGTTGGAGTGATTTTTGTTGGGCATAAAGTTTGCTTTGGTGACAAATGTACTCCAGCCAATCCTCGGTCCAACATTGCCCAATGAATTCTAATATATTCTGGATGTCTTCCGTTTCACTATTTGATATACAAGGTTCATAATCACTTACCGTATCTATGACTTTTGCTTTATTTTTATGCCAAACATTGGTTACTTTTCGTCGTTTCGGTGCTGGAAGAGCAGAGGAAGTTGAAGGTTGGCTTTCGACGTCTTGTCGTTGCTCCTCAGGTGGCAAAATTACACTTGTAAGAAGAATTCTTCTCGGTAGATGATCAGGGTCACAGGAAACCTCGTCGTCAGAGCAGTCAGAATCACAGTCGGTTTCAGCTGTCGCATCCTCAGTTGGTGGCTCAATTCCAACAAACACGTGCTGGTTATCATTTTCTTCCAACAATGCATCGTGAATTTCATTTAATTTCATCCTAAAAATTGAAAAACTAATTAACATTTTATTTTAAAAATAAAGAACAAGTAAAAATAAAACTTAAAATAGCTAGGCCTCTTTAATTTCTATTACTCCAAATGGCGTAAAAAATGTTTTAACCATTTGAATTTTCCCATTTCAAAACGGCTATCAAGATATATACAAAATATATACGTAGTCGTTCGTATCAAATGTGATATTATAGTAGTTATATAATGTATAGAAAACTATTAATTTTAAAATTTATATAAAGCGCTGTTCAAATGCGCTGAAAAAAGGCTACAATCGTATTCTGTACATTATCCACCATTATATACTACCACAGCCGAGCGGTAACTTTTTTTACCATTGTAAATATATCTCTCTATATAAAGATATCTAGAATGAAGACATACTATATTATATTTTTATGTGACAGAACCATCTTTAAGCTAATAAATCAAGTACACGCGAGTAAAGAAATATAAAACTAAAATAAAGATACTTACGGGTTTTTAATCGTGTGTCGAGCCATCGCGAATGACATCCACCTCCTCTGAACTTTCAAGGACGACTGAATGTGACTCATGCTGTCGAATGCTTATATATCCGCTTCAACCTCGTGCTCAAAGTTGTTTCAAACTTATAAACGCTTTAAAATGATTTTTCTCCAACTTTCTGAAGATATATATACATTTATTCACACTGGTAACAATAGTTACCGTTCGGCATTAATGGGTTAACGAACGTTTTTCAACTTATATACTGCGCACTCACCGATGTGCATCTGTTACCGGAATCATCCACGTTTATGTGCACCCGCCTTCCTATTCATGTTAATAAAGAAGGGGAAAACAAGTTTTTCTCTTACTTTTGATGTCATTTTAAAGCCCATCTGTGAAAGGCTTTAAACAGACAACAAAAGAACTATTCATTAAATATGGTCTCATTTTTCAAATTCCCAAATAATACAACTTTTTCTATTATTTTCGAGTCTTTTCTAAAGCCTATTAATTATGCAGATTAAATAAGGCACGCCGATACTACATATTATAGTGATTCTTATGATTTTTCTTAATTTATTTCCTTAAAATCAAGTTTTCTGTCGTCAATTGTGTAGGTAGCGCGGAAAAAACATGTAAGAAATTTTTGGGATGCTTTGGAAGTATATAGCGCACATGTTTATATTCTTTCCTATAGTTTTTTACGGAACTAATTTTTGTTACATTTTTAAATTAAAATTCATCATTGACCTTATTATTTTCCCCTGCTATGCAGTCATTAGCCTTGTGACAAAATGTTTCATTGCGCCAATTCAAGAAATAGACATTATATAATAATCCTATAAATTTTACTACAATAAAGAAGGTTAACATATTAGGTTAATTAAGCACATTTGTTGTTAAATAACAAATAAAAAAAATTAACCCTCCTTTAGTCAGGAAATAGCCGAGCTTCAAAGAGCGGTTCCACGAATTCTTGCTCGCGGCAGCTAAACTTTCCCCATTGGCCTAACCTAAGTAAATTCAATTATATAAAATATTTTTTAACTAAAAATCAATCAACTAAAAAAAATATAAAAATAATAACTAATAAAATAATACATTAAAAACAACAAAAATAAAAAACTTGCAAACCAAAATACTAAAAAGTAGCTCAAAATTGCTAAAAAATACGCAACCCCCTCCCAAAACCTAAAAAACGTACGATGCTCTCATTGAAAATTACCAATATCTTTTATTATATGAAATAAAAAGAGTTGAAAAATAACATTTAATGGTAAGTAATAAAAATATTGTTACATAGTCTAATTAAATATGCCATAAAGTAAATATAAGGATTTTAAAATTATTTTCTCACATAGGAAGCTCGTTAACTTCAAAAAAATACATAAGTGTAAAATCTATGTAATATTTTTGCTGCAAAATTGGCAATTAAGTAAAGCATGGAGCCGCATATTAATATGTTGTACAAAATGTTGTAATGCATTTTCCAAATTGTCTAAAGCAAAATTTAATTTTCTATGTTAAATAATTTTTAGCTTTGCAATCACACCCCACGGCTATTTGAAGAGCTGGATTGTCCTTTTGATCTTTGGGTATGGAAACTGTTCAGCATTACGTCACTTCTTAGCACAAAACTTTGACTTTTAGAAAACAGTATAAAGATTTTCGGCAATGTTATTTCCCCTTTCTCTTGTTTTAAAAGAAAGAAACTTATTGAAATATAGCTTTTATTCCTTAAGGTATTATCTATAATGCGCAGACCTAAAAGTAGTAGTAGCAATACTAAATCTTCCCAAGTCAGTTTATATTAAGTTTGGTTTTTTGAAATAGGGAAGGTCATACTCGAGAGAAACATTGCCTACCCAATCAATGACCACTTGGGGTAGAGTCAAAAGTTAGTTTAAAAGAGATCACTAGTGAACCATTCGAGAAAAATATGCTCTAAACTTAGGACTCATCAAATAATTGTTCAAAGCCTTGAATTATAATAAACTATCTTTCAAATAACTCAAAAGCACATTTTCAATGCTTAGTGAACCAATAATATTTAAAGAGATCTTTGTCAGCTCTCAATTTCGTCAACTCTACGTAGTAAACAATGAATTTGAAACTAATATCAATGAGTCAGAATTGGCTACCAGGCAAAGTTGTAAGAGTGATGTAATCAGTTAGAAAAAAAACACATGCCTAAAAACTAAATTATTATTAATTCAGAAAATGCAGAAGAATACAACAATATTTATGGTGAAATATTTCACAAAATCTTCCATAATATTGTAAACAGATAAAAGGGTAAATGGAGCCCGGAGATCTAAGTTGACTTTTGCATGAGTCTCTAGAGCGACAAGGCCAGATAATAAACAAAAGGGAGCATTACTAAATCTAAAAAATGGTGTTAAATATAATCGAACATTTTCTATTTTGCTTTTGTAACTACTCTCAAAAAGTGTAAAGCTTAGTTATTTTGGAATCAGAAGTTATCTTGGTTTCTAGACAATGATTCCGGACGTGGGACGCACGCTTCAAAGAGCGGCAATTTAACAATTCTAAGATGTTAATTTGAAACTTTACTTTATTCAAACAAATTTTAGGTTTATTCTTTTATTTTTTTTAAATAAAGACAACTTTGCGTATCATCACTGCCATGAAACTGCCATAATCTCACTGTCACACGTCATCTTGTGTCTTGCACGCCCTATGAGAAAAAAAGTCATATGCTCTACTTTTACGCTTTGCTGTTTGCAACTTTGCAGCACTAGTTCTTTTCACGGTGGAAGGAACGCCGTTTTTTTATTACCTTTTTTGTGGGGACGATGGGGTTGTAATACATTTTGACATGTTCAGTTTTACTATATCCTATGGTGTGTAGAGTAGCTCCTCAGATAGAGGGCTAAATTGCCGGATACTCGAATGAGTAACCTGTGACATTTTTAGTTTTACGATATCCTTTGGTTTGTTTGGAAGCATAAGCTTTGTTTTTGCCCTTAAATAATGAGAACGTACAAACCTGTTACGGATAGGCAAAATATGTAACAAGCAGTCAACTATTTGCAAGAAAAAGGTATTGAGAATCAGCAGAGAATTTGAATGAATAGACATAGCATGAAAGTTTCATTGGCCCATTACTCACCTGTATGGTGGTGTCACAAAGAATAGTGTAAAAGCAAATTCGTATTGAGAAGCAAGAGGGGGTTAGAATCGACAAAAATACCTATGAAGCAATCATCTTTTTCGTTCATACTTGGTTACAACAAATTGATAACTATCTTTTATTATTAAGAACAACTAAAAATGTCGTGCAATACTACTAGGGATTGGAAGAATTATCTCTGTGAAGTGTGCGCAAATTCGTTCATCCAAAATCCTATAAAGATCGGTGGAATTGGATTTACAGTAGAAATAGATGACTCCTTGTTCTCACGAATAAAAAATAATGTAGGCAGGGTTTTGTTTGTGCAGGGAAATACGCGAGTGTTTCATTTATGCAGTTTCTGATAGATCGGCAGAAAAATTATTATCTATAATTAAAGAATGTGTATTGTCTGGTACAACGATTATTTTGGATAAGTGGCGTGCATACAATGGGATTGATTGCTTGCCAGAGATGCAGTATAAACATTTTACTCATAACCACTCGAATAACTTTAAAGGTTCAGAAAAAAGTGCCCACACAAACCAAATAGAGTCGCTTTTGGCCAAGGTGAAATGAGGAATAAAAAAGAATGCGGAACGCTCGTTCTTTGATCAACTCCTACGAGTATATTTGCGAAATTTTATGGAGGTAACAAAATAAAGGAAAATACTTAGTTGCTCAAACTTACAAAGACATTTTAAATAGCTTTAAAATAAGCTAAACTAAGCATTAAGTAATGCTTACTTTTCTTAATTTATTTTTTTTAATAAATAATTTTAAGCTTTTGCTTTTTTTTTACTTTCTTTAACTTTTTTATTTATGTTCCTCCTATTTACCGTACAAAACACACTAAATAATTATAACCCCAAAATACTTCTATCCCTAACAGATGACATGTGTAGACATATGTTATCGTCGAAATCGATGGACTACTGCCATTTTTCTTACGTTTAGTTTTTACATCCCTGAATCTAGAAAGAAAAAATACATAAATCGTTTTTATAGAATGAATTAATAGGTAGGCCTGGCGTTTTTTTGAGAGCGGGGTATTTTTTAGTATATATATGATAAAATATAGATGGAAAAAAAGGTGATAATTGTTTTTACAGTATATGAAAAGAATTCAGCTAAAAACAAAACCTTGAATTTAGGCCTAGTAGCTAAATATGGATATGAAAAAGAATAGATAAAGAGAAAATTATTCAGACTATGTAATGCAAATTTTATGCTTTTTATCAGACTAAAACCTGTTGTAAGAGTGAGAGAGGCCGTAGGACACAAACCGAAAGTTAGCCTGCATCGCGCACTCTCCTTCTTTCTTTAATTAACGAATTCTGAAGTGTTACAACCGGCAATCTTTGAATAACTGGTACGTTTATTTTTAAGGTGAATGAAATGAATTCGGCAAGAAGATTTTGCCCAAATAAACCAAATTTATTCTACTACATCTATGGCACTACAAAGGTTTACAGAGAAATTGAGGCAAGCACAAAAGTAGTTGTTCTATGCTAATTTTGTGGTGCTGATTTCAGATACGAAACCAATTTTTACTTATCACCTCTAGTTTTTGAGGTATACATGTATAAATGTATTAAAAATTTTAGGAATTGTGCTCTTTAAAACCCTTTCTCTACCAATGGGACAATACATCCCAGAAGTTTTTAAAAAATCCTTGTCGGCTGAATTCAGCTTTAATAAGTGTAAGTTCTATCCCGATAGTACTTCTAATGTATTAGCATATTATTCAGTATCTGACAACTCGACTTCTCCTCAGTTGTTTTAGATAACCAGTGAAGTGAACACGTACTGAAAGGTTATCATTTATTTTATCAATTTTTTGAGAAGTCTTTTTTAATTTGTTCTCAGGTATATTCGAAAATATATGAAAACCTTATATATTATATATATTAGAAAATATATATCTTGCACTAACCATATTTATGCTTTCTACTCAATATAATATATCTACATGGCTAAATTCCAGCAAACAGGCTGCCTAAAATTCCAACCAATCTCTAACTAAACTTTAATATTTTAAAACCTTTTATAACCTTACACAACCATTTTATATATTAAAACATGTGTATATTATGATTTAGCAGCCATATGTATTTTAAACCATAAATATGATTAATGTTTATTTTGTTTTTCAGATTTGTGTAAGTTGATACATATATCTACAATGCCTTGGGGCACTTAAATACACCGAGGATGCATCAACAAGGCAAATTCATTATGTTACGTTTGTGGGGATTTCCCGACAGTTGTACAGCGCTGAAAGATTACTTCCCTCCTGACAAGTGCCTACTACATATTATTATTTAGACTGTAAAAGTGGAGATCAGGACAAAGCCTGGGCTCTACACATATGTTGTAAACCCTTTCACAATGGACTAACTGCATGGTTTAATGCTGTTCCGATGGTCTGGACAAAGTCAAACATCCATGCTGATGATTGTTCTTTTTGTCTGACAAATATAATTAGTTTTAATGCTTCTTCTAAAAAGAAGATAACATATCCCAACCTTCCCTGAGCTATGAGACCGGTCTCCCACTCAGATGATCCTTCTATGCCTACACTCCCAGCAAATAAAGTTCTTCTTCCTTCATCAGATGAAGAAATGGCTTCAGGGGAATATTCTGCTAATTCGATCGCTTTTGAAGACAATGTCTAAGTTAATTCAGAAGCAAGTAGCAATGAGCCCCACTGGGTCATGCAGAAAGACCTGAATGACCTTGCCCGTTATTTGTATATATCTAAGCAGCAGGCAGAGCTCCTGGCATCCAGGCTTAATCTGTGGAGCCAGGTCAAGGCAGATGTAAGGATCACCAGTTTCAGGACATAGAACAAGGACTTTACTTTATTATTTAAAATAAAAAACAGGTTGTGCTACTGCAAAACGTGTCTAGCTTGTTCACTTTTCTTGGTTTCCCACACAATCCTTTAGATTAGCGTCTTTTCATACATTATTGGAAAAAATACTCGAGTATTCCCATTGCCCACTCAGTCCATCTGAATGAGTCGTATGACCATATAAAGCTCCTTTTAGAAGCTGTCAAGTGCAACCAGTACCATTAGAGTCTCTGTGGGGAACTCAAGGTCCTTGCGCTCCTTATGGATATGAATCGGGCTTCACTAAGTACTGTTGGCATATTTGTCTCTCGGACAGTCGGGCTGTGTCTAATCAGATAAGCAGAAGGGGTCTAGGAGCACTTTCGTGCCTGGTGATAACATTGTCCAAGAACATCTTCTAGTGGAAATGAACAATGTGCTTCTCTCTCCTCTTTATATCAAGCTGGGTTAATGACGAATTTTAGTGAAAGCCATGGATAATAATGCCTATCTGAGTTCTGCTAAGCTCAAAGAGGGCTGCTTACGTTTAATGAACTGAGAGAATGGGAAGCATTTAGCTCAGTCTGCCATGGTTTCTTTGGTAACACAAGGGTACTAGATTACCAAGAGTGTATCTAAGGGTTGATACAGTCTCAAATTTTACTTTCTCCACTCCCACCCCAACTTCTTCCCTCCTATCTTCGGGCCAGTGAGTGATGAGCATGGGGAAAGGTTCAACCAAAACATTTCTAAAAGGGAGAGCAACTACCAAGGATAGTGAAACCTCAGCATGATTAGGGACTTCTGCTGGATGCTCTTGCATGTCATCCCGGAGGTGAAGTATAAAAGCTCACTTGTAACTGTCTGCTGCACTCTGATTTGTGTGTATTTTATTATCCAAGAAATTTAGTTCCATTAATGTTCTGTATCTATAATGTTTTTTTCTCTAATATGCCTTTGCAACAGATGAAATAAACACATTATATTTTAAATTTATATGCAGTATAATAAAAGGGGTATGTGAAAGCAATGAAACTAGAGGTGATAAAGCAAAACTGTTCAGAAATTTGAAATCACCGCAACAAAATTAGTAAAAAACGCCTATTCACATCCTTGCCTCAGTGCTAACAAAATTATATGTAAACCAGTGCTATTGTTCCTAATAGTAATTCAGGCCAAATTTCAGAAAACATTCTTACCATGCTTATTTTATTATTAGACTTGGTGAACAGGATAAAGCTTGGCGCCACACATGGTATGCAAGACATGTACCTAGTATCTGTCTCGTTAGATAAAATCAAGAGGAGTTGTCTAAAATTAGGAGCCGACGAACCATGACAATGACTGCTAGTTTTGCGATATTGATTTGACTAGGGTAAAAAAAAGAATCAACCAGCCTCAAGTATCCATATTTTCAATCAGCATGTCGTCTTTTAGCTGATTGTGATAAAATTCCAGTACCTTTTTGGGGAAAACTTTTTGACATTAAAGACGAAAATTCCTTGTTATTTTACGAAGATGAACCACATCCTTTTACCATAAGGAACTAGGAGTTAAATGTTCTGGTTCATGTTTTCCGCTTGCCAAAGTCCTCTGCCAAACTGTTGTCATCAAGATTGAAAGAAAAGAGATCCTCTCGCATAAACTACTACCATTTTCTCTCTAAAGTAAAGGATTTGGTGTACTGTAGAGATATTGCACAGCTTTTGCCAAAGTTTTTTGTTTCAGATTACCAACCCAATTGAAAACAGTTTATTGACAGCAACAAGCGATTGCTGAAATGTTTTCTGCTTGACAACGCTAACCAGTTTGTTTCTGTACCCCTCGCTCGCTAAACTACACTAAAGGTAAATTAAATACGTGTTGAAGAAAATTCGTTGAATGTGGTTGACTTGAATATAGTGAATTTTATGTTGTGTCAACAGTCTGTACTTTTGGTTCATGCGGGTTTGTAGGGACCGAGTTCAGCCTTAATGAAAAAAGGATTTGCCTATACGGGAGAATTTGGTGGCTTACAGAACATGGAACCTCATAAAAAACCTCTGGTGCACAGAGACATGATATTCATCCCACCACTGCACAACTAGCCTGCTTTGATCAGACAGTTTAGCAAAGTTATGGCAAAAAATAGTGGCTACCTCACTTCATTATGCCACTCATTTCCATGATTGACCAAAGAGAGATTGGAAGCTGGCATCTTTGACGGCCTTCTACTCCTTCAGTGTTATTAGTGACCTAGAAGTTGTAAACTTAATGAACGAAGTAGAACTAGAATCATGGAAGGCTTTTTTTCTGGGCATGAAGTACTTTCTTGGCAACAAGAATGCCAGCACCTACATAGAACTTGTCAACAACATGATTATCAAAATGCATAATTTATTCTCAAATATGGCTCAGTTTCCTAAGGATCTGGAACCAGAAATTGAGGAGAAGTAGGCAAGGTTCCATTTGGACATGAATGACATGGGACCAGGTATCAAGGACGCTTGGAGCCATTCATGAAAGCTGATTACAGTTGGACTCTAAAGCCAAAACTCCATACCACTAAGCATTTTAGCATTTTGAAGAAATGAAAATTCAGGCTTGAATTCCGAACATTAATGACCTAATATTTAACTTACATATACTTACCTCTATCAATGTCTACTATTCAATATACACTAATCAAGTTTTGTAACATTTAATTAATAAATAGTGTTAGAAAACGATGTTTTTACTTAAAAAATAAAGATTTCTCTCAACCTTTTTGGATGAGAGATATCAAAAAATATCAACCGAAAATGTGACATATTTAATCGATTTAGCGATAAGATCTGATTTTTAAAAATCCAATTGGCATAAGAACTTGAGATGATCGAGGAGAGGATCTCATTTTTGGATTTAGTGGTGCAAATTTTCCTCAATCATGTAAAAAACAGACAACTTCTAAAGATTTTTGTTAGGACCAAGATATTATTTTAGCTGGTAGAGAAAACACTACCTCTAAAATAAAAGGAAGAATCCATACTCCCCCCCCACACACATCCCAGAAAAATACCATATCAAGATAATGACCAAAGTTCTAAAATAAAAAGCAAAAAACTATCCTAACCAAGAATGAGAGAAAAATAATTTCAAAACGGATTAAATTCATACATATAAAACAGGAATTTAAAAGAAGAAAACGAGATTTTTCGGAACACCTGGAAGCCATTTTACTCTCTTTTTCTAATTATTACTTGAAGGAGGTAAGGAAATTAGAAAAATGGCAGTTTTGAAAGTTTATTCTTGGTCGTATTGCCTTTTCCGGGCAAGTGTGATCGCTGAGTTGCTGGTTTGTAGTATGACTACGTTCTTGTATCTGGCAAATAGCATTAAGAGCTTCAATGTCCTTAGTCTCTATTAGTGTCTTATACACGCCCTTTTATCCTAACGAAAGATTAGGGGCAATGCTCCGTTTCTCGAAACCGAGACCCGGGTGGACCTATTTGACCAGAGGGTATTTGCGTATATTTAGTGTAGGCGTGTGTACACCAAGAGAGTGTTTGAAATTAGAAATCTGACTGATACCGATCAGATTGATATTCCTAGCAAAAAAAGATTTCGACTTTTGCGGGTCCATGTCAAAGCTAGTTGTTCATACCTTCTCGGTATCAGATTCATTACTTGTATTAACAGATGCTTTATTTGTCTTACTCATCGATGCGGCCAAACCAGTAGGCTTGCACCTGTTTTCTAACTTATATGTGATATTTTGTGTAAAAGCGTGAGAGCAGAGCGATTTCATTGCTGAGCAGTTTTGCATTATTACAAGTATTCATTTTGCTTTGCATTGATACATTATTTATTGACTAGCGGTTTAGCATTATTTTCAAGTATATAGTTTGCTTGCATTACCTAATTATTAATAAATGGCATATTATTTTAGTGTTTGGTTTGTGTGCCCATTTCAAGATTTCAGAGGGCCAACGGGCTGCTGCTCAATTTGTGAGGTTCCATGTTGGCTCTACTTCACCTCGTATTTGGGCACTACCAGGATTTCCCCCAAGAAAACGGAGGATTTTAAATGTTATTCTTTATCTCTAATAGTCTTTTGGAATAAGCATTTTATCACTTAAATGATTGTTACGATTTTGTTTCACAGGTTAAATATTTGCTTTTAATATTTATTTTTATATAATTTAAAGAAGTCTTTTGCACATTCTACGTAATTTCTATACGTAACATATGGTGTAATATTCGGTCTACAGGCGAAAGTTCATTAATCTTATATAGGCATATGTACAAAATTAGTGAGGCGTGCGAATAATCTGCCTCCTTTTATTATAAGTATGACGTGCAATGAAAGTAAAATGTAAATTTAAAAAATTTGAGATCAACCTACTTTTATACAATTCCCCTGATCTCTTAAATTTAAAAGAATGATGGATCTTTAACAAATGATAACCGTCTCTCTGATCGTGTATAAACGTTTAACTCTTTATCAATCTTTCCGGAGCCTGGAGAGTTTTTCTTCCATTATCCCTGTCGTTATTGTTACTTGTCCCATTTCCTCCTTACGACACGAAGTTTCAAAGGTTTTTCTCCTATGTCTTGCATGAGTTATTCATTCTTGCTCATCGTTCAGTGCATTACCATTATATGAGGGTGGGAGCTTCTCTGATTTTAACCTGTCCACTAAGACAGTATTCTGGTTGCCATTTGGCAATTCCGGCTTATAAAATTTGTCATCGCGCTCGACGACCGGGAAAGGGCCAGCCTATGGCGACTTCTAGCGGCTTTCGAACTCGATCGACTCGGGCTTTCACATGCGTCACCTGTCGAAGAGTTTCGGATACGAAAGGTTTGGGCACCGAGCGCAAATATCCTTAGGATAACTGCGTGAAATCGACTTGTGATATGGTCATGACAACTCCTTAAGGAATTTTGAGTCAGTTTTTGACGATGCGGATGAAACCAAGGGCTTTGTAAAAAGTAGCGTAGTCTCTGTCACTGCCTAAAAAGAAGGGTCATTAGCCTTCCGTGTAAACGAGCTATTATGGAACTGTTCAGGCTGCTGTGTGAGCTTTCCGCCATCCCGTTCCTGGGTGGTGTGTACGCTGTGGTGCGGAGAAGATGGAAGCAAACAAGGACTGATAATTCTTTGAATAATTCGGACTCGAATTGGGCCCCTCTGTCAGTTACCATGCATAATGGGAGTGAAAATCTGGAAATCCACCTATTAAGAGGGCTAAGTCAATCGTTGCAGCACTTATGTCTGAAATCGGCAATACCTCGAGTGAAGTCAATGTGCACGGACTCGAATCTTGACAAGGGGATATTAATAAGCAGGAAGGGGGATTTCGTCTGGCTATCGATCTTGGAGAACTGACATGAGAAGCGCTCTTGTGCCCAGGAGCAAATTTCCCTCTTCATATTAGGCCAAAAGTATCTTGACTTAATTATGCGGAGGGATGCCTTAATTCCAGAGTGAGACGAATTGTGCAATGGTTTGAAGTATCCTTTTGAATGACGTAGAGACGAACGATCGTGTGTATCTTAATGTTATTTTCCCTAATATTTAAGCTATGGGAAAGATTTTAATCGCAACTGTAGTTCCTATGTTTTATTCAGCGTTTCTCTATGCTGCCACCAGATCGCGGAGGTAAAATTAATCAATTTAGACCGAATTGATGTTCCTCGATAGGCGATCAGCAACGATGTTGTCTAGGCCACGCACGTATTTGATTTCACTCCTGTACTTAAATGTCACCGTCCTATTGCGTTGTTGCCTATCTGTCTTGGCACACAATGGTGTAGAAAAACTAGACACTAGCTGCTTGTGGTCCCTGCACAAAGTAATGGCGACCCTCAATCATGTGCCTGAATTATATCACATCAAGATACACCGCCATGAGTTATTTATGATTTCTGAGTCTTTCTTAATTTGCTCGAGAAATATGCAACTGGTTGCGGGGATCCATTCACTATCTGGTGAAGGGCAGCATCTACCGCGTATTTGTAGCTGTCCATCAGCAGTTAATAAGGCAACTCGTTGGGCAGTGGATGACAGAGCTTGACCGAATAAATTAGAGCTAATTTAGAGTAATTAAATGCTTTTTCGCGGCATCATTCCATAGGAGCTCATGAGCCTTGGGTTGGAAAAGCGCGAGCTCAATCAGCAGAGCTGCAATCGCGGCAAGATTCGAAATCATTCTTCTAGAATAGCCTAACATACCTAAGTATCGGCGCAGTTCCTTATAGTCTCTTAGTAATGGTATGTCTTCAATTTCCTTAACTTTCTTAGCTGGTGATCAAATTCCTGTAGACAAAATATGATATCCAAAAAGTCAATTTCTTTTCTCGCGAACTCACAATTATCCAAGGATAATCATAGGTTGTTCTCGACCTGGATTTTGAATACTTGGTCTAAATGATCCAAATAGTTGTCCCAATAGTCTGAAATTATCCGAATTTCGTCTATGTATAAAAACAACGAACTCTAACCACCTAAGAAAAATATTTTTGTAACCTTTAAAAGTGTAACTTGCTTTCCTGAGGCCAAAGAGTAATTTTAATACTCCCATAACCCAAACAAAGTTACCACTAGAGCTTTTTCTATGTCTGCCTGGTTCATCGGTATCTAATGGTAAGCAAAAACAAAATCCAACTAAGAGAAAATTCTCTTGGTAGGGGATATCTGTCGGGCTTCGTGATTGCATTAAGTGAAAATCGCTGCTTACTCTGTAATCTCTCGATTTGAATAGGTAAAGCCTGAGGTAATCTCGATGGACGCACAACCTCTTCCTTCAATAGGGATTCAACGTTGCTCTGGCAACCTGTAATTTCTCCATGAAATAGGCCTTGGTAGCGCGAAGGTTGGTGTGCACGGCCGGTCTCTATTGTGGTGCCACAGAGTTAGACAGTGGTGGGGCGAGATTAGTAGCCGCGGTGCTGTACAACGCTTCATATTTCTCTAATACAGCATGCAATTGGTTGGTAGATGCTTGAGGTCATTAATAATTAATGCTACTGCAGGTTCCCAGGATTCCTTTACTTTAACATGAGCTTGGCTCCATCATCAATAAGCACACCACGCGCACAATCCACCAAAAGAGTGAAGTGCCCAAGACAATCCTTCCATAATAATGGCGATGTGATATCCACGACCAAAAATAACCACCTAAAGGCCGGCGTAGGTTAGGAGTAACGATATTCACGTGTATTTCGCAGTCCAGTTTATTTTACCACCATTAGCCGTTGCAATGATTACACTGGTATTACGCATCTCAAACCTTCACACAAAATTAACCGTAGTTATGGACACAATTGCTCCCGTATCGATTAAATATTCCTACTTTCGCAGCCACAGTGAGCACTGGCGGCATGCCGGCAGTAGCACTTGGAACGTCATGTCGTGCTAGTTTTCCAAAAGAGCTGGCAACAATGGCCTATAGGACCGTTGCACTTGCACCTTTTTACCTCTTTTCGGTCATCTGCACTAAGATTCCCTGAATTTTCACTTTCCCCCAAATATAAATGGAATCGACATACCACAGATCTTTGGTTCCTGCGAAGAGGTCGCACTCCCATGGTATATTACTGTATACGCACTATAGTCGTTTTTACGTGGTACTAATTTTGAACAATTGTCATCAGGGTACTCACCCATGGGCACTGAATACCCATTGACTGAATACTGTCCCTAGTTGGCCAGATTATCACTTCTGTTATACATACTTAACGCATTTATGTTAGAGAGCGAGATATAACCACTTACTACCTTGTCACCTTTGTGTACAGCCAACATTGGGCTTATTTAAACGGCATTAATTCGTCCGCCATTTCTCCTAGCTTGGCAAGGGTTAAGTCTATCTGGGTGGCGATGATGGGCGTGATGTTTGATGGCAAGGACTGAATAAACTTGTGTATCACGAATTCTTCTCCTACTCCTATCTGTAGAGCTGTTTTTCTTAGTTCGTCCATATTGATCACTGAGCGGAGTGTAGGTTAGGCACTTTTCAAATTGCTTCGGTTTGGTCCTCTCGAACAGCCTAATTACCTCGATCCTTAGAAGCTGATAGTTATGTGTGGATAATTCTGTAGCTGTAAGCTGGTCGATAATCTCGGGAGGCAGTCAGTGCAGCTAGAAAGTAAAAACCCTTTGTGTCCTCCTTACTTATCCTTGAGTTATGAAAATGGGCCTCTAGTATTTTAAACCAACCTGATACTGCTGTCTCGATTCTCCGAAGCTGTACCACTCAAGAAATTCGATAGCATCTCCTGCGCAGAAGCCCTTATTTCCATATTTTCTCGTGTGGGACTGCCCAAAGAAATCCTTTCGGATCGTGGTCGTCAATTCCCCTCCGAATTAATGAAGTACGTTGGTAAATTATTGATGATAAAGCCCCTGTTTACAATTCCTTTTCACCCGAGTTGGAATGGAATGAGCGGAAAGTTAAATTGAATTCTCAAGGCTATTATCAAGCAGTTATGTAGAGATCAGCCCACTAAATGGCATAGCTTCCTTCCGGTAGCCCTCTTTGCCTACCATGAAATTCCCCATTGTACATTGGGATTCGGCTCTTTTGAAATTTTATATGGAAGATACGTCAAAGTCCCCATGAGTAACCTAAAGGAACTTTATTCCAATCAGAAGTTAGAAAAAAATATCAAGAATTCTTACTCCTATCTACTGAATGTAAAAAAGAGGCTGAAAAAGTGCGCCGAAATTGTGTCTCAGAACGCTGACGTCAACTTTGTCAAGTATAAGACATACTTCGATTGCAAGTCCAAAGAAAGGAAATTTAACCCCTGAAAAGAGGTTTTGCTTCTCCTCCCCACGGAAAACAAAAACTTGTTCAGCCAGTAGAAGGGCCCCTACTTCATAATCGAAAAGCAAGGCACCATTGATTACCATATTTAAACCTCCTCGGGAAGAAAGCTTTTCCATATAAATATGCTCAAGCGGTACCACTAGCGCGCGAGCATCAACCAGATATTTGTAACCGACGAAGAATCTCCAATGGAATCTGGTATTTACTGCTGCGTAATCCAAGTCGCCTGCGTGGAGCAAGAAAAGGAATACCCGTTGCATGTCTTGCCCGACTTTAATAATTCCCTGCCTGTGGAAATTAAGATATGCGACGAGTTATCATCTCTTAAAAAGAATTAACTGCCCCGCGCTTCTTAGCGAAGGCAGTTGATCCACTATCCACTTTGAGCACAATATACAACTAACCACCCTGGAACCCATCTTTTCTAAACCATACCCCCTGCCTATACACCTCAGGAAAGCATTTAATAATGAAGTGGATAAATTTCTAGGGTTGCAGATAATCGAATCTTTGAAGTCGATCTCTTATTCCCCGGTTTTCATGGAAAAGAAGGCCAATAGTTCTTATCGAATATGCATTGATATTAGAAAGCTAAATTGGGTTACAGTATTTAATGCCAAACCAATCCATATCATAGATCAGAACCTCCACCTTTTGGAGAAGGCCACTGAGAATGGCCTTATGCAGTTACGGCGGCTCCCTTTCTGTCTGGTAACAGCTTGCAGCAATTATAACCGGATGAGGAGGAGGATTTTATAAGGCTTACCTAACGTTACCTTCTATTTTGATAATGTTTAAGGGGGTACTGAAGATTAGAATCAACTCTTGAACACCCTTCAAACCCTTCTCTATCGATTCCGGGAACACAATTTGACAAATGGCCCCGGCAAGGGCCACTTCGCTTTTGGCACTATCAATTACTTAAGGAAAAGTTGGCATCCACGCCTATCCTCCGCCTCCCTAACCTTGTAGGATGTGTCCTCCTCCAGTATGAGGATAACGGCCAAACTTTATCGATTGCCTACGAAAGCATAAAATTAATTGCGCGTGAGAAGTTTTATGCGGTAATTGATAGAGAAGCACTCGCAACGTATCATTTGAGAAATCTGTAAATCAGGAATGCATATATTATATTAGACAAAGAAATTGTTTGTCAAACGGACAACAAACCCCCATCATACTTACATAACGTCAAGAATAATAATGGTACTTTAATGCGTTGGAGCTTATTTCTCCAGGAATTCCAATTGCGCATTTTGTACTTAAAATTCTCCGATAACTGTATGGTTAATAGTTTAATCATGAACCCGTTATATCCTTCTCCAAACTAATTCCGAGCCACTTCCTTTTTTATCCATGTATTAATTCTGTTCCTAAAGTAAATTTGCATATATAAGCATTAATAAGAAAATGCGTATCATATATATATACGTAATATTTGCCTGAGATTTTCCTGCCACGAAGCACATAGTCCACCATCAACACTCCCTCAGAATTCCAGAAGATGTTGGCCATGATCTTATCGGCTGAGGATTGGGTCACGAACTTAATCGGGGTCGCAAAGCCTCTGTGCTTCCAGGCCATGCTTTCGAGCTTGGTCTCGGGATCCCAGTGATGGAACCAACTTTCATCACCTGTCACTATGCGTGACTCGAATCCTACCGTGTCTTGGTTGTACAAGAGCAGCAGCTCCTCCGATCTTTAAAGACGTTGAAGTCGTTGTCATGGATGATGTTGATAACACTTCCTTGTGATATTCCAAGTTCTCGCTCGATTTCGTCGACCTTCACTCGTGGATTTTCAAGGATCATCCTCTCTACACGAGCCACATTGTTTTTGTTGGTCACGGCTGATGGGCGTCCTGGACGGGGACATCTTCAAGGCAATTACGACCATGGCGCAACTCCCTATTTAAGCGAGCAATAGTTGCATAGGAAGGGGCGGTGTCGGTGTACACTGCAACCATGCGTTCATGGATCTCTTTGGCATTCTTGCCTTCCTTGGTCAAAAGTTTGATCACCTCGCAGTGCTCAACCTTCTTCATTGTTGTAAAATTTGTGACTGACGATCTGCGTTCATCTACTGCTTCTTTAATAGACGAGGCAGAAGGGTGCGGCTGCAGGTCCTGACTTGTCATAACTCTTCCTAACACCCTCACAAACAGCGATCCCCCTTCCTCTATTTTGCCCTACTAATTCGCGAAACTTATTGACAGCTCCTGATATGTATATATACACACAATATATATATATATATATATATATATATATATATATATATATATATATATGTGTGTGTACAATTAATTCCTTTTATATACTTAATTTTCTTTGCAGGGGTAGGTTGTATAATCCTAGGATAACTCACCTTCTGGCCAGTAAGCCCCACTTAATACTATCATTGAGGAAAAAAATCAGCAACCAAGCCATAGCATTGTATAACCTTGAGTATGCGTATGCTATATTCCTCCACACTTCTCTAGCTCCACAAGTTGGTACGTAGGTTCCATTTTTAAAGTTTGTCCTAGGTATTCTCAACTTTATCCGCTATTCTCATGCGACTTTAAGTTATATTCCTTCCCCCAGTAATTATTCCCCGATGTCACTTCTTCCACTTAAGTTCCTTCTGGGGATGGATGAGTGTCAGAAGTTTGAGAGAGAGAGAGAGAGGAATATACACGCAGCCTTGCCCTTCAATTGGGAGCGAGAGATAACATACCCGTACGCCACCCTTTTCTCTGCGCTAATGGAGGTCCGACATTATGAGACACCGCACTAACCTGAAATGCCGCCATGACCGTAAGCTGCGACATGTTTGAGAGCCCTGAATGTCCCATCTGAAATCAAACAAAGTAAGCCTCACCAACTAGGCAACCTTCCTACTCTCGCGCTACAAGGTTGAGATTATTCTCGTCCAGCGATACGTCTGATTCTAGAACCATCCCCTTCAGGCGGATGGAGAAAAACTCCGGTGCCAGATTTGGAAGTCAAAACCCTCCACCCGCCCGGCGCAATCCTTATCCGCCATCTGCACTTCCCCTTTTGTACCCCATATTCGCGTCCCATTTGACTATGCACAATTCTCGCCGAACCCCTCAAGCTCCCGGTGGTTTCGTTATTTCTCATGAGTCTACCTCGACTTGCTTTTTCTCGATCCTCAAACGCAGAGCGCTTAGTTTCGATTCGTGTTACTCGAAAGTAAGATTCAAGTTCACCCCGTAATATTTATTGTCAAAAGACTATTGTTTGAACTTCACGCTAAGGCAAGGATTATTCCCTTGGACCATATCTTCGAGGTAACAGCAACGCGCATCTCCCCTACACAAGTGCTCTCTCTATCCCCCTCCCCCCAGGGTAAAGCCTTTATTATCGGCTTAGTATACGCTCAAGGTCATGCGAGTGTCCCTCGGTCAATATTGTTCGTTTGTTTGTTTGGTGACCATTCCCACCAATTCTCCCCCACCTCCTTTTTTACCCGCTTAGATCCGTGTACATCTACTGTGTATATAACACGGTTTAAAACTCCTTTTAATTTTGTAGAGTGATATTAATTTGCATATTAGTAAAGTTATTTTTCTACTCGTTTTCTGTTATCCCGGAACCTGTAAGATAGTCGACTATGGCCAACCTCTATTCAGTTAATTTTTACTTTGCTATAAAGGGTCTTCCATTAAGATGGATATCAGTTAGCAGTAAATATACATTGCAGCAAAATATACATTAAGTTTTTCTGCCTCTTTCAACACTAATTTCAATCATTAATATATTGATGATTGAAAGTAGTGTTGAAAGAGGCAGAAAACTGAATATATATTTTGCTGCAATGTATATTTACTGCTAACTGCGATCCGTCTTAATGGAACTCTCTTTATTATAAATATACCACTGACTCGTAAACGCAGAAAGGGTTAACTTGACACTATTCTACGACACTGTGTGTTCACAAAATAACAACTCTTTTCAGTAAAAGTGCTGTATTTTAAGAAAACATATAATGGCTGCGATGAAACAATTATTAATTGACAAAATAGATGCTATTGTTGCAAAACATAAGGCTGGAAAATCACAAAGACAGATTGCAAAACATTTATGGGTTTTCAGCCATATAAGTGACGATGTTTTTGGTACTCTAGTCAGAAAAAGTGATAGTGGGAGACTAAAAATGACGAATTTACATACTGATGAATTAATAAAACGTACTGTGTTAATGAAACGAACAATAACAGCAAATAAACTAAGTCTGAGCGCACAATTCGACATCGGCTACAAAAGCTGCTAGGGTTACTATTTTGGCATGCTGCCAAGAAACCTTTCGTGAAACCCGAAATACGCAAGAAAGGAGTTGAGTTTTGTAAAGCCGCATCTATTGGGCTGTTGATGATTGGAAAACAGTTCTCTTTAGTGATGAATCCTCTATTCTAACATTCAGAAGCTGTGCAAGAATGGCTCAGACAGAATGGATCATAAATACATTATCAAGACAATGAAACCCTCTGCATGTATGATGGTTTGGGTTTACTTTAGCTATGTTGGTAGTGGAACTTTATTATTTCTTTCTTAGAACAAAACCATGAATGGTGAACGATATTTAGCTATGCTAAAGGAAAAACTTCCCATGACCCTGGCATTGCATGAGAACAAACTTTTATGCACGATGGGGCAGCTCGTGACCATGCAAAAATTGTTAGCAAACGGC
The DNA here is from genome assembly GCA_963969495.1 of Ceratothoa steindachneri. NCBI lineage: Eukaryota > Metazoa > Arthropoda > Malacostraca > Isopoda > Cymothoidae > Ceratothoa > Ceratothoa steindachneri. The sequence goes on along the minus strand of OZ018319.1, from coordinate 84,726,611 downwards.
TCAACGATAAAGAAATTGGTATATTAGATTGGCAATCCGATTGAGAATGTATGGCTTATGCTAAAAAATAAGGTCGAATCACATAATACTGCCCTGATCCTCAACCTCACAGAAGCCATCAAAATGTCTTGTGCACTGAGATATCAAGAGAAATGGGGGGGTAAATTTGATCAAATCGATTCCAGAATATCTCATACATGTCATCAAGAACAAATGACATATGGCAAAATAGTAGTATAGTAAGAATGTACATAGATTAGGTTTAAATACTTTTAAATATTTATTGTGAATAAAAAAATAGTTATAATTCTCACGGTGACAGAATCCTTTTGGCAGGAGCTGTAAATATTGCTTTGAGGTACTAAAGAACCCTTAGAGAAGAGTTTAGTGAGAGTGGTCTATCTGATGGTTCTGCTTCCACTAAGTGTGCACGAAACAGGTGACAATATATGACGATAATTTTGAAACTTAGAGAGAGATCCACAGAAAGAGTCCCAGTGAGATGGCATGCAACTTTATACACTCAGGCACCATGTCCCATCTTTTTTCTTATGTAACCAGAGGAACTCTCAGAGATTAGTCACTGTGGAGAAATACGAAGTGCCGTTCGAGTTTCCTAGTCCAGGCAGACAGACTGTTGGCATCTCATCAACGAGCTCTTTCCCAGCAATCTCTATGTCTCCATAAACCTCGCAAAAGACAATCATCTCGATATAAACTTGACTCGCATTAGCCATATAGTGACGAAAACTTCAAACCAGGGAATGGCTACTCTTGGTTTGATTATAATTAAAAAGTGTGTCTCCTAACTTGACAAGAATCTTAATCTCCAATAGCAAAGGATATATTGCCACTAGAGCGGCAGCGAAGATAGAAGCAACGTCGTTTTCTGGTACCTCTTCAGTGTGACACGATATACGCGTAAAAATATTAACACATTACTCTCGAGGTGGGGTAGTGCTGGCAGGTGCAGCAAAAATGAAAGATAATGGGTTTTCCCAAATCCACATGCGCATGCGCGTTTTAGCATGACGAGAGAATCGCTTAAATGTACATATCCCAACCGCCGCAACTGAGTTTAAAATTGCGTCTATGTAAGGCGTGGCGAGTACATTATCCCACCCCACCAAATGAAAGCATTGATGCTCATGGCAAAGATGTAAACTAGAGGATACTCGCCTATGAGACAACATTTATGTTTCTCTACAGACCAAAGGATCGCTCTCACCAACAAACACGGACGTGCAATCGAAAATCTCTCGCAAAAATGTAGGATAACCATGGTAACGTACATGACGTGTCATCATATATTATAGTTTCGTAAATTAAAATATGTTATGTCAAATTAATACCTGTGAAGGAGAGTGTCATAAATAAAGCTTACGGAAATGAAATGTAGCAAGTAGTTTGAACTTACGGAGGTCTCACTGTAAAGGATAGGGTTGATCTCCGCTATAGTAAGTATGTAGGATAACCTATCATGTACCATTTCTTTCAACCATTGCTCATATAAGATCTCATACAAATCCGGCGAAAACCAGCAAAGTCTAAAGATCTCTCCCCAGCTTGCCAAGAACAAGAAAGTCTGCCACAAATTAGGAATCTGGGAGATATTTATTGATAAATTCCTGTTAAACAAAGCTAACAGAAGGATAAACCATTGCTCAGCTCGATGTCGAAGTATTCTCTACGAAATATCTTTCGGAGGAGGGGTGTTTTCACTTAATATTAGAGATTGGAACGCAACTCACCTCACTTTTCAAAACATGTCATTAATTGGTTCCGCTTCTCTCATGGTGAAGTCTAGATGGACGCCTTCAGCAACCGTGCAACGTAGATAGAATGCTGTCGGAGCAGAATTCCTGCTAGAAAATGTGTAGTAAATTGTCTCAAAGGATTACACTACGGATACAGGCTTCTAAATTGCAATCATCGCTTCCAGGAGAACAGATTATCGATTAGAAGTGAATATAGTCTGTTTCATGTTGATATACTTTCCCGTTCTGCTATTGGTATTATTTCATTCAAAGAAGGCACGTATGTTCTCCAGTTGAAGTCAGAACTTACTTTGAAAAAAAAGGAATCTGGTCCTTGTCCGGATATATTTCCATGGAATGAACTCGTATAGACGGAGCATATATTGCTAAAGGGCATTTCGTTTATCTCTGAGTTTCGTCTCTTATTCATTGACGAAAAGAAAAGCGGTAATAATGCAATAAGGCAGGCCTTCTTTGGAATAAAAGCCTAGGCTAAGCGGCAATCTGGTGGAGGAGAATATCTCAATGCACTTATCTACCGACCTCAACTCCTCGAATGAGATATATCTTTCCTTTGAATGCGAGCCACCGTGATGGATCCAAGCACTACCTTGATTACCTCTCAAGCGACGGTGGTTCGGCGAACAAGATTTGAATTAGAAAATGATCACCTCCATGGAGATCATCGACAAGCTTCAACTTCTAAAAAAAATAAAAATTGCACTTAGTTATGCATGATATAGCTTTACCATGCCCGCCTTTGGAACAATTTAAGCATATTTTAGTTTGAGTATTCGTTGCTGGTCTACATTTTTGGTTTGAATGGAGAAGTAGGATCATTGATACCGTCGCTGTAACGGCACGAATATATTGACAGGTATTCTTATAAAGGAGGAGGACATACTTCGCTTAACGAGTGGAAGATTTTCTTTATGTTGAGGAGTTTCATTTGCACTTTACAACTTTTAACGTTTATGTCTCTAGCAAATTTTTGCTTATTTTTAAGGAATTTATAATGAATAACTCCTTTTGGAAACCACGTAGAGGAGATGTTTTTTTTTGCAATATATTGTTGTTTTTTTGCTAATAATGTTGTCATGAAGAAACCTCTTTTCATCTCCCTTAAATTTCTGTCCAGAAATTTTCTTTAAAAAAACCTAAGACATCAGAAGATCAGCCTAACCGTTTCTTTCAAAGTTTGCTGCCTCCTTTAGAAGTCAATCTGTCGTACTTATGAACAAATACGTATTCCTGTATGTACCTGTTCTTAAGTTTTATTTCTCATTCTCTGTTGCTCTCTCTTCTGCAACACTATTAATGCTCTCTTTTTCGTTGAAATTTCGATTTTGTCCATATGTAAGAAGGACGTGTGACACCTAACTCTGGTGCCATTGATTGTAATTCTTCTGGAATAGAAATGAATAATACTACGCCATTAGCAAGACGAAGGAGAATGAAATATTTTACTTTGAATTATAGGTATGGCTATTCAGACGATATATGCCCCTTTTATGTAACGTAGAAAAGGGGGAGCTCTTCTCGTGTAACAGGCTGGGTTAAGTGATCCAACGATCTTCCTTAGAATAAAGGAACATGCTTAGCTGGATTATTTATTCCATCCTAAATTGCGGGAACATGTGTCGAAACGGCGAACGGTAAAGATTACTTTTGGCTTCTTGAATAATAATTGATGATAGTATCTTTTGGCTTTTATCTTTTTTAGGAGGAGAAAAGTTACAGCTCGTGGTTTCTCCTCCCATCTCTACCCCTACGACGATCGGGGAAGGCACAAAAGAGGAGGAGGCCCGCGGCCGACTTGCTCCTGGAGAAACTCCCTACACTTCTGACTCTCAATTCAAGTGAACTGATAGTGAAGTGGTTAATGGGAAGTCACGAAGAATCTTTAGTAGAGGATTTATAGTGGGAGACGAGAATTTTTAAGTTAAAAGAGGACATATTGGTGAGGAGGCAAAAAAACCCCCTGGAAATAACCTGGGAGTTTTCTTGTCGAGTAAAAAGGCGGACGCAGATAAAGGTGGTCCGCAATAAGTATTAATTTTATTCGTTCGGAAGAAAAAAACATTTATTTTACGCGCTCTGTTTTAACAAATAGCTACAAGGAGAGGGGCTCCAACATGGGGGCGGTCCCCCAGGGCTGCAAGAGGAACCCCCTTTGTATCATAAGGGGGGCATCTAAACCGACGAAAATGGCAGTGATTGGAACAATATACAAAAAAATCAACGTGATGCTGATCCACCTCCTCGACACTCCCAATGGGTATGCAACCATCTTCCGCACCATAGGTGACGTCGAGAGACTGGTCTCCGGCGAAGCTCAAGCACACATCCAAAAAATTATGCTCGAAGCAAGCATCATACAAGAGATCCTGGCCGAACGTACCATCGTATTAAGAAGACTAGACCCGCTCTTCAGAGATAACACGTGTGAAGAGATAAAAGAGGAATTAACGGCGAAGCAAGAGTGGGCCTGCATCACAGCAGTCTACAAGTTCGAAAAAGGAAGCAGCATGGTGAGAATGGTCTTCAACAGCATTGAGATGGCAAATCAGCCAAAAAACGAGGGGCTGCTCAGCTTTTACCTGAAGGTAACCCCCGAACAAATAGAGAAGCAAGAATACATCTACATGGACTGCTGCTTCAAGTGCTACGCAATTGAACAGCACGCTATAAAGGAATTCACACCCACCGACCCTGCATGCCCCAACTGCGCCAAAACCGGACACTGTTGGAAAGAATGCAGGAAAAAGATTCAGAAGTGCGTCAACTGTGTGGGTGACCACAGGGCTTTGGCCATGAGGTGCCCCATTCGAAAAGAGGTGATCCGCAAAAGCGGGAGCAAATCAAGAAGAAAAAGGAAGAGAAATCAAAATCCACATACGCGGATACAATGGCAAACATGACCCCTCTTACAAGAGCAAACCCAACGAGGTTAATCATGCCCAAGAAAGGGCAAGAAATCATGACCATGGTCATGTTTGCCCACCTGGCAAATCCGTCAAACCTCGGTTCTTTTTCATCTCATCTCAACCTTCTTCTTGATAAGAATGGTTGTAACAAGAAAATCTGGTTTCCGGAAAAATCAGACGGCGGGCCTTTTCGATCTCGAATTCATCGAAGAACAAAAAAGGGCACCATGGAGCAATGGCGTAGATGAAACAGCACAAGAAGAAGAAGGAAAAATACAAACACCTTTGGAAGAAGAAAAAGAGAAAAAGGGGACAAAGAAGAAAAAGAAGAAGATTACCGAGGAGACAGCACAGCAACAACAAAATACTTCGGACGAGGAAGAAGAGGAGGATAGAAAATACAAAGGGGTCCCCATAACCGAGAAGAAGGAAATCCGCGAAAGAGACCACTTCTTCGACGGGAAGGACGTGGGCCTCCGTGTTTTCGGCTCCCCCCTGTCCCCGGCCCCCGAAGACGATATGGGATTACTCATTATTGGCCTAGCTGCGGGTGAGTACAAATGGAGGTAAGAGGGACCATACTTCAGGAAAGAAGTGTCGGCTCTGGTCCTAAAATCAATAATGTACATTTACCCAAGAGACGTGTATAATGTGAATATGACGACATTCAAGGCAATACGCAGTGGACAAAAAACATCAGAAATTAAATAGTGAATATGAAAAAGCGAATAATGAAAGTGAATAAGTACGCAAATAAATAACACCTGCGAACAATTTGAAAAAAGTTTTCTGTGGAGTTAGATTTTTGTGCTGAATTAGACTAAAATTAGCATGCTGATTCCAAATTTGTAGTTTACTTTTTTCTAGCACGTCTATTTTTTCTCTACAGCTTACCCTCAAGAGAAGTAAAATTCCACTGCATAGCTGTAATAAGATTTGCCAGCTAATTACGAGTGAATTTAACTACAGCTACGTGGCCACTTGTTTGTGAAGTCACCATTGAGGCAGTGCGGTGAGAAGTGTGTGTTATACGTTTGTCGTAGAATGGACTCTCGACCATATACTATATAAAACTATTCGTTGATGGAACTATTCAATTATGTTTAGAGTGCGTGGTTATCTGGTTGACCGATATTATTTATCTTCAATATGCCTAAGAAGTGGAACTGAGCTCAAGGATAATAATATGGCTATCATTAATAAAATAGAGTTTTATTAATTAAAACTATCAACAACACACAAAACGGAAAATATTTACATAAACAGAGAATGGAAAGGGTCGTGGGAAATATCTGGCTAATCCGAGGATTAAGATTTGGGAGAGATTTGAAAAGGTAAAACAAATAAAAATTGAAGCGATGAAATGGTTCACTAAACCATTTAAAGCACAGGATAGGGTTGACAAAAAGGTTAAATACTCAAAGGTAATGTTCAGCTTACGTAATTACACGTTGTTGTGCAGAGGGAGGCGACGCGAAGGAATCTTCGGTCCACTGGCGAGTTCCAGCCGAAGGGGGGTGAGAACCGTCTCTTGTCTACGGGCTCAAAGAACAATGGCTGTTCTAACCTTGTTTTCTTTCGCAACAACAGGGGGGAGGGTAAGAACCGTTTCTTGTCAACGGGCTCAAAGAACAATGGGTATTCTAATGTTATTCTCTTTCTAAACAACAGGGGGGGGGGGAACCGTCTCTTGTCAACGGGCTCAAGGAAAACTGGCTGTTCTAACGTTGTTCTCTTTCTGAACAACAGGGGAGGCCTTGTGGACTTGGCGACTTGAAGGCTCGAACCTTGGCCCTCAAGGGATATTGTCCTCTTCTGGACAAAATAGTGGATCTCGAGGTAGAGGGCCCTAGTGCACAAGTTGAGACCAGATCGGCGGGATGTTTCGCGAGGATAATCTGGATCTGAATCTTCTCTTATTGGTAAAGTTTATATATAAATAGTCGAGTCATCCCCTTGGCATGGTGGACCATGGAGTGGAGGCTTCGAGGGAATGCCCAGCCGCCGCGCCATGAGTACATACCTTATCTGCCCATAAGCCTAACTCAATCTGGCGAGGTTGGCGCATGGGGCGAAACGGGGGTGGGATGAACCTCCTTGGTTAAATATTGACTCAGGTGGGACGATAACGCGCCCGGCTCCAAGGCAAAGATGCACGTGGGTAGCAACGTGTTTCTAAACAACATGTGATAGCGATTTAAATTAAGCGGCCTCAAACCGTTCTATCACACCCCTCTATTCCGGGGGAAGCTGTCACTTCGAAAAAAAAGGGAGAAGTGACAACGATAGAGCTCCGTTGTGGGGAACTAGTTTTCTTGTACCGACTGTACCTTCATGCACCTAGCTAGTATTACCTCAATACCTATGATTATTTTGATCTTTTGATTATAGGGGAAACTAACCTTTAATAAGAACTTAAACATAAAAGGAACATGGAGCAATCAAATGATATAAAATTAGTACATTTGGACGAAATAATTTATACGTAATTTAATGGGTACAAATATATATACATACAAAAAAAATAGACATTAAGCGTTACAAAATTCAGACATATACATTAATTAATTATATTACAAGAGAATCTAATTTAAGTCGTACAAGACGGTATATACATACATGGAGATCCTAATCCTACGAATACAGTTAATCTACACTATTTGGTAACGCATTCCTACTGAGTGCGTCAGCGACCTGGTTATCGGAACCTTTTATATAATTTATCTTAAATTGATACTCTTGCAAGAGTAAACTCCAGCGCATAATTCGGCCGTTGGAATGTCGTACATTCCGAATATTGGCCAACGGGTGGTGGTCAGCTCCTATCTGAAATTCTTTTCCTATCAAGAACATTTTAAATTTGTCTATAACCCAGATAATTGATAGACTTCCTTCTCTATAGTGGTATATATCTTTTCGCGTTGAAATAATTGGCGACTAGCATATGCAACTGGATGACTCGTTCCGTCATCCTCATAATCAAGGAGTACACCTCCAATGCCCTCGTTGCTCGCGTCGGTCTTAATCCCAAAGGATTTTTCCGGGCTGGGAAACATTAAAATGGGGGGAGAAATGAGCCTACTCTTGAGCTGATTAAATGGGAAACAGCGACATCATTCCAACGTAGACGATCGGGGGGATTCTTTTTTGAAAGGAAGCTGAGGGGCGCTGAAATTGCAGCGAAATTCAGGACAAATCGCCCATAGTAAGAAGCTCATCCTAGGAATGATCTTAATTGCTTCTTAGTATTCGGGAGGGGCATGTCGGCGATTGCATTAATCTTGTCCTCTTAGGGACCTAACTGGATTTGTCCTATTTTGAAACCCAAGTATTTTATGGTTTCGTGGGCAAAGTGGCATTTGCTGGGGCCAATGGTGAGGCCATTTTCGCGCAGTCGCTCGAAGAGAGCTAATAGGGTGGTTAAATGGTGACTCCATTCACGAGTAGCGACGTAGACATTATCGAAGTAAAAGGATACATTCGGAACTTCATCTAACAACCTTTTCATGAGACGGTTATAGTTGTAACAAGCAGTCACGAGGCCAAAAGGAAGGCCCTTAAATAGCATTAAGCCTTTCTCCGTTGCAAAGGCGGTATATGCTTTCACATCGGGCCGAAGGGAAATTTGATAATACGCCTTGCACAAATCGAGTTCTGAGATGAACTTGGCGTTTTCAAAAAGGTGGAGGTTTTGGTCTACCAACGGGATGGGCTCAGCGTCGAACACAGTTACCGAATTTAACTTCCGGAAGTCGATGCACATCCGATAAGAGCCATCAGGTTTCTTGACCATGACAATTGGGGAACAATAACTAGAGGTGGACGGTTCTATTATGTGTAAACTAATTAAATTATGAACTTCGGCGTTAAAAGCTTAGCGAAAATGAAATCGCATGGGATAGGGTTTTGAACGGACGAGTTTTAAGGTCGTTAATTTAATATCATGCTCGAAACTAGTAGCGCATCCAGGCGTCCTCGAAATAACGTCGTTGAACTGACATAATAGTTCTTGTAGCTAACTCTTTTGATGTGGTGTCAGCTGCGCGTAAATATCCAGGTCAAAGGGTTCAAAAGATTCGCCTGGTAGGGAAGGAAGAGAGTAATCGGCATCAGGTTGGATGCACAGTGTCTGTATTATATTAAGGGACTCCATGGGGTAATCCTCTTCAAGCGCCGATGTTTCGTCCAATGCTACGAACGTATCTCCATGGGCACGTCGGGGGTACTTTTCTTCTTTGGGTCCATGGACAGTCTCTGTGTCCTTGTCTTGGGCCTTATCCCATAAGAGGGTAGGAATTTACACTCATTTTGTTCCGTCCTAAAGTCCTGGTTAAGGGTCTCCGAGAATTCGGACGGTATCGGGGTTCTGAGGGGGATGGGCTCCTGGGCTTCTTTTAGCTCGGCCTCGAGGAATGGCAACCTGAGACACAAGGTCGGAACTTACTTGGGGGCTCTGTCCTATAAGTACGGAACAGAACTGTATGGGTGCTGAAATGACTTCAGCCCAGCCATCATAATACTGACACTGCAGGTAACATCTAACGACGGGGATATTGGTTCGCCCGCCCAAGGTAGTCATGTACCACCGCAAACTTTTCGTGGTTAGGGTCCACTGGGGGGGAGGAGCTCGTCGGACACGATGAAACACGCGCACCCTGTGTCCCTGACGAGAGTCGATACACGGCATTTGTTCACGCTGCCCTCCTCAAATTTCAAAGTTCCCGGTGAACATTTGTCAAAAATAAAATTTACCTGGTAGCCTAACGGAGGGGAAGAAGTTGCTGCTTGGGTCTGCACCACCGGGAAAGCTGGGGTGGCATTAATCTTGTGAACTTGGTGGGCTAGGGCGCTTTTAAGCCTAGAATTTTGGGGGCAATTCCAGCTCATGTGGTTTTCTACACCACAGGTGAAGCTCATGATTGGTCGCTTCGGGAAGAGTGATGGAGGAGAAATCTTAACGGGAGGTTTGGTGTCCCGTTGTTGGTATTTGGGAAAGAAGTTTTGGGGTTTTACGGGGCTCGTAAACTTTGTCAACTTTCCTGGTAAGGGCCGCGAATCCTCCCTTCTTTCCTAGTTGAGGGGGTGGTGAGAAGTTCGATTCTCCTTTGGGTATAAATTATGGCTTGCGGCATAGACATCCGCTTCTTCGGTACACTCTTTAAAGGTCTGGCACCAACGATCCATGACGAACGCGCGGATCTCCGTCGGGAGAGACGCCAAAAATTGATCCTGCAACACGAAGTCTGTTAAGGACTTGTAGTAAGGATCAACTTTTGAGGATTCTAACCAAAATTTAAAATTCCTCTGAAGAATGTATCCGAATTGACGGAACGTCTGTCCGGGTTTAATACGACCTGCTCGAAATTCTTGTCGGTAGAAATTGTGAGTCATATTATGAGCGGCCAATAACTCAGCTTTTAAGGTGCTGTAGTTAATTGTACATTCAGATGGTAAAGATATTAAAATTTCGCGCAATTTACAATTTAACAAGAGAAGTAATCTTCCTACACCTTCAGCCTCCAGATCCATGTTATTGATCTCGAGGATCTTTTTGAAGTGGGCTGAAAATACTCCGAAATCCTCTCCATCTCTGAAATTGGGGAGCTTAAGTGGGAGATTGGGCGGGGCTTCTGAACGTAAAGTGGCTGATTGTATTTCGGCTTCTACACGAGCCATTTCAATCTGATGGTGGAGCTTAGCTTTTCTTTTCCGTTCCTCTCTTTCTCTTTCTTCTCGTTGGATTTCTCTTTCTCTTTCTTTTTGTCTCGTTGGATTTCTCTTTCATTTTCTTCTCTTAACTTTTCTCTTTCCGTTCTTTGCTCCTCTTGAACGTACTTAATTAATTCTTTTCGGGAAATTCCCAAGGATTCTCCTTGCGCTTTGAAGATTTCAAACTAAGTCATATTTGCACTTGGGTGCGCAATAGTCAACCAACTAAAATTCCTTGCAATAAAAATTATGCTTTCTAGAGAGTTAGCCTACCTAAATATGGGCACTGACCTATTCGTATTGGTTTTTCGACCGAGATTACCAATGACTAATATCACACAAAGAAAACACAAACAAATTATTATTTCAGTTCCTTGAGCTACTCCAGCTTCTTATGTTTCAAAACAAAGGGGTAGCAATCGTTAAAACTAAAGGAAACTACTATACTCTATTCTTATAACGAATAAAACTATGCTTTACTCGAATGAGACCAGTGTTTGCAAAGATATAGCGTTAAACCTTACACACTTGATACAAAATTTAAATAGTATATATGTATATATATATATATATATATATATATATATATATATATATATATATATATATATATATATATATATATGTCGTAAAATGGACTTTTGACGATATACCATATAAAACTATTCGTTGAGGGAACTATTCAATTATATTTAGAGTGCGTAGTTATCTGGTTGACCGATATTATTTATCTTCAATATGCTTAAGAAGTGAAACTGAGCGCAAGGATAATAATAATATGGCTATCAATAATAAAATAGAGTTTTATTAATTAAACTATCAACAACACACAAAACGGAAAATGTTTACATAAACAGAGAATTAAAAGGGTCGTGGAGAATATCTGGCTAATCCGAGGATTAAGATTTGGGAGAGATTTAAAAAGGAAAAACAAATAAAAATTAAAGGGATGGGATGGTTTGCTAAACCATTTAAAGCACAGGATAGGGTTGACAAAAAGGTTAAATACTCAAAGGTAATGTTCAGCTTACGTAATTACACGTTGTTGTGCAGAGGGAGGCGACGCGAAGGAATCTTGAGTCCGCTGGCAAGTTCCAGCCGAAGGGGGGGGGGGATTAAATGATCCTGACGTGGCGTCTTGGGAATGAGACTTGTTTCTTGACGAACGGGCTTGCAGAACAATCGCTGTTCTACGTTGTTCTCTTCTGAACAACAGAGGGGGTGAGAACCGTTTCTTGTCAACGGGCTTAAAGAAAAATGGCTGTCGTAATGTTATTCTCTTTCTGAACAAGAGGGGGGGGGGTGATACCCGTCTCTTGTCAACGGGCTCAAGGAAAAATGGCTGTTCTAACGTTGTTATCTTTCTGAACAACAGGGGAGGCCTTGTGGACTTGGCGTCTTTAGGGCTCGAACCTTGGCACTCAAGGGATATTGTCCTCTTCTGGACAAAATAGTAGATCTCGAAGTAGAGGGCTCTGGTGCACAAGGTGAGACCAGATCGGCGGGATGTCTCGCGAGGATAATCTGGATCTGAATCTTCTCTTATTGGTAAAGTTTCCATATAAATTGTCGAGCCATCCCCTTGGCGTAGGAGACAATTGGGTGGGGGCTTCGAGGGAATGCCCAGTCGTGCCATGAGAACATACCTTATCTGCCCATAAGCCTAACTCATTCTGGCGAGGTCGGCGCATGGGGCCAAACGGAGGGGGGGGGGGGTGAACCTCCTTGGTTAAATATTGACTCAGGTGGGACGATAACGCGCCTGGCTTCAAGGCGAAGATGCACGTGGGTAGCAACGTGTTTCTAAACAACATGTGATAGCAGTTGAAATTAAGCGGCCTCACCCCTTCTATCACAACGTTTTATTTCGTTATATGTTGTTTTTTAAATTTCAAAGCTGGTAACTATTCCATCTTAGTGTTTTATTTACATAGGTATATATTTCATTTGTTTCAGGTCATGTCTGCTCCTGCAACCTCTCGTCGTAAATGCTTAAATAACCTTGACTCTTTCTCTACATTTGTGGCAGTTTTACCATTCCAAGTCAGAGGGCAAACATCACTTCATTTGTCAAACAAGCATATTTAGCGTATTTTAAAGTATAACTCGGTGATCAAGACAAGCCATGGGTCCCCCATAAAGTGTGCAGGCAGTGTGTTGAGAGTTTACAGATGTGGACCAAAGGAACAGGTTGCCATTTGGTAACTCCTTTGTTTGGCGAGAGCAAAAGAAGCATTGCACAGACTTACTTTTGTTTAGTGAAAACATCAGGATTTGACAAGAAAAATAAAAGTAAAATAGAATATCCTAATCTACTGTCAGCTATAAGGCCAATGCCTCATTCAGCTAAAATTCCAGTGTGAGTTTTCGAACAACTACCTCCTCTAGAAGATCTGATTGATGTTGACAGCAATGATGCAGATTTGGAAATTTACGAGGACTCGGTTCGTAGGGGATTTCATCAGCACGAGTTGAATGATTTGGCACGTGATTTGGGCCTATCAAAAAAGCTTCAGAAATTATAGCATCAAAACTGAATGAGAAAAACTTACTTAAACAAGGCAAGTATTATACTTTAAACCAGAGAAAGTACATTTCTACAGTACTTTCGAAGTGACAGCGGCTTTGTGTAATGACATAACATTCCTAGTTTACTAAAGGAATTAGGGCTTTTAATCTACAATCCAAATGAATGCCAAATGTTTATTGACAGCTCAAAGCGGAACTAAAAGTGTGTCCTTCTACATAATGGCAATTTATTTGGTGCATTCCCTATTTGGCATTCTGTCTGTCTTCGTGAAGATCATGGAGATATAAAGAGGGTCATTGAGTTATTGCAATATGACAAACACAATTGGATCATCTGTGGTGACCTTAAAATGGTCTGCTTCCTTCTTGGTCAGTAACGTGGGTACACAAAGTATCCCTGCTTTCTCTATATGTGGGATAGCAGAGCTAGAGGGAAACATTAGATTGAGATGAATTGGCCTCCAAGATCTGATCTTAAGACTGGAGATCCCAACATTCTACATGAGCCACTTGAAGACAGGAAGAATATAATATTCCCACTTCTGCACATTAAATTAGGTCTCATGAAGCAGTTTGTAAAAGCATTGCAAACTGATGGCGACTGTTTTAAGTACATCATCTTGACATTTCCTGGTATGTCAATTAAAAAAATCAAGGCTGGTGTGTTTGATGGTCCACAAATTCGACAGTTCATCAAAGATGAACAGTTCACGGGAACTATATCAAACCTTGAGAAGAATGCTTTTTTATCATTAAAAGATGTCGTCAAGAAGTTACACAGTAACTACACATAAATTTTTCATAATCGATTGGAGAGCTACAGGGGGCTTTGTTGCAACATGAGTATTAAAACACATTTTCTGCATTGCCCTCTCACTAGCTTTCCGGAGGATCTTGGTGCTGTTAGCGACGAGCAAGGTGAACGATTTCACCAAGATTTGAAGGTTATGGAAGAACGTTATCAGGGTAGATGGGATGTACATATGATGGCTAACTATTGTTGGAGCATCAAACGAGATAGTCCTCAAGTTGAACACTCCAGAAGAAGCTATAAACGTAAATTTTTACCTTAACTACTTGCACACAATTATAATTATATAATTACAGTAGCCATATCCTTTATTAAAACATAAAAGTGTTAAATAAACATTGCAATCATGCCAGTTTCTTTCATATTTCATTGTATGTCAATATTTGAAAAAGTTCAAAAACTTGACGTGATAGAGAAAAACAGAGATCAGTTTTGGATTCAGCACCGAAAAATAAGTTAAAAACAGCTGTCAAACCTAACTCAACAGAAATTGTGTTCCCCAGTGTAATCTAAACATATTTATTTAAACTAATCTACTTTAGTGAAAATTAATCTAATGAAAATAGTGTAGTAAATAAAATAAATATAAATATAGCAAAAAGTGAACAATTAGTAAATTTTATATAGTGATAGGAAATAAAATTTTGGTGTAAATTAATAAATAATTAAAGTCAATAAAAAATTGAATAAATAAACAAATAAATAATCATATCATATTTAGTAAAACTAATCTAATTTAGTAAAAATTAATCTAATGAAAATAGTGTGGTAAATAGAATAAGTATAATATAGTAAAAAGTGAAAAATTAGTAAATTATATTTAGTGATAGTAAATCAATTTTAGTGTAAATTAATTTAATGAAAAATAATTTAGTGAAATATAACAAACTGATTTGACTAATTATAAAAAATTACCAACAAAATTAAAGGTGTATTAAGTTTAAAGTGAATTATAATAAACTAACGAATTAAATGAATTATAACAAATGTATTATAATAGGTATTAACTTTATGTAAATATAAACAGTAATATTAAGAATTTATAGTAAATTATCCATAAACTTTTTATATTATTAAAATTTAACTTAGAAATAACTCCATTGGTAATGATTTCCATGTCTCCGGGAAGCTATCATTTCCTACTTCTACTCAGTACTTTTACCTCTTCTGCTAAAATCTATTTACACCACTGTTTTTCTATCTAGATTCCTTGAATGTTTTTAATTAATGTTTTAATTATGTTACAATGTATGTATTTCTTCTTAGTATTTATTTACTTAATAAACCGTTAAACCGTTGAAGACTTTTGGGGTTTTAGAATTCTTGGACGAAATACAGTTGCTATTTATAGGTCGCTACCAGGTAAAGGAGGTAACGGTTAAGTGCTTCCAAAATGCCTTCGCTCAGTAAAAAACGGTGAACACCAGTTTACTGTAAACCAATCATAGAATTTCATAAGACTTCAAATAGCTCGTCTTTGTGGAGGTAGTTTTGAGTCAGACGCAAATTCTTAATGTGGTTGCAGGACCACAGGAGTTCCCTTCGACAACATGGAGTGTGTCTACATATTATGAATAAACAGAGGTATTTTAAATAAATTCAGAAGTACTGTAGAGCGTTCAGGCGCAGGAACTGCAGCATATAAATGTTAAAAAAATATGCTTGTGTGTGTGTGTGTGCACGCCACTACTTTTTTATGCCCATTATTGGTTGCCTTATAAATTATTTTCAAGCGCTCCTAGGGGATTTTTAACATTCTTAAATGCATACCTAATGCTTCGCGTGCACAACATTGATTTTAGAGGGGTCAGCAGTCCTGAGATACTTTGTTTAACCTATGTTGTGCCAAGCGATTCAATAACATTTATTAGAGCGTTTCGCATGTAGTAGCTAGAGGTCCTCATCGCGAACTAAACCTCTTATTTCTTACATTTCCTTGTGCGTAGGCACCACACCAATTTTCTTAAACTAATGGAACCTATTAATACAGACTTAACTTTATATTGATATTTACGTGTGTTTTTACGCATTTAATTTAGTCTAACAAAATTATTATTATTATTCTCATCACCAGACACTTGATTTTTCATTATTTACACTTTTCATTTTTAAAACTAAATAGGGACTGAATTTACACTTTTGAAATAATTCGCACTGAGATTTTTAAAGCACTACTACTTTTATTATAAAAAAATTATAACTATGCACATACGAAATGCATGAGTTCGTTTATTGGTTCAACCTTGTTGCCCGCAGTAGTTCGTTGCGTACAAATAAGCTTGAGTCATCCATGATGCCGAGTCTCGCAGATTTCGATGAGAGGAGTCGCTCTGCGATAAAATCATCGTTGGTAAAATTCAATCCACGATGTCGGCCGGCAAAGTAGCATAAATCCACGGCTGCTTAGGTGAAGACGGGAGGCTCGCTGCTGGTAGAATTTGCTCCACCCTCTAGGGCGGTAAAGCAGCAAAATTCAACGATTTTCACCTAGCCCGTAACGTCTGCTTGGTTGACGATGGAAGGATCGATGGTGGTGAACTTGCTCCCTCCTTTGGGGCGATAAGGCAGCCAAAAATATATTATTTTCGCCCTCCCGTATCGGCTGCTTCTTTGTAGATGGGAGCCGTGATAGAGGTGAATTATGCCATGGTGGTTGAGCGAAAAGCTTACTGCCCGCTTTGTCAATCCATTTTTATGTGTGTTCGATCACGTTTCGTTCGACGATGAGGGTCCCTAGTTTTGGTATGAATATTTAAACAATATATGCCAATTTTATTTAAAGTGTGAAAAGGGGAGCTCTTCTCGTGTATCAGGCTGGGTTGAGTGATCAAACGAGCTTCCTCAGGATAGAGGAAAATATTCAGCTGGATTGTTCATTCCGTCGTAAATTGCGGGAACAGGTCTAGAAAAGGAGAACGGTAAGGATTACTGCTTTCTTCTTAAATAATGACTGCTAATACTATCTGTTTGCATTGGACATTGGACAAATTAATACTGAAAAATATAGATTAGCAGGAGAAAAGTGAGAGGGTATAGTGGTGAAAGGGTTTTGAAAATTATAGTACAGATAAGTTTAGTATGAGTTTGAAGGATTTTTGTTCCCTGGTGGAAGGATATCTCCAGCAAAAATAACTATAGCGTATAGAATAGCATAGTAAGTTAGTTGTTAAGATCCCTGTTCATAGGGTTTTTATGTCAATTTGGTTGCTTTTTAGGCATTTGTACTATTGGGTGTGAGCCCGTCACTACGGTTAGACAATTTTTTTTTCGTAATTCTCGTTGTTAGTTTGGGGTTCGTTATGTCAATATGGGTTGGTGTCATGTTTCAGTAAGATTTTCTTCGCTTTACGGCTCGGCTGGCCGTAAATACTATGCTCGCATCGTAGCGTAGTTGTATTTGGTACGTGCATGTTTTATTCTGTCCCAAATTTAGCTCCTAGAGGGGAACCTGGTGAGGTTCTCCCCTTGCCGGATCTTATCTTTCGATACTCTGAGTCAGAGAGAACAATGTAAGTGTCTGTTGAGAATTTGATGAATCCTCGGAAAAGAGCTTTTTTAACTAGATCTTCTGTTATGTCGGCCGTGTAGTCCCATTTGTACTGTGATGCCCTTAGGCCAACAACAATATCATCTGGGCCCGCCGGGTCCGGAAATTGGTTCCCTTTGGTAGCATATACCCTGAGGCTAATCATGCTCGACTAGTACATGTACCTGGGTTTCCAAGTTTTAGATGACTACGAACTACTCGGTCGACGTGACTGCGAGGCCTTATAAGAGAGAGTCGTATGCTCCACCTTCTTGGTCCTTACAGTCTAGGCTTCCTCCGCTCGACTTGTGAAACTGTTTGAGTTTTCTTTGCTGCGTGTGTGTCCGTATAGTTGTTTTGAGAAATATGCTGAGCAGCCATAGCCTGGACTTAAGGATCCCATTCAGGGGCATTACTCGAACCCTGGGTTTTTTGACCGCTCTTCTCGTTCTGCGGTTGGAGATTTACTCTAAGGACTCCATTCGACGAATGGTTTTCAGGAAACCACATTACCGCCATGGCATTTTTTACGGACATGGTGTTTAACTCCTTCGCGAAGGTACCAGGCCGAGTTAGGTTGGCAATGTGTGTATAGTAAATGCGATACATTATTTTGGTTGATTTTTCGTTCTCGATTTGCAGTATATGTCGTAGAATGACTCCCGACGACATACCATATATCACTATTCGTTGAGGGAACTTCCTTAATTATCTCTAGAGTGCGTTTTTACTGTCTGGCGGCCGATATTATGTATCTTCAAAATGCTTAAGAAGTGGAACTGAGCTCAAGGATAATAATATTGCTATCATTAATAAAATAGAGTTTTATTACTAATAACTATCAGCAAACACAAAAACGGAAAATATTGACAAACAGAATGGAAAGGGTCGTGGAGACTCGGGCTAATCCAAGGATTTAAGGGATCAAAAAAGGTAAAACAAATATGGAGTTAAAGAGATGAGATGGTTCGATAAACCATTTAAAGCACAGGATAGAATTGACAAATAAGGGATCAATACTCAAAAGGTGACGCTTGGCTTACGTAACTTCATTAGGGTGCAGTGGAAGGTACTTGAAGGAATATTCGGTCCGCTGGCGAGTTCCAGCCGAAGGGGGGGGATAAAAGGATCCTGACGTGGCGTCTTGGAAAGGAGAACCGTTACTCGACGAACGGCTTGACGAACAATGGCTGTTCTAGGTTGTTCTCTTCTGAACAAAAGGGGGGGAGGATGAGAACCGTCTCTTGTCTACGGGCTCAAGAACAATGGCTGTTCTAATGTTGTTCTCCTTTGAACAACAGGGGGGGGTGAGAACCGTTTCTTGGCGAAGGGCTCAAAACGAACAATGGCTGTTCTAATGTTGTTCTCCTTGAACAACAGGGGGGATGAGAACCGTTTCTTGGCGAAGGGCTCAAAACGAACAATGGCTGTTCTAATGCTGTTCTCCTTGAACAACACGGGGGGGGGGGGGATGAGAACCGTTTCTTGGCGAAGGGCTCAAAACGAACAATGGCTGTTCTAATGCTGTTCTCCTTGAACAACAGGGGGGGGATGAGAACCGTTTCTTGGCGAAGGGCTCAAAACGAACAATGGCTGTTCTAATGCTGTTCTCCTTGAACAACAGGGGGGAAGATGCCTTGGGGACTTGGCGTCACTAAAGGCTCGAACCTTTGGCACTCAAGGAATATTGTCCTCCTTCTGGACAAGTGATGGTGAATATCGAGGTCGAGGTCCCTTGGCGCACAGAGGGAGAGAGGGTCGTGGTGATGTTTCGCGATAAAAATCTGGATCTCCAATCTGATCTTAGTGGTAAAGTTTCCATATTAATAGCCAGGACATCTCCTTGGCGTGGGGGAGAATGGAGTGGAAGCTTCGAGGGAACGCACAGCCGAGCCGGGGAACAATGCCTTATCTGCCCATAAGCCTAACTCGATCTGGCGAGGTCGGCGTATGGGGGCGAACGGGGGGGACGATAACCTCCTTGTTTAAACATTGGCGTCCGGTAGCTGTTGATAAGACTCCAAGCCTCGAATCGAAGATGCACGTGGGTAGCCTCATGGTTTTAAATAAAATGTGATAGAAGTTGAAATGAATGCAGCTCTGAACTCGTTCTATCACACCCCTCCATTCCAGGGGAAGTTGTCACTTCGAAAAAAAAAGAGAGAAGGGACAACGATAGAGCTCCGTTGTAGGGAACTCGTTTTCTTGTACCAACCGTATCTTCCTGCACCTAACTATTATTACCTCAATACATGATTATTTTGATCTTTAGATTACAGGGGAAAATAACCTTTAATACAACTTAATAAAAAAAAAGGCATGGAACAATGAAATGATATAAACTTAGTACATACGGGACAAAATAATTTATACGTAAATTAATAAGAACAAATATATATACATCAAAAAAATTAGACATTGAGCGTTACAAAATTCAGACATATACATTAATTAATTATATTACAAAAGAATCTTAAATTAAGTCGTACAAGACGGTATATACCTACATGGAGATACTAATCCTATGAATACAATTGTTCTACGCTATTCGGTAACGCATTCCTACTGAGTGCGTCAGCGACCTGGTTATCGGAACCTTTGATATAATTTATTTTAAATTGATACTCTTGCAAGAGTAAACTCCAGCGCATGATGCGGCCGTTTGAGTGTCTCAAATTCCTAATATAGGCTAACGGACGGTGGTCGGTTCCTATTTGAAAATCTTTACATATCAAGTACAGCTTGAATTTGTCTATGACCCAGATAATTGATAGAGCTATCTTTTCTCTAGTGGCATATCTCTTTCCGCGTGGTAATAATTGACGACTAGCATATGCAACTGGATGACTCGTTCTGTCATCCACGTATTGAAGGAGTACACCTCCAATGCTCTCGTTGATCACGTCGGTCTTAACCCCAAAGGATTTTTCCGGGTTGGGCAACTTAAAAATGGGGGCAGAAATGAACTTACTTTTGAGCTGATTAAAATGGGAAACAGCGACATCATTCCAACGTAAACGATCGGAGAAATTCTTTTCCTGAAGGGGGCATAAGGGGGCCGAATTTGCAGCGAAATTCGGAACAAATCGCTGATAGGGAGAAGCTGATCCTAGGATCGATCTTAATGGCTTCTTTGTAATCGGGAGGGGCATGTCGGCGATTGCCTTAATCTTGTTGTCGTGGGGACCTGACTTGCTTTGTCCTATTTTGAAACCCAAATATTTGATGGTTTCGTGGGCAAACTGGCATTTGCTGGGGCCAATGGTGAGGCCATTTTCACGCAGTTGCTCGAAAAGAGCTAATAGGGTGGATAAATGGTGATTCCATTTAATTAGTTCTTGGAGCTGACTCTTCTGACGTGGTGTCAGCTGCGCGTCACTATCCAGGTCAGAGGGTTCCAAAGACTCGCCTGGTAGAAAAGGAGGAGGGTACTCGGCATCAGGTTGGATGCACACTGTCTGGATTACATTAAGGGACTCCGCGGGGCAGTCCTTTTCAAGCGCCGATGCTTCGTCCAGTTCTACGAAGGTATCTCCATGGGCGCGTTGGGGGTTCTTTTTTTCTTGGGGTCCAGGGACAGTCTCCGTGTCCTTGTCTTGGGCCTTATCACCTAAGGGTGTTAGTGATTCACACTCCTCATTTTCCGTCCTAAAGTCCTGGTTAGGGGTCTCCGAGAAATCGGACGGTATCGGGGTTCTGATGGGGACGGGCTCCTGGGCTTCTTTCTTATCTCGGCCTTGAGGAAGGGCGGCCTGAAACACAGGGTCGAAACTTACTTGGGGGCTCTGTCCTATAAGTACGGAACAAAATTGTATGGGTGCTACAATGACTTCAGCCCAGCCATTATAATATTGACACTGCAGGTAACATCTAGCGACGGGGAATCGGTTCGCCCGCCCAAGTTGGTCATGTACCACCGCAAACTTTTCGTGGTTAGAGGCCACTGGGAGGAGTTCGTCGGACACGATAAAGCACGTACATCCTGTGTCCCTGACGAGAGTCAATACTCGACAGCTGTCCACGCTGCCCTCTTCATATTTCAAAGTTCCCGATGAACTTTTACCAAAAACAAAATTTACCTGGTGGCCTGACGGAGGGGGAGAAGTTTCTGCTTGGGTCTGCACCACCGGGGGAGCCGGGGTCGCATTAATCTGGTGAACTTGGTGGGCTGGTCCGCTTTTAAGCCTAGAATTTTGGGGGCAATTCCAGCTCATGTGGTTTTCTACACCACAGGTGAAGCATATGGTTGGTCGCTTCGGGAAGAGAGATGGAGGACAAGTCTTAACGGGAGGTTTGGAGTCCCGTTGTTGGTTTTGGGGAAAGAAGTTTTGGGGTTTTACGGGGCTCGGAAACTTTGTCAGCTTTCCTGGGAAGGGGCGCGAATCCGTCCTTCTTTCTTCTCGTTGGATTTCTTTTTCTCGTTCTTCTCGTTGTATTTTTCCTTCTCGTTCTTCTCGTTGGATTACTCTTCCCCGTTCCTCTCTTTCTCTTTCTTTTTCTACCTTTTTTCTTTGAACTTCTGCTTTAATCCGAGCTAATTCAATCTGAAGCTCAGCTTGTCTTATCCGTTCCTCTCTTTCTCTTTCTTTTTCTCGTTCCTTTTGTCGGATTACTCTTTCTTTTTCTTCTCGTTGTATTTCTCTTTCTTCCTTTTTTCTTTGTTTTTCTCTTTCTTCCTCTTTTCTTTGCTCCTCTTGAATGTACTCAATTATTTCTTTTCCGGAAAGTCCACAGGACTCTCCTTGCGCTTTAAAGATTTCAAACTGAGTCATCTTTGCACTTGGGGGCGCACTAGTCAACCAACTAAAATTCCTTGCAACAAGAATTATGCCTCTATAGAATTAGCCTACCTAAATATGGGCACTGACCTATTCGTACTTGGTTTCTCGATCTGAATAACCACTGACTAAAATCACAAAAAACACAAACAAATTATTATAACCGTTCCTTGAGCTACTCCAGCTTCTTAAGTTTCAAAAAAAAGGGGATAGCAATCGTTAAAACAAAAGGGAACTACTATATTCTATTATTATAACGAATAACACTATGCTTTACTCGACTGAGACCAGTGTTTGCAAAGATATAGCGTTAAACCTTACACACCTGATACCAAATTTAAATAGTATATATATATATATATGTCGTAGAATGACTCCCGACGAGATACCATATATCACTATTCGTTGAGGGAACTTCCTTAATTATCTCTAGAGTGCGTTTTTACTGTCTGGCGGCCGATATTATGTATCTTCAAAATGCCCAAGAAGTGGAACTGAGCTCAAGGATAATAATATTGCTATCATTAATAAAATAGAGTTTTATTACTAATAACTATCAGCAAACACAAAAACGGAAAATATTGACAAACAGAATGGAAAGGGTCGTGGAGACTCGGGCTAATCCAAGGATTTAAGGGATCAAAAAAGGTAAAACAAATATGGAGTTAAAGAGATGGGATGGTTCGATAAACCATTTAAAGCACAGGATAGAATTGACAAATAAGGGATCAATACTCAAAAGGTGACGCTTGGCTTACGTAACTTCATTAGGGTGAAGTGGAAGGTACTTGAAGGAATATTCGGTCCGCTGGCGAGTTCCAGCCGAAGGGGGGGGATAAAAGGATCCTGACGTGGCGTCTTGGAAAGGAGAACCGTTACTCGACGAACGGCTTGACGAACAATGGCTGTTCTAGGTTGTTCTCTTCTGAACAAAAGGGGGGGGATGAGAACCGTCTCTTGTCTACGGGCTCAAGAACAATGGCTGTTCTAATGTTGTTCTCCTTTAAACAACAGGGGGGGTGAGAACCGTTTCTTGGCGAAGGGCTCAAAACGAACAATGGCTGTTCTAATGTTGTTCTCCTTGAACAACAGGGGGGGATGAGAACCGTTTCTTGGCGAAGGGCCCAAAACGAACAATGGCTGTTCTAATGCTGTTCTCCTTGAACAACACGGGGGGGGATGAGAACCGTTTCTTGGCGAAGGGCTCAAAACGAACAATGGCTGTTCTAATGCTGTTCTCCTAGAACAAGAGGGGGGGGGGATGAGAACCGTTTCTTGGCGAAGGGCTCAGAACGAACAATGGCTGTTCTAATGCTGTTCTCCTTGAACAACAGGGGGGGGATGCCTTGGGGACTTGGCGTCACTAAAGGCTCGAACCTTTGGCACTCAAGGAATATTGTCCTCCTTCTGGACAAGTGATGGTGAATCTCAAGGTCGAGGTCCCTTGGCGCACAAAGGGAGAGAGGGTCGTGGTGATGTTTCGCGATGAAAATCTGGATCTCCAATCTGATCTTAGTGGTAAAGTTTCCATATAAATAGCCAGGACATCTCCTTGGCGTGGGGGAGAATGGGGTGGAAGCTTCGAGGGAACGCACAGCCGAGCCGGGGAACAATGCCTTATCTGCCCATAAGCCTAACTCGATCTGGCGAGGTCGGCGTATGGGGGCGAACGGGGGGGACGATAACCTCCATCTTTAAACATTGGCGTCCGGTAGCTGTTGATAAGACTCCAAGCCTCGAATCGAAGATGCACGTGGGTAGCCTCATGGTTTTAAATAAAATGTGATAGAAGTTGAAATGAATGCAGCTCTGAACTCGTTCTATCACAGTATAGTAAGCTTTGGGGTCACACTACTTTTTGCGACCGCTGACTTTGAAACCTGCACGTAGGTGAAGTTAACTTTACTCTCTTCCTCTTTTTTAGCCTTTTTCTTTTGCTGCTATAATTTGTTCATTTTTGACGGGATACACCATAGCCATAGTCTTATGTGGGCCACCACAATTAAAGTATTTCTGGATTGTATTATTGTAGGGGTCAAGACGGTGGCAGATAATGCTCCTATGGGAGCTTATTTCTAGTTTTGTTTGTGTTTGTGGCTTGAGGTTGATTTTGAGTAGGGCTTCCATGGGCTTTTGGGCATGTGTATTTGTATGTGTGTTTAGGGATCCGTTATGAAATAGGAAATATTATGTGGGAAAGGTGGAAAAAACTGTCCAATGAACAATACCAGTACTTTACCTTGAAGCAGCGAAGAAAATCTCACTTACTTTCCTTCAACTAGCCTTCAATGAAGCTAATCAAGGACAAAATTGTCACTTTCAATCGTATTACCATTGATAATATTTCCTATCACACACAGCAATGCGGTCTACCAAAACAAAACAACTCATTCGAATTGAAAATTCAGATCAAATTTACCAAAAAATTGACTTTATTGCCTAAGAGTATGTAAGATAGCAATCCAAGCGAAAAGGGCACTCAGTATCTTATTTTTAAAAAATGCTGCTCTGTAAATATAGAATATACAAAATTTAGCTAATCAGAATATAGCAGAATTTTGATGACATTTTTATGCTTAATTTATTCATGTAGCTTTTAAAAAACACTTTACATAGAGGGTAGCTACACCCGTCTCTATCTATACAGTTCTGATACCCAAACCCGCGAGTGGCGGCAACCCACCGTTAGCGCTGGTTAATTCCACACTATCCAAAAAAAGTCCGCCATACAATTACACCTCGTTAGGGGCTCCCCAGGTTCATCCCGCATCATCATCATCCCATTAAGGCAACTCACAATTTCGAAATGGAGCCACTCCGGTGGGGAGGGGGGACACCAAATAAAGGACACAACTGTAAGCCCAACTCAAAAGTTAATGAAAAAGAAGGAAACAGTCAGCAATCTTGAAAACCCAAATAAGAGGAATAAGGAGAGGAAGGCCCAGAGCTCTATGGCCAGAAGCACGGAGCTCTCCAACATAACAAGGATTCCTTTTCAAACGCTGCCAGGCCAAGGAAGACTCAAAAGAGGAAAAGTGTTCGAATTAATCTTTGGAACCTTAAGCATCTCCCTGGTAAGGCTGATAGATGTCACAACTGGCTATATCACAATTTGCGAGAAGGAAAGCGACGTTTAGGCGCTAATAAGAGAAGCCTCAATCGAAGCCCTAAAGACGATCAACCTCCAACTGATCATACCGGCACAAATCCTGACCCACCGAAGGATAATATGTAGAAGATTGGACCCGTGGATCAGACACCGCGGGAAGGAGCAAATTGCAATAAAAATAGTGAAAAATAAAAGGCTAAAGTATCTAAGGTAGTCAAATTCAAAAAAAGAAGAGACAATAATGAATACAATCATGTGTTCAAAGACATATTCGCCGAAACAGCTATGGCGAAGAAGGAGAAGGAAATAGGGCTCCAGCTGTTTAATGCGCGGATAAGCAGAAAACAAATTTAGCGCGAAGACTTTACCCCGGTCCAAATGTGCTTCCGCTGGTTTAAAATGGAAAGCCACACCACCAGATAATGTAAAGACGAACAATAAACATGATCACGATGCGGCGAGTTGAGACACAACTGGAGAACATACAAGAGCCCCCATGATAGATGGGCAAACTTTAAGATGGGACACAGGGCTATGACCATAGTATGCCCATTAGAAAAAGGAAAATAATCAGACAAAAGACCAATGAGAAGGGAAAGGCAGCAGTAGAAAAAAAACACTAGATGCGTTTAGGTCGCAAAAGCAGCTAGGTACGAGTATGAGTCAAAGAAGGTCTATCTAAATATAAATAGCGAAATTCCAGTCAGGATACTAACCTGTATAATGTAAGAACACGCGCGAAACCTTATGAAACCAGGGAAGTTTGAGGAGAAACTAAACGCCATGCTGGTGAAAAATGGAATAAGCCCTATCGTCTTCCCCCCCAGAACAGCATCGGATGACATCCTCCAAAGGAAGTACGCCCCGATGGTATCCCTTAATACCCAAGAGAAAGGCACCAAAAAACAACAGAGAAAAAGACAAAAGCGACCAAACAAACAAAAAGACAGGACCCACGCATCCTATACCAGAAGAAAACAGACCTTAAAAAACAGAAAAGGAACAAGAAGGAGACAGCCACAGAGGTAGAAACTGATAGCTCGGAGGGTGAAAAAGAAACATCTAAAAACGACGAAAATCAAGAAAGAATATAAAGTACAAGATAGACGGAAACGATATTAACCTTAAGATCTACGCCAGTGAAGATACTCACTTTCCAAGAAAGATGTCGTAAGAGAGTCTCATCAAAGGAGTTAGATCCGGCAGATATAAATGTGGGTTCGATGCTGACGTGAAAGAGATGACGGTGGAATAAGCTGTCTTTCTGCGAAACTCGGACCTCGAAAGACTTCAAAAGAATACAGTGTTGAAAGATAAGACAGGATAAGAAGTAAACTCGAGTAAACAGGACAACGGACAACCAACAGACTAATCATAATGACACTGAACATCAACGGATGGACATGACAAAACATTGTTTACAATAATATCTTTAGGAACATGGAATCGATACAAGAACACAGAAAATGAAAATCTCAAACTACACAACATAAAAAAAACTGCTCCCAGGAAAGGTTTGAAGGGATTGCTAACGCTATAAAGAGAGACCTTAAGTTCAAACACCTACCTCAGCTTGAGTAATCCTTTTAAGGGATAGCGATCCCGAGTCAGATGAGAAGTCTTGTGTTGCGGTAAGGTACCAACCCCCTCAAGAGAAAGTATTTAGCTCTTTACAATTTCAACACACTATTTGGTCACCAAAGAAAAGTCTTTTTCGGAGGAGACCTAAATTCTAACTTGAGAGCAGCAGGATACAAAAAGACTACTAAAAGAAGCAGGACTCTGCAACTCTTATTTGACAGAGACAGACTAGAGATAATTGCACCTGATTTCCGGACATTTGTAACTTGGCGCTCAGTGACGAGGCCGGACATAATCATGACTAGCTGCAACTTCTCATTCAACCATCATAGCACTCCGGGACCGCTTGTCCCGACCGATCACCTTGCTATACTTACAGCCATTTCCCCTGCGCCCATTTAGATCCCGGTACAGACAAGGAATTCCTTCTCCTGAGCCAACTGGGAGAGATACCGGGAAATGCTGAGAGAATACCAGCCAGCAGATATGAAGGAGGCAATCCTTGAAGATATAGACAAAGAGCTAGAGCTTTTAACAGACTCGATCATCCAAGCAGACAGGGTGAGCGTCCCGACAACATAATATAGAACGCCCCCCACTCAGCCAAGATGGAGAAACGAGAATAAAAATATAGCTAGGGAACTTAAGGAGTTCTATGATCGGTTGAAACGTACGGGAACGTGCAGGGAATTAGTGGCCGGGATGCGTCGCCTCAAAGCTGAGCTAACACGAATAATTAGGGAAAAACAGACGGAGATATGGGATTAGCTCACTGAAAACATTGAGGACGAAGACAAAACTAATAAATTCTGGACACAGATAAAGAGCTTTAGTGGAACTAATAAAAGGAAAAAAACAGAATCAAGGAGGACGAATCGTACATCGAGGAACCAGAAGAAATTTAGAAACGGTTCAGGGGGCATTAGAGAGAAGTCTTCTCAATAACACCACAGCACAACGAAGATTTCGCCTCAAAGTTAGAGGATGAGGTCATTGATGAGCTGAATGAAGTTATTAAGCGGACACACCCGTATCTGCACGTCTCCAAAGAAAAGAAGATAATGGGTTAAGGAAGGGTAATAACTATGCAGGAACATGCTGATGCCATCAAAACCTTAAAAAAAGGCTGCGGGTCGGTCGGGAATAACAAAAGCACATATAACCAACGCTCCACAGCAAGTGCTTTAGGGAATGTTGAACATAATAAACACAGCCATGAACACCGGCTACTTCCCGGATGCGTTTAAACTTGCAAAGGTTATATTCATCCCGAAGGGAACAGACCTCCCGACCAGGTCCTAAACTACAGGCCAATCTCTCTCCTCGAATTCACAGGCAAGATGTTTAAAAAGATCGTTGCCAACAAGTGACAGATCCAGCTATCTGAGAACGAAGCGTTTAACCACTAGCAGTATGCATTCCGTAGAGAAAGAGGAACCGACACCGCGCACGCACTTCTCTCAGAAAAGCAAGCCAAATCCAAAGGGGAGAGAAACCATGCCCTCAGCCAAACCTTCTACATGTTTGGCTGAGAGATCTGCCATTCAAGTTCATAAGCCTTTGGCTAAACTAGTCATTGAAAAGATTCTTTGCGATTATTTGATGGAAAGAAGAGTGCAGATACAGATCGAGGGCCACAGGGGACTGGAATCTAGCCTCGAGGCTGGTGTGCCACAAAATAGCTGCCTCAGCCGTCTACTGTATAGCATCTTCACGATAGACCTTCCAAAACCAATCAAGAATGACGCGATGTATCTGCATTACGCAGAAGACATTACTCAGATTATTTCGAGCACTTACAACAACGACCTAGTGGAAGCTACAGATACTAAGGCGAAGATCGAACACATAGACTCCTACGAGCGTAAATGGAAGATAAAGACGAACGTCCAAAAGTTTGTCATTATCCCCATGAACCTAACGATATACGACGACATTTATGTTTGCCATCGAAACCATTACTACTCTCTGGAGGGCACAGTAATCAAGTTCAAGCTTACCAACCGAAGGTATAAGCATCATGTTGTAAACCAGATCAACTTAGCGAAGTTGAAATTGGTGAAAATGTTCCGCTTCGGCAAACTGAGCAGGATTACCTTAAGGAAACTTTAACCTTTGCTAATTTAGAACCAAGCTCATATACCCAGCGATAGTCACTCTGACCTTATTGAGCAAGATTCTGAGATGAATGCAAACAGTAGAAAATAAAGCCTCCTTGATTATTAACCACATACCACAGAGAACACTACACAGAAGATCTGGACTAGAACCAATTAACATTTGATTATAATAGCAGGCGAAGAAGACATGTGGCAAAGTAGAAACTCAAATACTGCTGAGAGAGGACTTAAATCTTAAAAGATATATATAGAGTTGATATAAAAATGTTAATCTGTCTTAAAATACTTAAATTACTTATTTCCCCACTTTTCAAGAAGAACTAGATAATTAATTAATGCAGCTAAAACTATAATATAAAGGCTTGAACGCATTAAAAATGTAAAATTATATAAAATATGTTTATATAATGTAAATAAAACGTATATGTGAATCGAGGTTTAAATGTATATATGGAATTAAAAGTAAACAGATTGTTTATGTATGAATTTTATGAAAGTATATATTTGATATTTAGAAGTATGGACGCACACAATATATATATATATATATATATATATATATATATATATGTGCAAGTAGAAAAGTTTGAATAAATATTAAAATATATTTGTTTAATATAAAATAGAAGAAGCTACCAAGTATATATATATATATATATATATATATATATATATATATATATATATATATAATAATAATAAAATATAAAATAAGATAAATAATATTTATAAGCAATAGAATTGTTAAGCATAAAGTTACTAAAGAGTGAGAAGAACAAAGCAAAACACTAATTCAAGAGATGCTCCAATCACCAGGGCAAAATAACAACGGTGTGTTTTCACAAAATTATTTCTTCCACTATCTATTTCGAAAAAAACCCTTTAAACATCATCATCAATTTACACTTATAGGCTGCAAAAATGGACCAATCAGCGTCACGATAGATTTTCAGGAACAATTTACGTTCAAACACATACCAAGATAAGAGACGCTGAAAGTGGATAAAGATTTTGGGGACTTCCCGACGTCGCTCAGAACGTACAAACTCTTTGAAGCTCGGATGCTCTGCCAGCTCGCACTCTCCAACGTTAAAAAGAATTCAGTTTTCGAGAAGAACCATAACACTAAAGGAATCTTTTCACTCAAGAATGCCATTCTCAGGGAAACCTCACTCGAATTCCACCTAGACACAGTTAACGAATTCATCCTTCTTTCTTCTCTTCCTTCTCTCACCTCTTATTTATCCACTTCACTCACCAAGCTTCCACCCCTCCCCCCTAAAAATAGAAAAATACACTTCATTCAGCCATTATACTTTAATACGTCCGGCTTATTTCGCCCCTCTCCCTCCCACTCGCGGGAACCTTGTCTTGATGGGGAAGCTGTCTATCATCACCACCGAGTTCAAACTATGCCCTGCACTGAGCAAAGGCATAATTTGAGTCTCCGAGGAAAGCAGGTTTAGGCCTATCCCACTGTAGAACTCGGAATCATAGGCACCTGGTGAATGGTACTACACTTAAGTCCCGGGGTTATCCAAAGGAACCTCCGGGGAGCACGGTTAAAACCATAGAGGGATCTGAAACCGTCTCTATGTAAGTTGGACGCAGCGTAGAATATCCCAAAACCCGAGGATGCGGCACCCCGTGGTGAGGGAGTTGATTCGACCATCGTCCATCAAAAAGTCCTCCATGCTTTACCCCTCGGAGGATCCCACCCAGGTTCATAAATCTAATCATCATTTCATTAACTCATCTAAGGCAGCAACCATAATCTGGGCACATAAAATTTTCAAAGAGGCATAGGAAACTCCTCACTGAAAAATAAATATAAATACCATCGTTTTTTCCACTGGAAAAATATAAATACTGGTGCGAAATTAAAGAAAAATATCCATCGGAAGAACATGCAGTAATGGCGGACAGGCCCCCACTTTGGCTTAATGCATAATTCCGATAGAGCCAAGAGGGTCCCACGTAGGGTTTTCGAAGGGCACACAAAGCAAGAGCAAGGTAAATACTCTCCAACCCATCTTCGCAAAAATAGGAGTGATTGTTCTACGACTGAAAGACCAGTACAATGGCTTACACTACAAAGGGTTACAGGATCGTTCTCAGTTTGCAAACAGTAGCATTTACTACTATATATATATATACAAACATGCTAAAAGAAAATTAATCATAAAATTCAAATTAGCTTGGGGTAGGCCCTGGGTGCTTTGCGACACAATTCTCTGATCCTTTGATATTACAATCTTAAATTATAATTGCTGGAGGAATAAGCTCCAGCAAAAATATAACAGGGGCTCGTGATCAGTCTCAACAAGGAATTTTTACCTATAAGATACATCTTATATTTTTACACCCCCCATATGATGGCAATAGCCTCTTTAAAGTGTTGGAGGTTTCAGTCGATAAGGGAAATAGGCTCGGAATCGAATACAGTAACGGAATTAAGCTTTCTAAAATCGACTCTTAGGCAGTAAGATCCGTCTGACCTTTTTACCATTACAATGGGGAAGCAGTAACCGGACTCGGAGGGTTGTATTATGTTTATTTTAACAACTTATTTAACTAGGAGTTGAAAGCATATTTCAAATGGATGGACAGGGGGTATGGCTTGAAACGTATGGGCCCAGGCTAGTGAGGTTAATGTTATCTTGGAACTGCGCGGCACAGAAAGGAATCTCTGACATCATGTCTCCGAAGCGAGTCAGTAGCTGCTGCAGCTGACATTTCAGGTCGGGTTGCAGCTGCCCGTTAATATCCAAGTCTGTTGAATTGGAATCAGTGGCGCTGAGAAAGGTGGGCAAGGAATACTCCAGGTCCTATTCCACACAAGCAACTTGCACCACATGTAGAGGATCCAATGGGTAGCTCGCTTCCATGGCCGACTCCTCATCAATTGCCATAATAATATTGATGCAGGCTCGCCGGTGTTACTTCTTTAGCATGATCACATGATTCAGCTTTTCACCAGAACATGTTCGGATTAAATATTCAACGGGGCCGCGATTTTCAATCCCTTGGAAAGGGCCCTTCCATTGACTCAGGAGTTTATTATGGTCTGTGGACAGTAATAATATAACCTCTTCACCGTACTTGAATTTCCGTTCCTTGGATTTGTTTTCAAAATACATCTTGTATTTATCCAAGCTCGTGTCAGCGTTCTGAAACGCGATTTCCGCACACTGCTCTAAACTTTGGCAAAGTTCCATAAGGTACGCGTTGGATGATTGGATTTCACTGTCCAATTCTTGGTTAGAAAAAATTTCTTTTAGTAGGGGAAAGTGGGGTAAATTGAACCGTAGGGTAAGATAAACCACCCATTGTAATCACGTAATCAAAGATTGCATCCTGCTATAATAATCCACATTCAAACCCAGTAGTAACCATGTGTCTCTGGTAGCACGTAAAATATTGAAAGTTGAGAATATCGTCAATTACTCTAGTGTGTATTAATTTTACTTTTGTTGCAAATTAATGGTGATTAGTTTATCACTTGATAATTCTTCTGTCCATGTTTTTGATTTTAACAGTTAACACTATCATGTTTACAAACAATTAATTTAAAATTGCTGCAAAAAGGGTAAGATGAATCTTTAAGTATGTGGTAAAATGAACAGATGGTTCATCCCACCTCATCCTGTGTGAATTATTATTTTTAAATACTCATTGTAATTTATTTGAATTTAGATACCACGAAAGTACATCAGAAAGGCGGACAGGGCCTTTGTACGCCTCGATGTGATGAAAATGGCCTCTGCATTTAACGATGGCACACGCCTACGAGAATTATCACTAAATTTTAACATCGACTGTGCCACACTAAGTCGTTTCATTGTTAAATCGAAGGATAAAACAGTTCAAGACATCCTAACTGGATATTAGTATACTGTCTCAAAGTAGGTGTGTGTTTCCACTGCAGATGGAAAATGACCTGGCGCAGTATATTAAAGACTTAGCCGATTAGTTCCATGGTTTGAGTGTGGCGAAATGGAGGGCACTCACCTATTAATTTGCGAAACGGAATGGCACCCCGATTCCAGAAAACTGGGACAAGGAACAAAAAGCTGAGAAAGAATAGACACAAACTGGCTGTAAGAGCTCCACAATCAAAGTCTCTAGCTTGAGCGATGGGCTTCAACTGCCATAGTCTCAAAGAGATCTATTATAATCTAGCAGCAGTGATGGACAAACACAAATCTCCGCTACTGATATCTGGAATCTCGTTAGACTGTCTGCACTACTGTACAAAATCCCTGGAAAGTCGTTACCGAGAAAGGGTAAAAAGCAATTAGGATCGCTGACATCTGCAGAACGTGGCGAATTAGTAACAATGGAATACTGTGCAAATGCTGTGGGGAATGTGATTCCTCCATTGTTCGTGTTTTCGTGTGTGCGTTTTCGAGATCACTTTCTTAACGGTGCCCCGACTGGCGCTATTGAGAGAGCATCCCTTTCTGGTTGGCTGAAGAAAAAATAATTTTCAGATTATTCAGCATTTCATACAGCACGTTCGTTGTACTAAAGAGAAACTGGTATTAGTAATTCTAGATAACGTAGAATCCCATATCACAATTAGAACTATCGACCTGGATCGTGAGAATGGAGTTGTTCTACTTGGTTACTACCCAATAGATCCCACTGATTACAGCTTCTAGACAGAGCAGTGTATGGCTCACTCAAGAAGGCATACAATGTAGCAATAGACGCGTGGTTTTAATCTCATCTAGGGAGAACAGTTATTATATACGAGATTCCGGCTATCGTCGTTGAAGCTCAGCACTACACCATGTCACAGTGGAATATCAAGGCAGGATTTGCAGCCACCGGTATCTATCCCAACAATGAGGAATTGTTCACGGATGCCGATTTTTCCGCAGCTTAGACAAATCACCATCAAAATCCTGAAACAGAAAGAGGTACTTTTGTGGTTCGCGGAGAAAATGAACCACATGACATCGATGGTCACGGTGGTGAAGTCAAAGATAATGCTGCCGGTCTAAAACCAGCCTCAGGTACAAAGGCAGGTAGTACTAATACAATGCAAAATTCCCGCGCTAGTCTGCTATAGGTCTCTCCGTTTGGGATATATCCCTTCCTAAAGCTCAACCGAGAAAGATTAAAGGAGGAAGAAAGAAAAAGATCACAAAAATAGTGACTGATATGCCAGTCCGAGATTAAGAAGCAAACGAGAAAGAGAAGAAAATTAGGCCTACCAAGGCGAATAAAGAAGTTGGAAAGAATTTGTTTGGTAAGAGACAGAAGTCAAGACAAACAGCATCTAATGAGCACGGGTTGAGCCACAGGAGTAGAGGAAATATCAACAGCGCAGAATTTTATTGGGGCTGCTAATATCTCAGCCCAGCTGGTAAAGTATGCACACTCGATTAAACATTTCACTATGGGGAACTGGTTTGCACTTCCCAGGTAGTTGTACTACTGCAAATTTGACATGGTTCTGAGCTTCCAGGGGAAGATGCTTGTCCGACATATGGCACTTAGGAGATTAAAAAGTAAAAGATTATTTCTTTGTATCTTCTTAATTGCCAAAGGCTTCAGCCTTATAAACACTTAAAAAAAGAAAAGAGAGAACCTTTAAAAAATGTTTTAAAAGACCCTTCTAAACCTGACACCAGATTTTATAATATATATATATATATATATATATATATATATATATATATATATTTTTATATATATATATATAAATATATATATATATATATATATATATATATATATATATATATATATATATATATATATATATATATATATATATATATATATAATATATATATATATACATATATATATATGTATATATATATATATATATATATATATATATATATATATATATATATATATATATATATATATATATATATATAATAGATATATATATATATATATATATATATATATATATATATATATATATATATATATATATATATATATATGAACATGAATAAGACGGAATTAGTTTCCGAATACTAATTGGATAACCAGTGTTATTGAATGGTTATAATGTGAGATTTGGGATAGTGAACGATTTACTTCCTTTGAACCTCGAGAGAAAAGTGGCGCAAACTTGGATGGAGGTCTTGTGGACCTTGATTACTCACGGGTGTAGCCAAGAACCGGAAGAGGGTGGGGCTACTTTCTCCAAACTCTGATCGAGCGAGATTACAGGCCTCTTGTCCTCAAGGGGTCACCAGAAGAACTTCGAAAGTGGGAGGTGCCTTATCCAAACTAGGATTGATCGAGCTATCCGGCCACCTCTCCTCAAGAGGTAACCGATCGAACTTGGATTGGGGGGAAGGGTTGAGCCACAGGAGTAGAGGAAATATCAACAGCGCAGAATTTTATTGGGGCTGCTAATATCTCAGCCCAGCTGGTAAAGTATGCACACTCGATTAAACATTTCACTATGGGGAACTGGTTTGCACTTCCCAGGTAGTTGTACTACTGCAAATTTGACATGGTTCTGAGCTTCCAGGGGAAGATGCTTGTCCGACATATGGCACTTAGGAGATTAAAAAGTAAAAGATTATTTCTTTGTATCTTCTTAATTGCCAAAGGCTTCAGCCTTATAAACACTTAAAAAAAGAAAAGAGAGAACCTTTAAAAAATGTTTTAAAAGACCCTTCTAAACCTGACACCAGATTTTATAATATATATATATATATATATATATATATTTTTATATATATATATAAATATATATATATATATATATATATATATATATATATATATATATATATATATATATATATATATATATATATATATATATATATATATATATATATATACATATATATATATGTATATATATATATATATATATATATATATATATATATATATATATATATATATATATATATATATATATATATATATATATATATAATAGATATATATATATATATATATATATATATATATATATATATATATATATATATATATATATATATATATATATGAACATGAATAAGACGGAATTAGTTTCCGAATACTAATTGGATAACCAGTGTTATTGAATGGTTATAATGTGAGATTTGGGATAGTGAACGATTTACTTCCTTTGAACCTCGAGAGAAAAGTGGCGCAAACTTGGATGGAGGTCTTGTGGACCTTGATTACTCACGGGTGTAGCCAAGAACCGGAAGAGGGTGGGGCTACTTTCTCCAAACTCTGATCGAGCGAGATTACAGGCCTCTTGTCCTCAAGGGGTCACCAGAAGAACTTCGAAAGTGGGAGGTGCCTTATCCAAACTAGGATTGATCGAGCTATCCGGCCACCTCTCCTCAAGAGGTAACCGATCGAACTTGGATTGGGGGGAAGGGGAGATGACTTATCCAAACTCGGGTTTGAGCGAGTTATTGGGCCTCTTGCCCTCAAGAGGCCACCAGAAAAACTTCGGAGAACAGCTTCTCCAATCCTTGATCTGAAGGCGGTTAAGAAAGGCTGACGTTGCCTCAAGAGACTCTTCTACCTGACCCGAAGATACGAGTGTGATTTCCACCTCTTCCGTGGCCTGTGACCGTCACTAAACACTTCTCGTGAGAGAGCGTCGTTGAATCGAACTCATTTCGGGGAAGCGTCGACTAGCCGAATCTGTAGATAATCATTGGGAGAGTGCACATATACCCGGAGTTCTCCAAAATAGGTGGATAGAGAGTGGCCTTGTCGAACCCTTATTATCGGTCGAGACAATCGAGGGTGTACTTGCGGGAAAGTGTAAGAGGCCAGGATCAGCGTGTCAGACGGAACGACCAGCGGCTGGAGACATAAAAGTTGTTCGAGGCAGATTTTAAGCCCACCCCGGGGGAGGAGGGAATTAAGACAGCGGGGAGGTAGCCTTCAATTTCAACGTCATGCCTCCGTGTGAATTTCTTAGTGACAAGTCCAAAAAGTGTGAAGGCAGAGGGGGGGGGGGAGTAACGGCTCGCTTTCTCTCCCGAAGGAATATCTTAGGAGGTAAGAAAATACTACTATTTTAGCAGATCCCTCTACAATATATATATATATATATATATATATATATATATATATATATATATATATATTTACTTTATCTCATAGAATGTCCAGCATATATATATATATATATATATATATATATATATATATATATATATATGTATATTATATTCAGACGGAGTGTGCGGTCAAGGTCAATTGAGTGACTTTTGCTCGTCTCCCAGCAGCGGCAGACGACGGGAACGATAAGGAAATGGGGTTTCCCAATTCGAGCGCGTGGAAAGATTCATCTACAAAATCGAGTGAAATTGGCTCTTAGTATAATAAAGAAGACTGCAGACTCTGGGGCTTTGAAACAGAGGCTATAGAAATAATCTTTAATAATTACAAGAGATATACGATATATAGACAATTGGAAAATGTTTCAAACGAATACTTAGTGTTTACAGGGATCAGATTAATAAATTACCGGGAGAGATTAAATAAACTCAAACGTGAGCTTACAAGCGGCTGCTGTTGGTCCAATATACGAACATACACTTTACGGGTCGACTAGTCAAGAAACCACAATTTAGTCACTGGAGCTTAGCTTGGGAGCTTTATGAGACGACACATGGGATGGGTGATCGAACAATTAAATCCTACTCGATGGAGTTTAATCTGGAGGAGTGAATTCAAGGGAGTACTAGCGCCAGACGAGGTCAAAACCGAATCCGAGGATAGCCAATTGACTACGGCAAAATTCCTTGTGTAAGAATTCTTGCTTTCGAGCTCAAGAAGGAAAAGGAACTGAATCGAGCGAAAGACGTGTCTCGCGCATAAAGGCAGGCTTATACTGGCTTTTCCAAACTGATTCTAACATTATATATGGGCCGGCCAAATACTCTCAACCAAATACTCATTCGGGGGATAGAGATAAACTCCAGCGTGGTTTCTTCATAACGCCCGGAGAGGCATGCGCATGTAATTCTTATTTCTGCCTCATCAGCGGAATTGGCTCGAGTCTCTCACGGTTCCCACGACTTTCTCCGCGTCTCCCAACCTCGTCCTCAGCCTCATGGCTTCTCGGTCACATAGCGGTATTAACCTTTATTCCTGA
The DNA here is from genome assembly GCA_963969495.1 of Ceratothoa steindachneri. Taxonomy (NCBI): domain Eukaryota; kingdom Metazoa; phylum Arthropoda; class Malacostraca; order Isopoda; family Cymothoidae; genus Ceratothoa; species Ceratothoa steindachneri. Next base: position 84,688,658 of record OZ018319.1, on the reverse strand, counting down.
CAGGGGTCCTCCTTACCTGTTTAACAGAGCTAATACCTGATATACATGATTCCTAAAGGAATTATATGTATCCATTTAGCGCTTCGATTTTCTACCAGAGGTATGTACATATTTTTCTTCAGAAAAAATTCTTAAACCTAAATGATACTAAAATTTTACACTATAATTCACAACCGTTTAATGCTGGCTTTAAGTTTTGGAACCATTAGGACGAATGTATTTAAATACCCCGGCTCAGAATCTCAAAAGATATAATAGAAATATAAAAGAATAATTACAGTAAACGAAAATTTATCATCCAAACTTCTTCAAAACTTCATTGATTTTTTTTCTACATAAAGTTTTTATCTAGTTGAGTTATAACGATTTTGCTAGCTATTGCAATGTAATTATTTTAGCTTCCTTCAACAAGGAAGAAACCAATTTCAATGTGTGTTTGGGGTGATCGTGTTAAACACTCTTCTTCTTCCCAGATCAAGCTTTCGACATCAATTTTTAGATAAGCATCAATAATTTTCTATAGAATTTTCTATTCACCGTTCTCAAGAGTTGATAAAGTGCATCAACGTTTATTGTAGAGAAACAGCTTCATAACAATAAATCCACCGCTATGTTTTATGGTGGGAACCGTGTTTTTCAGAAAACTAGTCTCACCACTTCTATGACAATCATAACTGATATCTTTTGTATCGAATGGCTTAGACTTAGTTTGATCTGACCAGAGCACAGAACTAAAATTTGAAATATTTCTCCAATTGATCGTTGGTGTACTTCTGACCAGCTTTAAAAGAATTTTCAATTAGTTTGTCTTCCTCGGACTACGTAATGTATTTTCGCTTAATGCAATATATTGGACACTGTTCAAACTAACATCGACGCTTTTATGCAACATAATAGACATAGATTTTAAAATAAAATTGACGTCTTTATGCAACACATAAGAACCATCAAACAAATAAAGGCGCCTTTATACAACAACGTAGTCACTGAGTTCAAAATAAAATCTAAGCCTTTATGCAACATATTGGACAGTGTTTAAATTAAGAGCGATGCTCTTATAAAAGATATTGTCTTTATGCACCATAGTGTACACTGTTTAAACTAACGTAGAACCCTTTGTTTTAAAACCAATAGTTTATCTCCTGTCTAGTCATCTTTAGGTTCATTTTAAAAGATGTCTGAAATCCTCTGAACCGAATAAGGAAAAGAATTTCTCATATTTCACCGTAATATTGAATTTCTTTATTAGTTTCGATTTGAAGTATGGTTGCTTATAGAAAATCTGACTAGCTTGCAATGCCAAATAAAGGGTTGTAGACCATTCTAAACTACTTTTGACTAGTCTAGATTATTGAGAGAAAGTTACAGAAACTAATCCTGTCACATTGAAACAGTTTCATAATTTAAACTATGAAAATTAAACATATCTATGTAAAAATTTAATGTATGGATAATTTCGGTTAATTTTTTTCTAAAAGTGCTATTACTCATTTACTTGTGTATCAAGCTACTAGATTTGTGTTGGCATATCTATTACATTCCTTTAAAAACCTTTGAATCTTTTAACCTTGCAATAAACAGTCATGAAATATCGTGACAATTTTGGTTTAAGGAAGCGATATCAATACTTTCTGGAGCAAGTGCGTCTAAATATTTTGTTACTTTACGTGAAGTCTCTTTGAAACGACACAGCTATAATAAAAGTGTATTTAGACAAGTTTGGTTATTGAGAATTCAAAATTCACTCAGCTAGGTTCAGATGCCAGGTACTTTATGATATGTGAGACATAATCGTGCAAAATTTGCGAGTCTCCACCTGCGGGAAGAGCCCCTGTATCTGTCTTAATTTTATCTCGCCTACCTTCCAAATTTCAAACTCTCTTTGTTTACCCTACCCTTCATGGCTCTTGAGCTAGAATCTGCCCCATTTTTCTAGCACCGTAAATGGTTCTCTTCAGGGGCTTAGTATACCTTAGTACCAACTACAAATTAGACCGTGCCGGTGACAAAGTTATCTAGTGTGAGTGACCAATAAGTTAAAGATAAAATAGTGCGAAAGGGAGAAATGATCTAAAATAAAAAGATCCACCCTTCGGGGGAGCTAACTCACAAAAGAAGAATATTCATTAAGCCGCAAGAACGCATATATTTCTTGTTTGATGTTTTCCTGAGAAAGTCGTTGAACGTGTGTAAATCTCATTTTGTGTCACAATAAGGACTCAGTTCGAATCTTTTATACGGGTACTAATCGCTAAAGGAGTCAAGTTCAAACATCAGCGAGGATAAAGAACTTAATTTATCACAGCAAACCAAACAACTAATTTTTAAGTGAAAAAAAAGATGAGTGCACTGAACTGAATGGAGATTCCTTCTATTTTAAGTGGACAGGGTAGCCATCCTCAAACGAAAAAAACAAATTTGGATTTTACAATTGACTCTTTGAAAGTTTGTATATTCCATATGAGCAGAAATTGCTAACATTTAAATCTACAACACCCTAACTTTGTGTTATAAGAAAAATTTTGAAAATAGCTATTCGTGTTCTGTCTAAATTGGAAAAATATTCTGCGATATATTATGATATAAAATATACTTAACTTTGAAATCTCTTATCATAAGTTCATTCCAAAAGGATGAGAAAATATATTTAATTGGAATAAAACTTGAAGAATTAAATCTTAATTCTGAATTGAGAAAGAATATTCGAATTATCTGAATTAAGAGGAGGTTTTAAAGATTTAATATACGAGTATATTGATTCTGCGATAGTATTTCTGTTAATTTCACTTCCTTCTTAGGACCAAGAGTGCATACATTTAGTATTTATGCTAATTTCACTTCCCTGGCAAATGTTTAGAATTTATTGCTAAGTTCCTTTGATATTTTTTCCGCTTTCTTTATGCTCTTCTGCACAGTGCGGCTTCAGTAAGTTTCATTCCACGTCGGATGCTCTGGAAAATGCTTTCTGCGAGGAGTAGAAGCACTTTGAATAGGGCTCAGATTTCCTAGAAGACTGTGGTGAAAACCAATATTTATTTATATATTCCAAAGGAAACGGGTTTTAGTAATAAAACTCAATTGTATCAATCTTTCGAGAAGTGGTGCGAAAATACTTTTATGAAAAACCAGGTTATATCCTCATTTGATTATAGCGAGATATTGGCAAGAAAATTAAACAAAATTGCATTGGATGCAAGATATAAAAGTATTAAAAGTCAATGTATATGCAAAAGAAATTAGAAAACAAAAACTATCAGGTATAAACCTCACAGTAAACATTTTTAATTTTAATTGTTTGTTCTACAATTCTTGCATAACGCAATTTTCTCCAGCCCCCAAATTGTCGCTTATACAAAAATTCTAATTATGAATATATGTCTCCTAAAAAAGATAAAAGAAGAAATTGTAGAAATGGAAGATTGGTTTCTCGATAAAGTTCCCCACAACATCAATGCTCCTTCTCAGAAATTAAAAAGTGCTTTTACTGACTTCATAAACGAATATGGAAACCAAATACAGAACACACATTCAATTCTAGATTTTCCAAGTAAAATTACCATTTTATTCCAATATACGATTTGGTTCAAACTGAATAATAAACAACAAAACATATAGTGGAAGCAGAGAATTTAAGTATTTAAAGTTAAAAAATAAACATATTGCAAAAGACAAATAAGAAAAATTAAATACATGCAGATTATTTTACAATGATTTTTAAATGATTCCCACAAATAAACAATCAAACGGAAGGAATGATGCCAATTTGATATTAATAAAAAGCGACTATAAGGAAAAGAGCTAATATTTACTGAATTTCGTTGCTTTCTTTAAGCTCAAGAAAAAAAAATGGAAAAGGCCTGGAATGGATAATAAAACTAACAAATATTTCAACAGCGTTTCCGCTTATCAAGCGGCAGTCAAATCCATTTTCGGCCGAGCAAAATGAATAATAGAATTAATTTTAAGGCTGTAGCTTTCGTAGTATGAGTGCACGCGTGGGTGCGTATAACAGTGAGAATTCCTGATAATCGGAAATTATCTTCAATATTCGGTGTTCCAAAACAGTAAAAACCATTATTCAAAAATGGGCGATACGAATCCGCCCCCTCATCATTGAATCTTACCGCCCTTAGACTCAGCTATATAGCCTTATAACGCAAGACTTACATATAACCGCGTAGAACTCGAACGTTTCCTCTTGTTCACATTTTGGTAGGCTCAAACTAAGAATAAAACCTATTTATCTCTGCCTTCTTTTTCGAAGTCCTTTCCTTTACCCACGATTACCGAGCCACTTTCGGGGACCCAGCCTAAACGCATATTCTCCCGCGAGAAACTTGGGGAGTCACAACCAATTCGATTAGAAGACAAAAGTAGGTCAATGACCTACAAGCCTTCGATACCAGTCATGTCACCATCTACCATATGCCATCACTCGAGCACCACTATTATAAACGGGTGACTATGTGAAGCGATAACATCGAGGGCCTTTTTCCCTCCATAGCTCTCTGTACATTTTTATTCTCAAAGGCTGATCGGATACGGCGAAGATTTCGAACGACACAAAGAGAAGCGCTACATACGTAACCTGAGCTGTAATGGAAACCACACGAGCTAAGGTGCAAACAAGTTTTTTGTCTCTTTCAGTAAATGTAATAGCAAACAATACAAATGTGAGAAAAGGGGTAATTGCTTTGAATAGCAACATCTTCCAAGGCTTCAGTTGAATTTCAGACTGTTGTCCAAAGTCTTTCTGCCATGAACTAAGGCAAAGTCTAAGATTTTTAAGCATTCAACGAACAAAGTAGGGTAGGACCGCAACTTGGAGTAAAGTATCATCAACATAAAAATGAAATTATAGTACCGCATAGTTGGATAAGAGAGGTAGACATGGATAACCTTTTTATTTGCTCGGCTTTTACTCAAGAATTCTTTAAATAAGCTTTCCCTTACAAGGTTTCCCTTCTTGGCATAAAATTTTCTAAAAAAAAGAAGAGGTAAGACAGTAGAGTGGGGCAAGGACCGAATCTTGAGCAACCCTTAGCCGGTCCAAGGAATAAAGCTCTTTTAGGAGCAGATTAAAAATCTTTATGAGGAGCGACCTGATACAATCAAGGAAGATTCATAAAATACCTGGAATTTCAAGAACACAAAGATAATTATATTCTATTTTTTGTAGAAGAGGGAATTGGGCCCAATAAATTTACGCACATGGAGTCTGTTAAGATTCATCACTCTACGAATCCAATTCTACATTTGGCTCAAAATCAAAGTGACAACTGACTTTAATTAATGTCACCATAAATTATAAAAAACTGCTAATTATAATATTATATGCAATGTGGCCTTTGAGTCAGACAATTTTGGAAGGGGAGAGGGTGGATGACCTGTAAAATAGGTTAATTTTTATCAATTTAAAGCGAAATAGCAACGAGGCTCTATCACGAAGAAGTTTGTAATGAGAGATCTATAGAGTAAGTTGTGAAGATGAAGAAAGTGAAAACGAGTGGAAGATATATAGCCGCATTTTCCCTGAAGGCATTGGGGCGGTTGGAAATGCATATGCGGGCGTTGGGTCCCATAGGGAACGAAATTACCCAGATATCAGCACCAGCATGGTTTCCATTCTATAACTGACTCCCAATTGTGAAAGATATTAGAACAATAGAAGGATGGGAGGAAGAGAAGGGGTAAGGTTTAGGGACAAAACAAGTATGCTAAATGCGACCCTCACGCACCGAAGATAAGAGTGATAGGCTAAGCCACCCCACCCTCGTCCCCAGCATCGATCAGAAATAAGTGGCGGAAAGCTGGGTGGCAACTATCTGGATAAATTCGTCTTAGATTAAGAATAAAAGGTGAGAAGATGGTTGTAAAATAAGTTGTGATAAAAGGCTAAGCTCCCAGGTAGGCTCAATCTCGATTCAGACTCCTCGGGACCATTGTGCGAGGTGGCGTGCCACTCCTCTTGGTGAAATGTGTAAAAGTCTACCTCTGGCACTCCTTTGCAGCCCTGGCAAATGGTGATAAGGGGTTCTGGTGTAAAAAAGTTAAGGAACATTGATTAAAGCAGAGGCGAAACCAAAACTGCCTTGAGGGAAATAGATTCTTGTAATGATAATGGTAGAACCATTTGGTTTTTAACTATATCCTCATTGACATAATCAACATTCGGAATCCTCAACTTAATATGCACTAATGCTTGTCATACGACCCAACTTTCCTTCAAACATGGTTTCCGTTTTAGAAGTTTCTATTCCTTAGGAATAAAGGTTAAGCCGCCACTCTTCGTTCATTTTAAGATTGGAATATCTTTACTCCTTATAACCTAAAATCAAGAACTGTATTAGGTTAATAACTTCTAGCTAATACTCAACTTTTTAAAGCTCTGATATATTTTCTTCCTACCTCAAACAAATGTTTTCAATTAAAATATCATCATGTAGGCGGACACAGGTGTCTGTTTCATTCATTTGCACACCTTCTACAGTACATGTAAAGTCATATTGAATAAAATAATAAAAGTCTTGCTAATCTCTGTTAAAAGTTACTCTCAACGTCTGTCAAAGGAGAACAAATAATAATAATAATCCATAAACATATCTATTGCTCTTATCTCTCAAATTTCAATATGTATGGCAGTTTTCCTGTGTAAAACGAAACTATCGACATTTTAAAAGTACTAATGTTTTCCGATTCGAAATAAAGTATCCAGTATAAAAATCATTATCATCGTTGATTAGAAACAAAATTCAAATTTATCAAGCATTTTAAAACAACTTTTTAAATAAGACGTCAATATTTTTAATTTTCTCCTTTAGTTTGGGGATATTTTCACCATATATTATCTCTGGCGGGAAAATAAGCATATCTAAGTTAAATATGAATGTGAATGATGAAAAATGAGTAGAATATAAATCCTGTCCATATCCCTCTAAATATCAGAAGAAATCTTCAAATGTTTCATGAATACATTCGGAATCATTTTCAGGACTTTGAGAAACGAAATTATCTTCGACATAACACAGCGCTGAGCAAGATTCAAATATCGAGAAAATATTGCTTTTTGTCGTCCTGAAACAAATGAGCCTTTGAGCCTTCCTTCCAAGCAATGCTTCTACTCTACTACTTTATATATCAAGGTAATATTTCCTTGTATTATCAATTCTCCATGTTCGAGCGTTGCTCTCGTTTTATCTTGACGTATAATTGATCAAAGATTCCATTTCCTAATTCACTTAACAGATAATTTAATTGAGGTATATACATTTTCTTCATATTTTCAGTAATTCTTACTTACCGACCTCGTATAATGCTTTAAACTGGAAAACAAAAACAACGAAACTTAGCATTGTGAAATTTGAATTAATCCATTAAAAGTTTATATATAAAAACACTGCCATCCACTTAATGCTTATTTTTCCTTAATTGTTAAATCTTAAGCTTTGCTTGGAACAATACTCAGGAGTATAGAAGAATTGATAAGATTAACGGCTGTTCTTATGTCACCATGGACTAAAGTGAAGAGAGACATTGTCATGGCGGTTAGAAACACGTTATCGTTCTCGCCATTCTCTTCCTTTTTATCGCTGGAATTTTATTCAGTTTCTGCCTGTTGAGTCATTTAATATTTAAGGCTCAAAAGTTTCACACTCATTTATTAAAATAATTTTCAACTTAACTTTGTGTCTTTTCATTTCAAATAATTTATTTAAAGATTAATATGGTCGTGTGATCCGGATCTAAAGCTGCTTCCTTTCTTGACCCCTCACTTGAGACTAAGAGCAGTAATCTAGTCTAAATTATGTTAAGGATTATTCTGGCAATAGAATCAATTGATCTTTGAGGGTAAAATATTTCCATTTCTTTTTTTAATCCATTACTGTTACTTGTGGACTGAGTATTAATTCAGATTATTTACAAATTTTATTGGCCATTGGGATTACTTTTTATTATTATAAATATAAAAATAAGTGTGAAGTGCAAAAGCCAGCAATTTGAGTTAGGGTATGAGTTCTATTCTTTAGGTGGAAAAATTTGTTCAGCTCAAGTTGGGTAGATTCAAATAAATTTATGTTTTTTTCGTTAATATTCTTTAATCCTTTAGCGGGATATTTTTACACCCATTGTATTGATTTTCAGACGGCTGTTTGTGTTCGGATAACGCTACCGTTTCTTCCAGGGTAGATCCTCTGGATTCTGATTTCCTTTTTTCTTAATTGGTGAAGCCTAATTAGCATCATAATTTTACTCTAATTAGCTTAATTTCCATTTTCTATCCTCTTTACTTTGCTTAGACAACATAAACAATAATAATCAACATTTCTCAAATCTTATTTAATACTCCTGCTTCGCTCTCTTTTTTAGAAAATTGTAAAAATTATATCCAACTGAAATAAAAAATAAAAAATCTTAAAACGACTCCGGATTTAGAGAGATAACTTATTCCTGGAATTACGGCCGAGAGAGTAAACAAAAGAGCGGAGTTAAAGAAAATATGAATTTTTTAAGTGAATTTGGATTTAGGTGACAATCCCCAAGAGTATGCTTTTTAGGCTTAAGGTAGAGAAAAATATGATATCTTTTCGTTAGCTTGCTGAGGAAAATTGCTATACGAAGATAAAGAAACATGGCAAAAATAAATAACGACCAGTGATTTTGTTAGGTGATGCATCAAGATATTTTCTCATTATACTTACAATGTTGCTTGCATTTAAATTATATATATATAGTTTGAGGATAAATAACAAGGCTACATTTAGGATTACATTATAGAATTCTAATTCTTTGATACCGACATTCCAGGTAGGAGCCCATTTTTAAGTACTTGAAATTAGAAATATGAATGCATAAGAAATTTGTAAAATAGTTATAAGAATAAAAAAAATCATAAGGGAAATGTGAAGCAGTCGATTTGAAAGTATTCAAATTGGGTTAATGGAATCTGTTCCAATGGACCTTTAATAAGAAATTTTGTTGTCTTCTCATTCTCTTCTTCGTTTCTTTGGGATTATTAATGCTACTTTGTTTTGAATTCTTAGGAATTGAATAATAAAAAAAACAAGAACAATAGAAATGAGAAGACAACGCAAAATTCACAAAGAAGCTAAAATTAAACCGATAAATAAAATAATTGATGAAGGGGCAATATATTAATAAAAACACTTAAGAAGAAATAAGAGATCAGATAACGGTATTGATAACCCTAAGAGAGAAGAGGAGATCATACCACCTCTGTTCAACATATTAAGCGAAAATTCCCAAGAAAGTGGAAGAAATCTTCACCTTAAATTTGAAGAAAAGTGTCAAAAAAGCGTAAGATTCATCACAGCTTTTTAAATATGTACACAACAAACCAAGAAAAAAGAATTACGAGAAAGCTAAACCAGCAGTAGAAAGAATAAAAACAAAAGATTTGAAACTCTAAAATTAACAACAAATATAATACAAACATGAAATACCCACACACTGAAGATGAAGCCCCGTAATTTATTGTAAATGTACAAATGAGTAAGTAACATACATTATAAAAAGTACAAAACAAGACAGAAGAGACAACAGAGAGGAAGCAGAAGGACCAATGCGGAAATGCTATATGAACATTATGGAGGAGAAGAAAAGGGAAGGGAAGGGAAGGGAAGGAAAAGCTGTAGGTTCATCGACCAACTATATCATCTCTCAAGTTTACTCATTTATTTCAAACTTGGCTATCTCTACTATTTAATTTTCACCTCACTCTCTAGCTCATGGCTTTCTCGCCGCTCCTTCCGGAGCACGTTTCCTTCCATTTCATCTCATTCATTTTATGACTGAAATACTCTTGCGATTAAAGATCTGATTTACCACATCTTAACGCTTGATCACTCACTGGGAAGTGGTAAAGACTATATCTGATAAAGGTTGAGAGATTTTTGGATAGAGCGAACAAATGACCTTCTTAGGAAAACTACAAATAAGAAATATATGTGCTCTTAGGGTTATTGAAGATTTCTTTTCTTTCTTTCGAGCACTGTAGGGCCCCGAACTGGCGGAATTTTCCTTTTCTATTTAGTGGCTAATTTTTACATTTTTTCATCTAACCTATTTCTAACTAGAAATACTCTTCATAACGTGGTATCCGGTAAAATATGAAGTTCAGTACATAATAGGGTATAGTGATTGCCTCCAGGGTACCCTAAGAAGGTCCCAGAACAAAAGGCCAATTCTCGGTCATCAACCAGACCCAACTGTGGGGCAATGTTAGAGAGTAGTCGAGATAGGCAGAGTAATCAAGGACGGTATACAAATCCAAAGGTAAGCGAGATAAAATTATGATGAATAGAGGGTCTATTCATAATAATAAGAGCCAGGAAAAATTTACAGTTGAATATCTTCGAAAGAACCCTTCTCTTCGGAGGTGGGTTGGACGCCAACCAAGAAACATGGACACTCCGGGCTTTAAAAGGCTGACATTTGAACTCATCGTAAACAGAAAAGGAGCTCCCCAGAGAAGATGTGTAATAGATATTTTCCGGCTAAAAATTCCACTAATCAATTGAATAGATGCTTTATTAAGATTTATAGTCATTAGTCTGGAAAACAAGGATGTAGTTACAATTTCTTTCATCAGCAAGAAATATTAAAATAAGGATATTGAGTTTAGAAGTTAGAATACCCCCAAAAATGACGGCTAAGAGATGCATCCTTAGATGAAAGGTAGTCTTCGATAAGAGAACATTCATCACGGAAACAACAAGAGCGAAAGTCCCTCCAATAGCCTGCGCGTTCTGTGATAAGATGATAAATGGATATTGCATTGATGGTTTCCGATGGATTAAATTACTTACAAGTGCTTCGAATTGCTAAATTGCTAAATAAGGCTCTGCCACTAGATGGCGCTAGCCACCCTCAAATTCGATGGCAGATTCAAAATTTCCATGTTTATATTGGTCATTCTGTCTCTAAATGGATACAATTGAACTTTACTTCTCTTGAAAAATAAATGAAGGTTCTGCCACTAGATTGCGCCACCCAGTGCCAAATCCATTGGCAGATTTGAAATCTCCAAGGTAAATAACCCTATATCCCATGGTAATATGGGTTATTTCATTGGTTTAAATGGGTACAATTGAACTTTGCTCCTTTTAAAAGTTGAACTTTACTCCGTTTGAAAAAAACGACGCCTATACCGGGCGCTTCGCCGCAGGTAAAAGAAAAATTAAACATGAGAAATCAATTGTTCAAAATATCTGAGATGTTTAAATTTTAAAACCACATTCATGTGTTCAAAGTCATTTGCAAATCGACTGAAATTGGTTCATAGATTAATGACGACTTCACACTTATACAGATATACTTCAAATGTTATTCCTTGGAAGAACACACTACACAAAATTGCCCCCACATGACTGAATCTCACTTCAGAAAGGCATTTTGACGCAAGGGCAACAACTACCTAAAAAGATGCATTGACTTCCACAAGGAATACAGAATTGTGGGTTTCTTTTGTTTCAAACGTAAATAGATTATCAAGAGAAAAGAAACGGAGAAAACCAGGCATAACGTTAACCAGAATAAAAGCATATACGCTTAAATGGTAAAGATCAACCAGCAAAGATCGACAACGTAGATTAATTTAGATGGACTACTCAATGTAAAAACACTTAGGTGCATACTACACATCGGCTGGATAAAAAAATCATATCTGGATAGTTACCCAACTACAATATACAACATGAGAATCAAAAAGTGTCAAAAGAATGAAATTCCCGGAGGAGGTCGATTCATCTGCTATTTTTAAAATCAATATCACAAAATTGACAAACCAAACGTTAATCAAAAAAGGAAAAGGAAAGGAACATACAGTTGAAAGAGAAGAAGACACAAACAGTAAGGAAAAATCCTTCTGACGACACTGAGCAAGAATGTACACGGGTTAGCTGCCAGAAAACCAAAATAAAAATGAAATATACGAGTATGTAAATCCTTTAGCAAACGAGTCCATCTCTTAGAGATGAATCGTCCGAAGTTCCCTTAAAGGCAAACAGCAGAAGAAGAAACCTGGCAAAACACAAAAAGTTGCGGAAGAAGAAACACCGATAACTCCTCTCATTGGTTAAGACACCCACGGTAAACAATTGGAATATGGAAATTAAGAAATTAAAAATAGTCCAAATTAATACATGTGGATGGAAAGAAGAAAATTGTGTACGAAAAGTCATTAAAATATCATGACCCATATATGATACTAGTTATCATGCCATTTAAGAAACATAGAAAATGAGAAGTTAAAGATATGGTCTACAATATTATATCCACAAACTTTCAGGAGAGGCAGAAGGCGGAGCTGCAATAGCTATCAAGCAATATTCGCAGCTAAACACAGTTCAGGAAATGGAAGATGCCTATTTAGCTATAAAGCTTCGAAAGGAGTTGAGTACCATCATAAGGGATTATTTTGGTAATCCCCCAAATAATCAATAATAGACTGTCGAAATTTTTCGATAACGGCCTATGGAACAGCTCCCAATTTGGCTTTAGGAAAAACAGAAGCACAGAGATGGCACTAGGAGTCATCTTAGAGAAAATTGTGAAAGAAAAGTGAAAGAAAATGAGCGTGGATATCGTCCGCTAAGAGATATCAAGGCATTAGACAAAATTTGACAGAGGGTTATGCAATTCAAGATACTCAGATAGGATTGAAAGCAAGATAGAAACATTATTATGTGATTATGTAATGGAAACATGTGCTTATTAGCAAAAATGGGAGTTATCAGGGAGATGAATTCTAGCTCGCTACCCTTTTGCCCCATGGCGGATGCCTGTGTCCGTCTCTATATTTAATTTACACTGCAAATATGCCCTCACCCAGATATGAGGGCTGCTTGAAAGTTTATTTCGTCGAGGGCATCAGCCAGCTGATAGTTTGCCTTTATAGGAACGAACCAATGAAAGCTTGAATGACCGCAAAAGATCTGAAGAACAATGGAAAATCAAAATCAATTGGTATAAATGCATGATGGCACAGAAGACGCATCTCAGATGTATATGTAGAAGGAGAGCGCTACAGTTTTGACAAAGAGTGTAAGGTAATTCGATTAAATATTACGGCATCATGTTTTAAAAAACCCGTTATTAATTGGGTAAATCGGAATGAAAGTGAACTTTTTTACTATGCAAGTTAGGAAACCTAAGCAGAAAGAACAAGAGAAACGTTTACCAGGTAATAATATAATCCATGATTATTTTTAGTTGGCCAACCATAGCGATCTTTACAATCACGAGAAGCAATCTACTAAGACTCCATAGAGTACAAAACAAAGCTATGCTCTTAATAACAAACACTAAAACAAGCGAACTTAGAAGGCAACGGGTCTTTCATATGAAGGTAAAGATAAAGCCCTGCAACAGTATAAATATTTCAAATGCAAAGTAAGTCATAGAACAGACACATCATCAAATAGGCAATGATTTAACCAATCATATTGCCTAAACAAGGTTGGGTAACACAAGATTATTTCAAAGCTTATGAGAATTAAAGAAAGAAGACATAAGGAGAAAGGAATATAAACCTAGAGAAGGAGGAAAAGGAGAAGATTACTAGACAACGATTAAGATTATTTGGATAACTTAAGTTTGCCAGGAAAGAGCATATAGTCAATTCTAACCAAAATAAGAATATAAACGAATAGCAGCTAGAGAAATAGAATCTTACACCAATATTAGTAAGAATAATTACTAATAACAGTTTGAACGCTATATAAAAAAACACTAGACTGACAAAGATACAAAACAGACACAAATACAAAAGAGGAATGCGTAATTATCACGCGAAACATAATTTAACTTAATTACATACACTAACTATATACACTTCCGATGGTCAGAGATAAGCCTCTAGTAATCAAACATAGCTTTGAAAACCTCTTACTTTCTCCTCTCTTTAGAACCTATTCTTTATCAATTATCACATGCACACATTAGACTCATATTGGATACGTAGGACAAAGATCATGATAAATAGCAACGATCTAGAGTAGATACAAGCTACACATCGTAGTTCAGAATCCCTGTTAAGCTTTAGGTCTCCCAACAAACTAACTCCACTTTATTGTATCCTACTATAATTCATCGCTGTCCTATCCTTCAACTTTCTTTTCCCTCTTACTCCTACTCACCATACCCACAATGCCTTTACCTTGTTTAGGCTCTGTACAGCTTGCTTGTGTGCGACTACAAAGAAGTAGAGGTCTTGCCTTTCAGCCTTATGGTTATTCTTTTGAGTGCCAAGGGGAGAAGGGGCTCGGGCCAGCTGTTATTTGTATGCCTCTTTTCTTTTCATTTTATGGTCAAGATCTCCGAGAAAAACAGTTCATTTTACTGTCACCTTCTATAAGAGCCAGTGAGCCTTTAGATTGGAAAAGACAAGGAGTAAACTCTCTTCTCTGGTTTAAGCCTAAAAAGGCTTAATTTAAAGAAGACTATTATGTGGGCTAATTAATGACCATCCAATCTTAGGATTCTTGGCTGATGTAATAACATATAATAGGTTAGAATTTATTTATTTACTAGTCATTAGGATGGAAAAGCTCTAGAAATTTCCATTCGAGTCCATTCCAGATATATTTTGAGTATAGGGTTGAAACTGACAGTGGTCGGACTTGTCATATGTGTTGGCACTTTTAATAAAAAAAGTGCTTTCTATTTTTGTACGAGGAATATACACCCTTAAAAAAGAGGTCAATTGAAAATGACGGCTACAATAAAGAGCGTGATAAAAAAATATTAATACAAATAAAAAATGTAAAAAATACAACATAAAACATGAGCTAATTTTAGATAAACAGCTTAATTAAAGAGGCGGAATTTCACCTGATTCTGCGTCAATAAATTTCTCTGACTTGGCTGAGTCTTTCCTGTGACATAAACCCAAGCAGGACTAATGACAGACGACGGGCCCTAGGGTTATGCTCCAGAATACATGTTGATTGTTTGGGACTTTTTTTTATAAAGCCAACAAAATCAGCAACTCAGTTAGTCCCTTCATCTATTTTATTCTTATTACTACAACATCCTTATTATGGAGTTATCGCCAACCGATTGGATAAGAGTTGGATTTCTGACGTCAAGGCAGAGGTTTAATCCTTGCCAACGGGAACAATAAACTTTCGCCGGCATAATGAGATGACCAGCCATTAGGCGGATACGCTGATATTTTCCCGTTCGCGGGGGTAAGGATTATAGCAATGTCCCCTGGCATTCCTATAAAATATTACATGTATCGATATTCCATTGAATCAATTTAAATATTACCATTACCTAATACCTAATGTACTTTGTGCATTAATATTAGCATACTTTCCTGTTTAAATTCATTGTAAAATTATCCATTTATTTTCTCATTTAATTTCTACACTTTCTATCAAAACATATGTAAAATCTCAACTTAGGTATGTATAAATAATCAATCGATAATCTCAAATATTTTGTTCATGTATTTTCAATATATCTTTTGTAATATATAATTGCCATCCAAAAATCATGGCTAAGATACAGTCTTTTCGGCAACACTTTAGTCAAACACACAAAATAACACGCTTTCAGTTCAATCTCATTGAACACGAATATTCCTCACTTGTCTTTCGCCATTCTCAGCATAAAGGTCATTAATCATTCCTTCTTCATTTAGTCATTTAACTCTAAACAAATCATACTCAGTTTAATTCCTCGTCCTCTCACACTTATTCTCTGCAAACCGCCATACCAGAGTAGGTCCTAATTCTGGTTAATTATTTCATTGCAGATCTCAATTGACAGTCCAACATAGTTACCACATAATAATTACAATAGCTTAGTTACTTTCCCATACCTTACCTCACTTCACCTTACATTTTACTCCATTTTTCATTACTTTCCTACATTGCATTACGTTGTATTCCTTAATAATTTTCAATTTAATTATATCATTCATTCGTATAATTGTAATAACCGCTCACTAGTTATTTCCTAATTAAATTCTTTCATTCTGAATTCGTGATTTTGTAAATATATTTACTTTGTTTATCGTCCGTTTTCTTATAAACCTCCTGCCCGAATTTTTATAAATTCAGTTCACGTCAGTCGTAGGCCTAAATATTAGCAGACGACTATTCCACCTAATTCAATAAATTTATGGTAATGGTATTCACTAGCTATCTAGGCAGATTTATTAACCACAATCAATCTCACTAATAACCAAATACCATAGCATCTTACCACTGAGTATCATGCATATAGTCAATGAACACACCAGTATCATTTCTCTACCCACTTTCACATCAAATCACGCCTTTTCTATATCATCTGTTCTCGAACTCTGCGAATGGACGAAGAGAGTCCCTGATGGGGTCATTCATATTCATATCTCCCTAACGCGGAATGGGGGCCCCTCCCTCTTCCTGCAGTCACGAAAGGTTCCAATTTAGATGGTTGTTGTAAAAAACACTTTACGTATCAGATGTCTCTCACCTACCCAATGACTTCACCTGTAGTGCCTTCAGTTTAACCCGCAATTGTCTTTTTGATCTTTATGTGTCTTTCATCTTCCGTTCTTGGATTCTTGTCCACGATGTGAGGAACAAATGTCTCTGAAGCCTAGCATAATGCTACGACTAGGTTGCGTCGTTCTTTCTCCACTCGTGGAAGAGCTTCCTCGACGGGATGATGGAATTCATACACATAAAGAGCAGAATGTCATTCGCTGGTGAGTTCGAATCACTTAGAGGCAAGCATTTGCTCAAAGGGGAATGGAAGGAGAAGGTCCGGGTAGTATTGTCTTTTATGACACTATCCTGCGATCGTGGAAACTTTGTGACCCTAAGAAAAGGGGGTAAGGGGGCACGTGATCCACGGCAGGATTGGGTGGATTGGACTACGGCATCGTCAAGGGAAGCGAAACGATAGCAGTGTTTCAATTGGCGATGTACGTAATGACGTGTGTACAATAGACTTATCCCCATTTTAGCTACAGCGCTTCCGCCATGAGGCGGCCAGCTCGTGATGACGCTTAATTTTTATATCCAAGCTTGCCGCGATTGGAGCCGAGCCGAGACGCTAGAAATCGGTCGCAGTGTCCGTTAATGAGTACTTGCAAGGGTTATGAATAGCTTCTGTCCATTTACTTATTATTTATAGTCATAGATTATTCTCTACATTTTGTCACTGATTATCTTTGCCTCACTTCTTTCTTTACAGATTTCTATATCTTCTTTCTAGCGATGTTGATCAGTTGTTAGGTTGAAGAAAATCATGGGGATACATGCGTCAGTTTCATTTTGATTGTGTTCACTGGTCCACGATATCAGCTTTTTTTGTGCATCAGTCTCGAATGAACAAAAGTGTTTGATTTCATCTTCGGGTGCAACATCACCCGATGGTAAAGGCACACGCCCACTCAATCTTTCTATTCTTGCTTTTAGATTACCTTCTTAAAAGTGAACGTGAGATAAGCAATCACCACGATATAGTGCTAATTTTGCCGAATTTATAAATGCAAAAGGAACAAAGACTTACATCATGTCTCACAATTTAAATAAATTTCAATATTCCCTGACATAATGTTATGATCCCTTAAAGAATTCCAGCGCATTTCTTATAGGGTAAAGGAACTTAAAAAAGCATTATGTAAATGGAATTATAGAACCTCATATGTATATTAGAACTCTCCAATTTTGGAATTTAATCTTGTCCAATTTAGGCAACTTTAACTGATATACGAACTGTTATCTCGCATATCATTATTCCAAAATAATTTGCTCGCCTACGCTTCTGAACTAATATCCTAACATAAACCGCACGACTTTAATGTTGTCATCTCACTGCTTTCAAAATCAATGAGCACGAAAAAACCTACGTATATCGTCTCGTTTACATTTCTGTATTTTATCGCGGGAAACGTGAAAGAGTTTGACAACAAGATTTATAGTTCTTCTTAAAAGAGTACAACTCGACATTATCGAGTGTCTACTTATGCTCTTCCTTAAATAGTCGCTAAATATTTAAAACACGATCCCTGCCTACGCATCTAAGGTATAAAGAAATAAAGAGATTTACTAGCAGTCTTCATACGTTAACCTTTCTACTATTATGCCTTTCTCTGAATTAATTTTAATAAGTCCGTCACTTATGAGCAAAGTTGATCTCATTGGTTCCATTAGCTTTCTTTTTAAACTTATTCAAATGTTCTTCTTTTCTTTAAAATCTAATTTTCCATGGTTTGATAATCGAAAATTTATCCAGCATTAAATAGCTGCAGGCAATATTTTAAGAGAACTGCGGCATTAAACGAAAAGTCGTTACAAAGGGGCAATTAAAGGATCCGTTAGAGTGTACAAGTCAGGTAAGTGGCAGAAATACTTTTCAAGCGAATAAAAGATTGTTTGAATGAAAGTAAATAAGTAATGGTTTGTAGTAGTAGATAAACTAAATGATCTCATATGATCACCTGTGTCTCACAAGATTTTAGTTTTACTTATGGTTGCCATTCCATGTTAATATATTATATTAATGAAAATATCGATTATTATCAGTTAAAGTCCTAGAAGAATATGCATAAATTATTCAGTTGAGTAAAAATAGAACAAGATTTGCCCAAGAAAGGAGGGTGAGTTAGATTAGGGGACATAAAATTAAAAAGAACGAATAGCTTAAATAAATGATAATAATTTCAATCTAATGAGAAATTTTTGCTCATGGTCAATAAATGTTATTTTCCACTTCTTTCTATTCCAAAACCAAAGAATATAGACACTATTTGTTTTAAACTGTGCTTTTATGACTTGGATGATTAAATATTTATTAAAAATTGGCACATTTGTTTTTTCATCCACTGTAAGGCTAAATACAAAAATGCAGAGGTAAATCTTTTTAATTTTATTGAAACTCCACAAAAAATATAGGAAATCAAGTTAAAAAGTCAGAAGTGAAAGTATCCACGAGTTTCTTTTGTAATCTTAATTATTTTCCAGCAAAAGCACCCAAATGTAGTCTCCCATAAGATTTTCTTTGGATACTCTTTGGTTTCTATGTTCAAAGTTCACTATATCTTGATGAAATCACTCCCCTTGTACCTCTGAGTATGTGCCCATATTATACTTAATTTGTTAAGATGGGCATCAAGGATTTGAAGCTTCAGAGACATCCTACAGCCTATTTGGCCCAAGATTTTCACTAAGTTAGCAACTAGTTAACTAGATCTGCATAATTTACAGGGTTGTGGTTGACCCAAATGTACTGAAAAACCGAAACGAAACTCGTCCAGGCTCCTTTTTTCTTTGTAGTAAATTTTACAGTAAACTTTAAAGACTATAATTTGCTTAATTTGTGGTCCAATAAAAACATCAGCTTTCCCCTTTGTCTCAGAGAGCTTGGGAAAGGAATTTTGAGGTACTTGAAGGCTACAAAGTTGTTAACAGCTTTACAAACTGCTTCATGACCCCGAGTTTTGAGGCAATGGAGGACCATTACCTTATTAGGATCTATTATTTGCTCATGCTTGACATTATGTCACCCATTAGCGAACTCATTTGTCTTTGGCCACTGCTTTTTGTGGCAATATGCTGTTGTATCCCGATTGTCCCAAAGACAGATAAGACAGCAAGTTGATAAAACTTTCGTTGTAGAAACCTATCAATAATGCTACCATTTTGAAGTCACCAATCATTTACGGCCATACTCCATATAATTCAAAGTTTGTAGCAAGAGATTTACATTGTTCTAGTCACCCTTGAGATATAATGGATAATCGGAGGGAAAGGATGGATGATTATTCCATTTGAAGATAAATAAAGCTACATTGTTTCTTGAGTAGCTGTCAATAAAGAGCATTTACTAATCTGGAATACATGTAATTATAATGGCATCAAACAGCCCACCTACATCATTGCAGGAGCTTAGCCCAGAATGATAAGGAAACGAGGTTTCGTTTGGCTTTTCACTTGCACATTTTTATTCTGCAAATCTCGCTCTTTAAAGCTGGAAATCGAACCCGCAGCATTTGAATTTGTCACGCCAAGATCTCCGATAAGATTAATCACGTCTCTTTTGTTCGGATACTATGCATTTGTCTCAACAGCCATATATTTGACACTGCAGTCTACATCTTCACGAATATTATCAGCTTCCGAATTCTTGCTTTCTCTTTAGGGCGGCTTATCCTTTCTGAAAGGTTATGTAAAGGATCAGCTTTGAATCATACGGGTGCAATAGAGGATGGAAGATGGGAATAGGAAATATCAGGTGGATTTCTGCCATTTTGAAGTTTAGAATGATCCATGATTATGAAGTAAAGGTTGCTTGAGTGTTCAGTGGGTTCACGCTAAATCATAATAATGGCAAATTTCATGACTCTTCTTGCTATACCATCCTGTAAAAGTAAAAATTATACCCCATTACTCGTTTGGTTTTCAAACCAAAATATAAGCTGAAATATTTTTTCATTTACAACAAACGATTTTCTTACGTTGTTGACAAGCTAAATGAGGTGCTCAGGGTTTGTTTTGTCTCCAACTGGCATACCAAAGTATGCTTTGTAAGTTTTACACCTCTTAAATGGTGTTAAACTAAACTTTAATCTCTTTCTTTGAGAAAATGTCTACATAAATTATAGAATGCATCTGGTGAATTATTGCAACCCTTTGATGTCATTTATATTCTAATGTGGTGACTCTGGTTGTTAGAGTGGAAAGGATAGTAGATCTTTGAATCCCTGTATATATATTACTGAATTGATGATCCAGAATATTTTAGAAAGTTCTAGCAGTTTACTAGGGTGTGTTCTGGCAAGACCTGAAACACTCTTGAAACTTGATAAAAATCTACTATATTCTACGAATTTCTGATTTAATCTAGAATGTTTTGTAAATTTTCCTAAGAACAAAAGTTATTCTACAACATTGCAATAATTTATTAACAGTAAGATTTACATGCTTTAAAAAATTAAAATCTACAGACCTATATTTTCAATTTTTTTAAAATTAATAATACCCTAGTATTATTTTCCAAATGAGCAAATTTAGAAATCCAGTGCTCAAATTACACCAGCAAAGTTTTGGGGATTAAAATATTCTTTTTCATTTACTCAAGTTACGACAAACTGGGAAACAAAACTTTTAACCCAGGAACAAGTAAACAGTGAAAATTTGTTATATAATGTAATGTTTAGTTTTATAATGATAATTTCTTCTCTATATCTAAATATTTATTCAATCTACTGGGATATCTTTGGTTCAATAAAATATTATGCAATAAAATATCAAGCAATAAAAACATTACTCCAGAATTGGAAAAATTATAATATAGACGCTTTTTGGTCTGCTGAAAATGGTTTAACCAGATCAGATTTAGAAAATATCATCGGGGCTTCTGTCAAAGTGGCAAACACAACCACTTATTCAATTGAATGGTAATTTACCAGGGAGATGTTGCAAAGACCGTAATGAATATGATTAGGATTCGAACAAAGGACTATTTTACGAGAATACAACTGCAAATTCAGAAAGTAGAGCAGTCCAGACAGCGACTATGTTATTCTTTCTCTACTTCTAAACTCAATTGTAAGTTCGGATTATTTCAATGCCTATATACATATAGAAAACATCTTGGTAACACGTACACAAATATTTTTTTAAACTCGAATAATATTTAACAGTTCCAGTTTAAGATGATTCTAAAATCATGGTAACTTCTAAAGTACCTGTAATTTCCTGCTCTGATCTGCTTGTAGATACTCGTAGTCAAGTAGATTCAATTCTCATGGTTAACATTGAATGAAGCCGTGGTACGTTTAACGCAAAAAGCTTAACAGGAAAAATTTTACCTAGGTAAGGTAACGCAAATTTTAAGAATTCAATAAAGTAATGATTTTTTAACTAACATTTCAATGTTTTAGCTGAGCCCTTGTTTCCTAATAGTAGCCTCTATTTACCAATCAATGGACGTAGCCAACTAGAAGTACCTAATCTACAAATGATTATTCTATATCCTTACGTAATAAGTCTTGATATCAATCAATAAATATTTTGGAATATCAAAAGAGTTGACTTTATCTCCTTACGATATGAACCTCTCAAGGATTACTTTGGGGAATGTACTGAAGTTTTTTTTCTTCTCACATTGTTTCTTGTGGCATAAAAAGATTAGTTGCAAGAGAATCTCTCATCAGTTTCACCACATTAATGATCAACTGTCTTAAATAGTAGCTTTACGATGTTTTAAAAGACGTATATGGTGAATAATGAACAGTTTAACCTCATGCTAAGAAATTTACATGCATATATTAAAACAATAATTAAAAAAATATTTTATTGAAGATGGCGAGTAAGTGCTTCTCTTTGTGACAATAGGTGCAAGGGGACAAAGTGATTAGGATTTCATTTCTATTTTACTTTTCAAAGTCATTAACAAGCGTTGCCCTGAAATAATATTCAGGCTTTGTAAACTGGGAATTGCCAGTTTAACGAATTGTGGAAAGAGGTAAAGCACGACGGGACAGAGAGCATATGAGTAAACATTAATCCAATTGACTTTCATGATCACAAGGCTAACCATACGAATTCGAGGCGAAGTTTTGAAGAAGAATCCCTCACTAGGCGTCCAAATCCTCTCAAATCCTTAAACTTGAAAGAGTTCAGTCTGTTTTTATTTTTAACTCGTTTTTGATCTAATATATTACAAAATATTATTCACCAAACTATGCTGACGCTTGACCTCTTACATCGAGTTCCTTTTAAGGATGGCATTAAAAACAGGAATTTATAATAATTAGAAACAAGAGCATCCTTCTTAAAAAAGTTGGTTTCATTTCTTCGATAAAGTATTGCTAGAAACATGCATGCAAAATATAGCTCCTAGGCAGAGCCATATCATGCAATATCTGAATACAGAATCCAATACAAAACCATCTGGATCAATTTTGTTAAAGCTAATTGAAATTAAAAAAGTACAAATAAATAAAGAAAATGATTCGGTTAAAAGGAAGTTGTGGAAAAGCTTTTAGAGTTTTTTAGTGCGTCAAAAGAGGTAAGAGGGACACCCCTTTTCAGGAAAATAGAGAGGGAAGAAATTATTTAAATCCCTACAGAAGCCACGATGCGGCATGGCATCAATTTAAAAGTCACGTTAAGATTCAAATAGGTGTTCCCATCTTTGCCGTTTACTTTTTCAAAGTAAGTTTATATTCTGTTCATATCTCTATGCCGCCGAAAGAAGCTGTTGCTAAGTGCTTTGCTCGAGTCTTCAAGGACAAATATCAAACTATATTAAAAATTTGGAATAAAATATTGTAAAAACTTTTTCAATTTCTTTCAAATAAAAAGCAAGAAGTTATCGGATGAATGCTCCTCCATGGAATTGCTATAAAACCTTTGTAAACTCTAGGAATAAAAGGCCTTTAATGACTAGGATAAATCATTTAACATCCGGAATTTTCTTTTATTTTATTTTTACCTGGCGAACGGTTAGAAACTAACTAATGCAATGAAACATAGTCAGCCATCAAGAAATCATCAACAAATTGCCTCTAACATATTACGACATAAGAAATTATCAAACTAAGGAAGAATGAGAGTTTAGATGTCAAAGAAAGAAATCGCGTTCGTAGATTCTCGGGAAATAGTGAAACAGAAAGTCTTTAAAACAAGGTCTGCTGATTAAAATGTCGCGTGCTCTCGCTTATTCTGATTTATGACCTTTCGACCTCCAAACTTTCAATAATTCTAGGACTAACCTTGAGAGGACATTGGCAATTCTACCATCCGAAAGAGAATGTAAAACAAAATAACTCCCAGGTTAATTTTGGGTGTACTTTGGCAATGATATCATTCGAAAGTGAATGGAAAACAACATAAAGGTTTCAAATTAATAGTTATGATGCTATTGCCAAAACAAAATAATTATCTGGCTAACCTTGGGAGGACTTTGGCAATTATAATAATTACAATGTTATTACAAAAAAAAACAAAAAAAGCAAAACGAAACGGGGACTTACAAACCGACAGACGGATCGACATAGTGAGATGTCGACGCGCCCACAACTAAAAATGGCTCACTGTTCCAAAGGAAAAAATAGGGTTTCTAATAGGAAACGAATAGTTAAATTGTCAAAGATAAACTGGCTTATTTTGTTTCCAGCCACCTTAAGACCAAACTCTTCGAGGATGTAGAATCGAGACTTCCTTTTGAATTTAGTGTAGTTACTATGACACCGGAGTCCCGTCATGGAGCCAATTCCGTTATCAAAATCTAAGGATCGCACGAGGTCACATGTGCGACCACAGTCCTACTTTGTTCATCCACCACCTGAAAAGGAAAATCAATCGTAAGTCTGAATTCATGAAATGATAATATAATCCAGCAGGCTCAAGCAATAAATTAAACTCTGAGTTAATAATGCAATTTAAATATATATATATATATATATATATATATATATATATATATATATATATATATATATATATATATATATATATATATATGGGTGGTACTGATATATAGGGTGAAAATTTAGACTTGTAATTTTATTTTCTCCCAACCCTGGAGGTTTGTTTCTGTTTTCATTAATATCCTTGCTGCAAAATCTTTTTGGGATCAAGTGTTATTTAAAGGTGGCACATCAATCATAAAGTTATACCAAATAATAAATATTTTGCGTTCTAATCGATCAATCATGATCTATTTGTTTTAGCTTTTAAACTATTTACAAATTCTATAATCATATGTTTTACGTTTCACTAATTATTATGAGAGTTTTAGCCAGAGATAATGAAGTAATTTCAAGATTTGACAGTAAATTTTTCATCTTGGCAAATTAATTAAAAATCTATAAGCTGTTTTATTATCTGTGTTACCAAGGTACGGGACGTGGACCCAACTCTCATGTGTTCTACCAACCTCTTTCCCCAACCTCCACTCTTTATAAAAAGGTTTTGATGTGATTTATTTAATTTACTGTTGTCTTAGCAGTGTAGATTTACGGCTATCTGGAAACTGTTTACGATATTCTGCAACAACCTGGAGGAGGAATTGTAGTTGTTCGTCCTCTTTGGTTAGGTATCTGTTGTACTCTTGGATAAGGGCCACACCTCACTCTGCATTGTCATTAGTTACTTTAATTCCTTGAACTATGCTCTTTGCTCTTTTATATTAATCTCTTGTGCTCCACAAGTCTGAAGGTTCACAAAGAAATCCAGATGGAAGATTCATATTATTGAAGAAAGACATCGTTCCTTTTGTTGCGATGTCTTCCAATCCATAATTCTTGATTGCCTCAAGTCTGGTTTCTATAAAAAAGGATTTTTTTTTCAATTGCCGACCTCTCATTCATAGCTTTTACTATCAAACGTTTTGTAGTGGATGGAACAAGAATATCGATCAGGCTCATTGCAACAAGTTCTTCTGACAAATACCATAAGTGTGAGTTGAACTTCTCTAGTGTGGTCTTTGAGATTTCCTCGTCAATATTGCAGTAATCATGCAGGGCTTTTAGAAGCTATAAGTCATTTTCAGGAGCTTACAATGGAATTGAAGCCTTGATCCAATACTTGACAAAGACATTTGATACAAAAACAGACATCTTACGCAAGCTCTGCTCCTCTTTTTGAGCTAGCTAAAATTACCCCTGAACATCCATATTTTCAGTGAGTATATTTTCTTTGGCATCCACCTTGCATGATATATTGCTCCAGGACGATTAAAATAAACTGCTCTTGATGGTATGCCACCAAGGAAGATAAAATAAACTCTAGCAACTACCTGTATGTATCTCACAGATCTCTCATTTCTTCCATTGACTTTTCTGCCCACAAAATCACGTCAGATTTAGAATTTTGAATTATTAGGGCATATTCATGATCAGAACCAGATTTAAATTTATTTTTATTAATTGTGTCCCATTTTGCTTGAAAACTGTTTAAACAGCATCTCATCTGGACCTCTTTTTGATTTAGTCAGTATTGTAAACGCAGCTTTGGCTACGAATTCCAACAGATGACGTCTGCAGCAAAGTAGAGGAGGTTCTTTTCTAACATTTTTTATATGAGTACACGCGCCATTAATACGACCTGTGTTGGATGCTGTTGTATCAAATACCATGGGGACTACTTTATCAACCAGATTCCAGTCTTCTAATCCATCATCAACTGCCTTTGCTTGTTCTTTTCCAGTGCCATTTGGGATTTTTTTAACTCTGAGGAGTTGGCTACCTCCAGTGCCTGAAACAAGGATGGGAAGGCGATCACCATGTTTAGGAGATATCAAGTATTGCCTTAGCTTGCCATCCCAATGTACACTCAGTGACATGTCACTAGAAAATTCAGCTTTTAATTTTAAAGCGAGGTTTTTGCTTTCTAACTGCTTCTGACGGATGGAAGAACGATTAATAATTAAATTTCCAATATTGGGCCCAAAAGCTTTAGAAGGCTCAACGAGTAATGAAATTGCCTTGCGGCCTGATACTTTTTCCGTATCCAAAGCTGCAGCGAGGGATGGCGTTATAATATTCTTAGTTGTCCTTTTACGTTAAGAAGGTCCAGTGATTGCTTCAGCAATAGCCTTTGAGTCCTTTTAATTGGCCGAGCAGGGGCTACTGTATACTTAAAATCACCACACATTTCTTCACTGCTACTTCCTGTACGGAATGACTTCAATTTCACAGTTTGAAAAGTAGTTGCTGCTGCCCGATCAGATCTATGCTTCCTTTCTTCTTTTAGTTTCTTTCGTTTCGCTGCTCTTTTTCTTTGATATCTAAAGAAACATCAATTGAACCTAAGGTTTTTCTCCTGCCCGGTTCTCTTTGAGCAATAAGAAAATCTCTGTCTTCTGTATTTTGTATAATTAATAAGGCATCTGCAGTAGCAACATCAAACAAATCTTTTAAACTCTTCTCAAAACTATCTTCTTTCTGTACTTGGCGAGGTGATCTACGTTTCCTTCCCTTTTTCAACTGCTAATATTTTGCATATAATTTCTGAACTTTAGCAATAGATTGATCTTTTCTTATGATTGGGATGCGTGCCTTTTCGCAAAACTCTAAAACTTTGTTCACTACTACATCTGCAGGAGCCAATTGTTAGCTTCTTATATTGATGGTAGTGGAGGAAGTTGCTCAGCACTTTCACTTTTGATGGAAGCTTGATCCTGTGAGCTCTTCTCTAGCACTAACAATAAATATATTACTTCTTCTTTTTGGTGCTATGAGGAAACTTTCAAAGTAAAGAACACACTAAAATAATATCTTATATGATGCTAATAAGAGTCATTTCTTAGAGTTCAAGAAGCAAGTAGCTGATTTACTCAGAAGTAGAGGGGAGAATACCACACACCCTACCTTACACAGTACACAGCACACACTAAGATGTGAGAAGAGTACTAACAGTAAAGTGTAATGACTACTCGGCATCATTGCCATCAACCACCACTGAGTACCAGTGTTACTAATGGTAAATATTGATTGGGTAAGGTCTGCACAGACCCTCAAGTTTCTTTTCGGGTTTATTGAGACTGCAAATGAACAGAAATAGGTCAGTATTAAAGTAGCTAGAGCATTCTGAAAAAAAAATGCCAACTTTATAAAAAATGTGTAAAATGTAGAAACTTCAGTGTCAATGTGTAACTTCTAAACATTTCTCAAATTTTCTCTCATTTTGTAATACATTATTTGGTACCCAAAGGAATATTTTAGGCTTGTGGGAGCACAGTTTATCACTAAAATCTTTTAAGGACCACCCTAATATATATATATATATATATATATATATATATATATATATATATATATATATATATATATATATATTGTTACATTGTTTTTTTAAGTAACCTTACTAAGTTAGCGCAAGTACATACAATTCGAACTACGTATTAAAGGTGACAAGACGAAATGGCATTTACTTACAATCTTAAAGTTAATAATGCTTAAGCGAGAGAAGAAAAAAATATCCACAAAAATTTAACATCGATTGTTATTTGCCACTCAGTCAAAGAATTCAAATCATAATTATTTTTTTTTGTCAATCAATTCGCAAGATGAACAATTAATGTAGGATGGCCGGTCCCACAAGCAAGTGCTAAGCAAGGAATATAATTGAGTTAAATACCTAATATGATAAAGTAAAAAAAATAATATATATATGATGAACAACACCAACAAAAATTGAGGAGAGGACGTTACAATTAAATAGTACTGACTGATAAGTTTAATTGATAAGCTTTAATTGATAAGTTAATTTGATCAGTAATCTATGATATCCCTGATACTAATAATCGGGGTGAAACAACAGTACCGTACTAATTTTTCAATAATCTATCTAACTTATTACTTATTAATTAAAAGGAAAAAAACCAATACTTCGCATTGTTGTTATGAAGAACAGAGACACCGGACGTGAGGCCCTCGTCAACAAAGGAATGCGATGATGCGTTAAGTAAGTCGCTTTGTGCTTCCAACGAGGAACGTAATGGATTCACACAAAGTAGAATGAAGATGCCCACTCGGAGATGAAGAAAATAGGCCAGTCATAGTACAATGTTGATTGAAGAACTGAAGGGCTGGTAGAGATGACGGTAGGACTGGCAGAGTCGTCAAATATATAGTAGAAGGATTCTTTGGAGTTGATCCCTTGGGGGTATGATCCGGAAGTTGGATCCTGAAGTTGATATCCTTGGGGTTGTTATCCTTGTGTTTGATATCCTTGGTTTTGATATTCTTGGGTTTGGTATTCTCGGGTTTGAGGTTCTTGGGCGTTGAGATCCGTGGATGTTGAGATCCTTGGTGCTCTGAGATCCTGGCAAGGTCGCCAAAATGTAATGGTAAGCTCCAGTAATAGCCTACTGAGGTCAGGGTTCTACAAAGATCCGAAGTTCCAACTTGCGTTACGATTTAAGGTCACCAAATATAATGGTACTTGCTGGAAGGGAGGGGGTTAACCTTACACCGGGGGTAGACTTAACGTTTCGGGACTCTCGATACTACTCTTAGTGATTGGGTTTAGACTTGCAATAGTAGGCCATTCCTTATAGGCCAAGGTAATAGAACTGTGCGCTAGCCGTGCCTGGGGTAAAGGGGAGTGATTTGATGAATGCTGTCGTTTCCATGTTTAACAAGTAACAGGGAGCACTTGAGATCCTGTTACGGAGTACACTTAGTTATAACACTTGAGGCAAAGAAGGGATTTCATGCCTCTTAAGGGCTACCCGTAAGCGAGTGAGAGAGGTGAAGGCTTTACAAATATATCGACACGTGCACAGAACAATGGCGTAACGCAGCGAGTAAGTGCTATGAGGGAGCCAAGTAATCAAATCATGATCAAGAGCCAGTAGGCGGCCTTATATTTTGAGAGAAGTGGTGCGATCAGCAAGAGGGGGAGGGTAAATGAGGTTTACAATGCAAGGGGGAGTAATTTTAGCTGCGATGTAATGACAGTGAATATCTGTAGTTAGTTATTAGTAGTTATATTACTTATTATTATTAAAGTTAATTATTAATGAATTACACTAACGGGTAGGGTTACTAACAGTTGTTTGCTGCTGTACTTATTACACTAAGTCTGAATTCATTAAATTATAATTTACTCCGGCTATGGATGGCTATGAATGTTACTAACATTATACTTCGAAATCTGAAACAACATTGAAAGAAAAGAGACCATCTCTATCATTGTTAATTGATAGTAAAGGAGAACTTATTATCTGATTATAACTTACGAAAGAGGATTTTATCGAAAAATTTAATAAGTTATCTGCTAATGTAAAATGAGCATCTTCATCACTACTCATGAAGTGCCTGAAACTGCTCGAATTTAAAGCCATAATTCAAGAGGGCGATTACGATATGATATGTATTAGCGAGAGGTGGTTAGATACAGATCTCAGAGACCTTATTGAGGAATTTCATATAGAAGGGTACAAAATCCATCACAAGAACAGCCTAACTAGGAGAGGCGGTGGAGTAATAGCTTAGCTAAAAGAGGGAACAAATGCAATAACGATGGCCGCGTGGACGGTAAATATGAAGAGCGAGGTACTGCTATTTTAGCTCGAATGTGCTAAAAATAATATAATCAACATACCCGTTACCTATCGCCCCCCATCTCAAATAGAATCAGAGAACGTACTACTCTTTGATTGCCTTTTATCTATGGTGAGAAAAGGAAAAACTATAATTTGTGGATATTTCAATTACCCTAACGTTAACTATACAAATTATACTTCGGATAATGTTGGGGAGAGATCGGTCAATTTAATTTCGGATAATTTTCTTGTGCAAAAAGTATGGGAAGCTACGCGTGGTCAAAATATATTTGATTTGATTATCTCAACAGAGGAGGCTTTGGTAGAAAACGTTTGCGTGGGTGAGCATTTGGCGATGAGTGGCCATAATGTAATTAGGTTTGAAATTAATACGAGCGTAGAAGTAAAAAGAGTTCACAACTAATCCCAAGATTTGGGAGTTGTAATTTTGAAACCTTCTGTGACCGGATTGAAAGGATAAACTAGGGGAGATGATTTTGATAATAAGACAGTACAGGGAATGTACTCGGAGCTACAGCAAAATGTGCTCACGGTGGATTCCGTTTTAGTTAAGTACGTACGTAGAAAGAATGGAAAGACAAATAGAATGCCGTAGGTTAGCCCATTAATAATTAACTTAATTCAAGAGCGTAATAAAGACTATGAAAGTTTTATAAAAAACGAAACGACAACAAATCGGGCAAAATACGTAGACTCTCGAAGGCTGATAAAGCTGGGGGCCATTAGAGAAGCTAAGCTGAAATATGAAAGAGCACTTGCTTTAAATTCGAAGCACAAACGAAAAGGGTTTTATAATTACGTTAACAGTAGAAAGCCAATAATGGGTTCAATAGAGCTGATCAGAGGTAAAGATGGTGTTTTGACTGACGTCCCAGAACAATTTGCTAAAATATTAAAGTAGCACTTTTCGAGTGTTTTTACTATTCAAGACGTGACACAATTAGAAACACTAGGTGAGGACATCAATATTAAAAGACAAAATATCCTATCCAACATAATTATAAATAAAGGGGAGATTCTCACATATATTAATAAAATGAAAAAATCGAAGTAACCCGGGCCCGATGGGGTATACTTAACCCATCTTTAAGAACTAAAAACGAATTAACAAGACCGCTCTGCACGATTTTCAATAGATCAATAGAGGGAGGCCTAGTTCCAATATAGTTCAAGCGTTAAATGGTATGCCGATGTTCAAAAAAGGGGATAAAACTGAGCCTACTAATTTCCTTCCCATCAGCCTAACTTCTGTATTTGGAAAACTCTTGGAATCGATAGTTAGAGATAGGTTGGTGAGCCATTGTGAGGCTAATAATTTAATTGCTGACGCCCAGCATGGATTCAGACGGAGGCGCTCGTGCTTAACGAATTTACTAGAATTTTTTCATAACATGATTTGCATCTACGATGAAACTAAGGCAGCGGATATAATTGACCTGACCTTAAAAAGGCCTTTGATACAGTTCCGCACTAAAGGCTATTGATGAAATTTTGAGCAATTGGAGTGAGGAGTAACATAATTAAATGGATTAAAAATGGCTAGCAAATCGTTCACAGCGGGTTGTTTGAAATGGGGCGTGTTCAAAGTAGGCCCCAATCACGAGTAGGGTACCGCAGGGGTCAGTCCTGGGCCCATTATTATGTTTACATTAATATCTTAGATAATGGTCTGTTTAGTAGGATCTCTAAATTGGCAGATGACACAAAGCTACGAAACCGGGCTATTTCGAGACCTGATATAGAGCAAATGCAAAGTTACCTTAATAAAATTGTCGAATGGGTGAATAAATTTCAAATGGGAT
The DNA here is from genome assembly GCA_963969495.1 of Ceratothoa steindachneri. NCBI lineage: Eukaryota > Metazoa > Arthropoda > Malacostraca > Isopoda > Cymothoidae > Ceratothoa > Ceratothoa steindachneri. The sequence continues at coordinate 84,656,814 of OZ018319.1, read as the reverse complement.
TCATCATTAGTAAATGTAAGGTTATGCATTTAGGATGCCATAACTTAAAAATAGAATACCATATGAAAGGCCAAATTCTTGAATCCATTAAATTCGAAAAAGACCTGGGAATTTTAAACTCCTAAGACTTTAAAGTATAGAAACAATGTGCAGAAGCTTCTAAAAAAGCAAACCGAATGCTAGGATATTTTGCTCGGAATTTTACTTTAAAATCGAAAGATATAATCCTGCCACTATACAAATCGCTCGTGTGCCCACACCTCCCTTGAATATGCGGTTCAATTTTGGTGTCCCTTCTTAAAGAAGGATATCGCTCAGTTAGAAAGAGAGTAACGTCGGGCTAATAAACTAGTTCGTGGAATCAGAAACAAACCATAGGAAGATAGACTCCACTCATTAAACCTACTATCACTCAAAAGTAGACGATTACGTGGAAAATTGACGAGGTATTCAAAATCTTAACAGAATTTACTAATATTGATTACAGAATATTGTTCGAGATGGATGAAATGGCGAACACAAGCCAAAATGGTTTAAATTAGTGAACAAGCGATTTAACTCTACATACTACAGCTCAAAGTTACTTCACGTTTAAAATCACGCAAACGTGGAATAGCTACCCAACCATGTAGTAGAAGGCATGTTAGTTAATATGTTCATAAACCAACTTGATGAATACTTCAATAGTGTAAATGTAACGTAGTAAGAGCATAGAAGAAAAAGTCATACGAAATACGGAGTTTGGAATAAATTAAAATGAATGGAGTGAATGGGACTTCCCATTTTCTTTTTCTGTCTGTCCTATAAGTATATTATTTTCATCACGCTGGAGAAGAGAGAACTCTCCTATCAACACCCCCCTCCCTCCCTGGTTTGAAGCAGCGTCTTTATGTATTTGAGAAATAGCTGACCCTGCATGTCAAGGGGACTCATGTAGATAAGTTTGTACCGTAGAATTGAAATAATTAAAAGACGCATGATGTGAAGAAAGGTCAAATGATACACATGTAGATAAGTGTGTACAGTGGAATAGAAATATTAAAAAGATATCATGTGAAAAATATATATATAAAGGGTACACATGTAGATTAGTGTGTACCGTAGAGTTGAAATAATTAAAAAACAACAAAAAAAGAAAGAAAAGAAAGCATGATACACTAACGTTAGAAAGTCTTAGTTAACATCTTCTGTAAGCTGACTGGCCTTGTGCGGATCTCAGGGTCTTTGCTGGTCCTTGTTTCTGTAGCTGTAAAGAGCACTAGGTTCAGCGATGGTGGGCTCAACCGTTGTCCTTGGCGCTAACAAACTTCCTTCTAAAGCACGCTCACTCCAAATTTTGAGAGGTAAACTTAATCGAATAGACGACCAATATCTTCCTTCCCAAGGATTGAGTAGGGGAAGAAATGAACTGATTAGCGTTTTTACTATCTTACGAATGGGAGTTTAAAGAGAGACATTTAAGGTTTTCATATATTTTGTCAACGAAATTACAATAGGTTTCCAAGTCCCTGAAGCATTAATATGAAGGGTGATAATCGGGTAAAGGAAGATACTATAGAATGTCTTGAAATAACTAACTTGCCAATAAATTCTCGAGCTTATAATATATTAATTCAACTCGAACTATGTAGATGTGCTGAAGTGGTGTTTATTTAATCAATGATTAAATAATACAGGGAAGCAGTCGTTAGCATTCATGCCGTAATCCAATTTTAATTTAGGCTGAAAGGCTACGAGATCGAATTCGATAAGCTGAGACAACAACATAATGCTGGTAATATATTTAATTGCTGTCAATAAACACTAAAATACTTTGACTGATGTTCACTAAGTAATATATATTGTTATATCGTATAAATTCCAATAATTTAATATATTTTTTAATATTTCAATATCGCCAATCTTAGGTATTATGACTGTTATTCTTCTGAACTTCACCTTTGGTCTGATATCCCGTCCTATGTCTGCAATACTGCATCGCATTTTTCATCAGACACTATTTGTTCGGATGAGATTATCAGCATGATTATCAGATAAGCTGATACATGACTGGTTTCAAGAAGATATCATGGAAAACTCCCTCATTAAAATGTACATAATTCAGGGCTTTTATAGTCCATTATTGAGATATTACCTCACTGATGAAGCTGCTAACGAGTCCAAATATGTAATTTGAAGTTATCTCTCCAAACCTTGTTAAATGCTTGTTCTGATCTTACGTCACTGTACCGACTCACATCCCTCTTCGTTAGTTTTCGTCCGTTTTCTAAATTGTATTCAGATAGCTTCTTCTATACCTCTCCCTTTTTAAAACTAGAATTGTTGCTCTCTGTATTTGTTTTCTTCCTCCATTTGTTATACCAGGTGTCCGCTTTATTCCTATTTAGATGAAGGTGTACCTGAGTTTGTGATTAAGAGCATCTTATCAAACTTAAACTGGTTGGAAAAGTAGTCATTGTTTTATATGTAGGGGGTAAATATATTAGGGATGCCCTTATTACATTCCTAGGGATGTTGATATAATTGTTTCTAGTCAGCCCAGGTGGATCCAGTGGGTTTTTTCAATGAGTTCACTTTTCGTTATGATCGCACCGTATTCCGTCTCTGTTTTCATTGCTGGACTAACAGTCCGGTAGGGCACTGTTAACAATTTATATTACTGGGATTTCCTTCCCAACATCATACTGAGCGTTTTTTTCTTATTTAGATGTCCTACAATGTTACAGAAAGACTTCCTCAATTTAATTTTCTTCCTGTGTCTCTTCGTTTCATTTCTTAATTGCCGTATTTTGGGGTGAGAGCTTCGTTTTCACTTTCTGAATTTTTGCTGAAAATGAATTCGGGTGTCTATCTATGTTTAGTTTGTGTATGAGATCGTCCAAAAGATTTTTGATTCATCGTCCCGAAGTTTTTTCTGTTCCATTTGTGGCCTGCACTTTAATCGATTTATTTTCATTATGGGTTATAATAAAAAAATATTTTTTGTTTGATATATTCAGAACTCGGCAGCTTCTGAGTGCTGTTTTATATTTTCGCCAGGGACAGATGCAAAATTCCAAAGAAACTTTTCGTTAATCAGGAATATGTTGGGTTTTTAGCTTCCTCTTTTGTATTGAAATACGAGAAATCACAGCCCTGACCTTTGATAATTTCCTCTCTCAATTTAAAGTTTTTTTTCAGACTTTATTTCGGAAGTATAACTTAGGTGTGATCTCTCGCCTGTATTAAGGTCGCTTGAAGAGTTTTCCGGCTTGTTTCTTCCGAATATTTGTAAAAACTTTGACATAGAAAGGTGTTCCTTCCGAGAGGACTTGAGTGCTCTCATAATCAGAAGTGATTCTGGTAGTTTCGTTAATACAATTGCCACAAAGCTTTATGCTAGTTTATAAGCTAACGTTGTCTAATGTAATTCTCATTAATTTTTGTAATTCTGTCAAATATTACTTTGGTCGGATTTTTTCTTCTGTAGGTCATCTAGCCAAACATTGATAATTCGTGTTTGTAGGTTGTTAAGTTGTACCTAAAAAAAGTGATAAGGCCAAGATTAATTGTTTACAGTGAATTTCTGGCATTTTACTACTTTTTATCTAGTCATTTAAACTATATTCTGATAGTTTTAGTGCATTGGCCCCTTGTTGAATCGACAGTGTAGGTTTTCATTTTACCTAAATATATCTTTTTTTTTATTTTTCCACTTTAGTATGTGACATCTCGGAATTAGAATATTGAGTTCAAGGGAGGGGGGGGGGGGTTCTATTTAGGATGTACTTAGTTTTTAACAGCAATTACCTTTTTAGTTGTTTCCAAGATATTAATTTTAGCAGGTTCTCTTCTCAATGATTTGATATGTTTAAAGAAAAATATATTGAATTCAAGTTCTTCCGTATTATCTTTTGGTTTTGGTTTTCTTTACTTTGTTTGCCTTCTTTGGGTTAGGTTTCATTGCCGTAATTCTTGAGGCTCTACTTCGTTATCTTCAACAAGTTAAACCTTAAATATCCCTTGCGAAGGAAGGTTGGTAGGGGAGGGTACGACATTTTCCTTGTCATTCTACTTTTACTTCGAACTTGATTCAATCATCCATAAATATGAATGCCTGATTTTATGATATTCAGGATGTGAGCATATTGCACAATTGTCATAATTTCTAGTGAGTCATTTCTGATTACTATAGGCGGTGGCCTATTTTGTGTTTGCTCTTCTGCCTCAGCCATTATTCCCGTATATGTTTGCTTATCTTTTAAAAAATTCACTATAAAAATTTCTTTATTCTTTGAAATTATCTCTATTTTGCTGTACTCTAAATTGAAGAAGACTGATGCTGTCCTTGCCACTTTAGGCATTACTTGGTGTCAGTTTTACCGTCCTTGAATCTGTGCTTTGAACTACGAGGTACATTCTGAGCATCATTTAGGGTGGCCTTGCAATTTCTGGATGATTGTTTTTTACAGTGTATCAGTATTTGTAATAGGGAATAATAGCTATCTACCCTTACTGTTCTATTTGTTCCAGCGGCATCCGAATATGGAAGGAAATCAATCCTCTCTGGGGTGCGTTTTTGCATGTTTGATTTCGCGAAACACTAGTTTGATTAACCATGCCTTGGCCTCATCTTTACGCACTTCTTTGATTTTAACTCATGGATGTTTCTACCAGTTCTGTTTTTATTTTCCATCTATCACTTTGAGTGATTAATGGGTCTAATCTATATCTGGTACTATTAGTTTCACAGGTATTACCCATTTTATACTGATTTTTTCTAATTTCGTATGGGCTTGTCGTTAATTAGGCTCTCTCATTTCAGATCGCTGGAACAAAAAGCTGCGTAGCCTGAATAGTTGTCGAAGCCCTTTATACCTGCCGCTCTAAGTTCACCATTAATAGTTCTGATGAATTTTATGTAATCCGGATTTCTTCCTCGTTTAATGTTCCAAGTACTAATCTACTTCTTCCCTTTTTTTGCATTTGTCCTCTTGTGAATGAATCGTCTCTGATATAAGGTTTTTAAGGGGTTTAATGTGTTGTAAAAAGTGAATGTTGTCCCATTTAACTTTGCGCAGGAAAGTTTGTTTCAGGGAATCTTTGTGAAGCATGAGATAAATGAATGAGCACTTGGGGTTCTCTCTCGAAGGATAAATCATGACTGACAACGCCAAACTTGCATCCTCCATGCACAAAGGTGGTTATGTGTTCCTCTGCGTTCTTGGTTGGACCCGAAACTTGAGAAAACTACGTTATCTCGGTACGAGTTGAACCGCGCCACTTGACTGAGAGGCTTTGACATTTTTATTAGGTGTAGGATATTCGTCCAACCTTGATCCTTTAGTGGCGTTACAAATTAATGTCTCTCTTGGGATGAGACTATGAACACATCATGCAGCCATCAGAGAGAGAGAAAGGGAGAGGATGATGGATATAGCCTGCGATGAATAAGACAACGGCCCGTGCAAAATATCTTTTTAATGGATACCCCAGTGTGGCTATCAAACTGTGAGTTTTCAAAGAGATGAGTAAGTTGAAAAATTGGAATAAAAGGTAAATATAATAGCAGAAAGGCGCAATGTCGGTCAATTTTTATGGCGTTGGTTTCAGTTTTCTCAGATACTTGGTTCTTTTACGAGTAAACCTCAGCTATCAAGCAATGAAGTGATGATTCAATGATGCTAAATTTCTTATTTGTTTTAGCGATGAAGGGGTGAAATATCGAGTGGCATTGGGTAACCTTTCAGCTACCAGTGACAAGAAGAGCATAAAACTCAGGGATTACAAGATACAAGTGAAAACAAAGACGAGAAAATTTAGTCCGGTTTGCGGACCACCTCTAACGTCAGTAATACTGGAGTGTTTACATATTGCTGTTCATTAAGATTTTTATTTATTTATTTTTTTTTTAATAGTTTATCATGTTTCCTATTTGATTGTCTGTTAAGGTTTGCGATTGAGTAGTCGCAAAGAAATCTACAGTCGGCCAACTATAAAAAATACTGTTTTTTTTGCTCGAGTACTCACCGATATCTGCCAGTTTATTGGTTAATTAGAAATTTTATAGCATTTTATTTCCTATTTCTCCTTTATTTTGTCTCAAAAATAAATGTAATGTGCTTGCGTTACCTTGTGTAGAAGAATAAGGTCGAAGAGCGACAAAGTGCCCTTCTGTAGCCACATCGTTTCCAGATCCCTGCATGGAGCTTAGAAAGCGCTGTGATCTACGGCGAGGAGGCGACCCGCGCCATTTTATTGCACCCCAGCTGTATTTACTTAGAGACACATTTTCTACCTCTCACGCGGCCTTCCAGCCAGTCTTCCTGACTTCATACATAGATCTAAGTTCTTCGAACATTCTACACCAACTTTATCTCGGTTCCCCCGAAGGAGTCGCTGCCTTTACTCCAAGATCACACGAGTTGTGGAGGCTCTAACTAAGTCAATATAGCAACCCCGAAGAACGTCAATATAATCCTCCGACTCGTTTTAGTGTGTAGCACTTTAAGACTTTCCACCTAATACTGCGTACGAGCAAAGGAAACGCTCGACTTTCGTGATTGGAGGCAACGCTGATTTCGATTCGACACCGAAGGCTAAATCTACATTCGTGAACTCTGCCATAGTCAATCGGCGGGTATCTGACGACGATTTCCATCCCTGAAGGCCAAACTACGTGTGCTCCCTCATTCACCCCATGAGGTAACCCAACTTCTCCATTGCAGGCATTGTATCCGACTGGCCTTTCCTTTCAAGGAACACGTAAGCATTGCAACCGTTGATGCCTACAAATTATTCTATAATCTAATCAACCCAGTTTATAGAGCTTCGGTTTAAAATACCCTTTTAATCACCATTCCGAAGTCGATCACTAATCCTATAATTATCGTTCCTGTGTCTCGTGCCGACATTTAATTTCGCCTGCGCGATCATCCCATTTAAACCTTATATCTGTGCATATTTAAATTTTATTTCTTTTCTTGTTATTATAGGTATATTTTCGTTCTTGTATTTCATTTGCATCCTTAGACTTGTACCAGCTACTTGTTAATCTTTGGCCAACATGCACTCTCATTTAGTTGTTGTAAAGGACCCCGAAAACTTAAAAGTAAACCATCCCCACTTAATTATTAACTATTTGCCATCACGAACCAGCTAGGTCGAACCTTAAGCCAACTTCGAACCAAACGCTGCAAAAGGGCCTATATATATATATATATATATATATATATATATATATATATATATATATATATATATAGAGAGAGAGAGAGAGAGAGAGAGAGAGAGAGAGAGAGAGAGAGAGAGAGAGAGAGAGAGAGAGAGAGAGAGAGAGAAAGAGAGAGAGAGAGACAGACAGACAGAGAGATCCATGTGATTACACTAATCATTTATTGGCCGGAAGTTTTGGACCTTCACTAGGACCATCTTAAGCGACTGTGTCGACTAATGAGAAGGGGAATGAATATTAACGATGACAGTTAAAAGAATGTTTTAAAAAATGGCTAAAAATAGGATACTGACAAGTTAAAATAATAAAATTGACAATTAGTGAGATTAAAGTAAAAAGACAAATAAAATATATAGAATTAGTTAATGCTATCGAGTGTCATTTAAAAAAAAATAATGATAGAAATAAGTGAATTATAGCATAAACTGACTTGAATATCAAATATTAAAGGTAACTGGAGTAAACACTAAAATAAGCTATTATATTAAATTGTAAAAAACAACAAAAACCCGAAAACAAATAAGAATGAATTAAACAGAGTTACTAACCTTTATCGTGGGAGTTGAGAAATCAACTAACTAAAGATATAAAAACTACTAACGGGATTTGTTCGGTTAGTCGGTTAGCTAGGTAATCTATTCAAGTGTTGGTTGGTTATATAGTGAATAAATTAATTGAGGAGGAGTAATTATTTAGGTTTCGATTTATTTTATTGATGTACAGTGACTCTAAGATTTTCAAATCGCGAGATGTTAAGGCTGAAGATAATATGGTAAATGAATCAGAATTAAGAGGATGATGGTGATACTCAGTGTATTGCCTGATGGAAGAGGCTTCAGGTTTAGAGATGGGAATACCAGTCCTATGAGGCAAACCTGAGTGCTTTGCCATCCTGCATTTGAGTTGTAAGCCAGTTTGGCCTACATAACTGTGGTAGGTCGTACATGTATAATTGTAAATTATACAGGATCGCAAGCCCAAAGGGATTGGCTCCTTATGGAGAAAAAAGAAATTTAACGATACGGAGTTTGAATTTATACAAATGAATTGGCATTGACGGAAATGGTTATTGAGGGTAGAGAGAAGGAGTTTGTTAAGCTCTGATGTTAAATGCTAGAGATAGGGTAGTTTAATAAAAACCTTCTGTTTAGAAACGGTAATAAGAAAGGGTCGAGGATAATATATTTTTGAGAGAAATTTGGATACTAACTGGTTGAAGATGAAATCGGGGTAATAATTAAATTTGAAGCAATCCCTTTAAGAAATCAGTTATTCATGAAAGGATATCCAGTTAGAGAATATATGATAGCCTCTAAAAATTCGGCTTTTAATACTGGAAAATTTAAACAGACTGGGAGAGGTACTAAAAACTTGTGTACCCAATCTAGTGGTGGTAGCTTTTCTATAAATGGATGTATTATTAGACGAACCTGTTCGGACAACGTCGACATCCAAGAACGAGATTTTGTGGCCTTTACTGTTGCCATAGAAAACCTTATGTTAGGATGTTGTTGGTTAATATAATTGAGAAATAAGGGTGCATGATCGCTGTGCTTAAAAATTAGAAAACAGTCATCTATAAAGTGTCCATATACATATAAGGCAAGTTAAATGGCAATGTCATTAAATATTGACAGTTCACTGAAAAAATGATTAAAATTATCAATTAAGTTTGAACCAAGGGATAATTAATTAAGTAATGATTATACAATTATGTGAGTTTTAGAGCAAAGAGGATCCATGAGATTCGACGCGGTTAATATGGGATGAGTGTGTCGAAGCGTGGGTTAAATCCCCTTTACCTTGATGTGCGGTGAGGAGGACCAGGTAGGTAAGTTCGACTTTGAACTAGTGGGCGTACCACGAGACACTCGATTCAAGTTCTTATCAGTAAGAGGCAAACGGAGTGTGCCTCAAGGATGGCTTTTCCGATTCTTAAAATCTGAAGACGTCGTGAAAAGGGTTAAAGCGCGCCTAATTATTTCCATGAAAAACACTGAGTGAGAACTAGCTCTTCCTTGGCTCTTCGACAATCACTCAATTCTTCTCCGAACGATAATGTAGTCGATTCCCTTTCAACTAATGAAGACGTTGTGGCTAACCTACTGGACGCCGGCTTCAGCCACAATGTTCATGTGAACTTCGAATTCTCGAATATATACTCAGAAATTATCTAGAGGACAAAAGAGATCATCGCCAACAAACTTCCTTAATTGCCTTGGGTCGCGATAAGGGCCCATATTGAAAAGTCGCGTTGCCCAATTAATGGTCTTTGCATGTTTTTTTTTTGACAGTATATAAGGCCAACTAATTCAGAGCAGTTAACTACGAACTTGGGAAGTCAGGGGAGGGGGTTTATTCTCTCTGTCCTTATTCTTCCACACTCCTCCCTTTTCAGGAAGGCATTTTTTTCAACAAGTCGACTGCGTAAAAAACTCTCTCGAACTAATTTTTCTTGAAAGGGGAGCGGCTATAAAAATTTAATTATTGCAACAAGATACAAACAAAATTCGAACATGAGCGAGGTTAGCAAATACTATTAATTACTTCAGATTATACGCAAAGATACTATAAGAAAACAAACCCAAATTAGAATTAAGCCATACAACACATTGAGTATCTAAAAAAGAGAAAAAAAACAATGAACCATTATTATGACGCACTACAACAGAGAATAATTAGACAACGCTTCAAACAATTAACCTATTTACAAGGTGGCATATTTACAAGGTGGTACGATAATGGTATCTTTAATTTATGTCAATAGGGGCTTCTAGAGGATTTCTACTTAAACTATCCGTTAAACAATTTTGAGTACCCTTGATATACACAAGACGGAATTGATATTCCATGAGCAAGAGGCTCCAAAGCATTAGGCGTCCATTTTCACTCTTGAAATTACGAAGGTAGGACAATGGCTTATGGTCACTCTCAATTACGGTTGACATAAATTAAAGATACCATTAGCGTACCACCTTGTAAATATGTTTGCAGATTTGTTTAATATATAGGTTAATTGTTTGAAGTGTTGTCTAATTATTCTCTGTTGTAGTGCGTCTTAATAATGGTTCATTGTTTTTTTTCTCTTATTTAGATACTCAATTTGTTGTATGGCTTAATTCTAATTTGGATTTGTTTTCTTATTGTATCTTTGCGTCTAATCTGAAGTAATTAATAGTATTTGCTAACCCCGCTCATGTCCGAATTTTGTCTCTAAAATGTTGAATTGACCATACTATAGCTAACTCCTCGAGTTCAATGATGGCGTAAGCCTTCTCGCGGACAGACAGCTTTCTTTCTCGCATACGTAACGCGATATGCCCTTTCATCCTGTTCATACTACATGAGGGCACCTCATATAATATCACTAGAAGCATCAGTACAAATTCCAAACTTTTTGTTCGGATTCGAGGGTCTAAATATATGTGCAGCGATCAGTTTCTCCTTCAGCTTCTTAAAGCTAGACACCATGCGGGGAGTCCAACTGACAGGATCGGGTCCCGTTTTGTTAAACATCATTAAAGCGTGAAGCTATAGTGGCGAAATTGGTAACGAAGCGCCTGTAAAATGAAGCAGAACCCAGAAATAACCGCAGCTGCTTCTTCGTCCGGGTAAGCGGCATTTCAGCTATGGCTATAACTTTGTCTTCTTGGCGGACAATCTGGTTCTTTTCAATCTTAAAACCAAGATATTTAATCGTATCATATGCGAAATGACACTTCTACTGGCCTATCGTGAGACCGTGTGCGCGCAAACGGATAAACAACGCGCGAAGGGACTGTACGTTCTGGTCCCATGAACGGGTAGCAACGTACACGTTGTCAAAATAAAAGGTTACACTGACTAGGCCGTTTACAATTCGACGCATCATTCGATTGTAGTTACCAGACAGTTACTAAACCAAAGAGAAGTCGGGTATATTGCATTAAGCCTTTCTCTGTAGCAAAAGCTGTAAAGTGCTTAGAAGATTCGGATAGCGGAATCTAATGGTAGGCCTTACAAAGATCAATTACGGAGATGAATTTTGCATCTTCAAAAAGATGTAAGTTTTGATCACGCAAAGGTATGGGCTCGGCGTCGAACTGGGTGACTGAATTTAATTTAAGAAAATCGACACACATCCTAAATGATTAATCGGCCTTTCTGAGTATTACAATCGGGCACGAAAGTCAGATGATAAGGGCTCGATGATCTCTATACCTAAGCAAATTTTCTACTTCAGGTTAAACACGGGGCGTAAATGAACGGGAATAGGGTAAGGCTTAGTTCTTACTGGTTCTTGCGTTTTTAAAACAATCTCATGTATGAATTGGGTTATACAACCTGGTTTTCCGGAGACTAAGTCCGATAATTAACTTAGTAGGCTCACCAATTGTGCCTTCTTGATGGGTCGGAGACGTGAATTAAAATCGAGCTCTAGGTCTGAGTCCGATTTGGGGGAAGGGAGAGACGGCAAAGTGTATTCCTCGTCTACTTCCACGCAGACCGTTTGAACGAGGCAAAGCGCTTCGACCAGGTTAGTTGCCTCTAAGACGAGTTCTTCTTCTAAAGCGACCACATTATTAACGCAGGCGCATCGGGGGTACCGTTTTAACAGATTGACGTAGTACACTTTATTACCTGAGGAGGTCTGAATTAAATAGTTGACTGGGCCTCGGAGTCCTAATACTGAAAATGGGTCTTTCTACTGAGATAGGAGATTATTTTAGTCAAGGGGGCCAATAAAGTAGTATTTCGTAGTCTGCTTCGAATTTGCGTGCTTTGAATTTGATGTCAAAATACGTTCTTTATTTTTATAAATTGACCAGAAAATATTTGAAGCGAGATCTGCACTGATTTCTAGACGCACGATTTCGGGCTCCTTTTTTCTGGCTTTCTTCCACATGGGTTGAAAAGAAAAGCAATTCTTTTGATATTCAGCAAACTGATCATTGGAGGAAGTCCGGGGATGGCGAGGACGTTAATGTTACCGGGGTAACGGTTTCTTTCGTACCTAGGTCCCTGGTGATCACTAGTTGCGCGATGGGTTTTAGGGAGAGCTGCACGCTCTGTCCGATAAGAACAGAGCAAAAGTTTATCGGGGCAGCGACTACATCGGCCCATGCTGTCAAATACTGATACTGTATGTAGCACTTTACCACAAGGAACTTAGTTGCACCACCTAAAATGTCATGAAGGATCGTAAATCTCTTATGCTGGGGAATCAATGTGGGAAACAGCTAGTCTGAGACTAATATGCATGTGCAAAACGTGTTTCTTACAAGGGTTGACACTCGGCACCCATATATTCTGCCCCTTCTCAAACTTGAGCCCACCCGGGAGCTCATATTGAACAATAAATTTACCTGTTGCTTCGAGTTAGAGGGAGTAGATGGCGACTGCGATGGAGAGGCAGAAGAGTTAAGGGGAAGAAAAGCGGATATCTGAAGGACCCTTTAATTAGGGTTGAATCTTGGCTGCGGGTTCTGGGCACATTTATAACTAAGGTGACCAGAGGTGCCCACACGTAAAGCATACGATGGGTTTACGCGGGTGGTGAGACGGCGCAGAATGTAATGTTTGAGGCTTTACATCTTTTTGTTCCCGTTGAAGATGAGGCTTGGGCTCTTGGGGATCCTGAATCTTCAAAAATCTACCATTTTTCTTAGCATGGAACTTATTAGGCCCAAACTTATGTTTGGACGACAGGGGGTTACTCTTCTTGATCTCCTTGAGATATAGACCGTAGATGGGCTGGAAGCGTAAAGGTCGGCCTCCTCTACACACTCTTTAAACGAAGAAGCTCTTCTATCTGTTATGAAGGTCATCAATTCTTGGAGAGGGTAGCCATGAGTTGATCCCTTAAAATAAAATCGACTAATGACTCATAGTCGTTAGTCACATGTGAGGAGTCCAGCCAAAACTGTACTTGAGGGGAAGGGTGAACCCAAATTGCTTAGAGGTTTGTTCCGGCTGTATCTTAGCCGAGCGAAATTTAACCCGATAAAACTCCGGATTTATATTAATAGCATAGAGGAGCTCTGCTTTTAGGGTTGAATAATCCAGAGTTGCTTTCGAGGGAGGAGAAATGAAGATTTCACGTAGACGAATGTTCAAGAGTGGGAGTAGACGGGCAACTCCATCTGATGATAAATTCCAATAGTTGACTTTGAATTTTTTTTCCAAATGACAGGTATCAGAACAAATATCTTATCTGTCTTTACACGCGGTAAGTTTTAACGAGTGTGGTTGTGGCTGATGGTGACATGATTCCACAGAAGTCATTTCGACATGATGATAATAATAATAATATAATAATAAGTTTTTATAATGCGCCCTTCAGGGCTGCTAGGTTTTGTAGCGAGTGTAGAGAAAGTTTAGAGGAGAGAGAAGGCAATTCTGAAGAGATTAGTCTTCAGGAGACGTTTAAAAGTAGCAAGGGGAAGAGAGGATCAGCCTTCTGCAGAAAGAGCATTCCGGAGTATAGGATGAAAAACTGAGAAGGAACGGTCACCCATTGAGAACAGGACAGAACGAGGAGTGTTCAGGATGGAAGCAAGGTTAGACCAGAGTGCCCGAGGAGTTTAACGACGGGAGAGAGCAGACGAGAGATAAGGTGAAGCCTCAATGTTTAGGGCCTAGTAGGTTATAAAGAGAAATTTTATAGTACGTATGGAAGTAAATAGGTATCCAGTGTAGCTCTTGTAGCAGAGACATCGAAGGAGAGAACCCGGGGCAGCGAAGGATCAGCCGGGCCTCATAGTTTTGAATTAGTTTTAGGTGGCGAAGTAAAGAAAAAGGGAGATTCACTAGAAGAGAATTGCAGCGGCCTAAGCGTGAGGTGACGAAGGCAAGAATAGCCTTTTCAAGGCTTCGTCGATCAAAATTGGATCGAACAGGGGAAAGTTGTGGAGGAAACCGAGGGAAGACTTACAGATACGATGGATGCGCAGTTTAAAAGAGAGTTGCTCGTCGAAAATAACACCAAGATTACTGACGGAATCAGAGAAGGCGACATTGGTTTCCCTAAGATTAAAAGAGGGGAACCAAGCAAGTGCGGTGCCCGAGACACCAAGATAAGTGTGAAGAAGATCAAAGATGACAGTGTGGTCGATAGTGTCGAAAGCAGAGGAGAGGTCTAGGAGGACTAGAATGGACGTACAACCCATATCGACAGCTCTACGCAAACCGTATGAAACATTACGAAGAGTGGTTTCAGCAGAGTGCTTCTCTTTGAAACCCGATTTGTAGATTTCATTGATATTGCAATTAGAAATATGGTCATTAAGGCAAGAGAAAACCAACTTTTCGAGGATCTCAGAGAGGAATAGAAGCTGTGAGATAGGTCGATAGCTACATGCTTCAGAGGGGTTGAGGTGTGTTTTTTAAGGATAGGTCGAATTGAGGCATGCTTGAAAGAAGAGGAAACCACACCTGTGGTAAGAGAAGTGTTAAAGAGAGCAAGAATCAGTGGGAAGACAGCAGGAAGAATTTGGTGGAAGAGTTTTGGTGGAAAGACGTCCTTAGGGGATCCAGATTTGTTAGAGCGTGAGATCAGGGTAGTTACTTCCTTAGATGACGCGCGAATGAAGAAGTTAAGCCGCAATGGAGTATGGTCGAGGAGAACAGCATGGGCTTATTCAGGCGACTGTAGTAGTACAGCGCGAAGGTTAATAACTTTATTAGGCAAAAATTTAGAAAGATTCGAGGGGTTGATAGGAAGAGAGGTGGGGAAAATGGGGCTAGGCGAGGAAAGACGACAGAGGAGATGAAAGATAGTCCGGGGGTCATTCTTGCTCTCAGACAAAGGTTTGGCGGAATGAGCCTCACGAGCTGATTTTAATTTGGAAGAATAAGTCGAAGTAGCAAGGGGATAAGCAATTAAGAGGGAGGGAGGTCGTGTCCTGCCCACAGGAGCGTGTTTTACGAATAGCATGTTAATTGGCACGTAGGGACGTCCTTGAACGAAGGAGTTCCTTGATGAACCAAGGGGCGCGGTTATGGTGGTTTGAAGAAGGAGTGATAAGTGGGGCGTGCACGTCAAGGCAGGCGAGTAATGATTGGTGCAGTCTGGTTAAGATTTGATCAGGTGAAGCAGTAGTATCAATAGGGTGTAAAGAAGAAACAATATCGTTAAAGAGTGAAGTAATGTCAATTGATGATAGTCGCCGGAAAGGAGTAGGATCTGGGGACGAGCGAGTAGGTAGGTTGTAGGGAATATAGAATTTAAAATTGACCAAGAGGTGGTCGGAAATCGTATTATAAATGCTAGTTTTTGTTAGATTAGATATATGGAGGTTTAAGATTACTAAGTCAAGCACATTACCATGTATATGTGTTAGGGATGACACATGTTGTGTAATAAAGAAGATGTCGATGATGTCAATGCGCGAAAAGTCTCTCTCGTGCTGTCGAATTTTTTCTCTTTCTCTCTCTCTCTTTCTTTTGCTTCTCTCTATGCTTTGCTTTCGGCCCATTCGTTTCGTTCTTCCTCTTAGACGCAAGCGATTAAACCCTTTGCTGATAGTCCTAGGATCTATCCCTGCTTATGAAAACGATCGAACTAAGACATCCTGAATAGGCTGCGTTCTTATTTCAGCACACGAGAAAGCTTACCAGAACAAGATAGGCTCTTGCTAACAAATCTAACCTACCTGTAATTAACAAGTAAGCCCCCCAAAACTTAATAAATGTTCTAATTAATTATGCACATCAAATAAAGAAAATAACTAACGAAGGAATCTGACTCAAGACTAAGACTTCTGTAAATTTTACGAGAGTAAAAACCAAATTTGGTGGCTATTCTTGCCGTTTAATTAGTGGTATATTGACTCACGTAAATACGCTCAACTAAAAAAATATATAATTGCCTATAACCCCCCGAAATTGTCGTATTATCTTTGCTTGAATATTCTTGACAGTTATAAGTGCATAGAGTGGAAATAATGATCTTAAAGGAAAAAAAAGCAAAAGACCAGGTAGGGTGAAATCTTTTACAAACCTAAATACCTGACACCAGTATATGTCGTGGTATGACCAGGTGTACGCAGTTCTACCCATACTGGCCTACTGGCCGACCGAAATTAAGGCTCAACCTGGGGATGGTTCGAAGAGGGCTTTAAATACACAGTTGCTAGGCCAAGGAATATTCAAACACGGCTACAAAGATATACTTTAATAGGACTAAAGATTAAATATTCATATAAGGCAAGTTAAATGGCAATACAATTAAATATTGACGGTTTACTGCTAAGATGATTAACACTATCAATTATGTTCGAACCGACGGATAATTAATTAAGTAATTATTTTGTAATTATGCAAATTCTAGAGCAAAGGGGATCCATGAGGTTCGACGCGGTAAAGGTGGAAGGAGCGTGACGCAGCGGTAGTAAAATCCCTTTTACCTTGATGTGCAGCGAGTAGGACCAGGTAGGTAAGTTCGATCTTGAACTTATGAGCGTCTCACGAGACACTCAATTCAACCTCGAAAAACTGAAGTTGAAGAGCTCTTATCTTTAAGAGGCAAACGGAAGGTGCTTCGGGAATTGC
Source organism: Ceratothoa steindachneri (assembly GCA_963969495.1). Lineage (NCBI taxonomy): Eukaryota > Metazoa > Arthropoda > Malacostraca > Isopoda > Cymothoidae > Ceratothoa > Ceratothoa steindachneri. The sequence goes on along the minus strand of OZ018319.1, from coordinate 84,640,070 downwards.
TTTTCGAATCCTTAAAATCCGAAGATGTGGTGAGAAGAGTTGAAGCGCGCCTAAAAATCTCCGCGAACACTGTGTGACGATTAGCTCTTTCTTTGCTCTTCGACAATCACTCAATTCTTCTCTGGACGAGAATGTAGTTGATTCCCTCTCAACTAACGAAGACGATACGGCTAATGTACTGGACGGCGGCTTCATACACAATCTGCATATGAACTTCGAAGTCTCTAATATATACTCCAAAATTATATAGATGAAGCAAGAAATTCATCGCCAACAGACTTCTTTAATTGCCTTTGGTCGCAATAAGGGCATATAGCGCGAAGTCGCGAAGCCCATTTAATGGTCTTTCCATTTTTATAATTTCCGCAGTATATAAGGAGGATAAATTCAGAGCGGTCGCCACCGCGAACTGGGAAAGTGAGGTGCGGGGAAAATTCATTCTCTCTCTACTTATTCTTCCACAGGAGTCTATTTTTTGGGGGGGGGAGGTATCGGTTGGGCTTATTTAGCTGCTGCTTCTGCCTGAGAAATGGTTTTCGTTTGTTATTCTTTTTTTTAATCTGTCCTTAAAATAGGGCTGTTCATGGTCAGGCCTCTAAGATCCCCTGCGCAGTTGATGCAGTTTAAGATTTGGTTTTGCCAATTTTTCGTTCGTGCCCAATGGTAAAGAGTTTAACCACACTAATTCACAAGCCAAGCACTTCTTGGTGTGTTTCCTTTCGAATGATTAGTACTTATAACAAATATCCATGGGATCTATTCTTTTTATTTTATTTGATCTCGTGCTAATCTCCAGTAAAATCCACAAACTAAGTGCGTTTTGGCATTCTGAACCATTTACCTATATTTTTCCCCAATTTCTCCACCTTGGTAATATCTGCATAAGACTGTTTGTCTTTTCAATTTTTATTGGAGAAATTGGGAGAAAAAGAATACAGAAAAAATCGAAATAATATACCCATAACTAATATCATGTAACGTTTATAGAAGTATAAGGAAAATATAAATAAGAAATGAATAAACTCAATTAGATGTGAAAACAAAGAAACTAAAAGTAAAATTTCAAAAAATAAACAGAAAAGCTCTGAATACCATATCATAAGGAATCGAATCTTATATATAATATATAACATAATTTAAAATCCTTAAAAGCAGTTCAAGACTTATTTATTCTACTACTTACTTATTTTTTTTAGTTTACACATTTTCTTACTAATATCACTGGTCACAACCTAAATGCTTTCCAGGCCAGAGAAGAAATTTCCAACTAATGAATATCATGGTTAAAATATTTTTTTTAGATCTACTTTCGACTAACATCTACGTGTTGCAATATGTGACTTAAAGTCTGTTGCTCTTTTGATGGGCATACAGGCCGGATATACCAAATACTGCTGCTTTCTGTGTGAACGGGACACTCGTGCAAGAGGTTCCCACTATATCTGGATGAAAAATATTCAACATCCACCTCTCACTTAAGCAAACAAAATTTAGCTACCATCGCTTCACCTAAAACTGGGGATCATAAATTTTTTTTAAAAGCTATGGACAATTTTGGTCAGGAATTCAAGTATTTAACAGATTCGGTAGCTTATTTAATAATGTAACTTTGAATCAGCCTTTTATGGGGAGGAGAAAACTTTTTGGGAAACATTCAAATTAGTGGCGAAGGGATTTCTTGGAAACAGAAGGGAGGGATACTATAAAGAATTTGTGGAAAACCTCATCAAGGATTACAAAAACATAGGGTGTAACATGTCAATTAAAATCCACTTTTGCACTCACATTTGGAATTTTTCCAGCGAGCTCTGGGTCAGTTAAGGACAAACATGGTGAAAGGTTTCACCATTTATTTCAATCATTAAAAAGTGGTACCAGGATAAATGGAGCACAACAATGCTTGCAGAGTATTGCAGAACATTGGCCAGAGATGATTCTTCAGTTCACTATAAGCGGCAAGCAAAAAGATAGAGAGTAGGTATGGATTAGGGTTTAAAACATAATGACACATACTATAAGTTATTATAAAATAATCAAATATTATATGCTGTGTATCTTTAAAACAATATCCATTAAGCATATTTGAAGGTAATATTTGGGTTCAGTGCATGACATTACATAAGAAATAACTAATCTCTAAGAAGCACACAACTTTCGAAAATATCTTTGTAAAAGGACAACCTCTTACCTCCCTCCCCACCCCAATTTAGCGGAGACCACGTGCTATGGTATCCGACCATGGATGACGTCATTTCCTGTTCAAACATTCTCGAATTTTCGACTCCTGAGCTCGTTGGGAAAATATTTCACAATCCTGCAAACTCGTCTCAAGCCTCGTCCCCCTTGTTAACGAGACGCGAAAGAACCGCTCTGTTCGCCCCTTGTGCTAAAAGATGGATCGATTTTTCCTCCGGGATTAAGATGTCTAGAGCTTGTGAATCCTTTCTCCAAACTCTCCCATCCCGCCAGAATAGGGCATAAAAATAGTCGGGTGATTCTGTAGTTCGAGAGTCCAGCCCCGAACTCAAGGCAGTTCTTATCGTCTCGTACCTTGAGCGTCCATTTGGTAAAACTGAAACTTCCTCCATTACTAAAATTGTCAAGGTCCGTCTTTTGATCTGAGCCTAGTTACATTAAGCAATTAATTATATTTGACAATCCCTCTTCATAATGATTATTAAGAGATTATCTCAATTTAAATAACTTCCTTTTGTCTATTATTATTCTTAATTGGATCTGTGCAAATAAAAATATATTTTGTTGTTTCATCTTTAACTAACCTTGACCGATACTCTTGGCCTATCTAAGTAAATCTCGCAAACCATTTATGCACGCCTCGAGTGTGACCTTCTAGTCGGTTATTAATCACTGAGAACAGTTCTTCAAGGGTTCGCGCTACCGTCGGTGATTAAGTCACGCCCCTCCCACATAATATAGGAGTAGTGTAAGATATATAGTGGTTGTAGCACGACATATATTATATTTATCACTTATATATTATAAAAACTGGTGTCAAGTGTGGGCTCTATTACATAGTAAATCAGTTTATTTGATTTACACCCCCTTTGAGTTTTAGTAGTTCACTTTCATTATTGAAGTTTCTTTATTTTTCCTCTTTTTGGCAGAAGTATGTTCAAGTTACTTCTAGATGAATAGAACTTCAGTCTTTTAACTATATTACATTTAGATTATTAGTTGTAACCAGTTCTATGTGTTTGTGTATTCCACTTACCGGAATATTTGACTTAATCCCGTGCCGGATTCGAAAGACTCACCCGTCCTAACCGTGTAGGAAGATTTTTAGGGTTCTTTTAGTATGATAATTTTTGAATATTTATTTTTTGGAAAAGTTAGGCTTCACGTATCTTGCCAAGCAATTTCGTAACGTCAATAGCCCCTTTCGCGTGTTACGTTCAACCTAGTAAGCCAACAAGATGTATTCTTTGTTTGACCGTTTCAAGCGTCAAGGAGAGTCGTTTGGCCTGTTGATCCGAGAATTGTTAATGCACATTCAAGAAGAAGAGAAAAATGAAAGCGAAGAGAGAAGAGCGATGGAACAAGAACTAAGAGCGTAGGAAAAAGAAGTAAGAGAAGCTGAAGAGAGAAAAGCGATGGAAAAAGAACTAAGAGTTCAGGAAAAACAACTAAGAAAAGCTGAAGAAAGAATAGCAAAAGAACTAAGAGAAACTGAAGAGAGAAGAGCAAAACAACAAAGAGAGGCTGAAGAGAGAAGAGCAGAAATGGAAGAGCGTGAGAGAATAAGGCAGCATGAACTGGAATTAAGCCGTAATAAATTGGAGTCAATGTCAATTAACTCCTGGCCCGAAACTGCAGAGTCCCTTCCAGTAAGATTACTCGTCTTTAGAAAAGGAGAGATATTTGTTCATATCTTACGGATTTCAAGAAGATATATTAAATCAACAATTGAGACATTGAGGTAGATGGTGTCGCTAAATTGCTCTCCCTCTTGAACTCACAGTTGAAAGACATATTAATTTCGTTCCCGTCAGAGTCCACTGTGGAATACTCTACCCTCAAGTCTGTAATATTAGCTGCGGTAAATATGACCATAGACTTCAATCGTGCCCGTTTCCGTCACGAAAAGATCAGTCGTGGTCAGACCTTTGGCCATTTTGTGTATACCCTCTAGAAATACATCCAATTTGGTTAGATGCGTGTAAATTCCCCTAAGAGTACGAGTCCCCCTCTGGACTTCGTCCTAAAATATCAATTTTTTGCTTTCCTGATCCCCGGAATCCATGGCTTCCTTAAGGACAAGCGCTGCTCTACGTTCATTGAATGCCTAGAAGAGGCTGATGTTCATGCAAGTAGCCAAAGCTTGTACCCCAAAGTTAATAAGAACCCTCCCCCGTCGCCTTCCAAGTTTAAGGTCAATAACTCCATGCTTCCTCCAAGAAATACCCCTAAGGAACAAAATACAAAGTACAAAGCCCCTCGAAACCCAGAAACCTTCTTCCCTCTGACCCAAGAGATATTAAGTCTATAATTACCACTCACCCCTACTGTGTCGTTATTCCCCAGAAGGCAAATAATCTGGTTCACGTGCGGGATAGAAGGTCATATAGGCACAAACTGCCCTCAAAATTCTAAATTTAGAAGCGTGTGCTCTCATCAGGTACACCAAGTGAGTACCACTCCTGCTCCTCCCGTTTCTTCAAGATACCACTACGTCTCTCTCGTCGACCAACAACTCAGGTGACCAAGTAAATTTTCTCTTTAATAAGAGCTCCTCCGGTGGTTTAAATTTGAAAAAAAAACGTGAACGGATGGCGTGTGTCCACCCTTGTACCTGACACTGGGTGCACATGCATCATGGTCTCCGAGAATTAACTTTCCCCAGTCGGTCCTAGCCAGTAAAGGTTGCCTGTGGTCCATGATTACCTAGGCCGAGAGAATAGTTTCCCTATTGTAAAAGTTACATCGAATGTGAGTAATTGACTAGTTGGGTGGAAGTGGTAGCAGCCCCAATCAATATTGCTTTGTACTAATTGGTCAGAGCACCCAGGTTACAAGTAATCTGGTAGCGTAACTCGTGGTAACACATGTGCAGGCCACCAAGGATTCCATGGTACCCTTTCATTTAGAAAACCCAGTCGATCCGGAGATCGAGACCCTCCAAAACGAGGTTTTGCCTGCGCCCAGAAGGAGTGCACAACTCTCCTCCATCCTTTAAAAGAAGGCCAGGAGTCAGGAGCAAGAGTCTTCCCTTGTGGGAAAAAGCATCTCATACCTTGTCAAAGATGAAATGTTACATCATAAATCTCCCGATGGAACCAAACCTGAAACACAACTTGTGTGTTCCCCGCTCTCAAGTTTCCCAAGTTCTCCAGATTTCTCACCATAGTTTATTTTCCGGTCATTTTAGTCATAATAAAACCTCTCAGAGGATTTTTAAGTATTTTTATTTGCTAGGTGATGCAAATAAATTGCAGAGTCCTGCAAATCATGCGATGCCTGCCAAAGGCCATTTGCAAAAGGGCGCGTCAAGCCATCCCCACTTTAGAAAAGCCCTATCATCTCGGAACCTTTTTCTCGTCTGGCCATTAATCTTTTTGGCCACATTCAACCTCCGTCTAGTGAAGGACACAGTTACGTCCTAACTTTGGTAGACTTCGTAACCCGTTTTCCTAAAGCAGTTTCCCTTAAGCGCATTGATGGCGTTTCGTGCGCCGAACCCTCATTTCCCTTTTTTCTCCGTTAGGAATTCCTAAAGAGGTATTGTCGGATCGAGGAAGACAATTTACCTCCGAGCTTATGGAGTATGTTGGAAAGCTCCCCATGGTAAAACCTCTGTTTACCACCCCATACCCCTCATCCGCAAAAAGAGTTTGCAAAAAAGCTAAATGGCACAATGAAAACAATCCTCAGAAATTTGTGTATCGATCAGCCTCTAGAATGGCACCGCTTTTAACTCGTGGTAGTGTTTACGTGTCGTGAAATACGACACGAAATTATTGTATAGCCATAATGTTCGAGGCCCGCTTGCTATTTTAAAGGAAATTTTCACCAATCTTCGTCTGGATAACGCGAACCAATCCTTCTATTCGTATCTCCTTGACTTCCGAAAGCGCCTCGAGATATGTGCCGACAGTGCGTAGTAAAATGCTGAGGTAAATTTGGAGAAGTTTTGATCTTATTTAGATCAAAGGCACATAAAAGAAGATTTAAGCCTGGTGAGAAGGTGCTGTTGCTACTTCTCACCGAGAGTAACAAACTGCAGAGCCAGTGGAAGGGCCTCTTTTCCTTTCTAAAGTTAAAAGGACCAGTGGATTACCTGATTCGAACCCTCTCAGGAGATAAGGTTTTCCACATCAATATGTTAAAAAAGTATCAACATCGTTCATGTATCAAAAATATTATTCCCCTCAATGAAGAGTCCCCTTTGGAAGTGGTGTATCCAGCTGACCCCATCAATGTCGTGCAAGTAGTATGCCATGAACAAGATGGTGATTACCCTATCCCCCCTGTTGGATGTATTCCCTAGACTAGCACTTCTTCAAAAGAGTCAGTTGCAGCAATTGCTAAATGGATTTGGCGATGTCATCTCCGAGATCCCCGGTTGTTCCAATCAATTTGAGTATGGAATCATTCTCACCGCCAAACACCTGTTTGATCGAAGCCCTATCATCTTCTCATCCTCCTTAGGAAAACGTTTAACGAGGAAGTGTACAATCTTTTAGCCTTAGATATCATCGAATTAAGATTACTGCTAACCGATAGTCATGGTTCGCAAGCCCGACCAAACTTTCAGCATCTGGGTCGATTTTGGAAAATTAAATTCGGTCACGGCGTTTGATTCAGAACCTATCCCCCCTATAGACGAAAATCTCCACCTTTTTTACGAAGCTAAATTTATTTCAGAGGTGTACCTTTCTAAAGCCTACTACTAAGTACCCCTCCGCTAAAATGCACGTAAGTATACTTCCTTTCCCAATTGCAAGGGTCTTATGCTGTTTAAAAGACTTCTTTTCGGGTGAGTCAATGCATGTAGCAACTATAATAGGATGATGCGAAGGATTGTTGATGACTAGACACACGTCTCCTTCTACTTCTACAACCTTTATGTTGTTACCTCTACGTGAGACCAACACGTGATAGCTCTCCGCGTGCTACTTAGAAGGCTTCGTGAGCACAAAATCATCCTTGGCCCCAGTAAGTGCCACTGTGCGTACGATACTATTAAGTATCTGGGCTTCAATGTTAGAAAAATCAGATGGGCCCCGAGGACGAAAACCCATTGTCGAGATCCCCCTTCCCCGCACGAAGAAACAGCTGAGGACATTCATGGAATCGGCCTTCTTTTACCGTAGATTTATTCCTAACTTCGCGTCTATTTCAGCCACTTTAAGTGCCCTCCTTCAGAAGAGATCTTCAGATCCCCTTTCCTGGAATTCCGAAGCTACTGCCAGTTTCCAGCAGCTCAAGGACAAGCTAGCGTCCGCCCCCATTTTGAGGGTCTCTAATCCCTCTAAACCCTCCGGCATTCGGACAGATGCGAGTGACAATGCAATTGGATGCGTGCTGCTTCAATACTCCGACGAAGGTGAAAGCCACCTTGTTGCTTATGCGAGCCGAAAGCTACTGCCCCCTCAACGTTATTACTCGGTAATAAAACGGGAAGATTAAGTTATAGTATGGAATATTACGAAGTTTAGCATGTATTTAATAGGGAAAGAGTTTATTGTCGACACTGACCGTCGCCCTTGGTAGCTTCCTTGAACGGCAAGACTTTGAATTTGCGCAATTCGTGTAATCAAACCGAAGAAAATCTCCATCTATTACCTTTGAGAAAAAGAAGTTCCTCTTTCAATGGAATTAAAAGAATTCCCACATTCTCTCTTGAACATCCTCTTTGAAGTTTGGCTATATTCATCGAAAGGTTTGTTCGGATCGTGCCCCAACTGGCTCATTGGATCGTGCCCCAACCGACGCATTGGATCGTGCCCCACTTTCCTCATCGGATCGTTCCCCACTCGCCTCATCGCATGAAGGACCTTCCTCTAAGTCATCGACTTATAAGACTGAAACCCGCTCCATTATTAGTATTGTCAAGTTCCCCCTTTTGATCTGAGCCTGGTTACATTAAGCAATTAATTCCATTTGAGAATTTCTCCTCATAATAATTCTCAAGACACTATCTCAATTTAATCAACTCCCTTTTGTCTATTATTCTTATTTGTATCTGTATAAATAAAATTATATTTTGTTGTTTCATCTTTAACTAACCTTGAACGAGACCCTCGGCCTATTCAAGTAAATCTCACCAACCATTTATGTTTGATTATTAATGATTTGAAACCCAACGCCTCAAGTGTGAGCTCCTAGTCGGTTGTTAATCCCTGCAAACATTCCTTTAACGGTTCAGTTGCCATAGGTAATTAAGTCACACCCCTCTCACATAATATAGGAGCAGTGAATGATATAGAGTGGTTGTACCACGACAATGTTGACAAGTATAATTTCCCCCTTTTCTTCACCTTTTCACTAATATAAACATCCTAATCCCAAAGAAATCAGGCATAAAACGGACTAAGTCTGATAACAAAACTTTATAGCGATGAAATTCTTATAAATAGATCAAGAACTTGCAAGTAGCAACAAGCTGAACTAAGACGAAGGAAGAAAGATATGTACTCTAAAATTTAATTTGAGGGAGAGAGAGTTCTCCTGTTTTAAACAGCCGCGAAGCGCCAGGTCAAGGCATCGCTTTTTTCCAAAAGTAGTAAAGTTCAATTGTACCTATTTAGAGCCATAAAATGACATATATGACTATGGGACATAGGGTTATTCATCAAGGAGATTCCAAATGTGCCATCGGATTTGGCGCTGGGGGGCACCATCTAGTGACAGAAGCCTCATTAAGCCTTTCAAAGGCACAGGTAAGTGATCCAACTATGGGAAACCATTAATGCACTAATACTTTATCATCTTATTGCAAAACACCATCAGTCATTCGAGGGACTTTCCCTCTTGTTTCAAATCAATTTGCTACACCAAAGAGAAACTATCTTTTTTTCTATTTCCATAATCTGAACTTTTTAGTTTAACGTTCTTTATTAGTAATTTAATAGAGCACGACCATAACTGCTCCAAAAAACAATGTAGAGGAATTACGAGGGGCGGTCAATCAGTTTTGCGAATCGGTAGGACAAAACAGAAGAAGGGGGGTGGTGGTTTTTGTGGGTGTTAGAACAAGTTATGACAAGTCAGGACCTGCAGCCGCACGCTCCTGCCTCGTCTATTTAAGAAGCAGTAGTTGATCGCAGATCGTCAGTCTTAAATTTTGCAACAATGGAGAAGGTTGAGCACCGCGCAGTGATCAAATTTTTGACCAAAGAAGACAAGAATGCGAAAGAGATCCGTGAACGCATGGTTGCAGTGTACACCGACACCGCTCCTGCCTATGCAAACATTGCTTGCTGGAATACGGAGTTCCGCCATGGTCGTGAGTCCTTTAAAGATGATTTACGTCCAGGACGCCGGTGAAACGTGACCAACGAGGACAATGTGGCCCGTGCGGGAAGGATGATCCTCGAAAATCAAAGGGGAAAGGTCAAAGAAATCGAGCGAGAACTTGGAATATCTCATGGAAGTGTTATCAACATCATCCACGACAATTTGGCCATGACTAAGGTTTCTGCCCGTTAGGTCTCTAAAAACCTCACAAAACCTCACGCTCCATGATCGACTTCAACGTCGTCAAAGTTTGGAGGAGCTGCTGCTCCTGTACAACCAAGACTCGGCGGTATTCGAATCACGCATAGTGACAGGTGATGAAACTTGGGTCCACCACTGGGATCTCGAGACCAAGCTCGAAAGCATTACCTTGATGCAAAAGGGATTTCCGACCCCCATCTTCTGGGATTCTAAGGGAGTGTTGATCGTGGACTATGCGCCTCGTGGAAGGATCATCACTAGCCAATATTACGGCGAGGAAATGGCTGGGTTGAAGAAGTGCCGTTGTCAGAACCGGTGCGGCAAGTTGACACGTGGTGTCCTGCTCCTCCACGAAAATGCCCCTGTCCACAATGCCAGAGTTGCACAAGCTGCCCTGCACGAGTGAGGATTCGAGGAGCTCAACCATTCCCCTTACAGTCCAGATCTCAGCCCCTAGCGACTACTTTTTGTTCCGTCAGCTCAAGGCTGCACTGCGTGGACGCCGGTTTGGGGACGATGAAGATGTCCAGCTCGCCGTCCAGAAGTGGATTAAACAGCAGTCGGGAGATTTCTGGTTTTCGGCCATTTAATATAACTCCTGGCCCCGAAACTGCAGAGTCCCTTTCAGTAAGATAACTACCCTCGACTTCAATGCACTTGCGTCACTTCTACTTGAGGCTTCGAATTGCCAACAACCAGAAATCTCCCGACTGTTATTTAATCCACTCCTGGGCGGCGAGCTGGACATCTTCATCGTCCCCAAACCGGCGTCCACGCAGTGCAACCTTGAGCTGGCGGAATAAAAATTTGTCGCTAGGGGCCAGGTCTGGACTGTAGGGGAAATAGTTGAGCCCCAAGAATCCGCACTCGCGCAGGGCAGCTTGTGAAACTCTGGCCTTGTGGACTTTGACGACGTTGAAGTCGATCATAGGGAGTGATGTTTGTAGGGACTCAGCGGGCAGAGACCTTGGTCATGGGGAAATTGTTATGGATGATGTTGATAACACTTCCATGTGATATTCCAAGTTCTTCCTCTATTTCTTTGACATTCACCCGTCGATTTCCAAGGATCATCCTCTCTATACGGGCCACATTGTCCTCATTCGTCACGTCTGAGGTGCTTTCTGAATGAGGGTCATTTTCAAGGGACTAACGACCATGGCGGAACTCCCTATTCCAGCGAGCAATAGTTGCATATGAAGGGGCGGTATTGGTGTACACTGCAACCATGCATTAATGGATCTCTTTTGCATTTTTGCCTTCCTTGTTCAAAAATTTGATCACTGTGCGGGGCTCAACCTTCTCCATTGTTGAAAGATTTGTGACTGACAATCAGCGATCAGCTACTGCTTCTTAAATAGAAGAGGTAGCAGCGTGCCGCTGCAGGTCTTGACTTGTCATAACTTGTTCTAACACCCCCACAAACCACCATCCCCCTTCCTCTGTTTTGCCTTACCGGGTCGGCTCAAGGTGGTTCTCCTAGTTTCTTCCTCCTACAAACCATAAATTTAGTTTATAGTGGATCAAAAAAAGACGAGCCGTTAGAGAGCTCAAAGTAGATCCAAAATGACCCCCTTTTCACAATTTAAAAACGGCTGGGAAGACGCGTCATCTAATAAAGAAGAAGCTTACGGATGGTGTCCAATTTTGAGGGGTAAATATACAAAACAGGAATGTTAAGACCGGGGCAAAGTGATATTCTCTGATGAATTCATTTCTGGTGGTGTGGAGTTTCTGAAAGATTCCTAGTTATGGGAAGAAAAGTGCAGCACTTTCACGAGCTCTATCAGTGCTTTATCAAAAGAGGTATTCTTCTCACACCTTAGGATCAGTTTAGGGATGATAACTACATTCTTCAGCATGATGGCGCACTTTCTCACAAAGCAAAATTTCTTTGCTGAAAATATCATCAAACTATTTATAACTAGGGACGTGAATTGTCGATATTTGAACCCACTGATTAACAGGAGCAATCCAATGGGGAGAAGTAGCGGGCGCTTATTGAAGAAAAATGGAGCAATGATAATTTAAGATATCATCACAAATTTAATCTTCATCATGCCAAACCGAATTCAAGTGATCTGGAAGAAAAAGGGGCATCAATGTCAACAATGACTGCGGGCATCATTTGACTGTGTTTATCAAACAAATTTGTTTGGGCTCTTAATTTTCGGATATTCCACCTTCAAAATATGATACAAACATACCAAACCAAGATGCAATGTTTGATTACTTCCATTCTTTTATTTATATAAAAAATATAGTAGTTTGAAATATTTTTTCCCATGACTTTCTCTCTCTCTCTCCATATATATATATATATATATATATATATATATATATATATATATATATATATATATATATATATATATATATATATGGTTAAACTCCAGAGCCAAGCATTCATTGTTCAGTGTCATGAGAACTATTTCTAATTTAGGACAGATGACTGTATCATGAGGGGAAAGGGGTCGTAAAACATCACTGTAATTCCTAATTTTATAATCTGCCCGGGGCACTTTTCGACCATACTCATCATCTTCTGGCGCTACACTGATAAACATCGATTTGATCTGATTTAATGGAGTGATGAAATGTCTGATAGGTTACTTAGAGATGAAATAGGTTTGTATGTTTGCCCTGGTGACGAGGTCATCTCTACCACTGCTCGCTCTCTTGTTTTCATATTTTGTCTCCTGCGTCAAAATTTTTGGATGACCGTCCAGGATGGTCAAATTCTTCTTTTGGTTTAAATTTTTTATCTTATCTTTAATATTTAATTCATCCGTTGCGGCTTTTAAGCCTCTTAAGTCATATATTTGTTAACTTTAGCCTTTCATTATTTGATTCTTTTTATATTATTTATTTGGGCACTTCGTCTCTTTGTTGAATCTTTGTATTATTTCTTTCTTTATCTTTCTTATCTTGGTTTAGTTATGTTGTTGATTTGATCACTTTGTCCCATCTTATATACGCTTTTTTATTGTGGTGTCTTTAATTTTCTTTTCTTATTTTGTTTTTGTTTGGTTTTCACTTTGGCAAGTCGCCTCTTTTATTTACAGTTTTCTTATTTTCTTGTTTCCTCCAGTTTTTAGCTAGAGTCACTTCGTCTTTTTGTTCATGTTTTTACTTTAGGATTATCTTGTCGATCCGAATATGGGTATTTTGGCTGTTCTTTAGGATTTTCCGTATTTGGTTTTATTGTTTTCATTTTTTGTTGCATGTTCTTTGCATTGTTATTAAGTATAAATCATTCCTATGTTTTTTTTTCTTGCAGTTTCTTACACTTAGGAAAAAGGATATTATCTCGAATGTGAGCTCTTTTTGTTGTAGTATGGCAACATTGTTTTTAATTTAAAGGAGTATTTTCTCATCCACTTTTTTCACATGTCATTATCTCTAGCTTCTTGATTTCCAGATCACTTGGCTTCAATCCTGCTCTTTCGTGCAGGACTCTTTGATTAATATGTTCGATATTTCTCGCGCGAGCTCTAAGCAGTGTGGCTCAATACTGTACATGATGTATCGTCCGGTGAGAGGTCATCACCTCTGGGTACAATAGGACGGGACATACCAAGGCAGTGTACAGCTTTCTTTTATCAGGCACGTTGAGCCACACTGCTTATAGCTGGTGCCGGAACGATCGAGCATATTAGTCAAAGAGTCCTATACGAAAGAGCAGGACTGAAGCCGAGTAACATGGAGATAAAGAAGCTAGGCAAAAGGAGAAAATACTCCCTCCAATCAAGAACAATGTTACTATATCACAACAAAGACTGCGCACAGTCGAAACCATATACCTAAGGGAGTCTGTCTGACCTTTTAGCTTCTTGTGCTACATATCCTACAAACATTTTGATTTCCATAATTTTATTTCTTATCGAATTGTTTTTCAAATACTTCTTAAGAGCTTTACAAAGTCCATACAGTTTTAGAACAAGCGGATTTTTGCCGGTTATTGATGTGTTGCGCAGTTGCTCTCTTTGAATTATGCTTAAAAAACAGCTTGCGATTCAAGGTGTATTAAATAAAGCTGAATTTATTAACGTCTATATTAAATATAAAGTGATGAAATGATTCGTCTTTTGCTAACCAGTAGATTTAGCTAGAGCTAACCTGATCTCCTGTTATTATACATTTTGGAATGGTCTTCGCTTTAGTTCTTGAATGTAAAAAAAGAGTTGCTAGTAACAATCTTCTAAGGCAATTATATAAAAAATTGTACTAAAACGACGCCATTCATTGCATCTCTTTGTTCATGCTGTTTCTTAAAAATTTTCCTTAAAGGTTTATACTTTCGCGGTACCGCAGCAATATAAATAGATTTTAATTGCGGCATTATGATGGACTAGATTTAGATGTACAGTGGGAGAACAATATCTTTGGATCGTATGAAAAGTTTCATACATAATAGTTTAGACTCTTGACTTTATTACACCTCTTCATATATTGTTTCAAAAATATAATCGTTATTTATGGAGACTCTTTAAACCTTTTAAGTGTCCACATTCGGGAAGGATATTCTTGGCATGGTTCATTTATCGCTTCCCTCACGGATGTGTATGACTTTACAATTTCCTCTATTGAGCAAAATCCCTCATCTTTTTACCACTTTATGACTTTGTGGAGTTCCCTGCCAGTGCCTATCCCATATCACGGCATTAGATACGACTTCTCCCCCCCCCCCCGATTTAATTCTGTTAATTATTGTTCTCTGTTTTTTCATGTTGGCCAGTCTTCAAACCATGGGAGCACCTTTCCAGGTAATCCGTCAGCTTTGAAGGTTTAAATCAGTCGCCCATGTGAAAGTTTATCAAAAGTTTCGTGAAATTTCTGGTAGATTACATCTAATATGCCTGTTTTTGATTCAGCCACATAAACTTTTGTGTCGTTGTGTTCAGAACTCCCATAAAAACACCTGATAAATGGTTTCAATGATGTCAGTTTTAACTCAAGTCCAATACGTGGTCTTAAACGTTGTATCCCTCCAGTACATTGCTCTTTTTTAAAGTTGGTTGCGTACAGGCCTTTCGGCGGATGAGGACTAGCTATTTACTTTGCAAGCCATTAACCCTTAAAATATAATTGGCCCCGCTACTGAATTACCCTTTGATTAACTCTCGATTTTGGTATTCATGAAATAAAAAATAGAAATTATTAAAAGCCTGAATAAAAATAATACGGAAAAATATCTTAAATTTCATTTTTCTATGGCCACAGTCTGCGGTTCTTTAAGAACAAGGTGATTACTTACCATCAAATAACTTGCACTCACAAATGTTGAATATTTCTAAGATAAAATGCTACTCTCACATTAGTTAAACCCTATGAAACTCTATGTAAGTTAATGGCATCAAACAATTTCTCTGAGCCTTTAGTTAAGAAAGAAAAGTGAAAATCAATGTCAAAGTGAAATTCTTGTTTAGAAGATGATCAAAGATAAGCCTCCAAAAACAAAAGACAATCCTCGTTCTGCGCGTAAATTGAGACAAGCACCTTTGGTCTCACTAATTTCAAGACAGAGCCAAAGTTGCATTCAGAGTAGAACATATTAACTAAATTAACTGCATGACACTATTGTTCATGATATCACGGTTGTTTGTCAAAATCACTGACATCTTGCAATCAAACATTCCTTGAAATTCAGAAAGAAATTTTCTACCAAAAATTTAGCAATTAATTTTTCTCCTTTACCTCCATAAACACCCTCTTATTTCAGGAAAAACATCCCTAAAAGATAGACAAAAATAATATATTAATTCGATATAATATCTATACAGCAATTTTATTATAAGGCTAGTTATTTGTTATTTAAACCTGAATAGTGAAAACTAATGAGAGCATGTTGTAGAAGAGGGTTGAGTTCAAGCCTTCTTGCGTTTCTCAGCGGAGAGATATGACGGCTATGTGCGTGGGAGATTTATAATACAGGCAGAGTGCAATTCACCCGAATTTTAGGTTGGCCAAATAGTAAGTTTCTAGGACAATAGAAAAACGAGTGCAAAAATAACTTTAGTAATATACAAATAAATATTCTTTTTACAAAGGTTAACAGGGGTTTTGAATTAAGCTATACAACACATTAGACGTACATGAGTCTCAAAGGCTTAAAGGCGGTGGGGGAGACTTGACTTGCATATAGCATGGTAGCTACCCTACAGTATGGTATTGTAAGTTATACTAATATTTGGAATTCTAGGCTAGACTTGGTTATACTAAGCTAGGCTAGGTTAGACTAGGGTTCAATGCTAGGTTAGGCTAGGCTATACTAGGTTTGGCTGTGCTATGAGATAATATACTCTGTTTTACTAAGCTATACCTTACTATGTTATGATATACTATGATATGCTAAGTTAGGAACGATTTACTATGTAAGGCAATCTAGGCTAGTCTATACTATGTGTCGTGGGTTAGCCGAGATTATATATATATATATATATATATATATATATATATATATATATATATATATATATATATATATATATATATATATAGTACAAGAAAGTGAAATTTGACGCGAATGAGCAATGAGACAAGAAACAGGATTTTTTTAGAGGTAAGAGCAAGGGACATTAGAAGAAGACTAGAATCATAGAGAGCAGAGGGCGGCACAATGAAGGCAATCCTTTACCGAGAAGACAGAGACAACGCCAGGGGAAAAAAGTTTGAAATTCCTGGCCGGGTCTCGAACCCGGGTCTGCTGATTGCCGGTCAGCAGACCCGGGTTCGAGACCCGGCCAGGAATTTCAAACTTTTTTCCCCTGGCGTTGTCTCTGTCTTCTCGGTAAAGGATTGCCTTCATTGTGCCGCCCTCTGCTCTCTATGATTCTAGTCTTCTTCTAATGTCCCTTGCTCTTACCTCTAAAAAAATCCTGTTTCTTGTCTCATTGCTCATTCGCGTCAAATTTCACTTTCTTGTACTATATTGTAATATAGTCTGCAATGCAAGGTTTCTGCACCTTTATTTCTGTCTTCAAAATTGTTTTGAAAAGCAGAAAATAAATATGGCGAAAGCCCTGTGGTGGTTGTTATCACCCGCAGAACTTGCATTTGCTCCTTCTTCTATATATATATATATATATATATATATATATATATATATATATATATTTATTCGTTTTAGCATTTTTTTATAAACCAAATAAACTTTGACTTGAGGCGTAGGTTCCTGCCTCGGTGATCGCTTGAGGATCGTTCTCTAAGAGTGCTTTACTCTATATTTATTCTAGAGAACGAATAAAAGGGGTTTCTTTCAGGACTTTATCAAATATTGCAACTTCAACTTGTTCGAGGATAATTAAAACAGTGTTTTTACTAAAAAAATAGATTTTAATGAACATAAACCCTCTGACTAAACAACCTAAAAAAAATACAGATCTATTACACGTCTAAAAGAAAATGGAAATACTGTG
The DNA here is from genome assembly GCA_963969495.1 of Ceratothoa steindachneri. Classification (NCBI taxonomy): domain Eukaryota; kingdom Metazoa; phylum Arthropoda; class Malacostraca; order Isopoda; family Cymothoidae; genus Ceratothoa; species Ceratothoa steindachneri. The sequence continues at coordinate 84,622,974 of OZ018319.1, read as the reverse complement.
CGAGCTTTCGAGGCTCGATTCGAGATAGAATTTTACAGGAACACAATTTTAAGTTAATATCTTTGTCCTTGGACAGACATTCAATAAACTAATTATTATGCACGGTTACATAAAACACAGGATTATTCTTTACTTACATAAGGTAATGGAGATTAAATACCCGAGACAAGTTAGACTATCTTCGGAGATTTTGTTCCGGAGAGGCGTAGCTCGAGTAGTTGGTTGTTTGCTCAGAATATGGCGTTCATCAACCTGCCTGTCGATTTGACGGGTGAAGTCACGAGGGATCTGGGTTGTGTTGAGGCTCAAGCGAAAGCTTAGTACTTCTACTTTTTGGCAGTTGGGGCGAAATTGACCTCCTTTTCTTTCGGGCGAGATGAAATCGTTGTCTTCTTTTTTTTCTATCTAGTTGGGGTTTGTCCGACTTAGATAGAGTAAGATTTGGAGTCCTGAAACTGGGTAGATTGATACTCACTAATCTTGGGGCTCAAACGGAGCCGAGATTCCTTGGTATAATCTGGTTTTGTACAAGGGCTGCAAGTTCTCCTTAATTTCAAAAAACTTTCTACCGGTGATTTCTCTGTTTTCTTCTCGAACTCGAAAATCTTCTGTCAACCAGTGACTTTCTTGTCTCTTTTGTTAGAATGAACAAAAAGCCTCGTTTCCTCGGGTCAACCTGCTATATACCCAAATTGCTCCCGCGGGGTAATAGGAAGGTGGAGTGGTGACTCGCAAGGTGAGACCTCAGGTTGGTCTCCAAGGCTTGGAGTCTTGTAGCTCTGAGAGAGGGTAATACGAGATCGGCAGTTTGCGCTTTTGAATTGATTGTTCATAAGTACACCCACGAAGGGCCAGCCTTTTGAGCGGAGGTCAGGAATCTGTCTCGTAAAATTAACCCTTGTGCCCGTTCTCCTATGTTACCGGAGAACATCGGAGGGGCAAAGCTAAACGCAGATGTCTTTTGTTATTATTTCCTTGGTCTCGATATATATATATATATATATATATATATATATATATATATATATATATATATATGTATAAATAATAAAATTTTATACTTTTACATTCCTCCACCCGAAAGATGATCCTGGGTGGGGCGGGAATCATCTGTGCTCTACGCAAAGAGTCCTACTAAAACATCTTTACAAAAGCTACTTGACCAATAGTGCTAACGCTCCATTCACATCACTCTTATTAATTGAATTATGTCCCCCGTGCGCCTAATTAACACCTATCTTAACCGATTCTACGAAATACACAAAAAACTACCACAATAGAGATACACTTATATGTACAAACTAAAGCAAAAGTTAAAATTTCTATCTACACACAAAAAAAAATTACCGTATGTAAACTATATTACCCTGGTATTACATTATGGCTAATAATTTCAGTACTCCACTCACATACGTTGTTTCCCACATCGTGAGTTTTCGACTGGCATAAGCTATGTACTTGTGTTTTGGTTCGGGGTAGCGGCATCTTTATTATGGCTTCTACCCTATTCTGTTGTGTTGGTGAGATAACCTCACCAGCGAATTAGTATTTAGAAGTTCCCACACTGGGAACGCGTTCGCGGTGTCACTTTGGGATGGTGCTACGAGCATGTAAGTGTCCTTCCCGTGTTTAGGGTAGTCACTTTCACGTGGTCAGGATAGAAAGATGCCTGCTTCCACCCACCTACACATCTTCTTGCTTCTTTTTCTCTTGTACTCTTTAGTTGTCTATTTGTTATTGAGTTTTTCACTCGGGATTAAGGCTGATCTTCATCTTCATCAGGGAGAGGAGATTGATCTTCCCAAAATTCTTCTTTGATCTTTTCTTTCCTTAAACTCTCTTTAAAACAGTCCTCTCCTTGAAAGTAGCTTGGTACTCCCGTTTTAAAAAATGCATTTGACCTTAAGACTCGGCCTCCATTTACGGCCCCAGTCTCGATTTTAGTCCTTCGGGAGAATTTTTGCTGTATACAAAATTTACCTGCTCTTCAGAGGAATTAAATGTGGTCAAAGGAGGCGAGGGATTCAAAGGTTGTTCTGGTTCCAACGTCGCCATCAGGTTATGTAACTGCTGGGTCGAGGACGACTTAAGCCTTGAAGTTTGGGGGCAATTATATCTAAGGTGGCCTTGGGTGCCACAACTAAAGCAGATTATGGGGTTTCTGGGGTTTACGGCGTTCATGACGAACTTAGGGGAGTTAATTTGTGGGGGTTTCTGGGGATAACCCCATCCCTTTGGGAAAAAGGGTTTCTGATGATACCCACCTTTCTTGGGGGACCAGGGCTAGTTTTTACTACACTCTCTCGGATATAAGAAATGGTTTGACGAATGTAAGTCGGCTTCTGACACACATTCATCGAAGGACTCTGCTCTCCTGTCCTTGACAAAGGACCTTAATTCTGGAGGTAGCGTGCATAATAGCTGGTTCTTCAGTATAAAGTCGATAAGTGAGTCGAAATCATTTCTCACTCGGGCTGACTCTAACTAAAATTGGAGGTGTCTCATGAGATTAAAACCAAATTGTCGGTATGTTTGTCCGGGCTGAATCCTAACCTACATGAATTTTATCCTATAGTCTTCAGGATTTAGGTTAATGGCTCCCATTAGTTCTGTTTTTAGGGTAAAATAGTCTATCGTCTCATCAGAGGGTAGAGACACGAATATGTCTCTTATTCGGGTACTGAGTAGAGGGAGTAGTCTGGCGATACCGTCTGTTTCGATATCCCAGTGATTCACTTAAAAATTTTTTTCAAGTGCGAGAGGTTCGCGTATAGGTCGTCTTCGTCTTTGTACGCTTACAGCTTCACAGTTGGGACCTGCGATGTCCCAGTCCTGAACACACCGGACTGCACTTCCACTTGGTCTTTGCTCAATGCTCTCTCGTGTTATCGTATATTTTCCCTTTCTTCTCTCCTTAGTTCCTTTTCCGTCTTTTCTTTATCTTGGATGCATGCAAGGAGTTATGTGTCCCTTAGTCACAGGGTTAGACATTATTTAACAAATAATTCAACGGAAGTTAATATCTTCCAAGCCTCTCCGATGTAACGAACATTACGTATGCAACTTGGAGTCCCTTAGCCTTTCCTACTCTAACCTTACCTTTTTCTAAATCTCTTGATTGGATTATTCCTATCTCAAAACACTCCAGCACACCACACAACACTCTTTGTTAAGTTATAATTCCTACCTTCGTTACTACACTTCACTGAATCTTTAAGACTTGTTTTAAGTCTCCTTATTTAAATTTTCCTCGAACGGGTTTGCAATTATTTGTTATGGGTAAGCGCTTTTTATTTCTCTCTAATCTTAAATTTGGGTTCTTCGGACTTAACCGCAATAACGTGACACCACTTAAATATGTCGTAGGTTAGCCAAGATTATATATATATATTTATTTGTTTTAGTATTTTTTTTATAAACAAAATAAACCTTGACTTGAGGGGTAGGTTTGTGGTTCGGTTATCGCATGAGGATCGTTCTCTAAAAGTGCTATACTTTATATTTATACTAGGGAACGAATAAAAGGTGTTTCTTTCAGGCTTTATCAAATCTTGCCACTTTAACTCTTTTGATGATAATTAAAACAGTGTTTTTACGAATAAAATAGACTTTAATGAACATAGACCCTCTCACTAAATAACCCCCCAAAAATATAGATCTAATACACGACTAAAAGAAAATGGGATTAGTGGGTGAGCTTTCGAGGCTTGATTCGAGATAGAATTTTACAGGGGAACAATTTTTAAGTTAATATCTTTGTCCTTGTCCTTGGGGGTAAGACCTCAGGTTGGTCTCCCGGGCTTGGCGTCATGTAGCTCTGAGAGAGGGCAATACGATATCGGCAGTTTGCGCTTTTGACTTGATTGCTTATAAGTACACCCTCGAAGGGCCTGCCTTTTGAACTGAGGTCAGGAATCTGTATCTTAAAGTTTATCCTTGTGTTTTATGCACAGGGACATAAAATACAGGATTATTCTTTACTTACATAAGGTAATGGAGATTAAATAACTGAGACCAGTTAGACTATATTCGTAGATTTGTTCCGGAGAGGCGTATTTAGGGTAGTTCGTTGTTTGCTCAATAGATGGGCTTCATGGACTTGCCTGTAAATTTGATGGGAGACGTCATGAGGGATGTGGGTTGGGTTGAGGCTCAAGCAAAAGCTTAGTACTTCTACTTTTAGGTGGTTGGAAGGATATTGACCCCGTTTCTTCTGGGCGAGATTAAATCGTTGTCTTCTTTTTTTTCTATCTAGTTGGGGTTTGCCCAACTCAAATAGAGTAGTATTTGGAGTCCTCAAACTGGGTAGATTGATGCTTAATAATCTTGGGGCTCGAACGGCGCCGAGCTTCCTTGGTACAATCTGTTTCTTTACAAGGACTGCAAGTTCTCCTTAACTTGCACTAAACTTTCTACTAGTGATTTTTCTGTTTTCTTGTCGAACTCGAAAAATCATCTGTCAACCAGTGATTTTCTTTTCTTTTTTGTTAGAACGAACAAAAAGCCTCGTTTCCTCGGGTCAACCTGTTATATGCCTAAATTACTTCCGCGGGGTAATGAGGAGGTGGAGGGTAACCTAGAAAGGTGAGACCTCAGGTTGGTCTCCCAGGCTTGGCGTCATGTAGCTCTGAGAGAAGGCAATACGATATCGGCAGTTTGCGCTTTTGACTTAATTGTTTATAAGTACACCCTCGAAGGGCCTGCCTTTTGAACTGAGGTCAGGAATCTGTATCTTAAACTTTACCCTTGTGCCCGTTCTCCTATGTTACCGAAGAACATCGGAGGAGCAAAGCTAAACCCAGATGTCTTCCGTTATTTCCTTGGCCTCGATATATATATATATATATATATATATATTTATATATATATATATATATATATATATATATATATATATATATATATATATATATATATATATATATATATTTATATATATATATATATATATATATATATATATATATATATTTATATATATATATATATATATATATATATATATATATATATATATATATATATATATATATATATGAGGAATTAAACCACATTCTCCAAGGACGATTTAATTCAGAACAATTTCGGTGTATGTCACACCTTTTTTCAACTGACACTGCGTAGAAAATATAAGAGAAGTGCATATAAGCATAACACAAGATCCCCTCTTTTTCCCCTAATCCCCTACTTGTTGCTAATCTGAAGGGGGATTAGGCCTAAACATATTAAGGGGCTGACATTTAACTATTTTGTTTATATGCTTTCTTATTACACGATTAAAAAAAAATTGACCCTCAGATAGATTTAAATTAGGAACTGAAGATATCAATGTTTTCCTAGCTGCAAAATGGGCAGACGATATGAACCAAACGGGGTAAAACAAATTAGAAAAAAAGGTCCTGATAATGACAATTTCTTCATCTAAATAGGAAGGATGACATATTTTGCATGCTCTAAGGAAAAGGTTAGAAATTACCGATTTTTTAACAGTATTATCGTGAAACAAAAAATAATGTATATAGGCATTCGAGTGGTTTGGTTTCCTATACATTATTTTTTGTTTCACGATAATACTGTTAAAAAATCGGTAATTTCTAACCTTTTCCTTAGAGCATACAAAATATGTCATTTTTCCTATTTAGATGAAGAAATTGTCATTATCAGGACCATTTTTTCTAATTTGTATTACCCCGATTGTTTCATATCTTCTGCCCATTTTTGCAGCTAGGAAAACATTCTATGGTAATAAGCCTTCCCGCACTAACAACTTCAACAAATGTATAACATTGCCTTCTAATAATAAATTAGATAGTTTAAAGGACATATTTGGAAAAGTGGGTATTAATCTAGCCTTTAAATATAATAATTCCTTCAACAAATTGATGATGGCCAGGAAACCCAAAGAACATCATAACATAGGAGTATATGCAATACCATGCAACGATTGCCATGAAGTTTATATAGGGCAAACCAGGAGAAATCTAGACAAGAGATTGTATGAACACAAAAGAGATATTAGAGTGGGCAGCGAAAGCAGTGGAATATTTTGCCATGTTAGAGACAAGAATCATACGATCGATTTCAATGTAAGGAAAATGGTATTTAAATCGGCTAACTATGTTAAGAGAAGCATCGTAGAATCGCGCTTGACATCGTCAGTTCCTAATTTATATCTATATGAGGGTCAATTTTCTTTTAATCGTGTAATAAGAAAGCATATAAACAAAATAGTTAAATGTCAGCCCTTTAATATTTTTAGGCCTAATCCCCCCCCAGATTAGCCACAAGTAGGGGATCGGGGGAAAAAAGAGGGGATCTTGTGTTATGCTTATATGCACTTTTCTTATATTTTCTACGCAGTGTCAGTTGAAAAAGGGTGTGAGATACACCGAAACTGTTTTGAATTAAATTGTCTTCGGAGAATGGGTTTAATTCCTCATCTTTTTTTGCGATATTGCATTAATTTTCATTATATATATATATATATATATATATATATATATATATATATGCTAAACTCATATACCTCTACACTATGATAAGCTTTATTATGCTAGGTCAGGTAATACTGTGGTAGGCTATCCTACGGTAAGCTATGATATAAAGTGTTATACTATTATATACAATACTAGGCTATATATACTAGGACATGCTATGATAGGCTATACTATGCTAGCAGATAATATACTACATATACCATACTATGTTATCACTAGAACGCCCACTGGATTATTTTCCTTAAAGGCCCAAGTGGGTTAAAATGACGCTTTGTCAAGTTTTTTATCTAATTATTAATAATTTAATTATCTATGTTTATTTGATTCAACAAAAGGAAATAAATATATTTTTATCACCCCAAATATTTTTTTCACAATAACATAAATGAAAAACCAACTTCGAGATTTGAAAACCATTTTTTAGTAAAATTCCTATGAAATAAGTTGTCGCATCTAAACATTCAAACCATGTTTTATTATGATATTTATTGGCAAAGAGTGCACACCTACGTTACTTTTTTGCAGTCCACTTCCCGCAAACCATCTTTTTCATTTTGTGCACCTTAATTTAGTCTTATTCTCCTCACATTGTTGAAGAACTTGACACTTATGCGAACAACCACCGGCTGTTACTATTTCCTTTGAATCAGAATCAACGCTATAATAAGTAGATCAGTTATTTTTTACATAATCCTCCCTTAGTTCTTCCGCCAGCTTTTGCATAAACTTCTTCCATGAATTCCTTTGGACAGTAACTGTTCGATACGTGATTATAGCATTGACACATGCCATATCAAAAACGTTGAAAAAAGTGTGGATTGGTCACCGCCTTAACGATCCCTTGACTGAGTACATATTTTCGCGCCCATTTGATCTATAACGTCTACGCTAGATTTAGTGTTGTTGTAATAAGACACTGTTTCTGGAGTTTTCTTCTTATTGCTCTCAATTCTTACACTCGTATGGATACTACTCATTAGCAAAACATTTTTTTTCTTTCCCTGATATAATGTAAGAGATATATCACCGCTTTTTAAAACTGGCGCTGTTCATTGTTCCAACAAGGCTCTTAGCTTTTTTCTGAAGCTTTCTTGCTAAATTCAAAGATGTAAGGAAATTATCATTTGTTACATTTCTTCCAGTATTTAGATATGGCTCCATGACTTTTAATACGACGTACCTAAATAAGGGAAGCCATTTAGCATGTACTTCGATTGACTCTAAACAGCAAGCCAAATATTTTTCGGGCTTTGATGACATGAAATATGGAAATGGGCATCTAGCTTTGTTTAGGAAAAGTTCCTCATCGATTGTTATATTGGATGATGGCTTATAACACATAGATCAATTATTTAGGAATTTATTCCAAGTTTAAAAAAAATAAGCATATCTATCCGTCTGCAAGCGACGCGATCTTGTTGACTTAAAATCAAATCTAAGAAATCTCATAATTTCACAGAAGCGATTACGAGATATGTATGGCGGCAAAATGGGAAGCTCCAGGGTTAGAACCGTTCAAAGTGAAGATCGATATTTCGTGAGCTGCCAACTCTGCATGCGTATAAAATTGCAATAAAGGCATGTAGTTCAGAAAGTAAAAGGGACCATGTTTGGTTCTGAAGTACTCGTTCAGCTTCCGCTTTGGTACATTTCTTTATGTGAAGGAGCATAGAAAAATCAATAGAGAGCCTCTAAGCCAATGCAACACTATCGCCATCGATGTTTCTCTTGGCATGTGGTGTTTGGCCTGGTATTTCTTTCAGTATATTGTGGTGCGGACGCCTACCTTGTGTAACATTATCGGAGCAGGCACATTTCCCAACGGTCTCATCACGACCTATTTGTGGATTATTTTCTGATTCTAAGTCACTCATATGAGTACGTACTCGTTATACTGTTGCATCAACTTGAATTTTCCCTTTTGTTTTCCAACATTCGCACTGCTTTCCAAAAGTATACACATGGGTATATATTAGTCGAGTGTATATGTAAAATATTTAGATGCAAATGTATAAATATTATTTCCTATAACAAATTTTCATAGGATTAGAGTAGGATTTTGGAATCCAAAACAGATTGCTAAAATAATGGAGGCTTACAAATATATATATATATATATATATATATATATATATATATATATATATATATATATATATATATATATATATATACGTTATATATGCATATCAGTATGTATTTACCTTCAATGTGTCTTGGGTGAAATGAATCAATTGAAGATTCCTGTCCACTATCGGATATGCTTGAAGATTTGAGAATGAAATCTTCCTCACTTGAGTCATCAAGACACAATTCTCCACCATCCGCATACTATGTTATGCATGGTATGCTATAATATACTATGTTTTGCAATGCTATGTTATACTATACTATGTTATGTTATGGTATGCTATAATATACTATGCCTTGTTGTACTTTACCATAATATGATAAGCACCACTAAGCAACATTATGCTATGTTAAGAAAAAATATGCTATTTTTTCACCTTTTAAATTCCATAAATGAGGCACGCTATTTTAATTAAAAAAATATATATATTTTAATATAATTTAGTTCTGCTTTTGTATAAGCTATTAGAAAGTTGTGACCTTTTAGTCGCGGGCGACTCTACATCTCACTATATCGGTCCGTCGATGTCCATTTTGCTTTTGTTTAATAACATTGTAATAATTTGGCCGATTCAAATGAAATTTGAAGCCCTTATGTTGTTTTGCATTCTATTTTGAACGATACAATTGCCAAATCGTTTCAAATATAGCCCAAGAATTATATTATTTTGGCAATAACATCATAATTAATCAACAGATTCTAAAGTAATTTAAAACCCTTATGTTGTTTTACATTCTCTTTTGAATGATATAATTACCAAAGTCCTCCTAAGTTTAACGAGTAAATTCTTTTCTTTTGGCATTAAGATCATAATTATTTGGTCCATTCTAAGGAAATTTGAACTTCTTATGTTGATTTACATTATATTTCAAATGATCTAATTGCGAAAGTCCGCCCAAGGTCATATATGGAATTATTTTGTTTTGGCAATAACATAATAACTATTTTGACGATTCCAACAAAATAAGAAACCCTTATGTTGTTTTACATTCTCTTTCGAATGATATAATTTCTAAGGTCCTCTTAAGTTTTGCCAAGAATTAGTTTCTTTGGGCAATACCATCATAACTCATCGGCTGATTTTAACGAAATTTAAACCCTTATATTGTTTTACATTCCCTTTCAAATAATATAATTGCCAAAGTCCTCCCAAGGTTAGCCAAAAGAAGTAGTTTTTTGGGGGACAATAACTTCATTACTATTCGGCCGATTCCAACAAAAGTTGAAACCATTAAGGTGTTTACATTCGCGTCCGAATGATTGTATTGCCAAGGTCCTCCCAATACTACTCCGGGAATTATTGAAAGTTTGGAAAGTCGTAAGGACATAAAGCAGAATAAGTAATGGCAGGCGACTTTTTGTTCAGCAGACCTTGTTATGTTGTTGACCAAATTTAAGTAATTTTCGAGATTATGTTGAATGTAGAGAATCCGAATAATTTTATTTTTTACATTCGTCGTAAATTTCACAGGTTGCATATATTGGCATTGTTTGCTTTTCGGGGATAATATCATTTGTCTCTGCAGTGTCGTCTTCCTGGTTAGGGTTAGTGTTTTTAAATGCAAGTCACATGTATACAGCTAACTGTTTAAGAAATTTCCGACGAGTAATTTTTTAGCAGTAAATTCACGATAGAAAATAGCTGCATTAATTCAAGCGACCTCCAACATAGTGTAAAAGACCTTAATGAGACACCTTTTAGAAGTGTGTTTGCGAGTCATCTGATCAACAATATCCACTCCAGGTTTTGTTGAATAGTATAAAATCACGGCTTCAGAAGTTCTTTTCCCATTATCTTCAACTTGAACACAGCTAGGTATGGTGCTCGAAGAATCACATTTTTATTTGGTTTCATAGATTGAGGGTGAGAGCTGATTGGTGTTTATTCAAAACATTAGTGTTAATCCCTCTCTCTCGCACATTCTTGAGTAATTTTTTAACAGTAAATTCACGATAGAAAATAGCTGCATTAATTCAAGCGACCTCCAACATATTGTAAAAGACCTTAATGAGAAACCTTTTAGAAGTGTGTTTGCGAGTCATCTGATCAACAATATCCACTCCAGGTTTTGTTGAATAGTATAAAGTCACGGCTTCAGAAGTTCTTTTCCCATTATCTTCAACTTGAACACAGCTAGGTATGGTGCTCGAAGAATCACATTTTTATTTGGTTTCATAGATTGAGGGTGAGAGCTGATTGGTGTTTCTTCAAAACATTAGTGTTAATCCCTCTCTCTCGCACATTCTTGATGCCATTTGCCACTTCCTTCCAGACACCATTCGTGGCCCGACGAGAGAAGTATTTTTGTGTTTTAACTTTCGGCATAAACTCAGAGAAGTAAAAATGTTATTTCTTTTTTTGTAGACGTAGGATTTGACGAGCTAAATAACTCTATATTCTATCGAGGGTTTGGTTTGATGGATTTTTTCCATCTTTACCGAGGGACGAAATCCCTTCAAAGATTATTTTGTCTTGCTATCACCACCATCCAAAATTCTATTCCAAATTTGTCTGGCTTAGATTTAATGTACTGGATAAAAAGGCCCCCTTGATTTTGTGGGAATAACTATTCATCAACAGTTAAATTTTCGCCTGGTTTGTAGTAAGTAATACAACTTTGTGTGAATCGATGCCAAATTTCAGATAACAGACCAAATATGTCGGTTTTCAACTTTTTAGATCTGTTAGCCTTCATCTCAAAGCATTTGCTATAATTTTTTCCGGTGCCACAGTCCATGAGGTAGTTTTCAATCATCTATGAGATTCTGCTTGATTACACTTTCGTAAATGTTCCAAAATAAAATCAATAATAAGCAATCTAAACGCCCTCATAAAATCATTTTCAGCAATTTTTCGTTGGGTATAAACTGTTGGACGAGGTTCTTCGCGTATAATATTTTATGATCGAGTTCGATAACTTCCTATTCTGTGCTATCCTTTGCTGGTTGAACAGAAGCAACTTCCATCGAAGTAGGAATTTCGAATTTCTTTTTTCTTGCTACTAAACCTCCCATTCCTTCTGAAAATAAAAGGAACACAAGAATAAATCACTATTATAGAAGACGCGCCAAAAATTGTAACATAAATTTAGTTGCATAACATATAAAAAAAATATATATATCTACATTAGAATATCTAAGGACCCTAAGGGTTCTTATTATTTCTCCTTTATAATAAGATGTAATAAAATGAATTATATTATATATATTCCTGTATTTCTCTTATAGTATATACAAATCCTAGCTGTATCACTCTTTGACTGGTCATCAATTTCTTCGATTGACTCAGAGTAAGAAATTCCTGCCTGGTGAACATAACCATTTTCGCCTTCATCACCGTCCACAGATATTAAATATCCTTCTTAGTTTGATGCAAAAGTTACTTTTAAACTTCCAAGAATTTTTTCATTTGGAAAAGCGCATTTTGCCTACATATTAGTAGCTTGGAAGCGCAGCACATAATGATTCGCTGGTGTGCATAGAGTAAAGCCGCATAGAGTGCGAGTGAAAATGTTAGAAAAGACGTGATAACACTCCATTATTTCTCTTTTCAGCAGCTGTCAAAGTGCCCATTTCGCTGTTTCAGTAATATAGCGGAATATTTTGAGAAATATGATACCAACAAAGGTTAATAGAGCAGTGAGGGCATTTCTAGAATATGAGGGTAAGCTAACGCGAATTAAGTAAAATGCACGAATTTAACTCGGACAAAGCAGTCATTTTGAGCACTTCGCTGTTTTAATGTTAAGGTTTTTATTCTTTTATTTACAGCGCTTTAAATATCGTTGCTCTCTCCTAGTTCTCTGGCTCCCAAACCTCTTCCAGAACCATAGGGCCTTGTGTTCAGGCTCTTCAACAATTTTTGGGTCAACCTCGGAGTCAATTGTGCTGTATGTGACTTTCCCTTCCGAATATGATCAAAGTGCATAGTAAATTTCATAATGCATCTGATTCGTGTCTAGGGGCCTTGTAATCCCCATATAAGACTTTTTCTTTTGTCAAGCTTTCTCAACATTTTAAGTAGTCACTTTAGAGCACCAAATAAATTATTTATTTTCATTATAGTATAATTAGTATAATTACTTTCTAAACTTCATGATGACGTTTTGATTCAAAATAAAGTATTTTTGACATTGAATAAAGTAAACCAATAAAAATAGCTAACAAATTAATAAAAAATAAATAAAAAATGTATGAAGTATTGCAAGTTTGATCAATTTTGTAAGTTCATTGGGACAAGTTTTAATCCCTTTGTCAAGCAAAGTTTGAAAGAAATGTTTCTTCAATTTAAGGATTTAAAAATTAATAAATATAGTATTTAATCGTTAAAAAAGGATAAAAATTATAGGATTTGTTTATGGAACACAAGTTTATCAATATATATACACACTAGAACCTCTTATAATTTATTTTCTTATTTAATCGAAAAAGAACTATTGGTTTGTTTTTAGTTTGAATTTAGCGAAACTGTCGTATATATCAAGTTTCAAAGAAACCATTGTCTGATTCTATGTCGTAAAATTTTAGATATGTAGTTGTTATTAAATTAGTGTCTCTGTTTCTTTTTACAAATCTAAATATCACCTTAGACATGTTTTATTATATTAATTTTATAGAGGTGTCAAGAGAAGTGAAGCATCAAAATTCATTCAGCGCACTTAGGGAGATGATGAAGTGAATGAAATAAGATGCAAGAGGTCGTCTTTCTGCTTTCGTCGTTTCAATTTCATTCTAAAAAAAGCAACAAATTAAGCTCGTCCAAAATAACATTATTTCGGAGTGTTTAAAGCTGTTGTCACAGCAAATTCTGATACAACATCTAGGGTTATTGCAGAATAATTTAACCTAACACATAGGATTTTTTTAGCCAACACAAAAAGATTTAAAGGGCCTCATTGATTGGAAAATGGCTCCCGGGAATCTGGTAGCGAGAGTTGCTTTCTGTAAGTCATTACTTTTACGACACTTTCAGGCACTATTTTTTTGCTGGCTTTTTACTGGTGATGAGAAGTGGGTTCTTCATTGTATCTATAAACGTCGCCGTTCCTACTTCAGTCTACATATGAAGTAGAATTTTTAAACAGCCTAGATGACGACTTGACCCCAAAAAGATCATGTTGAGTTTATGGTTTGGATATTTAGAGACTTGTCTAGTACGAATTAATGCTATTTCTACAATAATAAACTTCCTCTTTGTAATTTGCTTTGGAGTAAAGGCAACCCTCTTTAATCAAGACAAAGACTGTCCTCCTTTCGGTAGACAGCCTTAGAAACCTTCATATTGCTCTTGCGATTACCTTCAGGATGTTTGTGTCCTGTCAGTCTGACAATTCAGAGGAGGCGCATGGCCGTATCTACTTACGGGAACCGACCAAGCGGGGCAGGGCTGATCACTGGTTTTGGGTTATAGACGGGTTGAGTATGAGCTCTTTGTGCCGCCAGCTCTAATGGAGGGGGGATTGATAGAGATAGAATAGACAGAAGGTTTCCGAATTGGCACGGAAGTCACTATTATCTCAGGCTTGGAGAGACCAGAGGCAGAGGTTCCTTTTTTAACAAATGATGCATAGAACGTCTAAGTTAGTTCGGAGCGCGACAAGAGCAAACACTTAGTCTGCCCGTAACCTGAACGATTATGACCTACTTCTTGATAAGCCAAGAGCTAAATTTCTTCGAGAAAGCAGTGTCCGGCTCAAGACAATTAACACATTGGCAGTGCACAATATGGATTCATCATGCAATGCATTTCAACAGTTTTCGCAGATTTCAGGTTGAGTCGACTTGGCACGTCAGCAGGCTCATTTATATTTTTTGAAACCATGACAATAAAAAACAATTCTGAAGTAGTGGCATGAAGAGCTTAAATCAGTAGCGATACCAACCGGCAATCACCGATTCGCTGAGGCTGTCATAATCGGAAGTTACGAAGCGTCTAGAGACGTCTCTCGAATCCTTCCTCCGATGAATTCTCACCACACCTTCAATTTTGACCATACCTTGGTGGGCCAGATCTTCGGTTTTTCCTTTTAAAGAGTTATTCATGAATTCCCTCGTATAAACCATCCCTTTAACAAAGTTCATCGTAGAGTTCGGTGTCAATTGCATAAGTAAGACATTGAGTTTCCTAAGAGCATCCTCCAAGGGAACCTGGGCAGGAGCTGTGGCATTCAACAGGAGGGTCCCGTCCGAGAAAACAGAGACCTTTGTATCCTTTATACAACATGCTCCATCAGTTGAGTGAACAATAAGGTAACGATTAATGCCATTATGCTCAAAGATGCCTGGCAGACTCTAAATGAGGGACTCACGGGAGTGAGGCCCAACTCACACCACCAGCGAGTTTTTTCAGTCATTCTTCGGGGTCCGATCCCCCAGGTCACCCTGTAACTGGACGTTCCTGTCGTGGCTTGGACACTTACTGACAGCTAAAAACATCATTTCACACAAATTTATACGATCTCTCTTTGAACAAATTCTTAAGCCAACTATAAAACCACAATTACCCATATGTACTGTCAACAAAGATTGATTTTACAAAATGACTACAATATTTAAGCTCCCTCAGCCGCTCCTACCGCAAAGAATTACTAAAACTTCTCCGACATTAATTTACATATATTCAATTTTAAAGCAAGTTTACCGATAAATTTAAATAGAAACAATGTAAATGACTTACTCCTTTAGATCCTCTAAACTGCACAAAAAGCCTATTTATTTGTTCTCACTGTGATAGAAGCACGTATATTAGTAGCAAGGATTGGTCTTTGGAATAAAAAGGGTGTTCGTATTTAGGCACCAGCAATAGACTAATCCGATGAAAAGGGGAAAAATATGGTTTTAAAAGTTGTTAATTCCTTCAAAATAACCGTAGCCTTAATTGATTACTTCTATTTCCTTTAAACCAGAGCACCTTCATTGAATAAGCGGCTATATCTCTTCTCATTACAAAATATCTGACAAAGATACTCTGTCAGCGATGAGAGAGAGAAAGAGTTAGAAAAAGATGCGCGTGTCCGCGCCTTTCAACGAGAGAGAGAGAACAGACACTTGGTTGACTCTTTTTCTCTGCGCTAATAAAGGCGCGAAATCACTACAGGGCGTGGTGGCCTGAAAGCCCGTCATCGCGTAAAGCTCTGAGAAGCTCGAATATCCCATAGGGAATCGGGCAATGTTTCGCCCCGCCGGCTTAGTAACTTTTCCGCAATAATGCTAATAGAGCGAGAATACCATCGCCTGGCGATACGTTGGACCCTGAATCCCTTCCCTTTGTGCGAAGGGGGAAAAACCCATTCTATCCCAATATAAATCCGCGGACGCCTGATTTGGAATGCATTATCCGCTGCCTGCCCGCCCCGTCAGTATCCGCCGCCGGCCCGCCCAGTCAGTATCCGCTGTCTGCTCACCTGTTAGTACCTGCCTTCTGCACATGCCCGTTCGTACCCGCCTTCCGCGTCCCATGGACTCTGCACAATTCCTCGCAGAACCTATCACTATGAGTGTATTCTCGTATTAATTGGCGTGAGTCTATCCTGTACTGGTTGTTACCCGCTCCTCGAACGCAACGCATCCAGTCTTGAATCGTCGTTCAGTATTGTTCGTTTGAGTGTGCGGCGACCGTTCCCACCAAGTCTCCCCCACCCCCTTTAAGACGATGAGACTCGTGTACGTCTAATGTGTTGTATAGCTTGATTTAAAACCCCTGTTAACCTTTGTAAAAAGAATGTTAATTTGTTTATTAGTAGTTATTTTTGTACTCATTTTTCTATTTTCCTAGAAACTTACTATTTGGCCATCCTAAAATTCGGTTGAATTGCACTCTGTCTGTATTATAAATTTTCCACGCACACAGCCGTCATCTCTATCGGCTGAGAAACGCAAGAAGGGTTGAACTCGACCCTATACTACGAGGAATATAGTAATATCTATTATATATTAAAGTGGCGTCAGCTTTATTGAGGCTAATCTTGGTCAGTTAATTGATTAAAATTTGATCAATCTATTGGTTAACCTGGTTGAACTGGTAATTGTTGGCTAATCTTGGTTCCGGTTTTGGAGGTTAAAAGGTGAGAAATAACGATTAAATACCTACTTGTGAAGTGCATTTGTTCCCTTTCCCATTTTTTTGTGAGTAAGGTTTGATTGTTGAGTGACCGTGTTTAACTATTATTTTTATTCCTCCCTCCACAGAATTGAATTATGTTCCCTCTAAGGCCTTCTTACCTCGTGCCGTACGTTAAAGGTATATTAAAAGTAGTATTATTCTTCTTAGAGTGCTGTAAGTCTGGTCTCAATCACCTTGAGGGATTTAGGTAAAGCCTCGACCCCAAAAGCTTTTTCACGGATGTTTACTACCCCCTTTGTTGTTCGTGTTTTCGTTTTGTTTAGTAAAGCCATTCGCACTCCCGATTGTACCTGAAGAAATCCATATTTCCACCATATTCATTGTCGTGCATTAATTTACTTCTTTTTGTTAAGGCCATCGCCTAAAACCAGCAGTATTTCCTCCTATGAAATTTTTAAAACCCAAGGTGAGTCACTCGGACTCATTGGCAAAGATCTAATAGCATAAATCCAGGAAAAATAGAGAAGAGAAAGAGCCAAAAGGAGAGACAGAGAAAAAGTAGAAAATAACCAAGAAGAAAGAGAGAGAATTCGCGCTCAGGAACTAGAAATGAGCAGAGATTGGAACAAGAGGTTCCATAAACTCCTCACGTTCTAGACTAGACACATCGCAATCTGTGACCATCAGCAAAAACAAAATAAATTATAATTAGGATAAAGTAAAGAACCCTATGTAGTGTACGTACACACATACATAGTTACTAATTCATAACATATACATACATATGACTCACATATGCAAATATAACATATAAATATGAACATTAACTCCGACGTAAACTTATATACATATGGAAGCATATAGACATATGAACTTTGACTCAAACCTAATATATTAAATAAGGATGTTCAATAACATAAAAACTAGACCTTATAGGTCTAAATGGACGTGATTTATCGATTCAGGAGACTAATTTCGTATAGGCATGATATCTAATTCCTTAACAACAAAAACCTTGTAGGCTAGTGTTATCTAAAGGAAATCATTTTGAGTTTGCCTTAAATCATTATTAAAAACTATTCACCAAATTTGATATTAAGAAGAAACCCTATTACTGAAGCAAAAATGTGGTAAAATTAATGTTTTCTTGCGAATTTGTGGGGAAAATCATTTCAATATTCTCTGGTCTTCTTTTTTATCAATTGGATCGAAATTGAATTGAAGGTAGACCCTTTGCTTTGAAAATTACACCATTTATGAACTTGCGAAATGAAATAGAGGAAAATAGGGAAATTGAGGCAATGCGACGAGGCCATCATCGATGGTGAATGAGTAATGGAACAGACAAAGCTAAAATATGGATAAATAATTAGAACTCAAATAGACAAAAAGACACTTGAGGAGAGCTGCATTAGAAAGCTCTGCTAAATGTAAATACTAGAAGCAATACAGCATATTATAATGGTGAAGAAAGAAGTCCTGTCCAATGACCACATTAGTATAAGTACAAACTTAGTATCTTTTAACCCTCTGAGACATTGAAATTTTTATGTATCAAATGGAGAGGTGATGTGGGTGTGACAGAGACATTCAGTGGCAAGCAGAATGAAAGAAGTTAGGAAATAAGAGTATATTTCGAATCAGACCTCTCAAAGTTAGCACGGGATTACATTCTTTTGTCTATGACATCATAACCATTCGGCCGATTCTAACGAAATTTGGAAAACTTGTTGTTTTACATTCTCATTTAAATAATAGAATTAACAATGTCCTCCCAAGGATAGTCCGGGAATTATTGAAAGTTTTGAAGGTCGTAAGGACATAAATTAGGATAAGTGAGAGCAGGTGACTTTTTGGTTAGCAGACCCTATTTAGTCGCGTGCGAGTCTAGTCGCGGGTGACTACATCTCAGTAGGTTGGTCGGACTCCGTTTTGGTGTCCCCGTTTTGTTTTGTCGGGGGTTTTAATAATAAAATTTTAATTAGTCGGCAGATTCTAATGAAATTTGGAACCCTTAATTTGATTTACATTCCTTTTCAAATTATATAATTGCCAAAGACCTCCCAAAGTTAGCCAGGGGAATTATTTTCTTCTGGCAATAACATCATAACTAAGCTGCCAATTCTAACGAAATTTAAAACCCTTATGTTGTTTTATATTCTCTTTCGAATTATATAATTGCCAAAGACCTCTAAAGGATAGCCCAGGAATTGTGAAGGTTTTGCAGATAGTAAGGTCAAAAATCACAATACGTCAGAGCACGTGACCTTTTGGTCAGCAGACATTGTTAACTTCTGTATGAGACTAGTTGCTGGCGATTCTACATCACACCATGTCGGTCGTCGGTCACTGTTTTGCTTGTTTCTGTTTTTTTTTGTGTGTTTTCCTAATAAGATGGTAACTTTTCGGCCGGTCCTAACCTAATTTGAAATCCTTCCCAAGTTTAGTCAGGGAATTATTGAATCTTTTGAAAGTTGTAACGTCATAAATCACAAAAAGTAAAATGGTTGCAGGTATTAACGTCATAAATCTAAATAAGCCAATACCACGTGACCTTTTGGTCAGCTGCTGAGGTGTGAAAGCCCCGTTGTGATGTCAACTTACCAGTTACCAGTGAGGGCTGAGAGTTATTAGACAGGTAAAATCTGACCTAATAGTAGATTTCAAAAGAAGATGGAGAAGTCTCATGTCTATGAATAAAAGGTTTATAAAGCTAAAAGAATGTATCCCAAAAGCTTTAAAGCAAGTCTTTCTCTTCAGAGATTTCATTCAGAGAATGGCAACTTTTGCAAGCTATATGCGACACAATTTGCATAATATAGATGGTTATGAATAACCTCTGCAGTACAGAGGCACACCCTATTAACGGCTTATTTATAGATTAAATTCATTATCAAGAATCTATCTGGAGAAGGTAATAATGATATTTTAGCTTTAATTAAATATTTCCTTAATCCAACAATTTTAAAAGAGTAAGATGACTTCTTTCCTATACAATCCCCAAAATATAAAAAAATGGCCAGAATTTTTATATAAGAATTATAAAACTTAAAGTGAGCTTGACTCACATAAAGAATTACGTTTAACAGAAAATTTAAATGAATGCCAGAATTTGACGAGCGAGTATGAAAATCAATTATATGCTCACTATATTTAAGAAATTAAGACACTTAGAAAAAGCCCACCTAGAGAAAGGTTCAGGTAGCATTGTTTGTTCCAAATTTAGAATTTTAAACCTTTCAAACGACTCGAAAAATAACAGAAAGTTTGATATATTTTATAAGATCTTTAAAAAATAAAGCATAAAATCCTCGAAACAAAATGAGCTTAATGGGTCGCGAGTTATTTTTTCTGTAAAATAAGAAGCAGTCTTAGTAAGAAATCAATGACTAACTTGTTTTCTTATGATCGTAGATTAAAACTGAAAATACCGAATTTATTTTACTTGATAAATATTAAAAAAAGAAGTTATTTTAAAGTTTTAAAGAGTATATATTTTTAAAATTTCCAAAAGATTTTTTATAATAATTAAATCTATTTCCTATTTCTTATATTGCCCAAAGACATTTTAAGTATGACAAAGCACCAATATTTTAAAAGTTACAAATGTAATATTTTGAATAAATCTCTTTATAATAAAACGTTTTTTAATCCACTTTAAAATGACTGAAATTATTAATTTAAAATGATTGTGATGAATTAAATATGAGCATGAACAAGAAGCAAAGGAAAACTATTTACCAATTAGCATATTAATTTTGGAAATCATCTTTATTTTTCCGAATCAATTTTCCCGGCAAAGCAGCAAGTTATATACGAGTATATGTAAATATAAATCAAAATTGCTTAAATAGACCTGTCGGAGAGCTCTACTATGTATATAGCTGCGAAGTAAATGTCAGGTTTCTCTGGAGTGTTTGTATAATGTGCCCCTGTGCTATACTGCTCTGAGGATTATAGCCTAGAAAATAATAAAAATAAATATAAAATGACCGGAAAAATGAAAAAAAAATCAATCCCGTCATTAATAAACTTGGAGGATTTAATTTTTTGTTTAAAAATATCGGGGCTGTTACACCACTAGTAACAGATTACTCAGAATAATAGAATCGAACCCTGTATATAGTTGTATAATTAGGTTTATTAAAAAGGCGAAAACAACCTGGATATTTTTGTATTACTACCAAAATGTCAACGTAGGAGAAGCATGGTCTAAGAATTATCCAGATTGCAGAACAAAGTAAGTCAAAGGAAGGGAACCTATTGAAAACATCTTTTAAGAAAGCTTTTAGTTTCATTCCTAAGATTCAAACCCGAAACACCAAAATTTTCACTTCCTTTGGGAAAGCGGGAAAATTTTGAAATTTTGCATTTGTTCAACTAGCCCCAAGCCAATGTTGATCATTGGTATTATTAAATACGTTTCAGGAATGCACTACACTAGGATTTTCACAGCTAATATAGACAGAAATTAATATTCTTGGTCAAAATCAAGCATATTATTAATAAAAACATTAAGTATTAATGTCCTATTACTAAAAAGGATATAAAAACGCCATCCATGAGTCCAGGGATAGATGTTTATAAGTAGTTCAATAAAGTAATAAATGAAAAGAGTGTAACGATGAGGTTCAAAGACTTCTCTTTCTTAATTTCGATTATATTTTAGTAGCGCTGATAGCAGTCGGCCGTGACTTTTGCTACCTTCGCACATGTCAGGTTTTGCCTCTCATTTTTCGGAAGGGGGGGGGGTCTGTTTCTTTTCTTTTATTTTCTATTATTTCTATCTTCCTTTTACACGTCATTCCCAAATTACGATGGTTTATCTTATAGTTAATAGAATTCATGGTCGCTGTAGTACATTCCCTTGCCCTGTGTTCTTGAAAACTACATTCTGATAGTCTTTTAATCTCCCTGCTCGGAGCTTCTCTCGACGCGTGTTTTTCTAACGCATAACAGTTATACCACGTAAGGACCCTAATAAATTCATCTCTTTTGATCTGTTCCAGCGTAATTTTAGGTTATTTTCCTCTCTTGCTGTGACCTTGGCCTTTCTAGCCATTGCTGTCTCTGTGAACACGACTTGAAAACATGAGAATACTGAAAGTGGGTAATTTTATTCGTGAATTTCACCAGTTCCTTTATTTTGGTCGAAATCCGTCCTCTCTCTATTTAGTTGCTAGTCGCGTGTGACCCTACATCTCACTATGTCCGTCGATCAATTGGTCAGGTGGGTCCCGCTTTGCTTTATTGTTTAAGGAATAATAATTGTAACTATTTGGCCTATTCTAACGAAATTTGAAACCCCTATGTTGTTTTACATTCTCTTTCCAATGATATTATTACTATCGTCCTCCCAAATTAGCCGGAGATTATTTTGTTTTAGCAATAACATCATAACTATTCTAACGGAATTTGAACACTTATGTTGTTTTACATTCTCTTTAGAATGATATAATTGTCAAAATCCTCTCAAAGTTTGCCGGCAAATAATTTGGCAATAACGTCATAACTATTCAGCCGATTCTAACGAAATTTGAAACGATTATGTTTTTTAAGGTTAGTTCGGGATTTATTGAACTTTTTAAAAGTCGTAAGGTCAAATATCATAATATGTTTGAACACGCGATTGGCCAGCAGACTATTTAATTGTACTGCGCTGTGTTCACTAATTTATGAGTCCATGTGTTTAAAAAAGACTAATTCGTGTGTTTATATTTGTGGTGTAACCTTGGCCTCCAATCCAATCGATCTTTCATGGCTTTCTCTGATAATAATATATTCATTTCCTATAGAGATTTTGATATATCTTGACGTATACATTCGCACGATCTTATAATCTAACCAATCTCTGCAAACCTTTCGGCATATTATCCCGAGGACAGAAATTCTGTTGTTTTTTTTTGGCGCTCATTTATGACTGCAAAAATGGACCAGTTTCGACGAGTCTATTAAGAGTTACTCCAATTTACACTTCTTTCATATATTCTTATCCAAGTAAAAAGATAGTAAAAAGAATGCAATCTTGTTAATGTTGTTAGGATTGAGCTAAGGTTCTGGCTTATTCCAGGGACTTTTCGGAAGCTCTATTCTAAGTCTTTTTATTGCCTAACCTTATCAGTGTTTTCTTCCACCCTCAAAGACCGGCGCTCATACAGTTCTCATCCGTTCTCATCCTTCCTCATCCTCACCAAAATTGTCTGTTATTTTTAGATTACTTATTCATCCGAGTTCTTTTTCTTAATGCGGACGTTCAGCAAATTTCACTTTGATATCTAAAAGCTTTTCACCATCAATTCGTTCGGAAAAATATAGAGACATTGCCATTATACTGGTTCTGTCTAAAATATTTGAGCTTTTGCTGGCCAAATGCATAAATTAATTTCTAAATAATAATAAATTGCTGCCGTTAAAACAGTTTGACTTTCGGAACGTTCTTAGTAATTCTGAGGCTCTTCTTTTTATCACCAAATACCTTCAAATTTATTTTGATGCTGGACATCAATCTCGTCTTATATCTTTTGATTTTAGCTCAGCCTTTAATTGTATTAATCATAAGTCTCTTTTATTTAAAATTAAATCCTTTGGTATTGGGAATCATAATTTTGGCATACTGTTCGAGTTTTTGACTAACAGGAACCATTTTGTGCCAGTTGATGGGAATTTTAGACCCTACATACAGCTTTGTTAAATCTGATGTTCTCCAAGGTAGTGTTCTGGGCCTACTTCTCTTCATTATTTATACCTCAGACATGTTTTCTGGGATTGGGTCAAACTCAGTTGCTTATTCTGACCATACAAAGTTGTATACTTTTGTATGCTGCAATTCTTTCCACTTTGGACAGAAACAGAATGGGTTAATTGCTTACTCTTGATATCAAGAGGCTTTTATCAGGCTGTGATGTATGAAGTGGGGATCATACAATCGCATCAACCTGACATCATTGTCACCAGCATTGCGGTCCCTAATTGTTCTTCACTGAAAATGCTTGGTGTTACTTTTGATACCAATCTGATTTTTGATCTGCACTTGTACACTGTTTCATCCTAAATTTGCCAATAAGTTGGTTTGTAGCGTAAGTGTCGCCAGATCTACTCTACAGGCAGATTGGTAAAAAACTGTTTTGATTCCTCCTTCCTGCCCCATTTTGAATATTGCCATTCTGTTTTCCTATTTGCATCGTAGACCAATGGAATCTCCTAGAGAGAGCTTTCCACCAGATTAGTTTTCTGCTACCTCATATACAGTGGAACCTTTGGCATCGTCGACTCATTGGACTCTTTATTTATTTCTTTAAAATTGTCTCTGATCCTGATCATCCACTTCACTGTCTGATACCAGCTCCCTTACAGCAGGTTCATGATACGCGCTACTAGTTAAGGCAGAATCAGCGTGCTTTTTCGGTCGATCGAGTGAATACAACGCAGTTCTCACAAGCTTTTTTTCCTAGAGCCAGTGCTCTGTGGAACACTCTGCCTAAAGATGTCATTAATTCAGGTGATTCCGATGGATTTAAAAGTCAAGTAAATGCTTTTTTTTCCCTTGATTTTTGTTTTAAAATTTTACACCGCTCATAAGGCCATGTAATGGTTTTAGGTTCTGCCTTTTGTCTTTGCCTTCCAACGGGGCGCATTCATTGACTTTGATAATAATAATAATGGTAGTACCCTCTATGATACCATCAACCCAAAATCTAAATCAAACTCTCAAAGGAGTTTATCATCTTTAAACCAAAGGACATAGGATAAGACTTGCGTCTTTAGGTGCATAGGAACCGTCAAGGTCAGTTGCTGATGCAGTAAAAGAGGTTTTTGCCTGATGGAGACGCCGGGCTAGCCTTTAAAAGCGCATTATCCACTGTGTACGGTTCAGACCAGTGTTCTCTACCCCAATATTGACATGTAGGTTCTTAATCTGAAAGGTAGGAAACGCTTTGTCCACCAGGCGTAGACAGGTGTGGCAAATTGAGTCGCCCTTTATTTCTCGGCATGCTTCGGATGCGTAAAGTAGCACCCATAGGCAAGCTAGGAATGAAAAGTATCGGTACAAAGGTAAGGCAGTAGTCATATCACCAACTCAAGTGCAAAATATCACTGAGAGAAAAATGTCCATGCGTGGGTACATGAGACATAAAGGCTGCGAATATGTTCGTTCGATGTAATGAGTTGGTCATAAAAAGAAAAAGAAACGGTGCTAATCCATAACTCTGAGGGGAACTACGTTTAAGAACAATTCCGTTTGTGAAAGGAGTCTCTGGAAGGCGTAATAGTGTTTTTTTTTTAACTCAGTCTTGTAAACACGAAACCTGCGCACTTCGGCATAGTGACAAATATGGCTCAAGGAGTGTTTTTCCTCTGAGACGCAAAGAATAAAATAATAGGTCGTCTAGTGAAACCTAGCGAGAACAACCACCGACAGCACCAAGGAGCTACCGTTAATCGTCAGGGCATAAGAGTGTGTCATTGATGACATTTTCCTGCAAGATGCCCGTTTCCTTTCCTTTTGGGCCTGATAAGGCACCCTCACCTGTCTGCAAGTTCGAAGATATCCTACCATTTCAGATATGAACATAAAAACATAAGAAAAGAAGGAGACTGCAAAAGACCATTTATGGCCATCAATTTTGTGGACTGACTCTATTATAATGTAGCACTTTGCTGTATCAAAGATCTTCTCCAGATCAAATAACTGCACCTCGTAGTGTTGTGCACTAAGGAAGGCATCGCAGATAGCATTTTCCAGTCGTAGTAAATTGTCCAAGGTGAAGTAGAACATGCAGAAGAGGCGATGTGGAGAAGTTGGTTGCCTCCGGGGTCCAGGGGAAGGCCATTCAAACCTTTTCCAATTTCTTATTCAACTTCCACACGAGGAAGGTTGAAGAAATTAAGCAGGACCATCCCCTTCATGGAATTATTGCGGGAAGTTGGGCTCTTCATGCAATTTTTTGCCTCCCTCTGCCTGTAATCTTTGGTAGCCGTGGTGGTTTCAAAAGCGGGAATCCAACATTTGCAGGGTATCGTGCCTCTCAGTCATCGCATTTAACCTGTGGCGGCAGTGATGGTGGAGCCCTATATTCCTTCTCATTCTTCTCCCTTGGTAGGAAAGCCTTAGAAATCACATTAGACGGTCTCACGATTACCTTAAAGGGTTTGCCTCTTGTGAGTCTAACTAGTTGCTAGAGGAGCACGATCGTTTTCTTTTACGAGAAAGAGTAATCCTGTAAGAAGGAAGGCAATCCCCGATGTTAGACGAGCCGTGTCGTTAGCCCGTGGAGCCACCACCTCTACGACAGGAGCGACCAGGAGAGGGAGAACCAGTTAAAATCTTCCGAATCGGCATTGAATCCACCATAGTCGTATTGTTCACTCGCCAAGAGAAGATAGTTCCTTCCTGGTTTCTGATTTCAGAAGGCGCAAATAGACCAATCTGTAGACTCACTGGAAGATACTTAGTGCCCTGCCTGAACGGCTAAGACCTACTTCACTCAAATATACGAGCTACGTTACTTAAAGGATTCTAAGTGAGGCTCACCACAATTAACACACTTAATATTGCATACTAAGTATTTATCATATAATGCCTTTCAGCATTTTACGCCCATTTTGTGCTGATATGAATTGTCATATATGCAAGTTCAATTTGTATGGCCGATAGGCAAAGCGGTGGCAATTATAATACATTTGAGACAATGGCACGGATGGGTTGATGTACTTGTTATACCAATTAAACAGCGTGCAACGTGGTAGAAACCTCTCAAAATTGTACGTGATGAAGACTACAATGGAGATTCTCGAGTACCCGCTTGTTTTCTTATCACAGTTTAGAAATTTAAAACTCCTCGGTCAACCTGCAATTTGGTGATATTTTCTAATGAGTACTCTACAATTTACCAGACCTAAACCATTCCTTTCATCAAGTGTTAGAAAAAGAAAAGAGGAGCCACCTCTCTTACTGAATTTGGTTTATACAAAGGCAGCTTCAAACAGTATGATATAGGAAAAGACTCCACACCAGTAGACATAGGGGATGAGGAAACCCATTCTCCGCTGGAACAAGGTTAAAGGAGCCGGTGACAAAGCAGAGGTGGAGGCCACTTCCTCTTTTGAGTTGGAACTGCCAGAGGTCGACTTCGATAATGGTGAAGGGGAATCCCATTTGACGCAATCAACTAGCTCGATGGTAGCCCCTCCTCTGCTCAGTCAATAGCTTTCGTAGTTTTACTCGTCCAACTCAACACCAAGGTTAAGGGATGTGTTCCTATTTGGTGTGTAATGTGAAGTTTTATAAAAAAATACCAACACACGAAATTTTCCAAGTTTGTGACCAATATAAGAAAATAGCTAAGGTTGTTAGGCAATATCCAGCATCCATCCACTATAGCTTGGTCTATCTCGAGTTTTCGGCCTCTTCAGTTCTCCACCTAGGGGGAGTTAAGAAAGGTTGCTCACACCTGCACAGAAAAGAGCACCGAAAAAAAGCTTTCTACCTCAGAGTCGATCCCCAAAAGAAGCAGTGACAGCGGGACAGGGTGAAGGGCGATAGGGCAACCGGCTAGAATAAGAGTCGTTTTTCGCAGACCAAAAAAAGGAAAGGACTCGAGATTTTTTGATGACCTGGCAGGCAAATAAGAAGTAAAACCAACCCATCATAAGAAGTACAACCATATTCACCCAAGATTGCTGCAAAAGTGTTTAACCCATCACATCCACTGAATAAGTTTGGGGAGCAAAACCGTTCTTCAATACCAGGGATGCCAATACCAAGGATCCATCAAATCCTAGTATTTTGTGACCTACAAACCCACTTTTATCGCACTGCATAGTCAGAAGGTTAAGCGCATAGTCTTATAAAAATCAAGAGAGCTGTAAGCGAAGGTGGAGAAAGCACTCCAACCTTTCCATTCCATGTCAGAAATTTGAAGTCATCTCAATGACGTGGCTCCTTTCTTAATTTGAAATCGGGCTGAGAGGACGTGATTTTCCTCCAGGTATGAAGCGTTACAGGCTAACCAGGGTATCTATCTCAAAGGGCAGCGTAAGGAAAGATATAAATGAGTAAGCTTATAATTATTATCATCATTTTAACAAATAAGCATAGCTATGGGCAAATATGAAAAATTATAACAGATGGTGTGGTACGTATATAGCACAAGATGATACAGCCCGCTTCTTATAGCCCCATGGGGAACATACAGGTTGCCACTATAGAAGATCAAGTTTCAGTTAACCAGTTCTAGTGAGCCCTCAAATGGTCATTCAAAATAGAAACCTAAACCTTAAGATATCTTGCTTTTTAGAGGAGAAATCCAGAGATCTTAAGCTCCTTGCTTAATGTCATTGTGAAGTTGAAAATTGTAGGTGATTTTCTAGGTTCTATTTGAGTATTTGTTATTTATTTATTTATTATTAATAATTTATCATTATTATTTTAAATAAACATTTTATTTTCTTTCATTTGATACCAAATTTGCTGCTCTAGCTTCTTATAGTAAAAAGTTATAGTGCAAAGCATGATATCAAGGGAGCCCGAAAATGCTGCCTTTGGCCAATTTGTAGGCACTAAATCTAAAGATCCATGCGGCAAAGCTTCCAAACATCCTAGGTTTATATAGCTGTGATTTGCAGGGTTTTCATGTTAAATGGCATTGAAAAATGTACAAAAGCGTGAAAATAATAAAAAGTTATTTTATTGAGCAAAGGTATCCTGACATACCAAACTCTAATCTAGAATTAAGCGTGAATATTGTAGTTGAGAGTTTCTTATATATTGGTTTGGTTTTTCTTTAAACGTTTTTTCTCAGCAGGTGAGATCTTATGGAGCTAAGGTTGACGGCCAAATTGACCAATTGACTACTCTTTTGCTAGCTGACAACCTTAAATCCAACAACAATAGGTATAGTTAGTCTCATCTATTGTCATTGAGTGCATCTGATAACTCTTTCTTACTCTTGTTCTCGTTTTTTTGCTCTCTCCATCTCTGTAAAGAACCTCAATGAATAAGTAATAATTATAAACTTTAAAGGCGTTTTGGTGTTGTTTAATTTACTTATGGCTGTAATGCTAAAAGAAGTACGAGTAATAATGAGTGTTGTCTTGTAAAATTGATCACTGGTAAGCAACGTATACTATGTTGGTGTATGCTTATAAATTCGAGTGTGTAACTGAGAATGAGATCAATTTGTGTGTCGGAATTAGATGCTGTACAATATGATAATTGAGTCCTAAATTTACTTTTAAATAAATTCAATATTTTAAATATATTGGGTATATCGTATTGAGACTTCGAATGAGGAAAAAAAAATGCCAACACAAGATTTTCAATGGTAGAAATTTCTCTGGTCAATCAGAACGCTAGTGAATACAAAAAGTTTAATTAAGCCTAAAGACTATATGATATTATACTGATGAGAAACAAACACCTCTTGAAAATGAGACGTGTAAAATTATTAAAAGATCAGTATATGGAAAATAGATAAAATCTAGCACTTTGGGTGAAAAGAATTAATGTATGGTGTGAGCAAACATCTGACTATGGTGAGAATCAAGAACGTTCTAGTAGAACTATGAAAAATATCATGAAATCAGTATCTTTGTCAAAAGAAGAGTTAATGAACATTACTTGAAATACATCATAAGAAGGTAAAGGGATTATAAGCTTGGGTGTGTGAGTGAGAAAAATAATGATGCGCAAAGAAATGATCTATTATGTGATATATCTGCATGAAGGGGGTGTGTTTAATGGTGTACTTCGCGCTTTCTGATTAGCTAATAGCCCTGACTGAACAAGATATTACAACACATTGCAAGCTATCTTTATGAATGAATGGTCAATAATGTGGACGTTTTTAGGCTTGATAAGATGTTTATCGTTGTCAGGACATAGATTCATTTAGTTTGATTGATGTGCACTGTCAATAAAGACGCCCTTAACTCCTTCTTTTACTTTTTAATTACTCCTCATCAGGTCAAACCAACAGGCTCGTCTCGAGGCTGAGCTTGCTGTTGCACAGAGTAACGAATCTCAGTCTCAATTTAAGACCGCAGTGTTTTGGGTGAGTCTGTTTTCCATCACTTTCCTTGGGTTACTTTATATCTCTTGTGAAATAACTTGGAGCCATTTGAATCGCCCGAGCTAAGCAGTAAAATAAAATAGTTTTCATTTCTCACCCCTTTTAGGCCAGAACTAGATCACCTGAATCATAATTCGGACAATAATGCCGTACCCAACCGGTATCTTCCTAGAGTATAATACTTGAAGCAACACAGTAGAGTTATTGTTCTAGTTCGATAAGCTTCCCTACTACTACTCATTCAGAAGACCGCAACTCTCTTCCCTTTTATTTATTCATCTCTCTCTTCCCTTTGCTCTATCTTATCTTTCGACTCGCTATTTTTCCTTTCCCACAACTCTCGTACATGCATCCTGTAGAGTTTTTTATCCGACCAACTTTTACCAATCTCCGATTTTATCACAAT
Source organism: Ceratothoa steindachneri (assembly GCA_963969495.1). NCBI lineage: Eukaryota > Metazoa > Arthropoda > Malacostraca > Isopoda > Cymothoidae > Ceratothoa > Ceratothoa steindachneri. The sequence continues at coordinate 84,592,808 of OZ018319.1, read as the reverse complement.
CCTGAAAGTAAAATCATCGAAATTAAAATTTTCTCCTAAAATCTTAAATAGTCTAAAAAATTATTACTTTTAATCTTGTAATCTATTTGTTACTTCATATTTTAACCTAAATATAATTTGGAGATATACATAAAATATATTTAAGTTTGTGGAAGTAGAAATCTAATGTGAGAAAATAAGTTGGTTAATTTCGTCAAAATTTGAACAATAAAATATCCGTCAGGTGTGAAATATCACGCCTGAGCCACACACCAAAGCTTCTGGCTTTTATACTCTTTTGTACTGTAATAATTGTGCACGGTAATTTTTCGAGATATTCGAATATCTTTCTCTTTCTCTTTCTCCCTCTTCTCGCTCTATTTGTCTCTTTCTTTCTTCATTACGCAGATATATAGGAGGAAATCTATAAGAAATTAAGAAACATCACCCGTAAGAAGAAATAGTCCAAAGAACAAAAACAAAGTATAACAAATTTACGGGCCAAGGAAAATCATAGTTGAATTACTGGTCTAATTACTAATTTAATGGTGGTTAATCTGAATCTGATAATAAATTATAGTTATCACGTTAAATTATCTCGTATTATGCTTACTAAACATTCATACCTTCAGAGTAAAATATTTTCTAAGGCAATAAAATGTCTGTATTGTTAATATTGCATACACATGAAAAAAAATAGCACGTATCAAATATTATAGAATGAGTTTCTGTACTTAGTATTTACTTGGCGTTTGTGAGGGGTCTCTTTTTGCTCAGGCTTTTGATTACAGCAGAGATAGGCTAGCATAACTCAATTCCATTTCGCTTTTAACACTTCTCCATTAATAATGTTTTTAAATAAACCTTCCTCCATGTTCATCACTTATATACATCCCCTGCCTTCTTTGGAAAAATGGAGACGCGAGGATGGAGAAAATGAAGCTTCAGAGACATGTTGCACCAAAGATCGTGGCAACATTTGATTAGTTCATCCCCCACATTAGATTGGACCTCTTTATGCTCTCCCATAATCCGTTGAACAAACCTTTGAATAAACACGTTGCAGCTGACTCTGTTTCAGCTCTCCTTATTTTGAAATCATTCTCAGCCATATGTTGAAAAATCAGAGTGCCGACAAATCATCACCATAGCACCACTTGCGGACTAGTATAGCTTGTAACTGGAGTTCTATCTTTAATTTATCTTCATGTAGCTTATATTCACGAATCTAGAGCCACGCACTTTATCACTGTCAGGAAATGATTTAACAGGTGAGCGATGTTTTCGCAGATGATCTCGACAGGTTAATCTAGAAGCTTTCCGGTTTTCCAGGTGTTGCCTTTGATTTTCTTTAAAAGTTTCAAATCCGCTTTTCAGCTTCTGTAATCTATTTGACATACTTTTAGGTTATCTTTGAGAGAGTATTTATACGTATCCCTTTGTCAACCTTTCCATCTATCTACCAAGCTGAGTTTTAAGTTAAATAACTGCTTCGGTGGACGTTCGTACAATGTACTTACAACAGAGCCAGACCATCTCAACCTTTGTTTTATTATAATAGATTCAATACTTGTACTGTTTGTTCCCTCCAGTACACTTAGGTTGATGCAGCGGTCTGTCCAGGTTAATTTTAATAAACTGCGCTATGAAAGTTGGTGAAATCTTTCCAGGGTTTTGATAATCCAGCAGTAAGTAGTCCAGGTTTCTGATCTATATAATAGTGATAGCAAAACAATGGACTAGCAAAAATTACCTTCCGTTTCTAGATGTAGGTCTCGGTCATCAAAAACCTACTTTCGTAATTTACCAAAAGCAGAGTTGCCACAATTTATTGAATTTCATTATCAATATCTACGTCTGCTGTCAAGTGGCTACCCAAGTAGGCAAATCTTTCAAAACATTCCGGAGTTTCCACATTAATTTGAATATTTTCGGGAAAGTAATTGAGGATTACCTGTGTTTATTGGTGCTGGCTTATACTCGAGTTTTCCGAACATTAATTGAGGAACCGACCCTTGAGTAGCTATTCGAATGTGCAGATATGATTGTTTATGAATCCTTTGCGTTAAGAGCACAGACTACTGCATTATCATCTGCATATTGAACTTCAAGAATCGAGTTAGCTTGTGTTTTAGTCCTATCTTTAAGTCAGCTAAGATTAAAAATCCCTCCGTCAAATCAGTATTTGATGGGGATACCGGGAGGAAGGTCATCTTGGATAAAGAGCACAATGGCGTAAATAAATAATTTTAGAAATATTTCTTTGAGGTAGGGACAACACATCTTATGATGCTGCAAATTTTGAAAACCAGTTTCATTAAATCCAGCTTCATATGTGAAGGGGCAAAAATGATCTTATCCATTTTTTCTTTAGTTTTACATGAAAAACTGTGGGATACGCGTATTAGTGAGGCAGGAGGGACCCATGTTGAACGTTTATAATGTTCTGAACTTCTTCGGCCCTGTCACTTATAAAGCAAGCAAATTGATTTGGTATAAGCAATTTTTAACCAATTAAAAAAGGCCACATCTTTCAAATCTGCAAAAAATAGCTATTCATGCTCTCCCTAATTAATACCGAGCATCATGTGATCCTGGTTCATCTCAGATGGCCTTGTCTTCCCTTGGTATATCAGATGGTGGCTGAGGAACATGTAAATTAGTTGAATATATGACAGACAATTTATTTTTTGCCTACTTACTAATACCTTTAGTGAGTAAAGAAAATCATCATCTAGCACTTTTTTTATATTTAGGAAAAAGTGAGACATCTTGTGAGAGAATTCTAACAGGGAACATAGAGAAAAGAATACTTACCTGTGATATTTATTCAACAAAAGTAATAGTCAAATGAATGGTTGCACGGTTCTAATAGGACTAAAGCTTACATATACAGATAGGAAAAGTTGAATGGCAATGCAATTAAATATTTTAATAGTAAAATGAATGGTTGTACTGTTCTCCCCAGACCACTAGTACACTAAACGAATGTGTATCCAAGACCAGTGCCTCTGAGCAATGCAGAAACTGTACTTGTGCACTTGACAGAGCAAATAGGAGATGTACATCTTAAGCACAGCTCATATATTTTCCTTACGGGGGGAGTTAAGCCTTTTATTGGTTGGCTTTTAGCACTCCGCTAATTTAACAGAAGCGGTAGGGAGTATTCTAGAACTACTGCTTAATGAATATCAATGTTACGCTTGCTGCGTGGGTCAATAGTGATGTTACAGCTCTATAAGGAATCATTATGGTCATTTAAGAGAAACTGATGGGTCACACACAAAACTATCTGTCATTATCGTCATTTCTGTATAAATCTCCCTTAAGAATTGCCATGCTGGAATTCATTGTTATGCAGTGTAATGTAAGAGTAAATTATGACTATTATCATATAAAATGATAACTATTTTGCATCATGTCTTAGAAAAATGTAAAAACTCTTTAAATGTTTCAGTTGCCATGTGTATGGGCAACCAGCCTCAATTTGATAGCATTAGTTCTAGCAGTTATGATCGTCATTGATTGCAGTAGAACTCTGGGAATCAATTCCGAACGCAACACCATAATGATAAAAATATTAATCCTCCTGCAGAGCTATGGGATATCAAAATAAGTAATATATTCGTGCTGGTACCAATTATTTTTACTGCTTTAACTTGAGTATATGTAATGAAATAGATAAAAAGTTCCCTCATATAAATAACATTTATATCTAAAGAATCTCACTCAATGACTTTTGTTTTTATTTTTACATTTGCGCCGAGATTCTCAAAATGCCTAAAATATATTGCTTCCCAGATGAAGTGAGATATCAATAAATATTCTAAACTATAATAGTCAGAACTCAGACGTACAGAGAAAATGGAATATATTTAAATATGTATATGGTTTAAAATTTGAGCATGATAAAAATGGATAATTCGCTTGCCCATTGATTGCTGGCAGAATCTTGTCTACTTCTTCACAATAAAGAACTATATTGGGTCTAACGAAATTAAGGCTCCAACTGGTTCTAAGAGTGCTTTAAATACACAGTTGCTAGGCCAAGCAATATTCAAACACGGCTACCCAAATATACTTTAATAGGACTAAAGCTTACATATACATATAGGAAAAGTTAAATAGCAATGCAATTAAATATTGTCGGTTAACTGCTAAAGTGTTTAACAGTATCAATTAAGTTTGACCCGAGGGATAATTAAATTAAGTAATTATTTTACAGTTATGCCTGTTCTAGAATAAACGGGATCCATTAAGGTTTGACGCGGTAAAGGTGGGAGGAGCGTGACGAAGCGGGGATTAAATCCCTTTTACCTTGATGTGCGGTGGGTAGGACCAGGTAGGTAAGTTCTACCTTGAACTTGTGGGCGTCTCACGGGACGATCAATTCGACTTCGGGAACTGATGTTGGGTGGGGAGATGGGGCTCTTATCCTTAAGAGGCAAACGGAGGGTGCTTCGGGGATGGCTTTTCCGATTCTTAAAATCCGAAGACGTGGTGAGAAGGATTGAAGCGCACCTAACTATACCCACGAACAACACTGAGTGGCGAATAACTCTTCCTTGGCTCTTCGACAATCACTTAATTCTTCTCTGGACGAGAAAATAGTCGATTCCCTCTCGAATAACAAAGAGGTTAAGATTAACGTACTAGACTTCGGCTTCAGACACAATTTACATGTGAATTCTACAATTATCTAGACGGGGATAGAGATTAATCGCCAACAGACTTCTTTAATTGCCTTGGGTCGCAATAAGGTTCTATAGCACTAAGTCGCGATACCCTTTTAATGGTCTGTCTTTCCATTGTTCTAATTTTCGCTATAGAACAGACAAATTTTGAGCGGTCAACGGCGAACTGTGGAAGTCAGGGCAGGGAGAATTCCTTCTCTCTCTCATTCTTCCACATTAGGAATTATTATAAATTTAGTTAAAGTTCACCTTAGGAAATTTAATGGAAGATCCCAAGAGTAAATATTGATTAATAAGAAAGCTAATAACCATAATTGTGGCGGAATATTTCCTATGTATTCCTAACGCACGATGCTGAGAAGCACACGCACACACAACACGCAAGGGGAAAAGAGTCTTAGGCATAGCTGCAGTTCAGATGGGTGTCATTTCCCACCTAAAAGTTCATTCGAAATAAAAGAACCGTTTACCTGCCGGGGTGGAAAGAATAGACTGAGACAGAGAGAAAAATGGAATTATATAAATGTATGAAAGCTTATCGCCCTTAAGCCGGAAGCGCAGGATCACGAAGTACTTTATAAACAAACCAAACACTTATATCTTTTATTTCCGTGGGGAATTCCTATTTGTTCGAAACCTCTGTCCAAGCAGGAAAAGACATAAAATTCCTCCCAACTTGCAAAAATACAAATCTCTGCCTATGATCCTGCCAAGGACGACAAGAAGCTGCATTACTTCGCAAGAATAAGTGATCTTTAAACGTCAGCAATATGAGGTTTCCCATGCGGCATTTTTTTCAGCGGTTTTACAGATAGCACAAAAATTAAAAGTCGCAGTTCATTCGGTAAGGTAAACCTAAAGGTGGTGTAGCATGAAAGGAGGGTGAATTTCATTAGTTGACTTAGTCGCTAATATCTTTTATATGTTGAATCGTGGGCTCTCTAAACATTTTTTCGCTGACTAAGCATTTGCAAAAATATATCCATTCATTCCAGTTTTGCAAGCCGCGAACTGGTTCGTAATTGTAAAGGAGTCAAGTAAAGGCTAACACAGCCTTAGTATAAGACTTTAATTCCATTAGGATTTCTCTGTGCCAAAAGCCACAAATGCTATCCTTACAGTGGACTATTCACTTATTTAAAACTATTTGTCACTCTTAGAAAGGCCGAGGTTTATAGATATGCAGACGGGATATTTTTCCAAGTGAAATTAGATTACTTTCTCACCTATTGTTTATCACCTATTTAGTGGTCTAAAATAGTATATAAAGCACTTTGTAATTTTCCTAACATAATCCAGCCCTTTCAGAAAGGGCTGTATTATTTCCAATAGCTTTCTAGCGTATATATATACGTTTTCAGGGACACCGCCTGCCGAAACATACCGCTACTTAAACAATAGTTAGAAGATTGGAGATCTGCTAGTATTTGACAATCTGTGAACATTTAAGCGCCTTCTCTGTATCTGATACCGAAATCTCCCAGATAATGAAAGCCTTGTTGCAAGTTTCAAGACTAAACTGCCCAGATAACCAGCGTCGCTAACCAGTGCCAATTATCTTGAATTTTTATTGAAATTTACACCTGTTAACGCGAGAGTAGTGGCGTAGGCAAAATATTCAAATATGGTGGTGTGAGGTAAAAATTTTCCACTTCTATATTTTAGTCATTTTCTGTGTTATACTAGAATAATATTAATTTATTTAGGCTTAATAATAAAAATTAAGTACAGGAATGCTTATTTCCGTATAATATGATTCATTTTCACCAGAATATCTTAACTCTGCACAACAGTTTATCAGTGTCCATGTCAAAATTACGGTCTCCAACATTGTCTCCGGTTACTTCGCTTTCACTTTCATCAGAACCTAATATTTCTTCATCACTGGCTCTGTCTAATAAATTTGTTATAGCTTCATCACTCCTATTTATATAAAATTAGTAGTAAAAAAATGCCAATAAACAGTAAAACAACCCCCTGACACAAAATAACAAACAATACTGTGGTGAATAACCACATAGGGCATGAATCAGCTCTTGCCCGAAGGTACAGAAAATGTATTTGGTAAAGGCCTACCGGAAAATTCTCAACGACCCAGATTACATCTTAAAAACTGATACAATTACTCCTTTTGGCCTATTTGAATTCATGATTTGGTTAATGATATTCTGAATAATGAGAAACTATAGTTTAACGAAGAATGTAAAAATTTGGTGTCTATATTACGTGACATCCACTTGAATATTTGACCCAAATTGTGACTACAACCCTTTACTAAACGTAACTAATTGTTCTTAATTTGATAAAATCAAATGTGATGTTTATACTGCTCTATACAAGAGCTTCCATAACACTAGTAGAAAGGAAAAAAGTGTCAACATAAAATGGCATTGGGAGGAAATACCATAATTTTTGTACTTCTTTTTCGCAGGCTTAAGTTCAAGAAAATTCACTCAAATCTAGTCAATTTTGGTAAAAAATTATATCCTATTTGTCACCACAAAATGTAAGCAAACATTTAGGAACTGAATTTGGAGCTATATTTAAAAAAAATCTAGTCATGCATTCGATACAATTCAGAAAATATATGTATTCCCTTGCCTGGTATGAATATGATGAAATACCAAGCAATGTTGAAAATTGTAAAAACCAAAGAGGAATAAATAATTGTGTGGCAATTTTAGACATTTTCATCTTAAATTTATAGAATTGGATTAGCTCTATGGTGACAAAAGGTGAGTAATTGCCCAAAAGATTGAAAATCTATTTAAAGTTTGAACTGCATAGAACACTAAAATTAATGATATTAAAGAATTTGGTTAACCGCTTTTAACATGGTTGAGGGTATGAACGTAGCATCTCCACTAAAAACTAACCAACATTTGATGGACGATCAAACACAAAATATCCCTTGATAGCCATGGAATGCCTTTTGATTTAGAATCCCACCCAATTACATTTCAGAATTCCGAAACAGCAACGACCCTAAAACCCACTCGAGAAAGTGTGGAACTCAGAGTTGATGAACAAGAAATTGATTAATAATTAGTTTAAACACTTTAATTTCTTTAAAGTTTTAATTTAAATTATTAATTATTAATTCTCTTGTTAAGCATATTGAGTAGAGTGCTTCAAAGACCTTTCTCATTGTTATTCCAAGTTTATGTTATTCTATAAGAAAAGAAAATTTGTGCTATCGCACTGTTGAAATCCTATGTTTACTACCTTAAATCCGTAGTTACTATTAGCTACACGGTATGAAGCACAAATGTTGATTCATAATTATATTTATGAACCCCTTTTATATTTTAAATACCTTAATAAATTGGCCGAGCATATATCGATCTTCGAGTCACCTTAAATTAAAAGTATAACTCTGTCATAGTAAGATCCATTCCCAATTTGAGGAATTAATTTAGTTGCCCGACGCTGCACTACTTACAAAACTGCATTATTTCGCAGATATGGTGACCAAAATCCAAAAGAGTTCTAAAAAGGATTTATATTAAGAAAGATCAATACTTTAGCATGTAACCCAAATATTTGTCTATTCGCCTTTTTGGAAGTTAGTGTGCCTTCCTTTGAAATTTTAAATGGCTTATGATTAATACATCTAAATCCAACTCATTTTGCAAGTTACTAAATTGTCTAGAATATTTTTCCTACTTCCTAAATCATGCAAAAAGCACTGGACCAAGAACGCATCCCAGAGATGGGTGATGCCTATGATGAAATATTTCTAACTTCAACAACTTTAAACTAAGTTTTTTCACCAGGTCCTCTACGCAAACTACCGTCAGATCAACCCATTTACACATGCTCTTCGATTTTTTATTATCACTAGAAATACTTATTTGTATAATCCAGCCACAATTTACTCGATCTCTCAATCCTTCAGACACAGGCAACTACATATCATCATTCACATCACAAACCTATTTTCAGGAAAATAAAATTCATATCCATACTAAGTCAGAACATTTTAAACATAACCTCGTTCACTGCTTCCTTCCTACCATAAGGCCACTTCCTGAATTTTCCTTCTTTCTCTACACTTCAAGACCAAACACTCTTCTCGAAATGTCCATTTTTACTGCAATCTTTCTGCATCTTTCCGTCTTTGATGCTACCTTCCCATACCCATAATCCAACGTTAATAGAAAATCAAGGAGTTTCCTGGCACCGCATACACATAAACCATACACTTAACCTTCTTCCATTCCTGGTAATTTTAAGCATTCAAAACCTGTTCTCTATTTCTGATTTACCTTGAGAAGCATTATTCACTACATATCTTAAGTAGTTAAACACTGCACTTGTTTAAAGGTTTCCCTACAATCAATAATAATACAACCTTTCCCATTGTCAAACATACATATCTCGCCAAATGATTCAATCAATATTTCGAAATTATTCTCAATGTTAGTTTTTAATACCAAATGATCAGTATATAAAAAAAGATTAAACTAATCTCTCATCATTTTTCATCAATCTCACACTCCTTTAACTTATATCGACTCAATCCCAAGGTCATCTTTTATATGAATTTACGCCTTACCTTGAACAGAAATAGTCATCGAGCCAACTAACATTTTTACTTTCGCTACACACTTACCGGAATCATACTATTATGCTGCATTATCTTTACGATCATAATTTTTCTTCATAGCAATGAATCCATGATGCACGTAAAATTTCTTATCCTTTGTTTTTTCCTTTAGCACTGTCAGTACAATCACTTGATCCACCCACTTCCTATAATCTCTAAATGCAGTGTTCTCATTTTCAATTATTCCTCAGTTATCCTTCTTACAATCGGGACTTTTCGATACACCTTGCTTATTACACACAAAAGAAGCAATCATTTTTGTTTCTTACATTTTTTCGGCCAAATATACTCATACAAATAACCTATAACAGCATTATTGCACACCGAAGGAACTCTTAAACTTTTGAATACTTTACAACAAAACTATCAGCCATATTTCATAGTAAAAACATTACCACTTTTTATCATCTCAGAGGATAAGCTTCTAGTCATATTTCAGACATCTCAAAATACTAACAAATTCTTTTAAAAATAGTTATTTATATTCTGATTTTTCTTCTATAATCTTACTTACTCACATCAGACAACTCATGGAAGTACTCTCGCAATCTACTTTTTATCCCCCTTCATGGCTCATAAATACACAGCCATTTTTCCTGATACTCATTCCTCCGCAGTAAAAATACCTGTTGTTTAAAACAGTAGTACGTTAAATGAATTGACAAGTAAAATAAATGAATTAATTAATTATTAAGTTGTACATAAAATATGATTTAAGTTAAAAAAGTTAAGTAAAATAAATAAACGATTAAATTGACAAATTTAAAGGATTGCATGATATGAATTTTACATAATAATTGATGTATATATAAAAATATATATATATATATATATATATATATATATATATATATATATATATATATATCTAAGTTTCCCAGGAGGTTTTTATTATAGGAATGCCCAGAGGCATTGCTATAGACTGGAGTAGAAGATTTGAGTAAATATTTACAGTTATCTACTCTACTCTGTTGACTGTGCTTTGCCGCATAGCCACATTCTAAAGAATTTAATTGATCTGTGAATAATTTTTGTATAATAGAAGTTTAAGAGAAATGATTATGAAATTAAATATTAAAAAAAATCAGTTTTAGATAATATAAGTCGTCTGCTGTGAGACGTACAATAACTTACTCCTATAAATAACATTAATAACATTTTATTATAAATAGTCCGAATTGGGAGAGTAAATACAAATCATGCCAATTGATCGCCATTTGTTATTTTCCTGTTTTAAAAAAAACTACCTTGTTAGATAAATAAATTTTGGAGGTAACAATTTGGAAGGGAGGAGCGGCTGACACGGCCACGTCTTTTCTGTTTCATTGGATTTCGGTAAAAGACAACTCCGAGGATGAAGGTTCATCCTCAGTATTTAGTAATAAATGGAATCATCACCTATCCAAACCAACAGAGCCATACCATCATGGCGTCAAATAATTGTCTGATATGTTGAAAAAAATATCACCATGAATTAGTCAGAAGCAATTGATTAAAAGCTAAATCACGACTATAATTACCATAAATACATTAAATTAGCTTGGATGAATTGGCAGGCACAGTCAGCCTCAAAACGTCTTAAACCTTGCCACTTTTCTCAGTTTATGTAATGCGCACGCCTAATTCCTTACGTTACGCTTTGTTTGTTTGACGTAGAAATCTTTGAAATATTGTTAGTGGTGGTAAATATAAAGGAAAGAAATTGAGGGAATATTCACGTGAAAGCAAACATAGAAGCCAAAGGTAATATAAATATAATCAATTTCTTTTACATCGAGATTTGTGTAGTTTACAAAATTCCCATGTCATACTCTACAAATTTATATGTCTGTAAGTTCGATATTAACAGAGTAATTTTCCCTGATCAAGAGAAGATAGCATTTTCTTTATTAATTAAGACATACACGTAGCGACCATTTGAAATTTCTAATGGGGAGAATTGCCATAAGAATTTAATTCCTTGGCAAAACAATGGGGAAGAGTTTTATTATTTCAATCTAATATTTCAAAAATAAATTTCCTTTAGCTTGTCTCTTATCATATTTATTAATATATAACAAATTATTTTCTAATAAACCATAAACAAATTGAATATCCGTTTATAGGGAGAGATCAAGCTCAAGTTCATAAATTAGTCATCCTTTACTTTCAAGAAAATACCTTCTTTGTTCAAACACTAATGGATGGAGCTTTCTTAGAAACTGATCTTAATAGTTATAAGGTTTACAATTGATGTATTTCGAATACTTTAATTTTATTTATACTTTATTTCTCTATGCTATCAATTACCTAATTGTTCTTTCAATTAGTATTTATTATATTCTATTTCCAGTTTTAAATAAACAAATCTAGAATTTATAGGCACTTGTGTATATCATAATAGTTTCCTCGTGTGCCATATTTATTGATGGATACTCAAAATAATCTAGAATTAAATGAGAATAATTAGGCTCTGTTTATTCTTTAAGCTATCTAGACTTATAAAACATTTGAGAGCATAATTTTAGATTCTATTTACCGTATTAAAACATTGCCATATTTTTTCTGAATTTCCTAAACAAAAAAGGTAGCCTTGGTTAGGATCAGGTTTAACAAAGGAAGTATCCCCAAAATATCATAAAATTAGAGCGGTTAGTGTAAAGCAATAAATAACATAGCTCATTGCTCAATTTAGGAGGCTCCTCGTCAACTGAAAAAATGGTCAAGTGACATAATATTATTTTAGATACCTCCCCCAAATATTTTGAATTGCACTCTTGATATCGATCCCATCAAGTCAATAAGGACCATACCCATGGACAAGAGAGTCTCATTATCTCTACTCGGGCATTTAAGCCAGCAAGACATCTTCTAATACTCATAAAAGATGTGAAAACGTCAGCTACGGTCGTAGAAATTGAAAAACAATCGAAAGGATCTTGCTGCGAAGCTTGTAAAAAATTGAAGTATCACCCCTTACCTCCTATGCTTTGGTTCTACGCCGACTTGAAACTTTATACCAGGACCAGAAAAACTCGCACAACAACCGCTAACTTGCAGTGGCACCAAAGGATGTAACGAGAGGCATGAAGACCAAGTTCCGATTCACATCATAGTGTTTCGGATAGTCACCAGCGAACGCAACGTTATTCCCCTGTTTCTCTGTTTCTCAAGTCCCCGGATTTTGTAATGGATCCAAGAGGTGGTTAATATTTTAGGTTCTTGCAAGTTTATAACCCTAATATTAGATCCACCTTAATAATAATAAATTCATAAAGATAACAGCAGACTCTGATAAATATTATTTGCTCTTGTTCAGGTGATTTCTTTTTCAATGTTGCGTCTCATTTGCAGGATATATCTCAGAATAACCAACTCTTTCCCCTTTCAATATCATTCTGAGGTTTTCCAAAACTAGGTTTAACAAGATTTACATTGTCATTTGAGTTCATGCCTGATTAAAAATTACACATAAATATCTTCTGGAAAATTAATTGTTACTGGTAGTTTATTCAGCTCCTGGAAAGCATTCACATTGGCCAGAGAGAAAGTCTATGTTTAATGAATATTCATTCAATATCGAGCTTTTAAATGAGAAAATGACATAATTTCTTCGGAAAACCTTATATATGAAAGAAGTTTCGGCTGTACCGTATGTCTTTTTTTAGTCCTTCAACAATGATACTAAAGGTACGAGTATGTGGACATTTCTAAGCCTTTTGTTCTGTTTGTATTTGTCTAACAAACCGATTATGCTCATTATTTATATATTCTTGTATAGAATGGATGCTGGAGCATGTGATATGTATTGGATATTATTACTACATGGAAAATAAGAACAATTTCTGGATGTAACATATCTGGCAGGTTATGAATATATAAAGAAATAAAACAAATATTTGAAAGTATAAAGATTTATTGATACATAAAATTAAAAAGAATATTTGAAAAAACAAGAGAATATCCTTTTTATTATTTGAGTTATTCATTTTGAATAAAATTAAATAATTATTTGAAATTATACACTTTGATTGGAGGTAATATTCAAAAATATTGGAAAAAAATATATACCTTTTTACTCGTTAGAAGATTATTCATTCTGAAAGAAAGTTATTGAAGTAATTTCTGTCTTTATTGAGGCCAAGGCAAACTTTCAGTTGATCCATTTGACAGTTCTTTCCAGTACATATTCCTTATACAACTTTCTCAATTTTTAACAACTTTGGAAAGTAAGTAACACCATCGTAGCTTGAATCATTCCATTCTCTTGCTTGTGTACTGCTAAGCCATAATGCACTTTGTACCATTAGAGAATTGAATCCAAAATGCATTAAAGAATCTGACAACTCCATCATAAATGACAAAATAGAGAGCTGTTTTTTTGCTTAATTATAGTTACTTTAGTCTCTTCTATAGTGCATCCAATATATAGCTACAGCAAGATCAACAAAATTTAAAATAACCGTGAGTGTCCCTTTATTTTATTTTATAAATAGGCATTCTATATAAAGTAAGCAAGTAATCGAATTCTACCATAACGCATTCTTTGGTAATATTCCATAAATGAAGGTGGGCATGGAATTTATACTTTTTCTCGTTTGTCTTTATGCGAACGAGGTACTCTACTGTCACTAATCTGAGACTCATTTGCCGAGGACATTATTGTAATGACGGAATTGTCATTCAATCTTGCGAGGGAAATCCTACCATTATCCGAGATACAGCCGTCAACTATTCCACACTTTTGTTTTGCTAATTCATTTCTTGTTTTTATTGGTATATTTGGAGTGATTCAATCACTTCTTTTAGTTCTCCTGCAGTATATTACGTAATTAGCAAAATGCTAAGCGTGAGAGTTTTTAAAATGTTATCAAATTGTCTAAATCTTGGAATTGTTGCAATATTTGGCCACCAAAGAAGCAACTACTGCTCCTCGAATCCCTAAGTTGATGTACTCTTCCAGAAGCCTGGTTGATGATTCAACTTGGTTTGCTATAATTTGTATATCATAACAAACACCCCACAGAGAAAAACTAATTTTATCCCCCCAAGGTGATAGCTTTCCTTTCAAGTACTCTCTTAGGCCAAGGATTCCTTTGAATGAAATTAGATGTTCATCTACACATACTTTCTTCTCTTTCCCCAATACTTTTATCCTTTCCAAAAAGAAATCCATTATAAGTATAACCCCACGTAATTTATCGTAAGATAAAGAACAATACTCTAAGTTATCAAAACTATGCAAAAATATTGAGTCATTTTGTCTATAATATAGTTAAACCTACGAAATTTACTGAGTTTCAGTTGAAATAAAGCCATTAATCACATCTCACTCTGTATCCTTAAAAGCTTTTCAATTCTTCGATGAGTTTAAATTTCCCCAATTTTTACCAATTCTTCAGGAGAAAATGCCCATTAGTTTATTCTGAAATTCCTCTAAAATCTCCTTATTAATAAATTATTGAAAATATTGTGAATGGGTCTATGGTTCTCCATCGCATTGAAATTCTTAACTCGTCATCTTTCGAAGGAACAAAACTTTTCCTTTCCCAACTTACAGTCATGTCATTCTTCTTTTTAGTTTTTTACAGTGCCCGTAGGAGAGGTGGGTAGGCCTATCTAAAATAATATAAATATTGACCTCTTCACCAAATTCAATGATTGGAATAGTCTCATCATCCTGAAAATTAAGGATGAGGAAGAAATCATGTGAAACTATTAAATTTTTAGTATCTGAAAGGCATCCTAGGTCTGAAAAATCTCAAAAGTTTGAATCATCAGTGCAACCAACGAAGGAGGAGTCTTCCAATAGTTATCTTTTCATTTTCTTTAGTAATCCAAAACATTTGGTTAACTAGGTCAAATAATCATTGTGTGTGTAAGTATGCGTCTCTGTATTACAGTATATAAATCTACAAAATATATAGAAAAGCTTACATTATAAATCATTTTCTGTGAATATTTTCATTAGGTACCCAAAATAGCCTAGCTTCAATTTGTGCATATAGTGACGCATGTAGCGCACTAAAACTAAACCTGGATTGCTAAACCAGAGCACTATCTACGTGCACTTATATTGACTAAAACAATAAAGCTGAATCATATATTTAATAAATAAAGCTACAATACCTTTGGGTTCACTGTTTACTGGGCAAAAATGCATGTAAATGATGTTATTCAGCGAAATGTCTGTAAGAACTTTTATTATTGCTTTCAAATGTCGATTCAGGAAGCTTATGCCAGCTCAATAAGGTGGCTATTGTTTCTTGCATTCTAGTAGGTGGTCATCTTTGGAACGCAGTGCATAAAATGGTTAAATCATGTTAATTCCTTAATATAATTATACCTACGTGATTGGGCATATACTCGTACATGTATATGGAAGAGAACAAACGAAAGGGCTAAATATAAACACAAAGTAAATATCAGATGGCTTCTGATTGATGAGCTACAATCTTCGGATTGCGTGTATATAAGCATACAGTATACAAATTGTTAGTATACATGGAGTGTTATAAGATAAAAGGAGCAAGGAAGGAGGTAAATACTATTAATCAGGCAATTCGGAGAATTAAAATTTGGGATTTATTTGTTTGGATTGAGTTTTCTCTCAATGGGATTAAAGTTAGAGACTTTATACATAAGAGTAGCCTCTACTATCTTTTTTCTAATAGTCGATTTATTTTTGATGAAAATTGATTTATTAAGTTGATTAGGTTTTCGAGGTTTATTGAGTGAGAACCTCACCAGTGTACTCTGATAACCGACCCTCCGGACTAGTTTTCGACACCTGACACCCTCTTCTTCATATCATTACCAGATCTTTTCAACATGTAATATCATATTAATCAACAAATAGGATGTGTTATATGAAGACATTTTGACTGAAACATACTGCATACAGATACCAGGATTTCATACATTTCAATATGTATAATTTTAAATGGATGAGCAACTTGTGCTTTTATTTTGTTTTCCAGATGTAATGGACACATGCATGCAAACTTACATAACATATTCATAGATACAATCAAGAAATAAGAATAAAACAGGTTTCCGATAACTTTTGGCCATGGCTGTAAATATAATAGGTTATTTAAAATAGAATTTCTTGCAAAGGAATTTGGAAACTGGTAAATATGCAAATATATTGTGAAATATTTGGATAGTCGTGTTTCCGAGAAATCTAAGTAAGTAAATTGATGTTGAATTAGATGGTTCTGGAAATGATTGCTAAGGACAATGGTTCCTCTGTATTGTTTGAATTTGAGATATTTTCTGAATATTTTGGCTTCCCATTTTTACGTTTGCGAGTGGTCACTCATAAACGTAAAATTTTCGCAGACTAAAATTTTCATTTTATTAATAGAAATTATTTTGGCTGAGTTGGACGTGTTTTTCTTACGTATAACAGGGATCATCTTCATCTGTCTGCTGGTGTGGACGTTGTTGCTTGGCATGGATTCAGTGACTGATGATATTGTATATGAAGCAAGCTATCTTATAGAGATCAATAGAGTAATTTAAATTGCAACAATTCTAGCAAGTAATGAAGGATAAGAATATTTTTTGTTAATTTTAATAAATGATTTATAGTTAAGTAAGGGGAATTCTTCAACCATATGTGATGTGTCTGTAGATAGGAGAAGTATAGGGTGAAGGTGGAGGTATGTTCATAATTTTATGGCACAGGCCACAGGCTATTACGGTGCACAAGTACGACTCGGACTAGGAAAATGTTTAATAATTATTGAATTTTCTGTCATTTGTCTTAGTTTCCAGTTCTGTTTTCATCCGCTTTTCTTCCATGAATGGGAGTGGTCTAAACGAGAACTTGTAAACTTCGTTAAGGCGAACGACATTTTCCGTTGTAGAAATTGAACCTTTTTATTTTAAAATTAAAAGTTTGTTTCCTCATTTTTTCTGTTCCTGTAAATTATTATTATCCATTGTCTCTTTCCGATTGATTCTTTTATCACTGGAAGAACATACCCTAAATAAGGACTGGTTACTAAAGGGTGTTGAAGACTGGCATGAAATAGTTGAATACTTCATGGGAATACTTCATGGAAATACTTCATGGGCATGAGTTTCTAGCGGCCTACATACATAGCTATATATATTTACCCTTGAGTAGGTGTTAAAAACAAACTCCTATGGAGTCATTCATGTAATGTAATTTTACATTTGTAGTAAATTAATTCAGTATATATATCTATTTAATTTTCGCAATATAATACCTTGTTGGGTTTCATTTTACTTTAAAAGAGCTATAATTCTTCGTGTCATGGATTATAACCAAATATCACAAATTTCTAACTCTCTCTTTCCCCAATCAGATTGTAGTTCTTTATACATTTCTGTTTTATTTATAATATTTTTCAGTACCTATGATGGCCACTTCATAGGGGTTATTTCCTTTTACCAGAGCCATTCTTGGTGTTGTTTAGTGTATGGTATGCCTCATTGTCATGCTGAAATTTGCGAAAATTTGGTGAAATCTATACAAAGAGGAGTAATGTATAACAGGAAATGAAGCAAAATAAATAATTGCTGAGGGTAATTTTGGCCAAGGTTTATAATGTGTATATATATATATATATATATATATATATATATATATATATATATATAAATATATATATGTTTATATATACATATATAATTAATATAGAAAATAAAAGGGTATTGTTGAGTCTTACAATACTTAAATGAAAATTGTTATATAACAATTAATTACACTGTACAACAAATTTCAGTGTCAAGAAAAACACATATATCTTATGTGTATTTTATTATGAAGTTGAGTTTGTTGAATTCGAATTTGATAACAAAAAATTCATATCACGTAACATTATATTTGTAAATTGCCGATTTAATAATTATGCAATTTATACCGATTCCACGATACAATAAATGTATTTTGCCCGTTGCTGCTTTCCCAGAAGTCCTTTGCATACATCTTTGAATGCATGCTAAGCCGCTAGCTCAGTTTATGCCATTGATGCCTCGAAGTCCTCACCGGCTCAGTTGATGAATCTGAGGGCTTACGAATATACCTTCTTTAATCTTGGCCTCACTTATTTTAAGGAAGATCGCTTTGAAGGATGGAAACATAGCTTATTATGTTGCACTGCTTTTCTAAATTGCTTCATTAGTCTTAGTTTTATATGCGCTGGCGAAAAATTATTTTCCCCTTAACTATTGGCGCATTAATTACATTATATCATCCAGGCGTCATAATTTACCGAGGCGACCTTTCTGAGCGTACATAATGTTCTGATCTGGCCCTACTGTCCCACTTGCAAAGGAAGCAGATAACTTTGGTGTACCTAGTTTGTAGCCCATTAAGTAGGGCTACTACTTTCAAGTCCGTACAAATTAGCCACTTAAAATACCTGCATCTTATTCAGTCTTGAATAAAAACAAGGTTCTCATATGTCTCACTTTGCCTTTCACCCAGGCAGAAAGAAAACTTGTACGCCTAACACAACATATATTAGGTACTCAGCTTTTATCAATGTCATCCACTTTGCATCTAATGTACAGCTCATTAAATTTCTTCAGATATTTAGTCAACTGTTTCTTGTATTGTCTTAATGTAACTGATCCACATATATAACAGACTGTTTGGGGAATTTTTACATTCTCTAGTCATTTTAGCTCAGGCTTTGGTAAATTCCAAACACTGTATTATGAGAAAACTAATATAAATAGTAACTGCAACAAATATTAAATGAAAAATTAAAATTAGGATTATTTTAGTAAGTTACAAAATTACCAAGCGTTCCGTAAGCGTTACCACTGATTTGGACCCGTATAACTAAAAAGATATTGAGTATACTTAAATAAATTTTATAGGCTTTGGTTCAAAAATACCTGAGGAATATCCCATTAAAATTATATCAAAATCCGTATATAACTTTTACAGCTGTCAGTTTCTTGTGTGCATTCAACCCCTACGGAAACTTTAGTGTATTTAAATTAAGAGAAATAGTAATTTACGAGAATCTGGAGGGACGCAGAAAGAGGCGGATGTTATATTTGTGAATTACACAAAAAATAACCTTAAAACGGCTATTATCATTTAGGGGTTTTTTTTCATTGTTGTACAGTGTTATTATTTCTGTTACAAATTTCTGAGTGTTCGTGATTTACATAATTGACATTCTTGTTATTATTAATTGGATCACTTAATACTTTTATTTAAGTTCCTAATACTGAAAAGTAATGAAATCAGTATAAAGATCAGAAAGATAATCGGCGGAAACCCTGTTGGCAACAAGGGACCATCCTCTTTGAGGAGTAAGAGGTATAAAGAGAGGTAGTTTTGTGTGTTTCCACCGATTAGTGATTGTATATCGTTCGTGGCATGTCAAGAGTATGTGTGCCTAGGAAACAGATGATAGATATGTTGTGTGTGCAAATCAAGCATGAAAGAGAGGTCCTCTTTTGACTGACTATTTATGTGCGTAATAAGACATTACGAGACAAGATACTTAAGTGTCTAATTATTGCTAGAAAAGTTCGTAAATCGGGAAGGAAGATGAGGAATAACGATTGCCCCTGTTGGAATACACCTCAAACCGTTCCGAAAACAAAGCGCCAAACGAGGGTCCAAAAGGTTAATCAAATTCTGAAGCTTTTTCTTATCCTTGGTAATCAGATTTGCGGCAAAATGGTCATCAGGGAAAAGTTATGAAGTTGGTTTGTAGGAAGAAAATTACATTTTTATTTCCTCGTTAAAATACAGTAAGTGCTCTTTTTAGTTTCCTGAGATTTAGTTTAGATTCTGTCAAAAAGCAAAGTGATTTCCAAAATTCATCGTTCGTTTCTTCTAACGGTCATTATATGAATGGATGCAGCTAAGGAATGTCAAATGTTAGCTCACCTCAAAAAGACTAAATAATAAGTCATCCAATAAGAAATGCTGCTTTTTATGCTTGTAATTATATAAAAGATACAAATCAAACAACTTGTTTAGATATAAAAGAGTATTTGTTTATTATTTTAATAAATATTACGATTTACACCAGTTTCTACTAGGTCTCCCTCTTTTACTAACTTTTGAATGCCATGCTTGTAAAAATCGTTTGACTTTGATTTTGAACAGTTTATGGCTCTTTAGAACTAAAATACTAGTAATCTGATGAGGCCAAGTAGGAGAAGTATGAATGTTGAATCATTAGTTCTCAATCTAAATTTTCAAGCTTTTGTATAGTATCTCTTGCAATATGAGGTCTCGTCTTATCTTGATGAAACACCACTCTTCTTTTATTCCCAAATTCTGGCTTTGTTCTTCGCTTGCTGAATGTAAACTATCCAAATGAGCCCCAAAACTACTTTGGCGATAATCTGGTTTAAGTTAAGAAGCTCAAAATACGTATGCCATTAATAACCTATCAAACGCAAAAGAGAATAAATATTCCAAGGGTGAATTCTCTGCTTCGGATGGAGTTTTAATTTTTCCCCAGGAATAAAGAATTATTCGAACGTTTAATATTATTGTACATAATGCACTTTTCGTATCTTGTAATAACAATAGGTTACAAAAATACTTTTTTGCTCTGAGGGAGGGATGTGAATAGGTGTTTTATACTACTTTTATTGTGGTGAATTCAAATACCCCATTTTTATTATACTACATATAAATTCAAAATGCGAGTGGCGGTCAATAGGTTTTGGAATTCGGATATAAAACGAAATATGAGGAAAATTGTTTTAATATTTTTCAATATAACTACCCTCGACTTCATTGCACTTGCGCCACTTGCCCCTAAGGCTTCAAATTCCCGACAACCAGAAATATCCCGACTGCTGTTCAATCCACTCCTGGATGGCGAGCTGAATACCTTTATCGTCTCCAAACCGGCGTCCACGAAGTGCAGCCTTGAGCTGGCGAAATAAAAATTAGTCGCTTTGGGATCCCAGTGATAGAGCCACGTTTCATCTCTTGTCACTATGCCTGACTCGAATCCCGCCGGGTCTTGGTTGTATAGGAGCAGCAGCTCCTCCGAACTTTGACGACATTGAAGTCGATCATTGGGCGCGAGGTTTCTAGGGACCCAACGGGCAGAGAGACCTTGATCATAGACAAATTGTTGTGGATGATGTTGATAACACTTCCATTTGATATTCCAAGTTCTCGCTCGATTTCTTCGACCTTCACCCGTCAATTATCGAGGATCATTCACTCCACACGGGCCACATTTTCCTCGTCGGTCACGTCTGACGGGCGTCCTGGACGGGAGTCATCTTCAAGGGACTCACGACTATGGCGGAGCTTCCTATTTCAGCGAGCAATTGTTACATAGGAAGGGGCGGTGTTGGTGTACACTGCAACATGCGTTAATGGATCTCTTTTGCATTCTTGCCTTCCTCAAAAATTCGATCACTGCGCGGTGCTCAACCTTCTCCATTGTTGAAAAATTTTGACTGGCGATCTGCGATCTGCTACTGTTTCTTAAATAGACGAGGCAGGAGCGTGCGGCTGCAGGTCCTTACTTGCCATAACTTGTCCTAAAACCCCCGCAAAAAGCCATCTTCTTTTCTCTGTTTTGCCCTACCAATTCGCAAAACTTATTGACCGCCCCTTGTATAATGTGTTGATTTCATCTGTTACAAAGTTATATTAGAGAAAAAAAACAGCATAGATACAGAACTTTAATGGAACTAAATTACTTGGATAATAAAGTACACACAAATCATAGTACAGCAAACAGTTAGAAGTGAGTATTTTTGGATGATTTTGTGTACTTTGCCTCCAGGATATCACGCAAGAGCATCCAGCAGAAGTCCCCCCATCATGCTGAGGTTCCAATTGCCTTGGTAGTTGCTCTCGATCTTAGAAATTTCTCGGTGGAACCTTTCTCCATGTTACTCACTGCTCCAAGGTTAGTAGGGAAGAAGTTGAGGTAGCAGTAGAGAAAGTGAATTTTCTGTGACATTCGGCACACCATATCCTCATAAGACTGTAATAACTTCTCGATACACTTTTGGTAATATAGTACTCTTCTGTTATTAAGGAAGCTATGACAGACTGACCTAAATGCTTCCCATGCTCTCAGTTCCTTTGAGGTAAGATGCGCTTTGAATTCATTATCTTTCAGCACCTCTTGGATCTGAGGTCCAACGAAGATGCCCTCCTTGAGCTTAGCAGGAACTCAGATCTGGGAATAGAGTACACTACTGTTGGAAGGCAGTGCCATTTTGTCCATGGCCCTTAAGAAATTTTTATTAGCCCAAGCTTGATATCAAGAGGAGAAAGAAGCACCTTGTTCATGTCCACCTGAGGATGTTCAATGGATATGGTGTTTACCATGCACGAAAGTGCTCCTAGAATCCCAGTCCCTCTGCTTATAGCACTTGGAAACAGCTCGACAGTCCCAGAGGCAGAGAAAATCAACACTACTTGGATCGATGCATACCCATAAGGAGCCCAATAACCTTAAGGTCACCGAGATATTCTCCCAGTATTAATGTATTTAACAGCTTCGCAAAGGAGCTCCATATTGTCATACGACTCCTTCAGATGGACTGAATAGGCACTGGGAATGCTAGGGTATTTATTCCCATTGAGCAAGTATACAGCCTTCTGACTTTGCTTGGAAGAGTCTACGAAAAGACGCCAATCTGAAGAATTGTGTGGGACTCCAAGGAAAGTAAACAAGCCAGAGACCTTTTGGCAGTAGCTCTTCCTGTTTACCATGTCAAAAAATGAAGTGAAGTCCTTGTTCCGTGTCCTGAAACTGGTGATCCTACATCTGCCTTGACCAGATTCCACTGCATCAGTCGGCATGCCAGTGGCTCTGCTTGCTGCTTAGATAGATAAAATCACGGGAAAAGTCAGTCAGGTCTTTTTGCGTGACCCATTGCGGCTCATTGCTACTTGCTTCTGAATTAACAGAGACACTGTCTTCAGAAGAGATCGAGTTAGCAGAATATTTCCCTGAAGGCATTTCTTCATCTGATAAAGGAAGGAGATCTTTATTTGCTGGAGTTTAGGAACAGAAAGATAATCTGAGTGGGAAACCGGTCTCATAGCTAAGGGAAGGTTGGAATATTTTATCTTTTTTCTAGAAGAAGCATTGAAACCAGTTATATTTGTCAGACATAACGAAAAATCATCTGCATGGCTTTTTTGCGTTCTCTAAACCATCGAGACAGCCTAGTTGAAGGCTGTTTTCTTCCTATTAAACCATGCAGTTAGTCCATTGTAACAGGGTTTACAACAGATGTGTGAGGCCCAGAATTTGTCCTGATCTTTTAATTTTACAGTCAAAATAATGAAAGTAAGCAGTTCTCGAGAGGGAAGTAACTGTTCAGCGCTATGCAACTGTCGTGAAATCCCCATACACGTAACAAAAATGAATTTGCCTTGTTGATGCATCCTCAGTGTTTTTAAGTGCCTGAAGCCATTGTAAATATATGTATCAACTCACAAAAATCTGGTAAACAAAATAAACATTAATCATATATATGGTTACAAAATACATATGGTTGTAAAATCATAATATAAGCATGTTTCGAACATATAAAATGGTTATGTAAGATGAATAGGACACTACCAGAATAGTTAGAGGG
This sequence comes from Ceratothoa steindachneri, assembly GCA_963969495.1. Taxonomy (NCBI): domain Eukaryota; kingdom Metazoa; phylum Arthropoda; class Malacostraca; order Isopoda; family Cymothoidae; genus Ceratothoa; species Ceratothoa steindachneri. The sequence continues at coordinate 84,568,964 of OZ018319.1, read as the reverse complement.
GGGTTGAAATTTTTGGCAGCCTGTTTGCTTGAATTTAGCCATGTAGATATATTATATTGCGTAGAAAGCATAAATATAGTTAATGCAAGATATATATTTTCTAACATATATCATATATAAGATATATATTTTTTAATATTCTTGAGAACTAATTAAGCAATTATTTCTCAAAACTTAATAAAACAAATGCCAACCTTTGAGTACTGTTCATTAGTTATCAAAAACAACTAAGGAGTAATAGAGAGTTGTCAACTATTCACTGATATACTAATACATCAGAACTACCATTGGCGTAAAAGTATATACTAATTTAAGATGAATTCCGTTGACAGGTATTTTTTTAAAACTTCTGGGAGGTATTTTCCCATTGGTAGCGTAAGGGTTTTAAAGAAAACAATTCCTAAAATTTCTAAGACATGTATACATGCATACCTTAAAACCTAGAAGTGATGAGTAAAAACTGGTTTCGTATCTGAAATCAGCACCCCAAACTTAAGCTGGAGAAACTATTTTTGTGCTTGCCTTAATTTCTCTGTATACCAGTGTAATTATATGTAATATTAGCTCATATTTTAGTAGAGAGAAGAGAGATCAACAAATGTTGAATTCTTGTTGCAAAGGAATTAATTTCTGAAGAGTTAGAATAAGAGAAACAAAAAGGGTTACTAGGTTCTATATTACTGACATTCCTCACTGGACATTCAGGAAAGCGAAACCTGAGTAATAAAGAACATTAACTCACTTGCGCTATCTCTTATTCTCCCTCTACATTTGTTGCCAAAGACAACTGGGTTAGATTAAGACATTCAGGTACATAGTTTTTGAATATAGTACACTTGTTTAGTATGAAATCAAACCCACTTTCAAATATTTCTATCACTAAATAATGATTAAATTAAAAAAGGTCGCATTACTTATGTGATTATCTAATTTATGTATATATATATTTTGTAGGATTTTCTTTTCAAATCTCTCGATTTTTTATATATTCGAATATAAGTCTGCATTCATGCCATGTAGGAGTTCTGCTTTAGCAAATACTTTATTTAACTAACGCGTTACGATAGATTTGTATCATTCTCAGACTTGAAGTAAAAAAAGCTAGAAAATTTGTTAATAAATATGAATGTATAGAAATACTTATATACAAAACTCGAAGAAATATTTAAAGAATGTTCATCCCTCAATCATATGGTTTAACGAAGCCAAAATAGCCAGCACATATTTCTAGATATCTTAATTACTAAATACAATCACAAGCTTACCAATAATCCTGGCCTCTGTATGAATGGAGAAAGTTAATGCCCTGAACGCTAAATGAAAAGCGGAATTTACGCTTTTATCAAACTCGCATTACCACACTGCCAAACATAGAAATACACAAACCATGTGATATAGAGAGCGACACAGGACCTTTAACAATAGACTCAGTTAGAGACTTAATTCTAGCTAGCCTAAATTTTTATTCAAAGAGCTCAGATATAAGTTTCAATGGACAATTAGACGGCTTGGAAATCACAACAGCGACATGAGAATCAAAGCTTTACTCTTTGTTGGGAATTAACAGTACTTTGTTTATGAAGTTATTATAACATAAATTAGTATATTTAGGTAAAACTATGTAAGTTTATATTTATAAAGTTAAGGTTTTTCTGGTCGTTCCTCCATGTTTCATTCGTAGGAGTGGGACTTAGCGGAAATGGTTGAAGACCTGAAATTAGTGATCTTAGTGTAGAAGAATTTACACTGAGGTCATCCAGACTGAGGTCATCCAGACGGACAAGTGAAATTTGGATGGGATATGGTGGATGACTTTAATGGAAACGCTCACAGGCATCCGTATCTTTATTTAATAAGTAAGGTTGTCTTGCAGCGTTGCGGAAAGGTGACGAAGGAAATGGAGATACTATCAAAAGAGACAACCCTCGCGTCTTCCATGAGTGAAAAATCATATCTCGTACCCTTAATTCTTGGTCGCGTCCTTCTCGACCGCTTTATTCACATTCCCCATAATAGATTGTGTTCTACAAGCATTAACGCAAGTCTCCCTTAATCAAAGATCACCAACTGGAGTGGGTTAGGTTTAGGTCCTAGTGCTTATATCGCCTTGGCTAGAACGATCACCAGAATGCCATATGATTTTATAATATGTTCTTGGATATCATACACCAAAACCACTTAGCATTCGGCAGACTATGGCAACGCAAAGGAGATTAAATGTGTCCTAAAAGACTCCTAAATTCACCCAAGGCCGAGTTGGAACGAATGGTAGTGGGAAAATGTATTCTAAGCCTCCTAGTACAAACCTATAGACCACGGTCCTTCATAAAGCGGGGACGGCTACGCGGACCCTTCAGGCGTATAACAGCGCCGGATCGCAGTACTTGTGCAGATAGGGAGGATAAGAGAGGTCAGTGCGAAGTGTAGCATTCAGGGGCTTATAAACTCAAATACTAATCCAAAACACAAGATTTTACACTTTTTGTGGAAATTTATTAACAGAATTAAGGAAAGTTTTCTTTAAAAAAGAAGGAAAATTAATAAAGGATTTGCAATATTCATATGTAATGCAATCTTTCAAAATATTTGTTAATGTCACAAAAATAATTCGAGTAAAAATATCACTGTTCCAAAATATAAGGCCACGATGCGAAAACTGAAAAGATGAATAAATTAATATAGTATTTAAAAAATATTCAACACTTGCCCCTTTTCCCATAACTTCATGCTCGCAATTAACCTCGAGAGTAATTCTTTTGTAAGCTGCTAACATGCCCTTTTAGTCTTTATCAGTTGAAGATCGCTTTTCCTCTCTGCATTCAATGTTTGTAGCCGCCTCAGGCATTTTCCATGTGATTCGAATCGCAGTTTCTTACTTGACATTGTCAAAAATATTTCCATCAGCATGAGGTAGGCTCATGTTTCCTTTGCCACATCTTAAATAATGTTACTTCTGTAATTTCATTTATTGCTCTCCACGCAATAACAGCTTTTTCACTGTTCAGGCAATTAGAATATGTAAGATCTTTCCAAGTTTCATCTGCCCACTAATTCATTTAACCATCACTAACAACTAAGTTTCAATTTTCTCCTCAGAGGAAAAACTTCGAACCATTCATTCTTCATTCCACGTTTGACGTAAGTGAGCAAAAAAAATAGCCTTTTTAAATTGCTTTTTTTCTCCCTTTGAATTCTACTTTGCCCATTAAGCACCCAGAATTTATTCTATTTGATCGCTAGTTTACTCACTTCATTTAGCAATCAACCTTTAACTCAATCCTTCCCTTTTCAGTACAATAAATTTTTCGTACTCAAGGTCAAAGATTTTTACTGGTTTAGGCATATTAGAAGTGTTATCCAGATCTCTTTGTATGAATGTTACATAAAAACAAGGTCTGCTGACCAAAAAATCACATGCTCTCACTTACTCTGATTTTTTCCTTTCACGTCTAAATCTGCATAAATAACAAAGCAATACAAAATAAGTTCATTACAGTACATTAGTATGAGGATAGAAACATACGTCGATGGTATGTTCCTTGTTTTAATTATTATTCTATAAATTTTAATGGGACATATATGTCCCATTCATTGTTTTATTTGGGTTATAGGTGTTCCAGTCGTTCTTTTTATTAGGACTTAGGGGTCTTAAAAGTTCTTATTCGAAATAAATAAATAGGAGTATTATTTTCAATTTATATTTGAAGTATTTTTTGTTCCAATCTCTATGATGTTAAAAAATAAGTGAATACTTATACTTTTATCAAAAAATGTCAATAAAAATCGTCTAGGAAACAACTCAATTGAAGTAAAATATACACTTATATAAAAAAGCAGATTTTAGGAACTAAACTTCATTCCTATTGGCTTACAAATGATGCATACACTTATGCATATAAATATGTGAATATATAGTAACATTTTCTAAACACGGTAAGGTGTAAAACATAGTTTGCATAAAGGTATATTGCATGCTCGGCACAATGTTTTCGGTCTCTTTTCCACTTTTCTCTGGGAACATCTCTCATACCTCCTTCTAGTGTCTCCTTCAATTGGCAAATCATCACCTACATCTCTCATGCTCTTAATTTAATTGATGAACGACCAAACATCCTCCTCCTGCTATTTGATGACTCATTTTCACGTCTAGATATAAGTTCTTTTGCTAGCTCATTTAGAATTGACAAAAAGGAGTTTTTGTGTTGCAGATCCTTGTAAATCACCCATGCATTTGCAACCAATTTCAAAATTAATCTGAATAAAACTTTTTTCCACCATTTACTGATTTCCTGTCATAATCGTATTGAGTCACCATCCTATCTGCCCTGTCTAATCCCATATAGTTACTGTCGAAAATGATGGCATTTGGGCAAGAGACATCATGTTTTTTTTCCACTCTTTGTTTTTCTTGTTGCAGTTGATAGTAAATTACTATGGCAATTGGTCATTACATGCACATCTTTTGTGTCCTTCCATTTTGTTTCAAGAACCCCTGTCCATTGTGACTTAAAGCTGCTTTTCCTTTTTCAAATCTATCTCCTAAGTTTGGTGTTCGTTTTCTAGTTGGCAAGTATGTTCCAACTGCAGGAAGGATTAATGATTCAAACAATTTCACAGTCGAATAAAATCTATCAAAGCAAAGTGTGACTTCATTTTTTCTCACGGTATGAGCTAACTTGCTAACAACTCATTTCTCCAGTGTGCCTGGTTCTACTTCTCATGTATTCCCAGCATAAATGTTAAAATCATATATATATCCTGTTAGAGCATCCTACGGATATCATACTTTTACCCCCCTCTTTACCGGTTTCATTGGAACATATTGTTTTAGCGTGGACCTTCCTTTGAATTTTATCATTCCTTCATCAATTCTTTGCTTTGTACTTTGTGATCGGTAAGTTGGAAATGTCATTTTTAGAACCTTTTCTATTTCATCAATGTAATATGTCTTTGAAGCACCATTTGGTTTATTTGGCTCATTGAAATATAGCTTTGAGAATATTGCCTAGCCCTATCCCGTAATATAGCATTGTAATTGCTACATTACCCAAAGAATCATGTTTTGAGCAGTAGGATTCCAAATTTAGCGGCTTACAATAGCACATTATAAATGAACACCTTAAAATAACCATGAGTTCCCCTACATCTGTTGATGAAATTGCAATATCGTTTTCTGCCGCGTACATTTTCAGTCTCTTGTTGTACACATAGAAATAAATATCAATAGGTTTCTAGGAACAGTTTTGTTAAAAATATCAAATATGGAAGAAGACCCATCAACATTTGCTAATACGAGTCCATTTTTTATTTGTGGAATTCAAAACTTGGATAAAAAACCTAAACTGACCTCAGTCGAAGTAGATCTATCCTTTGGTGCATTTACTTCATCGTCTCTCGTGCATTCTTCATCTTCTTCTGAATCTTTGTCTTCAATAAGTTGTGCTATCTCCTCTGAAGCCTGTCGTTTTGGAGAAATTATATACCAATATATATATATATATATATATATATATATATATATATATATATATATAGAAAAGTGTGTGTATGTGTATATGTGTGTTTGTATGGGTGTGAATGCACAAAAATCTGCTCTATGCTCCTGTGCTTCATCAGGACCCAATTCTTATTACTTAGTTAAAATATATATTTTACATCAAATATTAATGCTGAAAATATATTAAATTAATTTTGCATGAGATATAATTACTTTTTACATATTCCTGATTAGAATATTTCATTAAAAAAATTTAAAAACTTACCAAAATTAAAATCACAAAATATACCATATCGTTCTAGGTACAAAAGGCCGCGCACTGCTTAAGACATCCTATTTCTTTTATACCTTCGTTGAATTGAATGATTCCATTATGGGGTCAAATTTTTTATTAAAAAGACTTCTAGACACGGAGAGTCTAGGGAGTGGTTATATAACAAATTTTGATTTCTTTATTATGAATTAAACTCTATATTAAGTGACTATCCCAATTTTTCTTTTGCCATTTCTGCCTCGCCGCATTTTTCTTTCTTCGGTCTTAACACTCCAGAGCAACTTTTGTGGTGTGGGTAAGGTTTTGCTCTTATGCTATTATATTCAATATTTTTAGTAATGAAGTCTCGTAAGAATAAAGGACTCTATGGGTGTTTTTATTCGCATTGTAATGGCACTGAAAACTAAAAGTCATTTTAAAGCATTCTAAGCACACGTGTTTGCTATTTGTAATTGATCTTGCTAATGATAGGAAAATTATTCCCAGAAGGCCCTAACAAGGACAATAATCTCACGCCTCCGCACAGCATGATTTTCCTCCCTTTCCATAGATTTATAGCAAATTTATTTAGTTCAATTTTATTTTAATTTGAGAGTAACTACAAAAGCCTTTTTACTTATAAATTCACTAGATTTTTTAAACTTGGTATAAATCAGTTATTATTTGATCAAAATAAATATATAAATAGTGCAAGTCATGCCATATTATAATTATCTTTTGTTTAAACGCATCGAAGAGTAAAACTATTCTTTTCCGCAGGGTTGGTCGGGTTCAAAGGGTTTGCTGTAACGAGTACTAAAGTATTGCGATGTTTTTTACTAATTAGGTTAATTATATCCCCCAACTCAAATCTTACTCCCTTACTTCATCACCTACTTTTAGAACTTCTTTTGACAAAATGGTTTTTTGATATTCCTCATCTACTGTCTTGAATTAAATGGAATATTTTGGGATTAATTTTCTCATATAAAAAAAAACTTCTATAGAAAGGAATCGATATTTATTCAATTGTTTAATTTACTATTTAAAAGGGCCACGAGTATCTGTTATAGTGGCAATTAGTTACATTACTAAAAGAGAGAGTATTATTTCTCCTCTCTGGACATTGGAAGGAAGCTTAGTTTTCCATACCTGTCTATGTATTTTTGTGGCACTCGGACCCAAACCTAAATAAATACATTGATAAGGACGGCGCCTTTCTTACAAATATGGTGACAAATTCATAGAAATCTAGAAGGCAATCCAAAAGTGGCCCCTTCCCCAAATGACAGCAATGCTGATTTTGCAGTGTTAAAGGAAGGGAAAAGGTGATCCAGAATCCGCATTTGGACAGGGGTCCGATCCGTAATCTAATCTCTTCTCTCTTGAGCCGTGGTCCATCTCACCACAACTCCATCGAAATCCGTCAATGACAATAAAAACTCATTTTCAGGGTGGTTGATGATTTTTCCTGATTTTATTAAGCTCAGCTTCAAACTTTTCTTCGTACTATTCGAAATACAACTGGACATAAAAGTTTAGCATAATCATTTCATCTCTCAACATGTATGGGCAGTATAGGATGAATTAAAAAACATTAATTTTCTATTAAAAATTGCAAATTAAATTTTATAATTAACCCATTTATGCCGCTTGGCAACTAAAGTTATATGTCGGAGAAATTTATTTACTTTCCATGAAATTTTATTTCACTTTGTCGTACAAGCCTATAATCTTGTAAAACACTACGTTTGGCAGTGTTGTGCTCGCAGAAATTAGATATATGTATATTGTATTTATTTAACTGCGTTATACGCCAGCCTAAACATAGTTTCGACACCTCTGTCCCAAACGTAACTACTTTATTTATATTATGTTAAAGTTTCATTAAAATATGATGATTAAATACAAAAATGATCATATTTTAAATATATATGAACAATAATTACGTAACTTGATTTATTATAACTTGGAAAGATTTTACTTTTCTGGCAACCAAAGTTGCCATTCGGCATAAACAATATACAAATATTCGCTGCGAGCGTGAACAGGACAAATGAGTCTCCATAATATTTTTGTTAATATTTAAGAAGTAATACTTATCTATATATATTAATTTCTCTATACTCCTACCCTCTCATATATATATGGATATGAGAAACCCACAAAGTAGCGCGTGAGTAGGGCAATGAATGACAAAATTCCCACAGGAAAATGAAATTGTTCAGGTATATATATATATATATATATATATATATATATATATATATATATATATATATATATATATATATATATATATATATATATATATATATATATATATATATATATATATATATATATATATATATATATATATATATATATATATATATATATATATATATATATATATATATATATATATATATATATATATATATATATATATATATACATATATATATATATATATATATATATATATATATATATATATATATATATATATATATATATATATATATATATATATATATATATATATACCGGGTGTCCCAGAAAAAGTTAACCGTAATTTAAATTAGTATAACTCCAAACCTATTGGAGATTTGTTTGGGGTCCGGCAAAGGGTGTTTTATTTAACAACTATTTATTTGTCGATTCTGGAAATTTCATTAAATTCCCTTTTATAATGTTGATCCATTAATTGGTTTAGTGGAGGCTATCAAAAATATGTTTGCGCAAGGAAGTAAAATAATGAAAGAAGCCTAGGAAGGCTAGGCCACCGTGCACTTTCAAGACAAGCGTAGGGAGCCTAGGGTACTGTGCGATTCTTCAAGCAGAGCCTAGGGCATTTTACAGTGGTTTTTAAGCAACGTTTTAGTATTGTCTCGTCATTATTGCTTACTATGCAAATCAAAGAGTTACTGTGTAAAAGTTTACTTCCATAAAACCTTTTTAATCATGCAGTTAACAAAAGATCACTGCTTATTTGTAGTCACCAACTTTATTAAGACTGGCAGTATTAAACAAGTACAAGATTCATTTGAACAACGTTTTCCAGGTAGGCATCCACCATGTAAGCCTACAATTTGAAAAAATGTTCGCAAATATCAATATGAAGGAATATGCTTAAATCTAAATAAAGGTCTTTCGAGCCGTACGAGTATGACAACCATAGGAACAACAGAAAATATTGAAAATATCCAGATGAGCCTTTTTCAAAATCCACATGTATCAGTCAGAACTAAAGGGTTACAATTGTCATAGTCATCATTTAACCGCATTATTAAACATGACTTAAAATGGCATCCTTATAAGACGCATGCAAGACACCAGCTTCTCGAAACTAATGTTCCTCGTCGTAGACAATTTGTCGAATGGCTTCTCCATAAACCTGCTCGTTTCTTTTAAAATATTTTGATTGGACACAAGGCAGCTTTTTTCATGAATGGAAAGGTAAATAGCAATAACATTCGGCAATATGCGCCGCTGAACCCCCCACCCCCAGCATTCTTCTTTGACACACGTATTTGTTAGCAGAAAGTGTCTCTGTGGATGGAATATGCAGGAATGGCTATCTTATTGTTCCATTGTTTTATGAGAATAACTTGAATGGTGCTGCCTACCTAAGGCTGATCAACGAAAGGATCTTCCCGGAACCTTGCCAGATTTAGGGCCATCAATTCAATACACTTTGGTGGATTCAGGACGGCGCACCAGCTTATAGACAGCTTGCTGTAAGAACAAAACTAAGAGAAACGTTTGACAACCGCATTGTTGCGCTAAATCATGCAATCTAATGGCCCTCAAGATCCTCTGACGTAACACCGTGCGATTATTTATTATGAGGATATCTAAAGAATAAAGTGTATTCTACTCCACCACAAAGCATCAACCAGTTAAGAGATAGGTATCACACGTGAAGTCAATAGACTTAAGGAAAATCAAAAGTTAATCAAAAAGTTGTTAAAACAATGAGATCAAGGGCGCAACTGCGCTTGCAAAGATATGGAGGACATGTGGAAGGAAACGGTGCTTAGAAAATTAAAACTGAATTTATATTACCAATATAAATAGGTGCTTCTGTAATAATGGATTTAGATATATTTGTTGATATTAACTTCGAAGTTTCATTATTTTACTTCCTTGCGCAAACATACTTTTGATAGCCTCCACTAAACCCAATAGTGTATCAACATCGTAAAAGGGAATTTAATGAAATTTCTAGAATCGACAGAAAAATAGTTGGTAAATTTGTTTTGTTTTGCAAGACACAAAAATCTCTAATAGGTTTTGAGTTATACTAATTCAAAGTACAGTTAACTTTTTCTGGGAGACCTTGTCTATATGTATATGTAAGGAAATGGCTACATTAAGCATCCTGGAGGAGTATAGGTACATTCAAGCCCCCTTCCCCTTCATGAGGAGAAGCGTGGGAAAGGTAGCCGGCGAAAATGCTTACCATGTGTGATCTCCCCGCCGCTGTGGGCAGTTGGAGCGAACATATGTTTGAAGGCGACCACCTAAGGTCCTTAAACGACGCTCTAACGATCGAATTACCTACGAAACCCATAAACCCGTGGTTAGGAAAAAAAAAGCGGTGCGAGTCAGAAGGCACGCCAAGGAGCGGTGCGGGTGCGAGCCTATAATTTGCGAGCTGACTTGGGCACCCCAGTGCCACCTCAGGAATTCTCGCTCTCCACAGATGCTAACTCACCATTCGCTCACCCCCCCCTTTGCATCTGTGGCCTGGTCACTTCCCCCTTTAGATGGGGCGGCAATCTGCCTATAAATAAGCCCCGCAAAGAAAGAGAAGAGGATTAGCTGAAGTCGATACGCCAGAATAGGATTAGGTCGTGAAGATCGATCCATCGGCCAGACAAGGAGATTAGCTGAAGTCTATACGCCAGAATAGGATTAGGTCGTGAAGATCGATCCATCGGCCAGACAAGAAGATTATTAGAAGTCGATTCGCCAGAAGAAAGATTAGTTCGTAAAGATCGATCCGTCAGCCATACAAGACTATTTCCGTGAGAAACGATAGGATCAGATTGAGAAAATCGATCCCCCCTTTCAGGGCCGTATTAACCTAAATAGTCAAGTTTTATATCGGTGCCATACCGAAGAAGCCTTTTTCGTCTGCAAAGAAGTCCTACTGAAGAAAAGCAAAGCCGCTCACACTCGAGTGATTCTCACATCTCAAGCACCGTAAGAGTGAGAGGAGAAGAAACCTGCCCCAACGAGCTCCCGTTCTTTAATTACGTTGCAGAATCAGCCCCGTCACAGGCGACAAGCAATCCCTCCTCGAAAATTTCAACCAGCGGCCACACCACTTCAAAGCGAGAGATAAGTCCTCCAGCGACATCCGGCAATCCCTAATACCTACCTGTAAGTTAACAATAACATTTATATCTATATTGCGATAGTAGAAGTTTAGTACGTCCCGCGTTTTAAATGAGAGTAGAAACCATTATTCTTGAACCTAGGTCATATGTGTTCGTAGATGACAGTACGTTAATTTAATATTTTATGCTAATCAAATAGGGTCGTGATAAAAATACTAATTGGCAATTGGTATGTTTACTAAAAGCCTACTTGTTTATGTTTTGTCATTGAAAAATCTGTGAGGCCAAATATAGAAATGTGTTTACTCTTGGTTTGTAATATTTAATTTAAAATACATGTTTATTTTGGTAGATTCTGGTGTTTCCTCTTATCCTTATGTGTTTAAAAATAGCTCTTCCTTAAGGACTAAACCACTAAAATAGCACTCTTAGAACAAAGCCTACTTCATCATAGAAGTAACTCACGCCCCTTAAAGCATACCGCTACTAAAAGGGTGTCAAAGAGTAGAGGGATTAAAACAAAGGGTCATTCTACGACAGTATATATATATATATATATATATATATATAATTATTCATGTAGTATGTATCTTTATATCTGTAGGCTGGACGTCAATGACATTTTTTACATACTTGAAGATAAAGAACAACATGGTGTCGGGGTAAATTTTCTGCCCCCTGAAGAGAAGTCTTTTTCAGATTCAGATATTGACTCCGATAAAAGTGACGTTGAAACAGAAGAGGACATAAAAAAATCTTCCACAAAGAATTCTTAGATCGGAAGCATAACTTTTCATCCATCATCGTGAGAGGCCTACTGAGAATATCCCATTGATGCTTGATACTCAAAAAATGAAAAAGATGATCTTTCCACCAGCAGTAAAATGCCTCGCAAACGTCCACGACAGGAATGTGAGTGGACAAAATATACAAGAAGGTTAGATTATTTGATAATTTCATATTTTCTCATATACATATATATAAACTCGTAGAGAGTAGAGACACATGAATTTCTCCTCTCTCTGGCTTTTCTTCTCTACCTTATACTCGTATCTATATATTCATACGTGTGCGTGTTTGTGTGCGAGTACCAATTAGTCCATATTTGCAATAAATTGCGCGTTCTTCATTTTGCTAATAACCAGCATATAAATGCTGATCACTATTATAAAGATAGGCCTATTTGGAGTAATTTAATTAAATCATCCAAAGTGGGGGATCTGCCTAAAGATGTTTATGCTGATGAAGCGATTGTGTTATAATATGGGCATTACAGAACGAAACAGTTTATCAGGGAAAAGCCAATACAGTTTGGATATTGTAGAGGGATCCGCTAAAATAGTAGTATTTCCCCACCTCCTAAAATATTACTTCCGGAGAGAAAGCGAGCCGTTACTCCCCCCCTTCCTCTCTAACTTCACTCTTTTTGGCCTTGCCACCAGGGCACTGAGAATTTCACACCGAGGCATGACGCTGAAATTTAAGGCTACCTCCCGGACGTCTCAATATTCCCTCCTTCCCCTCCGGGTCGGGAGATTACTAATCTATTTTTATAGGTTTGCCTCGAACAACTTTTATGGCTCCAGCCGCTGGGCGTTCCGTCTGATCCGCTGATCTCGGCCTCTTACACTTTCCCGTAAGAAGAAGCTCGGTTGCATTGGCCGATAATGAGGGTTCAAGAAGGCCTCTCTCTCCTCCCTGTTTTGGAGAACTCCGAGTATATATGCACCCTCCCAAGGATTACCCACAGATTTGGTGAGACGACGCTTCCCCGAAAGGAGTTCGATTTAACGACGCTCTCTCCCAAGAAGTGCTTAGTGACGGTCGCAGGCCACGGGAGAGCTGGACATCAGACTCTTATCTTTTGGTCAGGAAGAAGAGTCTCTTGAGGCAAGGTCAGCCTTTCTCAGCCGCCTTCGGATCAAAGATTTGAGAAGTCGTCCTCTGAAGTTCTTCTAGTGACCTTTTGAGGACAAGAGGTCAATCCGAGTTTGGAGAAGTCATCTCCCCCCCCACCCCATTTCGAAGTTCAACCGGTGACCTCTCGAGGACAAGAGGCCCGATAGCTCGCTCGATCCGAGTTTGGAGAAGTCACCGGCACACTTTGAAGTTCGTCCGGTGATCTCTTGAGGACAAAAGTCCCGCATCTCGCAAAACCCAAGTTTGGAGAAAGTAGCACCACCCTGTGCGGGCTCTCAGCTACACCCGTGAGTAATCACGGCCACTAACACTTCCCCCCAAGCTCTCTCCGCTTTTCTCCCGAGGTTCAAAGGAACTAAATCGCTCACTACCCTAAATCTCACATTATAATTATTTAATAACCCTTTAAACAATTAGTATTCGGAACCTAATTCCCTCTTATTCATGTACCTTATATATATCCATATTTATTTCGTGCCTTTCATTTAGTGTGTATCAAAATCTATTTTTGTCTTTGTGTTTGTAATATTCCTTGGTCACGCAGCTGCAGATCTCTATTCAAATCGCACTCTTAGAACAATAACAGTTGTTGCCTTGCTTAGCCCACCTTAGTGCCCGTGCGCGTATATTCCCGTACACTGGGCCAAACTTCGACAGATATAAACTGTGGGTTAATCTGGTTCGAATGGATACATGTTTCGTGTAGAACATTATTGTGGTATCTGACAAAACTTCCTGTAACAGGGTTTGGTCAAGGTGGAGATGTTGTGTTGGGTTTAGTTAAAAGCGCAAAGATAAGGGCTGGACAGTGTTTATATTTTGATAACTTGTTTTCTTACTTTCTTTTTCTGAATGAACTTTTAAACAGTGTTATTGCTGGCATTGGTACTATAAGAGAAGGAAAATTGGAAAATGCATCATTACCATCTTCCAAAATGCTAGGGAAAAGGAAAAGAGGTTATGTTGAGTCGATTTAATGAAGTCGAAAGACAATAAGGTGGTGAAGGTTGCTTCAAAGAAATTTGGTGTTCATCCTAAATAAAGTGCACCCGATGGTCGAGAGTTGATAAAAAAGAGATTGTGTTCCTATGCATAATACAATTGAAGCTTATAATAAGAATATTTGTTGAGTTGATCTAACTGATCAATTCGTTGCAAATTACTGCATCCGAATTCGATCTCGCAAATGGTGGTGGCCATTATTTTCTTGGAGTATCTGCTCTTCTTTTGTCAACGCTTGGCTTTTGTATAGAAAATTTGGAAATCCCACTTTACTTCGGGAATTTCTAAGACAAATCTTGCTTCAATCATTAAAGCAACATGGAACAAACAAAAAAAGACCTGGGCCATCAACTAACAGGATACGGGGAGTTGCAAGAGACGAAGTAAGGAAGGATCATTTTGATCACTGGCCAGGACCTCCACCCTCTAAATACTCAATATGTAAGCTTTGCACAGGGAGAACGAAGTATGTGTTCGAAAAATGTCATGTTCCACTCCATATTCTATGTATGGAGCAATATTATTAAACATAATATGTGTCAGCGTGTTTTCATAATAAAAAAATAAGAATTAAACTATTTTCATTTTCCCATCGCAAATTGTTATGCCTTGAATGCCGAGTGGCACCCCTGTATTTGTCATTATAAATCAAAAATTAATTCTATAGGATTATATGCTTTCTTTATTACAATAAAATGAATTTTCCCAAATATATTATCAATACCTTGAAAAAATAAATTGTCGGCATTAATGGGTTAACTGCCCATTTCATTTAGGTTTTACATTTTATTGCTGAAATTTGAGCTGTTCGATTTTAAAAGTGATTATCGTTGCAATACCGTGCAAACTTCAAGAGATTGCAAGAGTACATAATAAGCTTTGCAAAACTGAGCTTCGTTACAATGTGCTGAGAGGAGAGAGAAATAATCCTCTTTTTTTTAATAATGCAAGTAATTGCAACTGAAAAGGCTCATACCTCTTTTGCAAACTGCCAGAGATATATTAAAGGAATTCACAATTTTTTTTATTCACTCTCGAAATTACATTTAAATTACTTTTCAAAACTAACAACAAGAGATTATCAGTAGATAGGTAAAATGATTAAAGAGCGATTACTTTTAAATATTAAGTACTTACAAATAAAAATGTGAGAAAGTATCTGAGGTTTCTTGTTCAAAAGGAAACAAAACCAATAAGTTACTTTCTAAATCAAATGGATCTTTGAGGCTCAGGGAGAGGGGATGTAGGTGTAAATTTCCAAAGTTGCTCTACATAGCAATCTTTCATTGGTCCAAGTGTAGAGGGGGTACCAGTATGCTGAGTAAATGGTCAAGATTCCCGTGTTTGCATTGGCAATGCAATTGAAAAGTTTTAAACCAGCTAGTGGTGGTAGGAAAATTAGTGAAAACACATACAAGTCTTTCAACAGAAGAACAAGAAGAGTGAGCACCAAATTGTGATAAACAAACAAAATTTGAGCCTTTGTGGTCATTTTCTTTTACTCCATAGGAGTAGGTTATGAGGAAAAGGAACCAAGAATGAAGTCATTTCTAGATTCTTAGAAATTCTTTTGCAAATAATAGAATAATATTATTATAATTTCGCTTGATTTAATTATTATTGTTTTATAATTCTCTCAGAGCAGTCACACAATAATAAACCTAACCGCACCAGATTGACTCATATTCTTTAATTTTCCGACTTCTCGTGTAGATATATATGCACAAAAAATATTGAACTCGTTCTTTTCAGATTTAAAGGGGAAGGACACTTCCCATTCGATACGATAAATAGGCACCCATTGTTTTATCAGAATTAAAGAGCTTCGTGGTATGTTCTTTTAAGGAAACTATTTCGGAGAAAAGCTTTGCAGGGTTAATTGGAAGTCACCGACTCAAATCAGATAAATCTGCCTAAAATGGACAAAAAAAAGTCCATTCTTCTTCTTCTCAGAGACTTTTGCCGTCTATGATTTATAAATTTCCTTACCTCAATGCGCAATTTTCTTCAGGATTTGAATCTGCTCATCACATATGGATGTAAAACACATTGGAAAAGAAAAGGATACACAAGAAGTGGAGATAGCAGGTATAGAACTAAGTGACAATATTTTAGAATAATATCAAATAAAAAATAATGTAATAAAAATATATCGATTAGAAGTATCTATTTCATTATATAATAGCAGTCTGACCAAATTTTGCTCAGGAACGTTGTTAAAACTATTAATTAACCCATTAAAATTAATATGAATAATTATTGATAATGAATGAAATTGCCGTTTGGGCATAATACTTTCATGTACTAGAACCTTAGTGAATAACGATTCTATATGAATTGTAGCCATAGAAGAAATCTAGAGGCGGAGTTGACCGACATGTTTGTGAAAATCGAAAGAGTCACGTTAAGAGAAATTATAATGTGCCACGGGGATAATAAGAGGAACAAAATATTCGACCAAGTTGTAGCTTGGTTTATTAATCACAAGTTACAACTTAGTTAAATATGGCGCTTTAATCATTCGCTTTAGAGTTTAATTCTGCGTTAATTATTGTAAGTAATATGGCTTTGGCTATTCTTATTGTCTGTTCTTAGGAAGCTTCACAAATTAATTGGAAGTTTTATGATAGTTCTAATACTTGTATTTTCTTGAGCTGGCGTTCAGGTAGAAGGTGTTGTTGGATGTTGCAAGGCTTGAAGCAATGCTATTTGGCTCCTTCGAGGCTATTTGTGATGAACTCAATTTATAATAATGTACGCTTTTTCTCGACATAAGGATTGGTATATAAAAGGATTATTGCCTTGGAAATTTGTCTTAATAGTGACTTTGGAACCAAGCTTGAGAATTTCGTTTTAGAACTTTACTTCTCATTTTTATCCTTTGTTTCATCAGATCATTTGTTGTGTTAATATGCCTAAAAATGATTTCTCTGATGCGATAATTTTTGCTTTGGTTTGGGTTTCGAAGTATAAAATTGTTTTCTGAAGGATTGTGTTTGCTGGCGTTTGCTACCTTTAGGAAGTTGTTTGTCTTGGGTTATTCTAATATGAAGTTTCAGATGCCTTTTTCTTGGATACGATAAATGAATGAGGGTATCTGTATAGGGTCTTCGAATATTGTGAACGTATGGTACACAAATCTCGTATCAAATTTGAGTTGATGCTATTTTCGCTAATAAGTCCTTTTGCATTCTAAGTACTTTTATAATTTATTTAGGGAACATTTTTTGAGCAATGTCTGGTGATGTAATCGCGGTTTTAGATAATTTCGATCTGAAGTAGGCCTTACTTCAGGAGGGCCATGTTTATTCAGTTGTAACTTTTGGTAGCCAAAAAGTTATATTTTTATTGATTTAAGATATAGAAAACATTTGATAGGGCTCACATTTGCTCATAATGTCCTCCTAGATATAACCAGAAACATTTTGTAACTCTTTCCAAAGCTGTATCATACAAGCAATTTGGAAAAAAGTATGCGGTTTTAATAGACTTTTTAATTATCAGAGGTTGAAAATCAAAGTTTGCTAGGCGAGAGTGGATTAAAATAGGTGGTCACTTTCAAGTTAAATCATGAACACTTGTATTTTTCAGATTTTTAAATAACTACTTTGGGGAAACACGACAACGTAAATTTGCTGGAAAAAAGAAGGAGTCTCTGTCGGGCTGCAAGCTTCCATCTAAAGGCGACGTACTCGGAGTATATCTGCATCGCATGGGAGAAAAGGGAATGGCGAAGCATGAAGCAGCAGTGCGACTATGAAGGAGGTCGAAAGCTTGTGGAGAAAGGCCTGCATTCCCATTCTGCCTCTTCATCATGAAGAGGCAAAGCTCGAAGACCTTGTCTCAGAATTGGAAACCTTGAAGAAAAAATAGGGGCGAAGGAGTGAATCACAGGATAAAAACAAAGATAAATTTTGGGACACTTTGAATGATCCTTTCGACATAGCCCACCAAAATGCACGAAAGATGATAAATACGACAGATGATAAAGCATTTCTGAAGGAACAGGGGGAGAAGGGGAGACATAGAAGCATGGCAGGAGTTTACATTAGGCTGGCAATGAATGAAAAGGAGAAATTGAAACAAAAAGAGAAGAAGCTACGGAGGATTGCAAAGTAGCAAGACAAAGCTTGTCAGTATGAGATAAGTGTCAACCTAGTGGACTCTTCCTGTAGCTACTTAGCCAGAGAAATTACGACAGAAGAAGCCAATGCAGAATCAGGGCCAAGCATAGCGGGGAAGCGTAAAAGAGGAAATAAGAGCATTCTAAGACCAGACGTCCTTTCAGCCCTGGTTCGAACCCTGACCAGTGATCGTCACGCTGGCACACTCTCTCTGCTGTGCTCCATGCTACTGGTCAACTGCTTGACGAGATCAAAGTAAGATGATCTTCCATCCTCCATGCTCGTCAGCAACACCGTAAGGATCGCTTTGCAGATATTAAGCCAGGGTTTTCTTGCAAACAGCCCTTAGCACTGCACTAGAACACAAAACTGATGGCTGCACTGGCAAGAGAGAAGAAAGTGGACATGTTCCAATCGTTATGTCCTGAAAAGGCGTTGATCAGTTGCTTTGCGTATCCAAATTGCAGCTGGAACTGGTCAAGCAATCGCACAAGTAATATTTGAAGCGTTGGCCCATTGGGTTTTGGAGAACTGGATTCATTCCAATGCTTTGACACAACTTCTAGCAACACAGGCAAAAATAATGGCACCTGCATTTTGTTTCAGCAGATGATGGGGAAGAACCTGCTGCACTTTGCATGTAACCATCATATTCACGAGATACTGCTGGGAGAGGTTTTTCTTGTCACCATGGGTCCATCATCGGGTCCAGATATTGGTATCTTAAAGAGATTCAAGAGTCACTTGCACCAAATGTTCTTGGCTAAATACAAGCCAGGAATCAATGACGCTGATGTTGCCAGTGCTTTAAGTTCTGTTTACAACAACTAGAGGAAGTTTATCCTAGAGAGGATAAATGGAAGCTATTGGAACTGACCATCATTTTCCTTGTGGGAATTCCAACTAGAGGAGTTCACTTTGCCAAGCCAGGAGCGATGCATGCGCCAGCTCTATGACACAACTAATTTATGCAATAAAGAATTTTGTCTTCCTGGATGTATTCAGTCTAAGCGACTGCAAACTTAAAGGCATGAAAAAAACTCTGTGTTTTTGGAGTGAAACACTATGTGAAGTCTTGGTTCTGTAGCTGTCTCCCAAAAGTTGCGCGAAAAAGCGATCAGTAACTCCTGAAGTTCTTGGCTGCTGCTGATGACAGAGCTGCAAAAGGTGCCCCCAAAAGCTGTCCAACTACCTCTGGTACTTGAATGGAGAGCTGATGGCACTGGCCTTCTTTGATACAGCTGTCACTGAGGCTAAAAGAAGGCGATGGTCGTTGCCATAGACAACGGAGAAGACCAGGAGCCACTGAAGAGTTGGAATGTGGATCTGTTAAGCATTGAAATAAAAAATTGAGCGATTTTCTCACATAGAACAATTGGAAGTTCTTTGATATTATAGATCTGAGTCAGGAGTTCTTAACTAAAGATCCCAGTATCTGGGCCCACAACAGACGATACATCTCTGCAGAGGAGATTACGAAGAGTCTGACTGTGAATAATGACGCGGGAGAAAAGAGCATAGCGCTTATCTATGAGGATAATAAACTACTGTCAAAGATTGAAGAACAGACACAGTTTATTATGCAAGTCCTCAGAGAGCTGAGAAAACTGTCTTCGGGGAGCCGAAAGAGTACTGTTGTTGAAGGACAAGTCAGACTGTAGTGAAGATCTACCACATGAGACCTTATTTTGTTGCTACAATTTTACATTTGAACGGTAGTGTCCTAGTTTTGTTTTAATCAGTATTATAACTTTTTAGAGTACTCTATGTTCTGCTACTAACCAATGTCCACTGTCCAGTACTGTAATTGGCGAAATGTAATGTGGATAATGTTGAGTTTAAGTTATCAATAATTAGAACTTCATTTCATTGCATTATGGTAGTTAGGAACAAAATTCAGTTTCATTGAGCACAGCCTAAGTGTAATCCAATCTCAATAAAATTTGGACTACTTAGTTTTTTCATGAAAGGTAAAGATTTCGAAAGTCAAAAAATAAGTACCACCATAATGTCCAGTTTTTCTTAGTGACTATGTTTATTGCTAAGAAACAGATGTGAGGATGTCAAGAGCTGATGTTGGGTACCCCGTGTTCTTTGTGTAAAGATGACACCACCTATATGGCTATCTACCTCCTCGCAGGCCTTCAAAAGTCTAGCGGGAAAGCCCGCATCCATCGTATCCTTAACGCTAAAAAAACCACGAGACACACGTTGTTCAATCCTCTTACTCGATATCTTTGCTATACTATACTCCAGTGATTTCTTCATTACCACTGCTAAATTATCTGCCATAATCTTTGACATGTCTATGTCCATTCTGGAAAGATTTCTGCCTCCATTCCTCGTAGCCAAGTAAAACTTCTTTCTCTTGTCTCGGTGAACGATAAAAAACTAGCCTCCAACCTCCCCTCTCTGTGAATAAGTACCCTTTCCTTTTTTTACTATTTTATTCATTCTCTACAACCTAATCTTCTCATTTCTTCTCGTTTACTTCATTGATGCATTTAATACCTACATCTCATCTGGAATTTTATCGTCTGATTCCACACTTGCTCTTCTTTACCATATCTTTAAAAACCAACTTAAACCGAAAAATACATCCAATATAGATCCCAATATCTAAAATTCTATTACCTTAAAACGTCATTTTAATGCTAGTTTCAGCCTAGGCTATAGAGCAACTGTCCTCCTTCACTGAACATGAGATTTTCCAAGTTGAGTTTTAAGGCCAGAGACAATACTGAATACACTCTACTGCATGTAACTGGCCAGATATTGCTCTCTTAAAATCTATTATTAGCTTTTTTAAACCTTGATACCCTATGTCAGCTATATTTCAGAAATCATTTTGCTAACATAGAGAATTGTTTCCCCTGCTTTCTCTATGAAAATAACACATCCATTTCCACTTTGACCACGTCTTGATTGCAATCACTTCGCTTGACTACAAGCTCCCGCTCTTCCTTTCGTCCAAATTTTTCTAAATTTGCAGCTCATGTTTTTCCTTACCCCTGTCGACATCTATCTCATGGAAACTAGCTCGTTCGATAAAAAATCACATCATATCTCTTCTCTCACATAAAATACTTCAAATTTCGCTAATCATATTCCAATCCCTGTAAATCGTAGATTCATGTTCTGCCTCCCAACTTCTTATTCAACATAGTCGTTTTTCCTAGAAAAGAGATCCTTTTTTCAAGAAGGTTGCTTCAAGGATGTGAAAAGTTATACTTTGATGATAAGCCTATTCCTATCACCTTACTGCAAATTCTAATACCCTCTTTTCTCAGGGAATTTAGTCCTTAGCTGGTGGACAGGCAGTCTATGAGTTCTTATGGCATGAAGAGAGCCATTTAATATTTCATATTAATGAACACTAGTATAAGCAGCCGACGTTGCCCGGAATAAAAAGACCTGTCGCAAACAAACAAAGATTCATCCCTTTAAAAGTCTCTACTTTCAAGCAAATTTCAGCATATTTATTCTCGCCTATAATACCCACACATGGAACTCACCGTGAACCAGGTGTAATTGTGTAACGAAATAGCAATTAAGTTGAATAGTTAAAATACTACACATCCTAGTTCAAATTTCAGATTAAGCCGTAGGGACCATTACTACATAAATCTAGTTTGGTATCCTTTATTATAATTCTTCGCTCCCCTATCCTGAAACCTCCCTCTTCTTCTCTCTCTCACTCATACCTACTGTATCCCCACTTCCCGGATTCTGCCTTAGGCTCTGGACAACCCTTTAGCATGTTGAGCAGATCGAACTTAGATCATGCATGGGCCACATATCAGTAATAAACAGACTATTATTATGTACCGTTAGTTACGTCAAGGAATCAATATCGTAAATAGATTATGATCCGACTTAAGAAAAATTCGAAATTTATTAAAGAACGTGGTCATAAAAAATACTGATATCAAGGGTCATAAGTGATAATCGTTGAAAGAGAAGATCAGAAGTAATTATCCACTTCGCCGAAAAGATCATGGAACTACATTTTACTCACATTTGTTCATTTAAAAAGCCTAGGATTTCGTCTTAGTTCTGCATTTAATATCTAAGCCAAGAAATGCTGCTATGGTTACTGTGTCGTGTTTAAAATCTATCCCTGCACAAATAAACTTACTCTGAAAATCAAAATAATAGAAAGATTGGCTTATTTGACGGGAAAAGTAAAGTCATGTCACCAAGAAGATTATTTTACCTAGGAAAGAGAAAGTGTTAAGTGGCAAACAGAAGGAGGGAAAGGGAGAATAAACTTTAGAATAGGGATAAATATTACAGGAAACAAAATCTGTCTGAAATAGTAAACGTTCTCTTCCCTAAAGAGAGAGAGAGAGTGGAAAACAGCAATATAAGCCTCCAAGAACAATTCGTATAAATACAAAAGGGAAGACATGTTTGTTTGAAACAATACGACACATTAATATTTTTATCTCATATGTTAAGCAATCTCATTTTTTAGTTTAGCAAAATACATAATATTCGCTACTACATATTAACCCCAAAAGCCTTTAGAGCATTAATTAAATTTAGTCGCCGACTCATCGGGCAACCTCACCGATGAAGCGCTTCTCTGAACCATTTTGTAGGGATTGCTTAGTCTCTCGAATGGTACGAGAATATTTTTGTAGAATGTTGTATGTAGTTAGGGGAGAGTTTTGTGAATGGTATTCTAGTAACGTTACTAGTGCGATCAATATCGTTTGTCTTGATGATTGGGAGGGACTCTTTTACACATGACTGTGGTGTAAGTAAGATTTGAAGGATGTAGGTCCTCTCCAATGTAGTTAACTTTTCGGGTTTGGGTACATGCTCAGACTCTTAATTAATGGAGGATGCCTCCCTCCCTCACCTCACGATGTTTTGTAGATATGTAATTTTAGGTCTCGTTTTAAATATCCTTGGTCTAAAGATAGGCATGTTTTGTAATTTAAACCGATGTGCGTTAGCTAGCGCGAGCCAAGGGAGATGGCAAAATTTATTATAGTTAACTCTCCATGTGACGGAAATGTTGGAGTGGGGAAGCGTACTATCTAAGGGATAAAGCGTTTATACAGAAGGGCAAGCATCTTGCGAAGAAAAGGTTTATTGTAAAAATTAAATTTCTAACTCAACTAACCTGGCGTAATAAAGTTTTCTTAGCCCTGAGATGCCGAAATGCCGGTGTGATGGAGGAATAGGCACGAACTCCAAGATGTGGATATATGAAAATGAAAAGAGAACCCGGCACAGACCGAGGAAGCCATCTGCTCTCTTTGACGCAAAGGAGGAAGATTCCTTTACGATAGACAACCTGGCTGATCTTATCGGAGAGAAGACTGTCTCTTTAAACCACAAAAAGAAAGAGCTATATTAAAATGATTGTGTGAAGATATTTCAAAAGGGAATTGTCAAATATAATGGCAAAATATGATATCGAATAAAATTGGAGAAAAATATATTTAACCGTTATTTTTTCATTTTACTTTAACAAATATAATAAAATATTATCGTAGACAAGCTTATTTCTCAAAACTATAAAAAGGTTTTCTATCTATCCTATCTAATTATATATATATATATATGTATATATATATATATATATATATATATATATATATATATATATATATATATTTATATAAATATATATATATATATATATATATATATATATATATATATATATATATATATATATATATATATATATATATATATATATATATACACATAAGTGTTAGAGCAAGTGATGTGAAAGCGCATGAGCCTGGCCGCCAGAGATTTAAAACCAAGAGAAAAGGGCATCAGGAGACTTCAAGTTTGATGAGAAAAATGGAAATCTCATTTAAGGAAATCAATACTGAAAAGACTGACTTTTTCAAAAAAATTTAAATATGCATTCGCGGTGAGAACTCTGCTCTTCAAAGTACAGGCCAATTGCTATCATTACTAAGCTATCAGGCACAGCCCTTTAAACCCATTTAAAGCTTAATTTCATCAAACCAAATCTCGAATTTGCTAATAATATAAAAGTTTGCTATCAAAATCACTTATATAAAAGGAAAAACAGCTCAATAGCAGAAAGTAATAATCAACCACAACAGAAAATCCAGCCGACAATTGTAATACACGGACTTGATTCCCGGCCACCACATTTAAATAATTTTTGTGGAATGTTGTTCATTTCATCTCATCATGAATTGCCTGAATTTTGCTGTTCTTTGTTGTCATTGATGATGTTTATGCCTCTAATGTACCTTCCTGATGCCTTTAAAAGGCCGGTTATTTGATCCATACTTTCATTCATATCAATTTTTCTTATATATATATATATATATATATATATATATATATATATATATATATATATATATATATATATATATATATATATGTATATATATATATATATAATGGAAGATGTGGGGGAATAAATATCACGAGGGCAAACAGACGCTAGTTCATTTATATAGCGTCAACTGTTACGCGCCACATGGGCCAAGACTCCCCCCCTCATCCTTTTCACGCTGTAGATTGAATAGTCCGTTAATATAAACATAGGAGTGTGTGAGAGACTTTAGAATAAAAATCTTAGTGCCTTACCCTTCGTCGGCAGAAAATCTATGAACAGGCTCACTATCCCCTCCGATTGTTTATGTCTATTTTAGCCAAATAGACGAAATCTCACCTTCCACGGGCATAAACCTGAAGGGTCCCTCCCAAACTCCCTCTTCTCCTCTCCCCTCCCCCACAATTGGATAATCGACGTATATATAGTTCGATTTTGAGAAATCAACAAGAGAATCCACGTAGAAGAAGTCGAGTCCCTGAGTCAAACAGGGAATCAAGAAGAGAGTTGGGACCGAGCGGGACTTACCTCCCCAAGGCTGTTGCTTTGGTCGCTTAGAAGAGTAGACCATTGGTATCGAGACCCACTCTTATACCATTCTCGTCCAGATAAATTCCCTATCTCAGTTTTCTGAATAAAAACAGAGATACCCCTCACCATTGAGGAATACCAACGTGAATTCCCACGCGAGAAAAGACTCACCTCTTGGTAAAGTCACATCATTGAGAATTCCGAAATTGTAACACAGGGATCAGAATAACTTCCTTTCAGCCAAGATCCCCTCACTTACATCTTTAAGTCAAGAAGTGTCGCTGCACGCCTTTCCCCTTTCCCCTCGGGAGAAGCATCAGCTCCATTCCCACACGTCTATAATCATTTCATCGAGGAGGTTCCAGTTTAAGGTCACCCAACTGCAGACTCCCTCTTAGTAAAAGGGAAAAGGGATCCCAAACTTATTATTTTTTTTGTTATTTCTCATTCCGTACGAAAGTAAATTTTGCGTCAACCATCGCGTATTACTCATTGAAGTATTATTTTTATTAGATCCGCTTATTATAGCATTAGTATATTAAGTTTTAATATTTAATTTTTTATATAATTAAAAGTATATTTTTGTCCGAGTTGTTTAATTTGATCCTCGAACGCTTAAATGGCAATAGATATATGATAATACAAATCCTCCCTGGTTGGAACGGAGTTACTCCTGTACGGTTCAAACGTACATACCTACTCGGCCGTATACCACGACAGAAGACTTAACATTAAGGTGGTCTATATCAGTGAAAGATAATGGTAAACCACAATATTTAAACCCAGATTTTATTTATAACTTCGGAATAGTTTCGGCAAGATTCTATTTTCAACTAATAGGGAAGAAACTAAGCAAGGATCACAGTATATACGAGTATAAGGTAAGACACATCTTAAACAAAATGAAACAGCAGGAAACAATCTGAAACAAAAATAACTTGACTGAATCTGGTGTGAATGATAAGCTAATCCTTGAGGCGCATTGGATCCGGGGGCTTAAAAATAAGATTGGCGACTCTATTCATTATATATTTTTAAAATTGTTATTGTCCTTCAGCCAAATTGAAATTATCAATTTTGTTGATGATAATGGATCCGCAATTCTCCTATCAATATAATTGGTTGATTTATAATTGTTTGATTTTTGCTGCCCATAAAATGACTCATGACTTTTATTGTGCATAGTTCCGGCACTGTCGCATCCAGCCTAACCAAACATTCCAACAGTTTAGATATTACTTGTAGCGTATTTTTAATTTTTGGCCAGACGCCTCCAAAGCGCCCCAGAAATACAATGCTTTGGTTGACTTCGTTCTCAAAGACCAACACTTGGCGTCACTTCCCTCGGAAATCAGGTCCTTTGTGAAAGACCGGAGGTGCCGCACATCTAAAGCATGCATCGAGGAATCAGATGTATATGAAGCTAACAATGACTGTTAACCAAAGGAAAGGAAGAATGCTGAACTGCACTACCCCAAAGCAATTGCCCATAAGGCCAATTTCGTTCCCCACAACAGGGATAAATTCGTCGAAATGACTGGCCCGTTTAGGCCTAAACCCTTTTGCATGCCATACAAATGTGAGGTCAAACCCCTTTCCTCTACTCTTTTGGCTTCGTCGTTCCCTAAGAGAACTGTCGTCTGTTACCCAGGTGTAGTAGAGGGTCAAGTGAGAACCAATTGCCCTCATAATTATCAGTTTAGTTTCGATTATCCCAACCCAAGGGCACAATATAAAAGCCATTACTGTTCAACCGACGACGCATTCAGAAGCACCCCTTTCTTCAAGCGAACCGAGTCAGGTTGGCCATAAGGTGAACTTTCTGTTTGACAAAAGCACGCCTGGAGGTCTTAAATTCGAAAATTGAGGGATAAACGGCGGCGGATTTTAACTCTCGTGCACTACACAGAGTGCACGTGCATTGTGATATCTGACAGGCTACTTCCATTAGTAGCCCAAGATGATGCCAAGTTTTCAACAGTAAACGATTTTCTGGGGCGCGCCAACAGATTCCCCATTGTGATATGCTACATCGAGTGCATCTACTTCACTGAGGTCGTCGGAGCTTCCATCAAGTTCTGTGAAGTTTTAATTTGCAGGAGTCTGCGGGTATCCGCCTTTTCCTGACTAACCCTGTGACCACTAGAGCTTTGGGACAAATGCACAAAAACAGACGAAAGAGACAATTAGCGGCAACAAGATAATCTCCTTCATTGTTAAAGATGACCTACTTTACCGCGTGTGCTCATGAAACACTGGCACAAAGTCCCAAGTATTATCTATGTCTCGCTGCCGCATCAGACCCATCCTTTGAGCCCATTCTTCTCGAGTCATTTTAGCCACACAAAGACGGCACCACGGGTCTTTAAATAGTTCTATTGGCCAGGTGCATCGGACGAAATCCTACGTTATTTTCGTTCGTGTGACATCTGTCAGAAGAACGGAATTAAAGGGCGATTCAAGCCTGCACCCTTACCGATGAGCCCATTAATCTCCCAAACCTTGTCCTGAGTGGTGATTGAATTGATTGAGCTGATTCACCCACCTTTAAGTGAAGACTAGAGTTATGTTTTAACTATGGCCGATTGGGCTACTAGATTTCCCGAGGCTGTGCCACTTGAGCAGATTGACAGCATCTGTTGTGCCAAGGCACTTATCACGAATTTATCCCGTGTTGGGATGCCGAAAGGGATATTGTCGGATCGTTGCAGATAATTTACGTGCCAATTAATGGAATATGTAGGCATGTTGCTCATGATACAACAGCTAGTTATCACCACGTTCCACCCAGCCGGAAGTTGGATGAGCGAAAGATTAAATGGCAGTCTCAAAGCCATTCTGAAGAAATTATGTACCGATCAGCCAAGAGAATAGCACATATTTCTTCCGATAGCTCTCTTTGAGTATAAAGAAATTCCCCTTCGCACCTTAGGTTTCGCTCCGTTTGAATTACTATACGGAAGAAATGTACAAGGCCCTTTCAGCATCTTGAAAGAAATATATGCCAACAAAAAATAGATTAGGAAATCCAATCCTTGTACTCATTTCTGCTTGAGTTATGACACAGTTTGGGGAAATATTGAAAATTTAAGCCAGGTCAGCAAGTCTTATTGTTGCTTTCTACAAGAAACAACAAATTACTGAGCAAATGGAAGGGGCCTTATCAACTGTTCGAGAAACTCGGACCCGTCGATTATTTGATTGAAATGTCAAGAGAAACGAAAATTTTACACGTAAATCTCCTTAAAAAATCTCACCCGCCCGCATAGACTAACCGGATTGTGGCTATAGAAGAATAATCGCCTATGCATTCTAATAATTCTATGTAACTTCTTAGAGTAGTGCAAGTCGCTTGTATAGAGCAAGACAGCAAATATCCCCTACACTTCTTCCCAGACGCACACGAATACTCGTCAATCGAATTAAAGGGCGCGACAAGTGGCGCCTCATCAGAAATCTCAGCTGCAGTCGATCTTAAATCAATTCGGTGACGTCATATCTGAAATTCCTGGTTGTGCATCCCAATTCGAACATAACATTCAATTGAGCACTTTAGAACGCATGCGATATAAGCCTTATCTGCTGCCTATACACCTTAAGGAAGCATTTAATGCTAAGGGCGACAAGCTGTTAAATTTTAAAATAATTGAGATGTAAAAACCAGATTATTTCTCCCAGGTTGTTATGGTTAAGAAAAAAGATGGATCATACCGGATATGTATCGAATTTTGGAAATTAAATTCGGTAACCGTATTCGATGTAGAGCCGCTCCCTTTGATCGACCAGAATCTTCATCTTTTTGAAAAAGCTAAATTCATAACCGAGCTGGATTTTTCCATTGCCTATTATCCAATTCCACCACCAGAGAAGGTCAAGAAATACACAGCTTTCCCAAATGAAAAGGAAAGATGCAATTTCGACGACTCTTCTTTGGCTTCGACACTGCATGCAGTAATTATAATCAGATGAGGAGAAGGATATTAGATGGGTGGCCAAATATATCCATTTATTTTGATAATATTTATGTACCTACGACTGAGTGGAATCAGCACCTGAATTCTCTTCAAACACTTCTGCAAAAACTCCGATAACATAATTAAACCACTGACCTCAGTAAGTGTCACTTTGCCTACGCTTGCCTAACCCCAAAGAACCAGTTGGCATACAAACGGATGCCAGCAACGAGGGAATAGGCTGTGTTCTCGTTTAATACGGTGGAAATGATGAGAGCTTTTCCATTGCGTATGCAAGACGGAAATTGCTATCACGAGAAAAAATCTACGCTGTTATTAAAAAGTTTAAAATCTCTTTCGTAAGGAAAGAATATATAATAGAAACTGTGCATTAAACCTTATCTCACCTCCGAAATCTAATCTTAAAAAACAATAATCGTCGTCTATTGCACTGGAGTTTGTTTTTAGAAGAATTCTAATTTAAGATCCTGTTTATTAAGGCTCCAAAAACTGTATAGTCGATAGCTTAAGACGGAATCCATTGAATTCTCTTACGAGCTGATCCTGATTGAAAGTAAGATCTCTAATTTTAAGATTGATTGTTTTTAGTTACATATGCCTATGTAATATATCCAATAGAATTTCAGGAATCATTTACCTTTCAAATTTATTTTCTCAGTACTGATTGTGTTAATATTATTCCTTATGCATGCCAGCAGGGAGCCTCCTTCTTAAAGGTATTCATTGATAATTGTGGCTATTGTCTATTGCTTTCTTTTGCAATCTTAATCTTTATACATATGTACTCTCTATATTTGGGAATTTTACCCACGAATTTATTGTAATGCACTTTTTGTTTCTAAATTGCGATGTCCTGTATACTCCTTGCTTGGCCTAGTGCCACCTTAAGATTGAATTATTATTTGATTTCACTCCGAACAGGAAGTTCCATCTTGAAGGGGATGGGATGTCAAAGCGCTAGAGACAGAGAGAGAGAAATAGATTCGTAGGACGAAAAAAACCTGCGATTGGCTTCTTTTGATCTCACTTCCGTCCGAAAACACGGTCTATAGCCTGGCTAATCGTATCAATGAGTGGTTTCTCAACATAGTTTAAAGCTTTAAATTCACTCCTGGCCCTTCTCTCTATATATATTTGCCGTGCAGAGAAAGAGTACCGAATATACAAAATAATAACTTACAGGAAAAGCGTTAAAAGTTTTCCTTCATTGCAATGCCCCCCAAAATAGTCTATTTTCAAGATTTTGTTAAACGTTTAATGTATTTACTCCCTTATGGGCATTATCTTTCATATTTGTACTTTCTTTTGTGCCTTAATTTTATATTTTTGGCTCAGTTGCACAAAAACTGTTTTTCCTTTGGTTTATGGATTGCTATTCATTGCGAATACAGAGGAAAGAAACTGAATATAAGTATATTCGGTGTTTCTTTTTGGAATCTTCATTAATATTAAACAATGAGACACCGATTATACGTATATTCAGTGTTTTCAATTTGTATTATTGACAAATTAAGCAATCAGACTTCATTATAATTATGGCAACCTCATTACATTATACATTCATCACTGTTTTTGTTTATTATTGGAATTTTTATCAAGTCATTGGGAACGTATAAAAATCCTATAAATCTATATAATTTTTATTAGTATTTTGACCATAAAATTACAAACCAAACAGAATCTTTAAATAATGCAATGAATTTATCTTTTGATTGCGTGTCCTTGGGCATCGCTCAGTGTGAACACATACGATGACTTCTTCCTTGGTAAATCTTCCTGAATATGCCTTCTTTCTACTTCTTTCCTTGAAAACTATGCTTGCCTCATATCGTAGAAGTTTTTCCAAAATTCTAAGTGAATGTGGTTGGGCATTTCATCTGAAAACTTGGAATGACATTTGTAAGGGCATTTATCTATATCACATCCATTGAACATTGAGTGTTTTTCTTTATCATGAATGATCTTTTCTTGTTGTGTCATTGATTACCTCTTTTTTCTACCTCAGAAGCAACAGAGGTGTCATGTGAAGCCATTTTATTGTCATACACTGCTTCATGAGCATCGGAAACTCCAGGAGATTGAACTTCGATAGCAGCTGTTATATTATTCTCTTGAATGCATGAAATGTCTTGCTCTTCTGTCCTCAAAACACCTCTAAAAGGAGAAAAATAAACAAATATATATGCATTGCATTTAAGTAGCACATACAATAATTTCGGGAATTACTGCATTATCATAATGATAATCATCACCATCATCATCTTCCCTTACCTCTTTCACCATCACCTTAATTTATGCTTGTTACCTCCTATCTACACCATAACGGTGCAAGTATTTTTGTTGTAACAAATTGACTCACATATAACTTAGAGGCATACAAATATTTAGGGCTTCCTCCTGAATATAAATATATATATGAACAACGATATATTAAAGATAAACGATATTGAAAGTTAAATGTCGGTGACTCAGCAAGAGATGCAAGCAGACGCGCAGTGCCGTGAACGTGGTAAACACACACAATGCACAAAAGAGAACATAATCTGGATCCAAATAACCCCCCCCCCCTAAATTACCCGTTTATAGACCCACAATTCACTTACTGTTCTTTTAAAAATTGGAAGACGTTTGAAGGTGTATTGTAATTGAAAGCCATGTCTACCAGCCTTTCTGCTTTAACGACGAGATTATCTCCTACTGAAATAAAAAGATAAAACTTGACATAAACAGAAAAAAACTCTCTTGTACATTTCAGTAAGATGCCTAGCTCACAATTTGTTCAGGAAAAAACAGGTTGTTGCATGAGAGAAGCGGCAATAAATTGATAGAAAGCTTGCATATTCGTTTTTTTACATCTGGATATCGTGCTACATATAAATAAAACAGACCGAATATTCAGTATAATCGGTGTTTAACCTCTGTATTTTGCATATTCGGTGTTTCTTCAATGTTAACCATGGTAGTGTCGCGTATATTCGGTGTGTGGCCAATTTCTAACTTAAAACGAGTAAAAGATGGGTGTAAACTAATGCCACAAATGGATTCTACGGGTCGAACTACTTAAGAGTCAATATATAACTCAAATTTGGAAAATTTGTATATTCGGTGTTCTTCCTTTGCGTGGTAGATATATATAAAGCCCCTCTTCCGGCGCCTCAGTAACTTTCACTTCCGGGGCTCCGTATAAATAGTTAAGCATTAGCCTGGGAAATTAGCATTTTCGTAAGAGGAGACGTCGCCTAAGATAAAGCCTGTAGGCTCTGATTGCTAGCCGAGTGTAGGCCGGAATTATGTTGTGACGATTGTTAAATATTAATTCGAACATTCATTGCCCTCTGATTAATTCAGTACTTAAACAGCCCAGCCATAATTTTTGTACTACATTCCAGTGCCCTGATTGCTTGTATTATACGTACGACTGTCTATTTTGTCTCTTTTTCAAAGGTTCTTTCTCTCATGCTCCCATATCTCAAGAGCCTGAACAAGATAAAAGAGTACAAAAAGAAACAAACGTGAAAGGATCGCTGGAACTCAGTTTCCTCCGCGGCAAACACTCCCTCTATCCCTACATTCGAGGCTGACTGTGGTTAATGAAATATAGGTTGTATTTTCCATCATAACTTCGAACAGGCCGAATACGAATCGGCCTTAAGTGAAAAACTAACCCTTGTTGTTGGAAAGTACTCGAGCTCAGTGTTCTGCTTCCCCTTCCCCACCTCGTGCTCCTCTTGAGCAGCCAAAACTTTGCGTGGCAGATCAACCCGCAATTGTTCTCACGTGCGGCCAAGTGGCTATACCTTGATTTTACTTACATGTCCATTATTTTATTTGTTATTTATCGTTCATGTCCAGTATTTTATTTTTCTTTGTACAGTAGTAAGTAAAGTTTACTTTGTTTCGCCCAGTTTGGTATACAGAACGTTCTAGATAGGTTGATTAATTCTGCCAAGTATAATTAGTCACTCAGAGAGATTTATTGAAACTCAAAGTTTAATTTCATTATTCAAGGCAAGGCTTGACTGCAGAGTTGCCCTGCGTGATATCCGCCAACCATTCCAAGACAAGGATAGCAAAATAAATAAGATACAATCTTAATTATTTATATTTATTTATTCGCATTTTTTATTTTCAGTATTGTTTTGACTTTTCGATAGTACATGTATAATATCACATCAATGTAATTTAATTACAATGGTTGAATAATATAAAAATAATGAAATATTTATATATAATTATAATACAGAATAATTTAATATTATATATGTATAATAAATATAATAATAGGATATATAAAAATTAAGATCAAATAGGCTATAAATAATATTTACAATAAAAAGACACTATTCAACTGCTGTGAATTTTTGGACGTAAAAATATGAACGTAGTTCAAACCAGCATACATTATTTTGATTAAAGCACATATTCCTTCGACTAATTGAATAAATTAAAATAATTGTAATTGCGTATAAGCGTTAGAGAGGTTATACCTGAAAATATTATGGTACATCATAAATTTCAATAACTTACCCTTAAAATAAATTAGCCTCCATTCATAAAACATGCTCATATCATTTTATAATTAAGTTGAGAGAATGATCACGTTTATACATATTAGTATTTTGCCTCGATAATAGTTAACAGGATAGAAGAAGTTTCAACCACCGACCACCAACATTCCCATTTTAGGAATATTCAATAATTACGCATTAATTCTTCATTTATTTTCAAACTTGATTTTATAAAATCATTTATTTGATCAATGTTTAAAATTTTGAGTTTAATATGTGTAAAGGATAGGCCCTCGGATTTCCATGCATTTCCTTTCTCATAATAGTTTATGGTGGTTATTGCAGGTCAACCCGCTTCGAGGCTACCATTTTTGGCTTAAATTTCTTTAACTTACCAGCCTAATTTGCGTAGGGGAAGCGACTCCCCCCCCCCCCTTATGCCCCACTTCCATTTTTCTCCATCGGGCTGAAGGATATAAATGGGGCCGTGAGGCCTTTTAATTTATTCCGTTGCGAGAATTTTGCCTGATTGCTCCGCTAAATCGTTGTACGTCACTTACTTTGACGTTTATTTTGGACACCCGTACTGGTTTCTTCTTTCGTGCAGCGAGGATTCTCTGCCATTGATTCCTGCGAGAGTGTCGCTGCCCCTCTGTCGGACGCATCGAGGTGTGCTCTTCCAGGTACGTTTGCAAGTGTTTTACTTTGGAAAGCCGTTCACACTAAGCACGTGAAAGTTCTCCTCCAGTTACCTCGCCATTTCCTCTTTGGGGAATTCTGTCATCTCTAATTCCTTCTCTCAGATCGTTGGGCCTTCGAATCGTCGTTCCCCGTGGTCTGGACGCCTTTCGCCTGATATCGCAGTTTGTGGGTTTCGCCTCTCCAAAGACCGTCATCGTATTTACCCCTGTGGACTTGGAGCGAATTCCGTCATCATCGCCGAGCCTCTTTCGCCTGGTTTTCCGACCTAGGGCACTGTGTCACTGCTCTGGTATCAAGTATTTGGGAGTATTTCTTTCTTCTTATGCCCCGTCTAAATTAAGTAAGTGTTATAAGTGTTATTCTTGTAACTTTGGGCCTTCTGGTATTGGACGTAAGACAGGGAGGTTATTTTGTGAACACCTGTCACTAGCGTAGCGAAGCCTATTTCATCTTCAACGGTGCGTGTCTGTCCGGCTTTAAACCATTTATTCATAGAATCCATTCGTGTATGCGCGAATATCTTTTGGTTAAGACGACTTGTGGTCGTTAGGAGGTGATAAGCATTTGTGACTTTCCTTATTGTTTTGTGATCCACGTTTAATTTGTTAACAGCTAATTTATTTCATTTTTAAAAGGGTTGTAAATAATACTGTAAATACCTTTTGTGTGTGCATTTATTTAGCCCTTTCGGATAACTCGTAATTTAGCACCGTCCTGATAAATTCTGGTGAATTTCTGGTGGGCCTTTCTGGTCTTCTATAAATTTTATGTGTGTACTTTCTTTTGTGCCGTATGAACCGGGTTCCGCGATAGCCTTTAGAATCTATCAGCCTTTACATATCTATCATTCACAGCTATTTACACTCAGAATATTGGGAACTTTTACAAATGATAATGTAGACAAACTTTAAGAGACCGTGCTATGCTCATTACTTAACTTAGAATTAGAATTTTGATGAAAATTGGTTCCATTCTTTTTTAAAAATCAAACTGAACCATAAAACACTTCAACGTATTTTGTACTAGTTATGGTTGTAATTTTTATACATCTTCTCAAATGTGAATCTTCCTCCGAACTTTTTTGGGACTCCCCTTTTATCTATTTTCTTATATAATTTATCTATAATCTATACCAATTTGATCAATGGCTATATAGAAATATTCTAGGCTCATCAGTAATACTTTAGATACTTCATTTTGATTTTGATTTTACCAGAATTTATTCTTGACGGTAACAATTTGATGTTTAACGATTTTATGAGATACTGTTTTATGCCTCTTGTACCATACCAAAATGAAAGTAAAACATCTACCTTCCTTTAGCAGTACTTAACAAAACTTGAAGGCGAATGGAAACATATAAAAGGTGACATAATTAAATTATTGAATTTCGTATTGTAAAAATTAAGGACTCTAAAATACTCGCCGCATAAAAGATGGATACTTGCTATTCCATGTGATATGACGAGATGAAGGATATTTCTTAATAAGCAACATTGAGAAATTTCCTTTAATTCGTCATATTACATGGAATGGCAAGTATCGATCTTTTATGCTGCGAGTATTTTAGAGTCCTTAATTTTTACAATACGAAATTTAATATTTTAATAATGTCACCTTTGTTTATGTTTCCATTTAGTTTCAAGTTTTGTTGAGTACTGCTTAAGAAATGTAGAAGTTTTACTTTCATTGTGGTATGGTGCACTCAACAAACACATGGAAGCTTGTCGCTAATTAATTTCAAGGATTACCGGAATGTAAGTCTTGCTAGTCGGAGGTTGATTTGAATTATGTAGGATAAGAAATTGATAAAGGATCCATGCTTGAGATTCTTGCTAGTTAGAGCCAGTGTTATAATAGATATGCCTTAATGATGAGACATAAAAAAGAAAGCTTTGGTAAACGTAGAAAATTGTGGGAAATATAGGATTGAATCAATGTTTTTAAAATAAAATATTACAGATGTGAAGGTGAAAAGAATAAATCTTAAAAGTTAAGAAAATGAGGTGAGATAGGGAAAAAATATGCAGATAAGTTTAATGGCAGAACCTAGTGAAAAGGGATAGATTATGTACACAAAAACGGCAATAATATTGAACCTTTCCTTTTTTA
The DNA here is from genome assembly GCA_963969495.1 of Ceratothoa steindachneri. Lineage (NCBI taxonomy): Eukaryota > Metazoa > Arthropoda > Malacostraca > Isopoda > Cymothoidae > Ceratothoa > Ceratothoa steindachneri. The sequence goes on along the minus strand of OZ018319.1, from coordinate 84,532,662 downwards.
ACAGAAGGTAACAGAAGAGATAAAAATAAATGCTTGGATAAAATTCTTTTTAGAATAAAATGAATTGATTTTTCTTTTTACTTTATGTGACAGAACTAGAAAAATATTTTCAGCGAAAAATATTGACTCCTTGAAAAAAATTGAATCATGCAGACACAGAAAGTTTGCTCAATAGAAGAAAAAGAAATAAGAAAATAAAAAAGCGAATTAATCCCAAATATACATATGACGAGTATAAATGGAAGAATAGTATAAGATCCGGGAATTGTTAATATTAGCGGCCCATAATTTCTGGTGCGATTTTTTGGGCTATTTTTCTTTCTTCTTTTTGAGCTATCAATCTGGTCAATCAGGAACTGTATGATGCATTGTAATTTACCAATTATAACCGTTTATTTTGGCTCAGCTTTCCTTCGTGTTTGTAAAGATGTGGAAAAATTTTTTTTTTTAGTATTTTCTATTTTGGGTGGGAGAGGGGTATTATCGATTGATTCTAAATATTCTACACCTGCCACTATTTTATCTATTGTCGTAGTGTTCTTTCTGTGCAATAAATAAAATATTGGCAAGAAATTGTGCTCGCAAAACGAAGTGTAAACAAAAGATTTTTGAGACATTTTATCCTTTTTCCTCTTTTTTACTTTTATGCAAACTATTAAGTGCATCTCGTATAAATACTCGCGCGCAAGCGTTAAGCGTCAGTTTTATCGAAATAGCTAGTTCGTGCGGTGTATGTTTACTATCCGTCCACCATCTAGGTGTGATTTTCACTGATCCTAAATAAACCAAGGATTTTTTAGCTAACCAGCAGTTACTAAATAGCAAGACCGAGTGCCATACTTGTTAATCTGAAGTGAGAGTTAGTAAAGATGTTTTGTTTTCCTTTGACTTAAATATTTTGTTGCCAAGGCTGGAGCCAAATTCAAAATATCGAGAGAGTCTGGAGGGATACGTTAGACCGTGTGTCCCACAATGGAAGAAGAAAGGCCCATATGGACTGGTATCTTGCAACTTCTCTTTTCATCCCAAAATATCTCTGCATAAAAGAAAGGTTCCACGCATTCTGGGTCGCAGCCGCAAATTTCTACCCACCAGCTTGACGTAAATAATTTATACGTTTTAAAATGTCATGTATGGCCTTCGAATTAGGAATATTAATATTTTTTTTAGAGGGGTACCTCCCAAAAAAACAGAGAGAATAGAGATGACGCTCCTCATTTAGAAAATGCTCTAAAATTCTTAATATTTATTCTGGACGTAAAAACAACGAAACTAAACTAGAGATCTAAAACTTAGTTATAACCACTCCTAGTATTCGACTTTTGCATTCAAATTTCAAATTTTGCTTTCGAGTTAGGAATATTAACAATTCGAAAGTGTCTAAAAATTTTACTTTTTATTCTCGTCTAAGTAGAAATAAAAGTAGCTAGAAATGTAGCCCAAAAAATCAGGGGCCGCTAATCTTAAAAATCACCGAAGATTGTTGAGGCAAAGGCGAATGCAAAACTTTATAGATATAAGAAGTAATAATACTTTATACTACTTTTCGTGAGATTCTAGGCTTTCTCTGGCGGTCGAAATAAAAAGAATGTCTAGTAATACGAAAGCCTATGATCCCTGAAATCAAAACAGAATATTTCGTTAAAAAAAATCATAAAATTGCTAACACACTGGCGATTAATGGAAAGTAAAACCAAACTAACGATCCTTCAAGTTTTAATATTTGGGAGACTATGCGACATTGGCCTTATAATAGGCCCCCATCAGAGATATACATATATAACATATTTAATCAAACATTTTAGAATGTATCATTTATTTATAAACAAGAGTAGCGGCTTCCATTATATCAACTAATAATTTACTCTTGGTCGAGATTTTTTCAAATCCTTACTTAATTTCTATGCCTAAAGGCAAGATAAAACATTTATCGATATTTAATGGATGTATGGACAATAACATCCTCAAAGCTTTTATTCCTCCATATAAATTTGCATTTAAAATTTCAAAATCATTTATAGAGATACCACTTTTACATTTTATTGTATGATCTCTGATTTTTTAATTTTCTTTAGTTTGAAGTATTTTGCCTTTTTGATTACTTATGCTCATATGAGACGAGAATCTTGTCTTCAGAGTTTATAGGAACACCCAGGACATTTAAATAAGTATATTATTGAACTCGTAAGACTCTTTGGAACCGGATAATTTATTTTAAAGAAAGATTAAATATTTATTCTGTTTATAAAGTCAATTGGAAATTTTATTTGAAGGAAAGATTCTCGTCTCATTTGGGCATAAGTAATTGAACAGGCCAAATACTTCCAACTAAAGAAGATTTGTATTTATATACTAAACGAATACAAATATACAGCCATGGCTTAATTTAAATATATTTTCTGAACTCCACGACTCGTTATTATATTTGTTTTAAAAAATCAAAATCATTCTTAATATTATTTATAATTTCTGAACTCTTAGAAAGAACTTTTCAAAAAGAATGTATTCCTATAATAAAAGGTTATGGTGGAAATTTATATATTAATCTATTTTACTAATATGTTGGAATATTTTGTTAATATGTATGATTTGTTAGGATTTTACTTAATGGTGAATATATAAAAAAATGATACCTTTGCTAAAATCAGAATCTAACCAATACTTCTTATATTGCTTCTCAAATTATCACTATCGTGTATTCGTTATCGTTCTAAATAATTAATATAACTAGAAATAAAGAACTTACTGAAGCACTGATAATACAAATCCAACTTTGCCATAGCTAAGGGATATCAGAAGTAGAAATTACTAAAAAATCAATTGTTTCTTAGAATCTTGTCCAAACCATTATAAAATTATATAAAAAGAGCACAAGATTTATCATTTAGGCTTAAAACCATGATCTAGGAAAAACATCTTGTGAACTTGATGGGGAGTTCAACGAAGTTTCAAGTTCAGAGCTAACAACCATAACAATTAGAAGGAGAATTAAAGGTCAAAAGCTAATCAGATACATAGCGAGTTTAACAAAATAGAATTAGCTTCTTGGACAAATATTATCAAAAATTGGTCAAGTTATCTGATTAAATAGAGTCATCATCACGTATGTAATAAAGGCTTCTGACCAAAGTCGCGTGAAAACAATTATTCTGATTTATGACCTTTCGACCTTCAAAACTTTAAAAAATTCCCGGACTAAGCTTGGGAAGACCTTGGCATATCATTTGAAGGGGGATTTAAAACAACATTAAGGTTTCAAATTTCGTTAGAATCAGCCGAATAGTTAGGATGTTATTGCCAAATAATTCCCAGGCTAACCTTGGTAGGCCCTTGGCAATTAATTTATCATTCGAAAGAGAAAGTAACAGAACATAAGTGTTTGAAGTTTCGTTAGAATCAGCTGAATCGTTACAATGTCATTACGCTAAAAATATATTTCCCGGGCTAACCTTGGCAGGACCTTGGCAATTTTTCGAAAGAGAATAAAAAACAACCTGAAGATTTCAAATATCGTTAGAATCATCCGAATAGTTACAATGTTATTACTTAAACAATAAAAAATTAAACGGGTATCGACAGACTGACCGAATGACATAGTGAGATATAGAGTTGCACGCGACTAAAAAGATAAGTGTATTATTGTTTCACATGTAATTTTTTTAACTCCATTTAAATATCTCTTAGAAGAAAATTATTTAAAAGTTTAACTCTTGCAACAATTTTGCAGATTTTCATTACTTCTGGGACTACTTTTGTGAGAGGAAGACTCAAGAGAGGCATTTCAACCTGGTTTCGTGGTAACAATTCTCCATCATGTGGTTGTTTCTATCATGGTATGTGGAAGCATTTTTTCATCGTGACAATTGGAGATGTGTTTATGCGAGAGTGATGTTACAGGTTTTAGAGACATCCATGAAATGCATCCAACAACACAAAGAAATGAAGTTATATTTTAACACGATGAGGACCCAGGCTATAAACATATTACCACAACAAGAATTTTTTGAATGTAATGGGGATCACCTTCCTTAAGGAGTGGCCGCAAAAGAGTCCAGACTTAAATCCAATGGAAAGATTATGAAGAGTTCTTCGAAAAAACAGTATCAGTTAGTACCGTAAATACAAATAAAAATAGGTAGGGAAAGATTGCTTCAGAATTTCATAAAATTTGGGAAATTCGATGCCACGAAGAATTATAACTGTAATTAAAGCAAAAAAAGGTCACCTACCTATTAAAATTATATAGATATATCATATATATACTTAATTCATTTAAAAAATTATCCAATTACATCATATGCATGATTTCTATAGGGTTATATATAATTTTGACGAAGGGTATATGTGATAGAACGTGTTGAAGCTGCGTTTAATTTCAACTTCTACCCCGTATTATTTAAAACCACGATGCTGCCCACGTGCATCTTCGATTCGAGGCTTGGAGTCTTATCTCAGCTACCGGATGCCAATGTTTAAACAAGGAGGTTATCGTCCCCCGTTCGCTTCCATACGCCGACCTTGCCAGATCGAGTTAGGCTTATGAACAGATAAGGCATTGTTCCCCGGCCCGGCTGTGCGTTCCCTCCAAGCTTCCACTCCATTTTACCCCACGCCAAGGAGATGTCCTGGCTATTTATATGGAAACTTTACCACTAAGATCAGATTGGAGATCCAGATTTTCGTCGCGAAACATCACCACGACCCTCTCTCCCTTTGTGCGCCAAGGGACCTCGACCTCGAGATTCACCATCACTTGTCCAGAAGGAGGACAATATTCCTTGAGTGCCAAAGGTTCGAGCCTTCCGACGCCAAGTCCCCAAGGCTCCCCCCCCTGTTGTTCAAGGGAGAACAGCATTAGAACAGCCATTGTTCGTTTTGAGCCCTTCGCCAAGAAACGGTTCTCATCCCCCCCTGTTGTTCAAGGAGAACAGCATTAGAACAGCCATTGTTCGTTTTGAGCCCTTCGCCAAGAAACTGTTCTCATCTTCCCCCTGTTGTTCAAGGAGAACAACATTAGAACAGCCATTGTTCTTGAGCCCGTAGACAAGAGACGGTTCTCATCCCCCCCCCTTTTGTTCAGAAGAGAACAACCTAGAACAGCCATTGTTCGTTTTGAGATCTTCGCCAAGAAACGGTTCTCACCCCCCCTGTTGTTCAAGGAGAACAACATTAGAACAGCCATTGTTCTTGAGCCCGTAGACAAGAGACGGTTCTCATCCCCCCTTTGTTCAGAAGAAAACAACCTAGAACAGCCATTGTTCTTCAAGCCGTTCGTCGAGAAACGGTTCTCCTTCCCAAGACGCCTCGTCAGGATCCTTTTATCCCCCCCCTTCGGCTGGAGCTCGCCAGCGGACCGAAACTCCTTTGCGCCACCTTCCACTGCACCACTAGTGCCAAAGTTACGTAAGCCAAACTTCACCTTTGACTATTGATCCCTTTTGTCAATTCTATCCTGTGCTTTAAATGGTTTATCGAACCATCCCATCTCTTTAACTCTATATTTGTTTTACCTTTTTAAATCCTTTAAATCCTCGGATTAGCCCGAGTCTCCACGACCCTTTTCATTCTGTTTATGTCAATATTTTCCGTTTTTGTGTATTGTTTATAGTTATTATTAATAAAACTCTATTTTATTAATGATAGCAATATTATTATCCTTGAGCTCAGTTCCACTTCTTAAGCATATCGAAGATACATAATATCGGCCGCCAGACAGTAACGCACTCTAAAGATAATTAAGGAAGTTCCCTAAACGAATAGTGTAATATATGGTATCGTCGGGAGTCATTCTACGACAGTATATCTCATGAGAACAAATGAGGCGAGTTAATTTACCATGATAAATAGTTGAAATATGCCATCATAAATGAGTTTGTTTTCAAAATATTAAAAAATATTAACAATTAGTTGTTTGATAAGATTGTCCTAGGTGAGCTTTAAGTGGTATTTGCTTTTGGCGCTTTTTTTAGGAGCTATAATGGATAAGTTAGCTGAAGAAACTCTTGCACCAGATGGTTTATTTTGTCATGATACAAAGTTGAATGTATACAAACTGTACCATAAAAGAATTACATTACTAACTAGTAAAGGTGCTAAGATTTACTAATGGTCAGATAAATCAAAAATAGAAAGGGCTTAATCTCAAGAGAAGGATAGATGTTTAGACAGAAGAATATAAAATTCATTTCCCAACTCTTTTTCCTGTAGGGTCGTAAGTTAAAGTCATATTTATGAATTATTTACTTAAACATATTACTTGAGGTTTATTTTCTAAGAAATATTTTTTTTAATGTTAAATCTTTTGTTTACTAATTAAATTGTGTAACACGATTTTTGTTAGAGTGCAGAAAAATAAGTGATATTAGATGTTTTTAGGTGCTGATTACAAATTTGTCTTTAGAATTTCCATATCACGCCAAGTTTTTGTGTAATTTGAATTTTCTTTTTCAAGCCATTTCACACTTTCGCTCAACATTGTAACAATATGCAATTTTTAATATATTTAATTAATATATATATAATAATATATATTAATAAATAATATATATTTAATATATATGAACATTTTTAATATATATAAAGTAGAATATATTGAAGCTCAAATATCATTGAATTCTAATTACTTGTTTTTTTTCAGATTTTTTCAGATTTTCAGATTAATACATACTAATTTGTGATAACTTTTCTACAGCTGATAACTGGTAAAGAAGATAATACTTTGATCGAAATATTCCTCTGATAACAATCTCACATAGTGTATCGTTTGCTTGCTCAAGTTAGTATTTGAAATTTTGTCATGGCTTCAAGTTCTAGACGCGGATAGGTAAACAGTCACAACATATTTTGTTATGTTTGTGGGCAATTCACACCAGTGGCACAACGCAGAAAAAGAGAAACGGCAGTAACGATGAAGCAAGCCTACAGATACTATTTTGGATGCAAGGTATGGGGCCAGGATAAAGATTGGGCCCACGCAGTGAAACACACTGTTGACAGCTTGCTTAAATGAGAGGAGGAAGGCAATGCCATTTGCTGTTCCCATGATATGGTATGAGCCCCTATATCACGATAAAAAGCGAGAATGGCCGCCCAGAGAAGAACACATTGTTGGCAAACATAATGTTACGCATGATGCTCTAGTAGATTAAAAAGAGATAATCTTCCACCTTTTCACACTCTATATACTTTTCTTCTTGTTTTCCTTTACGCTTAGTACCCAAGACGATCCTGAAATCAGATTTAAATACACACGCTACCTTTAATGTAAACACATAATGCACATGCACATATATGTTTATTTATACGGTACCACATTCCGGTTTCACCGTCAATTAAACATACATCCACATGTTGCAATATTGAGCATTCAAGTTTTCTAAAAAATAACGGACTTTGAGTGTGGAGGTAACTAAAGGTAAATTATTGGTGACATTTTTAATCTTATAATTAGCAGAAAAATGAAAAACATGAGTATCTCCACCGTAAAAGACTTAGTGCATTCAAGGGGAAAATGGTATCAGAGGACATAGCCAAGATAAAAGACTTGCGTCTATAGGAAATTGGAGGGCATGTAACTCCGGAATCTACTCCAAATTATTCAACGAAATGGAGTTAGCTGCTTTGCGGGCTTTGGGGCTCTACAGGGTAAACATTTCCCTTCCCTGATTGTCAAACGTCTCTTCGGGACAATCAAAAAGGTATAGTGTATGTGGAAGAAAGAATATAACAAGGACAATCAGTTGCTTGTTTTTTTTATACAGCGTCAATGGTTACACTTCGCATGAGCCAAGACTTCCTCCCCCTTCCCTGCTGCCCCAAGACCATTCAAATTTGCACGCAAAGACGTATTTCGGTCCGCAGGTTTCGTTATCTACTAGACTTGTTGTAAAAACTATCATCCCTGAGTCAAGTAACCAAGACCTGCTTCCTTCGACCCTTAATATAAACATAGGAGGGTGTGAAAGCCCTTATAATTAAAATCTTGCTGCCTTTAGCTTCGTCGGCAGAAAATCTATGAACAGGCTCACTGTCCCCTTCAATTGTTTATGTCTATTTTCCGCCAAATAGACGAAATCTCACCTTCCCTGTGCTCATGAGAGATGGACTTAATACCACTGGTCTGCTCTTATAAGCGACCAAAGGAACAGCCTCGTGAGGGTAAGTACCGCTTGGTTCAAACTATCTTCTTTATTCCCTGTTCGACTCAGGGATTCGTCTTTTTCTCTCGATGGCTAGGCGAATTAGCCTCCAAATTTCTCAAGATTGAAATATATACGTCAATTATCCACTCTAAGACAGGGGAGACGAGGGAGTTTAGGAGGGACTACTGAGGGTTCACCCCTCATAAACTTCCTCGTCTTCCCTCCCCCAGTGGATAATCGACGTATATATTTCGATCTTGAGAAATTTGGAGGAGAATTCACGTAGCCATCGAGAGAAGAAAACGAGTCCCTGATCCAAACAGGGAATAAAGAAAATAGTTGGAACCAAGCAGCACTTCCCTTACCGAGGCTTAGAAGAGCAGACCAGTGGTATCGAGACCAACTCTCCTTCCATTCTGGTCCAGAGAAAATCACGTATCTCAGTTTTCTGAAAAAGCCTTACCATTGAGGAAGAACAAAGTGAATTCCCATTCGAGAAGAGATTCACATATTGGTTAAATCCCATCGTCGAGAAGCCAGAATTAGTAACACAGGGATATGGATAACTTTCATTCCTCCAAGTTTCCCTCACTTACATCTTCAAGTCGAGAGAAGCATCGTCCCTCGCCTCCACCACCTTGGGAGAAGCATCAGCTGTTTCCCAGACTAATCTCGCCTCAGTGAGGACGCCTGCAGTCAAACTCGCCCAGACCAACTCATCGAGGCGGCTCACTTTCAAGGTTAGCCAACTGGATATATCATAATACGAAGCCTCGCTGGTTAAAGAATTGAATTAGAGCACTCTTAGAGAAAAGTAAAACGGATTAACTCATGTACGAATCAAACGTACATCCGTACTCGGTCGTAAACTATGACAATGTCAAAGAATAGGTCAGTCCCGCAAACTTTTTTTATAGGCGCAAGGTATGGGCAATCCTTTTGTAGATTTTTTTTGAAATGTGGGTGAAACACAGCGGAGTGTAAAAAGATTTTATTTTGTGGTTTACTCAATTTACACTTAGCTGTTCTATTTTGAAAAATTCACTATTGAAGGACCCTTAAAAAAAATGAAGGCATTCTACTCAAATCGTGTTTGGTCATAGTTGATTAGTTTAAGTATTAGGAAGAAAATTGGGCAATATATTTGAAACAATTAGTTGTCTCTTCTTCAATTAGTCAGAGACGAATAGAATTTAAATCAAAAATAGCACTCGTTAATAGAATGAAATGGAGATATAGGTGTAGAATAAAGTAAAAGTATTTTGAATTGATGAGAATGTGTAATTTAGAAATTTGAAATTTAGATTTGCTCCTATATCAACATATTTTGATAAAACATAATATCTCCCTTCTATGTATTCACCTAAATATGAGAAATTTGGATACGATTAGCTAGTTGGTTGCCTCTTTATTCTACTCAAAGTTATGGTGCAAACCATATATTTTTTACATAATTTGTAATTATATATAGGTATATTCCTTCAGTTCTCTGTTATGTTTTTTTATTTCTTACCATAATTCGAAGAAATCCAAATTTACACTTCAAAAAATGGAAAAATGTAACTGGTAGATAGATAGGAGTTTACCCCACAGGGCTTGAATATATCGGGTCAGAACAAGTTTTAAATAAGCCAACCAATTATTCACTGGCATAATCTACTGGGTTATGGAAGAGCAGCATAAGAAATGAGTAGGTATGGCTCTACTAGTGATGATAATACTGCTGTTTGAAATATTCGCAATAACTAAAACATTTCAACATCCATGTCGTAGAATGGACTCTCGACGATATACCATATATAACTATTCGTTAAGGGAACAGTTCATTTATATTTTGAGTGCGTGGTTATCTGGTTGACCGATGTTATTTATCTTCAATATGCATAAGAAGTGGAACTGAGCTCAAGGATAATAATATGGCTATCATTAATAAAATAGAGTTTTATTAATAAAACTATCAACAACACACAAAACGGAAAATGTTTACATAAACAGAGAATGGAAAGGGTCATGGGAAATATCTGGCTAATCCGGGGATTAAGATTTGGGAGAGATTTAAAAAGGTAAACAAATAATAAATTAAAGGGATGGGATGGTTCGCTAAACCATTCAAAGCACAGGGTAGGGTTCACGAAAGGTTAGGTAATCAAAGGTAATGCTCAGCTTACGTAATTACAAGTTATTGTGCAGAGGAAGGCGACACGAAGGAAGCTTCGGTCCGCTAGTGAGTTCCAGCCGAAGGGGGGGGGATTAAATTATCCTGACGTGATGTCTTGGGAATAACAACCGTTTCTTGACAAACGGGCTTGAAGAACAATGGCTGTTCTACGTTGTTCTCTTCTGAACAACAGGGCGGGTGAGAACTGTCTCTTGTCTACGGGCTCAAACAACAATGGCTGTTCTAACGTTGTTATCTTTCTAAAAAACAAGGGGGGAAGGTGAGACCCATTTTTTGTCAACGGGCTCAAAGAACAATGGCTGTTCTAACGTTGTTCTCTTTCCGAACAACAGGGGGGGCCTTGTGGACTTGGCGTCTTAAAGGATCAAGCCTTGGCACTCAAGGGATATTGTCCTCTTCTGGGCAAAATAGTGGATATCGAGGTAGAGGGCCACTGGTGCACAAGGTGAGACCGGATCGGCGTGATGTCTCGCGAAGATAATCTGGATCTGATCTGATCTAATCGGTAAAGTTTCCATATAAATAGTCGAGCCATCCCCTTGGCGTAGGGGACAGTGGAGTGGGGGCTTCGAGGAAATGCCCAGCCGCGCCTGAGAACATACCTTATCTGCCCATAAGCCTAACTCAATCTGGCGAGATCGACGCATGGGGCGAAACGAGGGGGGGGGGGGGTATGAACCTCCTTGGTTAAATATTGACTCAGGTAGGACGATAACGCGCCCGGCTTCAAGGCAAAGATGCACGTGGGTAGCAACGTGTTTCTAAACAACATGTGATAGCGGTTGAAATTAAGCGGCCTTAAACCGTTCTATCACAATACATATGTAGCTATATAGATGCTAAATTCTACTCTGCGTGTGTAGGAATTTAGGCGAAAAACAGGAAGCAAACCCTCCTGAGGTCACCAGCTTCGGGTGCCTCTTCTACAGTATCAGACTTTAGTTCTTAGATGCTCTAGACAGCAAATAGAATCACTCAGCTCCTTCTTGGCCTAAAGGACACAAGCTTTTGTGTCCCAACATATACTTGTCCTATCTTCTGATGACCTTGATCTTTTTTTCATTCTTTTTCCCCTCTAACGACCTTCCGACTGCTTAGTTCCTATTCTTAAAATTATTTGTCTCCGTTCCCTGCAATTATCATTTTATTCTTATGTTATCCATTCGACGAACTCTTAACGCTAGCAACGAATTCATCACACTCTTTGATGATGTTGTACATTCTCAAGCCTTTTTTTTGTGGTAACCTTGATTTATTTCTATTCAATGCGGACCATTACGGTCTAATTAGTCCTTATATTCTCTATTAATGTGATATTTTATAAATATAAACTAATCCCGTTCAGCTTTTACAACCTGAACGTAAATTCTTTAAAATAAACATTTAGAATGCGAAAAGACACAATTCCAAAGATCTTTTAAGGCCACTTTTAATAACGTTAAAAGGCATTCCGTTCAATTAGAACGAAAAAAAATCTGGGATAAAATGCTTGATCGATTTTATCGTTGAAAATTTACCGAAATAAGAAAGACATTAATTTATCTTTCCCTTATAATTTTGTAGGATTCGTTTGATATGTTATTATTTATCATCATATTTTCCAATAAGTTATTACACATTAATGCCTATGAAACTTTAGGGGCGAAGTTTGGATAGAGGTATATAAAACACTGATGATGCGTGCCAATAAGATGGTTTTTCGATTTGTTGAGAGTGATGCCTTGACTCTCATCAAACAGAGTTTCATTCGTAGATCAAGGGTAATATTCCCTTGAATATCGACCCTTTTGGCGGCTCATTAATTCCAAAGGTAGTTAAAGAAAACTTTTGCAAGTCTTACTGTTTCGGTGCGTTACAACTGGACATATTTGACCCTAGATGCAAATTATTTCTGATTACTGTCATCTAAAAGATTTTAATACAAAATTTTCTAAAGAGAGCCGTGAATATTTTGATTGAGAGTTGACTTGGTGCTAGCAAGTTTGAGCTAGGATTGGACTTGGTTTTTCTATACAAATATTTCTGAAGTACCTATATAATATTTTTAAAAGATTCATAACAAAAAGTGGTGAGCGATATCATATATAGCGCATTGCGTGTCGAATTTTAAGTTACGATGTGATAGATTATGTGAATCACAAATGGGGAATAAATAAAGAGTGATAAAGGAAGTAGATAAGATCAGTTTCTTTCAGAGAATGATGCCATGCAATTTGAAGGCCACATGGAGCCACATAGTTGCAATTATCTTTATTACCTTCTTCTATCTATGGCGTTGGGGATACCATTTAGATTGTCGTTTGATTTAAAAGATGACTGAATATGGTAGTCGAGGCCAAAGTAATGCGCGTATATAGTCGGTCGTGGCGGGGATTTGCTCCCCCTTTAGAAAGTGGCGAGAGAGTCTTATTTCAATGTAAAATATAGATAGTTTCATTATAAAAAGCCTTTGTTCTTGTTCTATCGGACATACTAATTGCAAAATGTGAGCAACAGGAAGCGGAATGCAATTAAAAATTGATCTAATGAGGCTGCAGCTAATAGTCAGTATATTACATCAAAAAAAGAATGTGCTTGTTAACTGCTCTTAGCCTAGAGTTCTCTTATGCTTTGTAAATTTTCAGTCTTTCAGGAATTGATTGAAAAAGAAATCCTCTAACATTCTGGTGTTGAAATTTAAGTGCATAAATTGTCTTGGAAATTTGTTTGCTATTACGAATAAACATTTGATGACACTGGTCAACACACTTTTTGCTGACTTATGTTTTGTGGTTGTTCCTAACTAATTTTGACGTGCTGATTTCAAATATGAAATCCATTCTTTTGTAACACATCAGGATTTCATTCAATGACTTATTCATATTTTACGACGTACTCCATGTATTTATTCTAAAGGATAGCTTCCTAAGTGTTATAGCTTTAATCCATAACTTAAAATATAAACAGAATTTGAAAGGATAAATGCATTTTAAGATAACATCACCTATTACTAAATACATACAGGTTATTTTTCTAATATAATGGAGAAAACACAAGCAATCGTACTTAGACCTATACATTCCTGGAAAAAATTTTCGCTTGCGAAAGTGTCTGGAGTGTTTGATGTCTACACAGTCTCGTTGAATACTGCAATAGTAGTCTGCCATCATGTTTAGGCTGCATCGGACTTGATATCTCTCCTCAATAATCTTGATATCTTGATGAAAACGCTATCCGTGTTCCTTTCTCACGTTGCCAAGTTTAGCAGGAAATCAATGAATATGGCTCTTGATGAAATAAACCTTTTTGCTCATATTGTATATTAAACGATGAAAGCTATCTAGAAATATCTCGACCAAATCATTGTAGTTGGCAGCAATTTTTATTCCAAGAAATCCTTTCCCAACAGCCACAAATAAATCCCATGCTCCTTTTTCTGTCAGTCATCGAACTCGAGAAGTTTTTCTAGAGACTCCTTTTTGGTCAAGTAAAAATTACCATTTTCCAATCCACATATATGATCCATTTGTCTTCATCCTATTTGAGTAAATCTAATACAAAACTTATATGTTCATGCTTCTCTATTATATGCACAGTGACCAATAGGAACCACACCTAACAAGTTGCTATTATGGATTAACACACATTTTAGACTTTTCTTTGAACTATCTTTAAAAAATCTCCATTCACTTGGAGCATACTCTGAGATACCCTTAGCGTTTAACAGTCCCGCCACGCCACAACAGTAAACAAAATCTTCTTTAGTTTTAAAGAATACCGAGAGATATCTCTACTTATTCAGATAAAAAGTTACATTGTTTTTTTCCTGCAACAATTTCTTCTCTTTAAGTATAAAAACTAACACTTCTGTTAACTCTTTTGACAGGCATAACTCAATAACTAAATCATGCAGTTCTAATTGGCTGAAGTTTCCACGTTCTTGGGTTGATGCAAGTACAAAGTCTGGATCACTCTCAAGTTCATTGATTACATCAGATTTACTTATATCAATTACATTTTCCAGTGAAGGAAGTTCCTTGAATACAGGTTCCTGAATTTAATCTGAATAAAGCACTTGAAGAATTGCTAAATCAAGATTTGTGTAACTTATTTTAGGTTACGTTTTCTTGGTATAACCAGAAGTCTTTGTAAAACAAAGGTAGCAATCGTTTACATGTTTTCTTTGGCTCCCGCCACACCATATGAATGCTAAATCCTAGTTGTTTCCTTGTGCCCTTTTCTATTAGCTTAGAATTTTGAGACATGGATTAGAAAACATTGTGCGGGGCCTACGGTTTATCTTGATCACCTTATTTAATCTGAATTGAGCCAAGTATGCTCTTTTCACAGATATAATAATGTTCATTCTTTGAGTTGGTGTAGTAAAACAACCACATATATAGCAAATCGAGTCAGGGAAGTTTAAACATTTTCTTCGTAATGAGGCCATACTAATGAACGTTATTTTCTCAAAAAATCTGAAAAAACACAAAATTATATTATACTCAATTGCTTTATATATCAAGATGTGCATAAAGAGAAGTCGAAATACATAGATAAAATAAAATATGAAGAATACCAAACGACTCCATTTCCATTCACTTGGTCATAAGAGAGCCTGCTACTATGAGTGAAGCCAATCTGGAGCAGTCCATATATAAAAAGCTTGACGTAATAGAAGAAAACTATTGCCATTTTTATAGTTAGTGTCCTCGAATATACCAAGAATAGGTCTCAAACTTAAGTTAGCAGAAAAAAGTTAAAATTTGTTGACCAGTGTAATAGTAGTAGTAGTTAGTTGTCTGTCGATTTCGGCGATGAGGTTACTCCATGCCCCTAAAAAGAATAAGTTCGGCATAGAGAGAAACTTGCAAAAAAGATGGTTAGAGTAGGAATGGGGTGTGCATTCCCCAGCCCACTATTCCGGCACTCCAGATTTGGGCTGGTGGCAAGGTGGTCCAAGACGACCAGCCATTGTGGAGTGTTGCATGAGCCTGCCGAGTCGCCGTTCTAATAAACCACGCCTACTGCCTGTTTCCACAGCATATTTTGCATTAGGGGTTGACTCCGGTAGTCTTTGTCCTGACAAAAACATCTACAAGACAGTATGTCAGGAGTTGGCTAGGGAGATGTTCCTATTGCTCAAATAGATTATAAGAAAATTTTTTCATGACTCTGGTTACTGTTTGTTTTGGAAAAATAACTTCAGCTACCTTATTAAAAAATTTTGTGACAAAGAATTTCTGGTAAATATTTAGCCAACAATAAATGAATATTATATGAGATTTCAGTGACTCCTAGGCTTTTATTTCTTTCAAAATACCACATTCTGCCTTCATATGAATTAGTTTTTTCTTGAGTACACAAAATTAGCGGCTTCGCCACTGTTTATTAGTCAAGTTGAAACCTGCTTATTTCACAGCTGCCCATCATATTTAATGGACGTTCCCCAAGCAGCAACCCGTGGCCGCTCTAGGTTGCCTTCAGCTTTTGAATATACAGCTAAATATAATATTTTTGTGCCTAATGATCTGATAGAGAAAGATCACTTATTACTGAGCGCATTCATACGAGTATTTTGCGATTTTCTAACGAAGGCAAACTTTGGCAAGGAAATGAAGAGTCTTTGTTTGCTCATAGTGCTCTTATGTACTCTTGAACACAATCAAAATGTCATCCAATTACCCAAAATTAGTCTGTTTCATGGATCACATTGTTAATGAACCACTAGAGAATGAAAGGTGTCCTCTTCTATCGAAAAGAAATTGAATGGTGAAGTGACTATGAACTTGAAAATATGGATTTCCAGCGAAAATTGTTTGTATCACATTTCGTTTTGACATCCTGCCGTTTACAGTTCTTCAAAAGGCCTTAAGTTTTTTTCCAATTTCGTAGAAACTATAGACACTGATGAAGCCCATAGATGTTTAAAAGACATAGAAATCGCAGTCCGAGCATATATTCGAAATAAAATTAAATATTTTGAAGCGCTTGGAGCCTAAACGACGAAGATGAAACCAGATGGAAGGAGCTAGTGATAGGATACAATGGCGTTCTAATCAGTAACGGTGTTTTTTTTTTAGAGTTAGCTACAAATTGAAAAAAAAATAATTCAAGAGGATTACTGACAGATTATTGCCTAACTGGACAGATAATTTTTGGTTTCTGTCCACCCTCGAAATTTGTGGGCGCTTTGTTATAGATTTCTCGATTTTTAAAAATACGCAAATGCTTACTTAGCTAGATAAGTAATCACTTTTACTACTTAATTTAGGCAAATTTCTAACTTTGATCTTATGGCAAGAAATAGATTGACCGCTTTTTTCGCCATCTAGACAGTTATACATATATTGTTTTAATCAATCGAAAGAATGGGTTCCGTAATGACTTATGTAATTTCATTTTCATATTATTATTAAACACTTAAAATATTTTTTTATTAAGATGCATTAATTTAGTACATAAATCTCAATATTTCTTTTATAATTAAAATGGTATATAATTGTGTACCAGATGATTTGGCAGTAATTTCTCTTGTTCAAGGCTTGTTTACTTTAACCTAAAGACACCTAGCCCCATGTTGTTTTAGGGGAATCGGGTCAATGTGTATTATAGATCAGTTTTAAGGAATTTTTTTTCTAAACTAAAATATACTAATTACTTTTAATAATAACCAATTTTAAAGAAAATATCATTGATTTAAATAGCATTCGGGGGTGAGGCTTATATGTATGAAATCAACAAAAACAGTATAAAAACTAGAGGCCCAACCACAATTAGAAATTGCTATTTGGATCAGAACCTAAGGTTAAGCTTTCGCATTAGAAATATTTTCAATTTTTTTTAATTTGCGGGGCATGCAACCCTCCAAAGCCCCCCCATTTTGAAATTACCTTGAAAATGATATGCAATACAATATGATGCGATTGCAATAGAATAACAAAAAACGCCCCTCCCAAGCACTTTTTATTAATTTGTTCAAGAATAAACATCGTCTAGATTAAAGAACAATAGTTTTTATATATATAAATATATATGTATATATATATATATATATATATATATATATATATTTATATATATATATATATATAAATCACCTAAAAATTGGAAGGTGGGCATAAACCCTAAAATTACCAACTGAAAATATTTTAGATAAGTCATTTCTTATCGACGGTCAGCAAGCCGTTAAATTTGCCGTCAGGTCAATTAAGGGTTTTCTTTGCTTGAAAACATATAAATGGAAATATTGCAAAATTTTAAGAAGTAGAACAAGTATTCTGAATCAGAAATATATGAAACCGATTAAATATTGTTAATAGATTGTGAGAAAAGGATAACAGACGGTTGATCATAAACTGGAATTGTCAAGTTGGTTTCTAGACTTAAGAAGGAAATATGTAATCCGCTTGTTTATATCGTTGATCTTGGGGAGTAAAACTGACTTCTGCGCTGGTATCGAAGAGAAAAAGTAGACCTATGATGAGGTAATTGATAAAAAATTGCCGTTGATCTATTATGGAAAAGTGGTAAATTTATCTACGTTTCGGGAAAACGCCTTTGAGTGAAATACCTTCCCATGGGTGTATGAACAGTAAATAAGAATCAAGAGAATTTTAACTGTTTCTGCCCTGAGAGGTGCCTTTTCACAAGTTTACTTTGCACCGGAGGTTTGCCACCTCGTCGTATACATGTAATATTTCGTAATAGCATTCATTGGAATAAACTGAGCCTGACCTATGTTTAATATAGTCTTAAAGGTCTCCCACATCTCTTAAGTATTCTTCTCTCTGAATTCTATATCCCACCTAATCTAATTTAGCAGGTTGCGTAATTGATCGTAATCGCCACTATAAAAATTTGGAGTTTTTGTGAAGTTTGTTGATGTTTTACCTTTCACTATTCTTAGACAGTCAATTCCTGAACCAAGTGATCATCATTTGAAAGGACAAGATTTAATATTGTTCCCCCTTGTTGGCTTATTAACAAATTGAATAAAAAAATTATCCTTAAAGCAATCTATAAACTTAGAACTTGTTCTAACCCTTCCTATTATATGTTTCCAGTAAACGGAATTTAAATGAAAGTCACTAAGAATAACTTTATCTACTTCCCATCCTTTACTTATTTCCTTGTTCATTAACTCATCAATACAATCAGATTGTCAGGGTGGTCTGTAAAAGGCTGCCAACTGTATTAGCTTATATTTTTACTGAGCTAAATTTCTATACACAGGAAATAAACTTCTCCTTGCTTCATAGAATTATTTAGATTTGAAAAAACGCTATTTCTGATATAAATAATCAAACCACCACCAGGCTTATCTTTCTTTTGACTAATGTACATATCATAACCCTGTGGTACAAAGTCAATCACATTGTGATTAAATTTAGTTTCTTTAACCAATGATTCTATTACAAATATTATATCTATATCTTCATCAATAATGTAGCTAAATAACACATCCCTCTTATTTCTAAGACTACGAGCATTGGTAGGGACCACAGTCATTATTCGTCCAATATTGAAAAAAATGTCGAAGAAATTCTTGATCTATACATTGTATCTTGTGTCGGGAAGATGCCACCAACGGTGCTGTATGTCGTTTTTTCGAAATATTCATCTTTCGGCGATTATGCCTAACGGGTTGATATTACTTAATTATTGTTATCGTTTTCTTTTCGTAAAAGCGTAGTTTATACATATATCTGATTTATGGATGCGCTTTTCATCAAAAAGAGATACCTGGTAATACTGTTAGAAGAGTCCTTGATAATATTCGAATGCAGTTTCCAACACTTTTCCAAGTTTTTAACCACATATAACGGGTGTTCAAATAACTTGGACCGATTTTAAGTGTAAGTTAAGTTTAAGCGTCTAGTGTTTTTTTCTTTTTCTTTTAGATTTAACAACTTCAGTTTTTGGCACTTTTAACCATGAAAAGATTAACAATCAAACAACCTGTTAAAGTTATCGAAGCCTATTACGAAAATGGACGTTCTAACAGAAACGCATTTCGGGCACTTCACAATTTTGTTGGTCAACATAATGGACCAACCGAGAGTGCAATTGGAAAAATTGTTTGTAAATTAAAGCAAACGAGGTCGCTGACAGATATGAAAACGATATTTCATGTTCGTTTACGCCGTTCAGCTGAAAACATTGCTGCAATGCGCGAAAATGTGGCCGAAGATCCAGACACCTCTATTCATTATCGCGCGCAGGAATCGAACCTCACCAAAACAACGTTACATCAAATTTTGAAAAAAGATTTGTCTCTACAGACTTACAAAATTCAATTGACACAAGAACTGAAGACTGCTGGCCATTTGAAGCACCGTACAATTGTCGGTGATGATTTTTCGCATAAAAATCATCTGTAGTGATGAAGCTCATTTTCATCTTGGGGGATTCGTTAATAAGCAGAATTGGCGCATTTGGGCTGATGAAAATCCCAGGAAGATTGATGAAGAGCCACTGCATCTACAGAAGGGAACTGTATGTTGTGCATGTTTTGCTAGCGGAATCATTGGGCCGTATTAATTCGAAAACGATGCCCGGTATTCAGGGACGGTGGCAGGCAAGCAATACTGTGCCATGATAACTAGCTTTTTACGGCCTGAATTTATTTCTAGGGATCTAGAAGATTTGTGGTTTCAACAGGATGGCTTCAAATGGCAAACAGCCCATACAACAATAGCTTTATTGAATGAGATGTTCCCAGGTCGCATTATCTCTCAAACCAGCAAGGTAAATTGAGCCCCACGATCGTGTAACCTGACACCTTTATATTTGCTCTTTTGGGGTCATCTCAAATGTAAGGTCTATGCCAACAAGTCAACAACAATTAAACATCTGAAGGATGAGATAATAAGGCATATTGGTGAGATCGAGAAGCAATTATGCGTCATCAAAAATTTTGACCATCTAGTGGAGGTGTGCCGCCGAAGCCTTGGCGAACGTTTAGCCAATATTATTTTTCAAACATAATTGCCATGACTCAAATAACATGATCCAATAGTGAAATCAATAATTTTTCACCAATAGCTGTTTTATTTACTGCTAACTTCGACCCGTCTTAATGGAACACCCTATACATTACATTTCGATTAAGTATGTATTTTATATTGTATTCAGTATTTTTCCAAGGAAAATTTTCAATTGTAACTCAATAAGCAATAATCTAGAAGCTTTATTTAAAGGTGAACTGGAAAAGGCGATTTATAAAATATTTACCATTTCCTAGATGGTAAATCGTGAAACAAGAGTAAACCATTAACATAAATACCTTTTTGATTCATAGATTATAACATTATGCTTTTCTAATTTGCCATTCCCCACAACATAACGTTGGTACCTACGAATTTACCTGCACTTTCCTGCATGTGTGTTTAATTCATTAACTTTTACCTTGGATTATATGTTTCTTTCTTTCCAAACAGAACAAATTAAATTTGCTTTTGTCAATAAAAAACACTTTCCTATTTTTTCAGCATTCATCATGACCAAGCCGCTTAATTCTTTTATTTGACAGATTTCTTAGCATGGGAGCTTGCTTTTCGTCCTCTTTCTTTTTAATCTTCATGAGATATTCTGGACAAGCACAGTCAATTCCAGGGTCTCGACAACTTGACCTGAAATTCCAGCTGCTCTCCCTAATCGTCCCTTTATCTTCATCCGGAACATTGATTGATTTTGCCTAGTAGTACGCTTCTGTAGGTGACGCTATACTAAGGGAGTGCTTTAAGAGTGAAATCAAACTTTTCTACCAATTAACATGGTTCTAAATGTCAGACAGAATCAACCGGTTTCTTGCTATCCTAATAAATGAGCATTACCATCCATAACAACTTAAAATACACATTGGAGAGTTGATATCAAAACGTTATGAATTTTAATATGTTAAGGAAAATTTGTTAATCATCGTCCTCAAGTTTCAGACGCATCCTACTTCAAATACATATTCATTTACTCATAACTTTTATATCGAGTGTTTTAATGGAATTAAACTTGGACAATATATCAGAGGAAAATTTACAAGTATATTTTGTGTAACTATTATGGAATTTAAACGAGTATTGTCAAGAAAATATAATTTTTCGTATTTTTCACTAGTTTTGAACGATATTTCAATCCGTAAAATTAGCAGTCGTTGGAAAGAAGGACGAAAAACAATATATGAATATTGAAAACTAAATGAAATTCTCATTTTTTATCATCAAATAACACGCTCATATTCAAGGTTGCATGTGTCTAATTAATGTCGAGGTTTGTGCTGAGATGACTTTTCTGATCAGGTCTACTCGAGTTCATTTATGGGAAATAAAGAACCACAGCTATAAGAAAATCATGGTAGACGTACAACTTTATGTGGTCTGTGAACCAGTTCTTCCAAAGTAATTGGCTCAAAGGGGATTCAAACCATAGGTCGTGAGATAAGAACTCACGGGAAGAGACGATAAGGACGGCCTTAAGGTGTGGGCTTATCTCTTCGAACTACAGAATAACCCGAGTATTTGTATGCCCGATTCTGGAGGGGAAGGGGAAGTTTGGAGTAAAAACTTTAACTTCTGAGGGGATTCGTATCAGGTAATCCACTGGCCATTTTACCTCTAGAACATAAAAGGGGCTGTTCCACTGGCTCAGGAGTTTGTTACTCTTCTTGGGAAGTACCAACAGTACCCACTCGCCAGGCTTAAATCTTCTTTCCTTCGACTTTAAATCGAAATAAGTTTGATACTTCTCCAAATTTACCTCAGCATTTTTTTACACGCTCTCGGTACATATCTCGAGGCCTTTTCGGTGATCTAGAAGATACTAATAGGAGGAATGGATTTCGTTGTTCATAAGGGGATTGGTGAAAAGTTGCTTTAAAATAGCAAGGTTGCCTCGAGCATTAAGACCATACATCAATTGGAAGGGGACGAATCTCAGGGTCTTATGGGAAATTTCACGACATGCAAACAGTGCCACGGGTAAAAATCGGTGCCATTATAGAGGCTGATCGATAGACAATTTTCTGAAAATTGCTTTCAATGTGGCATTTAGCTTTTCGCAAACTCCGTTTGCAGCTGGGTGGTGTGAGAGGGGTAATCAGAGGTTTTACCATGACTAACTTTCCGACATACTCCATAAGCTCGATCCAACAATACCTCTTTATGCATTCCTATCCGAGAGAAAATGGAAATGAGAGCTTCGGCGCACGAAACGCTATCATTGCGCTTAATGGGAACTGCCTCAGGAAACGGGCAGCGAAGTTTACCAAAGTGATGACGTAACTGTGTCTTTTACTAGACGGGGATGAATGGGACCAATAAGATTAATGAACACACGAGATAATGGTTGCGAAATGATCGGGCTTTTCTGAAGGGGACTGGCTTGAGGCGCCCTTTTGCAGATGTCCTTTGGCTGAAATAGCATGATTTGCAGTACTTTGCAATTCCTCTGGGCCGCACCTGGCCAATGAAAATACTTAAAACCCGTCTGAAAGGTTTTATTATAAATAAAATAACCTGATAATAAACTATCATGAGAAATCTGGACGACTTGGGGGACGTGAGAGAGAGGAACACACAAGGTGTGTGTTTTAGTTTAAGTTCCGTCGGAACATTTACGATGTAACAGCTCATCCTTAACAAGGTATGAGACTCTTTTTCTACCACAGGAAGATTCTTGCTACTGAGTCATGACTTTATCCGAAAGGGGAAAGAGAGTTGCGCACACCTTCTTTGCGCGGGCATAATCCTCGTTCAAGAGGGTCTCGATCTCGGGATCGACGGGGTTTTCTAAGAGAACGGCTACTGGGAAGCCTCGGCGGCCTGGGCACGGGTTACCACGGGTTGTTCTACCAGGTTAGTTGTAACCTGGAGGCTCTGATCAATTAGTACAAAAGAAAATTTGATTGGGGCTGCTAATACTTCGACTTAACTAGTTAAATACTCACATTCGATGTGTCATTTTACGAAAGGGAAACGATTCACTCGGCTGAGGTAATCATAGACCACAGCAAACTTTTGCTGGTCATGACCTACAAAGGGAAGTAAATTCTCGAATACCACGATGCATCTGCACCCAGTGTCATATATAAGGGTGGACACACGGCACCCGTTCACGGCTTTATTTTCAAATTTCAAACCACAGGGGGAGCCCTTAATAGAGAGAAAATTTACTTGGTTACAGGAGTTATTGTTAGATAAGGGAGACGTAGTGGTATCTTAAAGAGACGGGGAAGGAGCAGAAGTGGCACTAACTTGGTGTACCTGATGGGAGGGCACGCTTCTAAATTGAGAATTTCATGAACAGTTCGTGCGTACATGACCTTCTATTCCGCACGTGAAACAGATTATCTGCCTTTTGATGAATAATGATGCGGGGGGAGTTATAAGTATGGGCTTAATGTCTATAAGTTCCAAAGAAAGGAGGTTTTTGGGTTTCGAAGGCCTTGTAATTTAACGAATTTAGGGGTATTTCTTGGAGAGGGACTGAAGTTATTAATCTTAAACATGGGAGGAGACGGGGGAGGCTTTTACTAACCTTGAGATACAAGTTATAGCTACTTGCATAAACATCAGCCTATTCTAAGCATTCATATAACGTAGAGCAGCGCTTATCCTTAACGAAGGCACGGATTTCAGGGGTCAGGGAAGCGAAGAATTTATCTATTAGGTCGAAGTCCAGAAAGGAGTCTTACTCTTGGCGGACTTTACACGCATCTAACTAAAATTAGAGGTGTTTCTAGGTGGTGGGCCAAAAGGGCAAGAGTCTGACTGGGGTGGATCTTTTCGTGAGCGAAACGGGCACGATAGTAGTCTGGAGTCATATCTAGCGCAGCTAAGAATCTGATAGAGGCGAAATGAATATGTCTCTTAATTGTGAGTTTAGGAGAGGGAGCAATATGGAGAAACCATCTACCTCGATCGATGATGATTTCAAAAATCACTTCGAAATGCATTAGATATGATCCAAAATCTTCTCCTCTTTAAGTACGGGTAATCTTACTCGCAGGGGCTGTGGAGTTTCGCTCCGGGAGTTAAGTGACATTGACTAAGGTTGATTACGGCTCAATTTCAGTTCATGCTGCCTCATTCTGTCACGTTCTTCTATTTCTGCTCTTCTCTCTTTAGTTTCTCTTAGTTCATTCCCCTCTTCAGTCACTCGTAGTTCTTCTTCCGTCGCTCTTTTCTTTGCTGTTTAAATTCTCTCTTCTTCCTGAATATAAGTTAATAATTCTCGGACCGATAGGACCAACAACTCTCCTTGAGTCTTGAAATGGTCAAACGAAGAAGACATCTTGTTGGCTTACGTATCACGCGAACAGGGTTATTTACGTTACGAAATTACTCGGCAATATACGTAAAGCCTAACCTTTCCAAAATATAAATATTAAAAAATTATCACACTAAAGAACACTAAAACTTTTCCTACACGGTTAGGACGGGTTAATGTTTCTAATCCTACTGGGGATTAACTCAAATATTCCGGCAAATGAAATAAACAAACAGAAAGAACGGGTCCCACCTAACAATCTTAATTTTAAATAGTTAATAGACTCAAGTTCCACTGATCTTTAACTAACTTGAATGTATCTTGTCCAAAAATTGAAAAATAAAAAAACTTAAATAATGAGAGGGAACTACTAAAACTCAAAGGGGATGTAAATCAACTAAACTGATTTACTATGTAATAGACCGCACACCTGACACAAGTTTTATAATATAGAATTAATATATATATATATATATATATATATATATAAATATATAATATGTCGTCGTACAACCACTCTATACCATATACTACTCCTATATTATGTGTGTGGGGGGGGTGACTTAATCACTAACTGCAATGCGAACCGTTGAAGGAGTGTTCACAGGGATTAACGACCGACTAGGTGTTGACATTTGAGGCGTTGGGTTGAAAATCATTAATAATTATACAGAGTTTATAAATAGTTGGCGAGATTTAATTTAATAGGGCGAGAGTATCGTTCAAGGTTAGTTGAAAATGTTTTAACAAAAATATAATTTTATTTACACAGAGCAAATAAGAATAATATTAGGCAGAGGGGAATTATTTAAATTCAAAGAGTCTCTTGATAATTATTATGATGAGGGATTCTTAAAATGAATTAATTGATTAATGTAACTAGGATCAGTTTTGATTAAATGAACGGAGACTGTTGGAGAAATTCGAAGCTACGACTTTCACAGAAGCTATTAATGTCTTGGGTAAAATCACCGCTGAAGAAAGCTGCTGCCTGACGAACGCTCACGTGATGAGACGATAAGGACGGCTTTGAGGTGCAAGCTGTACTCTTCGGACTACAAAAAAACGAGTATTTATATCCCCTATTCTGGAGGGGAAGGGGGAGTTGGAAAAAGGAGTCACAAGCAACAGACATCTCAATCCTGAGGCGGAGTCTATTCATCATTTAGCAGCAAGGAGCGGGATATAGCGACTCTTTCACACCTCGTCACCGGGGGTGGGGGCTCTTGGTACGAATTCGCAGGATTGGGAAATATTTTCCCAACGTGCTCAGGGTTCGAAAATTCGAAAATGTTCAAACAGGAGATGACGTCGTCCATGGCGGTGATACCATTTTACGTTGTCTCCGATAAATTGGGGCGGGGGGGAAGAGGTTGTTCTTTTACACACACTTATAACCTAACGTAGACAGTGCAGATTTCCGTATCTTATTTGCCTAATTTAACTCTTTATCCACTTATCTTTATTTTTAACTTTTTTCTACCTACATGAGGAATCAAAATGTCTCAATTAATCCTTGCCCATGCTACTCAACATATGTACATCCATATAGGATGATGTTATCCCCCTAGAGAGTATTTTATTCTCAAGCATCTTTCAATACCCCGACATTTAATCCTATTATCCATTTTAGCTGCTCTCTGATTTACCTGGACTTTTACCTTGTTAATGATTTCTTGGTAATGGAAAGATATATCAGTTCCATAACTTGATAAACCAGCATTTTTTGCCTACTAAGGCAATCATTTACACATTTATTTCCACTTGTAGACCAACACTTTTTTAGTATTTTAAATTATAATTGAATATTTATTTAGCCCTCTCGAACAATGATATATATCCTAATATTTGAACAGACAGCTATTTTTCTCGTTGTTTTTCAGCTTACTTATCTCCTTTTAAACATTTGTTACCATTTGGATCTTCCTTAACTCTCTTTCTAAAAGATTAATTTCCTGCTCAACTATTATCACCAATAATGTGCATTATTGCTCTCTTTGTATCCTTGTATGTATTCATTTGCATCTCTCTGTAATGCTCATGACAACTGTGAAACGTCTTTAAGTACTTCGCTTGCTTCTTTTCCAATTTTGATGAAAAAAGAATGCCATCAAATGTGTCTCTTGCGAGATATATATCTGTACTTGCTATGTCTCCAGAAATATTTCACTTTAGATGCTAAGTTACTTTGTTATTTCCGTTTTAAACTCATAAAATTCCAGCCTTAGTCGCTTGTGTTGCTAAGGTACGATACTTGCAGGTTAATTTACAAAATAACTGAATCACAGACCAGCAAAGTACCTTGGATACACTCTAAGGCTAGACCTAAGCAAAAAAAAAGAAAAAGAGATTATCGGGAGGGGGAAAAATAAAATAGACAGAGTTGATTGTGTTTTTCGATTACAGGGGGGAACGATGATCCACTTGGAAAAATTATTATCTGATACTGTAAGTTTAGTTACACGACGCTGCACTCTCTGCAATATATGGCTATCCTCTCTCATAAATGGGGACAAGAGTTAGGAAGCTAACTCAATCTACGGCCAAACGATTGACTTGAGAAATAGGAGGATAATTGCTCTACTTTTTGTATTTACATTAAGCCAAGCGTTTGTTTCGCTTGATCTGGTACTTGAGCACAATGAACGGAAAATTTAAAGGCTTTTGTGACTAGATTACCAAGATCACACTCTGTCACACAATCGAAAACCCGAACGCCCAATCTATATTTATAGTGACTGTTGTTGGTTCAAATGTGCATTACCTTATACTTGATCACATCAAACGGAAGTTCCCATTCTTTCTACAAATTAAATACTGTATTAAATCGTTTGTTTTTGTTTTGGGCTTTTTGTGTTTGCAGCAGCCCTCATTCCAATTTAGTTGAGTTGTGCAGCCAATTTTACCCTAGCAAAATTTTATTCGTTTATTATGTAATGTTACGCAGATATTTATTTGCAGTGACACTTTGCTTTTTTACCATTTGGTTCGTTTAATCTCCTTTCCTGAAGTGATGCGGAAATTCATATTACCTTGCATGTCCTCCCAACATGCTTCACGCATTTCCCTTCTTTACGTCAATTAGGTTATTAACATTATTTCCCACCGTTTCTTAGTAAAACGTCTATATATTTAGCTTCATTAATTTAAAAAAAATTCCATAAAATAGATGGCTTACCTATTTCTTTTTCCCACTAAACGACTGATCTCGTTTTCTTTCCCAGAATATCTACGTTGTTTTAATCATCACGTATTTTAGCATAATTTCTCTGGGTCATATTTTTACTTATTTTTGCTTATTTATTTGGATCCATTCTTTACCCAATAGGATAAGGAATCTAGCGCCAAATCTCTGAAATCCCCCTTCTTATCTTAAATTTTGCCAGGCTTCTATCCTCCCCTCCTTGCCTGGATCTTGATCACATTTACTCATCCACTCTTGGTCACAACAATTACTCTCCTTTCTAAATGTTAAAAAAATCCAATTTTCAAGCAGCTGATGTTTTCCAGCTTTACATTTCAGTGAATCTTTATCTATGTGGGGCCTTAGATACTGTCACTCTTCATAGTTTTCACGGTCTCCAAAGAAAATATATGTAGAAAGGGCCTTGAATATTTATAGTTGAATCGATCATACAGATCAAAACAAAGTCTATACATAATAAGCGTGTTATACTGATGCCGCTCGACGATCGTTTTGGTATTCCCAAGTACTAGTTCTTGGTACGGTCCTTTTCGGGCCTATCGTTGTCCTCATGGTATTCGTATATTTCTTCTTGATCTTTCATTTCGTGTCTCTTTCTCCAAGGTTTAATTTGCTCAGATTCTTAATTGAATTTTATTTTCGTGAGACATCATTACTGACTGGATCTCTGGCACCTTCATCAAACTCAATCAGCTTATATTCGCTGACTAAACAATATATATGATTTACATCTTTCCATAAAATTACGTCTTTATTCCAACTATCTTCAAATTTATTCACGTTTCTTTCATTATCTCTATTTTGATTCATATCCAGTGCACCGAAAAATGTCTTCTATCCCTCATCTATGGAAGTATTCATCCTTTTAAATCTCTTGTAGGCAAAGAGTAATATCCCCTATTAATTTCCATGTGCCACTAGTTCCAGGACATTTCTAAACCGTTTTCATCAGCTTTAATTTGATCAATGAAAGGGATATACACTATAGCAACGCACACTTATTCCACTGCAAATATAAACATCAAAATTTCCATTTTTCAGTCAATGCAGTCATCTCAATTTTACGCATTTAACTATTTTTTCCCTTTAATTTACAGCCTAAATAACGCCAGCATCCACACACTCATTTGAATTTATACACTATTTCATCCATCATCACTTCCTTATCAGATATACTCATCACCTTACCTATACCCATTTGACTTAATGCATATATATATATATATATATATATATATATATATAGCAGGAATATGAAGACAGATGCGAGGGATACGAACATTTAATTTTCTGGACGTTTCGGCCATTATCGATAACCATTATCAACGAATTTTTAAGCGGAATACAAGAAATTCAATATAAACCTCAGCAAGAAAGAATTATAAGGGCAGGGCGAACAATCCAAAATAAGTTAGTTCAGGGGGTATGTAATCAAAGCGGTAATTAATAGATGGAGCGAAGCAAGTAATTCAATAAAGTTAAAATTTAAGTGATTGAACGTTAAATGAATACGAGCAGACTAAGGCACGAAAGTTTAAATATTAAATAATCAATAATGGAGGGGCCAAAGAGGAAGACTAAAACATTAAATTAATGAAAAGTCATTTGTAAACTAGATCATTTAGATATAAATGGGACAAACTAAAATAGAAATAAAAATTTCCCTGCAAGAGTACTAACCTTATTACGGTGTAGCTGGGAGTATCAACTGAGATTACGGACAGAATTAGGCAAAAAGAAAACTTTTAAGGGGGGTGTGGTTGGTTATACGTTTGTCTATATAGTGAAAAATTTAAGGAATGATGAATAATCAATGAGTTCCGGGTTTATTTTATTGATGTAAAGTGATTCAAGAATTTTTAAATGCAGAGAAGAGGAGGCAGAAGAGAGTATACTAAAGGAATCAGGGTCAAGCGGGTGGTTATGTTTTAGTGAATGTTCTCGTATAAAGGAGTATGTGGGTTTGGAGATGGGAATGTTTGTTCAGGATGATACACTGATATGCTTAGCGATCCTACATCTTAATTGTAGACTTGTTTGGCCTACATAACGACTTTGGGAGGTCGCACAAGTAAATTCATAAATGATGGAGGAACGCAGGCATAATGGTAGTGATTCTTTGTGTCGAAGAAAAGTATAGACACCAAGAGGATTAGAATTAATTAGGAGAAACTTGCAGTGGGGAAAGTATCTATTAAGACTCGAGAGTATGCTTTCTCATGGCTCCTTCCAAATTTCTTCAATAAGAGAGTAGTTTCTCCTTCTCCTTTCTTTAAAGTTAGAGTTTCCCACTTATCCTTTCTTGGAAATTGGAATTGGGCAATTCTATCTTAGTACCAGTGGCAGTCCCACTTTAATATCATAGGGGACTGTCAAGACAACGATAAGGTGGCCCATAATCGACCACTCCCGGTGGGAGATGCTTGATATAGCCAACATCTTTAGACGACTAAGTGATAGCGGGACCCGCCAGGTTGTGCCACCTACTGTCCTGCAGGCGTGTGTTCTTGCTTTCAGGGGTGGGGGGGAGCGTTGTGCCTGCACCCATCGATTTCCTGATTGTGGTCATTTAGCCAGCTCAATCAAATAAATAGACGACTGAATAGCTCTCGATAGTGATCCGTGATACCGAGTGAAGCGATGGGAGAATGACCACATGGAGGGGCACCCTGAACTGGACATGGTCGCTGGGAGGAGTCAAGCCTATATGCCAGGATCTTATGTAGAGGAAAATCCTGACTCGGGACCAAACAACGATCTTAGTCCGACCTTATGCAAGCTTCCTATTTGGTCGCACGGACACTCGAGGACTCACAAGAGGAAGAGAGAGCTTCTCACCCGACTGGTGCCCCTTGACAACAGAGCTATTCTCCATTACGGAGTAGCATCTTGGTGAAGTCAGTGCGTCTGACCAAGCAGCCTCTTCCGTTAGTAAAGATAAGAGAGTTCACTTTCTGCCTTTTCTACCCAAAAGAAAAATAACCAGTAAATTTTCAAAGGGAACTAGAGGTTAATCTTCGTCAGTTGGAGCTCAGGGGAAAGAAAGATTTACTGCCGCTTGAATAAGAGACCAGGCCAAGTTCAGGCCTAGAAGCGGACCCATGCCCAGAGGCAAAGACAGAACAAAGTGCTAATTACGATAAGCGGAACCTCGATTACGCCAGGACCCATAACCCTTTCGAGCCAGCTAGATTCGAATGATTACTTACTTCTCGCCCCACTGGTGCAACGTGTTGTCAAGGGCAACTTAATCGAGCAGAGGATAGAATTACCTATCTTGAATGGTAGAGAACCAAAGCTGACCCGATTCTTGGAGAAGAGCCTTCTGGCAAATGCATTGGACCCTCCTGAAGCGGCTAGAATTCGTGCTCTTCGGACAACAAGGACACGTAATGGCTCGCTGGTAATTGAGATGCCACACTATATTATAAACTTTGTGAAATGAGTGGTTATCCGAGGGAACTCGTGGACTACTCAATAAAAATTATCCACTAGAGCTGGCCAATCACGGGGCGATTAATTAAGAACATGTGAAGAGAAAACAAGAAGGGGCCTCAAGACACACCCCTACACGCTTTCTCTTGTTCGACTTTGACAGACTACCTGAGTCAGTCCGTGCCGGTGGGTATTATTACGTCATGAAGGCATTTGTGTCAGTAACACTGATATGCTACTGCTGCCACCACTACGGAATAGGAATCGCTCGTGAAGATTTGAAAAGTCGGGTTTATATGAAGTTTGTGTAAATTGCTCCAAGGTCAAACACGAGAAGTTCCTATCAAGTGAGTCAATTGTGAAGAGCCACACTCTGTCCAAAGCAATGCGGTGCGTAGTCTTGCAAAAGAAAATTCTGGCCATTCAAGATGCGGATTATCTCTCATTTCGCGATGCTAAAGACTTTTTCCTGGCGCTCCAGGCACTTCCTCAGACGACTTATGCCTCACTGTTAAATAATGCACTTCTCTTGTCACTTCAAGCCTACAAACACGGTCGTTTCCGCCCCCATTCGAAAACACTATGCGGTTTCTAACACTACCCATCAGGTTGCTCTAATATCCAGTGGTAGAACTGATGGCAAAAGGGTTTACATCGATCATGGTTTAAAACCAAGGCACACTCCACACCGTAAGTGTGATTGTTTCAGTTCAGGCGAAAGGGCCGCACGTCGATACTCTTACAAAATGCAACATCTCTGGAGGTAGTCAGGAGTCCGGCTTTTAGGGTTTTCACTGTCTCTGGGTGGCACAGAGAGAGTTGAACTGACAAAGGAGCGAGCCGGCCTCCGAAGACGCCCCACCCGACTAAATTATCGGAAGCCACAGTCCTTCAGCGCCTCTTTCGGTCAACAGAGCGCAAAGTTCTGCCTATTAGAACCGCAGGGCCATTTCCGTGAGGGGTCTTATATTTGAAGAAAGCAAGCGCATTTCCTACTAACTTGGCCTGGAGACCATATTCTTTAAATGGAAAATAGCCACGAACTCCGGACCAACTGGATGTAGCTGTATAGGCTCTTTTCAGGTTCGTGATTAGCTATATTTTTTGTAGGAGACTCGGATAGGGGCGTCACAATTGCCCAGCCACCTGGGGTACGCGTTACTGATCAAGAACCACTCCATTTTCTTGCCCTGATCTATCTTTGTGCTCTCTGGATGAACAGTCTGATTTTTTTTGGGGGGGAGGGGGGCGGGTCGAGGGTCTCCATGGGAGTCATCCCTTTCCCATTCAAATATCATTTTCTGGGCCGCAGCCACCCGAGAGCTCGCTTCGCTGGTGAATAGCGCGGGCTCGGTGGCCCGCATTTCAGGAATGGCACATTTCTCTGTCGCAGTCGAGGAGATTAAGTTGGTAGATGAGGCCGTTGAGTTATTCTCCGGCCCCCTCATCGCCGTTGGCCTAACTACTATTTTTACTACGTCTGTCGTTTTGCACGCCAACTGCTCCC
Organism: Ceratothoa steindachneri; assembly: GCA_963969495.1. Classification (NCBI taxonomy): domain Eukaryota; kingdom Metazoa; phylum Arthropoda; class Malacostraca; order Isopoda; family Cymothoidae; genus Ceratothoa; species Ceratothoa steindachneri. The sequence continues at coordinate 84,499,951 of OZ018319.1, read as the reverse complement.
GTGGTGTTCAGCCGAGTATGATACGGCCCTCAAACAGAAGCCTTATGCCTATATGCACTATAAGTGCCACCCGAACGACTTTACTGTCGGTGAACTTTGTCGAACTTGGTCTAGGTTCTGGTATATTTCCAAGCAAGCCAGTTGCTCTTCTTGATGGCCATATGTGTCATTAATTAACGGGAGCACCCCTCTAGCAGAGGTGTTGGAGCGAGTCAAAAGGATTCCGGACAATTTCTCGGAGGAACCCAACTCTAGTTCTGTAGGAGAATGTAAGCGCAATCTCAGACTACGCGACGGGGCGGAATCCTTCGTGACCGCTTTCTTCGCATTCTCTAGCCGTTATTCTGCCTCGCCAGCATTTAAAGCGAGTCGTGATGTCGCGAAATGCCACCAACTGTAGTTTGACTCCAGAGTCGACAAACCCTTGAACGAAAGGTTTACCTCGAGTGAGTTGCGTTCCGCTCTCTTTTCGATGCACTGACACTGCCCTTGGTCCGGACGATGTCTCGTACACCCTACTTAGACACCTAATCAGCCATGCATGGCCTTTCTGTTAGATTTGTTTAACTGGATCTGGGTAGTGGGTATCTTACCCGACTCCTGGCCAATTTCCTCTGTGCTCGCTTTTCGAAAACCAGAGAGAGATCACTCTACTTTGACCGGTTCCCGCCCAATTTATTCAAACTTATGCGTGTGCAAGTTGGTGGAAAAATTGTTAAGTGTTAGATTATGCGTTTTTCTGGACAGCGGAGGACATCTGTTAGCATCTGGACGTTTTATTCCATGTCGGATACTCTGTTCCGACAGAAAATTGCAGTCTGCGAGCCCTTCCTTCGTAAACAGCACTACGCCAGTGTTTTCCGATCTGGATAAGGCCTATTATACCGCATGGCTATACGGTATCATGTAGACTTTCTACAAGATGGGAGCGAAGGTACGCTTCTTAATCTTTATATCTGAATTTTTGAGAGATCTTCGATTCTGCGTGAGAGTGTAGGGGGAGCTCTCTCCGGCCCAATAGAGCAGAAAGAGGCTGCCCAGAATGGAAGGGTCCTGAGTGTCACACCATTTGCCCTGAGGAGCAACGGCATCACCTTCGTGCTTCCGTGAGATTTTCTTGCTACGCTCTACGTGGACGAACTTATGATCAATTTGGTGCAGCCCAGATGAAAACTCTGGAGCGTCCACTCAAACAGATAATGAAACGCGTCTCCTGACATGCCGAAGATCACATGCTTCGGTTTTCCTTGGCCAAGACTAAAGTGGTGCACTTCTGCCGCCATCCATGGTTACACCTTGACCCAGAATTGTTTCAAAAGGTGGTTCCCCTCACGTGGAAGGCTCATATTCGCAGCCATAAGGTCTATTGTACCCGCACCATGGATATTATACGTCCCCTGACATTAAGCGCCTGGGTTACTGAGATGGCTATTGCCTTACGTTTTATCGATCATTTGTTCGTTCAAAGCTCGACTAGCAATGCGAGTTTTATGCCTCCGCAATCGACCCTTTATTGCGGAAGATGGACTGACGTAATCTTCCACATCGACCTTCGCCTGGCAATCTGAGCCTTCCCCACGTACCCCATTGAGAGCCTATTTGTCGATTCTGGGAAGATGCCTCTCACTTTACCCCGTGCACAGTGCATAATTCGCCTGTTCGCGTGAGCTAGCGCAAACCTCAGTCGCCAACAGCTCTCACTGTAACCGCAGCTGTGTATCGATAGGGCCTATGCTGCCGAGAGACGGCTCAGGTTCTGCCCAGAACGCCACCCAGTTGGGTACCACCCTTAACTATTTTTTGCCACGCATCTGCTTCCAAAGCTTCTACAGCGACGGAAGTATTGCGTTCGGCCGTTTTGGAGCGCATTTAGTGTCAGGCTGGAACCGTTTCATTGTATACAGATGGCTACAATCCTAAGAGGATGGCGGTTTTCACGCCGTGTCTCCTCAGTTTGAAGGCAGAGAGGCTCTGCCAGGCACTATATCTGACTCCACGGCCAAGCTGGTTGCAGGTACGGGAGCTAACGCGACGTACCCAGTTCTGAGACCTTGGCTCGCGACATCCGTGACGTCACCGTTTCGGACAGGCTGGTTAATGTCGAGATTATCTTTTGTTGGGTTCCTGGACATGTAGGAATTGGTGAGAATGAGCACGCCGATGAGGGCGCCAATGAGTCTGCGAGGACTTGGCGACCCCACCAGCGTTTCGCTCTTCCTTGCACCCATTTCATGGTAGAAATACTGGCTTCCCCTCAGAACTGCTTGGTCAAGAAGATATGAGACGGTCGAGGGGAACTTAAAGTTACGTCATAGCGCCGCAAATGTTCCATGGACCGACTCCCTAATGCCCTGACAGCTTCATGTTGCTGTCTGTCGTCTTTGAAGTGGACACACTCGTAAGATGCACCACCATTTGATGGAGCGCTAGCCTGTGCCTTATTGCGACCATTGCGTTGTATCCCAGACTGTTCAGCACATTATTATTGCATGCCCAGACTGTGCGATCTTAGCGCACGTTACCTGTCTCGGATAAACGGGGTCGCTACCGCTTTCCTTTGTACTCGGGACGAGTTCGTACACATATGTATACTTGTGGACTATAAGACTTTTTCGAGGAGGCTGGACTAATCCCCTTTATTTGAGTGTTCCTCTTTTTTTGTTGGTCGCATCTTCCTGCGCTGGGGCAAAGCGGGCCTACCCTTGACGTCTGAGTGCGTTTTCTTCTTCCCTTTTTGCTTTGTTTTATTTTTTCTATCCTTTATCATTTTATATCGTTGTTATTTGTTATTTAGTTAGACTTATTTGTTTTTTAATATAGATTTGTAGTAGGCTGCGTTTTGTAGAGCAACTTTTGCCCAAGTAGGCAGTTGCTCAATGGGCTCCCAAATTGATAAAAAAACTACACCTCCCAGGGCTAGAAGTTTTGCGATGGGGCCGGGGAGGAGGATGCGCGATTTACACCTGGCTCGTATTCTCTCTTCTTCTATTTACTATAAATGCCTCGTTTCAGGTAGTAGCTGTGCAGCTGCATATGGATAGGGGATAAACTGATATTTCTGCGTACATTTAACCATCATCTGTATTCGACACGGGGACTTCCACCTTGCCGTGGCACGGTTACCAATGTCAAAGGTAGACACACACTCTCTGGAGATTACTCATTCAATACCAGGGGTCACATCCGCGCTGATCTAATCGAGAAGCAGGAGATAATTGCCCTAAATATCAATGAGTTTATTCATCACTGACCAAAAGCCGCATCTTTATCTTGCTTATAACTTTCTTTTACTCTCTAGATGCACAGCCTGATTTGGGGTGGGAGATTGTCAATGAACTCCATGCTGGTAACAAATTTTCAATTAATATAACATTTCGTGGAATTCTGTCGCCTACATAAACACCCCGGTGATGCTTGGCGCGGTCATGGTGGTCCATATTTCAGGAAATGAATGATTTATCTGAACGAGTTGAAAAGTATACGTCGATGGATAGGGCCGTTGAATTTCTCTCCAGCAATCTCATTGCCCTGGGCCTAACTAATATTCCTAGGACGTCTGGCATTTTTGCATGCCGCCTGCTTCCATGGTGTTCAGCTTAGGGTAAGAAATCCCTCAAACAGAATAGTTAGCCATACAGAGATGTGAGGGCAAGTCAAAATGAACCTAGACAATTTATCGCAAGACTCTCTTCCCATTTGTAAGAAAATGAGAGAGCAATCTCGAACTTGAGGGCCCTTTTCATCTTCTTCACAGTGAATACATAGTAGAAATTAGGGCAGCCTAGAAATAGAAAAGTGAATAGGAAATGGCCAAATGGAATATAAAGGGAATATAAATAGAGCACTAATGTCATCAGAGAAGCTTGACATATTGGTCATCACGAAAACGTGGATTCGTGCAGACACCAGGGACTTCATAGGTGAGTTTGGAGTACCCGGTTACGCGACCTTCCACAAGATCGCGCTGATCGGGAAGGTGGTGGAGTTCTGGTGTATGTACGGGTACATCTATCTCCCATCGAATGCATAGCTGTCCCAAAGCATGAGGTGGTAGGAGTCGACAACACAATGTACAGGTTCATGGGAAGGTAGAGGTTAAAATAGACCTGTACCAAAAACTGTCAAGTCTCTTAGACGCCCCTCCCTCGCTGCTGGTAGGGGACTTCAATTGCCGAGTCAAATGGAGTGACCGAACGAGCGACGGAGAGGCATATCGGCTTTTAGACTTTGCTGACAGCAACTTTCTGACTCAGTGGGTCGGTGAAGCTACCCGAGGGGCCAACGTTCTAAATCTAGTATTTACCACTGAAGATGACCTCGTCTCTGACCTGTGAGTGGATGAATGCCTAGGTGGTTTTGACCATAACATGGTAAGGTTTGGAGTACGTGCTCCCTGTAAGCAAGTTACTAAAGAACGAGCATGTAAATTGGATCTCAGACGTGCAGAATTCGATGGGCTTCGGCGGGCACTTAGCCAGATGCAACCAACTATCGAAGCCGGGACGAATTATAAATGGAACGACTTTAAGAATCGTTTATGGAGCCTCAGGCCAAGTGCGTTCCCACAAGGCTGTCAGACTAGCGAGCATTCAGCCTAGGTGGTTTTCTCAAGAAATCGCTAGTGATATTAAAGCTAGAAAGACAGCGCACAGAGAATGGAAGAGGAATAGAAGTGCGTTGCACCCTGAAGCCCATGTGATCTATAGTAGAACGGTTAAAGGACTAGTGCGCACAGCTAAGCGTAACGAAGAAATTCGTGTAGCCTTTCTCTCCAAAGAGAGCCCCAAGGAGTTCTTCGCGTACGTGAACAGCCGAAAACCAGTACGCCAACGAATCAGACCCCTGAGGGACGCGGACGGCCTTAAGCAGGATTCAGGTGAGGAAATAGCTGGCATACTCAACGACTACTTCTCCTTGGTTTTCCCGAGGGAAAGGGGTGGAGAGCTACCCAGACCGCCGATAGTGATAGATCGTGAGTTAGAATTACTAGAAGCAATAACTACAATTCCCGAAGAGGTTGCTAGTAGGCTAGGTCAGTCAAATGCGTATAGATCTCCAGGTCCTGGCGGCTTCCTGCCATGAGTGCTGCGTGAGGTGAAAGATCAGGCGAAGTTCCTGCAGACTGGCGTATGGCCAATGTCACCCCGATCTACAAAAAGGGGGACCGTTGCACCGCAAGAAACTACCAACCCATAAGGTTCACTTCAAACGTGGGAAAAGTACTGGAAGGCATCATAGGGGATAGGATAATAAATCATTTAGTCTCATGACCTGTTGAGAGACACCGAGCATGGCTTCCGAAGAAAACGCTCGTGCCTCCCTAACTTGCTTGACTTCCACGGGATAATGAGGGAGTTTCACAGAAGTCGATCGGTGGACATACTTTATTTGGATTTCCAAAATGCTTTCGATAAAGTCCCCCACCGCTGACTGATGCCGAAAGTACGTGCCCTGAGAATAACAGGAAAGGTCGCAAAATGGTTAGAAAGTTGGTTGTTGGACCGGCGACAGAGGGTTACGATCGAAGGCCACACCTCTCAGTGGCCGTCAGTAACGAGCGGAGTCCATTCGGGTCCGTGTTATGCCCTTTATTATTTATTACCTACATCAACGAAATAAATAAAGAACTGGTGAGTCGTCTAGCGAAATTTGCCGACGACACAAAACTTGGAGCTAACGTAGCGAATCCTGAAAACATCGAAATGTTGAGGGGTGATCGGCAAGTGGGCTGACAAGTGGCAGATGTCTTTTAACTTAGACAAGTGTAAGGTGATGCACATCGGTTATGAGAACTCCCGGTCAGGCTACAAGCTACAAGGTATGCGTATTCAGTCTACTGATGTCGAGAAGGACTTAGGTGTGCTGATTAGCAGCGATCTCAAATTTTCGAAGCAGTGCTTACAGGTGGAGAAAAAGGTTCATCGTCTGTTGGGTTAAATCAAGAGGCAATTCAGCTTTCGCACAAAAGAGGTTGTTTTGCCTTTGCACAACTCGCTGGTGATGTCTCAGCTAGAGTACGCTGTTCAGTTCTGGTCTCCTCATTATCGAAAAGACATCGATCGTCTGGAAAAGGGGCTAGCCAGGGCCACGAAACACTTCCTATTGCTAAGGAACAAGTCATATCAAGAAAGACTGCAAGAGCTCGATCTCTATTTGTTAGAGCCTCGAAGACTGCGCGGTCGTCTAATAGAGACTTTTAAAATCTTGAAAGGATTTGAAAATGTCGACTCCACCAAGTTCTTTACCCTCAACCGGAATATGACTCGAAATCACGGATGAAAGGTGGAGCTGCCCAGATTCAATACCATTGCGTTGCGTAAGTCATTCACATATGACATTTGCGACACATGGAATAAACTACCAGCAGGAGTTTTTGAAAGTAGCAGTATCGAACAGTTCAAGAGTAGACTTGACAAATTATATTTGAAAACTTGATGATCCAATAGTAATTAATTAGTACGTGCTAAGAATCGAAACCGCAAAAAGTGCCTCCTCGATATGGGCTGCAAGGCCTTTGAGGTACTTTATTTCCTTGTAACTCCTTGTAACCATTGCGCGACGACACTTCCCATAGATTTACTCAGGATTCAGGCCACTTTCTGTCGTATTTGAATTGGTGACATTTGCAGTAAGCACCACCCTTTGATCTAGTGCACGCCTGCAATGTATGCAACGTCTGCTTTTTCCATCAGACTGTTTGGTGCATTCTCGTTTAATGTCCCTTTCTGGTTCACCTTCGAGCACCTTACATTTCGCGGTACCAGCAATTGCAGTGATGGTTTCGTACAAACAACATTGGAGACGACTATGAGCTTTTTGAGGAGGCTGGCCTCATACGTTATATTTGACTCTCTTTATTGATGCTTGCACTTCCTTCTCCAGGAGGAATATTTGAATATTTGGACGGAAGCACCAATTTTGCATAGGGCACAATCTCCTACGCAACCAAGGTAAGGACAGTTCTCGTCTTTTATAGTTGTATCAGATTTTGAGCTAAGGAATGCTTTAAACGGAGATAGATGCGGCAAATATTATAATCAAATCATATTAAAAAAACTTTGTTAAAAATCTCTTCATATGAAATCATAGACAAATTTTCATTGGAAACTAATAAACATGCGTAGAATTTATTGTTTCTTCTCTGATATCTTCTCGGATATATGTAAACACAAACGTCTGCAACCGAAACCGTTACGTCAAACTCACATTTTGACAAAATTACTTTTTTAAATTTCGTTGAATCTAACATATCTAATATTTATATACTTAAGTAAGGTCAAATAATGAGGATAATACGTAAATTTACTAAAAAATAAATCATTTTTAGTCATTATCACATATTCTTTCAAATATTAAGTTTTAGTCCAGAATAATCATGTTAAAATTAAAGGTTTTCTTACCCCTAATGTTGTATTATGATATAATATACGAGTATTTAAGAAACATAGCAACTGAATTTTGTCTCTGTGTTTCGGGGGAGGAGCTAGAAAATTACAACCTCTTTGCTGTACCTTACGTGCCACAGAAGGGAACAAAACGAAGGCATTCGTTAAGGTGAAGGCGAGACATCGTTTGAACTTAGAAACAAAGTTTCTGGATACTAATCCCATAATTGCCTCCTTTAGCCTAGAATCTCGTCAGTAAATCACTATTTCAATACCGCCTTAATGTGGTATATTATATTTTAGAGGGTGCATATCGAATGGAACTGATTTACTCAGCACAATTTCGGCTAGTCAGGCTGCTTACGTGCAAACAAATTTTGACGGATATTGAAGTTGCATTCAAGGAACGTTCCAATTATTGTTAGGAGAAAGATATCGATTAAACATATTGATGATATATACGAGTTTGCAGACAATGTCAACTCAGCTTTTTCTGCTTTCCTTCCTTCATCTCCAAACAAAAGAACGAGCGGCATAGCATAGTACCGTTATGCACTCCACCTACTGTTAGTGGAAATAAAATTTATGCCATAGAGGAAAATACTGTACAAAATACTGCAAAATCATACAAAGCGATGAACACGGAAGTCTCCAATCAACTGGCCAATCAAGCTAACCTAACCTAGAAATTATGGAATTTCACGCATAAGAGAGCACACAAAATCAAAATTGGTTTCTAAATGCAATCATGTCAAAAGACTGTAAACGTATGGATGAAGATTATAACAGCCTTTAACCATCGCCGAAATTTAAGGAGTTTGGTTTACCTTAAACTTGATATTTCTTTACGTGTTAAATGCCTTTTAGCCATTTAAAACAAAGTTTTAAGAATAACGTGGCCATTTTCAATTCACTATCTAGTCATTCCTTCAATAAACTCAGATTTAATTCATTTGCATAAATTGCCCCAGCGAGAACTGGAAGATAAATATCAGAGTATGGGAATTCACCATCCTGGATCTATGTCATGTCCAGAGAAAGACAGAGAATGAAATGAAAAATAGTAAAAGAAATAGATAAAATAAAACAAAGAGAGAATAAAGAAAAGACTTTGAGAAATTAGAAAAAAATAAAACAGAAAAAAGAAAGAAAGGAAAAAGAATAGAGAGAATAAATGAAAGGATGAAAGAAATGAAATAGGAAGAGTATTTTTAGATCCAATATGAAGACGTTTTTATAATGCTAAGAGTAACAATGTGCATCCAATTTTTTTATCGGTCGTTGACATATAATTATTTAAATTTCAAGTGTGTACATTGCTGCACACCTTTTTTAAAAAAAATTAATACCAGAATAAGACATCGCTATTATATTCCTGTGTGATCGATATCATAAACAATTATGATATAGATCACACAGGAATATAATGGCGATGTCTTATTAGAGAAGTCTGCTCGTAAATCTCTTAATGAAGCTAACTAAAATGTGCATAGGCCTTTCTTAAAAACTCTTTTAATTTTCTGGATATTCATATACGAGTAACTATAAGAGTATATCAGATATAGGCGAGAAAATGAAAGACGCACCTAAAATATGTAGTTTCGCCAATTAAATTCTAAGGTTGTTTAAGGCACTCTTTCGGTTATGGAGTTATGGTAGTATTAGAAATAATAAGAAGAATGATGAGCCATTAAAAAAAGTGAGAGGAAAGCTAAATGACAGTAGTAGGAAAAAGAGCAAGGGATAAAAAACTGTTATAGCAATCGTTATCACTTCTGAATACATGAACGCGGAAGCAGCCAGGGAAGGAAAGTATGAGAGTGCTAAAACGAATATATAGAATGTAACAATTCTGTGTTGATAAACACGACCAGATTTTCGTTAAAGCTTTATTTGCGGTTTATAATTCGTGTTTCTAAAACTCTGAGAAAGAGTAGTGAAGATAAATACTGCAGTGACCAGTTAAATTGTAGAAAGGTAAATACGGTAAACATCTAGCGGAATTTGATATCAGAAATCCAGCAAAACCTACAACAATCTAAATAAGCTCACAAAGCAGTGCTGCAGAACGAAGAATCAACTATCAATAACCAAGCCTCAAAGTAATTACATTTCCTACATACTTAAATATCTGCATTTCAACAAATTTAAAGCGCTACGAAGGTCGTGGTTTTAGGGAAAAGGATGTTTTGAAGAAGGATGCAGATATCTTGTTATATCCGCTATAAAGTTTGTAACAGTTTTTTTTAATTAGTTTCCATAGGACAGGAGAAATACCAAAGCGACAATATATTGCGCGAACAGAAAGAAAGAGAGAGAAGAAGGGCTCTAGGTACTGTAGAGATGGAAGTAAAATTCGACTTACTGTAGTAGCCATGATTTCTCGTACGCGTGTGTTAGTATTCCTCAGGATTTTGGCCTAGCCACATAGGTGTGGCGTAGGCGTAATAATTTAAAACTTCTAGGCGTACTAGACACCTATCTAGAGGCAGGGTTAAAAGATGCAGTTAGTATACACCACACATATGATTAAAGAAGGCATTGCTTTCATATTAATATGAATTTACAATGATTGCCATCTAGATAAATGTTTTTCGAATGCAAATATTTTACACTGTAGATACCTAAATTTAAAAATTCAAAACTATCAAATTAGCAGTATTTATATTGTTCCACAGCAGAATAAATAAAAAATGAGTATCAATTAAATAGAAACATTCTCAGAACGGAATTAAATACTGATATTTTCTTTATTGGGAAGTATATCCATATCACAAAGGAAAATAAATACTGAAAGGTGAGGTATATTACAGAGTAAGTGGTCAGTCGATAAGAAATTAACAATTTTTCCTTTCCTAATCACAAGTCAATATAATTTTATTACAAATCCATTAAGATGGAGTTTTATTATTACGCTGTAGTGATTTCTCCATAAAATAAGGAAGGGAGCGGTTCTGAGCGTGCTTATTTCTCTTGGTCCTGCAGGGCTGTTTAAAATTGCCCTTGTGGAAATTGCAACAACACAATTGCGCGATTAGAAGCAACGGAAAGCTTTAAGAGTAAAGATAGTCTTGGTGGCTAAATATTGTCCTAAGCGACGTAGGATAGATTGAATAGCCAAAGAGTACTTTCTCCGGAAGCAGATGAGGAATGGGCCATCAAATTGACTGCTAAAGATAATGGAGCGGGGTAATTTTCTGATCCAAATTTAAGCATTTTTTGAGAGCGTGCGTTTGGACTACACACACATTTATTATGAATTTTATGCGTATGCAGGTGGTTAAAATCCCCCATCTGCACTTTAAGTGATTCCGTAAATTTTTAAAGAAGGTAGGGGTTGCAATAAACTGCTTGCTTAGGGTAGATCGAATCATCAATTTTCGCCTGTATAGGGTAGGCCAAAAGTACCCTGGGAAATTCATGAAATCAGTGCTGAAGCGAGGAGCCAGCTACAAAAGATCACCTACAGCGTAAGGGTCACGATTTGTCAGTGCCATCTCCATTTAGTTTGCAGGCATTTGCGAAAATATATAAAAATTACAAACGATATCTGATAGAGTCGGGGAAAAGACTGCAGCATATGTTTTTATCATTTAGGGGCGATAGTTATTGCTCACAAAAAGAAAGCAAACATTGTTATATCTATCAATAATAGATAAGAGTGTCAATATTCCGAAACATGGGATAGGGACATAAAATCTTAATAAATAATTTATTTCGAATACTTTTTCTGACAGTGCTAATTGTCGCAATGGTCATTTTTATGTTTTATACGTGTTTCTTGGAAGGTATATACAGAAGAAAAGAAGTTATTTTATAAATTTCCTAAAATGGGCCCATAGAAAGTGTTGTTTAGTGATGGAATAGGATGTAGGTTTTGCGCCTGTGTGTGCTAAGCCATGTAAAAATTTGAAGATATTTCTTTGAAAAGTAGACCTTGGGTGAGAGAGAGAGAAAGAGAGAGCAGTCTACTCTAGATTTATTTGTTCCATTACCATAAAATATATGGGATAAAGGCAAATTGGTACGTTTTTGCCAAATTTTGGTAATTTTTCCGACGAAAGGCAAAGTTTTAATTAAACTGTATGTGATAGAGCATTAAAAAAATAAGAGGCATGGATGAAAGTTATGGAATGTGTTCAGAGCCGTTTTGGTTCCTAATAACAGGAGAGGATTTATTTTCGGTTCATGGTGGTGTGCGTGTAGCTCGCTTCGTGGAGCATTTGACATCGTTGAAATCTCAAGTAAAAAGATCCAAAGGGGGACAGTAAGGAGAGTAATTCTAGCTGGAGGAGTAAAGAGCGTCCGAGAATGATTAAGAGTCGTTGATGAGTGACACATTTGAACCTTAAATATTTAGTAAGAATTAATTCTTTACTGATAGGTAGCTAGTCAGAAGTTCTTTCAAGAAACGGACAATTTGCTTTGAACCGTGATGAATTGTTATGAGGAAAAACGCTGATAGATGCCATTTGTCATTCTCGAATTCTTCAAATGCCCTTCCCTCTTAACTTCAAAATAGCATCTGTTATGTTCCGATTTGATGCATCAGTTAATTGCTAGTTTAGTTTAATGTCATGACGACCGCCGCTTTGTCAATTTGGAAAGCATTCTATAAACGGTACCGAAATTGTATATTTACACCTAACAACAATTTTTTAGACAATATAATGGTGGCTGCCCTTTTGATGTTTCCCTTAAATTTAAACAGACCTACTTTTTTCTAATGACAATAGTGTTTTTCTAACACGTCAAGGTTTTTTTCTATGTGCTAATTTGATTATTCTGCTATATTATTTCATCTATGTATTTAGACATCTATTTATCTAAATTATCTATTTAGCCCCACTAGAAACATAAATCTACTGTATTTAATTATATTATTTTCTCTCTTTTCAGGTTGATTTGTTGAAATAATACAGGAATTCAGTACCATAGGTTCATTAAGGAAAAAATGTTTGAGTTCCCAAGAATCTATTTGCCATATATGTGTAAGGCTTACAGTATCAAGTCAAAGAATGAACATTAGCTTAAAATTGGTGATCAGGATGAATCGTAGGCACCGCAAAATTTATGTAAAGTATTTGTCGAAAATCTACGCCAATGGACAACGAGCACAATGAAGCAACTATTATTTGGCATTTCTATAGTATGGCGGGAAAACAGAACTATGTACATGATTGCTAGTTTTGCCAAACAAAAACTTCTGGTTATAGTAAGAAAACTCGACAGAACTTACGTTACCCATTTCTACATTTACCACTTCGTTCCGTTCATCACTCAGATGAAAAACCAGTACCCGTTTTAACAGAACTTCCTTCACTTTAAGATAAAAGTGATATAGTCAATCAGATGAAATTCGTAAATATAACATGGATAGAGACTTTGTAGATACCTCGAACATAGATGCGAAAGGTTCAGCAAGACAGAACTGAATTATTTATTAAGAGACTTTGACCTGTTAAAAGAGTTATTACAAACTATTCCCTTCTAGACTTAAGAGGATAATATGCTGCATAAACATACAAATGTAACCTATTATTGGAAAAGCAAAAAAGCCCTCTGAGCATAATTCAAACCTGCAAAATATTTTGTATATTCTTGTAATGTGGCGGGAGTGTTAAAAGCAATGGGTGCTCCACAGTATAATCCTAGAGAATAGAGACTCGTTATATGTACATAGATAATTCCAAAAGAGTGTATGGCGAAGATCAGAGAGAGAGACAACAGACACCTGGGCAACACATTTTGTCTGCGCTAATGGAGGTGCGAAAATATGAGACACCGCAGTGACCTGAAATGCCGGCATCACAGAAAGTTGCGACAAGTTTGAGAGCCCAAAAGTTCAATCTGAGGTTAGATAAAGTTTCGCCGGTCCGGCTTAGGAATCTTCCTGCGATCGAGCAAAAAGGGCGAAACTATTCGCGTTTGCCGATGCGTCGGACCCTGGAGCCCTCTCCTTTGGACGGAGGGAGAAAAACCCAAACGACCCAACTATACATCTCCGGCACTAGAGTTAGAAGTCAATATTCGCCCCCAGTTCTGTTCCCTCAATATTTTCTGCCCACCCTTGTAGGTACCCGCTATTCCTGTCCCGTTGGACTCTGCACAATTCTCGTAAAATCCCTCAAGCTCATGGTACTCTCGTTAATTCACGTGAGTCTACCTCCACCTATTCTACGCACTAAGTCTTTATTTGTGTTTTACTCGAAAGCAAGATATAAGTTCTTCCCGTAATAGTTAGTGTCAAGAAACTATTATTTGAACTTTGTGCCAAGGAAAGGATTACTCCCTCGTACCACATCTTCGAGGTATCGGCAACCCGCAAACTCTCCTGTGCAAGTCCTCTCTCTATCCCTTCCCCCAGTATAAGCCTTCATTGTCGGCTTCGTATATGCTCAAGGTCATTCGAGCGACCGTCGGTCACTATTGTTTGTTGGTTTGTACGGTTATCGTCCACCAGCGAGGCTCCGCCATTTTAGCCGCTAAGACCCGTGGACATTTAATGTGTATGGAACTTGTTTTAAAACTCCTTTTAACCCGGTAAAATAATATTAATTTCATATTAGTCAAGTTGTTTTTGTACCCGTTTTTCTGTTATCCCTGAACCTCCAAAATAGTCGACTGTTTTCCAACCTACATTCTGTGAATACAAACTCAAAACGCAAAAAGTGGTTAACTTGACCCTATTCTACGACAGTAAAAATTGTGTATTATACCATAATGGAAATTTGTTTAGTGCAAATAGTATTGGTCACTTTGTTAATGTTAATTAAAAGAAAAGGTTGAACGCACAAAAGTAGTATTAGATATGCTCAAGTATGCTCTACTCATATTATATGGAGATCTTAAAATGGTCAATTTTTTACTCGGCCAGAAAGGAGGGTTTATAAAATATAGTTGTTTCCTGTGTTCATTGGATAACCAAGCGAAATAGAAACATTGGGTAGAGAAAACGTTTAACAGGTGGGAAGAAGTATTTCATAAACCAACCACTTGGTAGCAAGAGAAAATAATCTTCCCACTGTCATATTAAGCTAGGACTAATGAAATAATTTTTCAAAGCTCTTAATGTGGATGGTGACTCTTTCAAATTCATATTTGCCTTATTTTATGGCCTAAGTTATCATAAAATAAAAGCTGGTGTTTTTGATGGGGCACAAATCAGAAGGTTAATAAAATGCTAAAAATCCTTGAGCTTGATGACTGAAGTAGAAAATGAGCATGGGATGCATTTCTAACTGTTGTGAAAGTATTTTTGGCTGGTGAAAAGGCTGAAAACTCCAATGATTTGTTGGAAACATTGATAGATAGCTTTCATATTTTAGGTTAGAACATAAGCATAAAGATCCATTTCCTCAAGAGCCATATCAGTGAGTTTTCTAGTAAGTTCGAAGACGTGAGCGATGAACATGGTGAGCGCTTTTCTCAAGATATCAAGGTTATGGAGGATCGATATCAAGGCCGATGGAATACACATGATAGCCGCCTACTGTTGGAGTATACAAAGAGTATGTGTAGACACGAAACATTCCAGATGCTCTCGTAAGCGGGAATTGGTTCCGTGAATATGTTTGTTTAGGTACAATTGTTTTTGTTTTATCCCTTACATTTGCAAATTAACTGGATGTATTCAATAAAAAGTAGTGTTATCTTATATTACATTCATCATTTCAGATTCTATTGACATTATAATTTATGGTTAGTAAACGAACTAAACAAGTAAAATATCCTGAACAAGTAAGTTATTTATAAAGTATATCATAAAAGAGGGACATACTATAGAATACAAATCTGATGTGTTAGTAGAGATTGGATGTCATATTTGAAATTAGTACCTACATATTAGCTAAAAACAAACACAAATCCTAAGTCAGCATTAGGTATGTTAGCCTGTGTAATTCGTCAGTAATAAGAATGTTGAAGGACAGAGAATATATCAATGAACTCCACACATCGTAAATACGCAAGAGCTTTCTTAGTAAAAGCATTAACGATCAATTTCCGCTTTTGTACGACTATTTGGTACAAGGTTGTGTTCATTTATAGACCCTATTAACCTAAGCACTAAAAATAAAACGAAATTTGAGGTGAGAAACATGTTATTCGAAACATGAATATATTAAGATATCCTCTAAAATGGAAAGGACAAAGGAAAGGTTACAGAGTATTTCATTTTAAAAACTAATATTCATGATGAATTTCTTAGCTCGACTGACGAAACATAGGAATAAAAGTTTATTTCCACGCAAAGTGTTTTCCGCCTATTGATTTCCCAACTTGAGCGGTCGACTGCACCTGACCTTTCTTGACTCTTCTCCATATTTTAACTAAAATTTGTCCTTGTAGTCAAATATTTTCTTTTAATTTTCTTCCTACATCTTTTTTTAAGTTGTTTGGTATTTACATATTTTCTTTCTCACTAATTATAAATATGAAAATTAAAGAAAAATTTGTGTCAAAACCAAACTAGCTTTAATTGAATAACGACTGCCCTTGAGCAATGGCACACACTACCGACCCTTCATAAAAGGGGCAGGTTTTCAAGGCCCAGGATGATGTAGCTAACATCTGGATGATTTAAACACCATAAAAAACCTATACGATTATCTGTAGAGGATCTTCCCCCTTATATTTTTGACACATTTGGACTTCATTTCTCCTCGCCTACTTTTTTACAGATCTCTCGTACATCATTTCTGAGGGAGATGCCCTCGTTTGTTTTCATTTTAAACTTGATTAAAAGTTTTGAATATCTGCAACTTATTGACATGATTAGTATGACTTCAGCTCCATCTGGATTCCAAGAAAAAACATCACAATTTTCATAACTCTATTACATTTTGCTAAGTTGATATGAAGATATAGAGTAAAGTTAATGTAGATACTAAGTAGGATATGTTTACTCTATTCACAACCAAGTCATGACAAATCAGGTAGGGTTTAAAGGAGGTGCTTCGTAATTTATAAATATGATTTCCCATACAATTAATTCAATGATTACACGGCTTGTACCTTTCAAAGGATCCATTCAATATAAGGAACTGAGGTTCTTCCTCTCGACTTGTCCATAAATGAGGTGCTTCTTCTTGAAATGAGGTTGCTCGAGGTGCCCATTCTTAAATTGAATGAATTTTAACGCCATATCTTTAAATAATCCTTTAAAACTATTAAAAACGTTAAATCAAGCAGAATTCTTTAATTAAATAACGAATGTAGATTAAATTTCATATAAAATTGAAAGAAAGAATATGGCTTTGCATCAGAAAAAATAAAGCCTGAGATACCTCGAGTAGATAGTGGGAAATTAACTACCAGTTATTTATTCTTTGTTTACTCTTGCAAGCATTATGTTATCGGAGTATCTGCAAGCAGCGTCAGGTGTATCATGGTGCAACTTATTGCAAATGCTGCCTGGAAGTTTGCGTCCTTGCGGGTTCTAATATCTGCGAAAATATATTTCCTCTAACTGAACCACTTTCGGTACATATGGTCTGGTTGGTATCACTTTAAATTAAGAGCAGTATGATCTAGTAAGTAAAAGAAACATTGTTGTTCATCGCATGGAATTAATGAGGCAGCAATTTTATATTTTCTATGATGTTAAGCAGAAAAAAACCCGATTGATTTTTCGCATTTCCTGTTTAACTCCACAATTGTTAGCTAGAAGAAAATTATACTCTCGTTTGCTGCTTCATCACTTCGGACTTTATTTTAATAGAAATAATTCCATGTCTAATGTATACAAGATCTCATTATTAGAGATCACAGACTTCTATTTTACTTAATGTCTTTTATTTCCTCAAAAAAATCATGACAGTGATAATTAAATTAACCCTCTACTCTCGGTTAATCGATTGTGTACCCCACATTTTTTATTCAATTAAAGATATCGGAGTAACCTTTAAGCTTTTTTTTATTAAATAATATTTCAAGAAAACTTTGGTCATTGAAGGCGGAAAGTTTCATACTAATTTCTTCATAATTCTAAATAAATGTAAGTAGATGATATCCTTAAATCCTATTTATCATTGTTTAAATTTTTAATTCTATCCGTAGTGTAAAAGGAAGAAAACAAGATCACAAAGAATGATAGATTATCATCTCCACATTAACTTGATATAAGGATTTAGATCAAATGGAAAGGTAAGATACGGAGAGCCATTATGTGGAAAGATACGAATAACGGAAACCGAAAGAATGCGTTGAGAATTAGAGCAGGAACAAAAGAAACCCAGAAATCTTTACTCGAATGCCAGAAGAATGCGTCAACTAACACAAGAGATCCTGAAAAAGCCGTCAATTTTGTACTTTATATATTTGTTTGTGTTCTTTGTTTAAATTTATTCCGTCAAGCTTTGTATGCAACCTAATTGTTTCATCCTCTAGATTTATTGCAGTCCGTTTTATCCTCGCTTTTTTCACTATTTCTGTTTTATTTTAATAACATTATTCATAGCATTGCCTCTAAATTCATTCTTAATTGTTATGTCTTTGGATTTGACTTGCATCTTTTCATTTTTTAATTATCCTTTCAATCATTAAAGAGAAAATGAGTACATACAAGAGAGTATAATTTTAGATAGTGGCCCCAAATATGATCAAAAATTGTTGCTGTAAGGAAACGGAGGAAATGAAATATATGTAGTGCGATTATGTTTTCTAAGGCAACGAGGAAACGAGAGTAAGAGGAATGAATAAGAATACGAGAAAAGAGGACTTGGAGATAAATAAAATTGGAGTCGATTTCAAGGCTAACCTTACTAATTATAAATGCTTAGGAGGAGGGGGAGGCAAGCACGGGATTCACTATCGTGAAAACGCTTCGTACAAAAAGGAAAGTATCAGGTATTGCCGGTATATCAAATAAGGTATAAAGTCCTAATAACGTTATATTACGGCCTTTCAAGATTAAATCATATTTTAATGATAAAAATAAGCATAAATTGCTATAAAAATGAAGTTCAGCTTGACCCAAACAACTCGAGAGAAAAGAAGCTCTGCAACGATTACTTGAATCTAGCCGAAATCCAAGTAACAGCTTGCTTCTTTTACTGATAAGGAAATTGTTTAATAATAATAATAAAACACACCTAAAGCCTACCTTTGCGCAGAAAGATCTAACTGTGCTACTCATTGGCGGAGTGGTCTCTCTACAACACTGACGGCAATTTCTGAAACCATAGATGTAAAAAGGCTTGAAACCATAGAGGGGTAAGAGACGAAAAGCCCTTCTCCAGCCGCTCCTATTTTTGTCTCTGCCAATAAAATATCAGAGGATTTCCCCGAAGTAAACATCTTGGGTAATTTTAGCCTTTCTTTAGCTTTTAAAACCTTTTATGTTCCCCTATCACCTTTACTGACAACTTTATTATATTTTATTTTCTTTTTATGCTTCTCGGTATCATATTTCCGATAGAAGCTGCCATTAAAAGCCTCTCAGCCAATATTAACTCGAAATCCCTTGTAACGTAAGAGCGGCGTATATCGTCCAACTTACAACTATGATCGATTCCAGCCATTACACTGGTATGAAAGAGCCATGAAAATGTTATAGCTTTGTCACTGTTTCTTTCTTCTCATATTTAAGTTCCTCCGAGTTAAGATCTCTGCATTATACGGTCTGTTTGCTTCATTGATCAAATAAATAGTAAATACTCAATTCCTTTTATTCAAGGTAAGCAAATCCAAATAATATAATTTATATTAAATGTCAATTCTAAAAAAGATTTGCTTTATCTAATTATGACATACATGACAAAGATCTTGATATCCTACTTTTTATTATTAGTCACACAACAATCATTTGCTGCAAACATTTTAATAAAACAACATAGATATGAGTCATATGTAGTATTTTCAATTTTTTAGTCTCATCTCACCAACAAAATTGTGGTATGTACTTAAGGGACTTATGTTTTATGCATGGGCAATGAAAGAGCTCTCATAATCGTGTTCATTGTTCATTTTTCCCGGCAAACTAGCTCTTGTCTCCTCACGTTTCTCACAGATTTCAGCGATTGTCTTTCGAAGCGAAATCTGATTGCAAGATGTGGCGTTGGTTTGATCTTGGCTGAAACTTGCCGCGCTGTTTTGGATATAAAAGCATCGATTCAAACAAAGTATTAAAATAAAATAAATTGAAAAACGAAGGATAACAATAGCGAATATTATAAACGAATAAATGAAATAAAGGTTGTTTTAATTTAGTTAAATATACAAACCTACCTACGATATTCGTTTGACACAGCATCTCTACACCTAGAAAATGACAGGCAATCGGATTTGAGAGTGAAGATAAATAAAACTTTAATCATTAAACTCGAAAATAGATAGAAGGATATGTGTTTATATTTTTTGTAGTGGTTGATTCATTGCGAACATATTACAGAAAATTCTAGACTAAAACGCAATAAATAATATGGTAAAGGATTTACCACCGAACTGCATTCGATTGACACTCAGGTTTAATGATATGAACAAAAGAAAGTGAGTGTTTGCTTGCGCAATTCGGTAGGTATGCAGGATATTTTGAGCACTGAGATACGTCTCGACAACTTAGCAGCAAGTTCTGGCGTTAGTCTTAATTTAGGAATGAATGTATGCACATCTTTTGTTTTCGTGTTTATTCGCTCACTCTCAATTTTGCACCAATGGAGATTTTACATGGAAATCCTCATCTCCTTTAGGTAAAGGTTGTCTCTCAAAATTTGGCTTACAGCTTGGATTTTCATTGCAACCTATATGACGATTAACCAAGTTTTAAGTCTCGATTAGATAAGTATATTTTATATAGGTATATTATATACGTTACTGCATCTAATTGTGAGGGTGGCCGTCGAATACTGGAAAAACAGTTGATTTAAATATTCCTAGATACTTTTTTACTTAATACCACTGTATGTGAACATTTCGTTGTAATTTTCTGCCAAATTATACTAATTCTATATATCACCGAGTATTATATGTAATTAGGTAAAAATAGGATGTTAATATGCAAGTTAAACTCTCAGACAGCTGACCAATTTTTTGTTCACGGATGGAACTTATCAGAATCTTACCGGTAAATCTTTAGAAAAAATTCAAACGTTTTCTGATGGTTTTAATTAAGAAAATAAATTTGTGAAATGGCTTGTGTATTTTATTGAGAATTTAAAGCGAAGAACAACGAGTGTATTTGCCCGCTGACAGAAATTTGTAAGGCGAGTGAGAGAGAGGGGGGGAGAAAGAGAGAGATAACTGAAAAGGAATTAATGAAGTTTGAAGTAAAAATGCGTGAAAGATAGGTAGCCGCAGAACATCCTGTCAAAAATTGGAAATGAAGGGCAAGTAAGGGTCTAGGTTGTGGCTTGGAGGGTACAATCCTGATGTCAGCTGCAGCATGGTTTACCATACTACGCTTGACAACCCCTTACAGAGAACCCCCGTTGGATTATATTTTGGGTTAGGAAAAATGAGAGATAAATAGATGAACGCAAGTGGCTATAGGGGGAAAAAATAAAAACAAGGAAAAAAGGGAGAAAAAAATGTCAAATAACAAATCGTGTTGCCCGTAAGCACTGGTGCTGGTAGGGCGTATTGCACACTTCACTTTCTTAAACAATTAGAGATGAAGCGAGATGATTCTAAATTAGTTCCGTAATGGAAACGATATATCTCTAAGCACGGCTTAGAGTACGTTTGTGCATATCATTCCAGGAACAAATTCATACACAAAATAGAGCAACTTAAAAGAAAAAACTTGTCTTTACACTAAAGAAAGAATTTTAGATGAGTCCGACTACTTTTCTGTCTAGCAATAAATAATTCTTTTGTAATTATAATCTTAAAATTTTGGCCTCGCGCTTACTACTTGGATACTCATTCCTCGTTAAGAACATCAAAGGACATCACAAATTGTTCGCTTCTAAATTACTATTTAGTGATGGGGATTTAATATGCGTTTTTTCGTCCTTGTTAGTTGCGTTAAGTGCCAGCTATCATCTATTTATCATTTAGGCAAGACTATGACTTTTTAGTTGAGTATATGCCTAGTTCTCGCATTTTCCATCGACTTTAGTTATAATTTCTTTTATCTTTTCTCTTTCTATCGTTTATTCACTTACATGGGGCTTCTTTGCAACTATTGAGATCAAATCTTCTCTTATACACCATGTAAATACGGTAAATTTTAATTTCTCTGAGATGTTATTAATTTTATTGATAAAAAGAAGTGAAATGTGACGAAAGCATTTCTGGGTAAGGCGTTTTGGGTGAGAAAGGTGAAAATTCGGGTTAAAAGTGTCTGAAATCAACGGTGGAAGTGGTTTCGAAAATTTTGTTTGAATTGGAGAAATGGATGATGATTAATGCAATTAAGGATTCTTACTTCAGAGGGAATGGAGGAGAGATTAAAAAAAATAACCAAAGCGAATAGGGAGTAGAGAGGACAGAAGAAGGAAAAGGAACGAAATCGCAAAAAGTTGTTGTTGTTTTTAATTGTTCCCCAGTAGCAGACGGCCTCTGCTCTCTCTGACCTCTTGGGAAAATAGGGCAAAGTCCTATGATCATATGATCCTACAGGCTGTGCTGTACAGCATTTGTCAACTTTACAACAATTCAATGGGGCCGCACCTTTTGTCAGACTATCCTGAGGCACCAGGTTAGAGTGAAGCGCATCTGTTGCATGCTGGAGAAATTTTATAGCCCCTTTTACCCATGAGAGTGGTCCATGAAACCGATAAGAAAAAGTTATATCGCAAAGTTCATCCGCCTGGACCACGACGGAAGGGAAAAAAATCTATAGGAGGGACAATGCTTAACTATCAAGGAGGAGGCTCAAAGAGTTGATAAGAAAAACACTCATAAATAGAAGAGTGAATCCAGTGCGAAAGAAAAAAGATTAAAAAACATAAAAATGACTGATCCGATGGCACACAAATACTCAGGAAAATCTCTTTCGGCGATTCAATTCGACCCATCTCAACAGAATAAAGTTGTGTCAATAAAAACATATTTTTTAGTCAACTGGTATAAAATTAACAAAGTAAAGTAAATTTATTAAATTTGAAATTAAAATTAGAACTTGCATAAATAATTATTAAACAATTCCAGTTTTATAACAAATATTGAAAATCAGAAATTACACTTGAATGACAGTGCAACAAATACACTAATCTTCGATACGCACACTCTACACTCCATCTTTTTACAATGGGCACACATTGATTTTGTGTTGTTTTGCTTTCATCCTTGACGTATTTAACATTTTTGGTGCATATTGTTAACTATTTTAAGATGGGTTGAGTAATCATTATCGTAGATACTAGATCCTTCGATAAACTTTATTTTCGTTAGTTGCCTCTACCTTTTAAACTAGATGCTGGAAAAGTAGAACTTTAAGTTTTTTTGATAGACCTTTTTCTATCACAAACGTAACTCTCCAGAAAAGTAAAAAAATCAAATGTAACAGAGCTTTTGGAAAACCTGGTAATTGAGTAGATAGTCAAACATTACAAACAAATAAATTTGCGCTGAGATGAAGCAAAAATGAAGCAAAACAATAACTTTCACAGCCTTCTTAAGATAGTTAATCCAACCCAGTGCCAGGTCTTCGCTAATTTGCAATCAGGCCAGAAGAACGTGCAGCTCTTTTATTTACTAAGTTTAATAGGCTAAACAGGGTACCTCCCTCCTGCGATGAAAGTATAAAGAAGATAGAATTTAGGTCATCAGGAGAGACAGATGATTCAGGGTGATTTATGTTGGCTGATGTCAGAAAAGGAGTTCGAATCCTTCTTCATAAAGAGAAACCTCAGTCGTCTTTAAAGAAGCAATGATTAAGTTAAAGGATAAAATAAAATAAATTAAAGCCTTGAAAGCTCATCGGTATGTGTCGTTAATCGAGAGGGGGAGAGAAACCACCAATTCAGCACGAGGAGTTGACAATATCGAGAATACTGTGACTAGAGTTTACCGACCAGGATTGGAAAAGGCCGTCAAAGAAAGTGACTTTGCCGGCGATGTGAGGATCCTTGGCTTCTAATATTCCATATTGTCTGCTGAGAATTTCTTTTTGTTCTCTTTGAGATGAACCGTGCACGGATTGAATGGTATCCTTGATATTGGAAAGTTCGGTGGGTGCTCCAGTAGGGCAGCGTGTTTTTTTTCGTTTTCTCTATTGCATCGTAGTCTTAGAATATAATAGTAATTTATAAACTAAATATTCGCAGGGGAAACGCTTTGTTTAATTAAAAGTGGGGCAAACAATCCTACTTTCCCATTGATGAAGCAGGTTGCGGCGTTATATGAAATGTTTCCTTTCTGTCTTCTCGCTGTAGCATTACAGGTGGTAGAACGCCACATTTTCTTCTCATTTACATTTAGGTACAGAAAGTTCTGATATCTAATTTCAAGGAGGGGAAGGAGTATGGTTTGGCCACTTGAGTAAATTTTCGCGCCTTTTTATGAACTTTTTTCAAAGCAGGGACTATGCAGACAATATAATCTCCGTGAGTGTATAATGGGAAATTATTAATCTGGACAGATAGCTAATAGTGGTAATTTAATTGTTTTTAAGTTTAAGTTTAAAAAATATGTGAATTCAATTTTTTTATAATTGTTAAGAATTCAAAGAGTAATGATATTAATGTTAATGTGCCTTTGGTAGAACAAATATCATTGTTCGTTCGTACTTAAATGTTTTGGGGTCACATAAAGTTTAAATATTATGTCAGGCTTCGATGGCAAATTAAGAAAGTCTTAGCGCCTTGAATTACAGAGTTGATATATGAATGTGGTCTCTATACCTGTTTTCACTTCCTATAGTTAGTTCATCTTTTGAACATTTGGTACACTTCTCCAAGAAGTGCAACATTCGAGAAACATAATATGGGCCCCATGGTTTGGAAAATACAACTTATCCTTTGACCTCAAGCATCAACATCATTCTGTTTATTTCAGAATAAAAATAATTGCCTTTAATACCATAAGAATTTCATCTCTTGATTTAAACAAAGGAATAAAAGTCTTATATAAGCTTTTTTATAATCTATCCTTGAATTTTCTAGTAATATCTGATAATCTGTATCTCTCTTTCAGGCATTCCAATAGCTTGTTAAATTACAAGTAAAACATTCAACTAATCAGAGGAATGATCATATTAGTTCATTTCATGAGGTTAACTTTGCAAATTCCACGTAAGAAAATAACTAGAATCTGCTCTATTATTCCGAACAAAGGAATGAAGTTGGCGTTAATAACGTAGGTATTTTCACTCAGCGAATAGAAAATAGAGACTTGGAAAAAAAGGTGGATAACTTTAAAAACCAGGAAGAGTAAAAAAGATAAATGCGAGAGAATGCAAGGACAAACCTATTCGACTCTAATTAGAACATAGCTATTGGAAAGCGGGAATTCGTTCCCGTTATAGGCATAAACGTCAACCGAAAATGCAAATGCACAACATTTTCAAATTATTTTCCCGAAACATTTCAAATTTGAATAGACTGGTCGAGAGTAAGGAAGGCTGCTGAATGCTAAGTAGAACTCTTCCAAACTTTAATCTATATTACCTTTTCATTCGCATTTTAGTACTTAAGAAAAAAGAAAACCACGGGTGTAATTAAACTGGAGTAAGAACACTCGGGGCATTAAAGTAAGATGACACAGAGTGAATAAAAAAGAAATAAGAAAAAGAGAGGGGTGGAGATGTGTATTCATTTAGTTACGAAGTTTACCATAAACACTGTGAGCCAATTATGATAAACTGCTTGATCTTAATTCAAGTCTAACGATAAATTTTGTACATGAAAGTAAAAACGCTAAAATTTATGAATTTGAAGTTCTTATTTGGTATCTGGATTGCATTGATAAGCTTATAGAACGAGGTAGAAGTAATATCGTTATTGCTTTCTTATCGTAGAGATCTGACTTCAATGAATATAATAGTCAGACCTTATCAAAATAGGAACCCTGCTATAATTTAGGATAAGGAAAAGGAAACGTAAGTAATCCAACTAGAGCAAACCAGACCGAAGCCGAAGAATGTAAAAATGATAAAGCAATAGTGACTCAATACAGAAATATGGGAATGAATTAGGAATTTTTACGGACAAAGAGGTGACCGCTAAGTGATTTAAAATAGCGGAATTATCCTATAGCATGTCCTTATACTCGTACGTGAATGTGGTGTTTTTATAGAAGTAGGGTAATGTCAAGGGAGAAAGAAAAGATAAGGTGCTGTAAGGGATTAAATGAAAAATAGCGTTAGCGCCTCGTCTTTTTGCACAAATAGAGCATGGACTAATCCACTCATTCGTTCTCCATTATCTAATTATAAATTTTTTTCAAATTCTTTTTGTAATATATACTGAAGTAATTAATGTTTAGGATGGCTTCCTAATTAAGTATATTAATTGGTTATCATGAAGAGGAACAAAAGAGGAAATGAGACACTATATCAATAGAAAAGATTAGAGATCGGAAAATATATCACCTCCAGGTTGAAATTAGGAGCGAAAGTGATGTTACTCACTTTTGAAAAGCCGAACGGCATTAAATCCCCAGTTTGCCTATCTTAATTATGTAAAGTAACACTTGTGCATTAAAGTAAAATTGCAAGAGGCAGGAAATAACCTAAAGTCCTAAGAAAACGGAAAAAGTGATTAAGAAGAGTGCATTGGCAGCCTTTTTGTCCTTCTGAATCACTACAAACTGGTGATTTTCAAAATGATTACTTTCACACTGAGAATTGATTTCGAGAATGATACAGATAAAAATACCTTTTCATTCTAACTAGTAACTAATACTGGTGAAAATTATATTAAATAAAGATGTTAATGTCATGGACAAAAAACTTACCGGCATAACACTTTAACTCCATCATGAATTAAACCCAGTAATATTAAATTTAATGGTTGATTTTTCACTCCCATCAATCTATTCTCAAACACTTACTAATTAAAATGAGAGAGATTATATAATTAATAACTATATCCAAGGAAAACGACTCTGAACGCTAAGGGCAAACTAGGGCTAATCAAATCGCATCATGCAACAAATTTCTTCTCTATCTAACTCAGACAATCCTCTTCCCAACATCTCTTCTTCTAGATCAATTTCTCAAGATAGCAGTCCATTTGCTAGTGAGTAGCTAATCAAGGAAAGAAGTGTAGAGAGAGTGATTCTAATTCTTTAGAATAGGTAGGTAAGTAGCACCATAAATCCTTCGCATCGTAGACGAGAGACCACAACCAGATAATGAAATATACTTAAATAAAAGAATGAGAATAGATGGCGAGAACAAAGAAACTAAGGGACATTTAGGGGTGATCATGTTCGGGTAGAATTATGTGATTTTGACACCAACAATTGATGGTGGAACCCTTCGTGCTACCTTGGGATAGGCACGCATTCCGAATAAGAGTTAAGTATATATGAGTACCCACCCTAATTGCAGGACTTTGAAACAGAGGGGAGATATTATATATATATATATATATATATATATATATATATATATATATATATATATATATATATATATATATACATATATATATATATATATATATATATATATATATATATATATATATATATATATATATATATATATATGTAGGAGGGGCGGTCAATAAGTTTTGCGAATCGGTAGGGCAAAACAGAGAAAGGGGGATGACTGTTTGTGGGGGTGTTAGGACAAGTTATGACAAGTCAGGACCTGCATCCGCACGCTTATGCCTCGTCTATTTAAGAAGCAGGAGCTGATTGAAAATCGTTAATCACAAATTTTTCAACAATGGAGAAGGTTAAGCACTGCGCAGTGATCAAATTTTGACCAAGGAAGGCAAGAATGCAAAAGAGATCCATGAACGCATGGTTGCAGTGTACACCGACACCGCCCCTTCCGATGCAACCATTGCTCTCTAGAATAGGAAGTACCAGTACCGCCATGGTCGTGAGTCCCTTGAAGTGACTCCCGTCCACGACGCCCATCAGCCGTGACCAACGAGAAAAATGTTGCCCGTGTGGAGAGAATGATCCTCAAAAATCGACGGGTGAAGGTCGAAGAAATCGAGCAAGAACTTGGAATATCTCATGGAAGTGTTATCAACATCATCTATGACAATTTGGCCATGACCAACGTCTCTGCCCGTTGGGTCCCTAGAAACTTCACGCCCCATGATCGACTTCAATGTCGTCAAAATCCATAAGGCCAGAGTGGCACAAGCTGCCCTGCGCGAGTGCGGAATCGATGAGCTCAACTATTCTCCCCCTACAGTCCAGATCTGGCCCTTAGCGACTACATTTTATTCCACCAGCTTAAGGCTGCACTGCGTGGACGCCGGTTTGGAGACGATGAAGATGTCCAGCTTACCGTCCATGAGTGGATTGAACAGCAGCCGGGAGATTTCTGGTTGTCGGGAATTCGAAGCCTCAGAGACAAGTGGTGTAAGTGCATTGAAGTTTAGAGTAGTTATATTGAAAAATAATAGAACACTTTTCCTCATATCTCGTTTCCTTATATCCGGATTGCAAAACTTATTGAACGCGCCACGTATATTATCACTTTCTTAGATAAAGTAAACATGAAATATAACATTTTATAGTGTAATAGGAAAAATTTAATTTTTATTTAATTTATACTAAATTCTATATAAAGTTCACCTGACATAAAAATAGTTAACTGGAAGATGAGTGGACATAATGGCGTATAACACCTACAAGAGCTTGAAAAACAGTTGAAATTCTTGATGGCATGGACTGGATAAGGTTCGGTTGTAGAAGGCATCAAAGTTCTGACACTCTTGCATAAAACTTATACAATTCGACAAGATTGCGTGAATGCCGTTTCTGATCTTTGACACTTTGTTAGAAGTAGAGTAGCGTGCCACAAAGTGAAAGCGACCAGTTTAAAAGTTTACTTAAATGAGTCTTTGTTTTTAGACACTTAAGAAATATATAGTTTATATAAACATATAGTTTTTACGGTTGCGATTCCTTGAGCCACAAGAGATTAGCAGATATAATTCAGAGCAAAGGAGAAGATTAAATATACGCAGGTTGAGAATAGCAATTGAAATTGACTGCAAAAGAAAGATATTTAGATTACTTAAGTGTATATATTTATATTAATTGAATATAGATACATGGGTAAGAATAAGATTGGTATGAGCACAAGTGGTAAGACAAATGGATATGCACACACCTTTATAACTTCAGAGAGATTGGAGATACAAAGTAAAAAAAGGGAAATATCATTCTGGAATCTTGAATATTTGAATAATTTCATTATTGGGACGTGATTGTAAATGACTTTGTTTGGCTGGTGGAGAGACACAAGTAGTTTGCGGGATCAAGTGATACAAAGACAAAAGGGATCGCTACCCTAATTGGTTAATAATAACTTGGTCCGGCAGTAATTTATAGCCATTTTCAAAGTTTTAGCAGCGTTCCTTTGTGATTTTCTTCATTCTTCGTGGCCATACCTTTTTAATTATTATAGCATACGGTGCTTATATACGTAAATGGCTGATTTCCACCTACAGGATAGATTTTCATTGGATCGAGGTCAGGTTACTGCGAAGGACCTGCCTCCTTTTACAGCCACAGCCTTGTGAGGTTAGAAGTTTTTTCGGATCGTTATCCGGCTTGTGTGTTCAAGTGCATCCGAGTTTTAATTTCTTTACTGAAAGCCGAACGTTTTTGCCACTATATCGTTTTATCTATGCGATGAACTTTTCAAGTTACTGATATAGTAAAACACCCGTAGAACATGATGGATCCATTGCTGTGCTCCACAGTGGGGAGATTGTTTTTAGCCTTTTATGTTCAATTCTTTCCTTCCCAAACGTATCCATGGTTCTTGCAGCGAAAACTTTCAATTTTGTTTCGTTAGTCCTTAAAAGATTCTGCTTGGGCTTAACGGTCAGAAGTGGAGTGCGTCTCAGAGTTCTTGCGTAGAGTTCTTCCTATTATAGTTTACCCCTACGTCCAACGTCATTTTCATAACTCTCTATATATTTTAAGATTTTTGCTGATTTTAATTTCCAAACATCCTATTTTATTCTTAGCTTTAATTTTCATGTAAATGTGATTCCTTGTGAAATTCTCCACTACTTCATGCTGCTGGTATTGAAAATTATGTTGCTTGTTCTTTATTTTCGTTGATCCCTTTCAAAAAAAAATTCTTTGTTTTCATTCAATCTTTCGTAATCCCAATTGCATGATGTTCCTTCCATAATAAGGCTTAAGAAAAGTGAACAATAAATTGGTTACTTATTATTGTCTGAAATTCATAACTTTTATTAACCCTTTTGCTGCGATGATCGACTTTTATAGCCCAAATAAAGTTAAACATTCAATGCGACAGTCGACAAAAGTCAATATTACTGGAAAAATGTTTCTTTTTATTGTTACAGGCGACAAGAGTCTTACAACTCAAATTGACTCAATTTCTTACGTTTGCGTGAAGTATAAACTTCTGTGAGCTCCAGATTTAGGTGCAGTATGCAGCTGTCATCGTGATTGGTGTTTCGCTGTTGTAAGTTTCCATTCAGGTCATTTTTATTTTACTATTATAATGAATACTTGTATTTTATAATTATAGATATTTTTACATTTTCATATCTTACCTCTACAGTTTTACATTATGTTTCACAATATTCTCCATTTGTATTACAGGTTTATAGGCCAGCATGGATTTACAGCTTAGCCTACCAGATGAAAGTATTCAAGATTTTTTTTTCTGCTAGTGACTCAGAGTGTCTCTCGATAGATGAAGAGAGTGAAGATATAGATTTGACAAATTTGTCAACTGATGATTATGAAGAGAATGAAATTATTGATATAGATGCTGGTGAGGAGGTAGGAGACCTACTAAAATGAAAAAAAGTCAATGTAAGTAAGGAAAATACAAATTTGTTTTTTCTTCAAGAAGTAATCGATTTCAGTGGGTCTCATCAAGTAATTGCCATTCAGAATCTTAGTCCTTTTCAATGTTATGAAATTACAGCCACAAAAAATAATAGGTATGCCAAGAAAATTATTGATAGGGAGGAGTCGCTCTCTCCGAGATCTAGATTTAGAAAATGGATTGATATATCTGGAAGTGATTAGAAATTGTTATGGGTATGGTTCATAAGTCTACACTGCAGTGATATTTCCAACAAAAAGATTTCCTTACCTCTACACCTGGCTTCAGTACCGTAATGTCTAGGGATAAGTATTTACTTATTTGATAATTTTTGCAGTAATGAAACTGCAGGTACAGATGACAGATTGGATAAAATTAGGCGTTTCTGGATGTTGTCAGTGGATTGTACACACATTACACAAGCAATAGGGAAATAAGTGTAGATGAAACAAAGGTAAAATTCAAGGGGAGGCTGTTCTTCAAACTATATTTGACAACAAAACCAACTTCAAAGTGGGGAATTTAAATTTGGTCACTCTGTGACTCACATATTGGTTATCTTCTGAAATTTACTGTCTACACCAAAAAAAACTGGACCTGTTAGTGGTAAAGGCCTTGGACATAGAGTAGTTACTTCACTCCTCAGTGACTTTGAGAACAAAGGTCATATTGTCCATTTAGATAATTTTTACTCAGGTATTTTCCTCTATGAAGATCTCAGATCCAAGCAAATTGGAGCATGTGGTACAGTCAAAACAAACCGGAAGGGCCTCCCTTCTGAAATGAAGAACTCAAAAGTGAAAATAGGTGATTTGCCAACCCCATGGGTAAATAATAATCAAACACTTATTGATACATCCTGGAAAGATACAGGAAAGGTCAACATTCTTTCAAGTGTAGGCAACACAAGAATATCGGCAGTTGAAGTGAATTCAAAGACAGGCAAGAAAGTGGTTCAAAACCTACTATCCAACAATATTATAATCAATTCATGGGCAGGTAGATAAATGCGACCAACTGTGTTCTACGTATCCTTTCAACAGAAAATAGAAAAATGGTACCATACTATATGGCATTTTATAGTCGAAGTAGCTTTGGTAAACAGCAATATCTGTTATAATATTCAAAATCCCAATGACAAAGTGTTGCCTTGAAAATTTAGAGAAGAAGTAGTAACTGGTATGCTACAAGGTTATGTCACTTGCGGTGATTCAAATAAATCTAAAAGAGAAGCTGGCAACACACCGATGGCAAATCGATTAGCTGAGAGGCATTTCCCATCATGCCATGAAGACAAGAAAAATTAAGCCGAACTGTAATGTTTGCAGTATACTCCCAAGTAAATGCACAAAAAAAAGGAAAGGAAAAGTGTAAAAAAAAACAGACATCATATGTTTGCAAAAAATGCCCACAAACACCAACATTATGTATTGTCCCTTTTTTTGAATTTTTTCATACACAGAAAGTTTACAAAAAGGTATGCTGCTATTCTGAAACAAATAACTAGATCAGAAAAGGGTGTGACTAAAGTCGCTCGCTGCAAGAATGCTATTCAAAATTTGAGTACATTCGAAAATATTCAACTCTCGCATTTAATAATTAAAAAGGTTATTCATTATTTTTATTTTTTTAATATTTGTATTTACTTTTCAAATGCTATGTAAGGTTATAATTAACAAAATGTAATAAAATGTTTGAATATCATATTTTATTTTGTACCGTCAAAACTGCACTCTTGGGGGTAGGTTATTTCCAAATTGTGTCGCAGCAAAAGGGTTAAAATTCATATATATTTATCTGTGTACAATGAAAAAATGTAATTCCCACAAAGTTTTTCTTTGTTTCTATATAAAATTCCAATGTAAATTATCAAGGAATAATTGTCACAAAGTGATTCGATTTTTAAATCACGCCCTTAAACTGATTTCTATATACACAATTGTTGAACTCAGTAGTGAATAGTTAACTTCATGTTAAATATAGATCAATTCATTATAGAATCCTTACTAACTAATGTCTAGATGGAAAAGGCCTTTATCTTGATTTTTCGCTGCTTTAGAGAACCCATTGTTAGTAAAGAATGAGGCAATCATTGATTCTTGCTGTCTCGCATTTTTCTTGAATCTGCTTCGCTCTACTTCTTTTTCATTATTCACTACTAAACAAAAAACAGAAAAATGGTCCCCACAACAATCCTGCCATATGGAAATGGCCTTTTATTTCTTTGCTACTACTTTCCATTTGGTACATATAAAACAAAGAAAAAAGAGTGAAGAAAAATGAAATAAAGTGTGCCAAATTATTTACGATTTGTTAGAGTTTTTCTTTTTATATTGCGTTTCTTATTTCTTTGTCGCACTATCACCTATAATTAATTCAAAACTACGTAAACTAGACAGTGTTTTGAGAGATATTGAGATAAAAGAAAAAGAAAACATGCCTCATTTCTTTAAGTGACTATAGTGGCTGGAATCTCTAATCACCTATGAACTGTTACTCCAATATGAACATAAAGGTTCGATATTGTTGGAAAATTAAGGGTGATGGCGTGAATAAAGTCAATTTTTTATTTACCTTAATGCTTTTTAGCTTAGAGAATTCTCAATCAATGCAAAAATTTGGATTATTATATAATCCCCCTAGAAACATCAATACAGTAATAATAATACTTGCAATATAGAGTAATTCCCCAAAGAATCAGAAT
Organism: Ceratothoa steindachneri; assembly: GCA_963969495.1. Taxonomy (NCBI): domain Eukaryota; kingdom Metazoa; phylum Arthropoda; class Malacostraca; order Isopoda; family Cymothoidae; genus Ceratothoa; species Ceratothoa steindachneri. The sequence continues at coordinate 84,466,965 of OZ018319.1, read as the reverse complement.
GCCTATGTTTATAGCTCATTAACTTCCATAACATTTTCTTAAGAAAATGCAAAGATTCCAAAGTTGATGTACGATAATCGGTAGGCATAAAATACGTATAGAATAGGTTGAATGAATTTTGATGAATAAAACAAGAGTTATCAGCACATAGTAAAAATAGAAGAATAATGGTCCGAACGGTTTCCTGCAGAGAAAAGCGTCATTATTTACATAACGACTAACTTAATTTTAATGTCGTCCAAGTAACCTTCCTAAGAAATACATCACGCATCTATCGGTGCACAAGCTGATCAGAATGATAAGCTAGCAAGATGGTCTTTCTATTATAGGTATTGCAAAGACTCTAAACGCTCAAAAAGTGTAGGCTAAATTATTCTCTAACCTATAATAAACTTGGTTTCTCTAAGGCTGGCAAATCAACCGGTAGGTGAAAGGTGACCTGAAAGAAGGAAGAATAATCTATTGCTAAAATTGTGAGGAAGAAACGTTTCAAGACGGCTCGAACAGATTTTCGAAAGATTAGTGATGATGTAGCCATTAATGTCCCCAGTAAAACTGTGTCAGGTTGATTAGAGGAAGAGAATCTTCAGCACGCTTGCACAACCGCTGCTATGTCATTTGCCAGTCGGAAAAACAAGAAGGCTCGTCTTTCATTCCAATGAGCACATTATATGGACGATTGACCAAAGAATCAAAGTAGACTTTAATGACGGATCTAAGTTCAATTTGTTTAGATGAAGAGGCGGGAGAAACTTTTATCACTGAGTAAGCAAAGGATTATTCTTTAATTGTACGTGTGAAGTTTGGCGGACAAGCGTCAAGTTCTTGGGTGTTATTGCAGTAAACGGGGACGAGAAAATGTACATTATACAAGGAATTTCTGCCATTGCATGCTTTTTGCCACCTGCGAACTTCCGTAGCCTAACCAGAAATTTTCATGCAGGATAACGCCACCTGCCACACAGCCAATTCAATGAAAACCTTCCCGTGCAACGAGCACATTGCATATGAACTGGCCTACACATATCTAGTCCTGAATTTCATTTTCTGGAAGACACTCGAAACACATCAAGAACTCTGGTAAATTATTCATTAGGAATGGACCAAGATTATTTTTCACAATAATGTCAACAGTTGGTTTGTTCCGGTTAAGGAAGTATCAAAGCATCATCGAGAATAAAGGCATCTATACTAAATGCTAATTAATTATGAAATTTAGAAATGTTTCCCTCAGATACGTTTATCGTTATATTTCAAATGCAATTTATTTCTTCTGTCATTTGGATAAATTTGGTTACCTTAATTTTTCTCATAACTTGCTTATTTGCTGATAACTTTCGTTGCATAAATCCATAATTGCATAACCTTTCGTCTTCCTAATTTAATATCTGCTATAGATTATTATATACCATAAATTGAATCTTGGATTTGTTCTAGTAAAAGTTAGGAAAGATGTTATAATAGATAAACTGACTTTCTCGTCATTTTGAGCGCTACTGCACCTATATAGGTAATGTAGTGTTTTATCAGCTCAAATCACCAAGCAACAATAAAAACAACATAAAATCTACTGGATTCTTTTGTAATCATAAACCTGCAAAGCATGATTCAGGTGAGTAGATCAGGTCTATATGAAACTCTTGTTTCACTTGTTTAAAAGGTTTGCACCATTGGTGTTTCTCGCTGCAATAATATTTATAGAATAATTATTTACTCCCGAAAATGAAAGTGGGAATTGTAAGTAGACATTCCTTTTAATTTAGTTTCCTTCTTATATTAAAGTAAGTTTGGAGTAGTAGTAATAGTGATTTGGGTTAATTAACTTTTAATAAGTGGTCGTCATTGCGTTTTGCGAAAGTGTTTTGTTTCGAGTTGCCACCTAGCACAGCTCCGGGTGTACCGAGAAGCAGTTATTTTATTTTCTGCTACTACGACTCAGTGTCAAGACGTTAAAACAGACCCCGTTAAATATCTTCTAAAATTTCCGCAAGTTGTCAAGTTTTGGTTCATATGGCGTGCAAAGCCGTATGATAATTACTTAGTAATTTTGATTTAAGTCTCATAAATAAATATTAATGGATAAATAAGCCATTCTCTCGCTCCAAGACCAAGAATAATCATCATTTAACAGTCTAAGTATATATTTAGATGTCATTATTAATAATAGCTACCTATTAGGATCCTTTAGGCATATTATACTTAGATACTGTGAATGGGCTATTAAATAACCACCTTATATTAGAGCAAGTAATGGAGATTTTTATTCTTTTACTGAGTTCATATTACAGCCATTATTTTTCATTTAAAATGTAATTTATTTATTCTTCTCGCAATTTCTTGTTTAATTTGTTCCAGGTGACCAAGTTCATAATTAAAAATTAAACACAAAATTCGCGATAATTTTGTAACTTTTTATCTGGCTTTGTAAAAAACTGGTTTTGTGGAACTTCAATATTAATCTTTGAATGGTAAAATTCAAATTAAAACGTGTTTCCATTAATTATGTAAACCATTTTAAGAGTTACATAGATTAGAATAAAAAAGCGCAATCATTAAATGGGAAGAATAGACTACAAAAATTAGTGGAGTGCAACCTAAAGGGGAAGAAAGCGTGCTATGAGCCGTTTCATTTCGCTCACAATAAATTCAAATTCAGACAACTTGGATTTCGAACATCTGGGTATCTACTGAATTTAGCCGCTATGCAAGTTGTTCCTATGCTAATTTAGCAGATAAAGGCGAAGGTAACAGACAGAGAATCTCAAGTAGCTAGAAATTACGACTTTTCAAGTTTATTTTCGCATTCTTTTCCTCGCTATAAGATTAGGGTGTGCGTGGTTTTGACTTTGTGTGAACATCTAAGCAGAGATTATATATACCCTGTTCGCTCACAGTTCGTTAAATAATATTCTACACATTAATGAATATACGATGGTTGGTAAAAGATTTCAATTTATTGTCCCTCTTTAATTTCTGTATCTCTGGAGTGATTGCTTCTGAAATCAGTCACAAAATTAGCATTGACGTTTTCAGTGATACCGTAGACTGAACTGCTACATTTGAGTGTCCTTGTTCTCGTGTACAAATATATAATTTATTGACGTTTGTTAAAGGATTCCATCGACCATGACACTATGATGTAAGATGGGGAATAAGATATTCTAAATCATTGTTTCACTTGTATTTTTTAGTTCACAAAATTTGTCTTTTGTACTCTCTTGGTTGATTTTTTTTCAGAGAACACATTTCCTCGTGTGTCAGAACTTACAAAATTGTGTAAGTGAGATAAATTTTCAGTTTTTTTAAAAAATCACCAGAAACTAAAGTCGAACCTTTCGACTTGTGGGAAATGTATATTTGTGGGTGATTTCTTTCTTGGTGTAAATAATCCCTCGACGTTTAATAATTAGCTAATGAAGGAGTAAATGACATTCTCATAGTGTATATTGGATAGTATGAAATACCAGATGATAGAGGTCCTGCAGCCGCCTGTAGGCTTTGAATGCAGTTTCCTATGCCATTAGCTCTTGGAAACGATGTATTCGTGGAATCAACCACCGAAGACTTTCACGTTCGTACATTTGGCGAATTTGGACTGCTTCCATGGACTGGGTCTTTTTGTTGTGCTGCTTTGATGAACTTAAAGATTTAGGTTTATTATATTAATCTCTTTCAGTCTCTCCCATCCTTTTACGATTCCTCTACAAAACTTCCCTTGTCGGTTACATAGGTTTTTCTCCTCATTTAACAGATACAGCACTGCCAAAAAGGAGTTTTGATTGAGCATCAAGTCATTCCTACTATATTCCAGTTCAATCAGGAATCGTCAGAATTCTGCAAAGTGCTTCCTGTTCCATACAAAAATAAGCCATAAAACGGAAGCCGAACAGCACAAGTGCTAAAATATATAAATGAAAAATCATCGTTTTAATTTCGTGTTAACAGGAAAGAAAGTCTAGCCATTTAATGTATTTTACAAAGATTCAAATAATCGTAATATAATTCAGTTTTAACTTCATCTCTATTTAAATTCTCATAAAATATGGACAAACCTGAAGAATTCGTTTAATAGGTCAAAATAAAGTTGAAGCACACTCAAAGATGCAGCTGATAACTAACGTTATCAAAATTGGTCTCATCCTAATGAATTATGTGCTGATTGTTGCCATAATTTAAAATTGTATCTCATTTTTAATAAAATAAATGAATTTAAATGATAAAATCGTGAAATTTCGGGGGGAATGTATACAAGCAAACAAAGAAGACTAAGAGTAAAGTTGAATAAAATTTGGAAATTTTAATGTTGATTCACGGTGTTCTTTATTTAATTTAGGTCTCTCTCTGCCCGATGGCATATAAATGCAATATATATATATATATATATATAGGGGGGAAAATAAGTCCCAGGAGACTACAGTTACCGTTACAAAATATACATTTCATTTGTTTATGGGCCACCCTGTGTATATGTTTTCTTTCGTTGTTCTCACCAACGCTTCCTGACCGAAGTGTACATCAAGGCTACAAATTTAGTTTATTATACAAATGGTTTCTTACAGTGCTTGTATAAGTACAAAGGATCGATGATCAGCGCCCTCGTAAACAGAGTTTTCTTGTACTTCTCCACTTAGGCTAGGATTGATGCTAAGCTTAAACGAGTAAACCAGCGCCTCGTGAACAATGGTTACTCACAAACTTTAATCGACTCAACTTTTAAACGTAAGATGAACTCTGTCATCCTTGCAAAGGACAAACCAGAAAACCTTACATTGATAGACATATTTTATCAAACAAGAATAAACACAGGCTACAAGGAAGACGTGAAGATTCTCAAAGCCATTATTCATCACAATGTTTCCCCAGTCATTCCCGATCACAAAATAAGCTTGGTCATACATAATATATTATAAGCCCAGAAAAACGCGAGCTCATGTCATGACGAATAGTTGTCTCTCCACGCAGGATCTCGGACAAGATGCCAACCTATTGTATGAACACGCGTGCAAGGTCGGTGACTGCGTTCACCGCAACTTTATTTACATAAAAATGGCTTCCACAACATTGTCGCGCAGGTTGATAATGCACCTCCAGGATGGGGCTATTAAATGTCCGATTACAACCCATAACACTAGTTAACAATGATTTTGCTACCTGGGTATTATCTTGTGATTTATGCTTCATCGAGTATGCTGATTCCGAATCTGTAATCAGAATTATTCGCGAACATAAGGTTCCTGAGTTACACACATACTCTTTAGTTACACATATGGACAGTATTGCTTTAGCTACCGTAGTGAGAGGATGTATTGTATGTATTTAATTCCTACCTTACACTCCTGCTTTATCACGTTGTAAAATTTAGCCATTATAGTAGTGGTGTTGAAACGGTATTTACATACAGTGATGAATTGCATTTTTCTTTAAGATTTATCTGTCAATTAATTTGTAATTGAAATAAGAATGTACAAATGTATATAACAGAATATATATAAACTAAGTTGAAAACATGAATCGGCGAGGATGTATAAATAGCCCAGACAACTTTGGTTATATCTGTCGAAAATATAATCCAAGAAACCAGCGGAAAAAAATAGCTAAAATTGTGAAAACTGGATGCAATTATTATTTTTCTTGTAAAGTTGGTGACTATGAAAAGCCCTGGGTACCTCACAAATCTTGTACTATGTGGTATACGGGGCTCACACAGTTGTTAAATAGCAAACGGAAGGGTATGCCTTTTGCTGTACCAATGGTGTGGCCTGAGCCAGCCAATCATGTTTTTGATTGCTACTTTTGTATGTAAGATATTGCGGAATTCTCAAATAAGAAAAAGTCAAAAATTGTATATCTAGATTGTAGGTCAGCTATAAAACCAGTCCCCCATAATATGGAGATGCCAATTCGAGTTCCTCCATCAGCTAGTGCAATTAAAAAAGATGATTCATCGACTGAAATGGAAGATAACAATGGCGATGAAATGTATGAGGATGATTCTAAGGAAAAGAAGATCCAGTTGATAAATCAAGAAAGATTGAATGATTTGGTAAGAGATTCGTCATTGACAAAAGAGAACGCAGAACTGTTGGGCTCCAGATTACAGCAATGGAATCTTCTAGAGGACGGTGCAAAAATATCTACTTTTCGTAAACGCCAGCAGGTCTTAGCTGCCCTCTATAAACAAGAAGATGGTGATTGATTATGTAGTGATGTTAATGGCCTCATGAATCAGCGAGGAAACGATCATTTACCTAATGTATTTATCGATGCAATCACTGCTAGCCTCAAAACCGTGTTTCTACACAATGGTAACAAAAACCTTTGATTCCTGTCGCACTTATTGTTGGGATGATGGAGACATATGACTCAGTGAAATTTATTTCGGAAAGTGTTCATTACTCGCATCATAAGTGGAATATCTGTAGTGATCCAAATGTAATTTCTTTACTTCTTCGACTGCAGCTGGGATATACAAAAAATATGTGTTTCTTATGCCTATGGAACAGCCGTGGCGACATGAAACATTATATTGTTAAAAAGTGGCCGAAAGAGAAGAACACATAGTTGGACGATACAATGTGAAGCAGATGCCTTTGGTACATCCGTAGAATATGTACCTTCCACCACTTCATAAAGCAATGGCCCCTGATTTGGATGAATTCCAGTATCTCAAAGAAAAATGTGGTGCAAGAAAAACCGATGCTAAACTTAAAGCTGGCATTTTTGTAGGGCCGGAGTTCAGAGAATTGATATGTGGCATGGTGCTCAGAAATAAACTAACTCTACTTGAGTTGGCATCATGGGATTCATTTGTCCATGTAGTAAGAATTTCCTTGGTAATCATAGGGCTGAAAACTATGAAGAACTAGTGGACAGCATGCTAAAGGCCTATCAACGAATGGGGTGTCGGATGTCTCTTAAGATGCATTTCTTGCATTCGCATCTAATATTTCCAACTAATATGGGTTATATTCGTGACAAACATGGGGAAAGGTTCCACCAAGATATTACAATAACGGAAAGCATGTATCAAGGACGCTTCAACGAAAATATGATGGGTGACTACTGCGGCTTCCTACAACGGGAGGATCCTATATCCACGTACAAGCAAGAGAGCAAGAGTCTTAAACATTTTTGAAGAAATTCATAGTTAGGTGAGTAATACCTCTTTTACATGTAATACATATCTTGTCTAGGTCTGCAGAAGGACGTACATACTGACAAACAGGGTGCCCTGATTCCAAACCTTTGCCCAGAAACGTCTCATTCTTCTCAAACTCTATCAATAATTGATCCAAGGTGACAAAGTGAGCCATATTGCCTAGTTTCATAACTCAGGAACCTTAAGATGCATTTCTTGCATTCGCATCTAGATTGCTTTCCAACTAATATGGGTGATATTCGTGACAAACATGGGGAAAGGTTTCACCAAGATATTACAATGATGGAAAGCATGTATCAAGGACGCTTCAGCGAAAATATAATGGGTGACTACTGCGGCCTTCTACAACGAAAGGATCCTATATCCACGTACAAGCGCAAGAGCAAGAGTCTTAAACATTTTTGAAGAAATTTATAGTTAGGTGAGTAATACCTCTTTCATATGTAATACATATCTTGTCTAAGTCTGCAGAAGGACGTACATACTGCCAAATAGGGTGCCCAGAAACGTCTCATTCTTCTCAAACTCTATCAATAATTGATCCAAGGTGACAAAGTGAGCCATATTGCCTAGTTTCATAACTCAGGAACCTTAATTGCTTCGAATCAGCGCGCCAAAACTAGCAGAGACAAAGTTAAAATTTGTTGGCTAGTGATAATACATCATTCACACGAGAAATGATAGGCTAGAACACCTCCATTTGTTCCCGTGATTTTGCTTGCCGAAGACTTTGAATGGGTGACGCGGTTATGACTCTCCACGCAGACATTCAATTACCCTACAATTTCAGCCAGAAACTATCGTCACAGCGAGTCGTCGGCCGAATCTACATCGCCGCTAAATGGAACCAGGCCTCATTTAATTTTTTTTTAACTTGCATCCTTTTATATATTCTCAAAGATTTCAAAACTCTTAATCTTTTGTTTTCTAAAATAAGAATATAGAGTTAAATTCTTTTTTATAAATTAGCCATACATTTTTTGACTTAGCTGAGTGGTCGGTTTTCTTTTTCACAGAAAATGAAAAATCTAACGAGGAAGAAGATTCCAAAGGTGAAGGCTCTAACAAAAGCCTAAAAAAAAGGCAAAAGAAACAGAAAAAACAAGAAAACAAAACCAGTCATTAAGGAGAAATAATCTCAGCAAACGTACATAAAATAAAGGAGAGGAAGTCGCACCGGTCTATGTGAAGAAAGAGGTGCTGGACAATTGCTACCTCTTTAACGTAGAGGAAGTCGCCCTTAAGGTCAACTATTTCTCTCTGTGCGAGCCCCAGAAAGAAAACTCGGATCCGTTACTCGGAGGTATTCAACCTTAAACTTGTAGGTGTCTTAAGGGACACTAAATCTAACTTTAGGAGACTAAAGTTGGTGGGAGGGGGGCTCTTATCCTTAAGAGGCAGACTGAGGGAGCTTAGGAAATGGCTATTCCGATTCTTGAAATCCGAAGATGTGGTGAGTAGGGTTGGGACGCTCCTAACTATTTTAACGAACGAACACTGAGTAACGACTAGCTCTTCCTTGACTCTTCAAGAATCACTCAATTCTTCTCTGGACGAGAATATAGTCGATTTCCTCTCGACTAACGAAGATGTTACGCCTAACGTATTGGACGGCGCATGAATTCTTAACTGTAGAATATATAGCCCGAAATTACCTAGATGGGGAGAGAGATTCATTGCCAACAGACTTGCTTAATGGCCTTAGGTCGCGATAAGATTCTATATAGCGAAGTCGCGATGCCCACTTAATAGTCTTTCCATTGTTCTAATTTTCACAGTATATAAGGCAGACGAATTGAGAGCAGTCACCGGCAAACTGGTCAAGTCAGGGGGGGGGGGAATTCCTCCTCTCTTTATTCCACAAGAGCCTAGTTTAGTTTAGCAGAGTATCGGCCGAATAGTTATGATGTTATCGCCCAAATAAAATAATTCCAGAGCTAACCTTGGGAATACTTTGGGTATTATATCATTCGAAAGAGAATGTAAAACAACATATGAGTTTTAAATTTCACTAGGATCGGCCGAATAGTTTTGATGTTAAGGCCAAAACACTATAATTCGCTGGCTATCCTAGGGAGGACTTTACAATTATAGAATTTGAAAGAGAATGTACACAAACATAAGGTTTTAAAATTTCGTTAGAATCGAGCAAATAGTTATGATATTATTGGCAAAACAAAATATTTTCGGGCAAACTTGGAAGGATTTTGGCAATCAAAGCATTCGAAAGAGAATGTAAAACAACAATGTTTCAAATTTGGTTAGAATTGGCCAAATAGTTTTGATGTTATTACAAAAACAAAAAATAAAACAAAACAGAGACTGACCGACATACATAGTAAGATGTAGAGTCACTCGTGACTCTACAACCATTCCTTACTATTGTCTAGCCTAAAATACTATATGCTATCTTTGCATAGTATTTAATAGCTTAAATTTTATCTTAGCATAGTATAGCCTATTTTAAGCTTTCCTAGCAATGTATCGGATAATATAGCCTAGTTAAGTCTAGCAGAGTATCGACCTAATAGCTATAATGTTATTACCAAAACAAAATAGTTTCCGGGCTAACATTGGGAAGACTATGGCAATTATATCATTTGAAATAGAATGTTCAACAACATAAGAATTTCAAATTTTGTTAAAATCGGCCGAATAGTTATGATGTTATTACTAAAACAAACCAAAATAACATGGACCGACAGACTTAGTGAGATTTAGAGTTGCTCCCGACTTGATTAGCACGCGACTAATAAAAAGCTAACAAATCGAACTCAACTGAGATTTTTCAAACCCGGAATAATTTGGCGATCGGGGCCTTTGCATAAACCTCCAGTACACTGTTACGTTTATTATACTTAATTTACTTAGTTTGCAAAGACCCTGGGACCTCTCTCTTCTTTCTTCAGTAGGATCTAGGTCTTCCGCTTCAGGTCACCGTGGAGATAATGTACCTTCGAAAATTATCCTTACTTTTCTATATCTACGTTTTTTCTTGCCTTCATCAGCAGTAACGATTAAAAGGCACATACCTTTTCAGATTCAACAATGCTGAAGTTATGCTGCGTAAGTTTGGTTTATGGTTCCTTTTCAACGACCGAAATCCACTGTCTCGTGTATGTCAATTTTTGTACTCTCGTTTGCGTCGCTATCCTGCATGGCGGAATCAAATTAAGCAAGGAAATAATATGTGTTCTTTCGCGGAACTAATGTTCGTCCTCGCTGCGTAGGCGAGAAGAGAGATTTAATATACACTACCTGACGTTGTTCTCCCGAAGGCGTCAAAGTTTTTCTCCCATTCAATGCAGTACCGAGCACTGTGGCAGTGCATTGATCGACTACGGTTTCCTAATGATCATGATCAGCGGCGTGTGGCTACATTTGCTCGTGATAACAGATAAGCAACACTCGTTCCAATCGCATCCACATTGAATGTAAGAGTAATAGCCACATATCAACCGTGTCAGTACAACTTTCTTAAGTTACATGGCAAGTGAGAGGAGAAAACCGACAAGATTACCGATGCTAACAATATAAATCCTGGCCTAGTGCCGCACCTCGGCTTGGGACGGCGCTAATACAGGCCTTGTCGATTGGTAGCATATGGAGTGATCGGATGTTTCGAAATTCGAATTTTTTAGGATGATAGTAGGGGACGGTTTTCCGCATCCTCCTTAAGGCTATCAAAAGGCACTGTGCCGGTTATTGGCGTTAAATACTAGCGTGGGCGTGGGCAGTGCTGTTTCAATTTAAGCTTAAACGATGGGGCATTATGTTGCACTGTTTGCTGCTCATTTGCATCCTTTCATATACCCAACAACGATGCAATATTCCAGTGATATGATGCACCTTACATCTAGCCCAACTTACTACCTAGAATTTATTTGAAGAGCATTCCAGAGAGTTTCTACGAATAGGTTAGCGACCACGCTTAACCTACATGAACCCAATTGGGAATTAATGCGACGTGGTGCTGAGTGAGGTCTTTACGCGCGCAAGATCTGGATTCTACAAATACTAAGGAACTCTGGAAAGATATCTTTTCTTTGCTGGCTGAGTCGAGGCCACTTTGATTTGTTGCAATTTAGCGGATTAGAAGCACTACTACACGATGCCAAGTATGAGGAGTGGTCAATAAGTGTAAAAGAGAGGAAAAGAAGATGGCTGTTTGTGGGGGTGTTAGGATAAGTCATGACAAGTCAGGACCTGCAGCCGCACGCTCCCTGCTCGTCTATTTAAGAAGCAGTAGCTGATCGCAGATCGTCAGTCACAAATTTTTCAACAATGGAGAAGGTTGAGCACCGCGCAGTGATTATATTTTTGACCAAGGAAGGCAAGAATGCAAAAGAGATCCATTAACGCATGGTTGCAGTGTACACCGACACCACCCCTTCCTATGTAACCATTGCTAGCTGAAATAGGGAGTTCCGCCATGGTGTTGTGTCCCTTGAAGATGAGCCCCGTCCGGACAAATGTGGCATTTGTGAAGAGGATGATCCTCGACAATCGACGGGTGAAGTTCGAAGAAATTGTGTAAAAACTTGGAATATCATCCATGACAATTTGGCCATGACCAAGGTCTCTGCCCGTTGGGTCCCTAGAAACTTCACGCCCCATTATTTACTGCAACGTCGTCAAAGTTCGGACGAGCTGTTGCTCCTGTACAACCAAGACCCGACGGGATTCGAGTGACGCATAGTGACAGGTGATAAAACGTGGGTCTATCATTGAGATCCCGAGATCAACTTGAAAGCATAGCTTGGAAGCACAGGAGATCTCCGACCCCCAGCAAGTTCCGGACCCAACCCTCAGCTGGGAAGTTCATGGCAACCATCTTCTGGGATTCTGAGGGAGTGTTGATGGTTGACTATGCGCCTCGTGGAAGGACCATCACAGGCCAATATTATGCCAAGAAACTGCTGGGTTGAAGAAATGCATCCGTCAGAAGCGCTGAGGCAAGTTGACACGCGGTGTCCTGCTCCTCCAAGAAAATGCCCCGGTCCACAAGGCCAGAGTTGCCCAAGCTGCCCTGCGCGAGTGCGGATTCAAGGAGCTCAACCATCCCCCCCCCCTCTACAGTTCAGATCTAGCCCCTAGCGACTATATTTCATTCCGCCAGCGCAAGGCAGCACTGCGTGGACACCGGTTTGTGGACGATGAAGATGTCCAGCTCGCCTTCCAGGAGTGGATTGAACAGCAGTCGGGAGATTTCTGGTTGTCTGGAATTTGAAGCCTCAGGGACAAGTGGCGCATGTGCATTGAAGTCGAGGGTAGTTATATTGAAAAATACTAAAACACTTTTCCTCATATCTCGTTACCTTATATCCGAATGGCAAAACTTATTGACCGCCACTCGTATGTGTCATATACCCATTGGGTCTTTACTGCATATATCTTATGATCATTACGTGAACATAAAATTTCTGACAAAAGAAAATGATGGTCGGCATTATTTAAGAAATAATATTTTAATATAGCAACCAGGCAATGGCTTCGCTGCTAAGATTAAAATATAAAATCTAAAAAAAAGCAGTCATGGTTAAATTTTATAAATTTTCTGAACTTCGCTAATTATAAAAATTTTATAAAGGAACTCTAAACTTAATTTCCCCCTTACAAAATATCACCTTGATAAAATATAGTTATAGAAGATATATCAAAATAAATTTTCTGAACTTCACTATTTATTATTTTTTGGATTTTAAAAGATTCAGAAAATTTCGATACTTATATTTATTTCTAAACTTTACCATTTTTTTACTGTTGTAAAAGTATTATTAGGAATAACATTGATAAAATACATGTCATAACCAAACTAAGATGAAATTATTATTCAATTAACAAAAAAAGTCTCCTTCTTAAATTATAGAGTTGTGAAGTGATGATGATGATGATCATAAAGATGAATATTTGCTTAAGATTTACTTAAAGCAAAATATAAGTAAAAAAAGTAATAAGTTTTCGATTCCACGGGGACTTCCCTTATTGCAGATCTAGTGAGTTTGACAAGTGTCTCTTGTTTTATAATATGGACAAAATTCAACTCTTGCTTCAATGTTCTATTAAGGAATCACACAAAATTGAACTTAACCAAATTTTCCAAACCTCCTCCAGATTGTTCTTTATGCGAACAAAGTTTCCCAAATTTCTCTTCCTAAGAGCGAATTTTTTATTCTTATTTTAATTAATATTCACAAAGTTCAATTGTTTTGGCATCCCAGAATAATAAAGATAATATATACAAGATTCGCCCGTTTTTCCAGCTAAATATTATTTAATTTTAGGGATCGCTAAGAGTTTACCTCTAAAACCAAATTCGATTTATATTTTACTATGAAAACAAAAATAAATTGAGCTTTCAAGTGGATCAATCCAAGTCTAAGGTGCGTAGATGTAATGAAGAAAATAGTTTATAGAAGTGGTATCACACTGAATCATCTATATAAGTACATAAAATATAAAATTATATAAGAAACAATCCTCCTCCATTAGGTATGGTCCTCCCCATTTTCTCTAGTAAGTAAAGTGTAAGATGACCATGTATAGCTATGAGAGTCCTCCGTTGATGATCTTCTCGAAGAGCTGCCCGTGAAATTCTATTAATGAAATTCACCGGTAGCTCTCCTTCAACGCTGGGCCCTCTCCGTGGTTAGGCAAGAAAATCATCTTAGCCGTTTTATAAACATCTGGAAAGTATCCCGTGTTCAGCCAGACGTTATATATATATATATATATATATATATATATATATATATATATATATATATATATATATATATATATATATATATATATATATATCCTTCTCATCCCTTCGATGTCATTGGCTGGTGCCTTTTCAAAGTTTAACTTTGTAATCCCCGATTATACTGGGATTTTTTTCATAATGAGTGGAGCACGCCGAGTAATTCTTCTTCAGTAATCCCGGCATCTCCGTCGCGCTGTCTATCCACCTGGTGGTGAGCGTACGTCTTGTGTATTTGTTCATTAAGCTTGTCTATGAATTACTTGCAGACTCTATGTCATTGTCTTTGTTTTGCTCCTCAGTTATACTAAAGAATTTTCTCAATAACTTCGGAATATCTTTTTAATTCCCCCTTCTTCCTTTTCGATGTTTCCAACTTCTTTTTATAACTCACTCGACCAACTTCTTCCCAGTCGATCCTCTGAGATTTCTGATCTTTGGGAGTTGTTTCGTGATCGAGGCGATCGATTGCATCATCCCATCCTCTCCATTGTTGTTCGTGGATCAACTGGTTGAGTTCTTCTAGGATTTCTTTACTTCGTTGCATTGAGTGAACTGATGCATTCCTGATGTTAATTTCATGCAATAATTTCAGTTCACGGTATAAATCCTTGAGGTATTCGGTCCATCTGTAGGTAGAAATGGTTCTACACTCGGATTTAGAGATACAAGCCCTATTTGCGTTGATGAGATGGTTATAGGATTCGTAGAGTGCCTCGACAATCTCGTGAGAATTGCCTCGTCCAAGTTGAGCAGATTGTAGGCCTCGAGAAGGCGCGCGTACCGTGTCCATCTGCTCTTCAGTAATTCTTTCTGACTACAGCTGAAAATTGTATAGGGTTCCTGTTGATATTAGGTAGGATCCATATATGCTCACTACATGGCAGATGGACTGGTTTTATGTAGCAATTGAACGGCAGCTGACGATTCGACAGACAGATGTCTGGTGTTGTGGCACTTCCTGCTATGACAAAGGTGGAGAAGTCGAGGCCTATTCGCTGCGCAATATTTCTTCCCAACAACAGGTCTAGGATTCTCCATATACCGTTGAAGGTCCTGTAACCGGATTCTCTGCATCTGGAGTTCAGATCGCTCATTAATATAGTGGGGGCTCTTCTGCCAAATAGGCCAGTGAGATTGTGAATTGGTAACACGTCTCTCCTTGGCGGTTGATATCCGTTATCAATGACCATCTTTCCTATGTAGAGTTCGACCTCAATCGCGAGGTAGGATTCTTTTAGATTTCTTATTTGTTTGCATTTTATCTCTACCATTATTTGTATTTGTTATTGCTGTAGAATAGCCCGGTATTTTTGCGAGAAAGCAGTGATGATTGGCTAAAGAGTTTGCCAAAATATCCCTTCGACAGGGTCACTAGGTTATACTGGTGGTCCGGTCGAGATTAACCGCAGAACTCTTACCATAAAATATTTCCTGGATGCTCGCGGCTTCTTCTGAGGCGCAGTTGATGTCGTACAAGCAGGATAATTTAGAATTGTTTGTTTTAGTGTTTATTAGAAAATTACTTTTAATAACGAATAAAATCACTTTTTATAGAATACTGGTTTATACTCAACGCTTATGATTTAATGAAGAACTGGGTGAAGAGTGAGACCTTAGAAAAACAATGTATATATATATATATGTATATATTAATAACGTTACAGCCACGAGGAAAATGAAACAACGGAGAACTGCGAGGGCTTTCGACTAATGGTCCTTTACTAAGCAGAGTAAAAGACAGGGAAAAAGAGAAAGATATTTATACACCTGATTAATGAAAATATGGGATATAAAGATTAAAAGGGGTGGGATTAGCAGATACCTGGAAAAATCCTATTAACGAGATGAGCCGTCAGGGTTAAAAAAAAAAAGTTTAGGAATCACATATGCAATATGAAAACAAAAAACGTTTACACATGATAACAAGAAAATATGACAAAAGAAAAATATGAGGAAAGGTTTTTTATAAATAAGCTAAAATAACTTCTAGGTGGTAATCATTAATTCAGAAATTTTATCTTTAAAATCATTCTTAAACATTCTTTTTATACAAGGGTCCAAAAAATACATTCCAGGGCTGAGATTAAAATTCGAAGTCAGTTGTATAAATGCCGATTCTAAAAGATTTCGTGAAAAAAAGTCATTTGATTTGGCAATCACAGAACTCTCCTTCCAATTAATACGATGGGAATTTTCACTTAAATGGATAAAAATGGCATTTGATGTTTGCCCAGTGTTTACAGAGTACTTATGTTGCTTAATACGCACATCCAGATCCTTGCTAGTTTGCCCAATATAAAATGAAGGGCAATCCAAACAAGGGATTTTATAAATTACGTTATTTGTTTCATTAGGGCATTTTTTTATCAACATACTTTTTAAAGTATTAGTATAAGAGAAAACAAGATTTACATTAAGTGTTTTTAACAATGTTTTTACGGTTTCAAAGCCATTAAAATAAGGTAAAATGAGGATATTTTGGGGCGCTTCCTTCTCAATAGTACTTTCGTTATAAAACTTCTTTTGGATTTATTATAACAAATATCAAGTATATTTTCTGGATAATACAAGTTTGCACCAATTTTTCTTATAGATTCAATTTCCTGATCCAAATATTGAGGACTGACAATGCGCAACGCACGTAAAAACATAGAGGAAAAAATTGATATCTCAATATTAAGATGGCGGCCTGAATAAAAATGGACATAGGTTAAGTTGTTGGTTGGTTTCCTATAAATACTAAAATTGCAATTAAATGATTTCCTATGTATTAAGACATCTAAGAATGGAAGGCAATTGTCTTTATCTAATTCAACAGTAAATTTATGGAAGGTACCTGGATATTTAAATTGGGAAGCAAATTATTTACATCAATATTAAAAGGCAAAATAATTAAAATGTCATCAACATATCTATACCACTTTAAGGGGATATCAATGATATTAGGTAAATATTGTTTTTCGAAGAATTCCATATACAAATTTTAGAGTAGAGGAGATGAGGGGTTGCCCATTGCCATACCAAATATCTTTTGGTAATATTGACCATTAAAAACGAACTTACAGTCACAAATGCACAACTTAATGAGTCATATTATTTCACTCATTAAGTTGTGCATTTGTGACTGTAAGTTCGTTTTTAATGGTGAATATTACCAAAAAATATTTGGTATGGCAATGGGCAACCCCTTATCTCCCCTACTCTCAAATTTGTATATGGAATTCTTCGAAAAACAATATTTACCTAATATCATTGATATCCCCTTAAAGATATGTTGATGATATTTTAATTATTTTGCCTTTTCTTGTATTTTATTTTTTCTTCCTACCATTTGTTATTTTTTTTACATATAAATATATATATATATATATATATATATATATATATATATATATATATATATCACAGATATACACATACATATATACTTTTTTAATTATATATATATATATATATATATATACTTTTCTTTGTTTTTTTAATAATAAATTATATTTCTTATTTTGCCCGTGCTTAGGATATCATTTCTTTTTTGTTCGTTTTGATTTAGTTGTGGACACTTCGCCTCTTTTTCTTCAATTTGTTATTACAATTAGCTGGTTGTGTTAGTCTGGTTTAAGTAAAGATTCTAATTGGTTTTTCTCGGGAGCAGTTTCTTCCACTCGGGAATAGGGCTTGCCTGGTGGCGCGTCCCCTAACTGCTCTCGGAATGTCTAAGTCGAGGTTCATATATATATATATATATATATATATATATATATATATATATATATATATATCTCAGATATACACATATATATATATATATATTCTTTTTTTAATTAAATAAGTAAATATATTTTTATCTTTCCTCCTTCGCAGCATTCAAGCCTTTCAAGTTTTTTGTTTGCTATATATATATATATATATATATATATATATATATATATATATATATATATATATACTTTTCTTTGTTTTTTTAATAATAATTTATATTTCTTATTTTGCCGGTGCTTAGGATATCATTTCTTTTTTGTTTGTTTCGATTTAGTTGTGGACACTTCGCCTCCTTTTCTTCAATTTGTTATTACAATTAGCCGGTTGTGTTAGTCTTGTTTAAGTAAAGATTCTAATTGGTTTTTCTCGGGAGCAGTTCTCCCACTCGGGAATAGGCCTTGCCTGGTGGCGCGCCCCCTAACTGCTCTCGGAATGTCTAAGTCGAAGTTCATGTTTGGGAGTATCTCTTCTCCGATCTTGTCCCAGGTCTTACTCCCTAGCCTTTGGAGTTCCATATTCAGTGGATTCACACCTGCTCTTGCCTGCAGATCTGTTTGTTCAATATGGTCTATCCTTTGTGCTCCAGCTATAAGCAAGGATCCTTCATTCTGCAGTCTCTGCACTTGTCTGAGAGAGGTGGAACTCACAGCCTGCATGACCACTGCCGGGTACACTAAGGTCGAGCGCACCAGACCAGTATATAGCTTCTTAAGATATTTGGAGCTAATGCTTTTGAATCTTCCGAGCTGTATTTTGGCTAGGGAGATTCTCTTGTTTATTTGCGGTTTGTATCCTTTTGAGGTTAAACATAGACCTAGGACTTTGCCTTCATTTTTGTAAGGGTACTCTTCGCCGTTTACTGAGACATCAACACGTTTTTTGGCAGTTTATTGGAAGGATCTGGAACTTTCGACGGTTGGTCTTGATTTTCCACTTCTTTTCCTATAGACTGATGTTGTCGATTTCAATGGCTGTCTGCCTTGCTTGATTGAAATTCAGCTTGTTTGTAGTAACTGGGGATGATCTGTGTCATATCATTAGATACAAGATACAAGATAACAAGGTGTAGAGATGGAGTTATATTTTTATTAAAATTCAGCGGAGAAAGTAAGCTTATTATAAGTATGAGTAGGAAAACAGATTCTCCTGAATCATCGGAGAGGTCATCTTATTAAATATATATATATTGCTTTGATAAAATACAGGAATTGTTTTTAATTTTAGTTAATTTTGATATAGTCACATTACATTCATAATTCCCTTTAATTTATTTTATTATTTACAATTTTAGTTGAGTTGTTTTTTTAGTCATATCTGGAAATATTATAAATTTTTCAAAGTAGATTTGGGATATAATCTCATTACATTCATATTTCAATTTAATTTATTTTAGTACTTACAATTTTAATTTAGTTGTTCTTTTAGTCATATTTGCATATATTATTTATTCTGGTTTTATTATTTCCTCTAGTTTCGTTTAACATTTTATTTTGATAGCACTTTATGTTATTATTATTTACACACTTGAGTTAAACTATTATCTAAGCTGTTAACTAACTCTACTAATATTTTTATTTCCGTAGTTCACTTATTATTATGGCAATTAATTGTTAACTGACTTATGTCAATTATTTAATTTTCGTGTTTTAGATTAATTATAATGATTTGTTTTAAATTAGTTCCTTTTAGCTCATTTATTAATTTATTATTCTATATTTTACACTGTTAGACTATTTTAATTATTATTTTCTCGATTCATTTACTCTTCGCACTTTTGATTGCTTGTTCTAGACACTTTAATTTGTTCATTTATTCGCACTTTTGATTATTGTTTTAATCACGTTGATTTGTTAACTTATTTTCATTGACTTATTGCTATCACCTTCTACACGTATTCAATTTCTAAACTCTTTTGGCCAGTTTCTATCTTCTTAAAGATCGACATATTGACAGTGTACGCACGAGTCCGGGATGTAAATCGCGTGCTCCATCAATAGTCAACATATTTCCTTCGAGGACCATAGTCCTTCATATGTCCATTTGTGTTCGCCCTTGTTCATGCCGTAAAGCAGTTTTCCATTGTTTTCCCTATGGTGTCGACATAGGTGAGGACAAAGAGTTTAAGGTCTACGTCCTTGGCGTCGAAGAAAAAGCCCCGCAGAATGATATCCCTTTTCTCCGTGAGGAGAACTCCCGGATACTTTAGGATTTCATCTTTTTCTGAGCTTTCTCGCGGTTGGTTTGTTTCCTTATCTTGCTTTGTCTCCTGTTCCACTTCTCTTATCTTTTTCCTTTTTTTTTTCTTCGTGAACTTTTTCGTGTTTGCATTATTTTCCAAGTCTTCTTCCGTTGTTACTTCTTTCTCCGAGGTTTTTTAGCGCTGATTCGCTACTTATTCTTTTTTCCGTGTTCTTTTGTGAGGGCTCATCGATAAATTGTATCCTTAACATATCTGGCGATGTGAGGTTGGGCAGAACCTATAACTTTTTCTGAAACCCGTTCCTTTGCAAGACGCGATTTAACTCATATGCAAAGAGGCCGGTGTTATCTAGATTCGCCAAGTGGGCAAAGATGATCATGGTCATAATCTCCTTGGACTCACCTGGCATTACCAGTTTTGGGATAGAGTTTTTTGCGCCATTGGTCTTGGCTGTTGCCACTGCCTCGACGTTGGTCTAGGAGCTTGCTTCCTTTACCTTATTCATCACTTCTCGTTTTGCTCGGGTAGCTTCCTTGTGGATAGGACAACTAATGGCAACGGATTGTGGTCTCTTCCGCAGTTAATGCATCTTAGTTTCCCGGAAGTGCACTCTTTCCATCCGTGACTGAGTCTGTAACAAATGGAGCAATTGTCGTCAGCCGCCATACACTCTTCAGTGGGATGATGTTCCACGGCAAGGCAGCGTTGGCCAGAACTCAAATTGGATAATCACCTCCGTTTCAACCTGCTCCGGGGCTATACGAAGGGAGAATCGCAGAAGTCCATCCTTCATGGCCCTCTGAGACATCTGGATGTTCGCAAAGATTACTTTAACGATGTTTTTTCCGAATTTTTCGACTTTGTCGATTTCTACCCAATTCTGATGTTTAGTTCGCTCGACCTTGATGTCCTCACAGGAGTTATCTGTGAAGAACAGGTCGAGTCTTCAAAGAATGATGGTACGGGGTGCGATGATTTCCTTGGGGATAACAGCTTTGAGGCCAGTCTTACGTAGGTGCTCATTGGATGCCTCCGATACCAGTTTCTCGATATTCTCGTCCCTTCTAACACACTGAGTAGCCGTTGGGGGTGTCAATAAGCCTAATTAGTGCTATATTGATCATGCCGAAGACGGGTTGCGTGACTTTTGGAATTGGTGCTTTGGTCGCTACCCCATAGTGCGGAGGTGAACTCTCTTCTACTTCTGGTTAGGAGGCCTTATGGCCTCCTACGGGCTTTCTTCTACTCCTCTTGGTGCAAGTGTAGACCATCTCCTCCTCTAGAGAATATTCTTCTTCCGAATCACGTTGCTCAAATATGAAATTGTCTAGTGAGCTTGTTTTAACAGACCTTTTCCTTAATTTTTTCTCCTTTGCCGCGACCAGACACGACCTATCAAAAAGTCCATCATCAGAAATGAAATGAAAAGAGAGGTGGGAGACAAAGCAAAGCTCTTTTGAACCTCCCCCTGCCCCCCTTAGTGCTCAGGAAGTGGCCAAGGAGGGAGGAGGTAGGCCCAAAACTCCTTTATAGATCCCAATAGTCACACTGGATAGAGCTAAAGTAGGCTCCGAGCACTTTGAGTACGGCGGTTAAGAGTGCGAGGGAGAGGAAGAAGAAGGTTTGAGGATAGGAGAGCTAAGAAAATAGTAGGAGACAAAAGTAGACTAAGTTAGTCATGGGAACTTCAGCTTAACGTGGAATCCGAACCACGATGTATCGATCGCTTGTCTCTAACTATAGTCTCGAAGGTTATCGTGATCCCTGTCCCACGTATGAATGTGAGTCCCGTGTGCGAAAATGATAGTAAAAAACGAATAGAGGCTAGGTGCCTGGAGGTCAGGCTCATCTCTGTCCATTTAGTTAGTATAGCTAGCGTAATAAAGTTATAGAGTAACATTGGTATTTATGAGGCGTTCAAACCATTAGTAGTGAATATTCTTACTAAAAGCTAGGGAAGGTTCTATCTCTCAATCTATTCTTTCGTATGCCTATCCTAGTTATAATTGACTATATAATATTCTCAGTTGTTGCTGCCTTTAATTAATTACTCTTAGACGTCGTCGAGTATTAATCTCTTTCTCTAGGCGTAGATTTCTTCTCCGTCTTTTTCTCTTCCCTCATCTATCTTGGAGAAACTTGGGAATAATCTGTGTGATCCCCATCCTTCTCTTTGAGTAATTTGGTTGGTTAATTTAACTCATACTTCATTATGTGTCTTTTCTAAGACTTTCCTTGATCTTTTTACCATTATTCCTTTAAGTGGCTTTATCTCTGCCTCTCTGTGCAGGTCTCGTACTCTTTTTTTTTCTCCTTTTTTTGTGTTTGTTATTAAGTAGATAGCTTTGATTTGGATATTTTTGAGTCTTAAAATGTTCTTTCTCGAGATCGTGTACATCGCAATGGTTAGATAAATAATCACGGACTGTACTATGGCTTGATAAATTTTGTCTTAGTTTTCAAACTTAGGTTAACTATCTTTTAAAGTAATGCTAGGTCGCTCTTCCCTCAATTTAGCCTCTCAGTTAGGTACTTTTTATAACCTGATTTCTTATTGTAAGTAAGCAGTTTGGCCACGCTTGGCATCTATAAGTGCTTCCAAACGTCTTGGCATGGAAGTGATCAATATTTTGCACATTTCCTGGATTCCCTTAGATCTAAACCAAACTTCAATGAGACGGCATATGATTTGCTGTTTGGTCGTACTGGTCTATGTGTGTATTTCTTCTTGCAACATACACCTTGAACCTTTAATCGGATTCATGTCCGGGGAATTTCCTAACCATGGAAGCAACTGAACTTAGTTATGTGCACATCATGCCTCTACTGATTTTGCCTTTTTACATCAAGGCTAGTCTTGTTGGAATATCCAAAGTTTGTCGCCATACCATTCCCTAATTTGAAGCAGTAAACAACCCTTAAAGACTTTTATATACTTTTGTTGGTCTATAAGTTTCTTAGCAATGTGCACACAACTTGTTCCATGCCCTGAAATGGCTCCCCACACCACACCATTTATTTCGTTTAAAATTTTACTGTTTTCCTCAGACATTCATCTATAAATTCTTCTCGAGGTCACCTACTTATCCTCTGCACGTGATCATCTAGGACTAAAATGGTTGCTTCGTCAGAGAAAACAATAGTAGAAAATACAATTACAAAAATGCGGCACTATTAAAGTTATTAAGTAATAATGCTTTTTTAAGAATTAAAGGTAACTGATTAACTAGATGTGTTATTCTTACATTTTTCTATTGCTCTGTTGTCCACTCGAGGTGATTCTTTGTTTAGGAATAACGTACCTTCATCATTGCATTCATAAGTCTATGCTTCTTTCTCTGGCGATATATTTTCGCTTCAGCTCCCCAAAGTCTGTCATTCACTGTAATTTGAGGAAGGCTAACAGTCTCGGTTACTCAGTCAATTGAAATTTTCCTGCAAGATGTTCTTCTGTTCTCAATAGCGTGTTGTATTCGTTTCTCATCTGTTCTTGGAGTAGTTTTTTGTTTTCGACCATATTTTTCAACCCCTTTGAGTTTAAATTTTGTTTGTTATCATGTTGTTTCTTAATCACACTGACTGTTTGAATTAAAACACCTGGTGGTTTTGCTATTTCTTTCTGTTTTAATTTAGTTAGTTTCATTAAAACTTTTATATTTACAATTTTTCCAGGACTTAAATCACTAATTAGCCAATTTGCATTAATTAATTTATAGCAAGAAAACTACATAAATCACACATACACACTATTAAAATAACTAATAAACTAGCTGAAACACACTAAACAAAAAAATAACAGAAAACATCCCATTTGCACTCTAAAGCAAAAATACAAACTGACTCACACAACTCCCTGTAACTTCATTAAAATGGTCCAATGCAGTGTTTTTACTTCTGTGTTACCAATTATACTTACAAATTAACTTAATACTAGTGAAAATAAAAGTTAAATAGTCTCTCAGTGTTGGTGCATAAAATAAATACATTTGCAATCAATGAAATTAGTTTTACTCGCTTTTCTATAGAAAAAAGTAAAATTTTGCCAAAATCCATAATAATTCCCGCCAGTACTATATATATATATATATATATATATATATATATATATATATATATATATATATATATATATATATATATATATATATATATATATATATATATATATATATATATATATATATGTATATATATATATATTGATGGGAGTCTATGAAAACAAATGGAGAGGGAGAATAAGAGAAACCAAGAGTGGTACCTCGTACCACTCTTGGTTTCCCTTATTCTCCCTCCATATATATATATATATATATATATATATATATTCATGAGGAGCTCGGCCGTGAAGCCTACATTTAATATTGAGGATAAATTCCAGAGTCACAAGAAACTGATGTAGCATCTTTTAATTTTTCACTACGTTTCGAAAACTACAGGTTTTCATCTTCTTTAGCAACAGTTAGATTTGCTTTAAAAGCGACTCAAAAATTGCTAATATACACGAAGAAAACTTAAAAAGGTCAACAAGATATTATTTTAAAAGGTGACCAATTATAAAATATCAGTAAAAAGTACTATAAGTTAATTTTTTTGTTATTAAATATGACTTGGCAACAGTTAAATTTGCTTTAAGACTGATTCAAAAATTAGTTAATAAATTTAAGGATTATTGCAGAAATTAATTACAAACTATAAGAGAAATTGACCTGGCATTATTTAAAGATATTAAATTTAAACTTTATTTTTAAATTTGTAAAGACTGTAAGAGTTAAAAAACATTTAATATAAAAACGGTAAATTTGGGTACTTACTAAAGCGGATCCATCCTAGAGAGTGAATAGTGGGTTTAACAAGTGGCTAGTATTTACACTTTACACCCTAACTTTAAATTCACCATGAAAGTGGAGTCAAATGATAAGATGCC
The DNA here is from genome assembly GCA_963969495.1 of Ceratothoa steindachneri. NCBI lineage: Eukaryota > Metazoa > Arthropoda > Malacostraca > Isopoda > Cymothoidae > Ceratothoa > Ceratothoa steindachneri. The sequence goes on along the minus strand of OZ018319.1, from coordinate 84,442,175 downwards.
CTTTCTTGACCTTTCAATCAACCGAGATAATGACTAACCAAAAATTCAAACAACCATAAACCGAAAAAAATCTTTCATAGGACTAGGTTTGAACTACTGTACTTTAGTTTTTATGATTTCGGATACAAAATATCGACAGTAAAAACTTTAATACATAGAAGTTTCTCGCTATCATCCACTTACCAATCAATCCTTAATGAATTTATTTTTCTTAGGAAGTATTTTCTAAAAAAATATTTCCTTCTGGCCTATATGATAGAGTTTTAAAAAAGCTAATTGATAATCTCATTGAACCCCCTCAACCCTGCATAGAAGTTCCTAAACTGCCCATATATTTACTAATTTTAGAGATCTGTTTTTTAAACGATACTTTTAAAAGAATTTTTTTGTTTTCAAAAGATATTTTCCCCAAATCAACCCACAAATAGTTTTTATAAACAAACTATCCATAGGAAGTTTCTTTAACAGTAAAGATCCTATCTCTTTGGAGTTCCGCAGTGATAATGTTTATTTATTAAAATCTCCCAGTTATACTGGAGCCTCTTACATTGGCAGCACTGTTAGGTCTCTTAGAGCTAGGTTCTCTGCTCATATGAGGATTAGTTGGCGCACTAACAAACTATTAAATAGAAAGGAAAAGTCATCTATTAGGGAACACACCATAAGCTGTAAAACTGACATTTCTATTGAGAATTTTAAAGTATTAGCCTTTAACAACAACAAATATTGCCTAAGAACCCTCGAATCTCTATATATAAAACACTACAAAACTACACTCAATTAAGATTTAAGTGCAATATCATAATTAATTAACTAATTTTAACTACATTTTTTTTAGTTGGTTTGCCTTTTATCAAACCAAGCGTCACTGCAACCTATAAATACTAGCCCCTTGTTAAACCCACCATTTACTCTCTAGGATGGATCCGCTTTAGTAATTACACAAATTTACCGTTTTTATATTAAATGTTTTTAAATCTTACAGTCTTTCAAAAATTAAAAACAAAGTTTAAATTTACTATCTTTAAATAATGCCAGGTCAATTTCTCTTATAGTTTGTAATTAATTACTGCAATAAATCCATAAATTTATTAGCTAATTTTTTAGTCAGTCTCAAAGCAAATTTAACTGTTTCCAAGTGATATTTAATAACAAAAAAATGAACTTATAGTATCCTTTATTGATATTTTCTAATTGATCATTCTTTATAGTAATGTCTTGTTGGCCTTTTGAAGTTTTCTTCATACATATTAACTTTGTAAACTTATTCTAGCCTAAGGATGAAAACTTGTAGTTTTCGAAACGTAGAGAAAAATGAAAAGATGCTACGCCCGTTCTCGTGGCTCTGGGATTTATCCTCAATATTATATATATATATATATATATATATATATATATATGAAAAAGCTCTCAAAGTGCCCGTGAGTCAAAGTTATTCAGATACACCCACAAAGGAAAAGTGAAAAGCGATTCCGAGGGCTTTCATCTTTATTCTTAAAGACCTTTTCAAGGAATGAACAGGAAGCTGGACATACATTGCCTTAAATAGTGGAATAGGAGATTAGACTACCCACCTCTGAACCTTAATTAGTGGGTACAAAATCTTGTAACAACTTTATTTGAGATTTTATTTAGGTAGTGATAATAGGGTCTAGCATGAACAAACCAGAGCTAAGGTTTAAATGCTAGACCCCATTATCACTACATACATAAACTCTCAAATAAAGTTGTTTCAGGATTCAAATTATGGAAATTGATGTCGAGATTACAGGAGCGGATAGGGGACGCGCCATTAGGTGAGAAGTGGAAGAATCTCCTCCCAAGAGACCTAATTGAACACTTAACATAAAAATGTCAACCGTACAATTGCCCAAGGCGAAGTACCCACATCCAAAAAGAAATAAACAAAAGAGGCGAAATGCCCAAATACCGACAATACGAGAATAAATTACCATAATAACGGTAAAAAAAATAATATCAAATTATCAGCAAATTAAAAGATACAAAGAAATAAAAGTATTCTCGTATAATACTTGAAAAGCTAGAATACCGTGACCGAGGAAATAGAGTATACTTATATTTATATATATATATCTATATATATATATATATATATATATATATATATATATATATATATATATATATATATACATATATATAATATATATATGTATAAAAAAACTAAAAACTTAATAAATAAGTAAATAAAGTTAAAAGAAAAACGAGAGAGGAAAAATCAAAAGAAAAGCACGCATTGCGGCCAAACAGGCACCTGAAGAAAACACTGATGGTACACAAGAAGAGACAAGACAATATATGAAAAAGAAAGTACCTTAGAGAAACCCTCTGCACCACGGCAAACCTCAACATCTATTTACCTATATTTATCTTCTACACTTTTTCACTCTTTATACATCAAATAAAATAAAATCTCCTGTTCATTCCTTGAGAAGGTCATTAAGAATAAAAAGACGAAAGCGCTCTGAATCGCTTTTCACTTTTCATTTGTGTGTATAACTGCTTATATATATATATATATATATATATATATATATATATATATATATATATATATATATATATATATATACATATATATATATATATATATATTTGTGTGTGTACATGTGTACTCCACAGCGATTCAAACATACGATCTCTCTGACTCTATAAACGTTTTCTTGTCAGATTAATCTAAAAGCTACTTATGAACGGAACAAAGAAACTAAAAAGTGGGGTAAAAGAGTACACTAGACAGTATTAAACGCACTTTCCAAATATATCCCAGGTAATTCCAATTTTTCCTGATACTCACCCCATTAATATCAAAGATAACAAGGCTCAATTTTGTATTTTATCCTTTAAGTCTAACAGATGACAATAGAAATAAAACTGTTTTGTGATTCATCGAGAATCTTAAAACAACTTGACGTCGTTCTCTTTTGAAACATTTGCTTTGCATTCTCTCTAAATTTGCTCTATATGGCTTCCTTTTTGACTCATACACTCTTTACGGGCCACTTTTTCAGCATTGTTTTCCTGATTACCACTTGATAATGATGCGCTGGAGTCCTTTATCTCAGTCTCGGAAGCGCACTAAAAGCACCCTTTTCCACCGCGTATTTTCTTATTTCTCCTCTACATGGCATAGCGGTTACACATCATGTACCACCCATTTTGAATAACCCTATTATGATATTAATGAACAAGGCAAACTTAGCACCAGATGTGCTCTAGTGGGTGGTCGATACCAATCTTGTTTCCTATACGCTTATTGTTGCATCGCCTCCTTAATGAAATTCTCCCTTCTTTTTGCTGTCTTGGTCCTATATGTGGAACCTTCAGAAAAGGGCCGATCAATGCTTTAGATTAACTTGGAACATGAAAAGAAGGAAATTTAAATGTGAGGCGTTGATCAGGGAAAAATTTGAGCTGTCGAAATAAATATTCGAAACCAATGAATAATATTTGGCGGCGACTTTAACCGCCTCGCTCAAAACCATATTTTGCTTACCCCTTTGACCGTGAATTGAGTAGTCACGCTAGAAAAATCTGCCTTAAAGGGAGTTATTGAAATTTACTAAAAATGAATATAAAATTATTCAATTCGACTAGAACGTGCGAAGAATGGATTCGGCGAAGAAAGTTTCGCGAATCACACTTAAAAACACCTAATTTTAATAAATATAGGGACCCAACTGGTTGGCATAAATATGCTAAATTTATTAATAACGATGCCAATAGTAGTAGAAACATGTCAAAATTATTAATTAAAAAAAGAAAGAAAAGAATATATTAAAATTGTTAAAAATGCCATAGCAATAAGAAATAAGGCTCATAGAACAATAATACATTATAATGAAGAAATACACAATATTTTACTTTCCATGCATAAAAACAGAGAAGACTACCAGGAAGCTTACCATTAAATGAGTGCCAAGCCCTCCCCCACAGAAAAAAAATATAAATTTATGCATTATCTTTAGAGGGTAAAGGAATAAAGAAACAAATAAACCTCTATAAAGGAAAAGTGGAGAAACTGCTACAGATTCAAAATCATTTAACTAACTAATATTTTGCTCACTTCAGAGTTCCTTTAGAGGCGATATTCTATACCTAAACAAGTTATTTTACTAATTTAATAATAGAATACCAATTATTCAGTGATAAGTTTGAGTTAAGGTTTACAGGTTCGTAAGTTGCATTCATTTACTTGTTGTCTCATGCAGCCTCATTTTGTCCACCTTTGTGAATTGTCATGTAGTGATTAGTTCTCTATTCTATTTTTAATTTTGTTTAATAGAGAAAATCTTTGAATGGAAATTTGTGTGTCATTTAAAATAAATAAAAAAGATATCTACATTTCAATAAGTCCTCAAATTTATGCTGATTTAAATCCAAAGATCGTTGTTAACGTAAGTGGATTTTATTAAGTTATCATTATTAAAAGAACCAGAGATGCCATAAGTAAATTTTTGCAACACAAAACTTTGATTTGACTTAGTGTCATAGGAAAACAGGAAGAAATCAGGTCTGCTCTAATAGTTACCACGTTTGCAATTTTCCAAACGCCGTCGAGAGCCCTTCAATATATTCCACTAAGCATTTGGATGGAAAAATCAAAAGTACTGGTTGAAGCTCGGTACATATTTATATATTCCATCATAACTTAGGGATCCAACGATATGGAGGTCTATTTGAACCATTGTTCAGTTTAACACTGTCATTATTTGGACCTCGTAGTTGCTTGTTAATCTGATCAGACTCTAATTAGGATTAATATTATGTGCGGAGAGATTAAGTTTCGAATTACTGGGCTTAAAAAGTGTATGGGTCTTTTTTGTTGTTTTTATTTTGTATTCCAATTCCTAATTTGAATCATATAAATACCAAATTTTTCATATGGAAATAAAAGCAAAATGTGACTAAATTCTCTTACTTTAAATTCAGCAAAGTACCATACAAGGCAATTATTCTTTCCAGGCAACAAACCTATAGAAAGTCATTTTAGATTGAAACAGAAGAGCATTATCAAATTATTTCTGTAAATGTTTATGGTTTTGATAGAACTTATGAGATTACTACTCATAATATTTTAATTTTATCATCCATAATAGGTCAAATAAGCTTCAAAACATAAATAGCACCAAGGGAGTTTGTGTATGATGAGGCAGACCTTTTGAAGTGATTAATTCATGTTTGCCAATATAGTCTAATTTTTGTTTCTAAAAAGTTTTAAATACTATCCAAGAAGTCTAAAATTATCAATGTACATGCCATCTTGACAAACATAATTAGAGAAATACCATTTTTGTAATTTATGTGATGCACATAAACTTCCATCACGTAGAAGTAAAATGTCATAATTAAGAACATTAGGAATTTCTATTTAGACACCTCAATAAAGCTTCTATTATTTATTATATTACTTTATGGGGTTTTGAAAGTAAAAGAGGGCTGTTGGTGGTTTTATGGATTTACGTAACCGTATTTAAAGACCTTTAGAGGCTTGGTCGGTTTTCGGTTAGCGCAAGGGGTGACTTTATTTTGATCCCCCCGTTGAGTTTGCTCTGACTACAAGGTTTACGTATATTCTAATTCTAGGTTGGGTTCCTGAAGGGGCCTTACTTACTTCTGGGTTAAAAGAAAGGACTTAAAGGGAAAGAGACGATAAATAGGTTTTTATTCTTGAAATAGCCTCTACCCTATTAGGCGTAGCGAAATAAATCGAGTTCTGTGCGGCAGTACGTGAGTTTTTTTAATGTTTAGGTAGCTTAGGCAAGGTGACATGACTTAGGAGCGAGGAGAGGACACGTGATGCCAGTAATATTAAACGTAGGATGAGGGTGTCTTTACTTAAGTCTAACCGGCTGAAAAATTTAACTGATCTCCCCTTGACTACCCACCATGTCCTCCTTCGTTTATTTATAAGTCCCCAACTGTCCTCGTTGGTCACGTCTGACGGGCGTCCTGGATAGGGGTCATCTTCAAGGGACTCAGAACCATGGCGGAACTCCCTATTCCAGCGAACAATGGTTGCATAGGAAGGGGTGGTATCGGTGTACACTGCAACCATGCGTTCATGGATCTCTTTTTCATTCTTGCCTTCCTTGGTCAAAAGTTTGATCACTGCGCGGTGCTCAACCTTCTCCATTGTTGAAAACTTTGTGACTGATGATCTGCGATTAGCTACTGCTTCTTAAATAGACGAGGCAGGAGCGTGCGGCTGCAGGTAGTGACTTTTCCTTACTTGTCCTAACACCACCATAAACAGCCATTCCCCTTCCTCTGTTTTGCCCTACCGATTCGGAACGAGATTATCCATCCAAGGATTAGGGACATTAGTCAAGATATTTTGCAGCATGTGATCACGGGCATGAAAGCTATTCCTGTCAAAGTAAGTATTCAGGTGAATGAGTCAACTGACGTTAATTTTTGCAGTAAGTTGCTAATATTTGTTCGGTATGTGAAGGAGAAAGAAATGGTGGAAGAATTCTTGCCTTGTAAACCACTGAAAACTACTGCAAAAAGCAATCGAAGTGTTTAATCTTGTCAAAGATTTCTTCTTGAAACATGGGATGACTTTCAACATGTGTGGGTCAATTTGAACTGATGGAGTCCTCACCATGTTAGGAATAAATCTGGCTTTGCTAGCCTGGTGAAGATAGAGTTGCTCCATGTAACTGTCACTCACTGTCTTCGAAAGTCATGCACTTGCCACAAAGACGCTGCCAGACAAATTGAATAATTCTTAATCATTTGTTGTGTGTGCAGTAAGTTTCATCAGACGACTAGCCCTGAAGCACCTCTTTTTGTGTCTTTATGTGAATAAATTGGAGCTGAGTACAATGCTTATCTTTACCAAACAGATATAACGTGGCTTTCCGCCTCCAGAATGCTTATACGTGTGTTCGAACTACATGAAGAAATCAAAACAGTGACATTGCCAACCATTTCGAAAACAGGGAGTTCATTTTGGCCCTGGTATACTTAGCAGATATATTCAAGCACCTTAATGAGGTGAATATCTCCATACAAGGAACAGAGATGAACCTGATCACTTCCAGAAAGAAATTCTCTCCCTTCACCCAAAAAGTCGCAATTTAGATAAAGCGCATTGAGAAAGGACATTTTGCTAACTTCCGTTGACTTGTTGACGCTGCTGGTGCAGATGAAGAGTTGCATCTCCGGACTGAAGTGAAAAATCATTTTCAAGAGCTGAGTAAGTCCTTTCAAGTTTATTTTTGCAATGGAGAGCTTTCTGTGGAACAGAGATGGATACAGGATCCATTTCTTTTCAACCTTGATTCCATGGATGATTATGATAATGAAAGATGATCTTGTTGAGCTGCAGGCTAATGACAGATTCCGAATGGAGTTTGAATCAATGCAGCTAGACATGTTTTAGTGTGCACAGTTCAAAATATTTTCACATTTAGCAGAGAGAGCTCTGGAGGTCCCCGTGCCATTTACAACCACATACTTATGCAAAGCAAGATTTTCAGCACACTTACATATCAAGACACAAGGCAAGAAACGTTTGGAAGCAAGTGACGACAAGCGTTGTTACTTCGAAAAAAGAACTCACTTCCTTATCATCATTGAAGAAAAACACCACTAAAGGGCCACTAAAAATGTGACAATCTTTAATATGTACTTTGTGTACTGTGTAATTATTGTACTGTTGTCGTTCAAGTCTACTATATAATTAAAACTTCTTGCACTATATCTTAATAAATAACACTTTAGATTTAAAACAATATATACATTATATTGTTCAGTAAGTGAATAAAGTTAATATCTGAACTAAATTTGCATTACTAAACCCTTTAACTTTTCTAAAAGTTTTTATTTTTCTAGGGGGTACGAAAATATTGCATGAGATATCAAGGGGTACGAACACTAAAAAAGGTTAAGAAGCACTGCGGTCTAGTATCTCTTTGCAAATCTTCCACGCTACTTTCTCTTTTCACCACTTGCCTATTTTCCCTATCTTTCCACACACCCTTTTGTCCTTTACACACAATTAAACTCAAACAATAAGCAATAAGCAATAAGCAATCAACTAAAATCAAAATACATGGATATGTTTAAAAAATTCGTTCGAGAACAAAAAAATGATGTTGGGTATAAACAAAAGGAGGAAAGGTTTATGAAAATTCAGCTTCTATTTGGGGGCGTTGCAGATTCTGGCGGTGAGTCGTTGGGAGGATAGTCTCTGGTTAGAGTTATAATTTGATTGGAGATCTGCGTTTGGAGATCATAACTGCCTCGGCCATTCGGAGTCTTGGGCGGCCAGGATCACGGAAGATGATGGAGGTGTAATTGACGTATGATGCGTTACAGCATGTCGCTTGATAGCCCAGTCCTCGGGGTACACCATCACCAGCGCGACAAGGTTGTAGATGCCATTCTTATGTACTTAGAGTTGCGGTGAACGCAGTCACCGCAACTCAATTACAAGATGAACGCTCACCCAAAATACCTCCATCATCTTGGCTTCAGAAGCTTCTTCGTGAGAAAGGTGATGACATTCATGATGTAACCTACTTCACCAATGAGGCCTGTTTTCATCTTTCCGGATACTTGAACAGCGAGAACGCTGGTCCATGAATTACTCAAAAACCTATCAATTTAAAATAATTCATCTAATCGATCTGGAGGTTGTGGTATGGTGACTTTTAAATCTTACCTGTATCATTGGCCCCTTTTTCTTCAATGATATCATAAACACAGAAAGCTACTGAATTCCTTAACTCAAACGCTTCATAGGCCAGCATAATGAGCCTGAGTTGGACGAAAAGTGGTTTCAACAAGTTGGAGCAACTACACATACGAAGCATGTATCATTACACTTTTCATAGACTACTTTGCTAATCACATAATCTCCCGTGGACTTTGGCCTCCTAGGCCTTCTGCGGACCTTTGGGATACAATGAAGTGACAAGTCTATGAGAACAATACGCACAATGTGCAAGAGGTACAAACAGCAATTTAAAAATACACTAAGCAGATCTCTCCGGCTACTTTTCATAATTTGTTCAATAATAGGCAGCGAATCTGCATAATTTTCTTCAGAACTTTCTATAACATTTCCAGCATTTATAAGAGAAACTGAAAAATCATAAATAAAACTTCACTTTTATCCAAACTTTAGTTAAGGCTTTTTAACCCCACAGTAACTTTTTGGATATCCTCTATATAACGCAGCGTTTCGGATTACAAATTCACTCATCTGGCTCCAGAAATTCAGAATCAAGTCAACACCTGTGAGGTTTTCACAGTGAAAACATCTGCGGAAGCTGTTTTATTCATATCTCTCTATTGATTTATGCTCACATGTTGTTTTCGCTGCTGTCATAAAAAGTTCACTAACAAAGGCTAGATGCTATAGATTGTATCATGAAGCAAATTGACGAGGTAGGGTATTTAATTGTCACTACGAATTCGACTTGTTCTGGTTTGCATATCAGAACAATACTTTATTACTGAACGTAACAGGAGAGTCACTAAAGCACCATACGGCAAGAAGGACACAACAAACTCGTAATTTTACAATACATTTTTTTTTTGTTCATCGTCAAAATTCCTGTAGTTAATTAAACTACCTTACCTCGTCCAATATTGGATAAATTTTGATGAGACTAAACATCACGTGACATTTCATTCTTGCCTCTATATTTACAGGTGAGTACTTTGTCTGTTTGTTAATTTCAAACTCTAATTCTCATTCTCTTTTTTTAACGATTGGAATACATATAATTAATTTGCTTAATATTAGGTTATTTATTGGCCTGTAATAATCATTGACCAATGCAGGTAAGACCAGGCACCCAATTAAAGTGTCGAGAGAGATATGTTGCATACAAATGAAAAGATATTTGAACTTCAAATCGGAATATATTTTTAAAGAAATAGAAACGAATTATAATTAATAGCGGTGATTTTTTTTCACTCTCTGTTTTTGTGTTGTGTTGTACTGTATATCATTATATGAAATATGCCTTTTTTCATTGCTTTATTTTGGGGTTGTTATTGGTATTCCTTCTTCGTCCTCGAAGATAAATTTACATTTTTTAAAGTTTTCTCTTTGAGTAAATATCGAGAAAAAATTGTTTAGGACACCAACCCAATCTAACCTAACCTATTTTGAAATAAAAGCAAAACATATAATTGCAAAAGTTGTGGAGAAGATTTACGCAATGAGGCGTTGAAAAATATAATATATTTATAAATTAATAGTGAAAGTCTGTATTTATTGAGCAAATCTGCATAAAGCTCAGAGGAATAAAGGCTCTAATTATTTAAGAGTTACTATATGCTTTTTCACATTCAAATGGGAAAGTGTGCCTTTGTACTCCCGCCTTAAGACAGTATCAGACAATGACTGGCTAATGAATATCTTCCTGGGGAAGTGGCCGTAAGACTGCTGCGACCATCATTATTAACGTCCTCAGGAAGGTAAACTTTGAAAGATCCCCAAACCTTAGGTGAACTAAGAGCGATGTAAGATATAGCTTAACAACCTTCGTTTCTCATCGTTTTGATCAAAGACAATGCTAAGTTAGTGTGAACTGTTTTTTCCATTAGCTTCGCCCTTCTTTTAAATAGAAGAATCACCGATTCATAGTGAGATATAGTCCATTCTTAATGCTAGAAGACTGGGGTGATAGGAATGCACAGGCATACATCGTTCTCTTATAAATTTTACGATTTAACTACATTTAAGCAATAAATGGACGTCCCTTTTACCATCAAAGCGCAGCAGTAAGCCTCCTACAAGTGGCTCCCTCTATAATATCGAGACGGCATACACTATTATTTTTTAAGGGCCATTTCCTATTTCTATTAGCGGAAAGAGAGTTTCCTCTATTTAATGCCTCAAGATTAAGAGGCTTACCCTTTTCCTTATTCCCATCTGGAGTTACCTCATAGTGGAGTCCTCTACGAGTCGGAAATAGTTTCAACCAAGCCACTCAGGTCCTTTCGTTAAGAACAAGAATGGAAGGATTAGGCTAGCATATAAAATTGAGAGGTAGGATTGATCATATATGAGCGACAATGAATAGCAGACTTCATTGCCCCTGGGCCTTCCAATTATCTTTCAAATTAGAATCATGAATATCATGGAGCCTTACCTTCACTCTATCCAGTAGAAATACCAGTCGCGATATATTACAAATGGGACCATTACTTTCCAGATTGCTGGAGAATGTTATCCAAGCTTGTTTTCGTAAAGTAAGTCGGGGAGGTATAGCTTAATACGCGTAGGCGCTGTAGAAATTATTGGACACTAAAGATCATATATGTTCTGCAAAGTGGTAATTCCTTATAATCCACTCAATATAGGATGTTCTGCTTCGTCTGAGGACTATCTTCAATCTTCCTTAGCAATCATCAATAAAATGTTCTTGTATCTTTCTATATAGAGAGGGCCTATTATACTATATTAGGAAAAGGCATAATGGCGATACTCAAAATGGTTGTGGGGTACCCTCTAGTAGCCTGTATGACAGAAGAAAGTCAAGAAATACGATTTAAATTCCTCCTAAAGGCACAAGTTTCGGTTTTCTTTAGCCAATATTAATGCCATACATTTCTGCCTTCTCGTAGGTATCCATCCTTATAGATACATTGACAACCTTTGGGTCCCTTGTACTCATGTCATGGATATTTAATGATATTTGGCGTTCGGTATGTAGGATTCTTATAGGTCTACATATCTTACATAGTTTTATTATATCGTCCACTTTTTTGCTCGTACTTGACTATGAATGTGATTTATACATCTGCTCACCCAAGCGAAAAAAAAACGGATGGTAGCTTAAATCCCCCTTACCAGTATGTGCTTGTTGGCTGTTGCCTTCCCTTAATTCTTATATCCATATCTTCCTTATTTAAAACAGGGAAATGCCACTAACTTTACGTCGTGCAATGTGCACAAATATTTGTATGCTCGAGCTCAGTATTTATCCCGATGAACAACGGCTTGGATTTCACCCTTGGTCGATTTTAATAATTAATAACTTAAGGAGTGACTCCAATCAAGCTAAACAATTTTGGTTTCAAGGCCTTTAATTACTTTCGAGAGTTTGCACTAACTCTCGGCTTTAGGATTCACATGGTTTTACGCAGGACGCCACTCTAGAGGATACCATCTTCGTATGTTTGTTGCCATGGTTCTGCTTGCAAAGCTCTTAGAGCATCGGTAGTAATTCCTCCATATTTACTGATCATACCTACCGTCACACTGAGGCCATTACAGATGTCTATACAGGTGTCTACAAATCTGATGAAGATATATTCTATCACTTACACCTTCACCTCATTTGAAGGCGACGGTGTCTTTAAGGACATTGCAACTGCCTTTAAAGCCTAGAAGATTCCAATCTATCGTTTAGTACTCGAAATTACCTACTGTTCGTGAGTGAAAGCCATTGTATTGTCCATAGCCAATCTCAGACCGCGTTTAGCGTTTTTCAGTCATTGTAATCCCCACCAGCCACTCCTTAGTTATATCAAAGTCCTCACGTCAGCTAAGTGTTAGCCAGATTTTAAATATATCTTATGCTGACTTAGTAGAATTCTTTGAGTTGATGAGAACGAGTGCTCTACTGAAAAACCTGGCTGTCGGCACAGATTTAACACCCAATCGTGATTGTTGCTCTTGCCCATAGCGACTACGCTGCGGCTGGTAAGCATTATTTACAAGATTTTCTTTCGCAAGCAGCACTTCGACAGAGTTTTTATCGATAAGGAGAGAGCGTCCTTTGGATGATTCTTTATTTTAACGTTTTGGCTTTACTTTCGACTCCCTGATATTTTTCATTTGGTTTACGACCAAAATGTATTATTAGATAATCGTAAACAAAATTGTAAGAAAAATTATATACTACCAGATGCTGTAACTAATACTCAATTAGATCTCCTTTTACGACGATGACACAAGGGAGTCTAGGCGTGAAAAGAACACAAGTTACACGCAGGGTCTCAACTGATATTTTTCACAGCCTATTTTCAGATTTGATACAGGCCATATGTTCAGACATTGGTCACATTCTAGAGTACATTTGGTTCGAACCTGGCAAACTGGGAGGATAAACTTACCCTAAACCAAATCCCTTCATATTTGCCTGTAACTAGTCTTTAGATTTATTTGGCGATGTGTAAGGTGGCTGCATTTTGTCGCAGAGTTAAACCGGCATTTATTATGAAAATATCCACCCAAGGGATGATTTTGTCGTTTAACATTTCCAAATAAACATGTTAATTATTTTTTACCCACATTAAATGAAAATTCTAGGCCTTACGCTTGTTTAAAACATCACTGATGCTGGTTTCTCTCTCTAGAATGATATCTGCTGTTCATCTGGAATTCCATTTCCTTTTTTGACCGAACAAGAACATTCTCTGTGTTGTTGGTGACCTGGAGATTGAACAGCTTTACATCCGTATAAAGAACTGGTGCTCAAAGTCATCAAGGAGCCGTAGGAAGAGCACCTATACTCTTTAAAATCTTAAATATGGTTGCGATAGAAGCAGGTAGTATTTAACTACCTTAAATGAATGAAGTTTCAGACCATCTTTCAACAATTTTGCATGGTTACATTGCTAACTTTGGCTACCAAAGCTAGTTGTCTGGCACTCAACCTTGGATTTTGCCTGCTCTTGTTGATCATGTCATTGATGGCGTCCTTCCCTTTGGAAGACAACTCCTTGTCTCTTGCATTAGTTTGATAGCTTTTATAACTCCCAGATCTGCTGACAGTGGGATTCAGAAACTCCGAAAATATCGTGAGTGTCGTAATACGTCTATACCGTTACTCTATTGTTTCACAATTTTACATAGTTTGATGAACAAAACATTTAAACATATATGATATAAACTCAAAGACTGTAATTAATTAATGGTATGTAAACATATTTGAAATAATTTTCAAAATGCAGGTGACATTGCCTTTTTCCACCCTCTAGATATTTCTTTGTTATTTATTGTTGCCATTTGTTTAGTTTGATTGTTGTTGATTCCTATTTCTTTTATTTTAATAAAGGCAGTGATTAATCTGGCTTAAAGATAGGCTTTTTGTAATTTAGTAGGCAGGTTCCTACTAAAACAGAACAAAATCAGGGACTATATGACAGAGATCATGCCAACCGTAAGAGCTGCATGTCAAATTAGATATGAGATGGCACCTGTTAACAAAAAGATTTGTCACTTATGAAAATAACTCCTATTAATCTATACTCCAAAGTCTTGATTCTACCATGTCATTTTTTGTCATCTCTGAATTTAACACATTCGAGAGACGCAACATCATCTTATGTAAATATAAGTCAATAGTGTTTTGTTCTCAGAAGTTAAGACAGCGTTCGGTTGAACTTTCTATAATTTGTTAGTTTCTTGAGCAGTATCTTTCCCAGTACCGTGATTGGGTAACTAGCTATCATCTAGTTTTCCTTCTTGAGGAATCTTACACACAGGACTGTGGTGAGATTGAGTTTAAGGAAGTAGATCTCCTCCTTGGTATCTTATTCTATACATTTTTAGATTTACGCTCAGACACCTAAGGAAGGCGGGTCTCACTCTGGTACCTGAGAATGTCTTGTACATATTTATTTTTTTATTTTATTGCTCTTTGTTTTTTTTGTTTTACTTTTTGATTTGTTTTAACAGCTTTGTGATATACTACTTGTACCATGTAATCCACTATTACGCGAATTATGATGGAACCGTCAGTGACTAAGCTTTGAACCGCACTAGCTCTTCTAAGAAGTAGTATGTCTTGGCACTCAACAAAATGTTAAATAATATCTGTTAAAGAGGGGATGAGCTTCAAGTTGACGGCCATCTAAAATCCTTTGTGTAGCTTGTTACTGATAGATGGCAGTCTCTTTAGAAGTTAAACACTGAATACAAACCTACCGCGAGTTGAGCTCGTTAGTCTTGTGATTTTACTACTCTAGGAGAAAGGAATCTCCTAAAATTAATTTCCTAGTGAAGATGCTTTATCATACTATAGCTGCTTTACCATGGTTTATCACTTTTTTGAGAGTGCACTAGAGTATCCTTTTTCTTTGTGCTACATCCTCTTTAATTTTCAATAGATGTGTTGTTCTGGTCTAGTAGAAAGACCTTGGATGCCTGGTTGGTTTTCCATAGAATGCCTTAATAGTTTATTTTCATCGCTTTCTTTAAACCATTATTACTGTCCTTCATAGTTATTTCGCAATTTCTCAGTGTGTGTCGGTCCCGCCATTTTGAACAGTGATTCTGACTTTTTATTTTGAACAAATGTATTTAAATTATTGCCTATGAGTAAATATTTTTAATTATTGTTTTAAACTTCTTGAATTATTTGTTAGTTTAAGATCGATGTAAAGAACATTTATCTTTATGCACAGCAAGAGATGTTGAATTGAGTCATGGACACCCACTGTCTAAACTACGCCAAAGCGTACAAAGAAACATAAAATATTTTCCTATTGCATCTATATAATTTTGCATTCTCTTCGGTTCTGATACCGAAGCAAGAATATCACTCATTTTATATTTGAGATAAAGAAAACAAAGATTATCTGGAAGAGGGGCAAAAAAAATCACATAAAAAACATGGAAAAGCAAGGTAGCTTAAATGATGAAAGTAAAAATACACGAAGGCAATAAATGAAAAAACGCCAATATTAATGATAAATATGAATCTAATTTGTTTCTATTAATAGACTGCAAAATTTCACCAAACAACTTTGGTTTTAAAGGTTTCAAGATTGGTGGTAAATTCGGAGACAAAGAACCCAGATAAACACAAAGGCAATATTTTTTACTTTGAATATTTTGAGATTCATTTGACACAACTGGGTTTGAGTTCGTAGTTTTGCATAAAGGCTCTTCGCAGGAACTTGTTATGCGTGATTAAAATACACCATACATACCTGGTCACTTACGGTCAAAGATGATTTGCTCACATAGTTTTTTAATTCTCAACCATCTCAGTATTGTTTTCTATTAATACACCATAATGTATGTGTCTTCCGCCAAGTGCAAATGCCCTATTACACAGGCCTGCGTTTGAAAATATATTTGAGGTTCCTCATGATTTCTTTGTAGTTTCTTAATGAATCAAACCTCCGGAGATCAAAAATAAATATATTGTTGTTCACTTAGGTGAGTTTCTCAGTGCAGCCTGCACCATTTTTATTGAGATTACCTCATTTTTCCTGAAATTCTTTTTATAAAAAACCTTTCTCAATCTAATAATGCATTATTATTGAAATATAATATAAACAGAAATAAACGTATGTAAACTATAAACTTTTTAATAAAAAAAATTAAAGAATGCAAAATAATAAAGAAAATAATTCTAATTTCCAAGAAAAGACGCCCTTGATGATTTTCGTTTGT
Organism: Ceratothoa steindachneri; assembly: GCA_963969495.1. Classification (NCBI taxonomy): domain Eukaryota; kingdom Metazoa; phylum Arthropoda; class Malacostraca; order Isopoda; family Cymothoidae; genus Ceratothoa; species Ceratothoa steindachneri. The sequence continues at coordinate 84,425,773 of OZ018319.1, read as the reverse complement.
GCCTCTCATCTGGTACATCATGTTTCAAACACCAACAGTAGTCAGCAAGCATGTTTACGTTTCATTTCCTCTGGTACCTAGATTCCATTGTTTATAACCTGGTGGAATCTTTCCTCCTGTTCTTCACTGTAATCCCCGAGGTTGTCGGGAAAATAATCCAGATGGGACTTTAAAAAATGTATCTTTATAGACACTCGAGCTCCCAACTGTTTAAGAATTGTTAGGAACTGATTGACCAGGGCAAAATATTCTGGGCTTCTTTTATTGCCTAGAAAATTATTAAGTAGAGCTTTGAAAGCTTTCCAGGCATCTTTTTCTATGTCCATTATTGATCTCTCAAACTGCTGATCTCTCATCAAGTTCCTGATCTGAGCCCCGTAAGGGGCGCGGCGATTTGCAATCTTGGCTGCCGTGCTGACAAGACTCAGCACCCCATCCGGCCGCAGCTTAGCCTCTCTTCCTTCCTTCAAAACACTTGTTTCTTCTCTTTTCACACAACCTCTCCCTCAACTTTCTCTGGTCAGCCTCTAATTTCACAGGGTAGATGCTGACCTTCTTCTCAAGCCAACCGTCCGGGATCAGGGCTGAGAGTGGAGGGGACAATGTTCCCTAACCCCTGAGCTCCAGTTCGGGATGGGGACTTTTTGACAACCTGCTTCATCCCCACCCATACCTCCCTCACATCCCTTTTCCTCTCCTCTTGACATTCTATCCATTTTTACGCCGTGTCTAAGGTGGAGCCGCCATGCCGATGGACTGCCAGGCCACCAGGCGGGAGGGGTGGTCCGAAATGGCGTCGCCTGGCTCTGCCAGGCTTGTAATTACCTTTTGTAGTGCGGGCAACTGCAAGAGATGATGAGCTATTGCGTCCCGTATAAAAAAGAGGGTCACCATGCTCATGTATGAAAAAACAACCAAAAATCCCGAACCACCAACTTCCCTTGAAACAGCGACGGAGCCGCCCTCGGGCAGCTCCAGCAAAAAATGGAGGACCCCCCCCCCTGTGCTTACGCAGGGGACCCTCCATATCTCTTCAACTGGAGAGGAGGCTTACTCCTCTCCTACGCCTACGGGTGAAGGGGACTTCTCCTCACCCCCTTCTCTGAAGGTGCTTTTAGGCACCTCCCTCTTACCAGCGGCAGTCCCCTCTGTTCTTTCCAACAAGACTACAACTGCAAGAAAGCCAGCAGGCAGCCCTTAGCCAGCCGCTCAACATCGAAGCGGCTCGGTAGGGAAAAACCCCCTAGGGGAAAGAGGGAAGCCAGGCACCTCGGTCGCTTTCCTCACAAGACCTGCTGGCAAGAATACTGAACCTTGCCGGGGTCAAGGCCTGTGCCTCCCCACAAAAGACTCATGACGCTGCCAAGGGGACCTGCGATGTCCTAGGAGGGGAGGGCCAACTGGAGGCCTCTCCTGTGATAGACATGGTCCTTGAGGAAAACCAGCCTCAGACGGCAGGGCCTTCCATGGGGGGGAATCTGGGCTCGGCGCCAAGCACCGAACCCAGAACCGCCCCTATGCAAGGTCCTCCTCAAACGGCTGGGGATTCTCAGGCAGTACAAGGAGGGAAGGGATCTCCTCCGGAGGATGCCCCTACGACCACTAGGACCTTCCTTATTTTGGAGAAGGACCTGACTGAGGCCGGTCCATCTGGCCTGGGGGCTTCTACCGGTGGAGGTGAGAAGCGGGTTCATTTTTCCGCCCTTCTCTCCTAAAAAGAAAAAGAAGACAAGAAAGACCAAAAAGACTCGGGGCTCCTCTCCATCCGCGGGGGCTGCGGGGACGGATGGGTCTGCTGCCACTTTGGCAAGCGACCAAGCCAAGATCGGCACATCCGGCCCCTCTGCCCCCCCTGCCCCCCCCCGGGTACGGAGCTCCTGACCATGACAAAAACCAAAAGTTCACAGGGCGGAGCCTCGATGACATCGGGGCCCCTCATTTACAGTTTACCTGGCTTTTTCGAGCCCGCTGGCTTCAAACGCTTGCTCGTTATTCGCTCCACTGATGGCAGCATGTTGTTTAAGGGCAACATGAGCCATCAGAGGAGAGGATTAGCTAGTGCAATTGGTAGAGAGCCGAAGGTGACCCATTTCTCAGGCGTAAGCCTTCTGGCGAATGCGGCGAATACCACCGAGGCGGCCAAGATAAGTGCTTTTCTGACACTTCATGGCACCCCGGTGAGTGTGACGCCGCACTCTACCATGAACTTTGTAAAAGGAGTAGTTTATGCGAGGGAACTCGTTGACTACTCCATTGAGTACATCACCCTAGAGCTGGACAACCATGGGGCGTTCAAGGTCGAACGTGTGATGAGAAAACAGGGAGGGGTCTCGAGACCCACCCCTACACTCTTATTTGTCACGTTCGACTGTGACAAGCTCCCTGAGTCGGTGCGTGCCGGTTGGTACTGCTACCGCGTAAAGGCATTCGTGCCACTGCCGCGGCAGTGCTATTACTGTCACCGCTTTGGCCATACGAATCACTCATTTAGACGTGCAAAGTCAAGGGTCACCCGAAGTCTGTGTAAATTGCTCCAAGGTCGCACACGATAAGTCCAAATCGTGTGTGGCTAAGTGTGTCAATTGCGAAGAGCCGCACCCTGCTGCTTCGAAGCAATGTGGCACATATCTCCTTGAGAAAGAAATCCCTGGCCGTTCAGGCCCAGGATTGACTCTCATTCCGTGAGGCTAAGGACTTGGTCCTGGCGCGCCCAGCTCTGCTTTGGACGTCATATGTTTTAATAATTAGAAATGCACCCTCTGCTCCTGGTCTATCCAGGCCAACGAGCACGGTTGTTTCCGCGCCCAGTTGGAGCCCTTCTGCGGGCTCTACACAACCCGGGCGCTCTCCTGGTAAAGCTGGCGGCAAAAAGAGTTCATACCTTGCCCCGGCTAAAACCAGGGCTTCCCCCTCTTCCCCCAGCGTGACCGTTTCCCGTAAGGCAAAACGGCCACGCGCCTCTACCGAGTCGTTAGACTCACAGGAGGCAACACCCCTGAAGATGGTCACTAGGCCATCTTCCGGGGTTCCAAAAGCTGTCCCTTAAAAGGAGGACAGCAACAAAGGAGCTTCGGCTCCTTCGCCTACGCCCGGAGGTGTGGCGGGTGGATCGGAGAAGGTGGTTCCTCCAAAAGAGGGCCTCTCCTCCTCCGAAGCCGCAACGTTCGCCTAAGGTTTCGAGGCGGAGGGAGAAAAAGACTCGCATTGAGAGCCCAACCTCCCCCAATAAGTCCTCGAAGGCAACAGCGCATTCAGCGCTTTGTCCGGCCAACAGCGCCCGGGGTTCTGCCCCCGGGAAGCGTACGGTTATTTCCGTGAGGGTCTTCAATCCGAGGAGGGCCACCGCGTCTCCTCCGAGCTAGGCCTGGAGGGCATATTCCTTCAATCGAATTGCCGTGGACACCGGGCCAACTGGGAGGAGCTGCGGAGGCTCGTCTCGTCCTATTTCCCGTTAGCTATCTTTCTGCATTCTGCAAGAGACCATGCTAGGCGCGTACCCCCTGCCTGCCCTCCCGGGGTATAAGGGTCTTGCGACCCCACCAACGCGGGATGGCCGGGCTGGCGGATGCGCGGTTTACACCCGAAATGATGTCTCCGTTCTTCCTTTATCTTTAGATACCTCCTTTCAGGCAGTGGCTGTGCAGCTGCACCTGGATAGGAGGTATACTATCATTTCTGCATACATTCCACTGGCAGCTGACTTCGACGCGGGGAACTTTCGCCGCGTCTTGGCACGGTTGCCGAGGCCCTATCTCTTGCTTGGAGATCTGAACGGCAGGCATCCTCTCTACGGAGATTACTCCATAAATCCCAGGGGACAAGTCCTTGTCGATCTGATCGAAGAGCTTGAGATGGGTGTCCTAAACGTGGATGAGTTTTTGCATCACTGTCCTAGAACCGCTTCATTTTCTTGTCTTGACCTATCTTTGTGCTCTTCGGATGCACAGCCTGATTTTGATTGGGGGGTGGTTGATGACCTCCATGGTAGTGATCACTTTTCCATTCAAATATCATTTTCAGGGCAACTGCTGCCTGAGAGACCACCTCATGGTGCTTGGCGCGGGCGCGGTGGCCTGCATTTCAGGAAATGACTGAATTCTCTATCTCATTCAAGGAGTTCAGGTCAGTAGATGAGGCCGTTGAGTTCTTCTCCGGCAACCTCATCCTTGTGGGCCTGACTACTATTCCTAGGAGGTCTTGCCATTTTGCACGCCGACCACTCCTATGGTGGTCGGCCGAGTGTGAGACGGCCCTCAAACAGAAGCGTTATGCCTACATGCGCTATAAGTGCCACCCAAACGATTTTACTGTCGCTGAATTTCGTCGGGCTAGGGATAGGTTCCGGTATATTTCGAAGCAGGCCCGCCACTCCTCTTGGCGGGCATACGTGTCTTCACTTTACACGAAGAACCCTTTAGCTGAGGTGTGGAAGCGAGTCAAAAGGATTCAGGGCAAGTTCTCGCAGGACCCCCTTTCAGTTCTCCAGGAGAATGGGACCGCAATCTCGGACCCCGCGTCCGTGGCGGAATCCTTAGCGACCATTTTTTCCGCATTCTCTAGCCTGGATGCTGCTCCGCCAGGATTCAATGCAAGTCGTGATGTCGCGGAAGGCCGCCGGCTGGACTTTACTTCCAGAGGCGGAGAACCTTTCAACGACAAGTTTACTGTGAGTGAGTTGCGTTCCGCTCTCGCTTCGTGCCCGTACACCGCCTATGGTCCAGACGATGTCCCGTATGCCATGCTTCGAGACCTGGGTGAGCGAGGCATGGCCTTTCTGTTAGATTTGTTCAACAGGATCTGGGTGGAGGGTCTTCTCCCAGACTCCTGGCAAATCGCTACTGTGCTTGCCTTTCGCAAACCGGGGAGAGATCACTCTACTCCAACCGGTTTCCGCCCAATCTCTCTAACCTCTTGCGTGTGCAAGTTGATGAAGAAATTGGTAAATGTTAGATTAGCCTTTTTCCTGGACAGCGGAGGCCATCTGTCTTCTGCACAGTGCGGATTCCGCAAGTTCCACTCCACGTAGGATGCTCTGCTCCGACTGGAAAATGTCGTCTGCGAGGCTTTCCTTCGTAGACAGCACTAGGCTACGATGTTTTTCGATCTGAATAAGGCCTATGATACCGCATGGCGATACGGTATCATGGAGACTCTCCAAACGATGGGGGCGAGGGGTCGTCTCTTAATGTTTATATATGAATTTTTGCGAGATCGTCGATTTCGCGTACGGGTGGTGATAGCCCTCTCCGGCCCAAAGGAGCAGGAAGAAGGTGTCTCGCAGGGAAGTGTCCTCAGTGTCACACTCTTTGCCCTGAGCATCAACGGCATTACCTCTGTGCTGCCGGAAGATGTTCTCGCTACGCTCTACGTGGACTACCTTTCAATCTCTTTTGGCGCGGCCCAGATGTCAACTCTATGGCGTTGACTCCAACAGGCATTGAACCGCATCTCTTGCTATGCCGAAGCGCACAGGTTTCGGTTTTCTTTAGGAAAGACTAAGGTGGTGCCCTTCTGCCACCATCCACGGCTTCACTTCGACCCAGATTTGTTTCTTAATGGGGTGCGCCTGGATGTGGTTGAGTCGCACCGTTTCCTTGGTCTTTTATTCGACCGACGCCTTACCTGGGAGGCTCATATTCGCAGCCTTTAAGGTCTCTTGTACCCGCGCCATGGACATTCTCTGCTCCTTGACGTTTAGCGCTTGGGGCGCTGATAGGGCTACTGCCTTACTTTTTTATCGATCCTTTGTTCGCTCGATGTTCTACTACGGATGGGAGTTTTATGCATCCGCAGCCGTGCGTTTATTGTGGAAGGTAGATTCGATCAAACACACCGGCCTTCGCCTTGCGACCGGTGCCTTCCGCACTTCCCCCATTGAGAGCCTGTTAGTCGATGCTAGGGAGATGCCACTCGCTCTGCGCCGCGTGCAGTGCATCACTCGCCTGTACGCGTGAGCCCGGCGCCTGCCTCAGTTGCCAACAGCTCTCACTGCATCCGCAGCTGATCTCGATGGTGCCTATGCCGCCGTGAGACGCCAGGCATACCCCAAACCCTTTGGGTTCAGGGCCAGGAAACTCTTTTGAGAGGTAGATATAGCTCTCGGGCCGGTGGCGCCCCTGGTTCTGCCTAAGACGCCACCCTGGAGGGTACCACATTTGTATATTTGTCGCCACGCCTCTGTTTCCAAAGCTTATACTGCGCCGGGAGTATTGCCTTGGACCTTTTTGGAGCACACATCGTGTCACGCTGGAACTGTGCCAGTGTATACGGATGGCTCCAAGTCCCAAGAGGGGGTCGGCTTCCATGCCGTATCCCCTCTGTTTGAAGTCAGCGGGGCTCTACCAGGTGCTGCGTCTGTCTTCACGGCCGAGCTGGTGGCAATACACAACTCGGTACAGAAGATTGCGCGACGTGCCCGATTCGGAGACCGGTTGTGATCTATAGCGACTCACAAAGCGCCCTGAGTGGTCTCGGGGCATTGGAATCTCCGCATCCCCTGTTTCGTGATATCCGTGACGCCATGGATTTGGCAAGCCGGGCTTTTTCGAGATTATCTTCTGCTGGGTTCCTGGACATGTAGGAATTGCGGGGAATGAGTGCTCTGATGTGGGCGCCAAAAAGTTCACGAGGACTCGGCAACCGGACCAGCGTTTCACTCTTCCTCACACCGACTACATGGCAGGAATACGTGCAGCTCTTCGGACTGCTTGGCCAAGGAGATGCGAGACGGTCGAAGGAAACTTAAAGTTGCGTGCCATTGCGCTGCGACAGTTCCCATGGACCTATCTCCCAATGCCACGCCGGCTTCAGGTTGCTTTCTGTCGTCTCCGAATCGGACACACTCGTGTGACGCATCGCTATTTGATGGAGCGCTCGCCTGCGCCCTATTGCAACGACTGCGTCGTCCCCCAGACTATTCGGCACATTCTTGTCGAATGTCCCAGTCTGGGTGATCTTCGCGCACGATACCTCTCCTGGTACCGGGATGGGCGGGGTCGCTACCGCCTGTCCCTTGTACTTGGGACAGATTCGTGCACATTGACTTGTGGACTTGTTGACTTTTGGGGGGAGGCCGGGCTTCTCCCCTTTATTTAAGCTTCTTTTGTTGTTATTGGTTTGTTTGTAGGTTGCATTATCCTGCAGCGGGGTAAGGGGGACCTCCCCTCACTGCCGGAGATTGCCTCCTGATTGTTAAGTTTTTCCAATTTATATCATTGTTAAGTTTTGATATTTTTATTTTAAAGTAGCCTAGTTCTAGGCTGTCGTGTTTTTCGGCGACTTATGCCCAAGTGGGTAGTTGCCAGATGGGCTCTATAAAATTTAAGAAAAAAAAAAAAACCTGATCTGAGGTCCATTAGAAATTCTTACTGATTTGTGTAAATTTTTTAAGAAGTAATTTAAAAGCTTGGCCTTCTTTATTAAGGGTTTTAACATAATTTTTCATTATGCCCAGCTTTATATGCAGTGGAGGAAGCAGTATTTTGTGAGGAGACACTAAAGGTTCAGCTATCGCTTTGTTTGATCTAATTCTAAATGCTTCTCGTGGAGGACAAACCTTCTTCTCATTGTGCATACTGTCCCATAAACATAGGAAACAGAGATGCTTCGTGTAGCTTGTTTGAATCGGAAATATAATAGACACTACCTGAAAAGGAATTTAGCACGCTATGTAAATTCAAAGTGTAATATTTCTAAAAACAAATTCAAGGTAATATTTCTTAAAACAATAAGAATATGAATATGTACTAAAAAAGCCTGCATGCCGATGCATTAAATCATTGTATTGGAACTAATTGGATATATGTACATATTATTTTTAGTTTATTGAGTTTTGCTGTATATCTTGTCAATTAGGATAATTTCCTCATTAACCCAAAATGATGCATTAACCTATAGGGAAAAACTTCAACAAAAACATATAACTAATAAATGACTCATGATTTCCAGATTTTCATTCTGTAAAATGTAAGTTGACAAAAAGGTGTATACAAGTATTAACAATTAAAAGTGAAAATCTCAAAATCAAGAAGCTTAGAAATGCCAAGTGTAAAATGATCTTACCTTTAAGTCACCACATATCCTTCAATTGTGGGTCGAGTAATTTATTGCATCCAGCAATTTTTTCATATTTTCATAACTTCCAGTAAGATGGATTGTAATGCTTATAGGAATGGAAGCTATCTTGTTACCAATATTCAGTAACACAGCTTTTAAACTTATACTGGAGGAATCTTTGAAAGGCCTCCATTCTAATGGGTTGTAGGGAATTCCAAGGCCCTCAAGAGCTGGACGAATGCTCTAAAATATAACTTCGAAACTCTTGTTCTCTATTACAAAAAAAAATGTTTCTTTAGCGAGAAGATTACTTTCACAAAGTCGAGAGCCAAGAAGTTGTGCATTCTCCTTTGAAAGCCCCAGATCCCTGGTCAGGTCATTTAAATGAAGTTGAGTGAATGGTCTTGCAACCTTATCATGTGTAGAAACCTAATAAGAGTCAGTTGTGTCATAATCTTGATCAACTTCCATATTAATCTCTTCATGGTCCTCTATATGTTCAAGGGGAGAAGGTATAGAATTCCTGGACCAGGGGTAAGAGGTTTGATGGCAAAAGGAACATCTGGATATGCCACACTATGTTTCTTCTTCTTATTTATACCTGTGGAAAACATAGTGGCATATTGCATAAAGGAATTGATTTAGAGTTGCAGATAGTACATTAATGTTTAGTAAAAGATATGTTCATCCTGAAGTGAACTATGTTAGTTTTTAATTTTATTCGTCTATGCATAATAATGACATTTTCAGTAGCCAGTATAATACAGAAAGCTTAAATACTTGATACAATGCTCACCTTTAAGATTTTCCATGCAAAAATAGCAGTCCGTAGTGTGGTCCTTGCCTTCTATCCACACTATGGGAACACCAAAAGAGAGAGACTTCGGTTCGCCCTGACTCCAGCGTTTTAAACTTATGCAGCATCCCTTGCCGCAGATAAGTGGTGCAAAACCTTTCTCTTGATCTCCTAGCCTTACTCCGAAATATGAAGGATACAAAGATTTAATTACATGAGAGATTCACATTGCTGCTTGGAAAAAGTCACTTTGCCGCAAACATAGCAAAATCTGTCAGAGCTATTCTTACATTTTCTGTTCATTTTTAACTCAATTACTATTATTATTATTATTCTTATTATTATAACGCTAGCAATTTCTAACCTGTAAAAATATAAACTTATTAACATAATTACTTATAATGTACACAAAATTTACTGCGAATACAGTAGTGCAAAAACTATTGAAATTTGGATGAAATATAAAACATGTATGAACTATAGAGAAAAACTGATGCCAGATTGGGACTTAGGAGGTCAATTTTATTAAGAACCATTACAAAAATCCTAAGGTACATTTTTGACGTAGAACAGTGTTATAGCTTCTTTACTCTTTTTCATATAAAAATAATAAGACTGCCTGAAACAGTGATTATAAATCTTTAGTCTTCACAAACAAGAAGAACATGATTAACGTCGTTGTTACCGTAAATGCTTGTTTTTAGTCGCGTAAGAGTCTAGTCGCGATTACTCTACATCTCACTATGTCGGTCGGTCAGTCAGTCCCCGTTTTGCTTTTGGGTTTTGGTAATAAAATCATAGCTATTGGCTCAATACTATCTAAATTCTAAACCCCTTGATTATTTTCCATTCCTTTTCGAATGATATAATTGCCAAATAACATCATAACTATTCCGCTGATTCTAATAAAATTTGAAAAGTTTAGCTTGTTTCACATTTTCGTTCCAATCAGATATTTGCCAAAGTTCCCTTAAGATTTCCAGGGAATTACAAGTATTTTGTTCCTGCTATAACATCATGACTATTTGGCCAGTTTCAACGATATTTGAAACCCTTATGTTTTTTCCCATTCTCTTTTGAATTATCAACTTACCAAGGCTATTCTTAGGTTAGTTCAGGATTTATTAAAAGTTTGGGAGGTTGTACGGTCATATATCAGAATAAGTGTGAGCACGCAACTTTTTGGTAGGCTGACCTTGTTTAATCCCATCCCTATCAATCGTTATTAAAAATGCAAAACACCAACTCTATCAATCTAGAGGGTGTCCTACTAATAATAGTGTATACAAAATTTACCTAAACTATTTTAAAATATGGAAGCTTAACCGGTCTTAATGATCAATTTTAAGAATCATAAATCATGCTTGATGAATTGGAGAGAAAACTTTCCTCCCAGGAATCAAAAGAATACGATTTACCCGAATTGAACAAAACATTTGAAATGCCACTCACTAGAGATTAATGAATAAAGTCAATTGAAGGCAAACATTGAAATTCAAATAAAGAGTTATCAATTTAGAAATGAATGGAAACTGCATTAGTTAACTAATTTAAGAGTAAAGAAATAAGGGCGGGATGAAAAGTGGTAAATGTTTATTAAATGAAATAAAAAAAACAGGGTAGAAGGGTTACCTTGATATACAGATGAAGCCGTGAGTTGGAGATAGAGAAAAAAAGAATCAAGCAAGATTAGAGCTGATAATAAATGTCATAAGAGCCTCGCTAATCAGCAATACTGGAGTTTGCAGACATAAAGAGTGAGTTAAATGTATGCTCTCATCCATATCGGTCTATTTTTCGTTAGCAAATATTTGTTGGCAAACTGAGGTAACACATATATTCAAAGTGAATTTGACAAATATTAAAAAAGTTATGGTTCATTTTAAAAGAGAGTCACAGAACATAAAATGGGGGTTTAACCCCCATCTCATTACTCTAAATCATGAACTAACGTGGAAGCTCTTCATAGCTATCTGCCAAACATTAATTTCGTCTTTACTATGCACGTTGCTTGGTACACATCCAAGATATACCCCGATATAGAAAAATTATCCAGTGAATATACCACTGAAGACCACAGAATGACAACTGCAAAACCGAATGAGGTTGACTGAATTGCCCAGACGAGCACAGGACCATGGGTCTGTGCTGCGTCAAACGTAAAGAATTGATAAAAAGAAAAGAAGAGGAACGGAGGACCGCGAAGCAAACAAACTTCGCAAAGGCTTCAAAGAAAAGTGAAGAGATACAACCATCGATGAAATCTCCAGACAAAAGCAAGTATCACCAACGATCTGAACGCCCACATCTTCATAAGCATCACGCATGCAAATGTAGAAAACGCAATGAATCGCTGTGCTATAAGGATCTGCTTAACTCTCTTTTGAAGGCAAATAACCATCCTTTCCCTATAGTTGTGCCTGCAGATACTTAGCAATTCAAAACATTTAAGGATTCAGTTATCAAAAATAATACATATAAAACACGGAATTAAGGCAACCATAGAAGCGCTCTTGGATTAATCAGAAGAGGAATAAAAAGATAATAAGGAAGAAGAAGAAGATAACACTAGCTCATAGAGCGATTTAGAGACCCTAAACACGAACAAGGGCGACTAAGAACAAGTAAATATTTCCTTAAGGGACATCAATCTGGCAAAGAAAAAGAAGAAAAAAAGAGGAAACACCGGTAGATAACACAAAATCATGCAATGGATGTAGTGAGGATATTGGAAATAAAAACTAATGTCTGAACAAAGAAAAGGATTCTTTACAGAAATTGATGCAGATGTCATCTTGATTATATACCACAGCAACGATACGCGTAATTAGATAATAAAAATTATAATAACAAGGCTTTGATATCGAAATACGTATAAAAGGGTAATAAGATGATGTTATTGCGATGAGCGAAGGGATAAAATAAAAATAAATACAAAAACTTGAAGAAACATATTTCGCCACCGGATACCAGCCTCCAAGGAGAGGCTTTTTAGCCTTGCAATCTCTCAGTCATGAAATTACTCCATCAATCTCAATGAGGGACTGGAATGCTAAATGTCAGAATTCCGGCTATAGAACTTTTAAAGGGATAGGAAATAGACTTATTACTTTGCTATACCAGAAGATTGTATAGCGAATTGGCACTAAATTTCCCACCTACATATGTTAAATCAGGGGGAGAGACAAAACCAGACTTCTGTCAAGCCAATCGTCAAATGCCGTTTAACTACTACATGGAACCCATCCAGATACCATTTAGTGACCATATAGGAATCTTACTCACGGTCCATTGAACCACAACTCCCAGCTGTAGAAAGAAAAATATTACAAAAGTGCAGAATAGGCACAGTATGCACAACTTCTTGTGACAATCACATTCTCACTTTGTATTGGGCAATACTTGCTGAGATTTTTGAGTCACTCGACAGCCACCTTGTCGTAAGTTAAGCCCACACACCTTACACCAGTTTAATATAGATGTCGTAGAATAGAGTCAAGTTCGCGCTTTCTGCTTTCAAAGTGCGTGGGAAGTTTACAATATAAGCAGAGTGCAAATTAACTGAAAGTAGGTTGGCAAATAGTCGATTATCTTGGAGTTTCTGGATAACAGAAAAACAGGTACAAAAAGAAATTTACTAATATGCAAATAAATATTATTTTACAAGGTTAAAAGGAGTTTTAGAATGAGCTATACATATACTATATTTACACGGTTCTCCAAAGCTAAGGGGGAAGGAAACGTTATGAGGACAGTCACCGTAAAAAGAAACGGACAATATTGACTAAAGGATGCACGAAACGACCTTGAGCGTAGTCTAATCCGATGATGAGGCCTTACACTGGTAGGGGGAAAGTAGAGAGAGCAGTTGCAAAGGAGAGTTGTGCGTTGCTGTTGCATCGGAGATTTGGTTCGAGGGAGTAATCTCCGCTTTGGTGCAATGTTCAAACAATAGTCTCTGGATAATGACTATTACAGGGAGGGGGACTTAAATCTTGCTTTCGAGTAACACAAATCGAGAGTGAGCGCGATGCGTTCAAGGAGCGGGGAAATCAGGTCGATGTAGACTCACCTGAATTAACGAGAATACCCGGAGCTTGAGTGATTCTGCAAGAATTGTGCAGAGTCAAACAGGACGAGAATAGCAGTTACTGACGGGGGCGGACAGAGGATACCGACGAGGCAAGGAGGATGGCGGATACTGCCTTCCAACTCTGGCACCCGATGAGTTATAAGGGTCGAACAGGGTTTTCCCATCTTCGTCCGACGGAGAGGGTTCTAGGGTCAGACGCATCGGCAGACGAGAATAAACTCGGCCTTTTTATCGCGAGCGCGAGAAGGTTCTTTAGCCGGCGAGGCGAACTTTACCTGCCTTTACATGGGACCTTCTGGTCTCTCACACTTGTCACAGTTTTCTTTGATCGCCGCAGTTCAGGCCATCGCGGCGTCTCACGGAGTCTCATAATTCCTCACCTCCATTAGCGCAAACGAAAACAGTTACCCAGGTCTCTGTTGTCTCTCTCTCTATTGAAGGGCGAGGCGTCACGTATCTTCCTCTCTCTCTCTCTCTCTCTCTCTCTTACTCTCTGATATCTGAGACACTTAATTGACGCAGATCGAGCTTGTATTTCCCAAATCAGCGTACAGGTATATCTCCACAAATAGATGGACTGAATACACTGAGGATTTTTACTGTGATCTGAAATTCTTATATTGGTTCAACATCAGAAATGCATGAATTGAGGCGATCCAAAGAAGTAAAGATATATAAACCGAACTCAACCAGTTGATCCTGAAACTACAGTGGACAATATAAGACGATGCGATCGAAAGCCTTGATCAGAATGCATCTCCCAAGTATATTTAGAAAAAAATTGCGCATATGAGAGAATCGATGCAAGAGCAAAAAAATGGAGATCATAAAAAAGACGAAAACATCGAAACAGAAGTAAATATAGAACCAATATTCCGACGTTATTGCGAAATCATGTTCAGTATAACTGAACAGAAGAATTAGAATATGACATAGAATAAAGAATTTGACATGGAATTCAAATACGAAGTGACAGACGAACTAAACGCCCAGATCCATAGGAGGCACGCGCACAAGCAGGCCATAGACAGCGCAAGGGATGCGCCGAGATAGCCGTGGATGATCTATTTAGCGCACTCCGCTAATTCCTCCAGAAAGTCTCTGGACAATCGGGGGCTAGAGAATTATTTCTCTTACAAGGCACTAGCCAACATCATCGAAGTAATGAGGATAGTTTTTAAAGCCTATCTAAAAAGAGGACACTTTCCTGATGTTTTCCAGACCACTAAGACGATATTCTTAGCCAAGTTCAGGAAGGATCTAACGAGGAAGTGGACTTACTCACCAATTTCACTTCTAAAGCTTGGACTCAAGCTATTCAAGAAGATCCTTAATCAAAGACTGGGGTCTCACCTGGAGGAGAACTCCATGTACAATCAAAACCAATTTAAGTCCTGGAAAGAGCAATGTACGGGATGCCTATCAATCTCATCATGCAAAAAGCTTCCTCATGTCAAACGTTAGGGATATTACGTGGACATTGTTTGCTGAGTTGTATCATAAGCATTTGATAAGGTTTGACTCAGGGGGTTGCAATTCAAGATACTGCGACTAAGCCTAAATGAACACTTAGAAAGACCTCTCTGTAACTATGTCAGGTTGAGAGCGGCGTGGGTGATTTTATGGAGAGCATAGATGGGCCTAGTTTCATACTTAATGCAGGCCTCCGGCAGGGATGGGTGCCTGTCCACCACTGTTTGCTCGATATACACCGCAGATTTCCCAGCAACGACACTTGCCTGAACATTCAACTAGATGTTCATTTCAGCCAGATAATACAAGACCTCTTTGAGAACAAGTCATTTGCAGGCTCGAATAATGGTCGCAGAAATCGAAAAATTTCACATCTAGAAGTCAAAATGGAAAATAAGAATCAACCATGAGAAATTAAATGTGGTCCCAATTGGAAAGAGATTACTTTCAGATGTGAGCGTGTGGAATTGGCGATATTCCTATACAACGAAGTGCAATGAACTTGGAATGAAAATGACTTCATCCGAGTTTAGTAAGCACTCGAATTTAGAGAACCTCTGCCTCAGTCATAACTCTATTCATGTTCCGACACCTCAAAGAATGCAATAAAAAGAAGAGTTACAATGGACGTGTAAGATATATGCTAACCTCCCATGCTTCCGCTCTCTTCTATTTCGAGTACGAAAAGAGGAGACTACCGGCCACGCAGAACAAATGCATTTACTTAATTACGGGTCCCGACAGGCAAGAATGAAGATGCGAGGAAGAGCTGCACAGTGAGGTGGGAATAAAACTTATTAACAGAATCATAGAAGAATGGACTAGGAAGAGCAAGGTATGGTTAAGTAGGAAAAGAAGGATTAGTTAATTGAAATGATGAACAAGGCGAGAAGAGCCAGAAACCATCCAATATTCCCACAGTCTGCTAGCCATATGGCTAACGGAGGTGAAGCACCGTTCTACGCATGATGGAATGTGTGAGAACACCGGAAAAGGAAAAAAAAATAACTGATTAATGAATTATTACCTAACGGGCAGAATACCCGATAACGACTGCAACCTTACCAATTTTATCTCATCAGAAAGGAACTCGAAGAAAAAAGAAAGACAATGACAAAAACCCCTGACCTATATTACAGAATATACGAAATATAAATATTAAAAATACTAATAATAAACTGGTTAATCTTAAAACAACAACAAATACGTAGAACATAAACATATCAATAAAATTTAAGCCAAAACGTTTGAGCTCCATTTAAAACAAGAATAACAACCAAAGATGTACACAAACAATTAAATAAATGGAAGCGATAAGCCTGAACACTAGGCCCCTTGCATACCTTTGTAAATAACGTACTCTACATACGTTCTCTTTTTATCATTTTTACTTTTTTTCTATCTATCCAACAGATGATTTGTCCCCATCTACATACATACACACACACACTTACATTAGTTGAGAATTAAGAAAGCTGATCTATTAACCGAAAAATTGTGTATGATCTATATTATCATCGGTTGTACGATGGGTATTCAAAAGAAATTAACGAAAAAATTGACTTAAATTTGAATTTTTTTCCAAGTGAGATAAACTGCTATAAGACACACTTATAACGTGGAAAAGGAAGAAATATTACCAACCAGCCACGGAAAGTTTGAGAAGAGCCCCCATTTGAACAACATAGAATTTTAGTGAAAATTCATTTAGAAGTAGAGTGAAATTAATGATGCTTTGATCGATGATACCATGACATTCTCCTTATCCATACATGTTTTCATTGTTCCCACCAAAGTTTCATTAAATTTCAAAAGAATTCATGTTATGGGGACAGTATTCAAAAGGCTGTCTTCAATGTTAATATATATATAAATCACTATCTCTTTATACAAAAAATAAGATAGGCGTTGAGTTCATTTTCCTTGCTTAAAATTTAATTTTAGGTTTAATAATGCCAAAGTAGTTTTTGTTGCAAATTTATTTATCACCTGTAATTTATATATTTTGGGGGCGAATTCTAATTACGACTTACATTCTCTTTTTCAAAGAAAAAGCCTGATTATGCTTTGAGATTTTGCATTTCCTCTCCTCTTGAGTAAGCGTAAGTTTGATGCAAACTCAACATCTTTACATTGCTTACTAAGTTAGCAATTATAGCAGTTTAAGTTTACTACCTCAAACCGGCTCTTAGATGAGATGAAGAAATGGGGAAATAAAATGATCAATATCAAAATCATCAGACATAGGCCACTTATAGTTTCGCGCCAAGTTTCGTTCGTTTTTATTACTTCTTTTCAGAAGTCTCAAGTACGATTTGAATTTTAAATTGGAAAAAAATATCCAAATGATATTATGCATTCTAACCGTATTCCGCTCAACTTTTTCCTTTTGATTGCAAAAAAAAGGTAAAAAAAATGGGTAAATATAGTGTCCTCAATCATAAAAAGTAGAATGGCCACTTCTGAAGAGAAATTGTCCTAGAAATGAGATTCTGAAATAATTCTACTTCTTCTGTTTGTTACCGGAAGATAAGAACGGCAAGAATATTTACTTAGTCTGCATTTCTATATGTACCGTCTATGTTTAGGATTTAATTTGCTTCTTCTCAAAATTTGTGGCGGAGATGGTACTAAAGTTTTTTTCAGGGAAATAGGTAAAGATTAACAATAAAGCCTCACAAATGAGTGAATATAAATTCTATGAACCCTTGAGATGGGCACGCAAATGAGCATGCACATACAAAGTGAATTGTATCAAGGAATAAGATAAATGCGGTATTTTATATATAAAGATAGAAAAATAAGCATTGCAAGGCGGATCGTTTGCTCTTTGTGCTCTCCTTTGTTTAGCCGACTTTACACTTCGCTTTGGTGTTTGTTTGTTGCTTGTCTCGCTGTTCAGTTTATTAACCGTTTCTGCTGCTGCATAGCATTGTATGTGTGATTGTATTATTAGTTCCTGAATTATTAGTGCCTGTCTTATGGTTTGCTGCTAGCTACGAGTTTCTGAGTAATCTAGTATTTTTATTACTTTGTATTTTTCTTTTGCCCCGTGTTTTTTTTCGTATTATTTTCTTCCGTGCTCTTTTTACTTCTTTATACCTATTATTGACTCCTCTCCATTCTTATTTATCTTTTCTTGCCCTCGCTCTTCCTGCCTTAGCCTCAATTTATTCTGGATTATTCTGCTTTCTGACCCACGCAGTCACTTGTTTCATTCCCCCCCTCCCTTAAATTTTCGCCGTTTTATAGTTGCCTTGACACTTGCTTTGTACTTCGCCATTTTGGGTATATATATTTTTTTTTTTTAGTAGATGTCTTTATTGAATTTGTAGCTTTTCTGTGACCCTTTTTTTTCTTAACATCTTATTCTTCCCTGCTCATTTTTTATTTGACCAAATCCGTCCGATCCTTAAAAAGCCAAAGCTTAACCCTTCCGACCCAGCTAGCTATCACCCTGATCTCGCAACTTCCCTTCCTTTCTAAGGTCCTTGAGAAAGTAGTTGTTTCGCGTATTAATTCCCAAATCGGTGCCTTTGATATTGATGAGACTTACCAATCAGGTTTTAGAGCTGGGCACTCTACCGAAACCACTCTACTCAATGTTACTGATTGTGCCTAATCCTCATTCTACTTGACATCTCCTCTGCTTTTGATTCTATTGACCATTCCTTCTTGCTTGATCGCCTCCACTCTTTCCTTGGCATTTCTGGCGTTGCTCTCGACTGGTTCTGCTCTTACCTTTCGTCTCGCACCCCATCTGAGGTGATTAATGATGTCTCCTCTGACCTCACTCCCATTCGCTTTGATCTCCCTTAATGCTCTGTTCTCGGTTCTCTCCTTTTTCGTATCTACTTATTCCCTCTTAGCTCCCTACTACGCACTCTCCGTCTATCCTTCCACCTCTACGCCGATGACACTCAAATCTTCATTGCCTCTTTCCCCTCGACCATTGTCCACTCAATCTGTGACCTCCTATCTGCCTATTCTTCTATCTCGGACTGGCTATCCACTAACTTCCTCAAACTTAGCTACTCCAAAAATAAAGTTTTTTTGGTTGGTAGCCCCGCTCTAGTATACAAAGTTAAATCCCTATTTCCCTCCCTCCCTCTGGGTGGAAACTCTGTCGCTTTCTCTGACTCTGTTAGAAATCTGGGCGTTGTATTTGATGTGAATCTCTCCTTCAAGCCTTACATCCACAATATTAGTAAATTTTCCCTTTGTTTCCTCCGCAACCTCTCCTGCATTCGCTCTCACTTCTATCGCGACCCTCTTGAGACTGCTGTCCACGCCTTCATCACCTCCCGCCTTAATTACTGTAACTCTCTTCTTGTAAATCTACCGTCTTCCTCTCTACGTCTCTGTTCCCCTAGCCTAGAACTACGCTGCCCGACTACTCCGTCGCTCTCGCTTCTCCTCTTCTAAGCCCCTGCTTCAAGAACCTCACTGGTTATCTGTCATATATCGTTCTCATTTCAAGATTCTTCTCTTCACTTTCAAGTTCCTTCACCCGAAGGACCCAACCTACCTTTCCTCTGCTCTTTCCCAACGTCTCGCCCCTCAGGCCCTTCGCTCACCATATGCTCCTCTTCTGCATACTCCTCTCTCGTCACTCTGCTCAATGGGCGACATCTCCTTCTCAGTCTGTGACCCAAAGCTTTGGAATGCTCTTTCAGCTGTAATTAGATCTGCTGCCTCACTCAGCACTTTTAAGCGATTCCTGAAAACGCATCTGTTCAGGATTGCCTACTCAATCACGTGATCTAAGCCCACAGCGAAACGTGCACTCTGTGAAGGCCTCCGGCCTTGAAAAGCGCATTTTAAGATTTTTTTTTATTATTAAAACAATGAAGCCTCACAAATAGGTATCATTTGAATCCTATAGAAGCTTGTAACAGGCACATACAAATAATCTATATGTATAGCATTTTCATAATAAAGAATAACTGTGTAAATGATATATAACATTTTTGTAAATTAATAATGTATAGCTTTCCTCTATGTAAATAATAATATATGTATTTTGCTCGAGGTGAAAAGAATGAATTCGAAAACGTTCACCCGGCAGCAAACATATATACATGTACACACGCATACACAGTCAAATGAAGAAAAAGTGGTTTCCATAGCCACGAGGAATGGTCAGCTGTTCAAACAAGCCTAGTAGCCGGTGGTGAAGAGTAAAAAATATAGTAGGAGACTGTATTTTCTAACGAAAAACTGCGTTACACAAATATATACCGACGCACTCAGACAGCCATGGTAGGGGAAAGGAAGAAAGCAGGAGAAAAGGATTAGAAGGGTTCAGAACATAAGAATCCCGAAAAAGTCAATGAGTTAGAGAGGCGTAATAGAGTAATGGAGTGGCAGAAAAACACTACACACCCGTTTCAAATTCTTCTTACAACGAAGTTACTCGAGCTATACGCCCCGATAAAAAGTCCAAAGTTCTTCCGTTTGGTATTACCTTGCGACAGGTCATCCATATCGGTTTCTTACCCAGCCTCCCTAATCTCAAACCTTGGACAAGTGAATTCCTACTCTACTCTGAAGTCTAGCAAGTTCTCCGCCGCCTAAAATTAAACGTCATTGAATCCTCAACCTGCGAGCACCGGCCATAACTAGTTTCCTATTTATTAACTGCGAGATTAGCTAAAATAAAAGTGAATGCGTTCAACTTAGCATGATTGTTCTTTCCAAAGATAGCTTATCTAATTGAATGAGGGTGATAATTTTTGCCTTGTCACATTTATATACTTAAACAAACTTCAAAAACATCAATCTAACATCGTCAATAAGCTAAGAAAGGTGTTGATAATTCAAATCAAAAGTATATTATATCTTTGTCAAAGATGTTTCTTTAAGACAATAACTAATCAGCAGATCAAGGAGAATTGCTGCTAAGGAACACCGATATGAAGAATATATCGGTGTTTTTTAGCAGCAATTCTCCTTGATGTGCTGAGTTGTGATCGTCTTAGAAAAACATCTTTGAGAAAGATGTAGTTTGCTTTTAATTTGAAATATCAACACCTTTCTTAGCTTATCCACTTAAAAAATGTAATTATATTTCATTGCATTTTATCTTATCTTAAACTCATATAATATAAAAATACTTTGCAAGTTGGAAAATAAGCAATGATTTATTTAGCATCTACTGATAAAATAGAGCTTCTTTTAAACCTCATTCAATGGTGATTACAGATGAGTCCCTTGAGTACCGCATATCAGGTTTCCACTGATTTATTACAGCTGTGATTAATGAAGTTTAGATCCTACTACCACATCCCATGGAAAAACACATTCCCACTGACTGTTTTGATAAATTGGCTGTTAAAGGCATTTCGTCATTTTAGATATAGGATCTTTCTCCCTTTCCTTCAGATAAATTAACCATCGAATTTGTACAATAAGGTAAATTATTTTAATTATATTAGTCTTCTCCAAAGCAAATTTACATAGGTATCTTCATATAGAGTATATATATATATATATATATATATATATATATATATATATATATATATATATAATTTTCTTGCATTGAGCAATGGAATTATAACAGTTAAAAAAAGTTTTATAAGCTAAAAAGAGTGATGTCATTCGACAACGAATGAGTTCCATTAATTTAAGATGGTCGAAGTTTAGTTTCTACCAATCCAAACTATTCATTGTGATACCCTCGAAATATTGAAAAAAATGGTAAAGAATAAAAGAGATAAAAACAATATTGAAGAACCTAAAAGCGTCTATGAATACGACCTCCTCATCCAATATAATATCTTAACATATTCCTTGTGAATTTCCAAGCCATTTTTTTAAAAATATAACCTGGTATGGAATTGTAGCTATATAAAGCATTCTTTTCAGAAGGAATAATAGGTTTTAAAGAATTTAATTGAAAATATTATAGAAGCCATCAAAACGTCGGAATTGATCGCGGAAACCCAGGAGATTATCAAAAATAATACATAAAGTCAATGCCTGTCATTATGAGGGAGAAAGGTATAGACGAAAAGCTCAGTAGGCTGGTAATGCATAAAGACTACTACTTTTAATATGTTCAAATTATCCATGAAAACCCCTCTTGCACACCAAGAATATGATCAGAGTTGAAACACTAGTTGGGGCCAAGTATGATGTGGTTGTTCTCCCACGAGAAGAAATTCTGCCAAGACCAAAAGACAGAGAGAAAAACAGAGAGAGAGAGAAAAAAAAAAATAAAACAAACACAAAATAAGAATACAATAAAACAAAGGATTGAATCTTTATGCCTATTTTCACACGGTGAGAACCGCTTTACTGGTAATGAATGCTCTAGGAATTTCAGTATTAAATAAACAATCTAACACGTTCAAAGCTTTCCTATTAAAAAAAACTCAACACCCTAAGGAAGAACGACTGGAAAGTCTGTGAATTTATCATACTTAAAGTTAAAAAAATAACAAAGATGCATGTAGGGGAATCGATACCCACCCTCACAACGGAGTCACTGGTCCGTAACCACAATGTATTGGCATTGGTGGCGGCATAGCCCTACTATTTAACCTCTCCCCCCGTTTCAAAGAGAACCTGAAAGGCCGCCCAAGACCACATAATGCACTAACCATCACATGTCGGACTCCGGTGAGCCTAACATTGGTTAAAACAGCAAGATTTCACTGCATATGCGAAATTAGAGGAGGGTTGTCCTAAAGCCAGAAGGTCTCGTTGAGGGCTAGCTGAAAGATGCCCTGAGAAAAACAGTAAGAAGAGGAGACTTAATGGCGCCGTTCGTATCTCACGCCTCCTTCTCCTACCCCCAGTGGGTTGGTGAAGTATAAAAATCAAATAACTTTGTTAAAACGAGGTAGATTACGTTAGTCATCAATACGACTAACACCGACGAGAGGCTTGGCTCCCAACAGAAGGGACTTAAAAGAAGCTCATCCGGAGCCAGTTCCTGGTGGTCACACCGAATTTAGAAGCCGGTCAGAGGCAGATTGTTAGAGAGATCTAGACAACGAAGACTGACAAAGTGCCCGGCACACCACGAAAGGAACTTAGAAGAATCTCACCCTCAAGCCAGTTCCTGGTGATCACACCGAACTTTTCTTTAACTTGGATTGAGAAGCAAGTTCAACTAATTCTCGTCAGAAAAACACCCTATCCTGGTGTATCCCAAAACCAAGATATAGTCCTCACCATTGAGGAATACCCCAAAGTGAATTCCCTCAAACACTCCCCTGCATCAAAAGATTCACGCTTTGGCTCATCGCTTGCCAGTCGAAAATTCCCTGTCGCGTGATGAATCATTTCCTCCCGAAAGCGTGCGTCATTCCATCTGCCATACGCTGTGAGGTTCTCTGAGGCTTAACAGCTTTCCCCCTTCTGACCATCAGGACGGCCTGGTCGCGCACCAGTCCAGAAACAACCTTCTTGAAGAGACATAAAATTGATGCTAAGGTCAGGCTCAAAATCGATTTTTGTAGTAATCTTGGAAGGTATTTAAACCCCATTATCTGTTTCGTAATAAAAAAATAACGTAATAATTATAATAATCATAATTAAATATAACACTCTTAGATAAAAAACTTATTCAATGAGTTTTGTAGTACGTAACCAACCCATACGTACGAACACCATCACTCTGTCCTTCCTATACCACGACAATGCATATTAAGAAATATATCTGGGTAAATGGAAAGAGAAATTACATGGCTGTGCTTCTTAATCGAGAAAATCGGAAGGAAAGTGAAAACTTTTCTTTCTTACGCCGACTTTTGTCTCGGTGGAGAAACCCGGATTTCTATTTTCATTTGCGGCATTTCAAAAATCTTGGTAAACCCCCGCATTGCAATGGTCCCATCCATGGGACGAGGGCCAAACAAAAGAGAGTTTTGATAATTATCTGTTAAAAAAGAATACACAAAAGTCTCTAACTCCAATAGTTTAGCCGCGAGGTATTTGGAATCTTTTTTAAATTCCAGTTTGGATTCTCGTTTGAGTTTAACTGCTATATGGTTTCTTGTTTTGAGGTTGACATTACAACCAACACTACTAATACACTACCTCCACCTCCACTACCACTACTACTACACTACCTCTAACACCACTTCCATTACTACTACGCCACTACCACTACTACTATAGTACCTCCAACACCACTCTCATTACTACCACGCTACCACTACTACTACTATACAACTACGAACACGAACCCTACCGTCGAACTACCGACCTATCAGTCTGACTTCAATAGTCGCTAAACTCACGAAAAGCATCATAGGAGACAAAATGATGTCGCCTTTAGAGTCAAACATGCTACTGAGGAGTCCCCAGCACGGCTTCCGAAAGCAACGGTCATGCCTGACGAACCTTCTGGAATTCTTCCACTTCGTCTTCAGTGAGCACGATCGGGACAAGGCGGTGAATGTGGTCAACTTAGACTTTCAGAAAGCCTTTGATAAGGTACCACACCGCCGCCTTCTACGGAAAGTGCGAGCGCTAGGCATAGACGGAAAAGTAGCAGGCTGGATAGAGAACTGGCTAAGTGGCAGACGGCAATGGGTGGTGTTATGAGTGGACACGCTTCTGAGTGGGTGCCCGTTACTAGCGGGGTGCTTCAAGGTTCTGTCCTGGGACTACTACTATTCATCATCTACATCAACGACATGCACGGTGACATGGTTGCCAAGATTTCCAAATTTTCCGACGATACTAAGTTTGGTATGAACGTTGCAAAGGAGGGAAAGACTGCTCGTCTGCATGATAATCTTCGGAAGATTTGGGAGTGGTCTGATACGTAGAAAATGCCTTTTAACCTAAACAAATGCAAAGTAATGCATATTGGCCACCGAACTCCATAATCACCCTATATCCTTAAGGGCACTGCTATTGAATCCACCGACACTGAGAAGGACTTGGGTGTAACAATCACTATGAACCTCAAGTTTTCGAAACAGTACATTGAGGTGGAGAAAAGGCCCAAAGGATGCTAGGCTACATAAAGCGCCAGTTTGGATATCGGAACAAGGAGATTGTACTGTGTTTGTACAACTAACTTGTCCGACTGCACCTGAAATATGTCGTACAATTTTAGAGTCCTTCGTTTCGAAAGGATATCGCAAGATTGGAACGCGTGCAGGCCAGAGCAACCAAACTGATTCCCTCTATCAGACATAAAAGTTATTACGATAGATTAAGGGAATTAGATCTGTTCTCGTTGGATCACGTGGCATCACACCCAAAGCCATTACTTCTACACCACCACCACCACTTCTACGACAATAACACTAAAGCTACTAATACGCCACCAGTAGTACTACTACTTAACCACTTCCATTACCACAACCACTACTATTAATACTACACTCCTACCACAACTATTAGACTACTACCACCACCACTAGCACCAGCAATACCATACCACGAAAACTACTACCACCAATACTTCTACACCACCACCATCACTACTACAGCACGACTAACACTACTACCACAAACATCACTACTACTAATATCACTACTACACCATCACTACGACTATAACACGACCGTTACCAACACTACTACAACACTACGACCATAATTACTACACCACCACCACGTGTACTACAGGATCACCACGACCACCACCAGGAATAGCAGCAGCATTCTCTCTCTCTCTGTTTTCTCTCTCCCTTTTTCTCCGTATCTCTCTTTCTTCACCCCTCTCTTTTTCTCTCTCTTGTTATTGTCACTTGCTGTCTATCTTTCTTTATCTCTCCCTTCTTTAGCTCTCTTTCTTTCTCTTCTCTTTCTTTCTTTTTCTCTATCAATTTCATCTTTCCAATTCATGATCAGTTTGGTTTGAAACAGTGAGTAACAAAAGAGAAAAAATATTAATGCTGAATTTACTTCAGGAGAATCATGTAAGGGCACTTCTTAGAAGGTGGCTTAAAAAGAGGGATGGGGAGACATATAGAGACAGAAGACAGTTGAGAAGAGATACAAAAAGATTCAAACCCAGCGGGTGAAAATTAACTGAAGACATTCAGTCGTCTATTAAGTTATTACGCTCACAAACTGACGTTGAAGGACGCGTTTTTTGAACTTCCACCTTTCTTTAATATCCCAAAGTAAATAAAAAAACTAAGAATTCTTCCAAGTGTCCCCCAAGTTGTTTTTTTTAATTGTAATGTTAAGCAGTTTTCTATAACATATGATGCAAAAAGTATTTAGGTGTATGAAGACTAAACCTGTTTAAGTCATAAAACGTTGTGTTTCAATTGAACCTTTTATGATACAATTCTATGAATTATTAAGGGATTTTTTTTATTGTTAATGAGCTCATTTTGCCGTCAGAGAGAATTTGCAACCAAGAAACCGAGAATAAAAGTACAATTTGGATAAAATTCCTTTCATATTAACATTGATCAGAATTACTGAGAAGTCACTTAACTAGATACGAAAAAACGAAGACCTATTTAACTCACTATTCCAAGGTTCTCAACAATAGCAAATCAGGGAAAGCAAAAAAAAGGAGAGAATAAAAATATACAGGCATGTGCGAGAGAAAGAGAGAGAGAAAACGAGCGAGAGAGAGAGAGAGAGAGAGAGAGAGCGAGAAAAAAAGAGAACAATGACAAAGGAAGATTGCAAGAAGCAAAAGGTTCCATTTTTATGCGGATTTTCCACACGGCAACTTCCGCTTGACTGGTACAAATTCTGCATTTAAAATATTATGAACCACGTGATACCTCGCATGCGATGCCCTACATAATAGCGAAATCAACGGTAAATGGTTCACTATTCTTGTATTGATACAATTATTTTATGTTTCCTTTAAATAAGGAGGAAATTAATTTCCATACAACCTAATATATATTTATTCATCAATATTTTTATGCAAATACTGGCTGGAAGATTTCGGATTCTGAATCATAATTCCGTATAAATATATGATTGGAATTTTCTATTGAATAAATTTTATGGTGAACTTATCTAAACAAAGCTTATTTTCCTACCACTTCCAATTATTACATCACCGTTTCGCGATTTATTCAAAATTATGTTTATTTTTATCTATTTATACCACAAATTCCATTTATGTCCTTTGACTTTTACAGTCTGTTATTTATCTCCTTTACAACAAATTTCCCGTTGATATTCCCCATATGTATTATTTATGCAATTGTCAATCTCATTTCAAAGGGACCGGCCTCGCGCGAGCAAGATCAATGCAAATTCCACATCATTTCACAATCTGGTTCTTGTTTAAACATAATTTAGTTGGCACTAATCTTCCCGATGGCGTGAATTTTACACTTCTCTTGGCGATTATATATCGATATTATTCATTACCTAAGATGAAACCAAACAATCATCTTCATTAGAAAGTTTTTTAAAATAATGGTCCTTACAAAAGTAATGAGGCTGAGTGGAGATGTGAAAATAAAAAACCTTGAGGGTTATGAGAAGGGGAGGATGTATTTCTCTCCCCCCTCCCACCATTCGACAACAAGAGCATGACTGTTTCAATGCGATTATCCGCTATTACACTCCTTTATGGATTGCATAAGGTTTAAGTTCTTAGGATCGAGGCAATTATAATGATTAACTACCTCTTTCATGTATGAAACAATAGCTTGGTATTTAACAAATATAAAATGAGTAAGTGAATATTACAGCACCTTTGATCTTCAAACTTTGAAGCTATTTATTACTCGAAGAATTACTTCGATGAAAAAGTCAGTTTTCCTCGACGCTATTATTACTTATTTTTTGCCTCGCTTTATTATATCCATTTCGTTAAATAAGTTCAGTTTCCTTTTGATTTTTTTAAAAAATGTGTCTAATTTTTCCTCCAACCGCGAATATTTAGGAGCAGAGCTTTGGTTTGTGATTAAGAGTAGGAATGAAAGATAATAACAAATAGATAGGTTTTAAGGCGTTTAAGGCTCTCTTTTACCTTTTGACTGAAAGACGAAAAGAAAATTTAATGTACCCCTAAATGATTATGGGTACCGAACACAAATGAAAAAAAAATTCACTTCATCTAATCCATCACCCGTCAATTTAGGGATGAAACAGACAGGTGTTTATGAGTGATCTCCAGAGTCTACATCAGCAGACAGTATCGAAACTTCGGTATCCACACCTACTAATTTATACCCGGAGTTCCGCATTCTTCACTTCCAAAGTTGCTCGGCGCTAACGGTAAAAGGGTTCGTCCAAGTTAAATGGAACCACCATTTGCGAACACAACAAAGTTATGCTACATCGATAAGTTGCAGGATGGAATCTGTACGACTGGGATCGATTTTACGCAGCTGCTATATGCTGAAAGAACCAGCGTTCAAATAAAAAGCCACATAATGAGATCAGATTATGGTTTAACTTTAACCAAATCAGTATACTTTACTCACTTCAGGCTTATTTTAAAGAGTGGATGGGAATTCTTACGTTTACAATGATCTCCTTATTGACATCAAAGTCAATTGGCATTATTTAAAACAATCATTTCGTCTTCATTGCCCCACTGATAATATTATTATCATCAGTAACTTTAGGTTTGAGATTCTGCTGAAATTCTTTTCAATAATTTTTGTACAAGAAATTTTCCGGTGAAGAGTAGTGAGTTTGTCACTGGTTTGATGATGAGCATACACATATCTTATTCGAAATTTTTGGAAACAGAAATCTGTTATGTTTTTATACATTCAAGTGAGGTCTATTACCCACAGGGAAAAAAAATGCGACTGCGAACGATTTAACATTTTATATACACCTTTATTTACATGGTTATATACTCATTTTATATACACTCGTCTCAATGAATGAAGGCATATCAAGCTTAGAGAAACTTAGAATTAGAAGATGAGTACGGGCAAAATGCACAACTGAGTGTATTTTCATTAATTTTTATTTTGAAATTTGCTCATTTACATATTGAGTAATCCAGGATTGATTTTAAAAGAAGGAGGGAGAGGTTGACATGCTATAATGGGTGAATATGCCAGCATTCTATTACTTTTAATCTTAATATAAACGGGATTGGATTGTTTGGTTTCAATGCATTTCGTATTCGGTATATAAAATTACCGAATCTTTAGACTGGTCCTCCTTCTTCGTTTATTTATCCATTTTATCTTTAGTCTATATCTTTCTCCAATTAGTTTCACTCATTTTTTCAAAAATTGTCTCTAACCAAAGGGATTAACTTAATATTATCACTACCAATTCGTGACATTTACTTTCCTTAGATGAATCATCGCAATAATTCAGATCTACATAGTAAACATCCAAATTCAAAAGCCAAGCTTTACTTGAAAAATCCCCACAACAATTTATTTACTGTTGTCGGAACCTTTTGAAGGTGGTGAACGTGGCAACAAGAGTAAAGTCTGACAGCCTTAAAACTTTTAGTAAAGACACCCCCCCCTTGCAACCTTGTGTGTTTTGGAAAGGGTATCAGGTGTAGCACATATTAACGTCCCAAAGCTGCTATTTAGACGATTGAAAACACTTGCAGTCCCAATACAAGCAGGAAATATGCAAATATCTACGTACGAGGGCGGTCAATAAGTTTTGCGAATCGGTATGGCAAAACAGAGGAAGGGGGATGGCTGTCTGTGGGGGTCTAGGACAAATTATGACAGGTCATGCATGACCTATAGCCGCACTGTCCTGCCTATTGTATTTAAAAAGCGGTAGATGATCGCAGATCGCATTCACAATTTTTTAAACAATGGAGAAGGTTGAGCACCGCACAGTGATCAAATCTTTGACCAAGGAAGGCAAGAATGCAAAAGAGATCCATGAACGCATGGTGGCAGTGTACACCGACACTGCCCCTTCCTATTTAACCATTGCTTGTTGGAATAGGTAGTTTCGCCATGGTCATGTGTCTCTTGAAGATGACCCCCGTCCAGGACGCCCGTAAGACGTAACCAACGAGGACAATGTGGCCCGTGTGGAGAGGATGATCCTCGAAAATCGACGGGCAAAGGTCGAAGAATTCGAGCGACAACTCGGAATATCACATGGAAGTGTTATCGACATAATCCACGACCATTTGGCCATAACCGAAGTCTCTGCCCGTTGGGTCTCTAAAAACTTCACTCCCCATGATCAACTTCAACGTCGGCAAAGTCCACAAGACCAGAGTTGCACGAGCTGTCCTACGCGAGTGCGGATTCGAGCAGCTCAACCATCCTCCCTACAGTCCAGATCTGGCTCCTAACGACTACTTTTAACTCCGCTAGCTCAAGGCTACACTGAGTGGACGCCGGTTTGGGGACAATGAAGATGTCCAGCTCGAAACCCAGGAGTGGATTGAACAGCAGTCGGGAGATTTTTGGTTGTCGGTAATTCAAAGCCTCAGGAACAAGTGGCGCATGTGTATTGAAGTTGAACGTAGTTATCTTGAAAAATAATAAAACACTTTTCTTTATATCTCGTTTCCTTATATCCGAATTTTAAAACTTATTGACCGCCCCTCGTATATATCATTGACACATTTTGATTTCATTAACCAATTTCTTCACAGATTTCTCCTCAGAATCTTTTCGCGGGACAAACTATCATTGACTTTTACGTTAAATATAGACTGATGTGTCAAAACTAATTAGTTAGCGGTTTGTAATAGTAGGGACCTCCAATGTACAATTTTGTCATGGAAATTCCAATACCTGTAACTGTTTTGATCTGTCATTTCATGAATCAATGTAAGGATCGGCTAAGCTGTCATGGTAAGGCGACGTGAATTATTAATGTTCAAACGGGGCTTGGTAGTGGGTGGAAAACCTTTTGAATATTTCACATCTGAAACGATGCCGAGATTCAAACATCCATTGATCCAGGCTGTCAGGTCTTCATCGAAAAATTCCTCATGGAAGCCATAATCGCACACCATGTACAAATCAATTGCCGACTACAGGTGTTTATTGATCGTGACCGAAATCGTCTGGTTAGTGCAGTGTTATTTAATTTCCACGCGATATAATTGTAGCAGAAAACTACAAGAGTACATTGTCAATCCAAGATTACTGAACACAGTGCCACACCATGGCTCGTGACGTCGCTAATTATACCATGGAGGAATTGCAATACGTAGTGTTGTCCGATGGGACACGATTTAAATTCTGGGGCTGTTCGTATAGTTCGAGTGTGGCACAAAACAAATAAAGGCATTGACTCCAGTCGTAAACAAGGAACCGTGCAACCCTAGTGTAGTTCCTTAGTGGTGGTGGTGAGTGAAGGAATATTTACGAGGCACAGGTAGGGTACAATGGCCGCCTAAACAATTAGTGGCCTTTGACCACTAGGTTGCACTATATGGTGATCATTTGAATCAATTCATGATGGGAAAATATACATTTTCATAAAGCCTAGTTGCACAGAATTGGTTCTAAGAGCATTATGGAGACTTACGACGAAAGATATAACCACGGCATTCACCGGACATGAAACCAATCGAACATTCATGGAAATAGTGGCCACATCTATTCGCGCACACATGGCATAACGCTCACAAATCTTAGGGTACATTTGACAACTATCAAGACATTATAGTTCGAATCCTATCCAGATGACTTCCGGCCGTGCCGAATTGTTGCTTTTGGTCAGGCCCTTGGCAGCACGGACGTTACTAGTTACCTATTATAATACTGTTGGTACTTTATTATAATAAAATAATATTACCATGGAAGAGTAATAATTCGCGAATATCATTCCAGATATTCCGTTTTCTTGTTATTCAGTGGGGTCGAAGAAGAATAGGTATGTCACCATTTCGATGAAATACGAGTCAAAATCTTGTCCCTACCGCCTCTGATTTCGTAGAGAGAATAATATGTTGTAATGTAACTAGCTGCATCTTTTCCACAAACAACAGAAAAGAAATTAGCATAGACTCGAGCACGTCGGAGGCCCTCATTGGCAATTTACTATAAACCCATATGATGTTTCAGTCAGTTTTGCTCTACATAAACCAGAACGTGGATGAACAGGAACGTTGCTTACAACCTATTTGAAAACTCCTTGTAGAATTTGCCAATCTACATCTATTTAACAATAATATATTTACTTACACTTATTCTTTGGAAAACAATATCTTTTCTAAATTATTGACATGTGTGTAGCTCGAAAAACAGTCTAAGCCCTGAGGAAAATTTGTACTATTATTATTAATAAATGAGGACTGAAAAAGATTAATAACACTGTAAAACACTGAAAAAAAACAAGGAAATAAGAATAAATCTTTTAGGGTTATTTTTGCGTAATTCACGAATATAACATCCGTCTCTTTCTGCGACTCTCCCGTTTCTTGTAAATTACTAACTTAGGTACGTTAAATAGATTGATGGTTCCATAGGGATTGAATGCAAACAGGATTGGTTGAAAACTGACAACTCTAAAAGTTATTAACGGATTGGATATAATTTTAATGGCGTGTTCCTAAGGTATCTGCCAACCCAACCTATGAAATTAATGAAAGTATACTCAAATATTTTTAGTTTTATGGGTCCAAATCCGTGGTAGCTACTACGTAACGCTTGATAATTTTGTAACTTACTAAATAGGCTTGCTATTTTTACTTTTTTATTTAATATTTGTTGCTGTTACAACTCATTCTATTTTTCCCATACTACAGTGTTTTTTACTTATAGAAGACAGCTAAAATACCTAGAGAATGCAGAAATTCCCGAGACAGTTTCTCTTTGAGAGTTGTGTGATTATCAAGGGGTTACTAGTCACAGAATTTCAGCACCACTCTTGGTGCGCCCAATTGTGTTTCTTAATTCGGCTGAGCGGCTGCCTGTTTGTTTCCTCAGTGAATGCCTTATATTCACAAGGCTATAACTCCTGAAATACAAGCACTCTTCTTGCCTAGTAGGCTGAGTAAATGGTGATCGGAGCTTACCTCAAACGATAAAGGAATCTTTGAGCTCGATTCCATATTCTTTTATCGGCGGAAAATTTGGAGTCGTCCCCTGATGTCTTTTCTTGATATATGAATTACTTCTTAAACGCAGTCCATCTCCCTTTTAACATAACAGATGAAATACATGAGTTCGGTCTTTTAAGGACCAGCATAATAAATTTATATATTTAATTGGTTCCCATCAATTCTTAAACAACTATCAAGGCTTACAATTGCTATATAATAGTAAACAAGGAATTAATGCAATACTTCTTTATATTAAGACCAAAGAATAACTTGCTTCTTAGACTATGGATAGTTGCCAAATGTTACCGTTTCTCCAATTTTAGCGCGCCAAAACATATTCCTTTATTTTCGTCAATTAAACTCGATTTATAATAAATATATTAAAACGATAAGATATTGGTAATACTTCAGATTTGGAGCGGACGTTAGGTGGCGCTGTTAGTAGGCTACAATTTTGTGCTACAATATACCTCTTATGACGTCAGACGGTAGCTTCAGATGTGACCAATCACGGCGTTATAATATTGTTTTTTTAGGGATTTATAACATTTAGTCTGTATTATTTACTAAATATCTGCGCCTCTGCCCGTAAAATATTTTTTTCTAAGTTAGGTAAGGTTTCTTGATGTCTTTTATTGTTTGTTTTTTTGGTATTTTTTGTTTCGCAGTGAACGATAACAGCTTCTTACTGGCAACGTCGTAGCTATAAATAGACCTTCCCACTTAAAATTTGTTTCTGTTTCGTTATGGCTCTTTTGTGCTCTAGTTGTGCTTCTTCGTTATTCGAATTCGGGTTTATTTTGCATGATCACGAAAAACTTTTAGATTATTTAGAGGCGCATAAACTAATCAAGAAACCTATAAAAGTAAGTATTGTTTGTCATTAGGTTTAGGTTTTTCTGCTAGTAAAAATCTGTTGGGGAAAAAAATCAAGTTAATTCAAGGAGACTGCTCGTGGGGGAGATATCACTGCGGGGGGACAACCATGCGATGATCGTGAGTTCCAATCAATTGGGGGGGTCTGGGGGGCGCAGCCCCTCACCATATACTCATATACCAAAAAATATAACGCCGTAATTGTTCACATCTGACGCTACCGTCTGACGTCATAAGAGACATATTGTAGCCCAAAATTGTAGCCTATAAACAGCGCTACCTACTGTGCGCCCCGAAACTGAAGTGTTCAAAGATATTTATATATTTATTAACTCAAAATTAGTATATTCGACTATAAATTCGTTTAAAGTTTCTTCATATACTGGTAATGAAGATAAGGATTATTTAGTTAGTGGTAAAAATAAGCAAGAGATTAAGAGAATAATAATGATTTGGAAAAATATAACTAAGCTTTTTAATTTAGAATATAATACAAACGAGAAATATCTAAAAATTTTGTACGGTGCTTTTTATATTATTTTTGGAATCCCTATTTATGGAATGCTGTTTTGGTTAAAGCTGCCCCATTCTAAAAGACTTTATGAAACTCCAAAGTGCTAATTTTTAAGATATCTTTTATTGACTCATTCTATCTTGCAATGTGAGTGCTAGATAACACTATAATATATGTGGATCAGTTATATTAATACAATACTTGAGACAGTTTTTTCAACTATCTCAAGTATTGTATTAATGTAACTGATCAACATATATTATAGTTTTTTCATGTAAAGTGGGTGGCCAGGACAAACACTGGGCACCTCACATATGTTCTGCCAGGTGTACAAGTTCCCTTTTTGCCTGGGTGAAAGGCAAAGAACCCGGCCTGATGTTTGGCGTACCAATGGTCGGGATGTAGCCAAAGGACCGGTCAACGAATTTCTACCTTTGCTTAACATATATTAAATATGGGTATTTATTTTTTATTTCATGGTGTTTAATATAAATATATTTATGAATGTTGTACTTTCTCTATTTTTGCCTGCGAGCACAGCAAGTGATATCCTTTTTAGACTAATTTTAGTTTATTTCAGTGCTGGTCACAAGAGAACAGCCAGGAAATGTATCCAAATCAATCATTTAGCCACCACTGCATATAAAACTAGGCCTAATGAAGCAATTTACTAAATCACTGCAACATAACAAGCCACGACTCCAGTACCTCAAAGCGATCTTCTCTTAAATAAGTGATTCCAAGATTAAAGAAGGTAAATTCGTAGAGGCCCAGATTCGTCAACTTATAGCTGATGAGGAACTCGAGGCAAAAATGGATGAAACTGAGCTATCAACCTTGCATGCATTCAAAGATATATGCAGAGGACTTCTGAGAATTCACCAAGGGAACCAGCGAGAGCGTATAGGGGTGAGTCTAATCAAGATCTTGGATGCATTATGTAACTAAAGATACATTTTATTCATTCTCATCTGTCCTTCTTCTCAGAGAATGCACGAGAGTTTCCATCAAAATATATCGTCAATGGAAAACATGTATAAGGAAAATGGAGCTTTGCTAAGTTGGCTGACTTCTGCTGGAACCTGAAGCGTGTCACACACGAGAGAGATCTTACAAACAAAGAAATAAATACTAAAATGTAGGTTGATACATTCTATAATGCTCACAACATGCCGATTCATTATAAATTCATGAATTAATTACAATGTACACATTTAATCTAACATTCAGAGCGAAATACATTATTAATCGTAGAAATCGGCAGTTTCCAACAATATGTTACGTAATGTGAATTTTTGGTTAACAAATTCAACTTCATAATATAATGCACATGAGATCTATGTCTTTTTCCTTTTACTGAAATTGGTTGTATAGGGTAATCAATTCCTTTTGTCCGAGCTTTGATTAATAATTTCACGCTTAACTTATGTTAGATATCCATTCATATCAAGAAAAAAGTGATGATACAGGCGGATTTAATCAAATAAAACATGTGTTTGCCTTAAACAGGGCTGAGAGAGAAAAGAAAAGACAAAACTTGTTAATTAGCGTAACTATGTTTATAGAAAATAGAGAAGTTAAAAAGGGCCAAACAACAGTCAAATTTGAAGTTAAAATCATGGAAGTTAACCAAATTAAAAAATTTCTAATTATATTGCTTTACTTGTGAAATAGATTAAACAAGAAAAAAATTCATAGTGTTTTTGAAAAACATTCAACAGCGCCATATCTTTGGATAAAAACCAAAACTAATGGAACACATTATATGATCTGCCTGAAGGGATACATTTAGAATCTAAAAAAATATTGGTGGTTTAAAATTGCTAAAATATTCAAATGTGTATCATTTTTGGAAAGAATTCAAATGAAAAAAATACTTCACCTAACATTTACTCTTAGAAGGAGTCAGACATTTTTGCTAGCACCTATTTTCCATCTCTAAAATATCCTGCTCAAATCTTTTGCCGCGCTCTTTGGGATTTGACCAAAGATTCTTCTATATAAAGTCTAAATGGGATTCACAAACATCAATTTTTTGACATATTTTAGCGCCTTACAGGTATTAAACTTCCCTAACGTACGTTTCTTAATTTTTTACTTTTCAAAGCATTGCATGTAATGTA
The DNA here is from genome assembly GCA_963969495.1 of Ceratothoa steindachneri. Classification (NCBI taxonomy): domain Eukaryota; kingdom Metazoa; phylum Arthropoda; class Malacostraca; order Isopoda; family Cymothoidae; genus Ceratothoa; species Ceratothoa steindachneri. The sequence continues at coordinate 84,389,929 of OZ018319.1, read as the reverse complement.
GAGACCTACTTTGTTTAACTAATTTCAAGCTCTTCGAAAATATAACAAAACATAATTCAACGTTTGACAAAAGCTGCAAGTGTCTATCAGAGTTAATCCGAGTTAACACCCACTCCATACACTTGATCCATAACATTGCTTTCCAAACACTGCTTACGAAGGCAATACCATCATGTGTTGTCAAAAAATAAATCAAAGAGCTAAAATACGCAATATCAATAATAGAATCAAAGAAGCAAAAAATAAGACCATAACTTAATTTAAAATCTGCACCCACAAAAAATGCGTTTAAAACATCACCTGCAAAACAATATCATTATGTATTACAATAACAAAATTTGCTCCACTACAATCAAACCACATGATATCCTACCCTCCCCATATACTCATCTAACTTTCATTTAAAAACGTTTAAATTTGGAGGGAATATTTTTTCTTGTGGTAAACCATTTATCACTATATTAATCTACCACTCTTAGTAAATATTGCTTACATCTTGCTTTTTAGATTTCAAGTTGATGCCCTTTGTCCTTATATTATCTTTTAACTCAAAGAACTTGCTAAAATCCAATCTATCCATCTTAAAACAAATTTAAAACAGTCAATCATCCCTCTCATGAACCTTCTTTTAAATTACAACATATTTATCGCCCTAAACCAATCGTCATTTCCAAAGTTCTTAATGGGCAGGTATCATTTCTGTTTGCCTTCTTTGCATTTACTCAAGCAATTAGATAACATGTCTCAATTTGGGTAAAAATCCTTGTGTACAGTATTCTAAATGTCGCCTGACACATGAGTTATATAGTTTAAGGATAACCTCCTTCATTTTATAACTAACATTTCTCTCAATGAAGCTCAACACTCTAGATTATCTATATACTACTATTCCTAATTACTTTTCACCTAGTGTGTCCCCTCTTTCTGTCATTGAACTATATACGAGTCACTTATATGGAACCCATGCTGAGTACCATTTTTTAAAATACCATTTACAAATGCTCAGAAATGCTCTTTTTAACTATTTCTCCAGACTAAAGTGATCTAGGCACTATCATCTCTTTGAGCTACTGGAATACATTCTAGACCTTCTTCAAGTAACCTATAACGATTGTCATCTAGGCCAGATGCCTTACTAATATTGACCTAATTATAGTCCCTTTAATTATTTTTCAATCTATCATACATTAATAATATTCAAATCCTTCTCTCCTGTCAATGTATAACTATCATAAATAAAACTAGTCGGATTCGCTAATATAAATACTGAAGCATAATTATTATTAAGTACCTCTACTATTTCCTCCTCCTAATCCTTCACAAAAGCTTTTTATTGAATAGTCTCTTTTTTATCTCTGCTAGGTTTGTTATAGGTTTTATTATAGCTAAAGAAATTTCTTGTTACTATTTTATTATTTTGCTAAATTAATTTCCGCGGCCCTTTTGCTCTTCTAAATTATCTTATATAATTCATTCCTAGTTAGCCTATAATGATTCATATTTTTAGCAGTACTTTCTCCCTTCAATATTTGGTATGCTCTTTTCTTCTCATAATTTTTTCTAGATATCTGATAATTACAAGATATGGCTTCTTACTTTTCATCTTAATAGCATACGTTGGGATACACTGCTCCCAAACTACGTTTGATGTAGTCTTAAAAGTATTCCACGTCTCTTGGGTTTAGGTAACATTCAATTCTACATCCTAGTTAACTGGATTAAACAAGTTTCGAAATTTGTCATCATGATCCCTATGAAAATTTGAAGTTTTAATAGTGTTTGTTGATGTTCTACCTTTCCGTATTCCAAATCTAAAACGATCAATCTAATGATAACTATTTCACAATGCTTCCACAAGAGTCCTTTCCTGGCCAAATTGTCATCATTTGAAAAGAACTAGATCTAAAATATTAGTACCCCTTGTTGGTACCAATATATCCCTTCCTATCATATTTTCCCAATACACCGAGCATAAAGTCGCCTAAAATTACTGTATTTGCTTCACTCCTTTGCTTATTTCCCTTAAGATTAGCTCATCTCTTTCTTAAGTCTGTCAAGGTGGTGTGTTATTTATTTTTGCTTTTTCTTTTATTATTTGTTTGAGCTTTTTTCCTATGTTTTGTATATCCATGTGCTGTAGTGTTCTTATTATTGTTTGTTTTTTAATAGTTTGGTGTACTTATTTTTTGCTGTAATAATTCATCATTTAAGCCTTTATTAGCTCTATTTGCCAACAATTCACCTCGTTTTAAAAGTTTAATGTAATGTTGTTATTTACTTATTGATTCTTATATGTTGTATTATTTGTATTGTTTGCTGTTTATCGTTTATGTATACCTATATTAGTGAAATCTTATTTTAGTCATTGATTCTTTTATGTTTTATTTGTTGCATTGTGTTCCGTCTATGTATATATTGGTGTAATGTCTTCTTGTGAGCATAGTTTGGTGCCAGGAACTGACATCGGCGTGCGACTTTTGCCCGTATCCTCGCAGGTATGTTAAGACTGCCGCCTGTTTCCTCTAACTCCAGAATGACACCATCTATTAGGGTGAACCTGACTTTTTCCCAAGTTTTTGGGTGACAACATTGTTCGGCTCCAGACGTTTCCTCCTGTGCAAATCTCTTTGCCTAAGGTGATAACGCCTTCGGACTTCATTTATAAGTAGAGATGCAGCAGTCTGGACACGTTGGAGTCTTTTGTTTGCAAATTTGCTGGCAGCTTGAGTAACGACTGCGGGGTAGATGAGCTTAGCCCGGAAATACATCAGATATATTTTCCTGATATTGGCCGAGCAAAAATCTCTGAACCTGTATAGCTTGGAAATTTCTTTTCTTGCAAGGATCCGCCTCTCCATGTTGTGTCTCGAGTATCCATAGTCGATGATCTTTAGGCCCAGGATGGTGAATTCGGCAGAGTAGCCGTATCTCCTCCTTTCTATGATGATAGGCCATGTTTACTCGCGGCTCAGCGGGACGATCTTGAATTTTTCCCTGTTGGTCCTGATCTCCCATAGTCTCTCGTAGTGGTTGATGTTGTTGATTTCCGCTATCGTGCGAGCTACCTGCGCCCTTTCTTTTCTCTCCGAGCATGGCACAATTTGCGTGATGTCATCTGCAAATTGCAGATACATCGTGTCCTTGTGCACTGGAGTTGGAAGGTCGATGGTGAAGACTAGGTAAAGGAGTGTACTCAGGTAGCTTTCCTGGAGAACGCCTGCCTTAAGTTTGAATTCATGTCCTCTATAGTCCTCAATCATGAGACAAGCCCCTTTTTCCATCATTAAGTCACAGAGGATCCTTTCCAGGATAAGTTCTAGCTGGAGGTTCAGGATCTTGTATTGAAGTGCTTCCAGCCAAATTTATCAAAGGCCTTTTGCACGATCCTCAGCACAATGTCTACATTGCACCCGTTCGTTTAAAAATATGCTGCTTTCTCTTTTAGGAGCGGCAGGGCCGTATCTTTGCCCTTTTTATGCTGATTCTATGTTTTGGGGGGTTATGCGTTCCTAACTCGCTGTGTTGATCTTGTAGTCTGTCTGCTATAATCTTCTCGAAGATATTTTCATGCATCTCAATAAGAGAGATCGGGCGATAGTAGGCCACCTGGGCTATTGTCTTGTTTCCCTTCGGGATAAAGATGATTTCGGCCATCTTGTACCCGTCAGGGAAGTAGCCTGTATTCAGGGCATCGTTCATTATGTTCGCCAAACCCAGAATAATTTGCCTTGGGGAATTTACGAGGTTTTTCTTCGTAATTCCAGACCATCCTGGCACCCTCTGCTTGAAGGATCTTATAGTGTTCATGGTCTCTTCGAGAGTTATCGGGCATCCGTCTTTAACCATCACTCTTTTCTGATATGTTTGTGGGTGTGGGTGAGTTCTATGTATCACTGTGCCATGGTCATCAATCAATTGGTCTTCGAAGTCCTGGTGGAAGTCATCGTTTTTCTGAGGGCATATAGCGAAAATCTCTTGCAGTGGGTTCTAATTTCTTCTCGAGAGTTTCTGCTTCCTCACTCATGTCGTCTCCATCTTTGATTTCGGTTCTAGGTCTGGGATGCAATCCACTAAGTCTTCGGATGTTATTCGAAAATCTTACATGGTTTTCCTCCCTGTCCATTCTACCAATGATGTTATTTCAGATTGCTCTTTGCTTTTCAATTTTTACGTTTTTTTAGTTCCTCTCCTAGTCGTCTCATTCTGGCTCTCCTTTCCCAATTGGTGCCTGTCATGCAGATCTCTTCATAGATTTCTCTATGTTTCCAGGTGATTCCTTTCAATATCGTTCGTCAACCAAGGTGGTGGGACCAATTTCTAGGAGATTCTGGGGACGCGTCTCCCAGGTGAGTTGGAGGGTATGTAATGTGTATATCTCTCTATAGATCCTAGTTAGCTTTAGCGTAACTCTTCCTAAGTGGAACGGGCCGGAGTAGTGAAGCAAGTGAAATCGTGGTGAGGATCGGGATGTGGTCGCTCGGTAACCCTGGTCCAGGTTCATTGCTGATGTTGAAAGGGAATTTTTTGCTCGTTAACATAATGTCTGGTTTAGTTACCAAACGATAGGTTAAGAAGTTCGGAAAATATGGCCCGACCCTCTCGAGGCTGTCTGTTTCGATAAGCAGCTCCAGGTTTATTTCCCTTTGGTCGGTGTTTCTGTAGCATGATCTTCTACATCTAGGATTTAGATCACCGCCAAGCAATGTAAGTTTACTCGGCCTGAAGAGAATCTAAAAGTTAGGGATCGGCAAGTATTTGCGACGTGGAGGCTGATAGGCAGCCGCCATTGTCAGATTTCCCACAAGGGTTGGTATTTCAAAAGCTAAAAACGACTCTCTAGGTTTGGAAGCGTACTGTATGTAATGTTGTTTCGGAGCGCGATGGCTGCGCCGTCGAAACGATCTTGTGTGGGTTTTTTGTTCATAACTGTGTAATTTTTGCATCTTTATTCTGTTTGTATTTGTGTTGACACCGTGTTCAATGATGAAGATTAGGTCGGGATCCCCTTTACGGAATAGGTTTCAGTAAGGAATGTGTTTCTCTTCATATCTATTAAAGATGATTGTGAGTATTCTTAATGTGTTATTCATGTTTTCCATGTTTGTGTTGTCTAGTGCCAATTTTAAAAAATCTGCTTTGCTTATGGGGAGGCATTTTAATTTCGGCCTGCGTCAATTAGTGCTTCCTGGTCTGGAGAACCATATGTACATTTCAACAAGCCAGCCTTGACTCCTTTGATGATCTCCCCTATCTTAGGATCATCTGGGTAAAAAGTTTCAGCTTTCTTGTAGAACCGGATTTTGGATGTCTTCTCCATCATATTTTTTCTTCTGACAATAACTCCTACTTTTGTTCTTCTTGCTCTCTTGTGGGTCTTAGTAGGCTGGGAGCATTGTTGTTGATCTTCAGAGGTAGAAGCAGAGCTTGACATGTTACCGTTAGCTAGTTTTATTATTCTGGCCTCTCTTTTTTGGCTCTTTTCCCTTTTCTTTTTGACATCAATTCTGTGGTCACTGTTTGGGGACCTTTGAAGAGCTGGGTTGGGTTCTAGGATCGCGTTCCTTTACTCTCTTTCCTCATCATTTATTGTGAAGGCAGTCGCTGATGCTTCTTCCTCTGGCTGGTATTCCATCTGCAGGGCTTCCTCTGATGTGGAGGGGAGAGAGGGTCGGGAACCAGATTTCTGCTAAGCCATTGTTCCTGAGCAAAATATTTAGATCTTAAAATCAGGCAGAATACGTTTTTTAGGGAGTATTTATTCCACCTCGCTAAATCGTAACGTCAAAGGAAACGAGCCAATCCGGTGAGAAAAATTTTAAGAACAACTTTAATGTTCGATATATATATATATATATATATATATATATATATATATATATAGAGAGAGAGAGAGAGAGAGAGAGAGAGAGAGAGAGAAGGAGAGAGAGAGAGAGATCAGAAACTCACAAAGTAGTGTGTGAGTAGAGCAATAATTTCAGAAAATACTACAGGAAAAATGAAAAGCTGATTCCAAATAATTACGAACTTTGTTCAGTTCATTTTCATGGAATATACATTAATATACCCGTACATTCCTCGACAAAGAGCTGCTGAACAAATTTGGAAAGTACTTAGAATCTTTTCTTCATTTTTCCTGTGGGATTTTATGCAATTATATTTATATATATTTATATATATATTTATATATATATATATATATATATATATATATATATATATATATATATATATATATATATATATATATATATATATATATTTATGAATTGCCTCTTTTTTTCATATGTAGAAAAATTATATTTTGGGGGATTGTCTATATATCCTTTGAACTGCAACTTAGCAAGCCATTAATCTAAATCCGGTCAACCGTAATTCGCATTATTTATTTATCGCCCAGCCATAACTCAAGCGGCCTGTGGCCAGCTCTTTGCTCGTGCTTGTATAAAACTTCGAGCGCTGATTTAGTCTTTACAGGTATACCTCGACCGAGACACAGCTAGTGAGGGGGGCCAAACGTTCTATGGGATAGTGCATCATTGGAACTTGAGAATTAAGAGACGGCCAAAGTCAGAGGTGTGAGTTCTCGTTTATAGAAATCATTAGAACGAATAATTATAATATCGAAGGTGAGAAAATAACGAGAATAGAAAGTAATTATAAAGATAGAGGTGATTAAAAATAACATTGCCTGGATCGACTCCTAGATTCTCGCTACGTTTAAAAATGTCGTATTCACTCACAGTTATATTAACTCGAGATCTGATTAGAGATTGGGAATCCTCCAATATTACAGTTTAGTTTTTACTTGGGCATTTTCGTGTTTTGTTTTTTCCTTCATTTTTTTCAGTTATGGGCACTTCGATTTTTTCATTTACACTTTTCCCTTTTTCCTTCGTTTTTTTTAGTTTTAAGCACCTTGCCTCATTTATTTACCCTTTTCTTTTGTTTTGTTTCTCCTTTGTTTTTAAGTTTTTGGCACTTCTTCTTTTACATATAAAAGCTTTTCTTGTTTTGTTGTTTTCCATTGTTTTTTTTACTTTTGGCACTTCGCCTTTTTTATTTACGTTTTTCGTTTTGTTTTTTCCTTCGTTTATTATTTTGTGAACACTTGAATGATTTACATACGATTTTCTTGTTTTGTTGTTTCCTTCATATTTTAGTTTGGGACACTTCTCCTCTTTTGTTTACCTTTTTACAATTGTAGCATCTTGTCGTTTTTTGTCTGGGCATTTTCCCTCTTTTGTCTCTAGTTTCCATATCCGGTTTTATGGTATTGATTCTGTAGCATGTTCTCTGTAATACTTTTAAGTAAAAATTGGTTGTATGTTTCCTCTTACAGTTTCTTCCGCTTGGCAATAACGTTGTTCCCTCGACTGCCTGTTGCCTTTGTTTTGGTAATGGGTATACCACAAACCTATTTCGCCCCTATGAAACCTACCACATATTTTATCACTTACTTGATAATTAAAATAAATGTAAATACTATAACAACTGGCCATTGCATCATTTGAAATTAATTGTATATATTTTCAAAAATATCTAAAGTAAGCAAACACGCTAATTCTAATAATGGCTCAAATAACGTCATCGGACTATCTATGCAGTTGCGACCCTCAGATCTCCCAACACAACCAGATAATTTAGCCTATATTTCTCTTTTCGAGGTGAGTAACAGTAAATTACACGTATTTATCTGTGTGTGTGTGTGTGTGTGTGAGGGGGGGGGGGAGAGAGAGAGAGAGAGAGAGAGAGAGAGAGAGAGAGAGAAGAGAGATGGCAGGATCTTGATATTACTGAGTATCCACGAGGAAAAAAGTTCATTAGTCAATTTCTGACCTTCATAGAAATCAACTCGGCCTTCGTTATCAATTCTAAACCGTTGACGGACCTACTACGAGCAATAATTATTTCAAGGCACCAATAGGCAAGTCTTTGTCAAAGGTTGAATAGTTACAATGGGAAGAAGTGTTCGTTCTAATCACAGATGGACCCAAAATTCAGATGACAACTGAAGTGTTGTCGGATTTGTTCTCTGATCAGAAGTACCTTTTCCTTGTCTCCAAATCCATACACACCGGGAAAATTGATCCGCAAATGAAAAAGTTAGAGCCACGATCCAATTCCCACTTCAAGAGGTTGACTTTATACTGTCGCCTTGGCGCAACTTACCTCTCTAAGCATCCTTTTAGAGGTAAAGTTAAGAAAATGCTGCACTTTCCAATCTTCTAATTCATTGTTAGATTGTGATCCAACTCGACCACATAATGCTGACGCCGCAAATCGCATTCTGTTCCAAATTAAATGTCTCTGCCTTTTTCCTCAATCAACGCGAGAGATGGTGAGCCTTTCATCAAATCATGAAACGCCTCCTCAGAAAATCTACTGCTCTCTCTCTTCTGTGAGGATGATCGAAAATTAGTTCCTACTCCCCTTAGTTCCAATAGGAACAACACTGCTGAACTCATCGATTGAGATTTACTTACAATTTACGAGTCTAACTTCTTGCGATCTCACCATCGACGTACTTCTGGAATTGATTGTTAGTAAATTTGAAATACCCTCTTCCCAACTCACTCCCAATCTGTGGTGAGCCTAATTGGTTAAATATAAACTGCATGCAGTATGTGAAAGAGTATGGAGAGAGAGAAGGAATCCCCCACCCCCCTGTGACTTCCTCAGTGCGCCGTTGACTGCTTTAAATTCGTATGCACTATATACTGCGAAAATTAGAACAATGGAAAGACCATTGACGTCGAATTGCAACTTCTCGCTATGGGACCTTTCCACGACCCAAGGCAATTAAGGAAGCCTGATGGCGATGAATCTCTCTCCCCGTGTAGATAATTTAGGAGTATATATTAGACTATTCGGAGTTCACATGCAGCTTGTTTTTGAAGCCGCCATCTAGTAGATTAGACGAAAAGTCTTCGTTAGTCGAAAGGAAAATCGACTATATTCTCGTCGAAGAGAAGAATTGAAGGATTATCGTAAAGCCAAGGAAGAGCTAGTCTTCTTTCAGTCTTGTTCGTGGAAATAGGTAGGCGCGCACTTAAACCCTTATCTACCTGGTTCTACTCACCGCATATCAAGGTAAAAGGGGTTTAACCCCTGCTTTGTCACGCTCCTCCCACCTTTACCCCGTCAAACCTCAAGGATCCCCTTTGCTCTAAAACTTGCATAATTGTAAAATCATTACTTAATTTATTATCCGTCGGTTCAAACTTAATTGATATTGTTAATCATCTTAACAGTGAACCGTCACTTATTAATTGCATTGCCATTTCACTTGTCTTATATATATGTAATCTTTAGTCCTATTAAAGTATATTTTTGTAGCCGTGCCTGAATATTTCTCTGCCTAGCAACTGTTATTTGAAGCACTCTTAGAACCATCCATAGGTGGAACCGTAATTTGGGTCGGCCAATAGTCCAGTGTGCGTATAACTGCAGCATACCATAGCATAAAACAGACGTCATCTATTTGGGATTGTAAAAAATTCCACCCTACCTGATCTTTTGCTATTTCCTTAAAGATTATGTCCACTCCATACTGTTGCAAGTGGCAAGAATATTCTAGCAAAAATAATATGACAATCTCTATTTGTTAATAGGCAATTATATATTTTTTTTAGTTGAGCATATTTACGTGGGTCAAGATATCACTAATTAATCGGCAAGAATAGCCACCCACTTTTGGTTTCGCCGTGGTAAAATTACCTGAAAACTCAGTCCTGATTCAGGTTCTCTCGTTAGTTATCTTCTTTTTCTGGTGTGAATAATAAATTGGAACCTTTAGTAAGTTTTTTCTTGGTTAATTGTTAATAATATGTAGGTTAGATTTGTTGGGAGGAGCCTCACTTGCACTAGTAAGTTTTTTCGTGTGCCGAAAGAAGAATGCAGCATATTCAAGGTGTCTTAGTTCGATCGTTTTCATAAGAGAGACAGATCCTAGGTCTATCAAGAAAGTATTTAATCGCTGACATTCAAGAGGAAGAAGGAAACGAAGGGGCAGAAAGGAAGGCACAAAGAGAAGCAGAAGAAATAGAGTGAGAACAAGCAAAAGAAAGACAGAGAAAAGCAAAACGTAACGATCACCTTCAACCACCCGCATTAGAACTCCCCGCATAAAAAGATGGAGAAGATTTTTGTTCCTAACTGTCCCACTGAAAAAAAATTCGTAGTCAACAATTGGGATATAGAATCAAAATGAGTTGCCCGTCTACTTCACCTCTTAAAGTCTTAAACACTTGTCGGCGTGAAATCTTCATTTCTCCTCCCTCGGAAGCAATCTCTATTATTCAACCCTAAAAGCAGAGCTCCTCTCTGCTAATAATAATAATCGGGAGCTCTATAGGGTTAGATTCAGCTTGGCTAGAATACAGCTGGGACAAACGTTTAGGTGATTTGAAAAAACACCTTTCGCCGCAATTTCCAGTTCTGGCTGGCATCCTCAAAGTGACTCTATTTTAGGGATGAACTCATGACTACCCTTCCCTCCCCGAAAATTGAAGTGCTTCGTAACAGAAGGAAGAGCTTCTTTGTTTTAAAGAGTGTGTAGAGGAAGCCGGCATTCACGCTTTCCAGCCACGACCTATATCCCAAGGAGATAAAGGAGAGACACCCCTCCCCCGTACCCTAAACATATGTTTGGGCTTAATAAGTTCCATGCTAAGACTAATGGTAGCTTCTTGAAGATTTAGGCGCCCCATAAGCCCAAGCATCATCCTCAACGTGAAAAAAAAAGAAATAAAGCCGTGTCACTACCAAAGTAAACCCATCGTATGCTTTACGTGCGGCACCCCTGGTCACCTTAGTTATAACGGCGCCCAGAACTCGCAGCTAAGGACCAGCATTAATCAACAGATCCATTAGGTAACCACTTCTCTTCCCCCTAACTCTTCTACCTCGTCATCTCAGTTACCTCCTGCTCCTCTCACTCGGAACAACAGGTAAATTTCCTGTTCAATAAGAGCTCCCCCGGCGAGATAATGTTTGAGAACGGCCCGATAAATGAGTGCCAAGTCTTAATCCTTGGTAGAGACACGAGTTACACATGCATAGTAGTGTCGGACAAGGTGTTGTCCCCAGTAAATCCCCAGCATAAGAGACTTGCGATCGTTCAAAACCTTTAGGTCATGCCACTAAGTTCCATGTAGTAAAGTGCTACATACAATGTGAGGTAATCACAGGACGAGCGGATGTATTCTCCGCTCCGATAAAGTTTTGCTCTGTTCTTATCGAACAGTGAGCGCAGGTCTCCCTAAATCTCCTTGCACAACCAGTGATCACTAGGGCCCAAGCTGCGAAAGACACCAATACCCTGGTACCTTTAACGTCTTCCTCAACCTCGGACGTAGAGTTATCCAAAAATGATCACTTTACTGAACCTCAAAAGAATTGCTCTTCTTTACATCCCCTGTGGGATAAGGCCAGAAAAAAAGGAGCCCAAATCTCTTCGAGGAAATAGAAGAATTTACTACATACTAATTAATGGCTGGGCATTTCAGTAATAGTAAGACGGGCCTGCGCGTCTTCAAATGTGGATATTTCTTTCGCTGCAAAAGAAATATCCGACACTTGCAAGGTTGTGTTGCCCTGCTACCTTTCAGAAGACCCTAATCGTGTTTGAACCCTTTTACATGGCCGCGATCGATTTGATAGGCCCTCTCCGCCCCTAGGCTAGTAAGGGACAGTCCTATATTTTTACCCTCGTAGATTGTGCCACTCGTTTCCCGGATGAGGTCCCCTTGAAGAACATTGATCGTATTTCGTGTGCAGAGGCGTTGATTTCTATTTTTTCTCGAGTAGGAATCTCGAAGAAAATCCTATCAGACAGAGGCTGTGAATTCTCTTCAGAATTGATGAAGTATGTAGGCAAGTTCCTGCTGGTCAACCTCCTTTTCTCAACCCCCTTATCACCTCGCCTCAAATGTGATGTGCGAGAAATTAAACGAGACTCTCAAATCAGTTCTCTAGAAATTGTGTCAAGCCGAACCGCGAGAATGGCACCGCTACCTCCCTGTGGCTTTATTTGTGTGTCGGGAAATCCCCCCCCCCCCCCGAACGCTCAGATTTGCCCTGTTCGAGCTATTGTACGGAAGAAACGTCCGCGAGCCGATGAACATCCTAAAAGAATTATGGTGAAACCCCAAGCTTGATGAGGAGATTAATTCCTCCTACGCTTATATGTTGGATTTGCCTACTTGCCTTCAAGAATTCTGAGGTGAATTTGAAAAAAACGCAGAACGAAATTATTTTGACATAAAATCAAAGGCACAGTAATTCGAAGCAGGCGACGAAGTACTACTTCTGTTGCCGTTTGATTCTAATAAGCTCCTATCTCAGTGAAAAGGACCTTTTTCAGTAGTAGAACCCAGGGGCTCGGTCGAGTACTTAATTCAGACTGCCCCAGGTAATAAAGTGTACCACGTCAACTTGTTAAAAAGCTACCACCAACGCGCGTGTGTTAATAATGTGGTTGCTCTAGTCGAAGAACTCGTCTTAGAGGCAACTTACCCGGTCGAGCAGATTTGCCTCGTCCGAAGTAGAAAATTTGCTCAAGTTGGGGATCATCAAGCCTTCCTTATCTGACTTTTGGGCCAGATTGTTCCCCAAGAAGACAAAGTTAAAGCCATAGCTGAAATGCCGCTTCCCCGGACAAAGAATCAGCTTCGCTCATTTCTGGGTTAGGCTTCATTTTACAGCCACTTCGTTCCCAATTTCGCAACTATACCGTCACAACCTAATGATATCTTAAAGAAAACGGGACCCAATCCTGTCAGTTGGACTATCTTCGTGGTGTATAGCTTTAACCAGCTGAAGGAGAAGCTGATTTGTGCTCCTATTTTGAGACTCCCAAATCCGAACAAATAGTTTGGGATTCGTACTGATGCCTTTTATGATGGTATAAGTGGTGCACTCCTGCAGTATGAAAACGATGGAAGTGGATATCCCGTTGCGTTTGAGATCAGAAACTGTCTGTCCAAGAGAAGGCTTACATTTTAAAATGTACATTATAGGAACCGAAATCGTAATTGAGAGTGGCCATAAGCCATTGTCGTATCGTTGTAATTTCAATATCAAAAATGGACGACTAATGCATTGGAGTCTGTTTTTCATGGAATATCAATTCTGTATAGTGTATATCAAGGGTACTCAAAATTGTTTACCGGAGAGTTTAAGTAGAAATCCTCTAGAAGACTCTATTGCCATAAATTAAAGATACCATTAGCATCTCATGGTAAATATGGTTTCTGATTTGTTTTATATATAGGTTACTTGTTCAAAATGTTGTATAATTATACTCTGTTTTAGTGTCTTTAGTAATGTTTTATTTTTTTTATTTAGACACTCATTGTTTTTATGGCTTAACTTTAGTTTTGGTTTGTTTTTTTATTGTTTTCCTGCATATAGTCTGAAGTAATTATTATTATTTGATACCTCGCTCATGTCCGAATTTTGTTTGTATGTTGTTGCACTAATTCAATTCTTATAGCATCTTCCCCTTAAAGAAAAATTATTTCGAGACATTTATTTTCCCACCCTACTTGTGGAAAATAATATGTCTTCCTAAAAAGGGAAGAGTGTGGAAGAATAAGGAAAGAGAGAAGGAACTCTCCCCCTTCCCTGATTCATAGTGTTCACTGTTGACCACTGTAAATTCGTCTGCCCAATATAGTGTGAAAATTAGAACAAACGAAAGACCATTAAGTGGGATTCGCGACTTCTCTCCCCGTCTAGATAATTTCGTAGTATATATTCGACTCTTCGGGGTTCACCTGGAGTTTGTGTCTGAGCTGCCGTCCAGTAAGTTAGCTCTAAAGTCTTCGTTAGTCGAGAGGGAATCGACCAAATTCTTGTCCATAGGAGAATTGAGTGATTGTTGAAGAGCTATGGAAGAGCTCATCGTCACTCAGTGTTGTTCATGGAGATAGTTAGGCGCGCTTCAACCCTTCTCCCACGTCTTCGGATTTTAAGAATCAGAAAAGCCATCCTCCAAGCACCCTTCGTTTGCCTTTTAAGAATAAGAGGACAGCGAATTCATTTTCTTGAAGCTGATTCAAGGGTCCCCTGAGACGCCCAAAAGTTTTAGGTCGAACTTACCTACCTAATCCTACTCGCCACACATTAAGGTAAAAGGGATTTAGCCCCCGTTTCGTCACGCTCCTCCAACCTTTACCGCGTAGAACCTCCAGGATCCCCTTTGCTCTAGAACTTGCATAATTGTAAAATCACTACCTAATTCATTATCCGTCGGTTCAAACTGAATTGATAGTGTTAATCATCTTAGCAGTGAACCGTCAATATTTAATTGCATTACCATTTAACTTGCTGTATATTTATATGTGATCTTTAGTCTTATTAATGTATATTTTTTTAACCATGTTTGAATTTTTCTTAGCCTACCAACTGTTTATTTAAAGCACTCTTCAAACCATCACCAGGTGGAGCCTTAACTTCGGTCGCCAGTAGGCCAGTGTGCGTATAACCGCCTACACTTGGTCATACTACGATACGGTAAAATTGTTGGTCATGATGAAAGAGATGGGTATATTCACGCGAAAGTGGCTTCGTTAGTATTTTTTTCGAAAGCTGACACGAAAAAAGATTTTGTGTAAATGATTGGTTAGATATAATTCTTCTATTTCTTATAGTGACGGTGATGATATTCATTTCTTATGTTTTTAGTCCTTCTTGCGTTCATATGATTTGATGTTCCATTAAAATGATTCTTCCTTGCTTGGAATTTAGTTCTATTATCAAAACTTAATTTAGAGATAAGATTAAGTTGGATAAAGGTAGGCATTCTCTGTTTTCAATCCCCTATCCAATGAGCGGCTTCGAATACAGTCACGTAACCAACGATGACAGTCAGAATCCAAGATATTGATTGGATTTCTATATATGCTAATATATTACTAAAAATAGCTCTAGGGTTAAATTGTCCTGACGTAGGTTTTTTTTCATTTTGCAATATATTAATAATTTGTGTAACCGATTTTTCTTTTATGATAACTTTTTATCTTCAAAATATTCCGATTTCATTTCCCCCTTATTGGGTATGGTATTAGTAAAAGTGTATTTACTTTAATATAATGCGCAAAACAAACGTGGGCTTATCACAAAATGATTAAGGGGAGATGGGGAAAGAAAGTGGTGAAAATTGAGAAAGAGACTGCGCGAAACTTAAATCATCCAATAGTAATTGGACCGGAGAGGAACACAATCAAGCTTATACATGGCAGATCAGTGTTAATTATGCCTTATATGAATTAAAATTGGAAAAAGGGAAAGTTTAAAGAGAAAAAAGAAAGATCAGAGGCAGTAGAAAACGAAAGGTTCATTTTTAAAACCAACACCCAAATTAGATCCAACAGAGAGAGGTTGACCATCGTCCCCTGCTCTTGACAAAAACCCCAAATGAATAGACTAAAGGCGCCCTGTCACTATCTTAAAAAAATTATCTACGGATTAAAAAAATTATTTGAAACAAAGAGAAAAAATAGATAAAAATTTTAATGTATTGAATGCATAGACCCAGATCGTCTTAATCTAGTTTGAGACTGCCGATGGCATTCAGCTCTAGAAGGCGTTCCGCTCTAACAATTACCATGTTTAAATGTCTATATGAGGCACCTTCTTGCGAGAGGATGGAAAGGGGGGGTATCTTGAACAAAATTAACCTTGAATGTCATTATTAATAAAGTACTTAGTAACTACATTCATAGCAGTTTGCTCCCAGAAAAAGGCCAGAATATTCCGGAACATCGACAAAATTCTGTATATATGAATGTGAGACTTAAAAAATAGAAGTGTGATATTGGGCAAGGCGAAGGTACTCTGCTTTCCTTAGGAATAAAATATTTTACACATTAACGAGCATACACCGCTTAGGGACAATCATCCAAATGAAATAAATTATAACCTTCCGCATGTTTAAATAAAAGTGAGGAGAACTTTACTATAATGAAATTCCAAGTTAATAAACATTATAATTCTAGCATGATGTTAAACTTTTCTCTCCCTAAACTCGTGAGTGAGGTGCCGTTTGCTGCTTGTAACAGAAGAGATGAGTTAACGTATTACTCACATAAGAATTCTCTGGTATAATTCTTTCTGCCCTCTCCGAAGTAAACACATAATGGACTTTGGTAAGTGTGTCAATCAGTAAATAAAGGACTATTTATATTTTATCGCTATTTCACCACCATCCTTGAGAGGCGTCTAGTTCTCTCGTAAGTAGAAAAGACAAACACATTCGTGGTCCTTCCATTTGAATTTGCAATGGTACTAACAATATCAGTTACTCCATTGTTTATGATAAGAGGAATTCCAATGATGGGAGGAGCAGTGACGAGAATATGGCATTTTCTGCGCTCATTGGCTTTGAAGAAGGTTGCAAAAGCTTCATGACTTTCTTTCTTTAAAAGAAATGCCAACACACACCTCAACGCATTGGCCAATTTTGCAAAACAATCTTAAAAATTAATAAACTTATTTGGTGTAAAGAAAATTAAACCAGAATAATGCTGTTACTGACTACATATAACGTCGCAAGAATCAGCAAATGGCCTCATTATGCAAAAGAATTTCCGGGATTATACAGGAGAGCTTCCTCTGCTTAAATCGTTGGCCGTTGTAGATTGCGGGCTGTTCATGTGTGCACGCTTAACCGTTTCATGTTTCTTGAAAGAAGGAGTGGAATATAGTCCTCGCACTATAAGCACAGCAACGGAAGTAATGAATAAATAGATTGTCTGTGCGAAATTAATTTTGTCAATAATTACTCGGTGGATGTCAAATAGGATTTGGCACTGCAAGACTCTACGGGAAAAAGTCTGCCTAAAACACGAAATCGGACAAAATTATTGATGGTCATATGCCAAACATGGTCGGATATGTTTTTGAGATAGCTAGGCCTAATACTTGTCATTTGTTGCTATATCATATATTTAACCTTCTACGTAGATGTCTGCTTTTTATTCCTATATGCTGGAACTATTTTAAATTCGTTTATGTTTCTCTCTTGATCTTCCATGTCTTTTTGTAGTGGTTTATGGATTCTATTTCAGTCACTCTCATTCTTGCTTTCATAGGTCCATTTTGGGAGGGGCGAACAATCAAATGTCTCAATTTCCTGCGTATTGTATATTAAAACTTTCCTGGTTTATCGCTGGAGGCATGTCCGCCCTATAGATTGAATATAATATATGACTCAATGACCCTCCCTGCGGTAATCCTTCCTGTAACTTGTAATGTGTTTCCTCGATAGTTTTCATGTTCTAAATACTAAATAAGCGCATATGTCTATTATGTATTCAAAGATTATCCGTTCAATCTTAAAATTAATTGCCATTCTGTGTATTTTCTATTAAGCACTTTGCCAAATTTGTCTAATGCTTTCGATACGTTTCTGCACAATTTCGATTCGTGCCTTTTCTCTTTAGGCTATAGCTATCTTTTCTATAATTACCCTAAGTGCCATCTCCGTGCTCCGGTTCTTTCTGAAGCCAAATTTCTAGGTGTTAAGGCAATTATTTTCATTACGTAATCTCAATAATCTATTGGTTATTATTTTTTCGTATACGTTCACAATGAAATCTAGCCAAAATATCGGTATGTAATTTTCAACATACTTGGGTAGCTTTCTAGGTTTAGGAAAAATACTAATTTTAGCCACCATTAGTCCATCTGTGAATTATCCCCTTTTAAATTTCTTCCTAAGTCCAACAATTATGTTGTTGGGGGCCTCGACATTAAAGTATGCATTTTCGTTTTCGTGGGGCTTTCTGTGGGGGAGTCTTAGGATGTGAGTTTATCGTTTCTGCTTTCTGAGATTTTTCTGGTTCCTTTCTTTAAACAATTTCTCTTCGTCATTTGGAGCATATATGGTCATTGTTCGGTGTGGGCTTGAGCAATTGATGCATGTTTGTCGAATATTTGGCTATATTTACACGAATGTTGCATTCGGCAATTGTAATTTATCCTGTTTGGGGTAATTAATGGTGATATATCCCTCCAAGGTATAGCTTATGAAACATATTTGGATATTATTAAATGTATCCCTCTAACTGTTCGCCAGCGGGATTTTCATGCTAAATGCAAGTAATAACTTTTCCACTATTTTTCTCGCCATTTCGCTTGTTTCACATATTATCTTGAACATGTGTGTTTCTCTTTGTATTCAAGGATCTCTCTTATTTTAAGCAATGCCTGGTTTTCTTCAAGTTCCTATCAGATTGATGACAAAACAGATTTCCTTTTCAAAATTCAATCTTCCTGTACGCCACACTCCTATTAGCTGTTGTGGTGGGACTTTAGTTTCAAAGTCTAATTTTTTTATGATCTGCTTTTGGCTGACGATAAAAGAAGTTTCCCATCATTATTTTCAGAAAAAATGAAAGAAAATCATAAAAAGGGGAATTATGAGATCTTTAACAATTTAATGCACTAGTTATTTAGCTTGTTATTTTCACGTTGGCTACTGGAAGATAAGGAGTCTCTCCGTTAACTCAGCGGGTTGCATGATTCCTTAATTTCCATTTCCACCTAGTCAGGGGGCTGATCCTTGTTTATCGGAAAAAAAGTAACCGATATATATATATATATATATATATATATATATATATATATATATATATCTATCTATATATATCTATCTATATATATATATATATATATATATATATATATATATATATATATATATATATATATATATATATATATATATACATATATATATATATACGAGAAGCGGTCAATAAGTTTTGCAATTCGGATATAAGGAAAGGAGAGATGACTTCAATGCACTTGCGCAACTTGTTCCTAAAGCTTCGAATTCCCGACAACCAGAAATCTCCCGAATGCTGTTCAATCCACTCCTGGACGGCGAGCAGCCTTGAGCTGGCTGAATAAAAAGTAGGCCCTAGGGGTAAGATCTGGACTGTAGGGGGGATGGTTAAGCTCCTTGAATCCGCACTCGCGGAGGGCAGCTTGTTCACCTCTGGCCTTGTGGACTTTGACGACGTTAAAGTCGATCATGGGGCGTCAGGTTTCTAGAGACCCAACGGGCAGAGACCTTGGTCATGGCCAAATTGTCGTGGAGATGTTGATAACACTTCCATGTGATATTCCAAGTTCTTGCTCAATTTCTTTGACTTTCACCCGTCGATTTTCGAGGATCCTCCTCTCCACACGGGCAACATTGTCCTCGTTTGTCACGTCTGACGGATGTCCTGGACTGGGATCATCTTCAAGAGACTTTTTACTATGGCGGAACACCCTATTCCAGTGAGCAATGGTTGCATAGGAAGGGGTAGCGTCAGGGTACACTGTAACCATGCTTTAATGGATCTCTTTTGCATTCTTACTTTCCTTGGTCACAAATTTTAACACTGCGCAGTGCTCAATCTTTCCATTGTTGAAAAATTTGTGACTGACGATCTGCAATCAGCTACTGCTTCTTAAATAGACGAGGCAGGAGCGTGCGGCTGCAGGTCCTGACTTGTCATAACTTGTCATAACACCCCCACAAACAGCCATCCCCCTTCGTCTGTTTTGCCCTACCGATTCGCAAAAATTATTGACTGCCCCTCGTATATTTATATATATATGAAATGAATAACTAAAAAAGTAGCACGTGAGGTTCGCAATGAATGCAATGTCCCGAAGGAAAAAGGAAAATGTGTTTCCAAGTTTTTTTAAACTTTATTCAGTTATTCTCAAAGATAACTACAAGAGAAAATAATATAATACGGGTATATATATATATATATATATATATATATATATATATATGTATATATATATATATATATATATATATATATATATATAAGCTAGTAAATGATAAAGGACCGTCTCTAAGACAAGAAATCCCCAATGGAGAAGTAGAAGAGGAATGGGTAAATTCACATTAAGATTTAGCTATGTGATATACTTCAGGTGGCCATAAATACAAAAGGATAGTAGTATTGAAGCGCATTCAGCGACGATCGATGGAAGTAATTCTGAACTTAAAACTCGATTATAGAAGAAATACCTCAATTTAATTCCATTAAAAGATAGGTATCTACGTAGCCACATATGAAAGTATTTAATATACAAAACAGATTAAGTAATAGAAAGTATAATTCAATATTTTGAAAAGATAACTGAGTGCCGACTACAAATAACGGTTACAAGCTAGTAAACAAACCAAGTGTGCTGACCAAAATGTCACGTACTGTGATTTATGACCTTACGACCTTTAAAACTTCTTATAATTCAAAGACTAACCTTAGGAGGACCTTAATAGTTATATGATTTAAAAGATAATGTAAAACCACATAATACATAATTTCAAATTTTGTTAGAATCAGACGAATAGTGATGATGTTATTGCCGAAACAAAATAATTCATAGGCTAACCTTGTGAGAACTTTTGTTAGTATATCATTGGAAAGAGAATGTAAAACAACATAAGGGTTTCACATTTCGTTAGAATCAGCGGAATAGTTACAATGTTATTACAAAAAAACAACAAAAAAAAACGGGAACGACCGACCGAACGATCCTCATAATAAGATGTAGAGTCGCACGCAACTAGACTCGCACGCGACTAAAATAGCTACAATGTTATTACAAAAACAAAAAACGCACAACAGGGCCCGTTCGACCCACATAATGAAGTGTAGAGTCGCCGTTTACTAGAATCGCACGCGATTAAAAGGTTAGTACTGTAATAGCACAGAGTTTCTTTTCTGATTATATAACCTAAATATGGATTTATTTGCCTAGGAATGGATTCATTAGACTCAGTATGTAAAAAAAAAATTTGTAAAAAGTTACTTTAAAATATAATCTAGAAAAAATAGTTGTTTTAATTAATTATTTTTGCATATCTTTTACCCCTTTTTAACTTTCCATCCCCCCTAAATTCCACCCTCTTTCTTCATTCTTGGAATAGCCACAAGTTGTAGATCTTAACATGAGATAGTTCGTAATTTTCTAAAAATAATTTATTTAAAATAGTACCCGTTTTATGGTACAGCGACTGAAAAGACTTCGTTTAATTAATTCATCGAAGAGTAATTTGGAGCTTATTTTCGTTATCTAACTTTTCTCCTTCTTTCTGCGTCTAATAATTTCCTTTTCACCTGTAGAGTCCATCGCTCTCGTTTTCTAGAATCGTCTAGACGAATTACCTACCAACTTTCTCTGAGGGAGATTTCCCGAAAATCTCCATCCTTCTCCGGACTCCGTGAATCCTAGCGCTGACGTGGTTGAACGCGAATTGGAGCGGACGACGGTGAAATAAATCAGATAACTTTAAGCCAGCTGCCAGATTGAAGAATGGCATGCTAGTACGAAGCAGAAGGTTCATTAATAAGGAGCTTAAGTGACTTAACAAATAAACGAAAGTTTAAAAGGCCTTTTTCCAGTATGGCCTATTACTTGGTCTGTTTCATCAAATAAAAATAAAAGAAACTACGATCAAACCGAGTTTATTGAAGAAAATCTAATTATACATACTAATTTTGTCGTTAGGCTGCGAACTACTGTAGGCAATGCATATCCATTCATAGGTCTCCATGAAAACCATTATAACAAAAGAGGGGAAAAAAAGAGGTCGTGTTTGGGATAACGAGACTAATAATCACGTTTGAAGGACAATATCGTTTTATTCCATAAAATCCCTCACATTTTTTTTCTCTTTTAAATTTTGCTATTCAGGTGCACCGGATACAAACAAATATACGAATCAAGGGCTATTTATTACTAGCGGAAGAGTAGAAGAATTGAAAATGACGACACTTCATTTTAAGTTTAATGCCGCAAACAATGGCTGTCTGACGATTTATATTTGCTAATTTATAGTGCAGTTTTCAAATTAATGCAACAAAAGGTGTTAAATTTTAGTGTGTACTTTCAAAAATATGGAAGACCCATTTCCTTGCACAAAATTAGGATGATTATAGAGAATGAGATGAAGAGTAAATGTTTCTGGGCACCTCATGTAATGCTTTGCCTTCACATAGAGTGTGAAAAGAATTAATAAGAAATTAAAGTGAGTCGGAGGTTTTGGTGTTCTTCAAATACGGGATCTTCTAAAATTCTATCATGTGCACGTTTATCCTAAGCGAGTTACATTGAAAGGTTAATGATTTTTATTTTTATCAGCAAAAAATGCCTGTTAAAATTTCAAAATGAAACACATTAAAATAACTTTTAATGTTTAGTGGAAAACAACTTTAAAATCATTTTTAAACTTAGGTTAGAATAAACTAAATTAGATTTGATTAGGTTAGATTAAATTAAGCTAAGTTATGTTAGGTACTCTGATTTTATGAATGATGCTAAGTTTGTCTTCCCCTAAATATTAAAAATTATGTGGAAAACGTAATGTAATAAAGAAATCTGGTAGATTACGTATTTAACGAGAACCCGAGTTTTCTTTTAAGAAAAGGGAACTTATGTATTCACTATTGACATCTTAACTCGAAAAAAAATAAAAAGTAGAAGGATATATATGTAAATAAAAAAATAGCCTAAAGAAGAAGGGCAGATAATAACGGAAACGAAAATTCCGGCAAAACTATCTCCTAATTCCCTTCAAGGAGATAAAGAAGTTACGAAAATGTTGTTAATAAAAAGAACCATCGTGGCTAGCGAGAATGGTGTGCTATAAGATAGATAATCGAGCAGCTGAGCTTTAATTTGAAAAATTTCGAGTAAATTTACGGTAAATTTGAAGCAAGACGATTGATTTCGAAAGAAAAAATAAATCTTTTTTGAAACCTTGAGCATGTCATTTTTGGCCTTTCCTTACTCTTCTTAACCCTACTGGACATTATCAGGCCATTCTTTTGCAAAGATCCAATACAAAAGATGGGAGAAAATCAGTAAAGGAATTTACTGCCTTAGGTTTGGGTACAGAAAACCGAAACTCATGCAGTTTGGCATTTATAGAATGTAATTCAGAACCAGTAAAAATTCAGTTCTCTAATGTACACATCTGCCCCCCCCCATTTAAAAAGACATATACGTATATCCGTTAGAAAAAGTTTTCGTTAGCACACTGGTGCAATTATGTCTTCAGCCTAGAAAATCTGAGGAAGCGCCGGTGATGAACACTCACCTCTTGCCTTTCAGCCTCGGAAAGCTTCCTTTTCTCTGAACTTA
Organism: Ceratothoa steindachneri; assembly: GCA_963969495.1. NCBI lineage: Eukaryota > Metazoa > Arthropoda > Malacostraca > Isopoda > Cymothoidae > Ceratothoa > Ceratothoa steindachneri. The sequence goes on along the minus strand of OZ018319.1, from coordinate 84,366,763 downwards.
CGTAAAATCTACGCTTTGGTAAGAACTTGTACCAAAAATTGAGAGGAATCGCTTTGCTCCCATAGAATAGATGACCTGCGTAATATGTTATCACCATGAATTATTATAAGCCTTCCCATAATCAATAACTACCGTGGCGAGATGCTGCCTGAGAAGGATTGCTTAGCATCAGACTCAGAGTCAAACATTAAGGAAGCTCCACCGTGTAGAGAAGAAGTTACTCCAATTTCTTTGGAGGAACCTAAGATAAAATTTTGCATTTTTTTCACCAACTTTCAAATGCAGAAGGTTAGAAAAATTGGGCGGCAACCATTTGGGTTTGTAATTATCACACCCCAGCCTGCAAAAACGCAAGATAGTTAGTCTCCATGAATATTGGAATATACACACTTATCAGATACTTCTCAACAAAGATAAATATAACTTGTTAACTTTTCGCACAGGAATCGCGTAATAATAAAGTTCGAAAGTGGTTAGTATCAGCGCCAAAAGCGAAGATGGAAGGCAACTTGCTATCGGAAAACGATTATTGAGAGTTCCTTCCCTCAAGGTTAGGTCAGGTCGCCAGTTATCAGTGAGTATTCGACGTATAGTGAATCTGATTTTTTTTAAATTTGTGAGCTCATCTGGCGACTAGCCTACTTGGGCAAAAGTCGAAGTACACAACACAGCCTACTACTAGGCTATATTCATGCCATATAATCGGTGTGAGGAAGAGAGAAACGCTGGTCTGGTCGCACAGTCCTCGCGGATTCTTTTGCACCCTTACATGTGCGCTCATTTCCCGCAATTACTACATGTCCAGTAATTAAGCAGGATACACACTGATCAGATACTGCTATACAAAGATAACAAAACGTCGTATAGTCCACAAGTCTGCATCACGAACCTGTCCCGAGTAAAAGGGAGAAGCAGCGGTAGCGACCCGGCTCGTCCCGGTACTGGGAGAGGTAACTTGAACGAAGATCAACAAGACTGCGACCTTCAACAAGAATGTGCCGAACAGTCTGTGGGACAACGCAGTGGTTATAATAAGGCGCCGGCGAGCGCTCCAAGTGGTGGTGTGTCCCCCGATTGTGTCTAATTCGGAGACTACAGAAAGAAACCTGAAGCCATCGCGGCATTGGGGGATAGATCCATAAGAACACCCGCAGCTAAATGGCACGTAACTTTAAGTTCCCCTCGATCGTCTCCCATCTTCTTTTCCAAGCGGTCCCAAAGGAAGCCTGTATTCATGCTATGCAATAGGTGTGCGAAAGAGCAAACCGCTGGTCTGGTCGGTCAGTCCTCGCGGAATCTTTGGCGTCATCATCTGTGCGCTCATTTCCAGCAATTCCTACATATCCATGAATCAAGAAAAAGATAATCTCGATATCCCCCAGGCTCGACAAAATGGTGGCGTCGTGAATATCGGGAACCAGTGGAGGCGAAAATTTCAATGCCTTGAGAGCACTAAGAGCGCTTTGTGAGTAGCTAAAAATCAAAATCCAGTCTGCGAACTGGGCATGTTGCGTTATCTCCCGTACCGAATGGTGTATTGCATCCAACTTTCCCGTGAAGACAGACGCAGCGCATTGCAAAGCCCCGCTGACCTCAAATAAGGGGGACACGGCCTGGAAACCGACCCACTCTTGAGACTTGAAGTCATACGTATACACTAGCACGGTTCCAGCGTGACATGAATTGTTTCCAAAAAGGCAGAACGCAATAATTCCGGCGCTGTAAAAGCTACACGAAAACCAACCGGAAGATCTTTAAATAATTTTATTGGCCAGGCGCCCATAACGAAATCCTTCACTACTGTAGGTCTTGCAACATCTGCCAAAAGATAACCGTCAAATGGCGAATTAAGCCCGCGCCGTTGCAGAAAGGATTCTTAATCTCAGAGCCATTTTCCCGTGTCGCGACTGACCTCGACGGTCCGATATACACCCCCACCTCTCGAGTGAAGGACACAGTCCCGTGCTAACTTCAGTAAATTTTGACCTCCGGTTCCATGAGGCTGTGGCGTTGAAGAATAAGTGGATTACTTTACTATGTATTCCACAAAAATCCTTGTAGCTTGGTGTAATACCTTATAAGAATATGTGCAATGATTTATTTTTATTATTGTGTATATATATTTTTGATGAGTTACCCTGTTAGTTATTACCTTTTTGGGGGGAGTGGTAGAATTGTGGCACTTTTCTTTACTTTTCAATATCCTTGTTTGTATGCCCCTGCTTAACGAGACTATGTTGGTCCCGGCTATTAATAACTCTTCTGTCTGTCATATTGTATTATTAATGTTATTTTATTTTTATTTTGATGTGTTTGGTTATGCGAATCCCGAGCATTTCCCAAGTCCCCTTTAATTGACTTATTTTGTGGATATTTGTGAGGGCACAGAGTCTATCTCCCCCTTCCCTGGAGCACCAAGTCTAATGAGATCCCTGTCCCCCTTTTAGGCCCACGGCGACCCGCTTCGGCAGAGTTGGTATAAATACTTCGAGAAAAGCTTGGAGAAACGAGTAAAATACAGCACGGTCTTGGTTAGCAGTCACATATAGGCTCGTATACCCTGCTTCACCTGCCAACGAGTTCGAGCTCCGAACGCGACGCGTCATCTTTACCAGGCCATGCATAGTTGTGAGGGCACAGTCAATCATCCCCCACACACTGGAGCACCAAGTCTAATGAGATCCCTGCCCCCCTTTTAGGCCCCCGGTGACCCGCTTCGGCAGAGTTGGTATAAATACTTAGAGAAAAGCTTGGAGAAACGAGTAAAATACAGCACCATCTTGGTTAGAAATCACATATAGGCTCGTATACACTGCTTTGCCTGCCAACGAGTTCGAGCTCCGAACGCGACGCGTCATCTTTACCAGTCCTTGCTCGTACCCAAGGAAAGAGTTCCCGCCGAAAGACGATAGATACGGACTCGCATCTATCACTCGGTTATCAACTTAGTTCAACGACTGGAGTACTCCCTTGCTCATTTATCAGCAAACTTGAAGAAGAAGGAATCTTTCAAGTTCATCTTTGCAACGCCATGTTTACTCGCCGTAAACATGTTATCAATTAGGCTTTACGTGAATCTCCTCTATAAGTGCCCTCTCCCATTTTCTATGAAAGCTATTACCGTGCATCCTGTCTCGGACTCTCGTATACGTCGAATCATTTGTATCCCCCCTTCCTTTTGGTACTCCGGGTCTCATTTAATTTAGTGTGATTAATTTACTTGTGCTATTAATATTTTTTTTGTATATAGTAATGATACTTTATATATTTTCCTACCATTACTTTCTTTAATCCCAGAACCTCTAATAATTGATTATTTAGGCCAACCGCATTCGACTTGGTTTATTTAACCTCCGCACTAGGATCTTTCTCCCAGTGGAATGTTTCTCACCCTAAAACAATTATCATCCTCCAATTTCATCCCTTTCTGGACATGATTACCATCCAGAGCCCAAGTCGTCCACATTACTTCTGCCATTAAACAAAACTAATATTCCCAATTTCTGCTGTTGCCTTTTGTGTTTTTTTTAATATAAAAGTTTCCATTTCAGGATTTCTTAGGCCTATTTTTCGTTTCTCCTAGCAACGAGACTTTTTCATTTCCATTTCTTTTATTGCACCTTCGGACGATTACTAGCATGTAAAATTTTTAGTTTGAGGGTAATTTTTCGATTGTTAGTGCCCAAGTATCATTTTCCCAAATAAAAACTACTTCAATGTTTTGGTTCAATCCTTTGCGCTAATTCTTGATGCCGAAGAGCATTAGGACCTTTCTTTAAAAAAAGAGTCTTAGTTTCACTACTATCTCTAAATTTCTTGATGCCTTTTGTCCTGTAAGAGTCGCAAATCACAACTATTTCTATCTTCAATGTTGGAAAGCATTGCCCCGGGAATATTTAAATTATTTGCCCTAACATCGGCTTAAACCACGATTTCGGATGGCCCTGAATCATATTTTACACCGTATCTTTGAATCTACAGATGAAAGAGCAACAAATAGGCGTTAAATTAAAGTGTTTTTAATTATCTTTCGAACTTATACAATTAAGATAATCTTGGAACAAGAAATGTAAAATTCGTACATACAAAGATTTCCCAATTATAAAAAATTCATTTTCCTACACTTTACGGAGACAAGTCGCTCTATTCCTGGAAAGAATTTGGGACAAACATTTTGTCACTGGTCTGATCCATAAAGACGTGATAACATTATATGGAGATTAATTTCATAATGCTATTTACACAGTCAGTTGTAGAGAGTTTGTTTTTAAAAGCTGTTCAAAAGGTGTCAGTTCAACTCCATAGTTTGAATGTGATAGGCCGTTTGCTTGAGATCGTTTGTTATCACATTTTTAATGTCACTCATAATCTATATAGACACTACGTTGAGAAATGCCATTCATCACTTTCAGATTATTAACATAGTCCATCGCTTTTCGTTAATCCTCATTTTTGGCAAAAATGTGACGGTTACAGAATCCACACGGAGTATCCAGCAAGAAATATTTCTCTGAGCTAATGATTTCAACCAGAGTAGTCTTAGTTTTGAATCTCTGGAATAGACACTTGTATGTTATAAACCACTCTGATTTATAATTCGAATGTAACATAACAGAAATATAGTGCTTTAATAGGTATGTCATTGTGGGGAAATCGATATTCCACTATAAAAACAGATGTCCAGTTCGGTTACATCAGCGTTTAGATGCTATGCGGCGTACGCCGATACTTTAACCCCTCGCCCCCTCTTCTCCTCGACCCGCTGGCCACCAGACGCGACATTCAATTCCGAAAAGTACAAATCAACAGATTTCTGTCCCAGCGTGCATAAACAATACGAAGAGGAAGACAGCAGGTGTTTTTTACAATGTTTACATAGGATCACTATTCCTTCTAAGATTTGTGATCGTGTTTAGCATAATAGATGGAATTATAGGAGCTGCGACGAAAGCCAAAAGATGCTTTTAGGGCTAAGTAAGGACGCTCTGAAAGTGTCGGTATAGGAGAGAGGCTTAAAACATAAACCCTGACCCTTTCCCTATCACCAGTGGTTCGGTGAATTATATATACGGATAGCTGGAGAATAACAAGGAGATCGAGTTAGATATCGAAACGACAAAGTCCGGTGGCAGGGCACGGCACAAACGGATTCGAGCAGCAGCTAAGAAGAAGTTCATCCTGAAGAAGTTTCTGGTTGTCACACCGAAGAGTAGACCCTTTTATTGAGAATCACTCTCATGCATTTCTCGTCAGAGAAATACCCTATCTCGGTATTTCAACTAAAACCAGATATATTCCTCACCATTGAAGAATACCCAAAGTGAACTTTCACCCCCTCCCATTCGTCAAAGGATTAAATTTTGATCATCGCTCGCCAATGCGAAGAATCTCTAGATTAACCCGACGATTGAAAAGAGCAGACCTCCAAGGTCCCGTTGCTTAAATAGTCCGATTAAGATAACGTGCCAAGCGCCATCCGCCTCTCTCATCAAAGTCACCTGTTTTTCCCAGTCAGTCTCCCAGCCAGACGAACAGCTGGGGCGTCGGCGACCACATTCACGTGTCGAACATCAAACCCCTTTTTCCAGCCTAACAAAGATCCAACGTCAAGGTCGTTCCACAGCCGGAATCATTTTTTTAAAAACTAAAGCAATCCCTATGTTGTAGATGTAAAGTTTTTTTTTTAGATTTCAGTTTTTTTATGTTGTAATTAAAAGTACATTCTGGTTAGAAGTGTTTAAATCAATCTTCGAAACACTGCACATGGCAATAGGAATCTTCCCTGATTAAAGAAGTAAAGCAAAAGATAAAATAAAGTAAATAATTATACGAGTAGCACTCTTAGAAAAAACGAAATAACAGAGTAATTGAAGTACGTAACAAACCTACGTACCACCACTTGGCCCTTATACCACGACAGTCATTATATATACTGCTAAACAGGGTAACTAGCACGACTCCTTGCGTCATGTATCATTAGTGGTTTTCCATCTTACGTACTGCATAATACAGCTCAGGATCAGTTATCACACACTTCAATATTTCTTGGATTAGACCTAGATAATTCTCAGCAACATTTGCAGCAGGCAGTGACATCCTCAATACAGGAGGGTAGAAGAACGCAACGAAAATGTTAAGTCTTTTAAACTTTGATAAATTATCTTTGTTGTACTCAAGTTGATCTAAAAATCATCAGTATTTTAATGGAGTACAGGTTTATGTCACCCATCTAGCCGAATAAATGGCGTCTTATCGACTACAGAGAATACTTCGAGTAGGCGTTTCTCCAAGGAAAGTTCAGCCATTTTCCTCTAGTAACTTCACCGAAGTCTTTATTCTTCCATTCCTTCAGCCATTTATGGTTTATAGCCAACATCTTTGGAATTTCGGTAGACAAGTTTTTCCAAACATTTTTTAAACTGCTTTACTCAAACTCCTCCTACTAGGGGTTCCAGGATGTTATTGTGACATCCCAGATAAAACATCTTTTTTTTTATAATTTTCTTTATCAGTTTGGAAAATCCTATGTGAACTCCACTCTAAATGTATGTAGTATCAAAATCAAGTGCAGTAACTGAATACCTAACTTCCCATATCTCCATAAAATTCATTGAAGCTTCAGGCTGAGTTGTGCCAGAGAACACCAAAAAACTTACCTTCACTGTGTGAAGGTAAACAAACAAGAGCACAGCTAAAGTCTCTTAGGTACTTCCATGATCAGTGCCCAAGACCTCTTTGAGCAACTTTCCATCCCAATATAAGGTATGGTTCAGCAGGACAATTTAACAAAACTAGGATGCTTCTGGCTGATGATATGTCTGAATAGCATTCTATTTCAGATAAGCATCACTGCTGACCTTCAAGGATTTTTGCGGGTGACGCCACCGATACTAATATTTTGGCTAAGTTCGATTTCACTCTCAAGATGATATCTTTGAGCAGAATTCACTGCATTTTCATACTTCATCACTGTCATCCATACACACTGCTACTCTATCAACGTTTGAGTGAAGATTATCGTGATTGACATGATGAGTTATGCTATTGGACAGTAGAGATTGCGTCTTCCATTATGAGTGTGAAACAACGGTGACACTTTAAACAGTGTATAATCGATTTTGAACTATTTTGTAATTTTATTGATTTTTACCTATGGGTCCTTACTAAGGGGACTATGGATCCTTCCTTAAGTAACACTCTCTAGAAAACCATTTTTTCTTTTATTAAGAAGTGGTTAATTTTATCATAAATTTAAATTAGTATATTGTGAGCTTTAATATACATGGTATCCCGTAATCACAACGTATATAAAAAATCGATAAGATTAAAAAATAGTCAACAAATTTATTCATATTCCAGAGGCACACATAATTTTAGACGCATCTCCACTGCAACAACACTTTCGGAACCACGGTCACAGAAGGTCTTTGAGACGCCTCCACAGTGCGTGTTTTATGGTGTGCCGGAAATGCTCTGAAATTTGACTTCTTACACCTTGGCGTTCAGTTGACTTTAGAGATTAAAATTGAGCCAAGTATGATCACGGCTCCTTGGTGGAAAATTAACTTGTCCTTGTCGTCCAATCCAGTATATTTAAAACTGTATTAAGTTAATTGATAATTGTTGTGGCGTTATTAGGGAGGGCATTATTCTGCTAAACCAATCCGAATAGTTCAACAGGCTTGGAAAGGTATCCTATTGCAAAATCTTTAGGTACGTCTCAGCAATTAACCTATATTAAAAGAAGAAGAGACCAAAGATTCTGTCTTTCCATATTACACAGCAAATCATGAGACTTTGGCCACCTTATTTCTTGAAATTATAAGGCCAATGAATATTGATTAGTAATTGTATCGAACGTTCAGACGGTTGTCTTGTTCGAAAACTTAAAAGTCCTCTTCACCGAGAAAATCATTGTTTCCAATGCATAGACACTTACTTCAAATTCTGCAGGCATTTCATTAATTTTTATCCGCCGAGTAGCGCGTTTGAGTTAATCGCAGTGCGCTTTATTTTCCGTAGTGGTGGCTGTGCATGGGTTCCGGAGCGCGGTTTGTTACTCACATCTCTGTAAACATTCTTGAACTGATGAAGCCATCTTCTAACCGTGCTGACATCAACTAATCGGCTCCGTAAACATTTACTTAGCGTTGGGGAATTTCGAGTGGTTCAACTTCTTCTGCATGGACGAATTCAACGATACATCTCATCTTCTGATGCACGTTCATGGTACGAGCTGCTTTCTTAAACTGTCAAACCATCAATATTTTCAATAGAGAAATGAAAAGTTCACGTTATGAGCGAAAAGATTAAGTCATCATAACAATGCTATAAGCAATCCGCTTAAATTCCTTGTGGAGGGAAATAAAGAATTAGGAGGCATTACTTTCGCGACGACCCTCGTATAAGTATGACATGTTTGTCTTGACATGCATAGTGTGAAACCACTATCTGTATGTGAAATTTGTATATGTAGTGGTGTTGTAGACCATTGAACTTACGACATTTGACAAGCCGTACAACTCTTATCCCATTCTCTTTCCTATTTCTAGGGTCGGACAACACACAAACACGCATTTGAAAATACATTCTTGAGAAAAATTATTCGGAAACATTTCTTAGAAGGATAACTAAAACTTCTCAATGCAATAACTTCGTAGAACAAATACTTTAAAAAACAAAAATTTCGTAAACCACAAAACAATGCTAATTTATTCAAATCTTTACTAAAAATATATACCTAGTAATATTAAGACTATTGTATTGTATCTTATTAAAAGTGCATATTTCCCCCAAATTTAAAATCAATATTTAAATTAACTGTGGAGGATACGATTTTTTAGAACAAACTTTCTTGAAAACACCTATCATTCTCCGCTTGATTAATAACGTATTCATGAATAAATGGAACCACGACCTCTTCTCCTCTTACATTCATACATACAATCCTACCAACATACTTATTTACCACAATAGAACGTTATTGGATTAACTTTGAGAAAGTTAACAAATTTAAATGTTGGATAAGTCGATTTTCTGAATGTCAACATCGATATAAAACTTCTTAGTCAACGCCACTGTGATAGAACGGGTTGAGGCCGCGTTAATTTCAACCACTATCACATCTTATTTAAAGCTACGATGCTCCCCACGTGCATCTTCGCTTTGAAGCTGGGTGCCTTATCGCAGCCACCTAAGTCAATATTTAAACAAGGAGGTTTATCATCCCCCCCTTCGTCGCCCCATCCGCCGATCACGCCAGATTGGAGATCGAGATTTTCGTCGCAAAACATCACCACGACCCTCTCTTACCTTGTGCGCCAAGGGACCTCGACCTCGAGATTCACCATCACTTGTCCAGAAGAAGGACAATATCCCTTGAGTGCCAAGGTTCGAGCCTTCGTGATGCCGAGTCCACAAGGCTTCCCCCTTGTTGTTCAGAAAGAGAAAAACATTAGAACAGCCATTGTTCTTTTGAGCCCATTGAAAAGAAACGGTTCTCACCCCCCCCCCCTTCCTTCGTCCTGCTGTTTAGAAAGAGAACAACGTTAGAACAGCCATTGTTTGTTCGAGCCCATTGACAAGAAACGGTTCTCACCTCCTCCCCTGTTGTTTAGAAAAAAAAAAAACGTAGAACTGCCATTGTCGTTTAAGCCCGTTCGCCAAAAAACGGTTCTCAACCTTCCCCCTTGTTTTTCAGAAGAGAACAACCTTAGAACAGCCATTGCTCTCGAGCATGTAGACAAGACATGGTTCTCAAACCCCCTGTGTTCAGAAGAGAACAACGTAGAACAGCAATGTTCTTCAAGCCGTTCATCGAGAAACGGCTCTTATTTCCAAGACGCCACGTCAGGATCATTTTATTCCCCCCCCCTCCCTTTCCCTTCAGCTGGAACTCGCCAGCGGACCGAAAATTCCTTCATGTCGCCTTCTTCTGCACAACAAGTATAAATTACGTAAGCCGAACGTTACCTTTAAGTATTTAACCCTTTTGTCAATTCTATCCTGTGCTTTAAATGGTTTAGCAAACCATCACCTCCCTTTAACTTTATATTTGTTTTACATTTTTAAATCTTTTAATTACCGGATTAGCTCGAGTCCCCACGACCCTTTCCATTCTCTGTTTATTTCAATATTTTCCGTTTTGTGTGTTGTTAATATTTATTATTAATACAACTCTATTTTATTAATGATAGCAATATTATTATCCTTGAGCTCAGTTCAACTTCTTAAGCATATCGAAGATACATAATATCGGCGAGCCAGACATCCACGCACTCTAAAGATAATTAATAAGTTCCCTCAACGAATATTTATATATGGTATATCGTCGAGAGTCCATTCTACGACATATATATATATATATATATATATATATATATATATATATATATATATATATATATACTATTTAAATTTGGTATCAGGTGTGTAAGGTTTAACGCTATATCTTTGCAAACACTGGTCTTAGTCGAGTAAAGCATAGTGTTATTCGATATAATAATAGAGTATAGCAGTTCCATTTTGTCTTAACGATTGCTATCCCCTTTTTTGAAACTTAAGAAGCTGGAGTAGCTCAAGGAACTGTTATAATAATTTGTTTGTGTTTTTGTTTTTCTAGTGATTTTAGTCAGTGGTTATTTAGATCAAGAAACCAAGTACGAATAGGTCAGTGCCCATATTTAGGTAGGCTTATTCTCTAGAAGGCATAATTCTTGTTTCAAGGAATTTTAGTTGGTTGACTATTGCGCCCCCAAGTGGAAAGATGACTCAGTTCAAAATCTTTAAAGCGCAAGGAGAATCCTTGGGACTTTCCGGAAAAGAACTAATTGAGTACGTTCAAGAATACAGCAAGAAGAGAAAGAAAAAGAAAGAGAAATTCGACGAGAAGAAAAAGAAAGACCAATCCAAAGAGAGAAAGAGAAAGAGAAATCCAGAGAGAAAAAAAGAAAGAGAAAGAGAAATCAAACGAGAAGAAAGAGAAACAGAGGAACGGAAAAGACAAGCTGAGCTTCACCATCAGATTGAATTAGCTCGTGTTGAAGCAGAGATACAGTCAGCCAGTTCCCGTTCCTAAGCCTCCTCCCCAATCTCTCACTACAGCTCCCCAATTTCAAATATTTAAAGGATTTCGGACAATTTTTAGCGCAGTACGAAAAGATCCTCGAAATTAATAACATGGATGAAGGTGTAGCCAGATTACTTGCGTTGTTAAATTGTAAATTGCGCGAAATTTTTATATCTTTACCATCTGAGTGTACAATTAACTACAGCACCTTAAAAGCTGAATTATTGGCCGCTCATAATATGACTCCCAATTTCTACTGCCAAGAATTTTGAGGAGGTCGTATTAAACCCGGACAGACGTTCTGTCAATTCGGATACAATCTTCAGAGGAATTTTAAATTTTGGTTAGAATCCTCAAAAGTTGATCCGAACTACGAGTCCTTAACAGACTTCGTGTTGCGAGATCAATTTTTGGCGTCTCTCCTGACGGAGATCCGGGAGTTCGTCAAGGATCGTCGGTGCCAGACCTTTAAAGAATGTACCGAAGAAGCGGATGTCTATGCCGCAAGCCATAATTTATACCCAAAGGAGAATCGAACTTCTCACCAATCCCCCCACAAGGAAAGAAGGAAGGATTCGCGCCCCTTCACCGGAAACCCAACGAAGTTTCTGAGCCCCGTAAAACCCAAAAACTTCTTTCCCCCAAACCCTCAACGGGACTCCAAACCTCCCGTTAAGATTTCTCCTCCATCTCTCTTCCCAAAGCGACCCATCATATGCTTCACCTGTGGTGTAGAAAACCACATGAGCTGAAATTGCCCCTGAAATTCTAGGCTTAAAAGTGGACCAGCTCACCAAGTTCATCAGATTAATGCCACCCCGGCTCCCCCGGTGGGGCAGGCCCGAGCAGGAACTTCTCCCCCCCCGTCAGGCCACCAGGTAAATTTTATTTTTTGATAAAAGTTCATCGGGAACTTTGAAATTTGAAGAGGGCAGCGTGAACGGCTGCCGAATATCGACTCTCGTCAGGGACACAGGATGTACGTGTTTCATCGCGTCCGACGAACTCCTTACCCCAGTGGTCCCTAACCACGAAAAATTTGCGGTAGTTTATGAATACCTTGGCCGGGTGAACCAATTCCCCGTCGTTAGATGTTACCTGCAGTGTCAATATTATGATGGCTGGGCTGAAGTCATTTCAGCACCCATACAATTCTGTTCCGTACTTATAGGACAGAGCCCCCAAGTAAGTTCCGACCCTGTGTCTCAGGCCGCCCTTCCTCAAGGCCGAGCTAACAAACAAGCCCAGGAGCCCGTCCCCATCGGAACCCCGATAACGTCCGATTTCTCAGAGACCCTTAACCAGGACTTTAGGACGGCACAAAAGGAGTGTGAATCACTAACACCCTTAGGTGATAAGGCCCAAGACAAGGACACGGAGACTGTCCGTGAACCCCAAGAAAAAAAGTACCATCAACGCGCCCATAGAGATATGTTCATAGCACTGGACGAAACATCGGTGCTTGAAGAAGATTACCCAGCGGAGTCCCTTAATGTAATCCAGACAGTGTGCATCCAACCTGATGCCGATTACTCTCCTCCTTCCCTACCAGGCGAGTCTTTTGAACCCTCTGACCTGGATATTGACGCGCAGCTGACACCACATCAAAAGAGTCAGCTACAATAACTATTTGAATAGAGTCACAATTTAACCACCCTATTAGCTCTTTTCTAGCGACTGCGTGAAAATGGCCTCACCATTGGCCCCAGCAAATGCAATTTTGCCCACGAAACCATAAAATACTGGGGTTTCAAAATAGGACAAAGCAAGTTAGGTCCCCAAGAGAACAAGATTAGGGCAATCGCCAAAATGCCCCTTCCGATTACAAAGAAGCAATTAAGATCGTTCCTAGGATCAGCTTCGTACTATCGGCGATTCGTTCCGAATTTCGCTGCAATTTCGGCCCCCCTCAGCCCCCTTCAAAAAAAGAATTTCCCCGATCGTTTACGTTGGAATGATGTCGCTGTTTCCCATTTTAATCAGCTCAAGAGTAAGTTCATTCCTCCCCTATTTTAAAATAGCCCAACCCCAAAAAATCCTTTGGGATTAGGACTGACGCGTCCAACGAGGGCATTGGAAGTGTACCCTTTCAATACGAGGATGACGAAACGAGTTATCTAGTTGCATATGCTAGTCGGCAAGTATTACCCGGCGAAAAGAGATATGCCACTATAGAGAAGGAAGCTCTATCAATTATCTGGGTTATAGACAAATTCAAAAGGTACTTGATAGGAAAAGAATTTCAGATAGGAACCGACCACCGTCCGTTAGCCTATATTAGGAATGTGCGACACTCCAACGGCCGAATCATGCGCTGGAGCTCACTCTTACAAGAGTATCAATTTAAAATAAATTATATAAAAGGTTCCGATAACCAGGTCGCTGACGCACTCAGTAGGAATGCGTTACCGAATAGCGTAGAGTAATTGTATTCATAGGATTAGTATCTCCATGTAGGTATATACCGTCTTGTACGACTTAAATTAGATTCTCTTGTAATATAATTAGTTAATGTATATGTCGGAATTTTGTAACGCTCAATGTCTATTTTTTTTGTATGTATATATATTTGTACCCCTTAATTTACATATAAATTATTTTGTCCCATATGTACTAATTTTATATCATTTCATTGTTCCATGCCTTTTTTATTTATTAAGTTTGTATTAAAGGTTATTTTCCATTATAATCAAAAGATCAAAATAATCATATGTATTGAGGTAATACTAGTTAGGTGCAAGAAGGTACGGTTGGTACAAGAAAACGAGTTCCCCACAACGGAGCTCTATCGTTGTCCCTTCTCTCTTTTTTTCAAAGTGACAACTTCCCCCGGAATGGAGAGGTGTGATAGAACATGCTGAGGCCGCGTTAATTTTAACCACTATCACATGTTATTTAAAACCACGATGCTCCCCACGTGCATCTTTGCTTTGAAGCTGGGCGCCTTATCGCAGCCACCTGAGGCAATGTTTAAACAAGGAGGTTTATCATCCCCCTCGTCGCCCCATCCGCCGATCACGCCAAATTGGAGATCCAGATTTTCGTCGCGAAACATCACCACGACCCTCTCTCAGCTTGTGCGTCAAGGGACCTCGACCTCGAGATTCACCATCTCTTGTCCAGAAGAAGGACAATATCCCTTGAGTGCCAAGGTTCGAGCCTTGGTGACGCCGAGTCCACAAGGCTTCCCCCTTGTTGTTCAGAAAGGGAACAACATTAGAACAGCCATTGTTCTTTCGAGCCCGTTGAAATGAACGGTTCTCACCCCCCTCTGTTGTTCAGAATAGAACAACGTAGAACAGCAATTGTTCGTTTGAGCCCGTTCACCAAGAAATGGTTCTCACCCTTCCCCTGTTGTTCAGAAAGATAACAACGTTAGAACAGCCATTGTTCGTTCGAGCCCGTTGACAAGAAACGGTTCTCACCCCCCCCCCTCTTGTTCAGAAAAGAACAACGTAGAACAGCCATTGTTCGTTTGAGCCCGTTCGCCAAGAAATGGTTCTCACCTTCCTCCCTTGTTGTTCAGAAGACAACAACCTTAGAACAGCCATTGTTCTCGAGCCCGTAAACAAGAGACGGTTCTGACCCCCCTGTGTTTAAAAGACAACAACGTAGAACAGCCATTGTTCTTCAAGGCGTTTATCGAGAAACGGTTCTCATTCTCAAGACGCCACGTCAGGATCATTTTATTTCCCCCCCTTTCGGCTGAAACTCACAGCGGACCGAAAATTCCTTCACGTCGCCTTCCTCTGCACAACAAGTATAAATTACGTAAGCCGAACGTTACCTTTGAGTATTTAACCCTTTTGTCAATTCTATCCTGTGCTTTAAATGGTTTAGCGAACCATCATCTCCCTTTAACTTTATATTTGTTTCACCTTTTTAAATCTATTAATCCTCGGATTAGCTCGAGTCCCCACGACCCTTTCCATTCTCTGTTTATGTCAATATTTTACGTTTTGTGTGTTGTTAATAGTTACTATTAATAAAACTCTATTTTTTTAATGATAGCAATATTATTATCCTTGAGCTCAGTTCCACTTCTTAAGCATATCGAAGATACATAATATCGGCCAGCCAGACATCCACGCACTCTAAAGATAATTAATAAGTTCCCTCAACGAATATTTATATATGGTATATCGTCGAGAGTCCATTCTACGACAGCCACCATGAACACAGCGTTTGCTCACTTTTCTATTAAAATATCAGTTGAACTCTTACTAAAATGAGTATTTCAGGTACTCTTCAACAAAAGCTACCAATAAAAGTCTATTTAATATAGAATAGAACAGTAGATTGATTCCTAAAACAATCCAGGACAAAGAAATTAAAAATTAAGTACAATATACATAATTTACTAATAAACAATCATGAACATGAGATACAGGGAAAATCTACATGTTATGACCGGGATTATAGAACGTAACATTACTTTTATCGACCCAATAAATAGAATTAAATTGTAATTTACAGTAGACAGAAGAAAGCATGCTCTTCTCCTAAAGAAAAGTTGGCTTCCTCCCTAGGGGACTTTTCCAGGAAGAAAATCATGTCTACGTGTAAACTTGCAACATTAGTTACTGCGAGCCCTGCACTTCGCCTGGATCAGGATGACTGCTAGAACATTGTCACAGCGGCTAACAGCACACTCTTAAGATTTATCTATCAAAAGTAGCACTGAAAAGCACCGAAAAACCCTCAACAAAAAAATGCTGAACAACAGCACTACTATAATATATAATAATATATATGATTAAAGTTAATGCACTATCGCAAAGTTAATGAGGAATTAAACCACACTTCCTGAAGATATATTTATTCCAGAACAGTTTTGATGTATCACACACCTTTGCGAACTGGCAACTAAGAAAAAAATTGCAGTAAACTCCATATACACCTATGACCTGACAGACAAAGATCAGGCTACCTGACCCAGTCCTCCAATCGGGCTAATTCCGAGTGGGGGAACATAATTTACTACCTGATTAGGGCTGGGCAGTTATACAATTTTGTTTATCTGCTTACATATCAAACTATTAAAAGAAAAATTGCCCCTCGGATAAATTGAAATTAGGAAAGGATGTAATCAAATTTGATTCTACACTTCTTCTTTTAAAATTTTTTTTTATTAAAAGTCCAATTTACTTCTTTGAAAATCGATGGAATAATTAAAATCTCTGACATGACAAAATACTCCACTACTTTCATTGCCAACTCTGATATCCCCCTTATGTTTAACCTACATAAACATTTTCACAATCTTTACATGCAATTACATATACCTCATTTATTCTGTTAATCTTTAGGATTCCTGGAAATCATCATTTGGTAGAATTATTATATTTAGAAGCTATTTTAATTCCTGTTTCCTGAAATATGCGCTTTAGCCTCTTTTTTTGTCATTAAATTTCAATGTTAAACATGTACTGAAGTCATTTGAACGTCCAAGCTTATTACAATAGTAAGTTTTCCTAGCTTACAAATGAGCTGATGTTATAAACTAATCTGAGTAATACAGTTCTAAAAAAATAGTCTTGATTTTAACAATTATTCGTCTAAATAGGATTGATATTACAGATTTTTTAACAGTATTATCATGGTGTGAAAAATAATGTATATGTGCATTTGGGTGTGTTCTCTTTCTGTATACAGTTAATTTTATATCATCCTAATCTATGTTAATAAGGACATCTAAAGAGGGTAATTTGTTGTCTTGTTCCCACTCTTATTTATATTTAATTGAAACATGCAAATTATTTAAGTTAATGAAAAAATGATGCAAATCAAAACTCTCAGGCCATACTGAAAAAACATCATCAATATACCTTAACCATATGAAGTTGGATGGAGTAATTATGGGTAAGAGTTCGGTCTCAAAGTGTAGAGGTATAATAAGAGTTTATCATATATATATATATATATATATATATATATATATATATGTATCGAGTCCAAGGAAATAATAACTAAAGACATTTTGGTTTAGCTTTGTCCCTCCGATGTTCTCCGGTAACATAAGAGAACGGGCAAAAGGGTAAATGGAACGAGAATGATTCCTGACCTCAGCTCAAAAGGCAGGCCCTTCGAGGGTGCACTTATAAACAACACATTCAAAAGTGCAAACTGCCGATCTCGTATTACCCTCTTTCCGAGCCACAGGACGCAAAGCGCGGGAGACCAACCTGACGCAGCACCTTGCGAGTCATCCCCCCCATCCACCTCCCTACCCACCTCCGCGGGAGTAATTTGTGTATATAATATTTTGACCCGAGTAAACGAGTCTTGTTGTTCGTTCTAACGGAAGAGACAAGTAAGTCACCGGTTGATAGATTTTTCGATTTCGAGAAAGAAACAGAAAAATCACCGGTAGAAAGTTTTCTGTAAGTTAAGAAGAACTTTGCAGTCCTTGTACGAAAAGTTAAGCTACTTCTGAGGTCACACAACTAAACCTCCTATTGTATTCCTTTGTCTTTAACCATTAATTGTTAAATTTAGCTTTTATAAATTTGAGCTTTAGAAATTCTAGACTATTCCGACACATTCATTACTACAGTCATTTCGGGGTCTGGTAGGTGGAGTCAGTGATTCATTCGTTGAATATTCAATGCGAATCAGAACGTTTTATTCTCTGTGGACTACATGTCGGCTTCTATAGCAATCAGAATGTAAAAAAGTTAACGTCTTCATGGTCCTGTTCGGCATACTGCATCATCTCATCAAAATATATTATTTATGTATGCATGGAGGCGAAAGATGCTCCATAACAAGGGCCCAATTTAAATTGGGTGATACTTTTGTGTCCTGAAGTTTGAAAGAGTGATTTGATCATGTTTGCTATCTCTCTTTACTCCGATTATTAGTTCTTTGTTTGGTTTTTAGAATACCTTTGCTTCATAAAGCTCCTTCAATTTTTGGGAGAATGAAGCACAACTAATGAAAAATTTAGAACAACTATTTCTATTGCAACGATCAAAACACCTGCGCGAAATCGTTCTTTTCGACTGAGCAAAAATTGCTATTGTACTAGACAGTGTCAGTCTGCGTCGAGGAAAATCGATTCACTGACGTTTATATCACATTATGCATAAAAATACCCATATTCATTTGTACAAAATTCAACTTACGCAGCATCTCAAGCCACCTGACCCCGGGAGGCCGAAGCAATTTGCTGACTGGGTTGTGGAGAAACTTGCTGCTGATGAAAACTTTGTAAAGAAACTATTTTAAACTGTCGAGCCCCACGTCCATTTTAAGTAGCTTTTTTAATAAACAGAATTGACGATTTAGAAAACTGAAAATCCTCAAATAATGCAAGAACGTGAAATGCATCCACTACAAGCAACGGTGTGATGTGTTTTATTCTTGGCAGATTGATTGCTTGGACCGTTCTTCTTTTACGATTATGAGGGGAATGCAGTTGCCATTAATGAAAAACGTTACTAAAACATGATATCCACTCAGTTATGACCAAACTTGGAATATACAAGATTGATATCTTTGGTTTCATCAGGATGGAGCGACATGCCACACTTTCCCCCGAACGGTTTCATTATTCCACGAAACGAAAAATTTCCGCAACCCGTGATATCCTTGTATGGTGATCAAGAATGGCCACCTAGGTCCTGCTATTTTACCCCTTTGTGACTTCTTGTTCTCATAGGGGTATGTGAAATCACAGGTATACGCCAACAAACCACGTACAATTCATAAACTCAAGGCTGAAATTAGGCGTGTGTTTGGATGCAATGAGCCCCACATCTATGAGAGAGGTATTGGAAATTTCAAGGAGCGCATAAATGTATCCATACTCAGTGCAGGTGGACATATGGCAAGATTGTGTTACCTAACTAAATGGAAGGCATAACTCATTAAAATAGGCAGAATATAACTATTTTTATAGAAATTACTTTTAACTAATCACCTTTCGAATTCGGAGCCCTTTATGGAACACAATTTATATTTGTGGCTGCGTAGAGCACATATTTTCCATTCTTTAGCCTGTAATAAAAATATCCTCAATCTCTATCTCCCCTTAAGTGCAAATATTATATTCCTGAAAATGTACTGACATTCAAAGTCACTCGCTCTACCCTTCCGTCTGTACTGAGAATTTATACCTCATGGAACGTATTACTTTCCACCCCGGACGCTGCATTGGCTGTCCGCGGGTGCATAATGACCGTGGTCAGTGGCGTCTGTCTAGAATTATACATGGGAATATACAAACAAATTCGGCTCAAATTCCAGCTAAATTTAAGTTAAGATATACTAACCTCATAGCAATCATGTCATTGCCTTGTTCTTTACTAGCCATTGGATATGGAAGCAGAAGACCCATCATGACCCTGATAATAACATGTAACTGGGCACTGCGCCACGAATTAATTGTTGAGGTAACTAATTGGACCCTGTAGGAATGAAAAGAAGGAACTGTCTAGGCTATTGGTCGTTCGATACCGGTATGGAGACATGTATTTGGTCCACTGCTGCACCTAAACAGTTCTTTGACCGGTGACGATAACCTTACACTTATTGGTGACTATTTCCACTTATTCCTGGTCTTCAAGTGCCACAACAAGGAGGAGATATTCAACCCGGACAATGCACCATGTCATCGAGCTCAGGTTGCCATGAATAGGTTTGAAGGGCATTATGAAGAATTTCGACGAATCGTGTGCTCACCATGTTTCGCCTACATGAAACCAATCAAGAATTTAGCCGAAGTGGTGGCTTGGTCTATTCGCACAATAGATCCGGCACATACAAATATTTGTAACTGTGAACAGCGTACACAAACGTCAGTGGACGTATAAATCTGGTTAACAAATGGTGGACGCGTGTGCTCAACCCTGTTCTAGAATGGGTAGATCCTGCACTTCTCATCACACAAACAGTCAATTACATCCCTTCTCTGTTCAAAGGAGTTCTGCTGATGTGTATCTATATCCACATGTCTTTGATACGGCACAGGCCCCTCAGTCGGAAGGGGACGAATGTTTCACCTGAACGCTGTTTGGTGTCAAGACATAATATTTCCCGGCACCTCTCCCTAAAGAGTACCGGAACCTGTTGCTCTTTGGATAACCAGGAATTGTCATACTGACCTTTATGTCTATTTCATTATCTGGTTGTGATCCGCCTGGATAAAGACAAGTTGGCAATCCTTTTTCATTAATTAACTTGTACTTTTTGTCTGCCCAAGATAAACATTCATCTTTAGTAATAAAATTGTGCGCATGAAATTGTCTTCATTATTTGGAATAAAAAATGGCTAAAATATGAAAAATATTCACCATATTTTTTTCACAAGATGATTCTTTTAATAGCGCCCCAAAATAAATGGTATAACTAATAATGCATAATTATAGTTAGAAAATGTTGTGTTAATTTTCTTTTAAATTGTATAAAAGTTAAATTTACTTGGATGTTAATAGAAAAAAAAATTCCAATTTTTTTAATTTAGACTTTAGATAATGAACTGAACAAGTTCGAAAGTATTTGGAACCCACATTTAATTTACCTGTGGAATTTTTGGCATTTATTGCTCTAATCACGCGCTACCTTCTGACTTTCTCATATCCATATATATATATATATATATATATATATATATATATATATATATATATATATGTGTGTGTGTGTGTGTGTATGTGTGTGGATGTAACAATAGAGATAGAATCTATTCATTTCATGTCTTATAGAATATTGGGATTAAAAATGAGTTGAGTAAAATAGATATGATAAAGACACTGAGATTGATATACATATGTATATTCATTTATTATAGATAGAAAGCGGCGGGTTTTTTCTTTTGAAAACAGTTTTCTCGAATGGAATATAGCTCTAACTTAAAACTAATGCTGTCACTTTTGACGGCACGGATACACTAATATAATATAATACAATTTCAAATAGATTCTCTATTTTCCGTTTACAGGCTCCAAAATCTCAAATGACAATTAAGTATATAAGAATTTGGGTTTATCATAAATTTAAACCTATAATGATTCTTGACAATATAGAACCCCCCCCCCAAAAAAAAAAAAAAAAAAAAAATTCAGGAAGCAGGAAAATTTTGCCCTATGACGTAACCCCTCACTATTTTATTTAACTTAAGAAAGTGATCGTTGAAAATATAATATAATCTAGGTAATATAAGCAATTGATTTTGTGAGTAAATTTAAAACTTCTTATGCGTAGTAGGATTATCTCATTACATTTCCTAGGTATAAAAGTTCCGTCTAAGTTGTAGAGGCATCGAATATTAAGTCTTGTTAAGTTGGTACCTTAAATACATTATTAAAATTCCTAAAGTTTAGATAAAAATACGCGATGGTCCGAGTTTGAAATTAATTTATGAGTGGTTTTCAAATGTGTTGTCAATTTATAGTTAGTATTGCCATAAATCATAATGGTTGTTATTTATTTCTTTTGTTTTTAATGCCAAGATTTTGCCGATAAATTTAAAATATTCAGCGATTTCAGTGGCGCTTCGAGCTAAAAATTCCCAACACCACCTAAATCATTTGAACTTTACTTAGTATGAGGAAGTTTGGTTTGCAACTGGTAAACAAAGCGTTTGATAGAGCTTCTCTAATTTAAAATATAGTCGTGATTTGGTTTGCTTTATCGAGAACTGAACAACTGCAAGCAGAAAGAGACACGAAAACGATATCTATGGATGGAAAAAAATATATTTCAAGCGATAAGATAAAACGATGTAGGCACCACTGACCATAATGACACTAGGTATATACTAGTATGGCTTATTTTATTGTTGCTTTGATTCACCTCCCCAACCAACTTATGGAATGATTATTAGGAGTGAATTTGAAAAAGGTTGAATGTGTAGATTTAATTTGGGAATATTGTAAGCCATTTGTCGTCGTAAGTTGAATTCGAGGTACCAAGGTCTTCCGTAGGTTAGCCCAGGAATTATTAAAATTTTGAAAGTCGTCAGGTCATAAAACAGAATAATTAAGAGCATGTGACATTTTGGTTAGAAGACTTTGTTTATAATATCAGCATTGGTCTTCAAGGCCCCTGTTAATGGAAGATGATCGATAGTAGCTGGAGTAACGACCACGTGGGTTTAAACCTTAATGTGCACCCCGGCTTTCTCGGACGCATAGAAAGAGCATTTCTCAAATTCCTCCGAGTTATTTTTTTTTACCCTAGCCTTTAATTGTTGCTATCTCCTTTGGGGGGACGGCTATACTGGAGCCGTGACTGACAATCTACGATCAGCTATTGTAGGTTTGGGGAAACCACATTGTTTTGAGTTCGTTTTCGGACACATTTTGTTTTATTTCTTCAAGGATGAGCCTGTATGGATATATTGATGAAATGTGCATGTATGTAAGATTCATAATAATAGGTTGGCCTTGAAATTAACTGCGATGTTCACCAGTCATCTTTTTGAGAACCGTTCTTGCAGCTACAGCGTATGTTGTTTTCTTTCTCTAATTTTCATCCATTATAGCATTATTTTTCGTTTTAGTTATTTTTCCTCTTATTGGAAACAATACTGAGCGTGTGGGCTGAGGTGATTGCAGTAAAGGCATATATTTGTCGTTCTGCTACTGCACTCTTCCAGTCTGTGTTCAAGGCTCCCCCATTCCGAACATTTCTTTGCCTAATAGTTTTTGTCTTTTATCTTCTGCTAACTAGAGCGTAGCATCTAAAACAGACTTGAACATAGACGAATGTTTTCCTCTATTTGGCCTAGGGCAATTTTGGTCTAGAAGGCGAGGAGTCCAGATTTTGCATCTTTCAAAAGCATTTGCGTCTGTTTGAAAATAATCTTAAATACGTATATGTTTTTTTCACCCGAATTTTTCTTGAATATTTTTATTTCCGCGATTCTTGCCCATGCTTGATTGAATTTTAGGCATCTAGATAAAACTGAAATTTTCATAGAGAAGGATAGTGGTGTTCTGGAATTGCATCATACGAAGGGTGGTCAATAAGTTTTGCGAATCGGTAGGGCAAAACAGACGAAGGGGGATGGCTATTTGTGGGGGTGTTAGGAAATTTATGACAAGTCAGGACCTGCAGCCGTACGCTCCTGCCTCGTCTATTTAAGAAGCAATAGCTGATCGCAGATTGTCAGTCACAAATGTTTTAACAATGGTGAAGGTTGGGCACTGCGCAGTTATCAAATTTTTGACCAAGGAAGGCAAGAATGCAAAAGAGATCACTGAACACATGGTTGCATTTTTTACCGACACCGCCTCTTCCTATGTAATCATTGCTTGCTGGAATAGGCAGGTCCACCCTGGTCGTCAGTCTCTTGAAGATGGCCCCGTCCAGGACAACCATCAGACGTGACCAACGAGGTCATTGTGGCCCGTGTGGAGAGGATGATCCTCGAAAATCGACCAGTGAAGGCCGAATAAATCGAGCGAGAACTTAAAATATCACGTAAAAGTGTTATCAACATCATTCACAACAATTTTACCATGACCAAGGTCTTTGCCCTTATGGTCCCTAGAAACCTCACGCCCCATCATCGACTTCAACGTGGTCAAAGTTCGGAGGAGCTGCTGTTCCTGTCCAGCCAAGACCCGGTGGGATTCGAGTCACGCCTACTGACAGGTGATGAAACGTGGGTTCATCACTGGGATCCCGAGACCAAGCTCGAAAGCATGGCCTGGAAGCACAGGGGCACTCCGACCCCCATCAAGTTCCGGACATAACCCTCAGCCGGGAAGATCATGGCCACCATCTTCTGTGATTCTGAGGGAGTGTTGCGAGTGGACTATGCGCCTCGTAGAAGGACCATCACAGGCCAATATTACGCCGAGAAACTGGCTGGCTTGAAAAAGTGCATCCGGCAGAAGTGGCGCGACAACTTGACACGCGGTGTCCTGCTCCTCCACGACAATGACCCTGTCCACAAGGCCAGAGTTGCACAAGCTGCCCTGCTCGAGTCTGATTTCGAGGAGCTCAACAATCCCCCCTACAGTCCAGATCTAGCCTCTAACGACTACTTTTTATTCCGCCAGCGCAAGGCAGCACTGCGTGGACGCCGGTTTGAGGACGATGAAGATGTCCAGCTTGCCATCCAGGAGTGGATTGAACAGCAGTCGGGAGATTTCTGGTTGTTGGGAAATCGAAATTTCCGGGACAAGTGGCACAAGTGAATTAAAGTCGAAGGTAGTTATATTAAAAAATAATAAAATACTTTTTCTCATATCTCGTTTCCTTATATACGAATTGCAAACTTATTGACCACCCCTCGTATTTTCTTCCATTTTATCAAATCGTTCTCGCTTATAAAATAATGGATTTTAGATTTAATCCAGTAGTCTGAGTTTGAACCTTTACTTAAAGAATTTTCTAAACAGCAGAAGTTTTAAGGTAAGTAAATGAAGATATTTGATAATCTGTCTTATTTATTTGTTTTGTCAGAAATATTTCCCGGATAAATGATAGAATTTATACGAACACATTTGGTGTCGCTTAAGATTGGAGAATATTTATAGTATCGAGTTGTAAAATAATATTATTGAAAACCACTTCAGATCTTATTCATAAGAGAAGAAAGCGTCGAAACGGTCAAAATCAATCTGAAAATATTAATTCAGACGTGGAATATTCGTGAAACATTTCTATGACTAAAACTACTCATGGGATACAATAAAAAAGGGGTCCTTCTATTCATATGAGACTGTCAATAATGGTTCAATATATAATTTGAAGAATTATTTTTACTATAAGATTCTAAGTCAAATTTGGCGTTAAAATAGTAGCATTGGGGATAAGAGGTATTCTGAGGGGAAGGGGAAACCCGTTATTTTTAATGGAGCAAAGCTCATGAAATTGAAAGGGTTTCCAATTTCGTTACAATTGCTCGAATAGTTAAGATGTCATTTCCAAAGCAATATAAGTTCCTGGCTAACCCCCAAATGACTTTAGCAATTATGGCATGTAAAGGAGAATGTAAAACAACACAAGGGGTACAAATTTCGTAAGAATCAGCCGAACATTTATGATAATATTGCCAAAATAAAATAATTCCTGGGTTTTTTTGGGAGGACCTTGTCAAATATATCATTAGAAAGAGAATATAAAACAACATAAGGATTTAAAATTTCGTTAAAATCGGCCAAAACACAATAATTTCCTGGCTAACCTTGGGAGGACTTTGGCAAATATATAATTCAAAGGAGAATGTAAAACAACATAAGGGTTTCAAATGTTGTTAGAATCAACCGAATAGTTAAAAGGTATTACTAAAGCAAACTTTAAAGCAATAAAGCAAAACGGGGAACCACCGACCGACCAACAGACCAACCGACATAGTGAGATATAGAATCGCCTGCGATAAACTTGCACGCGACTAAAAATCGTAAGGTGAGATTATATTAGAGGCATAGTTGCAATTAGAGGAACTCTGCTTTTCTTATAGCCAATTATTTTTTGATTGCTCAAGAGTTAGAGATGAAAGTTATTTGTTTGTATCTGATCCAAAAGGAAAAACCAAGAAAATTGTGGACCAAGAAGTTTTGTATCGTTGCTGAACAAGATTAAGTTTAGTTCATAGAATGCGAATATTGTTTGTGGAGAATAAAAAAAGAAAAAGAACAAATCCAGCTTACTTTAAACTGAGCGCACATTTTACCGCGCAAAGACGGGTATTTCTGCTATTAATAATAATAATACAAATACTACAACTAATAATAATAATAATTAAAAGATTATCAGATACACATGAAATAAGAGGTGAGAAATTCGCACTAATGTACATTATCTTTCGAAGCTAAAGTTGCAGTATATGATGCGGGCATTTCGTTTTCCCAGCCCCTTCTTGCTGACCCAGGCTCCTTGCTTCAGCTAACCCATATAGCATCAAGAAGCAATTTTCCCTCTTAAGTAGCAAAATTCTTTAATTAGCCAACTAATTTACTATGGTTTCACTTTTTCTTAGCAAAAGACAGTCTCAGGTAAACCCTGTCTGGTTCCAGCTTTAATCACAATGAATTATATCCTTTTGGTTAATACTAAGTTAGGACTATCCTCTACCTCCCAAATGTATTCACATTGCCTAAGTTGTAGGAATTTTTTACCCCATTAACCTTATGATAAAGATAACTGGATAGTTATTGTAAAGACCATTTAACTGTGTCCACTGCTCTATATAACCATTGGCCCCATTTTCAAAAATTTAAGAAACTTAGTAACTAAATAAAATATAACTGGACCATTAGAATAGTCTGCTTCAAAAATGTACCTTAAGTTTTCTATAGTGTCTCTTAATAAAATTTACCTCTTAAATCTGAATCTGGGATCCTTTTTTCTCTATAAGGTCCAGTTTTTGAGATACAGGGGGTGATAATAATTTTATATTTTATACATGTCCTATATTACATCAAAATTAGAATAGTTTTTGCCCTACTGTATTCGAGGTAAATTTTGTGTAGATTTTATGTAAGTAATTCTGTTAAAAAATTTATATTTTTGCAGGTCAGAAATTGCTTAGCATTACAATAATAAGAATAATAATAATAGTGGTTAAGTTAAAATGAACATAAAATTGAAGAATAGCTCCGACAGATTTTGCTATGTTTGCGACAAAGTGATTTTTTCCGAGCAGCAATGTACAATCTCTCCTGTAATTGAATTTTTGTATTATTCATATTTTAGAGTAAGGCTAAGAGATCAAGAGAAAGGTTTTGCACCACTTATCTGCTGCAAGGGATGCTGCATAAGTTAAATACACTGGAGTCAGGGCAAACCGGAGTTTTTCTCTTTTGGTGTTCCTATGGTGTGGAGAGTGGGCAAGACCACACTACGGACTTTTATTTTTGCAGGAAAAATCTTAAAGGTGAGCATTGTATCAAGTATTTAAGCTTTTTGTATTATACTGGCTCCTGGAAATGTGATTATTATGCATAGACCTAGAATAAAATTAAAAACTAACATAGTTCACTTCAGCATGAACATATATTTGACTAAATATTTATGTACTATCTGCAACTCCAAATCAATTCGTTTATGTATAATATGAAATTATATTTTTCACAGGTATAAGAAGAATAGACATAGTGTGGCATATCCAGATGTTCCTTCTGCCGTCAAATCCCTGCCCCATGGATCAGAAATTCCTATACTTTCTCCCCCTCTACATATAGAGGTCCATAAAGTGATTAATATTGAAATTGATCAAGATTAGGACACATATGAGTCTTATCAGGTTTCCACACATGATATGCTCGCAAGACCATTCACTCAAGTCGAGTTAAATGACTGGACCAGGGATCTGGGGCTTTCAAAGGAGAATGCACAACTTCTTGGCTCTCGGCTTCATGAAAGTAATCTTCTCGCTAATGAAACAAAATCTTTTGGTACAAAAATATAGAACAAGAGTTTCGAAGCTATTTTTTACAGCATTCTTCCAGCTCTTTAGTATACTGCGCCAATATTAGAGGACTTGTTGACACCCTTGGAGTTCCCTACAACCCACTAGAATAGAGACTTTTCATAGGTTCCTCCAGTATGAGTTTAAAAGCTGTGTTACTGAATATTGGTAACAAGATAACTTCCGTTCCTATAGGCCATTCAATCCACTTACTACAAGTTGTGAAAACATAAAAAATTGCTGGATGCAATTAATTACTCTACCCATAATTGGAGGATATATGGTGACTTGAAGGTAAGATCATTTTACACTTTGCACTTCTAAGCTTCTTGATATTGAGATTTTCATTTTTAATTGTTAATACTTGTATACACCTTTTAGTCAACTTAAATTTTACAAGAATGCAAATCTGGAAATCATGAGTCATTTTTTTTGTTTCCTATTGTCGTGGGTAAGCTGAGATTATTATTATTTTTTTTATTATAATTAATAAAGTGGGTCGTACGTTCGTACTTCCAGTGATCGCTTCGATCTCTAAGAGCGCTTTTCTTATTTTTATTCTATTGAATGAATATAAAGGGGAGTTCTTCCTTTAATATACTAAATACTGCCAACGCAACTCGTTCAAGGATAATTTAAACACTTCTACCAAAATAGACCTTTGCTGTACATTAATTAACTCAAAAAAATTAATATATACACGTACAAAATACAACTTAAAAATGGTTCTTAAGTCCCATTACCGAAACTCTGTTTTTTGTTGCTTTAAGCGAGAACAATTTAAAAACTAAATTCGTTTTTAAGATATACAAATAATCTATGTTAATCGCATGAGGATATGAAAATATAATTGATTACTCAGATAAGGTAGTTGGGTTAACCCAAAGAATCCAAACGAAATACCTTCATTCTAATATTGTCAGGAGAGGTGACGTGAGTGTAGTTTATTTGTTTCTCAATAGAGGCCGTTACTTCAAACGAGGGGTGAACGAGTGATGTCACGCGGAATTTTGAGGCAACGGTGGAGAAGGAACCAAAACAAAATGCCGATTGAAAAGGTGATGTGTCGGGCGTTTATGACCTTGAAAAGGTATTCTCAGACTAAGCTTGAAGATGGCTGTATGATTTTCTAGCGATTTGGTTTCGCTTGTAGAGCTTCTCTTTTGGGTGATAAATCTATCTAGTTTGGGGTGTCAAACTTAAAAGGGTAAGATCACCTGAATATCTTTGGTAATCAAACTGTGCCGATTATGCTTGGTGCAATCTGGTATCGCCCAAGAAAATGAAAGACCTTCTTAACTTGAGGCGGGAATTTTATCCCGGCTAGTTCTTATCGATGTCGTAACAAAAACGTCTTCTTTTTCTCCTGACGAACAGTTTAAAATAGAATTACTCCCGCGGGTAATGGGAGGGGAAGGGGGATAGCAAGGAAAGACCCGAGGGTGCCCTGGCTTTTGGACATCTGCTATTTCTCTTTCTAGAAATTTTGAACCTAGGGAAACTGGATCTCATGTTAAATCGATAGAAGTGGGTATCATTCAGCCGTGTTTGGAATCGTGGCGCTCTAGGAGAGCGTAATAAAAGATCGACAGTTTGAATTTTTGACTTGTTTGTTTATAAATACACCCTCGGAGGGTAAGCCTTTAGAGCAGAGGTCAGGATTAACTGTCTCCTACATTTACCATTTTTATCCTCCTTGCATGTTACCGGAGACTAGAGTCCCTTTATATTAAATCCCGTGCCCCTAGTCTTAATTGTGACTTCTCCGCTGCTCACCTACTTATGACATAACTCTACTACCAATAAAATCTTACCTATGTCCACTTCAATCTCCCCTCCCCACTACTTTTTGGAGTCAGACCAACGATGGTGAGTGTTTTGATCGTTCTCCCTGGTATTCGTCTAGGATTTGTAATATCTTAACTCATTATAAATTATTTATTTTCTTAGGTTTTGCATTATAGGAAAAAAGTCTCATTTTGTAGATATTTATCAACACTCTTAATATTCTAATTTCTAGACAATTTTTTTAATATTATAATTCATTGTAAATTATGTATTCCTTTATATCATAAAACCCGAAGATAAGTGGACAGCTCGAAACGTTGTTTATCCCCAATAAATGAAGATGAATTTCTCCGTATTCTATGTACTTTCCTTCCTGGTGAAATTATATATATATATATATATATATATATATGTATATACTCGAAAATTTTAAACTGCCTCGGTTAAATCTTATATCTCTACACCTTAGTTTATAGGACAGTCGTGCAGATAGTATGCACTATGTGAACAAGGTTTGGCCTCCACGAGAAGCATTTAGAATTGTATCAAACAATGTGATAGCTGAACCTTTGGTGCCTCCTCACAAAATACTGCTTCCTTCACTGCATATAAAGCTTGTCATAATATAATATTATGTCAAAAACATTAATAAAGAAGGCCAAGCTTTTGAATTTCGTCTTAAAAATTTACACCAATCAACTGACGCTAAGTTCCATGCGGGAATTTTTGATGGACCTCAGATCAGTAACTTGATAAGAGATGAGCAGTTTGAGGCATTAATAACGGACATAGGGAAAGATGCCTGGAAAGCTTTAAAAGCTCTAGTTAACAATTTTCTAGGCAATAAAAAAAGCTTAGAATATGTTTCTCTGGTCAATCAGCTCCTAACAAGTCTCAAATTTGGGAGCTCTAATGTCTATAAAGATAGACTTTTTACAGTCCCATCTGGATTATTTTGACAACAACTGCGAAAATTATAGTGAAAAACAGGTGGAAAGATTCCATATGTCATAAAAACAATGCAATCCAGTTAACACTTGAAATGAGCATATAAATAATAATAAAACTTCTTGTAAGCGAGAGAAAATAGTCTCAGACATAAATCTACCACCTTGAAGTTGTCTCATTATGCCCTTCTGTCCCGT
This sequence comes from Ceratothoa steindachneri, assembly GCA_963969495.1. Classification (NCBI taxonomy): domain Eukaryota; kingdom Metazoa; phylum Arthropoda; class Malacostraca; order Isopoda; family Cymothoidae; genus Ceratothoa; species Ceratothoa steindachneri. The sequence continues at coordinate 84,336,393 of OZ018319.1, read as the reverse complement.
ATAATTCGAAATAACCGATTTACACCTTCAAGCGACTGGTCCTCTCCTCACACGTCGAGCATCCTGCCTTCTCCAGGCGTAAAGGACGACGTTAGCTGCCGTAATCTGAAGTAAGCTTCCCCGCCATTCGTATCAGATGACGTTCCGAGCATCGTGCATTCCCTAGTCGGAACAGACGACGTTACTAGCTCTAAACTGGCGTAACCTTCCATACCTGTCCCATCATTTAATTTAACACTTATTTCGTTTGCTGCTATTCTTAATATTTGAACGATTAACGTCAACATCAAAAGCAATTACGTCAAGGATTTGGGGTAAATTTATTTCATCTTACCTTGTAAAGACATTTGAGGAATGTTCATTCGATACAGTCACTGCCTTTGTCGAATTGTAACTAAGCCTAATCTCAGAATTCCACGAGGGCAATGTATCACGCTCAAACTTAATAAATATAATATACTGTGGCACTGATAAATCAAGAGGAGAAAAGCATTGGGAGAAACATTTTTTATTCTAAGTACAGGACAAGTTACGAGACTTTTTGCCTCATCTTTAGCTTTATATTCAACATTGGATATCACTTCGTTGTTTTTTATACAAAACCAATGCAAAAGGAACCGGAGAATAATGACAATATCATTAAAATGAAAGAGGGAAGAAAAATATACACATAAGCTTGATTCTGCTTAGAAAAGCGGTAAGATTATAGGTTCCTAAGGACAGGTTGTAGGGGAGAAGAGGAACAATTAGACTCGCCTCGAAAATCTGTCTCCTGATATTGTCATTTGAGTAATATAGAAGTTCTACTTCATGGTTTGTTTTTGAAAGATGCGATTAAAGTGGATGTAAAAGAACAACTTCTGACCCCTCCACCTCCAAGTTATCGGAGATCATATCTTATGGTATCACGCCAAGGACGCCCTCATTTCCTATTAGAACATTCTCAAATTTTCGACTTCTGAGCAAGTTGGGAAAATATCTCCCTATCCTGCAAACTCGTCCTGAGCCACTCCCCCCCCCCCACAAACCAGGGACGAGGTGAGAAAGAGCCGCGCTGTCTCGCACCTCGCTGCTAAATGATGAATCGATTCCGCCTCCGGATTAATATGTCTGGAGCTTGTGACTCCTTTCTACAAACTCCTCCTTCCTCTACAGAATCGGCCATACTAATACTCGGGCTATTCTGTAGTTCGACCAGTCCAGCCCGCACCTCAAGGCCATCATTATCGTCTGGTACCGTGAGCGTTCCTCAGACAGCAAGACTTCTTCAACCGTGATTCTAACCAAGTCAATTAGTAGCTTCTGTGAACGGCAAGCCTTTGAATTTGCGTAACAGTCTCCCTTCTTTAATCGAACCGAAGAAAATCTCCATCGATTACCTTTGAGGAAGAGAAGATTTATATTTCAATGGAATTACAAGAATTCTCACATTCCTGGTTGAACGTGATCTTTGAAGTTTCTGCCTCATTCGGATCTTGCCCCATTTGCCTCATCAGATCGTTCCCCACTCGCCTCATCCGGAGAAGGACCTTCCTCGAAGTCATCGACCCCTAGGACTGAAACCTCCTCCATTGCTATTATTGTCAAGTTCCCCCTTTTTTATCTGACCCTAATTACATTAATCAATTAATTGCATTTGAGAATCCCTTCTCATAATAATTATCAAGAGACTCTGTCAATTTAAATTATTTCCCTTTGCCTATTATGATTCTCATTTTGATCTGTGTAAATAAAATTATATTTTCGTTGTTTCATTTTTACCTAACCTTGAACGATACTCTCGGCCTATTTAAGTAAATCTCGCCAACCATTTATGCACTCTCTTTGATTATTAAGGATTTGAAACCCAACGCCTCAAGTGTGACCTCCTAGTCGGTCGTTAATCTCTGCGAACAGTCCTTCAACGGTTTGCATTAGAGTAGGTGATTAAGTCACCCCCTACATAATATAGGAATAGTGTATAGAATAGAGTGGTTGTACCACGACAGTGGATATTGGAGGTATTTCTGTTGCGTATGTTATATTAGTGTTCATAAATGCAATTCTCTACGTTTCGCAACTTTTTCAAGGTATTTTGTAGACACATTTCGACATTTGTGATTAGGATATTATTTACTAGTTAATTTTTTAGTGTGCTGGGAAAATTGAAAGCTATCTTTTTTTTTAAGAGTTAATAGTATGTGGTAGTAAGGTAAGGTGATAGAGCGGTAGATGGTATTCTTAAACTTTTAGTTGTTGGATTTTCGTAGTGAAGTAATTTTTTTTCGTTTCAAGATGAGGATCTTTTAGGAAATTTCGTGAGTAGAATAATGGTGAAAATTTCCTTCGATCGCACGAATTTCTTCATCATGATACTGATAACACTGTTACATGATTTTTGTCTTTCCGCAACAACTGTTATTTTCTATTTGCTTGGTTTAGTATACAGGAAAAAACACTGTTATTTATTTCAAACTTTGCTTGTGTGTCAAAGATAATGATATTTATATGAAATTTTCCTATTCCTTCTGAAAGGAAGTGTCGAATTTGAACTTTCATTTGCATAAAGTAGAAACAAAACGACATTATACAAAAATAGCATTTATTTATTCTAGAATTACCTAAGTGAGACAATTAAAATATTGTAAAAGAGTAGTTTTGCGTGATTTACAGTTATACTGTAAATTGCATTCACGAATCAGCTCCCAAATATAATCTGCTATCATATTTTTATTATACGATCCTTGATAGTAGCGTTCAAAGTCCAGTAGATCCTGGTGAAAGCGCTCGCCATGCTCCTCAAAGTAAACTCCCATGCTCTCCTTAAATTTACTCAAGATGAGCGTAATGAATTTGTACTTTAAGGGACATACTGCACCTCACCTTTGCCGTAGTTTATCACCAAATTCTAAACAAGCTTTACATAGTTTTCGGCTTTGTGATTCCCTACGAATCTTAGAACCACCGCGATAAAGCTGTCCCAGTCTGATTTTTCCGTCTTATTTAGCTTCTCTGGAAACTCCTTGCACTCCATGATCCTTTTTATTTTGGAAAACACGAAAGACCCGGGGTTTACATTTGCCGCAGATAGCTTACTAAAGAAATCTTTGAGATACTTAAAAGCTGCAGACTCCTTATCTAGCGCTCTGAAGAATTGTTTCATAAGGCCCAATTTTAAGTGTAGAGGAGGAAACAGTACTTCTCGTGAGTTTAACAAAGGCTCCCATTTGACGTTGTTTCTCCCAACACGAACTCGGTCTTTCAGGCCGATCCTGCTGAACGGTAGCGTGCCACGGTGTCCTTGCTCTCCCCAATGCAAAGACAACAAGGAAACTTGGTAAATCCGCCTTGAAGACCAATCAAGAATGTCAGAATTTCGAAGTATCCGATAACCTCCTAACCGTACTCATCATATTTCAATGCATATAGCAAGATCTTGACACTGCTGTATTCCTCTTTGTGTTGGAGCGAGTGAGCAAAAGGGAGAGATGCATACATGTTCCTGTTATGAAGTAGCACTGCTTTGAGGCTCTTGGACGAGTGGCAATAAAGAGGCTCGGCTCTTTGGGGTTACAGGCGATTCCTCAAACAGATCGGTCATATTGTGACAAATTAAGCTCATCTTGACGTGTAAAAAGCTTGAACAACACTGGTGAGCTTTCTCTAGCCTGATATTTGCTCACTTTCATCTAACAAATCCCGCTGTTTTAGTTGGTCTTTGTGAGAGCAAGATCTCTGATAAGGTGTTAAGATGTTTTTAGTTGGGCTAGTGCCGGGTTCCCTCCTCAGTTGCCCCTCTGTAATCTGGATCAATGAATTAATCCTCTTTTGAATTGCTTTGCCTTCATAAAAATTGCTGCTATCTTTTTGGAGGAGTGCATACGCGGAGATCAGAACTGTGTGGCACTGGAGCAATATAATATATATATATATATATATATATATATATATATATCACCATCACCTTCCAGAGTTCTTTTACAGAGCTCGCAGGTGAATTGAAGTGCGCAAGGTTTGTCTTCATCTCAGGATGGTATGCCAAAATATGCCCTGTAGGCCTCACACATTTCAGCAGATCTGTCTACAGATTACCTTTTCGCTCCTCTCTTAATAACTTCACCATAGACAGAGCAAAAGGCGTCTGTCGGATGCTTATAAACAATTGATTCCAGTGTGACGAATGCTTCTATCGATGAAGAGTGAATATGTCTGCGCTGTGACGACTATAGTTAAACAGATTTGTTGAGTAGACATTCTTTGTATTTATAGTCTTCTACCTTGCCAGAATGTTTTAGAAATTCTTCAAACATATACGAAATTCTCAAACGTTCTAGAAAGCCCTACAATTTATTTTTACCAAGGTCTCAAAAAGACAAATTCACGGGAAATAATACCTATTACTTCACTATTTCTGTTTTTATAACTTTTAAATTCAGTATATCATATTTATACCATAACTCCAAAAACACATAAGCCTTGACACTTTTCTATATTTTTACGATTTGCATCAAAATAATGTTATTTACCATGAATGGGGTAATGTATAAATTCAATGTCTTAGCCACACAAGTAATGTTTTGGGATTAAAATTTACTTTTTTATTTAATAGAGCCACAAACATTTGGGAAATAACGCTTTTAACCCAAGTGTCAGAGATCCGAGAGAGAGAGAGAGGGAGAGAGAGAGAGAGAAGGAAAGATACGCGCTGCCTCGGTTTTCAATAGAAAGTGAAACAAGAGACACCTGGATGATCCTTTTCGTCTGCATCAATGGAGGGGCGAAAGGATGATACGCAGTGAGACGCCACGATGACCTATAATGCAGCCTTCACAAAAACATGCGACAGGTTTGAGAGCCCAGAAGGTCTCATCTGAAGTCGGACAAAGTCTTCCTCGCCGCCGTCTAAAGAACCTTCTCGCCCTCGGGCTAAAAAGGAAAGTTTAGTTCTTGTGTAGTAATGCATCAGACCTTGAAACAATACCCTTCGGTCAGGGGGGGTTAACCCTTATACGACACTTATAAATCCTCCGACACCAGAGTTGAAGGCAGTATCCGCCGAGTATCCGCCATCCTCCCTGCCCTGCCAGTATCCGCCCCCGTAGGTACCTGCTATTCGCGTCGTCCCGTTGCACTCTGCACACTTCTCGCAGGATCCCTCAAACTCTCGGATTATCGTTAATTCACGTGACTCTACCTCGACCCGCTTCCCCTACACCTCAAACGCGGCGCGCTGAATCTTGATTCGTGTTAGTCTAAAGCAAGATTTAAGTTCATGCTCCGTAATAGGTATCATCCAGAGACTATTGTTTGAACTTTGCGCCAAGGCAAGGAGTACTCCCTCGAACTAAATCTTCGAGGTAACAGCAAGGCGTAACTCTCCTGTGCAAGTGCTCTCCCTGCCCGCTTCCCCTCAGTATCAGCCTCATCGTCGGCTTCGTCTACGTTCAAGGTCATTCGAGCGTCCCTTGGATCATATTGTCTGTTTGTTTATACAGTGAGCGCCCTCACGAACTCTACCTCGCCTCTTTAGCCGCTGAGATCCATGTAAATCTAATGTATGTAGAGCTCATGTTAAAACTCTCCGTTACTTTCCACTCTGCTTATATTGTAAACTTTCAATGCACTCATAAAGCAGAAAGTGTGAACTTGACCCTATTCTACGACATCTCTATTAAACTGGTGTAATGTGTGCAGAGTTAACCTACGAAACCAAGGACAAAACATAAGTGAAATTTTGTTACACAGTGTAATATCCCAAATTTCATATCCTTTAGAACAGGGTTGTCCAACCTTTTGCCCAACGGGGCAAATTAGAAATTTAATTAGATTCACCAGACCACATAGGTACTTAAATATAAATTTTAAAAAGTTTAAAGATATATATAGTTACAAACAAAATACTGTATATTACAGTAAAAAAATAAATTAGACTCATACAAAGAAAAATAAAATCAATGTGACTTGGGGAATTCCCTTCCTTTTATGATATTCTCAATATCTGGTTTACAAAGTAAATAAAAATATATATAAAAATTACCCCGTAAAAATCAAATCTGAGTCAACAGTTGGCTGCATGCAAATATTAAGTGTGCCGCAATGGGGCCCGCGGGCCGCGGTTTAGATGTCCCTGCCTAAGAACATAGTAGAGATTAATGATATTTATTTTTTCATTATGAGCACAATAAAAAATTATGTATACGCTTGTTTGTGAAGGTAAGCGCGATATAGCATTTTGGAGGGAATTAGTGATACGGTTATGATCAAAGTGATGGTCTAGAAACGGAAGCGGAGGATTATGTTCCCATTCTAATTTAAAATTGTTTGATATGTGTAATGAATATACCTGAGTTCAGATATTTGCAATCTTTCATGGTTTTTCTACTTATATATTTTTACTTTAATGCTTGCTTTTAAACTTTTGTAAAATATTTTAGGGTTAAATGAACTGGAATCAATTAAAATTGCAACGGCAATTTGAGTAAATATGTATATATAGCTTCTATAAGAATGCCCTTTATCATAATTTGATGATTAATAGCTTTTTCTTATTTTAACATCGGTACTGGAGAAAAGAGGGTAATGAGATCGAAAAGGGCTAGTGGACAAACCAGGGAGAGGTTCAAATTAAATAACTAACCAGCAATTTAGAAACTACTGTACACGAATGGAAAAAAATAAAGGTGTTTCGGTTTCTCACCTAACATAAGATTAAAAATGGCTGTAAAGACATGGAGATGGTGCAATCCTGCGTAACATATTCTGATTTGGGCCGAAATATAGCTTACCTTAGCACTGTCAGTAAAATTATTTATTACATAGAGAAATTATAATTTGTTCTAGTATTTATATTAAGATATAATTTTCTCTTCTTCCTCTGTTTTTTTGTAAGGTTCTATAACCTAAAAAGGTTATATTTTGCTTTCAAATTCATCAGGTTCCCCACATTATAATGCAAGTTACCCTTATTTTCTGGCGTCTGGGTTATCGCTGTCCTTCTGAACTCTCGCTGTTGAAGCCCCTGATGCTGATATTCTCTTCTGGTTAAGATAGTTACCGTTGTAAATTTATGTGTGAATAGTCTTAGCTAAGAATGATAAACTAAAGAGTATCACGTATAAGATAAATTTTAAGTCATGGTTTCCGACCCCATCCTCCCCCACCCCATCCTCCCCCACCCCACCCCACACAGTCAATGATGATATGCGATATTTTCGTGCCGAGAAGCAAAAAATTGCTCTTTTTATTTGTTGGAAAATTCAATCGATATCTATTTATAAATTTTTCAGGACAAACGCCACAGTTCTGTGAAACTTAAAAGATGTGCATAATGAATATGAGCTGCAATGGGTGTTTGTTTTTATTTGATACTTGGATTTTGACTGGCCACTATTATCACACTAGAATAAAAAAGTCTAGCTTGTTGATAACCAAACGAACTAATTAAGTAATGGAAGAGAATCTCTTTGAATTGGAGGGTAGTTGCGATTCTACCTTATTCGAAGGACGATTTTTTTTTTTTTTAAGAGCTCATCTGGCGGCTGCCTACTTGGGCATTAGTCACCGTATTAAAACTGGCCTAGTTCTAGGCTACTTTAAAATAAAATTATAGAGAAAAAAAAACAACACCCCAAAAGGGGAAAGGAAGCAAGCTGGTGCGTCGGGAAGAGGTCCCCCCGGCGCAGGAGCGTGCAACTAAAGGAAAAAACAAAACAAAACAAAATACAAATGCAAAAAAAAAACAAAAAAAAAAAACAAACAAACCTTGCCTAAATAATAGAGAGAAGGCCGGCCTCCCCCAAGAAGTCAACAAGTCCACAAGTCAATGTGCACGAATCTGAACCGAGCACAAGGGACAGGCGGTAGCGACCCCGCCCATCCCGGTACTGGGACAGGTATCGTGCGCGAAGATCACCCAGCCTGAGACATTCGACAAGAATGTGCCGAACAGTCTGGGGGACGACGCAGTCGTTGCAATAGGGCGCAGGCGAGCGCTCCATCAAATAGCGATGCGTCACACGAGTGTTTCCGATTCGGAGACGACAGAAAGCAACCTGAAACCACCGCGGCATTGAGGGATAGATCCATGGGAACAGTCGCGGGGAAATGGCACGCAACTTTAAGTTCCCTTCGACCGTCTCCCATCTTCTTTGCCAAGCACTCCGAAGAGCTGCCCGTATTCCTGCCATGTAGTCGGTGTGAGGAAGAACGAAACGCTGGTCCGGTCGCAGAGTCCTCGCGGACTCTTTGGCGCCCTCATCGGCGCGCTCATTCCCCGCAATTCCTACATGTCCAGGAACCAAGCAGAAGATAATCTCGACATCAGCCCGGCTCGCCAAAACCGTGGCGTCACGGATATCGCGAACCAGGGGATGCGGAGATTCCAATGCCCCGAGAGCACTCAGGGCACTTTGTGAGTCGCTATAGATCACAATCTGGTCTCTGAACCGGGCACGTCGCGTAATCTCCCGTACCGAGTGGTGTATTGCCACCAGCTCGGCCGTGAAGACAGACGCAGCGCCTGGTAGAGCCCCGCTGACTTCAAACAGAGGGGATACGGCGTGAAAGCCGACCCCCTCTTGGGACTTGGGGCCATCCGTATACACTGGCACGGTTTCAGCGTGACATGATGTGTGCTCTAAAAAGGTCGAACGCAATACTCCCGGCGCAGTACAAGCTTTGGGAGCAGAGGCGTGGCGACAAATAGCCAAATGTGGTACCCTCCAGGGTTGCGTCCTGGGCAGAACCAGGGGCGCCACCGGCCCGATAGCTATATCTAGCTCTCGAAGGAGTTTCCTAGCCCTAAACCCAAAGGGCTTAGGGGGTATGACTGGCATCTCTCGGCGGCATAGGCACCATCGAGATCAACTGCGGATGCAGTGAAAGCTGTTGGCGACTGAAAGCTGTTGGCGAAGGACGACAGAGGTAATATGGTAGCTGTCTTTAGGAAGAAATCTATATCGACGGGAACTTTTTATAGGTTGTTTAAAATATATGGAATTATAAATTATATAGTACTAATTTGAAATTTAACTAATAATTATTTGGGAATATATTATAAATAGTTTGAGTGGCTGAAATCGTGTATCATTGGTACAAAAAGAAGGAACAAAGATCAAATTCAGGCCCGATAGATAGGAGTTTATCAATCACTTTTGCCTTGAGATCTTGATTCATAGTACCTAAACTCAAAGAAAATACTCCTATGTTATTAAAGAAGCCGTTTTTAGGTAATGAAGTACTTTCCTAAAGTAATAGGTCCTTGAGTTAAAAAAAAGTTAATGGATAAATAATAATGCTGCAAATTATAGCATGATGTGCACGATATCTATAACTTGAGAAGTCACATCATGTTAGTGGAGCATCCCTAGTGGCACTGGCCGTCAAGCATTGATTTGATTGGTTCCCTTTCTGCTGATGTATGGGAGCACGCGCATTGCATGAGGCAGTGAGGAAAAGTGATAGAGCTCCCGTTGTTTTGTAAATGATACGGATAGGATGAAATAAAGGACCGCAGATGATTAAGAATAGTGCGGCTGTTTGAAGGGAAGATTCTGTGAGTTCACTTTGTTGCTGTTGATAAACATTCCTAGGTTTGCTGGAGCTAAACATCACAGTGGAGGAAAGATGGAGGCTATCTCTCTCGCCTAACCCCTAACACATTGCTTACAAATTGCAAGCAACATTTGAAAATACTAGCACGGCTCTCCGGGGTCAGATCTTAGGCTATTTTATAGTTTAATTTCAATTACTATTGTATTTTCTTTGTATTTCGTAAGTTGCAGGAACATATAAAACTGTAGCTTGTTATATTTTAGGTATATGGAAATGAGCTCATAGTGGCAACCAGTTAGAAACGTTGATACAATAAAGCCTTCCTTCAGGGGGATTTACCAGCATATATAATAACTAGCAGATAGTATGAAGCCAAGTAAGCTACAGTACTGCCTCATTTGAAAAGAAAGGAGGGTAGCTTAAACTCAACGAGAAATGATTCAGGTTGTCAATATGCACAGGAAAATGAGTTTACTCTTAGAGCTTCATTTTCAATTTCTCTTCACATAGCTAGAAATAAAAAAAGCTCAATATTGATGAGAAACTTATTAAATATACTTGATTGAAGCCCAAAAGCTTGTACTTGGCGAGGAGCAAAAAGATGAATAAGATTCCGCCCTCTAATGACACAGTGAAAATATTCATTGCGGAGATGAATAGAAACATTTTAAAGCAAGTATCAACAGAACTTAAGCCAGCATTTTCTTTGCTATTCAATTTGAAGAATTAATTGATCTATTCATGTTCCAAAATGCTTGTATATAGTCGTTACTGTTAATGAGTAATACTTGTTATCGGAATCTCCTCCTACAACTACACGGGAAAAGGATGTTTGCAATAGTTTAGATGTTTATAAAGATAAGGGAATTCTCATGACAAAACTAAGTTAATGAACAAGAGTCCTTTAAGGGTTTAATTATGTGGGAGAAATATTACTCTACTCGTTCACTTCACACAGTGTAAGACCCACCCCGTGCATTAGCTATGAAAACTTTTCCTAGTAATCTTGAAAATGCTTTGGCAGATTAAGTGAAGATGGTTAAGCGAAAAGGGACTGCTGTAAACTCGAGAATGTTCACATATTTGTCAAAAGTTTGGAGCAAGCTACACTGCTTTTATTTGAAATTGATCTTAGATGGTTGTCTCGGAGTAAGATTTTGTATCGCTTTCTTGAGTTAAAAGAGCAAATAACTACTTTCCCTTCAAGAAAATGGTGCCAAACGATTTGATATACTTTAGAAAAGGAACCAAGAAAAGTTCATGTACATATTGTTTTGGAAAGGTAAATTCCCTGAAGTGATGAGTTCAGGGAAATAATAGTGTATATGTTTTATGCACCCAAAATAAAGTTGCTGCTTTTCAGAGAAAATTCAGCTTTATCATCGTCGTGTTCAGATTGGGGACACTGACAGCAGTACTAACCTGTTTCAGATAATAATGTTCAATTGCTGATCTTATGGCACAGCATCTTAAAGTTAGCAATGAAACAATCAGCCGTTATTTTCCTGACCTTGATAGGCGAGACAAAATGCTTAGGTAACTAAACCATTTACGCTTAATGAAAGGAGAATACTTGAATTTCTGGCATTGAGAGAGAATACAACCATGGAACTATATTATCACAATGAAGAGTTGACTACTTTAGGGGTCAAACTGAATAAGTAATATCCTATTCTATCATAGAGCGTTCTTAATTTATTCATCACTATTGAAATAACTTAGTATTGCGAAGCTTTATTCTCATCCTAAGTTTTTATTAGAACTAAAACCAAGGACAGGTAAATGCCCCTGGGGCTGATATGCGATGTGTATGTACTGTCCTCTACTCACCCTTGCGTTGCTATTTTAGTAAAAGTCAGATAAAACCATGTTTGCGATTAATAAGGCAGCAATAATCTCTTTATTTTATACTAATTACCAAGGAAATAATTATTTAATTCCCATGTTTAATAAAAGGAAGTATGCATTAATTTTAGAATTTTGTCAAAAGAATGTGTAAAATCTGAACATAATTGAAGAGAAATGGTGTAGAGAGAATTAGCGGAGATAACGATACAAAAAAGTTTAAAAACATTTCGTCTAGACTAAGGTTTTCTGTTTAAAAATTAAAGGTTTTGAGAACAGAAACGTTCTTTTCTTTAAAATAAATAGAAAATAATTAGTTTACATAATTAAAAAAAACTAAAACAATTACCCTGAACTCATCTCATTTAATTTTTTTCCCTAAAGTGGCCTTAACTGGGAAGTGAAGTAGTCTTTCCTACACTGTCTATTAATATTCCCATTTTTCTCAATATACGCTTCTAGATGCGCCACATTCAAGAAATACGTTTGTCCACTTCAACTTTCTAAAAATATGCTTATACATTAATTGAATATTTATACACGACTATATAGAGACATCTTCTCTAAACACCCGATATGTCCGTCGTTTTGCATATAAGCATGGTACAATAATTTGATGATTTATTCTTTACATCTTACTCTGTCGAGTATTTATGTTAGTATAATCTCTTCATTCTGGCATTCAAAGTTGGTAATCAAAATTAAAACGTGCAAAACAAGGAATTCAATTATGATGTCGCAGTGTCCCCAATAAGTATAAAATTGAACTTTTAACATAAAGTGCTTTTTAAAAGCAAGTATATGTTGATGGAATCTGATTTTGCCGAAAATGTCATGCTTGACAACTGTATAAATGAGTGTAATGTGGTTGGTCAACGCTTCTACTACGCCAGAAATATGTCTGCTCAATAACTAAATTAATGAGTTGTGTACCGTTGTGAATGCTCGAGATATGCATAAATGAGTTGGATGCGGTTGGGAAACGGTCCTATTATGCATATACATAAATGTAGAAAGTAACGAGATAATCGACCTAGCTTTACATTCTCCAAGCCTTTCTAATATATTGCCCAGTTACTCTTGACTCCCGAACTGTGCATCAAAAGTCACCATTATCTCTATTTATCCCGTTAAATATTATTCAGCCTATATGAAAAACTGTTGTACATAATCTTTTAAATTTTTCGCTCAATTTTTTTTAGTCTTTTCTATATATAGGAGAGTGTAGTGATCAAAGTCGAAGGAAATATGATCAATTTAATAGCACTACAGGGTTAAAAGGACGAGGATAAATATTTTTGTATAAAAACTATGAGAAAACTTAAGGAACATGTCCTTGAATAAAAGTCAGCACTAGAATTTATGGCTTGTAAGCAATATTGCTATGGAAATGAATCTATGAGAATCTGGTTGCAATGATCGGAGGGGATGGGAGTATGATGGCTGAGATGGTTCTGTTAAAAGAGTAGAGATGATGTAATTCGGCGCAACATATTTTGATTTGGTGCGAAATAATGTTTAGTGTATTATGATTTCACTTCTGTTATTAATTAATTTTCTACACTAATTATTATAGAATTTTTATTACGTATCATCAATCATTACCGGAATACATTAATTTTAATATTATAAAAACTGCATTTCAAGATGATTTATATATTGTAAAATTTATCTAGTGTATTTACTTTGTTTCAGATTGTTTCCAAGGATATAATTTTATTTTTCTTGCGTATGGCTACTAGTGATGCAAAACTATACCGTTCGATTTTGTTACGTGCGTGGATATTATATTGGGCCATGCGTGAAAGGTGCCAAAGTTTAGATAACCCTCATGGGCTACTCATATGATATGGTTGAGAGGCACAGCATTATAACTGTCATTTATGCATAATAATGTTACAAAGTACTAAAAAGTTAGAGAAAGACGAGGTCTTCAATATCCTGGATACTCTCATCTATAACACTTTTTGATCATCATGATGACTTGTAAATACGACATCCACCAGAATATGTAAGTAGGAAAACTTCTCGTAATTTTCTCCATAAACTTTGCTTCTATGTAGAATATAGTATTAGTATCTGTTTTGATTGAAGATGATAAATGTAATTTCTTTTTTTTAGAAAGAGATGTAATCTATTTTTAATCAGAAGAATCAACAATTAGGAGCAGCAAAGAAATAGATGAAACATTCGTACCAAGAATAAATACGCATCCCGTCTTTCCAAATCACAGTGAGCTGGATGCTTTGATCAAGTTTTTTTGTCGGACCAAGTCAGGAACTGAACATTTAAAATCCAGGCTGAAGGAATGGAATTTAATAGAGTAAGAAGGCAGGAAAACTATGTAACGCAAATGATATGGTGAATTTGAAATTACCATTGATATTAGTGGGAATCTATGTTTCTGTAAAGATATTAATTATTTGTCTACTGCTGTTGGATTGAAGACTGATCAGGCAGAATGGCGCCTAGTCATAGACAGCTTAAGTCGAGGTATGAATGTAGTGTTGCTACACCTAGGATTTGATATCAATCTTTTCTTCTTAGACAGCCCGTGCAGTGGAAAACAATCTACGATAGTTTTAAAGAGCTTTTTGACAAAATCATCTATGCTGAATTCAAGTGAGGTGTTTGGGTGGAGTTCAAATGCTTGCCTTTTTGCTTGGCATGCAAGGTTGATACAGAAAATGTTCTTGTTTCCTTTGCTTGTAGGATAGCAGACTGATGATCATCTTTATGTAAAGTTTATAGCCTTACAACATGAAATCTTTGGCATTCACATCTATAGATGTTTTCAAACTTGAAAAATAGGAAGATTTCAGTAAGGAGCATAGTAAAAGGTTCCATCGACATATGACAACATTGTAGAGAAGATATCAAGGAAGATGGATACTACTCTGATGAGAGACCATGTTGTCTTTAGTTAGAAAAGCAAAAGTAGTTCACACTAAAAAAGCACGAACTTCAAAGCACTTGTAATGTAAATATCTGTAATTATTTTTTGCTTTTATTTTCTTCCAAGATCCTAAATACGTTGTAATATGTAAAAAATACGCGTGTTACTATCTCAATCTCCTTACAAAAGGGAAATAATTTGAACTTAATATAGGCCAAAGCGAGATAACATTTAAATTCAGCGGAAAAAGCTACATATAAAAACATGAAAAAATGCATTTTAACAACATCGTTGTTACGTTTGAGCGTATCAATTTTTGAACTTCCAAATTCGATTACTGAGGGCTGCTAAAAGGTTGCAGGACGACTTAGAATTTTAAAAAATATTTATTGTTATTTTAATATAACTTGAAAGTTGTGATTTTTTTTACTGTTTGGGGGAATTAACTGACAATTATTATATTAATAATTATATCTAATACACTGCCTTTTTTATTTATTCACAGGCTGTTAAATATACATTAGTGTGCTAAAAATTAATTGGCCCTCAGTGCTACCATCTTAACTAGAAGGAATTAATATAAAATGGCATCTAAATTTAGGACAAGAGTGGAGACATTCATACATATGAGCAATCTATTTGGAATTGATAGAGTTTGGGGGCTCTGATCTCCCAAATCTACGGTCTTGCAATGGAAATTACCTTAAAGTTCTTGAAAATAGAACGAGTGAACAGTTCGTTTGTAGCCCCCGTTGTAAATTTACTAGTCAAAATCTTATACAGTACCCAGGAAAACTGGGATTAGGTGAAAAAAATATCTCTTTGGAGAGGCCAGCTACATGTCAAAGAGCCTTTGATTGCAAATCTATACAAGCTTTTTGGCATCCTCACTTGCAAGTATAAAATTGTCCTTTACTGTCATTTTGGCTGCCCTGGTTGTAAAAAGGAAACTCACATTAATTTTACATGCCCTAGGGAGATGAAGATCCCTGTAAGATACTTGCTTTCATGAAAGGTTAGAGAGAAAGGTATGGTTTTATTAGACCACATATGATTGACTTGTAAAATCAAGAGAAAAACAGACAAGTCAAAGGGTAGGAGCAGCAAGAAATTGAAAGATTTGGAGTTGCTGAATAAAGGAAGCCAATTAAGCAGGACAATGTTTCAATGTCATTAAGGAAAATTATTTTTTGGATCAAAATGAAGGACAAATTGCTGGTGCTAAGGAGAAAAAGGATGGAATTTATGAAGTGACATTAAAAATACAGGTATATCTTCAACTTCCGAAAAAGACACATTTCATCACGTTAGAAATATCTAATGTTGCAATGCATAACATCAGATATGGTGTTGGCTTGCGTCCCATAGCTGCCATCATCCCTGCTGCCTGTATGGATGCTGGCGGGATCATTGATGATGACAAGAGACTTATAGTTGATTTGATTAACTTTAAGAGGCCCAAATAAAAGATATGATATACCTGGATTGGGATTTTGATTAACATTGAAAGAAGGGTGAAATTGACTATATCTTCATAGTCAAAGCACTGGATGTGAAGACCTTGTCTAATAAATCGACGGGTAGTATTGGCAAGATGTTATACACTGCACCCGAACTGGAAATTTATCCTTTATTTACTAATCTCTCAATTAGTAAGACTCTTACTTCAGTAAATGAAAATGATTTAAAAGATTTATCTACTGATCAAGCGTACGGGTATAGGATCGCACAGGCTATAGAAACAGGGGAATTTCCTGCAGATCTAACACTTCTTGAATTTTTTCCAGTTATCCATTCTACATAGATGGTTAACCCATTAACTGTGTGATTTAAAATAGTAAAACAGCACTACATATAGCGTGGAGTTATTTTTCCAAATTTCACCTTTTTTATTGTTTGGCATTTTACATATTTTAATTGTTTTTAATTGTTTAGAATTTCTTTTCCTTTCTGGTATATTTCTACTTTCAATATTGTTTTTTTTTTTAATTATGCAGTATTATCTATTGTGCAAATCTATTACCACCTAATTTAAGAAAGGAATTCCGTAATACTATGGAAATTATGGAAAATTAATAAATTATTTACCATACTCACGATACAAGTGCAACTTTGTTTTTTTTTTAACAATCCCTTTCAAAAGCAGAATGATCTCAAAACGCCTAAAATCTTCAACCGGAAATTCTTTCCAATTATGGAGCCTACTTCGTCTTTTTATTCTCAATGTACTTCTTGCATCAGGAATAAACTTAGTTGCATAAAGGTTTGTCTCGTCACAAATAAATTTTTCTAATATTATCATTAAGTACCCTATTAAAAAAAAAATTCAAACTTTATTTGCTTTTATATTTAGATTTTTTTGCAACCACCATCACGGTTACATACAAACTTATCACGAGCTCCCCTCAAAGCACTCTACTAATCATTTAGAGTCACAAGACTCTCACGCAAAGTAAAAGCCAGTAAAAGAGAAAATATGGTTGGAAGGAATCACCTCATTATCATATATCATAGCGTGGTGGGATGGAAGTTAAACAAGCATATTTTGTGTACTTATTACAGAGACTAGATCCCATTTTTCTTCTCCTTTCAGAAATTTGCATAAAAATTGCCGATAAGAAGATGATATACGGATACAACGTTCCCTAAAAGAACCTTACAGGTGAGAGACACGACGGAGCTACTAATATGATAGTATTCAAGAAAGATCTGCAGTTCAGAGCAGGCAATAAAATGGATGAATGGTTGCTGTCAATAGTCTTGAGGTGTTCTCTAGATGACATCGAGACGGACACCCGATATTAATCGCACATCTACTTTATTTTCCCACCCATGGGGTATTCATCCTATGCACAAAGACAGATGTAGGAGGTCGGAATCTGGGCTACTTGGTAAGAAGGGATATCGTAACACGCATTGGGCCGGAACTCCCTAGAGTTCCAAATTTTTTTCCCACTTTTCTGACCAGGGTCACTGAGGCAGAACGAACACACACCTATGTTCACTAACGTAACGGTTACGGGCTAGCCATTCCCGTTGCTCCCAGGAAAAACCTTTCGATGAAAACCTCAGAAGCATACAGTAGAGCGTTAACGATGGACCTCCCTAGTCTTAACTGCTCAACTGAAGAAGATCTTGGTGAATAGCTGACTGATATCAACGTCTGAATATCAAACGGAGACACGCTCATTAACCATCTGGCTATTCTCACACAAAGTTCTGCAGCCATCAAAAAATTGGACACGACAGGTATCTAATGTTTTTCTTAGTGGCCACTAGCAGAGTGGAAGGAAGAAAAAGAGCATGCGACCAAACAGCAATATCGCACAACAGAACAACCTCAACCTCTCCCTTTGAGAAAGAAGACCTTTTCTGTGAAGTCTGGAGGAAGGGTTTCAAAATCTCTGACGAAACTTAAGAAAACTTCAACCAAGGCTTCAAGGACCAGATTCTCGAGAACATGAAGAGGAGGGAGGAGAGTTTAATTTCACTCTTCTGTATGGCATCTTAATGAAGGGCAACACCATTACTAGTGTTGAATTGTGAGCAGCTTTTTTTCGTTCCAGACCAAAGCCGCTGGCCTCAGCTAAAATCACCATCAGGAAAGAGGCACCAGAAAGATATCGAACTAGAATACTAGAGCTACTCAATACGTCTCTGGCAATGTGATACTTCACTGACTGGCTAAAGAATTCTAAGATTATTTTCAACCCAAACCCTTGAAACTCGGATAATCAGGTGATTAGTTTCATACCTAACTCATTGCTGGATATCATTAGGAAGATATTTGAAAAAAGTTCTCAACAGCAGACTTGCGACCCATCTGGCTTCCCAATCTTTAATGAACGATGAAGAAAATGGATTCATAAAAAGCCAAATGAGGGAGAAATCCATAGACTTGCTGTGAAAATCCTCTGTAGCTTCTATACGAATATGCAAACTGTCATCACCTTCTAGAAGCATACATTGGAAGACTTTAAACTCCTATCTGGTGCCCCACAGGTAAGAAGCCTTAGACCTACTATTTTCGCCATCTTTACGAAAGAGATAAAGAACAATAAGTAAACGATGTGAACTAGTTGTACTCCGGCCGACACACTCTGCAAAGATGATGCTTAGAGCCACGACTTCCGAAACTGAAAGGATCTACAGATACAAACAACTCTAGAAGAGCTTAACAAAAGTGGTTAAATTTTGCAGTCTCAATTGTGTGACATAGAACCTTGCCTCTAAACTTTAACAATACCGAAATTGACTACTTGCCAAATGTGGCAGTCCTTAGCTTCAGACTTGACAGCCTTGGCTTGATGGGACACATTGGCGCAATAATAGAAAATGCACATATGAAAATGTAATAAATTAAATGATACAAAAACTTTACTAGTTAAAACAAAAAGAAATTATACTACGGTTTAGTTATATCTAAACGGGTGTATCCAGCTATAACAATCAACTCAGCATCCAAAATCAATATAATTAGGCTACAGAGATTGTAGTACAGATTACTCCGGCTCATGATAAGCGAAGATGTCAAGATTTCCGGACCTTCAATAACCTCCACGAAGAAACTTGTATAGATCTAATAAATATCTATCCTAATAAAAATGTTCAAGATATCTAGGACAGGCTAGACCTGATGCTCACCAGGGTGACTCTGGCAGGTTTTTCTTGACCCTGAAGCAAAACGGAATAGTTTCAAACGTTATCTACCGAACATATTAACGCCTGAAGGCGAACCAAAATTTTTGCAGAAATATCAAGTAAATCAAAATATCCCGTAGTGCGACAGCAACTAATTTAATAAAAAGATTCCGCAGTTGGGCACAACTGACTAAAGAAAAAGAAATGAAAAAATCCTGCAGTCGGACACTGCCATCATCCGAAACTAAGACTAATGAAGAAGGCCCGCTCACTTCTTATTTTTTTACTTTTCCTTACTATCCTCTTTATATGCGATCTTTCTCCATTCATTAGACAATGTCGAGATTGAGACTGTTCTGGTAAGTTCGATTTCATCATTGTACACCCAAGGTACTTCTTCCTCACTTTAAATTAATATTTCTTCTTCCATGAAACTCCTTTCCCCGCCGGGTTGTTCAACTCTTCGCCTTTAAGTACCTGATAATATGATTGCCTTGGGAATTCGAACCCCCTTCCGAACTCCATACCCAGGCGTAAAAGGATTCTATGTGTAGTATTAGTAATCAACATGCTACATGTGACACACGAAGACTTCCTTGCCCTACATGCCCCAACGAACACAGGTATATTCGCCACTATATATTTTTGACCCTTTTTTAACTCCTTGTTTTTTTTTAACTCCGTTAGATTTTGCTTAAAAGCTTTCTACCAGAAATGCCTTCGTTGATTTTAACTTACTTTTAAACTATGACACACCTTAATTAATGTGTTAGACATTAACTCAAGTAGGCAATTTTACCATCAAAGATTTTATTATTGTTCTGCCTCTATTTTTAGTCAATTCATTTGTTATTTGTTCATGCTGTTTTGCCATCTTTTTTTGCACGTATTAACCCTCTATCGCATTCAATACACAAGCTTTCATGTTTTCCATAATTATTACTCATTAAATGGTTGCTGCGATTGAATTATATATTGTAGGTGTGGTTGAATATTCAAGTTCGACTTCTTCCTCGTGAAATTGAAAAACGATTGATTTTCGCTAAAACCAGTGACAGGTAAAATATTTACTCCCTTTTTCTTCCTTCTAACTTGAACGATCAATCTTAAACATTTTCTGAAGAGGCAGATCCGCGCCCATTAACATCAATAAAAATACCTAGGCAGTACATTATTCCATGTTAAGCACATTTTTATTGAATTTCTAGGTGCTGCCAATAAGGACACAACCGCTGAAGTTACGAAGATAAACCGATCTTTATTCTATTTAAAAGTAAAAATAAGCTAAAAAATAAAACAAATAACAAGAAATACAAAAATAAACAAATAACCTATAAAACAAAAAACAAATGACATGTTAATATGTCATAGGGGATGCCTTCCTCTCTAAAGAAGAAAGGTGGATTGGGTGAAAGAGGACCAAATTTTCTTTATTTCTGTCCTTTTGGGGAATCGAACCATGTACCTAGGATCAGATATCTAAACCTTTACCCACTAAATTGGCGAGTGCTTCATAAAGACAAAAAAGCTTACGTAAAAGTAACAAGCCAGAAATGTTTGTCTACATAAGAAACCAACATATCTGTCCTTTTCTAAAATCAAGCACTTTCCCCACTCAATTCGGATCCTAAATAAAAAAGAAAGGTTAAGAGAAATAGGAGATTATCTCCATATAGTTAAATAAAGAGAATTTCTTAATAAAAATAACAGATTTTATCAATAGATATATGAGAATTTCTTAATAGAAATAAGAGTTTTATGCAATAGAAATTAGATTTTCTCTTCAATATTTTCTATTTGCGGTTCTACACCTGGGAAAGAAAAGCGATTAACCATGGGTATCTACATTTGAACAACATTTGTTACCCTTATTTATTTAACCTATTCATTTATTTTATTCATTTAATTGTTTATATATTTGATATTTATTTATAAGCACCACTTTTAATTTGTGTTGAGTGCACTAACTCGATAGTTAATAAAAGTAACATTGAAATCAGAGTTAAAATTGCTACCAAACCCGAGTGCGCCACGAGGCAGTCCTGTTAGGGTGAAGGAGGGGTAAGAGGTATGGTGTTGGTGTGTTTTGAACTTACGCTGAGAGCAATTAAGAACCTCTCAAGGTTAAAAAACGAACCACCATTTCAATGTCACGGAGTGAGGACTATTCCCACATTGGCACCTTTCTTCTGTTATGTCAGCCATAAAATAAAGTCTTGAATCAATTATGAGGTTTAAAAATGTTTTCCATTTACGACCGAGGAGGGCTGTTTCTTACGAGTGTTGCTGATTCGGTGTAGGCATAAAATAACTTAAGACTTTTGAAGCATTGGGTGATAGGCCAAAGGAAAGAGTTACGGTGTGATGGCAGGCAAATGTTAATTCCTGTGTCAGTCTCACATCTTATTTGCCATGCAGCTCTAACGGCTGCGAAATTCGAAACTCGGCCTGGCTGCTCAATATGCGTAGAAAGACTGACTCCCTCATCAGTGCGCTCATTTCAAGCAAATTCCGAAATACCCATGAACAAAACAAGAGATAATATCGATTCCCTTCCGACTCGTACCAGCCATGGTGTCACAGATAATTTGATCTAGGTGATCTGGTAAAATCAATGACCCAAGAGTAATTATCGAGCTAGGTGAGTTACTACGTATTAGAAAAGCGTCACTAAACCGACCATGATGCAAAATCCTCGTACTGAGCAGTTGATTTCAAAAAGTTTGATAATAATTAAAGATGCAGAATCAAGAAAAGACCCTCCGGTTTCCATCAAGGGAAAATTAGCATGAAAGCCAACTCCTTGTTTAGAACTTGAGGGATCATTTGACCCATGTAAGGTGCCAGTGTTACAAGATTTTGCTTAAAGAAATAAGAATGCAATACTCCTGCTTCTGTAAAAGCTTGGCGGAAGAAGCGTGGTGACAAACGTTCAAATGTGGTATTGGGAAAGATAGTAACACTTAACTATATTCATAACTCGTTCTAGAGTTAGATCGAGCTTTTGAAGGTGATTGACGCTTTTAAGACATGATGGGAACCTCTTTACAGTTTCGGCATCGTGGAGATCGATTGGGAACGAAATTGGAGCAGTTAACAATAGGCGTAGTCTCGGAATCCACAGCTATATGCACATAATGTACTATGTACGGTGTAGAGCGCGTGGCCTCTCTGTATGAGACATGCAGAAACTACTAGTCACAAATGGCAAAATGCCATGTCGCGGGTGTGATATAACACAAGACTACGAAGATTGTTTCGTTTAAAAACAAGAGAAATAATAGGAGCATGTCCGGTTGAAGTTGGTGAATGCATCAACTTGGTACGAGTATGTATTAGCTAAATAAAACCAAAAAATTTTGCAACTCGATCTAATGAGAGACGGGGTTCAAAGCCTGCTCAAAAGCATCTTTTTCATGAAGTCTTCCCTGAACATCCATTGATATTATAACGTAATATGTTTAATGCTCATAGCAAAGAGAGTGATGCTTTGGACACTTCCCTCAGGTTATCTTGCTCTTTCCTTTCGGAGTAGGCCAAGGCTCCCAATACCTGCACGCGGAGTCGACAATTTCCTAAGAAAAGTTAGAAGGCTACCCATCGCAAGTTAAAATATAGGTATAATACCTAATGGCCACGGTGTATTATAGGCCTTTTCTAACTCGAAATACACCGAAGGAAATGTTGTATAGCACGATACAGGATTAGGAGAGCATTCATCATGAAGTGTAACTCACGAAAGCGGCACTCTTTAGAAGAAAAGTAACCTCGGCTGACCACTAACTGAGTGATCAGCCAAGTTATATTGAAATATTCCCGGTTTGAAAAATGCAAATACGGTTCGTATTTGTCAAAGATCTGATGAAATACTCGCCGGCTAACAAGATCTCGAATCATCGCTATCGGAATATCGTCCTCAGCATTAATTTGCCTGAAAAGTGTGAAGGAAGCAGTTGCTAATGATTCATCCAGAAACGTTGGTGATGAGATGCTCTCTCAACCTTCATACAGAACTCTATAGAGGTTCTTGGAGGAACTTTCTGAGCATATTCCTGAATCTTAGGTTAAAGAAGGCGAAAAGTAGTAGCGTGTGCCTCATTCAGAAGTAAATTAGTTCAATTTATTTTAAAAATAAATGCAAGTATTGGTGACTAAGATTATAAAGAAAATAGAAAGAGGATTTCCATACACTGAGTAAACACCCATATTTCGAACATTATCTGAAAAGGAAACCAGAGAGGCACAAATGTTAATACAGTTAGCTACATCCGAAGGGGTACCCACTATTAAAAGCCAAGTCTTGTCATGTTCAAGTTTCAAAAGGTATTCCGAGATTCATTCACTGATAAAATTGTAAGTGGTTAAAATATTACAGTCTTTCAGTAAAATGGTTAA
The DNA here is from genome assembly GCA_963969495.1 of Ceratothoa steindachneri. NCBI lineage: Eukaryota > Metazoa > Arthropoda > Malacostraca > Isopoda > Cymothoidae > Ceratothoa > Ceratothoa steindachneri. The sequence continues at coordinate 84,313,085 of OZ018319.1, read as the reverse complement.
AAATGAGCGATAGTTTTAGTGTGAAATGATAGATGGAGGCACTGAGTAAGAATATCCGGCGGGAAAAATAGATATGAAAGACGATGGGTAAAAGAAAGAAGCATAATAAACATTAAACACTTCTTTTTCGTCTTAGATATATTGTACACGATGCGAATAGACTGAGTATGAATATGAAATTAAATAAACGTACCGATTCAGTTTTCCAATTTCTTATATTTTGCCATCAAATTTGATTTGCGTTCAATACTAGTATATTCTCACAGAAAGAAAGGCAAGGTACTTAGATCCCATATGCAAACCCTTTCAAGGGGATTGCCCTAGAAATCTCAATCACACTCTTGCTAGGTATTATTCGCACTCGTTACCAATATCTCCTTAGAACGCAGCCTCTAATATCTTTTATTTACGCGAAATTCTTACCCTATTCATGATCTCAAAATATAGATTAGATAAACTTTCTTTAATCGCCTAGACCCAGAAGAATTTGGGATGTTTTATTCTCAGACAGTTTCTGCACTCAACTGAAGAATTGGAAACGGTTAAACAGAGACCACGTCTATTTTTCCTGGTACTAAGTTATAGCTGACGACGTTCTAGAGAAAGAGAGAGCAAGGAAATTCCTACCATGAATTCGTGAATCGTTTATTCATAACGTAACTTGAGTACCAGAACTGGCTTCCCAAGGATGAAAAGATTTTAGGAATTCTTCAATTTTGCCAGCATTGAGGAGGTCATGGTCAGTGTGAAAACGGACTCGCACTGAAAGAAAAATCGTTCTCGAGCTCAGTGAACGAGCATGAAGACTGATCCGTTTGAATAAACTGGGCCTCTGGATTAAGGCATACACTTCTTCCATCACAGAAATCCTCCACTTCACTAGAATTAGTGTATCTTCTTACTCCTACAATTATAGTTCTAGGCTTCGTTTAGGCACATATACCATGAGTTTTGTTTAAATTACATAGAGTAAATAGACTTACGAGTATATATTTTAGGACAGAAAGTGTTAATTCTGATGAGTCTTTTAGTAAAGTTTATTCCGTTTCGTCACAAACGTATTCATGGATTCCCAATAATCAGAATTTATGTCTTTTGAATTTAGAGCATCAGAAAACTATAGCAGTATATAACGTATATCTTAGCCCAACCTATCCATTGCTGAAACCAGGAATTTATTGCTGGTGCATCCCAGGAAATAAGGGCTTGGCGTATTGTAGATGAAAAGACGATCCGCCAGGAAGTACCCCCTTTGCATTTATGCTCACGAGTTGATATCTGTAATTCCACTTTTAGGCATGGCCGTGCAAACAGTCATAAAGGTGAAATAATCAGGAGAATAAAATGCCAGTTATACAAAAGAATCGGTCGCGCCAGATATACATAAGTGATGCACCAGATAACAAAGACAATAGAGAAATGTATTCATGTAAGGACGAAAGCATACTTCATTGAATTTCACCACCAATATTACTGAAGCAAATTTAACTTATAATTAATTGCATTCTATTGCCTTTTGGCCTTCATCAATCTTAATTTTTGTTCCTTTTCTCTTTGTAGGAAATGTGCTGACAGAATCGCAAGGCATGCCTAAGAACAATGGAGAGGAAAAAAAAGGCATAGAAGATCATTTCAAAGAAAGACTTTTGAATATGAAATGTCAAAAATGAGAGTGATGGTCTTTCGAACGCCTTCACGCTTCGCTTATTCGTCAAAGTTATCTACAAAGTTGGATCTCTCTAGAAGAAAGTTATTTTGAACTATAATGAGTAACGGAAATCAATAACACTGTCAACAAATTTTAACTTTTTTATGCTGAGTTAAGCTTGAGACCGGTTCTTAGGAAATTCGGGGTCACTAAGTTTAAAAATGGCAATAGCTTTCTTCTATCACGTCAGGTTTTTTATTTATGGAGTAGTCCCTAATAGTCCCACTCATAGTAGTAGAATATATTACGACCAAGTGAACGCAGGTGGAGCCGTTTGGTATTCTTCCTATTTTATTTTATCTATGTATTTAGACTTCTATTTATTCACATCTAGATATATAAAGCAATTGTGTATAATATAATTTTGTTTTTTTTCTGTTTTGTTTTATGAAATAATATTCAGTAATACGGCCTTTTTACGAGGGAAATATTCGAATTCTCCTGACTTGTTGTGCTTTATATGTGGTTGTTTAACTGCACAAACTCAAAAAATAAACATTAGTATCTCTGTGAAAAGAGTATACTTGGCTTACTTTGAGACCAAATTAGGTAATTAGGATGAACCCTGGGCCCCTCACAATGTTTGTAAACCATGTGTCGAAAATTTATGCCAATGAACAAAGGGCACAAGGAAGCAACTAGGATTTGGCATTCCTATGGTATGTAGGAAACCCCCAAAACATGTAAACGGTTTCTACTTTTGGCTCACAAAGACTTCTGGTTCTAGCAAGAAAACGGGACATAAAATAAGTTACCCATATCTTGATTTATCAAATCGTCCAGTGCTTCATTTTGATGAAATTCAAGTACCTGTATTCAAGAAACTTCTTGCACTAGACGATGTAAGTGATATACGTGAATCTGATGTAAGCAATGAACTAAACAATGATACGAACTTTGTACATACATCGACACAACAACGTGGAAACTTCAGCCAAATAGAACTAACTGAATGGTTTAGTTAGAGACATAGGCCTGTTAAAAGAGTTAGCAGAGGTGTGAGCTTCTTGACTTAAAGAGAAGAATTTGTTGTAGGAAGAAACAAATGTAATTTTTATCGGAAAGAGAAGAGAGATCTCTTGGAATTCTTTAAAACTAGACAAGATTTTGTTTAGTTTTGTGAAGTGGTGGGACTGTTAAACAAGATGGGTGTTTTAGAGTATGATCTAAGTGAATCGATACTTTTTATAGATAGTTTCAAGAACAGTCTAAAATGTGTGTTACTCCATAATGGATACTTGTTCGGTACTATTCCTATTGGTCACTCTGTGCCTTTAATAGAGAAGCATGAACACATAAAATTTGTATTAGATTTACTCAAATATGATGAACGCAAGGGGATCATATGGGTGAAACTGAAAATGGTAAATTTATACTTGACCAACACAGAGGCTATACAAAATATCCGTGTTTTTTGTGTTTATGGGACAGCCAAGCCAAGGACGAACATTAGGAACAGAAACTCTGGCCAGTTAAAGAAAGTTTGATTGTTGGGGAGAAGAATATATACACCAACCACTTGTTGAGCTAGAGGAAATCATCTTCCCACCCCTTCATATTGAACACAGAGGGTATACAAAATATCCGTGTTTTTTGTGATTATGGGACAGCCAAGCCAAGGACGAACATTAAGAACAGAAACTCTTGCCAGTTAGAGAAAGTTTGGTTTTTTTGAGAGAAGAATATATACACCAACCACTTGTTAAGCTAGAGAAAATCATCTTCCCACACCTTCATATTGAATTAGGGCTGATGAAACAATTTTGGAAAGCTCTTAATTTCGAGGGTGACTGTTTCAAATTCATATCTACAATATTTCCTGGCTTAAGTTATGATAAAATAAGGGCTAGCATTTCTGGTGGGCCACAAATCAGAAAATTAATGGAAAACCAAAACTTCTCGAGTTCGATGCCTGACATAGAGAAAGGAGCATGGGATTCATTTGTGGCAGTTTTGAAAGAATTTCTAGGAAACAAAAGGGCCGCCTACTACTTGAATTTGGTAGAGACATTACTTGATAACTTTCATCCTTTAGGCTGCAACATAAGCATAAAGGTTCATTTCATCAAGAGCCATCTTGAATCATTTCCTGCTAATCTCCGTGATGAAGACGGAGAACGTTTTCATCAATAGAGCAAGATTATGGAGGAGAGGTATCAAGGCGGATGGAATATAAACATGATGGCAGACTACTTTTAGGGTATTCAACGAGACTGTTTAGACATCAAACACTCAGGACACTCTCGCAAGCGAAAATCTCTATTATATTAGAAAAATAACCTGTATGTATTTAGCAATATGTGATGTTATCTTACAATGCATTTATTTTTTCAGATCGGTTGACATTTTAAGTTATGGTTTGAAGCTATAACACTTATGAAACTATCCTTATCGACTAAATGCATGCAGTAGTTCGTAAAATAGGAATATGCTGAAGAATGAAAACCTGATGTGTTAACAAAAATATGGATGCCATATTTGAAACCAGCAGGTCAAAATGGTTAGAAACAATCACAAAACATAAGTCAGAAAAAAGTGTGTTTACCGCTGTAATAAGAAAGAATATAACTTTTTAAGAGAGATTTTGTTGTGAAATCTTTAACTCATTGCAAGTTGAATAATTAGATAATTACTTTACTTTATTAGAGAAATCCTATAATTAAAATTTGAATTTGTTTCCTTCAAAATTATGGGTTATTATATTTTGTTTTGACCAGAATTCGTGAGAAATTACAATTTTCGACCCAAAAAATGGTGTGAATTGCTTGTTTGCCTCTCTAAATACTGATCATAATTAACAATAAATATGCAGCAGCCAGTTTTATCTAGCAAAGTGCTAAGGAGATCCTTTATTTCCTAAAATCACAACTCCCCTTCACGAGTTAGGATCTAATATATATATACCTGGGTAATTTCTTTCATTTTGGGAAATGAAACAATAAAAAGGCCATTTTCTTTCTTTGTGGCTTTTTATCCTCTCATTCCCTCATTGCTTATGGGAAATTATATCGTTCTTTTGTCGAATAAATTGATAAATAACCTTAGTTAGTGGGTAAAATTTCACTTAAAGTGTTTAAATTTTGCTAAATATATTTTTTCCTCTATCTCTATTATGCACAAATTCTAAGAAATTTCTTGAAATTAAGTAACACTCGCTCAAAGGATTTGAAAACTCTTAAAATTTTACGAGAGGAATATTGATCACTTTACGACGGTATTAATATAAAAGTTTAAAGACTCAATCGAATTGTTGAAAACTTCTCTGAATTTAGTGAGCAGAGTTGACGGAATCATGGCCTCAGCGAAGAAGTTTGAGCTTTAAAACTCGCTTTGCATCCACTTTAAATGTGCTCAAACGATGAAAACGAATTATTGAAAAGATCTAGAGAAAAATGTGGCCAATCATAATGCTGTTATTATAAGAATGTTAGAGAAGTAGTAATGCCATTTTTAGTATTGTCCTACGCTGCTTTGTGGTGCCCAAATTAAGTATCATTTGGGGTAAGTCTTGAAACAAACCATATGAGCGTTTGCACCATCATTTCCGCAAGATCCATTTCGTCGACTTCACTTTCTTGCAGGCTTTCAAGATTCGGCGTAAGTACTATTTTTATCTTTTCCATCAAAGCTTGTATTATTTACATTTGTGTTTTCATACGTTCGCTCTCTTAATTCAGGAATTTATGCCTTGTTTTTCAAGTTATATAACATTGAAACATGTATTTATTTAGCTTTCTTATATACAAACCTTTGGCTAATCAACCTTTTAACTTATTTAAAATAGCAACCGGGTATGGAATAGTTGTAATAGAGAGATAATGACAGCAAAATTACCTAATCATATTTTGGTCACTACAGGTTTCAAGTCTTTGATAAGTTTTTTTTTAATAAAAACGAAAGATAAGAGATTAACCTTCTCTAGGACTCGAAAGGTTTGATAACAATTAGAAAATATAAATTTGTTAATTATGACAAAAAAAAGTTATCTATTTATGGGAAGTTTTAAGGCTTTATCCTAAAGGTGCAACACGAAATGATAATAGACGGGAATGTCCCGGACCCAATGAATTCAAGCCATGTGATCCGCGTCTTTGTGTGTGTGTAAGAAATCTGAGGAGTGAATACGATGTGGGAATGTAGATAGTGGTAGTTAATATCTTTAAAACAAGGAGATGACAGATGCTTGCCCTACCTGAAACAAATATTAAAAGGAAGAAGAGTTTTTGTGTAATAGATTGCGATATATTGTAGGCCAGGGTAATAGGAGTATAGAGGGTGGAGAATTGGCATGCATATAGCATTAGGCAATGGTGATTGTGTATCAATCTGTGAAACATTAGGTATCTTTCGTGTAGGAATTCCACAATGCTAGAAGTGAAGCTGAGAATTGGAGGTTCTAGAATGACGTAGGAAGAGTGTTAGAGACCATTTGAAGAGGCATTGGTTGATGCATGTGGAAGATATAAAGGGATGAAAATGTAAGAATGAGAGTTACAAAGAGTGACAAGAAAAGAAAGTACACTAAAGGTACCATTCAAAGAGGGTACCTTTGGACTATCAATCGAGCAGGTACATAACTTCTCAATTGTTTTGAGTCCCTAAACGGCCACTTTTCAAGACTTTGTCTAGTCTTGACTTGAACTGGTCAAAAGATTCACTGTTGACAACTTCCACTGGAAGTGCGTTCCACTTCCTGCGAATACTGTAGGTGAAAAAATTTCCACACATATTGCGGTTGTAACGCTTCAGTTCAGGTTTGAAGCCGTGATTGCGCGTTCTGTTCTCACTCAGTGTGAAAATATCCCGGTAGTCAACATTGTCGAACCCTCGAAGCATTTTGAAAACTTCGATGAGCTGACCACGCAGTATACGGGTTTCCAGTGAGAACAGATCTCTTTACATAGTCTATCCTCATAACTTTTATGTCGGATAGAGGGGATCAGTTTGGTTGCCCTAGCTTGTACGCGTTCCAACCTTGCGATGTCCTTTCGAAACGAAGGACTCCAAAATTGTACGGCATACTCCAGGTGCGGCCGAACCAGGGAGTTGTACAGGCAAAGTACGATCTCCTTGTTACGGTATCCAAACTGGCGCTTTAGGTAGCCTAACCTTCTTTTGGGCTTTCTTCTCTGCCTCGAGGCACTGTTTCGAAAACTTGAGGTCGCTAGTGATAGTAACATCCAAGTCCTTCTCAGTGTCACTCGATTCAAGAGCAGTGCCCTTAAGGATATAATGAGATTGGGGGTTTCTGTGGCTAATATGCATTACTTTGCATTTGTTTACGTTAAAAGGCATTTGCCACGTGTCCGAACACTCCCAAATCTTCACAAGATCTTCCTGCAGGCAGGCAGTATTTCCATCCTTTGCTACGTTCATACCAAGCTTGGTATCATCGGCAAATTTGGAAATCTTGGCAACCATGTCACCGTCCATGTCGTTGACGTAGATGATGAATAGTAGTGGTCCCAGGAGAGAACCTTGAGGCACCCCGCTAGTAACGGGCACCCACTCAGAAGCCTGTCCATTTACCACCACCCGTTGCCGTCTGCCACTTAGCCAGTTCTCGATCCAGCCGGCTACTTTTCGGTATATACCCAGCGCTTGCACTTTCCGAGAAGGCGGCGGTGTGCTACCTTATCAAAGGCTTTCTGAAAGTCTAAGTAAACCACATCCACCGCCTTGTCCCGATCGTGCTCACTGAAAACAAAGTGAAAAAATTCCTCAAGGTTCGTCAGGTATGACCGTTGCCTTCGGAAGCCGTGCTGGAAACTCCTTATAGCAGGTTTGACTCTAAATACGACGTCATTTTGTCCACCATCATGCTTTCCATGAGTTTACCGACTATCAAAGTCAGACTGATTGGTCGGTAGTTTGACGGATATCTGGGGTCTCCTTTCTTGAAGATCGGAGTCACCTCCGCCTCACGCCAGTCTCTAGAAACGCATCCAGTCCGGATTGACATGTTACAGATAGCGCACAGATGTCGTGATACTTCATCGCACACTTCCTCCAACACCTTGGGTAGAAACCCGTCCGGTCCAGGGGACTTATTCGTCTTTAGGTCAGCGATCTTTTTCTTTATTTCTCCTTCGGTGAAGTCCATTGCTTCCAGCTTTTCCCCCGAGTAGGAATACGTGGGCTGGGGGATGGGACCACACTCTTTAGTAAACACTGAGGAGAAGTAGTCATTAAGAAGGTTAGCATTTTCTGCATCTGAGTGAGTTAATGCACCCTCCTCCTCCACTAAGGGCCCAATCCTACGATGGATCGGTTTACGGCTATTTACATAGCCGAAGAACTCCTTGGGATTCTCCTTGCAGAGTCTCGCCACTCGGAGTTCCTCAGACCGCTTAGCCGCCCTTATGCTGGACTTCACTCTCCTGGCTAGCCTCTGGTACTCGTCAAAGGCACCCGAGATCTTCGATCGCAGGTACGCATTTCTCTTCTCCGTAAGCAGTTGGCTGATTTCTCGATTAAACCACTTTGGTTGAACAGAAGACCGAGGGAGGCATTTCCAACGGATGCAACTAGATTAAAGACTCATGAACTTATTTTTGAAATTGTTCCACGAATCATCTACCTCTTCGCATACCGCTAGCCTTACATCAGTCAGCCGAGCACGAAGGCTTGCAAAGTATGCTATTCTCAAGGTAAGTTTCCTTGATTGACTAGCAACAGACTTACCTTCGGCATCTTGACGGTAAATCTAACTAGCTGGTGCTTACTGCCACCGAGCTCTTCGCCTACAGAGACAGCATCAACGATATCATCCTCAGAGGTTAAGACCAAGTCGAGGATATTGTCTCTTTTTGTCGGTTCTCGGACCCATTGAGTGAGGAACTCGTTGTTGGCGAACTCCAGGAGTAGCGCGCTCTCACTACAGGCTGCTCTGGTTTCCCAGTCAACTTGTCTGTTGAGGTCGCCCATAACGATGCACACTCTGCCTTGAACAAGCTCACCCAGCAGCTGGTACAGTTCCCTTTCCTTCTCAACAGGTTGGGAAGGAAGTCTATAAAGCACCAGGGTCCTGTATCTGACAGAACCTATCTCTAGGTCAACGCCTAGGAGCTCGTGATCGAAAATAATGTTGGATTCCGTAGATTTGATTGTATCCTTGACATACAACATTACACCGCCACCCTCTCTGTCTGGCCTATCTTTGTGAAAGAGTTGGTAGCCAGGAACCGTAAATTCGCCTTCAAAGTCTCTGTTTAAAGTTTTTATCCACGATTCTGTTATGGCTACCATTTCGGGTTCTTCCGTCGCTACGAGGCCACGGAGCTCAGGAAACTTGTTCCTGATTGACTTCGCATTGAACAGAAGAACTTTCAGGGAGTCCCCGACTGTAGGACTCCCTACGCTCTTCCGTTTCCCGGCTTGTTTGTTGGCGAGGCACCCCTTTTTGCGACCTCTGAAAAGGTCGTTCCTGGAGTGACACGGGCGTACTGGCGTACGGTCGCCCTCACTCTGGGCTGGATACTCCTTTCGGTCCTCTCTACGACATCTTGGATCATATTCGACAGGAAGGCCTTTCCTTTAAAGGAAAGATGTACCCCATCCCTTTGGAAAAGATCATTTCTCCTATAAAAGGTGTGGGACGGGTCCACAAAAAAGTCCCCCTCTGCCGTACACAAATCTGCCAGGCGCCGGTTTAAAGAGACATTCATCGAGTAAGCGGTCCGTGTTGGACCTCTCCTCGGGGGCATCTCGACTACCACGTGCTTGCGGGTTTTCAGCCCACAGTCGTCCACGGCACCCATGGCCGTGTGGAGGATTTTATCTGTAGGGCCTACCCTACCTCCTCTCAGGTAGAGGTCGTTTCCACTGACCATCAGAGCAACGACTGAGCTCTCAGAAATCTGTGATTTCTCAGCCTCTACTTTGATGTGGTGGTTACCACATCCTGGCAGGCAATTTACCTTAACGCTTGGGCGAAGGCGGGCCGCTAGCAGGGGCTGCAGGTTCCGTGCCTGGGAATCACCCACAAGGATGACCCTGGCACATTTGCCTGCTGAGCTCCGATTCTTTTTTTCCTAAGGCAAGCTCTCCGATTCCTCTCTCTTCCCCGTCATGGTCTTTTCAGGCTTTTCTTTTTTCTTCTTCCTCTTCTTCTTCTTCTTCTTCTATATCATCTTTTCCCCCTTGTCATCCTTTTCATTAACTTCTTCTATTTCTCTCTCTTCCTCTTTCTTCTTTCCCTTTTTCGTCTTTTTTCCTTTTGGCGTCTCTGCCACATTCGGGCTTAGGCTCACTGCAGAGGTAGTGTTTGCCACAGGACTCAAGAGCTCGTTTAACTTCTCTTCGAGCCTGCGGATCTGGTGGGAGTGCTCCTCCTTGAGCCTCTCGATTTTCTGTTCGAGGTCTGTAGTTCTTTCCCTGTAGTAGGCGACTACTTCCTCTACTTCCTTCTTTAAAATGCAAGTGGTGCATACACTGCCTGGGTGGCATTTCGCAAAGCAGCCTTCTGGGAAGTCAACGCACCACTTGTTCTTCTTACATGTGGCACACGTGAATTTTAGCGCTGCTTGACCTTTCTTGCCTGCCATTTTGAACACTATTTCTTAAGCTTGTGACCAATCAATATATAAAAAGGGGATTGGTGAGTTCTCCCCGCGTGAGTCGCTCCCACCTATTGATCAGAGTCGTTTCGGAGTCTTCCAGAAGGCAAGCTCCATGTGCTGCTGCTCTGTCCGACTGAGTCGTCAAGCCTCGGCGTGCCAAGGCTCCCAACCAAGCAGCACAGCGAGACCCCGAAGGGGCCATCTATTTGTCACCAGGTGAACAACAACGAAGCACGCCCCTTACTAAACTCATACTAGTTCCCTTCACAACGGCCAGGATCTCGGAGTAGCGTTCAATGGATATCCCGCCACACCAAGGAACTCGACCCAAGGCTTTTTATTGGCCTGGCAACCAACATGGGAACAAAGGGCCGTCACCTCGGACCAATGCTACCAGAAGCACCCGTCAACGGGCACTGGGAACGGTCAATAATTACGCGCCAGGGAAGGGGTTAACGGGGCACTACCCTCATCCTATTCATCGTGCACCAATGCCTAGGACACCTCTAGTCCTAGTCTCTCGCAACCAGTGAGCGTCGATTGGCGTTGTTTATAGAGGTTCCAAAGCCTCTCTTCTGACGCGTGAGGTAGCTGCCAGGTCCTTATATGTAGATAGAGGGAAAAAAGGGCAAAAGTAACATGATAGGAGTAGGCCTTTTTTTTTTTTTGTATAAGTGGAAAATAGGATAAAAGTAAAAAAAAAAGAGAAGGATAGAGTAGAAAAAGGAAAGAAGGACGCACTTAGTCTGGAACCTCGTTTCCGACCAAATCGACAAGGGAAGCCCTGCCAGGGGTAACCAGAAGAGGTACCCCCGCCGACATAGCTCGAAAAGTCAAAGGTCCACACAAGCTCTCTTCCCGCGACAAGGGGGAGTCACCTCTCCCTCTGGTTTCTTTTGGTTAGTTTGTTACGTCTGAAAAGAAGTAAAATATAAAAACTTTGGTAGTATTATATGCTGAAAAAAATATGCGTAGGAGACATATCAGATCTGCCATTCCTGCTCAAGCACGTTCATAAATACTCATAGGTGGGCAAAGAAGTGAATGAGAAGTTAAGCGTATAATCCATCCTGGTATAGTAAAATGGATATGCTAGAGTATCTATTTTATGTAAAAGTGTAAAAGTTGAGTATGGGACATTCTAGTCCTATTATTGTTCTGTGTAAATTTAAGTTGATGGCTGCATGACTGAGATGTGAGAAAGGGGTAAAGAAAGGTAGAATCATAAGTGAAAGTTAATTTAATCAGAAATAAAGTGGAGAGTATGTTAGAATGCTTGAGTGTAGAAGAAAGAAAATTTGTGCTCCAATGGAGAAAGAGAAAATGTGAGACAAATTTAAGTTTTTGCTAGTATATCGTCGAGAGTTAAATGTTGGTATGCCATAACTGAACAGCGGGAACAAAATAATGATAATTTTATGATGATATGAAGCTTGTAGTGCAAAGCAAAATGAAGATATAATTGTAAATGCTTAAGCGAAGATGTAGATGTCAGCGAGATGCGATTGGATGCATACAAGGAGATGCAAAGAAAAGGGAAACGAGAGTGATTCCACGGAGTAGGAAATCAGCTGATTAAGCATTTATACAGAAGCTGAATGATGATCATGATAGGAACACGAAGCTATTATGTAACGAATGGAGAATGATAAGGAACCAGGAGAAGAAGAATTCTAGACTTCAAATACATAAATGTCAGGGTATTCCTCATAAATGAGGTAAAATGTAGATTATAATAAAACTTTAATTAGTTTTATAATAGGGTTTGGAATGTATAATTTATAATCTGCAAAGAGGGTGGTGTATTAGGGTTAAGAAGAGATACGGATGAAAAGTGTATTTAGTGCTGTGAAAGATCGGAAGAAATTAAAAAGCAACTTGAGCAGATAATAAATTGTCTGAGATGCAATAATGTGGTGGCAATTATATGTTGGAGTGGATCTTGTTGCTGTGTTTTAAGAAATAGGTTTAGGAAAAAAGGGGCCCTAAGGCTGAAAGAACGCACTAATAGTGCCGTTGTTTATGGATAAATTGTAGGAAGATTAATGCAAAAAATACAAATGGATACATGAGTAGATTGGTTTTGGGTAGGTGTGCAGAAAAGTTTTGATTCAGCTTATAAGAAGGAAAAATAAGAGCTTGATAAGGGGTGAAGTCGTGGTTTTATTGAGATAGATTTCTTAAAAAAGAGTTTGTTATTTTTTACATTTAAAGCGCAATAGCAGAGGGCGTATCATACAGAAATATTGTCTGGGGAGCTTTATTGATATACTGGTGAAGGTACGGAAAGTTAAGAAGAAAGGAAGATATATTGTATACCTACTGTTCTTTCAGCAAGAATTTAGGCAAAAAGAGAAAACGGTCTTTGGGTCAGGGAGAAACGCCAGCCTCCAAGGTCTACCCTGAAAACCTTCTGCTGGTTATAATAAAGGGAGAAGAGATGTTAAGTTCCTGGTGGGTCGATGGATTTTGATAAAACTTTTCATCATGTAGATAGATAAACATCATGGTAAGTGGGTAAGAATGCAGTTAGTATGGCAATGAGTAGCCACTTTCACATTGTATCAGACACAATAGGTGGAGGCTTAAATACATGCTAAGAAATTGACTGTATCCAATAGACTAATTTAACCACTCCAAGAGTGAAAAGGTACTAAGAATATATGGATTGAGTGGTAAACTAGTGGATGGTGTGCAGATCATTTATTTTAGAATTGCGGCTTCCGTTATAGTTAAATATAGACGTGGTGAGTGATTTGACACATATAAGTGTTGTTATTCATGGTTGTGTGATTATAATCAAAGGATGTTTCAAATGTTAACGGATGTAGTAGTTAGAGAATTACATATGGAAATGAGAGAAATGGGTGCTAGATTGATGAAAGTTTGGCACAATGTGTTTCATCTATGTTGGTATATCGCAATGGCCTAGTTTTGTTGAGTGAGGATGAGAAGGATTTGGAAATAGTAATCACAGATTTTTCCTGTGTGTGTGAGGAAATAGGGCTAAAATTGAGTCCAGAAAAGAATAAGGTAATGAATGGTACATGGGAAAGAGGAAAGGGTGAAGTTTATTATCCAAATGAGAAGTTTCAGCTTTGTATAAGCGCTGACACTTTTGAGGGCAGAATTGTTACAATGAGATAAAAATTTGGTTCTTCTTCGCAATATTATGCCTATAAAACCCAAACTGGATTCACAAACAAAACAAAAACGCATTTTTAATTCTAGACTTGGTTACCAACAAAAAACGACCATACCTTCCATTGGTAGGATTGGAAAATAGATAATATTATGTCCTTCTCAAAAATAACCAAATAATTAGTGCAGACCTCCATATATATACAAGTTTAAATGAATTTCTTTAACAATGGCGTCCTCCATTGGTCCCCCGAGATTATGTCATGTTCCTTAAACCAATGCATATGTGTCATGTTTGATCCAGTAAATGTTTCCTTCCTTCCATTTTTATCGGAACTTGCAACATCTGATTATTAATTATTTAATTTATTCCATCATGACAAAGAATATTCTTCTATGATGGAGGAAGAACATATATCAAATAATATATTTTATAAAAAAACAGATAATTTCATCAATAAAGGATGGCTGCTAATTTAAATGATGGGGACACTGGCCTAAAAAATGAAAAATATTTTGTTGAATAAATATATTTAAATAGATTAAAATTATTTTACTTTCCTTTTTAAAAACATTTAATTTTCTAATAATTTCTTAATACAGAATTGGGGCAAAAAGAGGAAGCGGTCTTTGGGTCAGGCCCAAAAATGTGTGTGCAGGCCGAAAAATGGGTCTGCACACACTTTTTGTGATATATCCTTCCTTCATTCATTATTTGCCCTTACTTTTCAGAAAATGACAGGAGCAACGCCTTTGAACACAACTAGATCTCAATGGGAGCTCCAGCAAAGAATATATGGCGTCAAACATTACTAGAAGACAAGCTAGTTCAAGAAAGTGCAGGATACATTTGCGCATCAGTTCGAATGTCAAAAGACCCCTCCAAGAGCAGAATTCAAGACTGAGTGGACCACTTCGAGAATTGTGGGACAGTGGAGAACCTCAATGGAGCAAGTAACAACCGTACAAGCCATTCAGGACGCCCCAAGAAGCGTACAGCTGAGCTGGTTGAGAGCGTGAGACAGTCAGTTCAGCAAAGTACAAAACGCTCTGTGCGCAAGCGAAGTCAGTCCCTCAGTATATCCCATGAAACTTACAGGAGTTTGCTAGTAATGGATGTAAAGGCACACCCATACATAATAGAGAGGAAGCAGACCCTTACAGCCTGAGACAAGGAGCAGAGAAAGGCTATGGCAGTCAAGATACTGGAGAAGATTAAGGAGACCCCAACTTTCTTTAACCTCCTTTGGACCTCAGGTGAAGCTCGCTTCCATCATTGAGGAAAGGTAAACTCGAGGATAAATGTCTTTTGGCGGACCTCCAGACCAAATGAGGTAGCCACGAAGCTCCTACACTCCACTAAGTGCACGGTATGGACTGTAATCTCAGTCAGAGGCATTATCGGACCATCTTCTTCTAGGAATCTAGCGCGAGAATAACAGTAACCAATGAGCGGTATGTTGAGGTCCTCAAAACCTTCAAGAGGGAGCTTCAAACCCTTTTTCCGTTGCTCATGGGGAAGTTCTGGTTACAGCAAGATGGAACAAGCTCTTGCACCTCAAAAATGTCATGAGATTGGCTGAAAGAGTACTTTGTTGGCCGTGTGATCAGTCTTAAGATTTATTTTGAGTGGGCACCTCACAACCCAGAGCTTAGCCCCGCAGATATGTTTCTTTGGGTGACCTTAAATACAGAGTGTACGCAGGGAGACATAGAATCATAACGGAACTCAAGTAAACCATCAGCGAGGACATCAGCAATATTAGTTAGTCTGTTTGTAACGATGTTATGGACAACTTTGTGCTGCGCCTCAAGAAATACACACAGCTAAATGAAGGTCATCTAGAACACGTGCTCTAGAATAAAGAAGAAAATTTCAAAGACTCCCATGTTTTCATATGATGTTTATAAACAAACTAAGCTAGTTATCACCAAAGTTTCATTCAATCCTTGCAGGAAATTAAGAAATGAGGCCTATCGAAATTTGGGGCCCGTTTTGGTGGTCACCTTGTATTATACTGACAGGATTCGGTTTAAAAGCGCAACCTTTTCCTTAAGATTGTGAGTAAGATTTTAAATGTTCAGTAAATTACATCTTCTTATTTTACTTTAGAACATAAAACCCTCTATCTAATTTCTAAGTATAATGATGGGTAGAGAGCTTGGCCAATAATTTTATTGAATGTAATTATTTTATAATTTTTTAATGCTTATTAATCAATCCCTTACTTCCTTCCACCTGTATTACTCTTTTTATTGTATGATCATCATGCCTCAAAAATTGTTTTCCTCAGCGGAGTTTTTTTATTTCACTTAAGTTCATACATATTAGTTAAAGACTAGTATCATAATACAAGTGATACATTTTTTTTTATTTTCACTGACATTAATTTGGAAAGTTAAACATTGAGCCCAACATGAATATGTTCTCATTCTTCTTTAGCGTATTTTGGGTTTTCATTTTAAACTTTGCCGACAATGGACCAATTATCGAGCTTATCGACCCAGTGTTACCAATGCTGTTATTTAGAATCAATGAAAACGATTAGCATCCAAATGAACTCCTACAATTCTGAATCTTTATAAAAAATGTCTAGGTTTTTATTTTCTCTGCCTGCCAGAGTTACGATTCTTCAATATTTACAGTTGACTTAAAATCAAAATGAGCAAGAATATTCCATTCAAGTTCATATGAACAAACTTAACTTTGTGGAATTCTGCAATGTTCTTATATTTTTCCGTTAAATCTACTCATTAATTAGAACGCATAATATTACCAAATAATCACGCTTGTTTTTAATGTGCACCATACAAATATTTTTTACATATATAATATCTAGTTAAAATCTCTATGTGTTAGTGTTTACCTTTCCTTTTGGAAAAACAATGATAATTAATTTGGTAATATTTAAATTATTTGGCAGATATTTGTTAAGTTGACAAATTAAATTTTTTTAGGATTATAATCTATTATTTGGGTCATTACAAGAGACTGTCCAAACCTTGCTTGGCTAAGGAGGGACAAGATATAGAGAATGCAACGAATTACTAGATAATTATGTACTTATATTGGATCTTGTTTGTTTTAACTGAGAGAAGCAAATCTATTTCTATTTTGCTCTCCCATAATTTATATGGTAATGCTTGATCATTGAAGAATTAAACTTATTAAATAAATAAAATGTTGGTACATATTTAAACCAGGACAATAGCCCTGCTGCAGGTGAATCTGTAGTAGCGTACCGCTCGTGACACGACAGCCACAGAGAAAGTTGTGATCTCTATGGGCTAAAATTTTTAATCTCATTTAAATCTCTTACTATCTTGTTCCGTCTGTTTAGACCACCTGAAGGGAAAAAGAGGGACTTAAAAGTTAAAAAGCTTGAAATGACTATAAATGCATAGCGCAGATTCGAGAGGGTCTTTTTGAGTCATATAAATCAAATTATTGCGAGCGTCTTTATTATTGTATATAATGAGATGAATGAATATTTCTACCAAACGCAAAGAGAACCCATCGTTCGTCGACACCCTTCCCATAAAACCACCCTAGTCATGAAATGGTTTACAGTGACACATCAATAGTCTTTGAAAACGACTATAATACGGTTAAATGTAGATCTTTAACCCCGTCTGAGCGTGCATTCCATTTAAACCCAATTTTATGTAAATATATATATATATATATCTTTTTGTTGTTACTAAAGTTATATTTTCGTCATTGTCTTTCTTTTGCAACCCCAGCGCGTACCAGCTACCTGTTAATCTTTGGCCAACTGGCACTCTGAAATATTTGTTTAAAAGGACCCGGCAAAGTAATAATTAACCATCCCCACTGGACTCCTAACCATTTCCCCTTCCACTATCGGTCTTCAATCAACTTTGGGCCCAAGCCCCAAAGTACCTACGTATCTATAAATATAGAGTCTGCACATTCCACTACATATACTTTACTCTACTCTATTATAAAACCTGATGTCAGTTGTGGTCTTTAAAAGGTCTTTTGAGAGATTATTTTAAAGGCAACCCTTTAACTTTATTGTAATTTTCAAATTGAGTACCATTTGTGTTGCAAAAACAAAAGGAAACAGGAAACAACCCTGCCATATTTATTTTTCTCTTAATGTTTGCATGTGTGTTTGGACCCACAACCTTTAATAGGAAAATTTTGTTAGGCGACAGAATTTCCCTACGGTCACTTTAATCCCCCACGAATTAGTAGAATCTGAGTCCTTCTCATCTCACGAAGACTCGATCATTTTATTTTTTTAAATTTTTGTTTAATCGTATATATTACTAGTGTTAGATTTGAATAGCAAAACTTCCGCGTTTAAACAAGCATATTCCTCCGGTGTCAGTAATTTGTGAGCCAAGCCTCCTCCGTCCCGGGCTGATAGCCCATTAAAACCCTTTTCTTTCGAACAACGTATTCCCCGTGTTATGAACAAAATGTCGTCGTTTGAGAGATTTAAACTCCAAGGAGAATCCCTTGGTTTAAGTGACAAAGACCTTATCACTTATGTACAGGAAGAAGAGAGAAAGAGAGAGTTTAACAAAAAGAGATTAGAGAATTAGGTGAACAAAAAGAAATTAGAGAATTAGCTGAACAAAAAGAAATTAGAGAGAGCAAAGAACGTGAGAGAATTCGCCAATATTATCTGGAATCGAATCGTGATCGGCTCAAAACCCTTTCAGTAAATTTCCGTGTAAGAACCCCTCACTCAGCTTCCGTTACACTCCCCACGTTCAAATAAGGAGAGAATTTCGGATCTTTTATCACTCACTTCGAGAAAATTTTGAAGCTAATCACTGGGACATAGAAACGGACGATGCAGCTAAGCTTCTTCCTCTACTAAGATCTCCGCTCCCAGACCTAGTGGTATCGCTCACTTCTGAAGTTACGGTGGATTACTCCACCCTAAATCTGAACTTATCGCGGCGTACAATATGACGCCTGACTTCTATCGCATCAAATTTCGCCACGTCAGAATCCAACCAAATATGACCTTCCGCCATTTTGGATATACTCTTTCTCGTAATTTTAATTTTTGGTTAGACGCATCGAAAGTATCCCAAAATTAGGAGTCCCTGGTATATTTTGTTCTCCGGGATCAGTTGCTGGCATCGCTAACAACAGAATCCGCTCCTTTGTGAAGGATCGTCGGTGCAACTCTTTCAAACAAAGAGTGCATATAAGAAGCAGATATTTATGCAGTGAGCTAAAACTTATACCCGAAGGAAATTAAGAAGCCTCCCCCTTTATCCCCCAAGAATAAATTTAATGACTCGCGTTTTCCTCCTAAGAACTCCCCAGAATTCGCCAAGGTTACGGGTCCCTTTAAGCCCAGAAGTTTCCCCATATCGGAACCCCGTGACGTCAAGCCCCTCATAACTAATCTCCCGGCGTCATTTTTCCCCGTAGGCCAATTATATGTTTTGCCTGCAGTGTGGAAGGCCTCACGTGACCAAATTGACCCTAAAATTCACTATTCCGTGTTAATCCCATTCACAAAGTCCATTAGTTGAATGCTGCTCCCGCTTCCCCTCCATTGCGACCAGAATCCCCAGATCAAATCTCGTCTCCCAGCCCTCCAGGGCCCAATGAAAATTTCCTCTTCAACAAGAATTCTCCAGGAATTCTTAACTTTGAAAACGGAAGCGTTACTGAGTGCCGAGTCTCCACCCTCGTCCGCGATACTGGGTGCACGTGTATCTTGGTATCGAATGAACTTCTTTCCCGGTGACTCTCGACCATAAAAAGTTTGCTGTAATTCGTGACTACTTGGGACGCGCCAACCGCTTTCCCATTGTAAACTGTTACCTCGAGTGTCAGTACTTTTCTGGATGGGCTGAAGTCGTGTTAGACCCTTTCCAATTATGTTCTGTTTTGGTAGGACAGTCCCCCTAAACCTCTTCTAACCCTGTGGCTCCGCTCGTTATCACAAGAGCACAGATAGAGAAGGAATCCCAGATGCCCGCTACTCTTAAAGCTCCCTTAGCTTCAGATTTTGGCGGCGTTATGAGCCAAGTATTCGCTTAAAAACAGTAGTGCCAAAATCTCCTTTCCTTGTGGAAAAAATCTCGGAGCCTCGAGCAGGATTTGGTCCTCAGCAAGAAGACAGCCTCTTATATCGTGAAAGGAGGCTTGTTATATCGCGGTGCCCGGATGGCATCAACTCTGAGACCCACGCCCTCTGTGTTCCCTGTTTGCAGGTCTCCCTGGTCCTAAACATGGCCCACGATAGCGTGTTTTCTGTCCAATTCAGACAGGATAAAATTAGTCAGAGGATTTTGCGGTATTTCTACTGGCCTGATGCTGCCGTCGACATTTCGGATTACTGCCAATCCTGTGACATAAGCCAGAAAACCAAGGCGAAAGGGCGTGCTAACCCGGCCCCCCCTTCAGAAGAGACGAATTATACCAAAATCCGCTCGTTTAAGATCTTACCCCCATATCTTTGAATCCTCGATTTTCGTAAATTACAGTAAATCTAGTGACCGTTTTCAATGCTGAACCGATTCATTTAATGGACCAAAACCTTCACTTTTTCAAAAGAGCGAAATTTATTAGCGAGCTCTACACCCGCTATATTTTAATTGTAATTGTTCCATATCTATTTATCTACCTTGTAAGTATTAGCTTATATTCAATTATTTCTGTTATGACCTTATTTTTTTCTCGATGTGTACGTCTATGATGCACACCGCCCTTGTATATATGAAAGTAGTATTTATAAACCTTGTCAGGCACCAAAAGATGTGTATATTTACCTCGATAATTCTTCTGTCATTTATGTAAAATGGCTCTTTGAATTCCTATTCATTCTTTTATGTCCTTTTTCTCCTTTTTTTTCCTTTGCATAGCTTATTGTATAAATTTTCTTTTTTTTTAATTATGTCCCCTTTATTGCTCTTATGGTCGGCAATAATTAATTTCCTTTTTCGTTCATATGTACACGCAGTCGGGTAGAATTAGCTTGTACACCTGCTGAACGACAGGTCAGGAATTCCGTTTGTGTTTTTTCTTTTTTTTTACCCTTTTCCGCTTACCCCGTGACCAATAATGAGTCTAAGGGGATGTCACCTTTATCCCCCAACTCCAAAATTGCCATCTTTTTGAATAAGAGTGATGTAGCAGAATGAGGTCATTTTGCAGCCACGTGCCCTTCTGTACCTACGTGGATCCGAAGATCACCTTCTGAAGCTGGGGAAAGCAAGGGAACCTAGGCAAGGAGGCGGCCGACGCTTTTATCACTCGCTGCAGCTGTATTTGCTTAGGAACCGATGTCATCACCCCCTATCCACGCGGCCACCTCTCAGCAAGCTTTCAGGATTGCCGCTCGAAGATTGGAATCCGTTGGACATTTCAACGATCATTATCAAGATTCAACCTTCCCTCGAAGAAATCGCCATTTGCCTAAGATCGCGAGCGTGTTTAAAGCCTCCTCACCAAGCGCCTATATAAAGATTCGACTGAGTTTAGAGAGTAGCACTGTTAGACTTCCAGCTACTTTGACGAACGAGCTGAAGGACGCTCCCCCCCCCCCCCATCCCCGGCGGCGATTTCGATACAACTGAAGGCTAAATTGATCCGTGTCGTAGAATGGACTCCCGACGATATACCATATATCACTATTCGTTGAGGGAACTTCTTTAATTATCTTAAGAGTGCGTTAATGTCTGGTGGGCCGATATTATGTATCTTCGATATGCTTAAGGAGTGGAACTGAGCTCAAGGATAATAATATTGCTATCATTAATAAAATAGAGTTTTATTAATAATAACTATCAACAAACACAAGACGGAAAATATTGACATAAACAGAGAATGGAAAGGGTCGTGGAGGCTCGGGCTAATCCGAGGATTAAAGGATTTAATAAGGTAAAACAAATATAGAGTTAAAGAGATGGGATAGTTTGCTAAACCATTTAAAGAACAGGATAGAATTGACAAAAGGGTTAAGTACTCAAAGGTGACGTTTGGCTTACGTAACTTTATACGAGTGGTGCAGTGGAAGGCGACGTGAAGGAATTTTCGGTCCGCTAGCGAGTTCCAGCCGAAAGGGGGGGAATAAAAGGATCCTGACGTGGTGTCTTGAGAATGAGAACCGTTCCTCGACGAACGGCTTAAAGAACAATGGCTGTTATACGTTGTTCTCTTCCGAACAACAGGGCGAGGGGGGATGAGAACCGTCTCTTGTCTACGGGCTCAAGAACAATCGCTGTTCTAATGTTGTTCTCCCCGGAACAACAAGGGGGAAGGGTGAGAACTGTTTCTTGGCGAAGGGCTCAAAAGAACAATGGCTGTTCTAACGTTGTTCTCTATCTGAACAACGAGAGGAAAGCCTTTTGGACTCGGCGTCGCAAAGGCTCGAACTTTGGCACTCAAGGGATTTTGTCCTCCTTCTGGACAAGTGATGGTGAATCTCGAGGTCAAGGTCCCTTGGCGCACAAAGTAAGAGTTGGTCGTGGTGATGTTTCGCGACGAAAATCTGGATCTCCAATCTGATCTTAGTGGTAAAGTTTCCATCTAAATAGTCGAGACACTTCCTTGGCGTGGGCAACAATGGAGTGGGAACTTCGAGGGAATGCACAGACAAGGCTGGGAACAATGCCTTATCTGCCCATAAGCCTAACTCAGTCTTGCGAGGTCGGCGTATGGGGGCTAACGGGGGGACGATAACCTCCTTGTTAAACATTGACATCCGGTGGCTGCAATAGGGCGCCAAGCTTCGAAGAGAAGATGCACGTGGGGGCATCGTCGTTTTAAATAATATGTGATAGGAGTTGAAACTAACGCTGCTCAACCCGTTCTATCACAATCCGTAAACTCTGCTTTAGTAAAACGGCCAGCCTCGACATCAGTGAACTTTGCCCTAGTCAATCGGCAAGGACTGACAAGGATTCCCCACTCCGAAGACGACTATTAAGCCTGAGGTAAACCAACTTCTTCCGTCGCATTTACCGTACCCCAACTTGCCCATTTTCGGCAACGAGCACATAAAGTATTCGTAACCGTTTCCACCTACAGATTGATCTTAAATCTGGCTTATCCAATTGCTCCATTATTTGTGTAAACGCCCCAGTTTAAAATCCCCTTGTAAATAAGCAACTCTATCTCACCTCTTTAATCTCTTAATTAACTTACCTTATTGCGTGTAGATCTTTAACCCGGTCTGAGCGACCTTTTGATTTAAACCTAATTTCTATGTTAATATATATATAGCCTTTTTTTGTTACTAAAGTTATATTTTCGTCATTTTCTTTATTTTGCAACCCCAGCGCGTACCAGCTACCTGTTAAGCTTTGATCAACTTGCACTCTGAAATATTTGTTTAAAAGGACCCCGCAAAGTAATAATAAACTATCCCCACTGGACTCCTAACCCTTTTCACTTTCACTACCGGTCTTCAACCAACTTTGGGCCCAAGCGCCAAAGTACCTACGTATATATAAATATAGAGTCTCGCTATTCCACAACAGGTGTCATAGGACTGCTGCACTGACGAAGATGGCTAATACACCGTCAAGAATATCTGCTCCAAGCGAAGGATAGAAAATTAATGCCCAATGAGACGACCACGCAGTCTAAGTTTCTAGAGCTAAATACAAGTAGATTGATACTAAGTTGAAATAGATCTAATTTTTCGCAAAAGGAGAAATTACAAAAATCAAAATTTTAGATTTAACGATTGACTTGGATAATCCAATAATCTACATGATTTAGCTTGTCTAGATTCACAGTAAGGGATGGTCAAGTGGTGCCATGGAGGAAGAACATTGTGTGCTGGGGAGAAAATAAATCCTGGGATGTGGGTTGTGGCAGGAAGGGATTGAGAGCCTAGGTCTTTGGGAGGAGTCTGGGGGATAGAGTTATTGTGGGCACTTGGGACTTGGGGTTTTGGAAGCTTTCTCTGGTTTGAGTTTTGTGAAGTAACTTGGTGGTTAGTAGTTTACTTAAGGGTTTCAGGAGTGTCTTTTGAGTTATGAATTTGTGGAGAGATTTAGTAACTTGGGAATTATGAAGGGGATTTAAAAGAATGGAGCCACATTGAAACCCAAAGGTTCTTTATTGCTTTTTCTACAGAGAAGAATGGGTTTATTTTTGACGGAGACTGGATGGCGCATGCGGAACCACCATGCTACATTGTCCATGTCTATGAGGGAGGGGGCCACTATATAGACGGCTATACAAAATGCATGCTTAGTCGTTGAATCTTAATGGACAGAGTAATATATCAGGCTGGTAGATTAAATACATTTTCAGACAGGAAAGTGCTGAGATTCGGCAAAGTCTAGGGACGTTGCTAAAAGGCCTTCCTCTGAGTCTAAGTGAAGGGGGAAATCAATGGCTGATGGTAAAGTAAAAGGTAGCTTTAGGTGCTAATTATGGGGAAATTACCCGAAAAGAAATGCACAGATGCAGTAGGGCGTAAAAATAACGAGTGAATGCATTGAGGGATTATGCGTCAGATCAAGTGAGAGCTTTTTATTAGAAACTGGAGAAGCTAGAGCGATTAGGCACCTAGCTATACGCCTTTGAATCGGATTCGAAAACAGATCATTGGATGGACCTGTAGTCGTGCAAATATAATGGATATTCTCCTGAGAATTGTAGGAAAGGAGATTTTCTTCTATAGCAAGGAAAGTCTGACTCAAAGGAATGCTTTGGTCGTATAGCTACTACCTTTAATCATATAAGGAAAAACGTGGACGAAGCAACAGATGGGGGCAGAATTGGATAGGCTACATAAAACTTCAGGCTACTTTGATCAACAATATCACAAGAAAGGTGGGAAGATGGGATCAAGAGGGTAAGAACAATTTCAGGATTGCGACAGGAACCTTTTCTTGGCAGACTTTTTCACTCAATATATGGAACTTTCTTTTGCCCAGACGGTATAATTATTTAGGAGTTCTTCCAGGGGACGAAGATTTTTAATATTATTAGGAACGGGAAATGGTAGTATAAGTTGTTAGTAGTTCATGATCTGAGCCAAGGGGTTTGTTATTGTAAAGCATCTACTTTAATTTATTACTTTTCCAGTATAATTCTCTCTTGCAATATTCAATAAATTGATGATCTTAGTTGTGTTATAATAAAAGTAACTGGATTTGGTGTCTCCCGTGTGTATATTTCAATGTGTTGAGATTTGCACCGAATTATAGTTAATACCAAGAGTTGGTAAACAGTAGAAGAGTTCATCAAAGCCTCGAAAAAATTCTTGAAAAAAGTTTTGTTAGGATTGACTATGTATTGATATATCACATTATGAGAGCCTTGATTAAAACACTGGCAAGTTGGACATTCATGTCGTTCATAGTGATTTTGCTCCTCGGCTTTAGTATCCCATAAATAGAGGAAGAAGGGATATTTTGTGAACACACATTGCATTCCTAGTATTAAAGCCAAACTTGAAGTTAAAAATTATTCTCAAGTCCAAGGAAATGTAAGAATTCAAAGCAAATGCAAACGTCCTATATATAGATATGCATTTTTGTATTATATATGAAACTTATTTAAAAATGAGATTAATTTAATAAATAAGATGTGTTTTAAGAAAAATTAACTATAATGTTCCAATGATTTTTTTTTAATTTAATGGGATCTATATGTAGTCCTCACCTATAAAACCTCCACAAATCATCCATTCATGACGATTAAACATCAGAGCATCCAGTAAAGCCTTCATGGTTGCATTATTCTTAATTGATTGAACAAGGTATACAACTAGAAAAGATGTTACTTTATTTTCCATATGTTAAAGCACACTCTTTAAAATTCTGGTTGTTAAGTCGATAAGAGTTCTCCATTCATCTGGTTTATAGGATAATACTAAAGCTTCAATTAATTCATTGACATTTTTATAATATACCACTATAGTATTTTCGTCAGCGGAGAAAAACTTTCAAAGGTCTTTATTTCCTCTCTCGTACAAGTAATAGTATGTTTGTGTTATAGTTAATTATTTTCACCAAGTCTTGACCAAGTAACTGGGCTGACTCTTTTGGTAGACCCAAGTCTCTTTTCAAATCGTTCAGTTGGGCTTGATTTAAAGGATTATCTTGGTTTAATTCTAAACTTGAAGTCATAAATGATGAATAGGTGTCCATTTCTCCATATTCCTAATCAACCTCTTTAAAAATATTCATAATCACCGGTAATGCTGGTATGGGTAACACTCGGTCGTGAAGAACTGGTCTTCTGGCAAAGGGAACATCAGCATAAAAAACATTTTGCTTGCTTTTCCTGTTGACTACTAAAATAAAATGACTAAGGTCTAGAAATCTTTGATTAGAACATACTCATTCGATATATATATATATTTATACGAGGGGTGGTCAATAAGTTTTGCAATTCGGATATAAGGAAACGAGATATGAGGTAAAGTGTTTTATTATTTTTCAATATAACTCCCCTTGACTACAATGCACTTGCGCCCCTTGTCACTAAGGGTTCGAATTCCCGACAACCAGAAATCTCCCGACTGCTGTTCAATCCACTTCTAGACTCCGAGTTGGACATCTTTATCGTCCCTAAACCGGCGTCCACGCAGTGCAGCCTTGCGCTGGTTGAATAAAAATTAGTCGCTAGGGGCCAGATCTGGACTGTAGGGGGGATGGTTGAGCTCCTCGAATCCGCACTCGTGCAGGGCAGCTTGTGCAACTCTGGCCTTGTCTATTTTGACGACGTTAAAGTCCATCATGGGGCGTGAGGTTTTTAGGGACCCAACGGGAAGAGAACTTGGTCATGGCCAAATTGTCGTGGATGATGTTGATAACACTTCCATGTGATATTTCAAGTTCTCGATCGATTTCTTTGACCTTTACCCGTCGATTTTCAAAGATCATCCTCTCCAGACGGGCTACATTGTTCATGTTGGTTACGTCTGACGGGCGTCCTGGACGGGGGTCATCTTCAAAGGACTCACGACCATGGCGGAACTCCCTATTCCAGCTAGCAATGGTTGCATAGGAAGGTGCGGTGTCGGTGTACACTGCAACCATGCGTTCATTGATCTGTTTTGCATTCTTTCCTTCCTTGGTCAAAAGTTTGATGCGCGGCGCTCAACTTTCTCCATTGTTGAAAAAATTGTCCTAACACCCCCAAAACAGCCATCCCCCTTCTTCTGTTTTGCGCTACCGATTTGCAAAACTTATACACCACCCCTCGTATATTATAATGGCAAATTAAATTAAGATATGAAGATATTTAAATATTTAACAAAAATCTTACCTATTATGTACATAGTTAAGTGAGGCATAAAAACAATATTTCACTCGATATTTGCCTTCTTGTTAAGGCATCGGTATAGCAAAAGATAGAAAATTGATTTTGCCTTTACTCTATCTTTTTAGATTTTCAACACCCATCTTTCAATTGAAATGAGGTGCATTTTTTAATCTTGATTTTCTAATTTGATCACAAAATATGGGAAGTAACTTGCTTTCACAAATGACGTTATTTCGGATCGATGTCCATGAATGTTACTTGCCCGCATATAATACAAAACCTCTTGGCCTTATTTTTGCATTTTTTATTCATTGGTAAATTCTTCTGAAATAAAAAATAGAAAAACATAAACATTTATAATTCAGGAAAAAATTGTCAGTTAGGATTTGTCGTAGAATTGCTCATAGTCTAGTCCAATAATTATTCCAGTCCTTGATCTGGACGCCACGCTTTTGTTTAAGCGAGGGTATTGAGACCCTATGTCTCAATCTACGATCATTATATATATGTAGGCTTTAATTCCTACTTAATGTGCGAAGGCTGGTTAGAGGCTGGTTGTGCCATGGCCAGGATTCTCACTATAAAAGTCTCACTTGTTACTGGGGAGGAGGTTTGTGATTGTTAAATTCTAAGAGTGCATAATACAGGTTGAATAAATTAGCCGAAGGGATTCTTAATTAGAGTCTTGCCAAGGGTACGTCAAAAAGAAGGAGCCACAAATAAACAAACGAACAAAAATAAACTTTACTTTACACCAAAATAATAATTAGTAGCAATAGTTAAACGGGCATTTAGGTAAATAAGGAGTAAATATTAAACACGGATTAGTCTGGGTAGACAGCAATTATAAATAATAATATCAGGGAATGACTTACTTGAATCTCTTTAAAAAAGAAGGGGAGGATAACACTGAAGTTAAGCGTCTAGATTTATAATCACTCAATGGTAATATCAATCACTGTTAATTAAATACTTAATTTAAAATAGAGGGATACTGGGTTCACAGATTACCATTAATTGTGATGGATTGGAGAGACGACTACTCAGGTCCAAACGGGGTGGTTCGGGTGGCGTTAACACGAGTTCTTTGGAAGAGGGAGGATAAGACGACGGGTTGGGGGATGCTCACTGCAGTTCCGGTTAGTTTACTCCTAACTGGATGTGACACTAACAAATAGTTACTTCCAGTAACTATTTGGATGTTCTTTTTTCTTTCTCAAGTGACGTTGAGCAACAGAGCGTATTCTTCTAGTCACAGACTCTGCGGGGCGGGATTTGCCTCAGGAAAACTTTGAGACAGCGACAAAGTTAACTAAGCGGCGCGTTGGCAGTCGATGCGTTACGGCAACGACTCTCGTTCAACGTGAGGATTACGCGAGTAGGTCTGGAGCACTTATGACGAGGGATGAACGGCGTTGTCATTTATACCGCGGACTGTGTGAAATCGGGAGAAAGATTCCCTATACGACGATTTGCTTATTGCGGGGCCTTCTGGACAATCTCCATGGTATCATAAAGAAGGCAAATAGAATTTAGGCTTCTCCGTGAGATAGGCCTTCTTTCGTCAGACTTCCTGTCGCCTGTTGAGGGAGTTTGGCACGCATAACGACTTAGGTCAAGGGTAAGGCGGAGGAGTGCAGTAGAATGTTTGGGGAGGTTGGGGGGACAGAGAGGAGACGAAGGTTATCTCAAACGAAAAAATTCTTTCATTCCCATGATTGTCTGTTGGCATGTGAGTATGTACGTTCCATACCCTCTAAGGTAGGTATTTAAAATAAAATAATTTTAGAATTTTTATGTGTCGATTTTTACTAAACTAATCATTCCGAGGTCGCTGGATTGAAGAAACTTTCAGACAGGGAAGTGCTGAGATTCGGCCAAATCTAGTGAGGGTAATAGGGAGGCCTGCGCCTGGGTCTACGTGAACTGTCGAGATCAATGTTTGATGGTTAAGTAAAAGGTAGCTTTAGGTGCTAATTATGGAAAAAGTACCCAAAAGGAGCTGCACAGAGGCAGTGGGGCGTACAAAAGATAAGTAAATGCAATGAGGCATTATGCCTCAGATCAAGAGAGAACTTTTTTTTAGGAACTAGAGAAGCCAGAGCGATTGCGCCCTTAGCCCCACGCCTTTGAATCGGTTACGAAAACAGATCATTGGATGAACCTGCAGTCGTGGAAATATAATACATATTCTCCTGAGAATTGTAGGAAAGGAGATTTTCTTCTATATCCAAAAAATTGTGACTCAATGGAATGCTTTGATCGTATAGCTACTGCCTTTAATCTCATAAGGGTAACGTGCCCGAAGCAACAGATTGGGGCAGAATTGGATAGGATACATAAGACTTCAGGCTACTTTGGTCAACAATATCACAAGAAAGGTGGGAAGGTGGGATCAAGAGGGTAAGAACAATTTCGGGATTGTGACAGGAACCCTTTCTTGGCAGACCTTTTTACTCAATATATAGAAATTTCTCTCGCCTAGACGGTATAAGGATTGAGGAGTTCCTCCACTGGGTCGGAGATTTTTAATATTTTTCTCTCTTCTGGTTGCCTGATAGAGAGCGAGAGGATCGGTCAAGATGGGGAAATTTTGACGGAAGTGTGAATGATTCTTTGCGTCGTGGAGGGTGTTACTGGAGGGAACGAGTGGGAAAGGAAAATGCTAGTGTAAGTTGTTAGTAGTTCATGTTCTGAACCAGGTCGATTGTTATTGTTAAGCATCTTTTTTAATTTAATACTTTTCCAATGCTCTCTTGCAATATTCCATAAATTGATGATCTCACTTGTGTTACAATTAAAGTGACTGGAGTTGGTGTCTCCCGTATGTATATTTCAATGTGTTGAGGTTTGCACCGAATTATAGCTTATAGTAAAAGTTGGTTACCAGAAGAAGAGGTTAGCAAAACCTTGCAAGATTTCTTAGATAAAGTTTTGTTAGGATTGATTATGGTTTGATATATCACATTATGAGACCTAGGATTAATACACTGCCAAGTTGTACATTTATGTCGTTCATAGTGATTTTGCTCTTCGGCTCTAGTATCCCATAAATAGAGGAAGAAGGGATATTTTGTGAAGTCACCTTGCATTCCTAGAATTAATGACAAATCGTGAAATTAAAAATTATTCTGAAGTCGGAAGAAATGTAAGAAATTCAATGTAAATGCCAAACCTTGATATATAGATATGCTATTTTTTGTATTTTATATGTTACGTATTTGGAAATGAGATTAATTTAAAAAAGAAAGTGTGTGTTTTAAGAAAAAGTAATTATAATGTCGTAGTGAAATTTAGTTTTTTAAATTAAGGGGATCTATAGGTATTTTTTACGTTTAGATCTCTACACATCTTCCATTCATGAAGATTAAACTTCAGAGCATCCCGTAAAGCCTTCATGGTTTCATAATTCTCAATTAATTGAACACAGTATACAACTAGAACAGATATTACTTTATTTCCCATATATAATAGCACACCCTTTAAACTTCTGGTTGCTGAGTCAAGAAGAGTTCTCCATTCATCTGGTTTATAGGGGAATACTAAAGCTTCAATTAAACTTATGGTTGTTGAGTCGATAAGAGTTCTCCATTTATCTGGTTTATAAGGGAATATTAAAGCTTCAATTAATCCATTGAGATTTTTGTAATATACCACGATAGTATTCTAAACAGCGGAGAAAAACTTTCGAAACCCTTCATTTTCTCTGTGGTACAAGTAATAAATTGTTTGTGTTATAGTGAATTATTTTCTCCAAGTCTTGACCAAGTATCCGAGCTGACTCTTCTAGTAGATCCAAGTGTCTTGTCAACTCGTTCAGTTGGGCTTGATTTAAAGGATTATCTTGGAAACATTCTAAACTTGAAGACATAAATGATGAAGATATGTCCATTTCTCTATATTCCTAATCAACTTCTTTAATCATATCCAAATTAACTGGTAATGCTCGTATGGGTAGGCCTCGGTCGTGAAGAACTGGTCGTCTGGCAAAGGGAACATCAGCATAAAAAACATTTTGCTTGCTTTTCCCGTTGATTACTAAAATGAAATCCCTAAAGTTTAAAAAGCAATGATTAAAACATCCTTATTCGATATAGATATATATATATATATATATATATATATATATATATATATATATATATATATATATATATATTTATATGATGATGAAAATTAATGCAATATCGCAAGAAAAGATTAGGAATTAAACGACATTCTCCGAAGACAATTTAATTCAGAACAGTTTCGGTGTATCTCACACCCTTTTTCAACTGACACTGGATAGAAAATAGAAGAAAAGTGCATACAAGCATAACACAAAGTCAGGTCGTGAAAGATCCCCTCATTTTTTCCCAATCCCCTACTTGTGGCTAATCTGGGGGGGGGGGTTAGGCCCAAACATATTGAAGGGCTGACATTTTACTATTTTGTTTATTTTCTTTCTTATTACAGGATTAATAGAAAATTGACCCTCAGATAGATTTAAATTAGGAACTGACGATATCAAGCTTGATTCTCCGATTCTTCTCTTAACATAGTTAGCCGATTTAAATACCATTTTACTTCCATTGAAATCGATCGTATGATTTAAGTCTCTAACATGGCAAAATATTCGACTGCTTTCGCTGCCCACTCTAATATCTCTTTTGTGTTCATACAATCTCTTGTCTAGATTTCTTTCCGTTTCCCCTATATAAACCCTATGGCAATCCTTGCATGGTATTGCATATACTCCTATGTTATGATGTTCTTTGGGTTTCCTGGCAATCATCAATTGGTTTAAGGAATTATTATATTTAAAGGCTAGATTAATACCCGCTTTTTCAAATATGTCCTTTAAACTATTTAATTTATTATTAAATGGCAATGTTATACATTTGTTGAAGTCATTAGTGCGGGAAGGCTTATTACCATTGAATGTTTTTCTAGCTGCAAAATGGGCAGACGATATGAACCAATCAGGGTAATACAAATTAGAAAAACTGTTCCTGATAATGACAATTTCTTCATCTAAATAGGAAGGATGACATATTTTGCATGCTCTAAGGAAAAGGTTAGAAATTACCGATTTTTTAACAGTATTATCGTTAGAAGAAAAATAATGTATATAGGCATTCAAGTGGGTTGGTTTCCTATACACGTCAAGTTTTAATTCATGGTGATCTTTATTAATGAAGACATCTAAAAAGGGTAATTTATTATCATATTCCCATTCATATTTAAATTTGATGGAGACATGCAAATTATTTAAATTATTAAAAAAGGTATCAAGTTCATGGCCATTAGGCCATACAGAAAATACATCGTCAATGTACCTTAATCCTGTAATAAGAAAGCAAGTAAACAAAATAGTAAAATGTCAGCCCTTCAATATGTTTAGGCCTAACCCCCCCCTCCCACCGATTAGCCACAAGTAGGGGATTGGGAAAAAAATAGGGGATCTTTCTCGACCTGACCTTGTGTTATACTTGTATGCACTTTTCTTATATTTTCTATCCAGTGTCAGTTGAAAAAGGGTGTGAGATACACCGAAACTGTTCTGAATTAAATTGTCTTCGGAGAATGTGGTTTAAGTCCTCATATATGTATATATATATATATATATATATATATATATATATATATATATTACAATGGTAAATTAAATTAAGATATGAAGATATTTAAATATATAATAAAGATCTTACCTATTATGTAAGTTAGTGATGCATAAATAAAAATAT
The DNA here is from genome assembly GCA_963969495.1 of Ceratothoa steindachneri. NCBI lineage: Eukaryota > Metazoa > Arthropoda > Malacostraca > Isopoda > Cymothoidae > Ceratothoa > Ceratothoa steindachneri. The sequence goes on along the minus strand of OZ018319.1, from coordinate 84,280,715 downwards.
CACACTTGATACTTGCCTTCTTGCTACTGCATCGGTATAGCAAAAGATAGTGAACTGATTTTGCCTTTACTTTATCTTTTCAGAATTGCAACACACGTCTTGAAACTGAAAAGAGGTGCATTTTTTTATCTTGATCCCATAATTTGATCACAAAATATGCGAAGTAACTTGTATTCATAAATGACGAAAATTTTGATCGATGTCCATCAATGTTACTTGCCCTCATATAAAACAAAACCTCCTGTGCATATTTTTGCATTTTTTATTCACTGTTAACTTATTCTTAAATAAATAGAAAATTATTTAATCATTTAGAATTCAGAAAAAAATTGTCAGTTATGGAACTATTAAAAATAAAATAATTTTAGAATAAACATGTGTCGATGTTTACTAAACAAATCATTGAAACTCTATACACTAAAGAAGATGAAACCAGCTCTGTTATGAAAAAGTTTACTTTTTATTCATTTTAGACATTCAATTACCTATATATTTTAACAATTCTAACGTATATTTCAAATATATAATTTTGATTACGTTTTCCATGTATGGGTATGATTTGATCAAAAACATATGTAAAAAAATTATACACAATCTGTTTAACATTTTGCACATTAATCACCGTTCACAAGGTTTAGGAAAAAAATAACATAATATTCCAACCTTATCAATGGCAGTTAGGAATCTAATTATCATAGCCAATGCTAATGAGCTATATACTGCTTTGTTTCGCACAAACAAAAATTAGTGACCTCACATAACATCCAGAATGTTCTAGAATTACCAAATATGGTGCAATGTAACATGATTGTTGCCTGCTATAGAAGAACAACAAATGATAGTCGAAATTTCTAATTATATGAGCGAAAATTTTATCATTTCACTAATTATTATTAAGATGTTTCGGAAAGGAAAGAAAAAATAAAAGTTATATTTTTTCAGAGAAAAGGGTCCATAGGAAAAATATTTGAGCTGATTAGAAAAAAATAATGCCAGATTCGAATTCAATAGATTAAAATTCCTGAGAATCAATTGACAAAACCTTGTCATAAAAAGTTTCGCAGACATCTTTCTGAAAATAGCTCAGAAGCAAGTAATGGTTCAAAGCAATGAACTACATAAAAACCTTGCGATCAAAATTGTCGGGGACATATTTCGAAAAATAGCACAAAAACAAGTAAAATGTTTTAGTTTTTAGAGATAAAAGAAAAACTCAAAATAATTGGATCTGATTGAAAAATAACAATGCCTGAAATGCATAAGAATCAGTTGAAAAAATCCTTGACAAGGAAAATCTTGCAGACCAGTGTAATATTCTGTCACGCTTTGACATAACGGGCGTTTGTAGAGTCATGTTCAAAGTATTAGGCTAATATTTATTTTTTAAGTCGTTTTTAAGATTTATCTGATAACAATAATTATTCTAAGAAGAAAACTCACCTCCTGTAGGGTGTGAATTTCGGTCACTGGAGCTTTGCTATTCGATCTAAATGGTAAAATGATGACAAGTATCGGTTAAAAGAATGATGCGTAATGCTAATTTATTTCGTTAGAATATTTTTTTAAAAGTAAATGCTTCAATCTTTTTATATTTTAGATATGGTTTTATCCCAAGAAAAGTGCAAACATTGTTGATATGTATCAAAGTGGCAAGAAATGCAAGGGGATAGTTACTAAGGGTAATTCTTCAAGGTGAGCCATCTTTAGGATCATTACTGACTTTAAAATGACTTCTTACACTCCTGTAAATAGGTATTCTGGACACTCAAAAGCTTCTAATGAAAGATAAGATCGCCTAATCTCAAAGTTCGAGGTCAAGAATAGAGTTGACTCCAGTTTTAAACTCACTTACGATTGAAAAGAATAAAGTGTGAAACATTCAGTACCTTAGGTGAGGCGGAAACCTTTCGACAAATATCTCAAGTAGAAAAGGGCGGCGAAGAAGTCTCATATCACAAGGAAGAATTTTATAGAGAGGATCCAATTTTACAAGAAAAATAAAGACTTAACCACTTAAGACTTGGGCAAAGTAATATTATCTAAAAAAACTCCCTTTGACATTGTTTAAGCTTCTGGGAGATCCCTCCTTAAGAAAAGAAAAGAGAAGTCCTTTTACGAGTTCTGCGTTGTGCTCATAATGAAGCAGCGTGACACTCTCCATGTCTGAGGCTACATCAAATCTAAGCAAACTAGAGAACTAACAATTTTGCAGAAGAGCACTACAATGAACTCTAAATAGTACGAAACGTGATTTATTAGTACCATTTTGATCAGTTCAGAAGTATTTTGTGCATGAGACCTGTATTTTTATTTATGATAGCGTAACTTTTCACAAAGTAAAAGCAATAACTAAGTTTCTTGGCTGAAAGTAACATCAACCTTATGTGAACTTGGTCCCAGCATTGTTTGAGTTGACCAAGATAGAGAATTTTTGAGAGATAATTATACAATTATACTGGTTGTTCATAAAAAAACATCAATTGTAAGCAGCTGCCGGTGAACAAAAATTGAGCAATATCAGTCAAGATATCATCACAGATTTGATTTTCAGTAGGCCAAAACTAATTGAAAGAGTCCTGAATAACAAATGGCATAATTGTACATACTGGCTGGTCGCATCACTTAACTTTGGATTTTGTTCACATTCCCATAATGAAACAAAATAAAACCTTTGCTTAGTTTTATTAATCATCATCATCACTAACTCTATAATTTATGAAGGGAATTTTTGGGAGTATTTTAATAATAATTAAATCTTAGTTTGGCTATGACCTATATTTTTTTATCAAAATTATTCTAATAATTCTTTTATAATACGAGGAGCGGTCAATAAGTTTTGCGAATCGGTATGGCAAAATAGAGGAACGAGGATGGCTGTTTGTGTGGGTGTTAGGAAAGGTTATGACAAGTCAAGACCTGTAGCCGCACGCTCCTGCCTTGTCTATTAAGAAGCAGTAGCTGATCGCAGATCGTCATTTACAAATCTTTCAACAATGGAGAAGGTTGAGCACCGCGCAGTGATCAAATGTTTGATCAAGGAAGGCAAAATGCAAAAGAGATCCATGAACGCATGGTTGCAGTGTACACCAACACCGCCCCTTCCTATGCCACCATTGCTCGCTGGAATAGGGAGTTCCGCCTTGGTTGTGAGCCCTTTGGAGATGACCCCCGTCCAAGACTCACATCAGACGTGACCAACGAGGACAATGTGGCCCGTGTAGAGAGGATGATTCTCGAAAATCGACGGGTAAAATCGAAGAAATCGAGCGACAACTTGGAATATCACATGGAAGTGTTATTAACATCATCCACGACAATTTGGCCATGACCAAGGTCTCTGCTCGTTGGGTCCCTAGAAACCTCACGCTCGATGATCGACTTCAACGTCATCAAAGTCCACAAGGCCAGAGTTTCACAAGCTGCCCTGCGCGAGTGTTGATTCCAGGAGCTTGACCATCTTCCCTAAAGTCCAGACCTGGCCCCTAGCGACTAATTTTTATTCTGCCAGCTCAAGGCTGCACTTCGTGGACACCAGTATGGTGAAGATAAAGATGTCCAGCTCGCCGTCCAGGAGTGGATTCAACTGCAGTCGAGAGATTTCTGGTTGTCGGGAATTCTTAGCCTCAGGGACAATTGCATTGAAGTCGAAGGTAGTCATATTGAAAAATAATAAAACACTTCTCCTTATACCTCGTTTGCTTATATCCGAATTGCAAAACTTATTGACCGCCCCTCGTATCAAAAACAAAATAGTGAAGTTCAGAAATAATTATAAGTATCGGAATTTTGTAAATTTTTAAAACTCAAAGAATTACAAATGGTGAAGTTCAGAAAATTATTTTTATATATCTTCTTGTATAACTTTATATTTTAGCCACGGGATATTTTAAAAGGATGGGAAATTTAGTTTAGAGTTCCTTTTTAAAATTATTATAATTGGTGAAGTTCAGAAAATTTATAAAAAATTAACCATGGGGGCTTTTTTTAGATTTTAAATTTAATCTTAGTAGCGAGGCCATTGCCTGGTTTTCTTATATGAAAAATTTAGTTCTTTCAAAACCTTTGGCCCTGACTGTAGGGCTTGGAAAAAAACGGGTAGGCCAAGTAAGATCTCAAATGCAAGATCGTACTATCATCCAGATTGTTCTACAGGACCCTTTGAAGGAAGCTGCAGCCCTTTTTTGAGAAATTACTGAGATTTTGGCAGACTGTCTCCAAGCAGACTGTGATTCTTTGATCGAAGGAAGACATTCAGCACGATTAGACATCCACGGCCAAGACATTGACCAGTCGGTAGAATAAAAAAACTTATCTTTTAACAGAGTTTCTTTCATTCCACAGCAGGGGAAACATCACCTGTCAACCCCACGAAATAGAAATTGTGTTGTAGAGTGTAAGAAGTTTCATTGTTTTGGAGATGATTCTGGTAGAAGTCACTAGACCATTTGTGCGATTACCGGGATGTCAACATCAGCTTTCTTACTTCTATCCTTTACAAAATCATTTCTTCGAAAAGCTTTATGACCATGAGCACATCATGTTTATGAACATGTCTGCACCGAGTCTGGACTCGAATCACAATGAAATATTTACAGGACACTCAGAAAGAGAAGTTCAAATCAGAAAATAATTCAAAGCAAATCAGTTGCAGCAAGATTATTTGCAACTGTGTCAAAAGCTGGTTGGTTTGGGTGGCAGATGCCAAAGCATAATAAAAAATAAATGCCTCTATACTGAATACTAATTATATATAACTTATACAAAAGACTCCACCAATAATTTAATTTTTATAATCAAAAGATATTAGTTTTCGCTGTCATTCGGATGAATCATTTTGGACACCTCAAATTTCACTAATCTTACAATGTACAACATTATAACAATACTGATATTTTAATATATTCAAGTGAAAATTAAAATCATTGCTATACTCTAAAAATATATTTGATGTTTTTATATGATGACTCAATTTGCATATTTACAAGGCTAGATTAGCTGAGCTGCTGGCCAATTGGTCAGAAGCGGGCCCTCGTACTAGCATCTAAATTCAATCGAGACCTAGATAAAATTACTGAAATTCCTGGGTTGGCAAAACTGTATATGTTAGCACAAACTGCTTTGGCTATTTATTTTATGTCCTTGCATCTTCTCCTGAATTAGCTTAAGTATGTTGGTTTGTAAATGACAATTTGATAAATTCCTTGATTGTGGATCGTAGATAAAATTTTCACACTAAAATAGAGAAAATGGTCCATGAGTTATAGTCTTTAGATAATCAACATCTGTAAATCATCAAATAAGAGAAATGATTGAATAAATAAATTTTGGTCGGATCATGCCTTATTACTTGGTATCTGAGAAAATTTTTTTTATAGATGAGCAGATGTTTTCTATGTATAGCCTGCTCAATCAAGGTGATTCCACACATTTTTACTTCCACAGACTTCCTAATTTTCTTTACAAATCTCTTTCTCACTTTAATCGGACCATGTTACATTGCTTAGTATTTGCTTTGTTATTTACAGCAGGTAAATTCAAGTAATTGTATAGGGGTATTCAATCATAGAGAATTAGCGAAGATAACACACAGATCGAGAGAGTCATCAGATAAACATAATGAGACTGGTAAGGCAAAAGGCACCGGGAGGAGAGACTTGTTTCGCCAAAGTGCATCACCGTAAATTGCTTCTCTCGAATAATTATTTGCATCGGAATAGAGCACTTATATTTATCTGATCTCAATTTTTCCATATTTCTTTAGGAATACATATAACTTTACTGTTGGAAAGCACTGGTCATATTTTCAAGTTCATACAGTATGCCTGCCACTCTCTCTATAATATCATTAAATCATCAAAAATGGCCTCGTTTACAAGCATTATGGAAATTATTATCTAATTATTCTGAAACACAATAAATTTATTTGTTGTTTTTTATGATTCCTAAATTTTAATTTTTAAAATAATTGCAATCCATTTGTTAAATATCTGTAATGAAGTCCTATTTATTGTACTGAAGTTAAATATTCTTGCGGTTTCAACGTTCATTTTTAAGGTAAGTATTTGGTTTAATATTCAGAATTTATGAGGGAGTTATAGCACCTATTTTAATGAATGTTAGCGTCAATCTACCATTAAGAGCCGATAAAAAATTAGTTAATAAGGTGAAATTAGACAAATTGCCATAAATTATGCTTATTAAAAAAAGTGTTATGTAACTCTCCAAAAGCCAAACTGTTAAAAATGCAGGTTAAGATAAGGGCAAATTAGAAAAGTATAGGGTAACCTATGAAAGAAAAGTGTATTTATGTTTATGGTGTACTGTTGTTCCACGATTTACCGTTTTGGAAATGGTAAATGATTCTATAAATAGCCTTTTTCAGTTGACCCTTAAATCTAGGTTCTATATTTTTTTCATTAGTGAGTTACAATGAAAGATTTCTTTGGATAAACACAAAATTACAATAAAGAATACATATATAATCAAAATGTAATGTATCTATGATTGATAACTAAGAAAATTGTTGAAAATTGGTGAAAAGTGCATCCGTTAACCATACATAATATATAATAATTATAGTTCTAAGAAAATAAAACGACAAAAAATAAGGAAATCATAATGAGAGTGATTATTTATTGATGAACCTAGATTGCGACCCGAAAAAACCTAGATGTTGCAGAATAAACCTAGAACACGCTATATCAATTATAACTTTAGATTTTCACATTTATCCATTTTATATTGCAAAATATCAAGTATTAAGAACATTAATTTTTACTTACGTGATTTATTCGCGGTTACTGTCTTCATATACTGTGATCAGCTCAGCAGAATTCTTAGCATCTTTCAGTAGCTGTGAGTAACGTCTGTATGTGCCTGCATAGTCTAAATCCGGTAACAATTTCTTCCTAGGTTGCCACATTACACATGAATTTTATATTTTGTTACCGCTTTCTTGGCTAGGATCTGTCCCTCATCGTCTTTTCATTTCAACTTGTTGGTATGATTAGTTTGAGAGAAAATCCTTTCTACACAAGCCAACAAGTGAGGTAACACAATTAAATTTGTCATGAAATATGGTTGGTTTTGATATTTAGGTTGACCCAAAACATTTTCAATGTCTCTCAACCTGTACAACATTGTAATAATATTCTTTCCAAACGCGTTGGTTCATATTATTTCATGTATCTTGCTATCTTATTATACCATGAACCGTCTTTTTTAGCAATGAAATATAAAATATAGTGCTTTTTATATATTTTTATTAATTTATTTACCATAATTTATTAAAAAAGCTAGATTTTTACATTTTCAGAAAAAAACCTATAAACCTAGAATAAGGTGAAAATACCTAGGTCTAAGGTTAAAAACCCAGTGCTGGAATCCTTGCTTCAACGTGTGTTTTTTTTTTGTTTTGCCCTCTAAGCTGAGCCAGGCACTCGGATTATACATTCTTCAGCAAACATCCGCACCCCGAGACTGCTGTTACATCCTAGCAGAGTTAGAGTGGCTTTCTTCTCATAAGACCTTCAGCACCTCTAAGCAAAGGTAGGAAGCCTTTTCCACCCGTTCTCACAAGGTTATTAGGTAGCCGTTACTTAATATTTGGGTCAAGGAATATTAGGCCCGATTCAACACTTTAATGGAATTCTTACAGCTAAGGAAGTTTTTTTTCCTCTACACGGTGGTATAATTAATTTCTTGTGGATTTTTATTCCAAACTTGACTGAATAATTACTGTGGACTCCACCAATGCTCTAAGCCTTGGAAATAAGAAGGATGAGTTATTTATTTATATAATTGATGAAGATATAGATATAATATAGGTAATAGAATCATGGGTTAATGAAAATAAATTTAATGACAATGTGAGTGAATTTGAGCTACAGGGTTATGGAGCGAAAATGGGGTGTTTTTACTTTTTATCGAAATCTTAAAGACAATAGTTAAATTACGATGCTCAAAGGCTAGAAAATCCAGCTTCTCAAATCTTAGCTCATTTAATTGATATATTGAGGTGCCGCCATGACACTTCATTTAGAAAAATAATAAATATTTACTTGATATTTCAGAAAATATGAGTAGGTTGTGAAATTCTTAGCTACAATTCCAATTAGCGATATTTTATTCAAGATTCCCTACATGAATAACATATTACAATCATATTACGATAATCAAACATTTTGAGGTGCCACAACACTACTAATCTCATGCCAAATTATGTGAAAAATACCAGTTTACTGATGAGCGTCACAAGAGTCACCAAATTCAATGATCTCGTAGCTTAATATAATATATTTATTAGACATTAGTAACAGATTTATTTTAAAAATATTTATTTTAAAATATGTACAGTTTTAGTTTAACTCTAAAATAATATATTTATTTCTGAGTTAATCCAGGAGGTAGCTGTACTTCGGGTCCCACCCTAGCTTAACCCATCCTCCCCTCCTTTTGAGCTAATCAATTATTGTTTTTACGCTAAAAACTGTCGTTTTGTTCACAAACCAAACAAGAAGCTTCAGTAACTAATTTAACACATCTTTATACAGCTCGTGTGTGACACGGCAGAAGCGAGAAATTCTTTTTTTCTTTGGATTGAATGAGCTGATCTATTTCTCTCATAGCAATGTTTTGAGTCAAAGGAGGTTCAATAATATTTCTACTTTGCCATGAGATCATATCAGTGTAATTCATCGGATCAAAGTTAAGATCAGGTATTTTAAACATTCTAACAGTTTTTTACTTTGTTTTGTTCTCTAGCCTTCTTTATTCTTCTCCATACAAGTTCTCGAACTACGCTATAAAATCATCGTTGATCATGCAGAGCAATAGGTTTTCGGTATGAACATGAAAAGCATTGCGTTAAATGATTTATCGTGCGTGTGAGTTTAATAGTCTTGAATTTATGGTTAGTTCCACTTTCTGATAAACAAATCACTTTAATTTCAAACTAAATCGGAGGGTATATTTCCATGACGTACTCGACGATTGTTTTGAGAGTTTAAGAGGGTTGATCGGTCGCGACATATAATCGTAAGATACGATTCACCGTTGTTAACCGTCGAGAATGGGCCAATTTTCATGGGTTCCCCTTTCGTAGATCTTGGTTTAAATTTTCATTTGAAGTAGACATGACAATATCATATAGATATTTCTGATCAGTACTTAGATCTGATTGATCTATGCTAGGCGAATTTGATGGTATCGGTTAAAAGTTGACAATGTCGTTTTTCACATCCATCAAGTGTTTTACCAATCTTATCTGTAGGTTTACCCTTTAGCGTTTGAATTAGATGGCTCAGAAGGAATTTATTGGCATGCATTGAAATATAAACTAAAGAACTGGTTTATTTTATTTGAGTTCCATCAATCTTACGACACCTCTTTTTGATACGGTATTAACTGCAGTGCCGTCGCATCCAGTTGCTACAATACTGTTCTTATCAACGCACTTTTCAGATCAAAAATCATGCAAACCATTATATATTGCTTTAGCAGAACCAGTCTGCTGTACTCATAAATAGCCAAAGTATTTGGATCCAGGTACTTCAACGATCAGGATATGTTCTTCTATCACAGTTTCTTTCACAGATATCCCATTAATATCTTTTTGTTTCAGAGTCTCATCATTTCGTCCGTCAAAATAGAGTCTTATGATGCATTGATCGACTGTGGCGTATTCTTCTTGAAGAAAATCCCGCTGTTTTTGGCGACTCTTTCTTACGTTGGATTGATCAAGTACAAATGATGGATTTATTTCAGAACATCCCGCATTGTCTTGCAATACAGAACTTGCAATGAGTGTTGCAGCTCTGCCGTTTTTCTGTTAGTGTTTTAGTTTCTCTTTTCTTTTCTTTATTGATGATGGTTCCACAAAATCTGGGTCTTTTGTGAAATCACTCTTTATTTCTGATGAGGATTCTGACGACAAGACGACAAGCTAACTTTCAGATCTCCAACAATTTCATCTGTTCTTCCTTATAACTTTCAAATTTTCTTCTTCTTTCAAACAACATCTCCATTTTTCTTAGAAATTTCCTTGTCAATCCCTCCAATGGCCATTTTTCTTTCTGTTCTTTGGTCTGTTAAAAACATTTCCTCTCTCTATGTGCATTTCTGTGCCGTTCACAAGCGCAGTCTGAAAAAAATTATGCACTTGCAAGTTGAAGTATCAGACCGAGTTTCTGCTGCCTTACTTCTGAAATCATCAATCCTTTTCTTGAAGCTTGGATTATTCTACTTCTCATTAATTTAAAAAGAACTCTGTATTTTGGTGGTAATCAACAATCATCTTTTTTATTCTGGCATCGGACACACATGGAATAGAAGCTTTTATCCACAATGATATTATTTTATTAACAATTAGTTTTGAAATATCACTTACTGGAGGATCTTTATTTGTGTTTGTTTTAAGAATCTCTTTCTCAAACAAATATCATTTCGTCATGTCTGAATAAATTACAGGCGTTACCGAAAATGGCACAATCCGGTTAATTTCTTTTCGAAGTCATTTTCACTTATAACAATTAGTTTTTTTTCAATTATTCTTAGGTAACAAGGTGAATATATTTAACATCCTAAATTCCAAGTTTTAAATATGTATTACACGATATAACAGAAGCTTACTAGGTACATGATTGCGATGGAAATACTCGCGAGCACTACAATACTACAACCTTTCCTTAGCGTAGTAGAGCTGTAAGTGATGGCGGCCCCTGAAATGTTGTCCAAAAAGGCTAAAGGTTTTACGCACGGCATCTTGATTGTTAAACTAATATATTACCAGTATTGCTACTTTTTGTTTAAGGTATGAAGAAAATATGGACCGATGAAAAAAAATGAAATAATGAATTTTGCAAACTTTGATGGACGGCAGCACCTAAAAAATTTAGATTATCTTAAAACCATTTTAGTCAACTTAATATTATTCAACGGAACACCATAATATCACTATTGCAATTCTTTTTCTCAAAAAGTGTTCTCGCTCCACCCTAATGTTCATTAGTAAAAGGAAAGAGAGGCCTGCTGGTGGGTTGATTATTTATATCAGAAATAACATTTCCTCTAATCTAAATAATTCACTGAAGCAAGGAGAAGTTAAGTAACTTTTGATCGATATTAGAGGCCGCAATTTCTTCTGTTTATTCTTAATTTGTATTTACGAAAGTGGATCGGTTTTTGCTGTACAACTAATCCCGTCACTCTTCAGAGAGGATGAACAACTGATTTTAGTCGACAGCCTTGAGGTATCTTTCACATTTGGTCTTTTTTTTATTAGGCAGTTTTCAACTAAAAAAAAGGAAAATGGGAGGATTTTTTACTTTAAATGATAATTTTTTTCTGCTTCCCACCATCTGCTTTATGTATTGCAAATTTCCTTTAAGTTCTTATTTATCAACCAGTTTTTAATTATTTTATAAATACATTAAGCAACTGGTTAATTTTTCCTTATAATAATTTTATAGGCTTTAGCTCGGTCTCTTAAACTCTGAATATATATATATATATATATATATATATATATATATATATATATATATATATATATATATTTCCCTTCTTAACCGCATATATATATATTTATTTATTTAGGGCATATTTTTTTATTGCATATATTCTACTTCCACAGAGTATCAAGGCACCTTTTCCATTGTTGGTTATGGAAGAGGGAGGGTTTCAACTATATGTATATTAATGGGGAGCAAATTCTCATAAGAAAAACCGTAAAATCCACCACAGCTTTTGAAGCTCTCCTCCATTACTATTGGCTATTTGGAATTTAATATCCAAATGAACTTGAAGAAAACGATGGTATTTGTTCAAAAATTTCTTTTCAACCTAAGCTGAAAAATTCCAAAACTCATTAAATCATGGGAAATTTAGATGGGAATAATTAGATCTTTCTTTGTATTACGTCATTCTGAATATTCTTAATAAATCTGGTATAAAATTTGTATATATTGTTTGTTTCGTTTTAATTGTCAATGGTATATCATCCTGTTAATTTACCATTATTCTGGGGAAACCAAATGACTTTAAAAAGGTAAATGAAAAGAATAAAAAAAAGGCAAAATATAATCTAACCTTCTCATATAGGAAAAGGGTAAATCGCGATCTCATTTACCATTAAAAAGGTAAGTTATTTGGGACACTAACTTTACCCCATTCTTATCCTTATGTTACCCATCTTTTCTTACAGTGTATATATATATGACAAATAGCCACTAGCGGAAAGTAGAGCTCATGAAGTACTTTAGTTTATGGTGCGTTTTATGTCTTCCGTTATTGATCATTAAGAAAGATAAAAATGAATGCATCCAAAAAGAGGAATTGAGACTCAGCAGAGAGTGAATGTATGGGTAGCAAACCTAAAAAGATCGTAGTAGCTACGGATTGCTAAGAAATAATTCATCGCTTCTAAATGTTTCGGCTCCATGCCTACATTGTTTATTAAGTACCAAAATGTGGTCTTATACACGAATAGAACACGCAAATGTATGAATCTTAAGTGTATTATAGAAATTCCCCAAAAGAGAACGCGAAATGGTGGCCATTCATTTACTAAGATTGAAAAATTACCAAAAAGCGTAAGTTTTGGTGTATTTGAAAAAGGTTGAATTTCCGTTTTAAAAGGTCTTCATGATATTGGATTTTGTGTGAATTCTCGCTATTAATTTAGTTACTAGCACAGGCAAGAGAGAACTCAGAACTAATAAAATTATGTTGCTACATTTGAGATTGCCATTCATTCATTCCTTAACTCCCGCCCTGAAAATTGCAACTCACTTATTGCTGGAATACAGGCATCCACTCTTCAACCTCTCTACACCTGCTTCAAAACGTTACTACCTGTATTCTTATTTATCTCTTACTTTTTCCCGTGAAACTACCATGCTTAGCAATCTACACGGGTGCTTGTGCGCATCGGATGTATTTCCCATGCATCTCCCCTGCATTTTAATCTGTAAGGGCTCTTCTCTGCCTCGGATATTTCTGCCGTGTAACCCACTTGCTTTGCCATCTGCAGGGTTTTTTGAGTCTCGAAAGTTTTTCACTTGTAACTTCCCTGATTTGCAATCAGCACCAGTTCTTGTGCGGCTCAGAGGCTTTTCCCTGCGTCTCCCCTGCTTTTAAATGTGTAAGGGCAATTCCTCCCCTGCCTTGGACATTTTTTTACGTCTGACACACCTGCTGCGCAATCTGCCAGGGTCCTTGTGCGCTTCCGACGTTTTATTCGTCCAAATACCCTTCTTCGCATTCTGTACGATCTCTTGTTTCCTTGGATATTTTTATCCGTAAAACAAATTTTGAAGTTCCGACTGGCTCTGTTGCCACCAAACTCTATGCTGGTCAGATTTATTCCTTTTTCTTTGATTCAAATCCAAAACCAAAGAGATCATTGGCTGCTCAGAGTAAATTTTGAGAACTTTGAATGTATACCCTTACTATAGAAGAATGCTAGTAAAGAGATTAGATTTTATACTTTATTAATATACACAGTAAATAATTAATTAAACGATATTTTTTATTATGCAAAATAATAAAAAAGATAGAATTATTCGCCTTAACGGCTCTTGCTAATTAGAATTAGTTTGAAATTATTTGGCAGAAAATATCGTTCCATTTTTGTTAATGTGGAAAGTGTTATTATATGAATTGGTGACTATACTTTCACCGTATGTTGACGTTAGTTAGTAATAAAGCGCATAGTGAATTAAATGACCTTAATTTTAATGAATTTATTCAGGAAACGTGTGTTGTAGTTTGCTAAAAGATTCGCGGAGTAAGTTTCATGGAATAGCTGGTTGAGGAGAGGCGATTTGAATGGTGAGTGGCACCGTTACCTAGGATACCAGGAAGGATGGAGACTTCTCGTCTAATAGGTGTTAGATTTCTTCTTGGCGTGCATAGAATAAGATAAAGTAAAAATGGAATGAAGTAAACACAACTTGATAGATTGGTTTTTATTTATCCAAATTGAGAACCCTCGTGACGTCACCCGTCAAATCGCCAGGCAGGTCGACAAACGCCATCTATTGAGCAAACAACCGACTACTCGAGCTACGCCTCTCCGGATCAAAATCTCCGAGGATAGTCTAACTCGTCGCGAGTATTTAATCTGTATCACCTTATGTGAGTAAAGAATAATCCTGTTGTTTATGTCCTCATGCATAATAATTAGTTTATTGGATGTCGGGCCAAGGACAAAGATATTAACTTAAAATTGTTCCCACTGTAAAATTCTATCTCGAATCGAGCTTCGAGAGATCACCCAGTAATCCCTTTTTTTAAGTGTATTAGATCTGTATTTGTTTTATGTTATTTAGTGAGATGGTTTATGTTCATTAAATTCTATTTTTTAGTAAAATCGCTGTTTTAATTTTCTTCAAGCGAGTTAAAGGGGCAATAATTGATAACGTCAAAAAAGAATCCCATTTTATTCACTCACTAGAATAAAAGTAAAGATTAGCACTCTTAGAGAACGATCCTCAAGCGATCACCGAGGCACGAACCTACGCCTCATGTCAAAGTTTATTTGGTTCATTAAAAATTAATAAAACAAATAAATAAATATATATATATAAATATATATATATATATATATATATATTAATATATATATAAATATATATATATATATATATATATATAATCTCGGCTAACCTACGCCAAGCACCTTACAATAATACATGATATCATCCTCATAATGTGAATATTTTCGAGGCATTAGCCTCGATTAATTTGAAATCTAAAGATATCTTCGTATAATTTTCAAAATTTAAATTGTTCGTCACCCTCTTTCGTTGACGAAAATAATTGTCAGGTTGTTCACCAGGCAGAAATCCTAAAGGAAATAAAACCCTTCTATTCATTATTTGATGTCCCTTTGGTTCCAGACAACAATACATAATGGTTCCTTATTTCTTTTAGGATCACTCGCAGGGTCAGGAGAGTTGCATTTTTTTCTTTCCTCTCACAATTCTCTAATCGGATTACTAACTCACTTTTCATTTCGCTTTCTCTATCTTCCACACTTTCTTTACGAATCTATTTACTTCAAAATTCAATCTGACACAGATTTTCTCTTTGCTCTTCAATTATTTTAATAAATGTAAATTTATTTCGGTTTTGAGACATATTAATGTAACCGTAAACGAAATAAACGACTAAAATGAATTTATCTAAAATATCGAATGCTCCGGGATTTCAAACTCTACCCATTTCCTTGTAAAGAATTGAAAATAGAATTTCTAAAAACTTTTCTAAGATGTTTGATAAATCAATTAATGAAATACTAGTTCCAAGGGAATTTAAATATGAGAATGTAACCCGGATTTTCAAAGAGAGGATTGAAACTAAGATTGACAATTAGTGCCCTCTTTCATTACTTCTGTTTTGGTAAATATCACTTAGTCTATTAGTATAAACTATACCATGGAGCATTTACAGCCGCCAAATTAATATGTTATACCCACCATATTATTGGCGTCAGCGCTACTATCTGATTATTTTGGCCATTTTTGGCTATTAATGGTGAAAAATTACCGCAACGCTATCGATATAGCTGATATAGATTTTCAAAAAACTGTTTGATACTCTACAACATAAAGGAATTTTTATCCAGTTAAAAGAGTATGGACTGGGAATAAATATACTAAAGTCGGATGAAAACAGACTAGTCAAGCGATGAAATATCCGTTAGGGGACCGGTATTAATGATAACACTGCTCACACAATAAAAAACTAGGTTTAATAAAAAACAAATAGGTATGAATATTCAATATTCCGTCACTTGTTTCGTGCAACAGATATTTAACCTAAAGCGGAGCAGCCTGGCTCGTATGTGACTGTGCTTACTTGACTAATTTCACATTGTTGAGTATGATTTAGATGTTTTATTCTACTATCAGATCAACTTTCTTAAACAATCAGAACAATAGTAAATATGATGACATTAATTGTCTCAAGTAAGATAAACATATTAAACTAGTCACAGATAAGCTCATAAGAAATTGTACTAGAAAGCATAAGTTCAAATGCTATATAATTGACAAAATATGAAGTGTTAAAAGGGCTTCTGAAGTTTGCCCTTTCGTTTGTACAGCTCGCTCTTTCCCTGTTGCAGCGTCCAGCAATAGTCGCCCATCATGTTAGGATTGAAGTGTTCCTGATATCCGCTTTCCATTATGGCGATGTCTTAGTGAAATATTTCACCATGTTCATCACTAATGTCTCCAATGTTTTCTGGGAAAAAATCAATATGAGGGTGGAAAAATGAAAATTCAATGATATCCTTGCTCCCAATGCATGATAATTATGCTGCATGGTTGTAACGATTCCTTTTTAGTTTCCAGCACGATATTTTCAAGAAAAAGCTTTGACACATTGAAAAATGATTCCCAATATTTTTTCGCAAAGGGATCAAGGCCTTTGTAAATTCGCTATCATGAACTAGTATGCGAATATGTGGTGCATTCAAGATACCTCCTTTCAACTTCGCTTCGGAAACCACATCACCTAGTTTCTGACATAAGTATCGATACCCAGCACCAGATTCATCCATAGCCTTGATGAAATATTTAGCCAAACCGAGCTATAGAGGCAGTTGAGGCATAAATGTCTTCTCTGGATCTACAGGAGGATTTTGAAGACAGTTGAACCTTCCAGGCGCATCTTATGATCTTGTTGGCCATTCTTTTCTCATATAGTACTCTTCATTAGTTCTGGTTTCCAACAAACACAAACAGCACATTGATTTGTTTAGCCACTCTGAAGGCCCAGTAGTAAACAGATGACTTTGAGATCCCCAAATATCTTCCACTGGTGTTTCTCGTACTCTATAGCAGCTAACAAAATCTTTACTGTTTTATAGCTTACAGCCATCTTTGATTCATGGGCTATTGGAAGAGATGAAAACCTATTGCCATGGTGTAAACGAAAAGCTCTCAGAGATTTCGTTTGTAGAGTCTATAAACAGCATCCAATCATCTGATTTGTATGGTTTAGACCTGCAAATTTATTTCATGAGAGATAATGCGTCCTCACAGTAACAAAGGTTATTTGCCATACTGAAAAATGCAGACAGCTCTCTATGTCCTCACCGAGCTATAGTGATAAGCACTCCAGCAGGTTACGCTGCTTTAGTCTGGATCCCAGAACTTCAGCCTTTTCGTTTGGCAAGCCTAGGTCCCAGATGAGATCATGAAGCGACTCTTGAGTACAGAGTTTAGGCCTGGTATTTTCAGTCATTCTAGTAGTCGTCTTAATTTGATGTAGAATTAGAATTGGAATCACTGATCAATTTTAGTTCAGTCAGTGTATTTGGAACTGGGATTTCAGCGCTGTGTGGAACTGGTCTGAATGCAAAAGCAATATTGGGGTACTGCACTTTGCCTCATGTTTTAATCGTTATTCCATTGATCTTTGTGAGACGGATGTAGCAGTCACTGGGGTGGTCTTTGGGTTTATACCATATCCGTGGTAGAGCAAACGGCATCTCTGAGATTTGCTTACGACATATTTCTCGCTTAGGTAGGTGACACAAGACTTAAAAACTTCAATGGGTGACCATTTCTTGTCTTGGTCACCCAAAACACATTTGAAGTAACTTTTGTAGTTTAGTAGAACAAATTTTTTGATTAATTTCTTGATGCTACCAGAAGTGAAGGTGCCACATATGTAACAAAAATGGTCAGCATCGTTCACGCACTTGCCCCGTTAAATGTTTTCTTAAGTTCAGAGTAAATAAAGATTAGGCAGTTGTAAATATGCACTATCATAGACCAGCAATGAAAACAAACAAAAAAGCACAAATTAGCAAAATATTATTGCATAAGTGGAACCACTGGACATACTCGTATAGATTAGTGTATGAATAACATGGTGCCCCAAATATATAGATATGCTGCTTTTGGAAATCTTAGCCCGAAACAGCTATACGAATCTCATTATTGATTTCAGCACATACAATTACCCTAAAATCAGGATTTTTTCCATCTAGAACCATGAGAAAAACATTCTTTTGTTGACCAGTGTAATCTTCGATAATGACCTTAATATTAGTTTGCTTAAAAACATGAATTCTTAGGACGATAGAAAGTTTACAAAGATACCGAGAACCAGTAGAGAAAAGGGATGAAAATCATCTAGGGAGATTTAATGTAGATAAGTGTGAGCTAATACGTCTAGCTGATCAACACCTTCACAGCTATGGTGGCCATAATATCAAAGCTGTTACTATTGCAAATATTTGTGTGTCTTAATTTTGATCTACCTAAACGCTTTTCTGCAATGTATTGGTTTCATCGCTCAATTCAAACAGAGATTTGAGGTACAATTTAAGGAGTTTTTTATTTAAATCAAAATATATTAATCTTAAATTATATAATGCGCATGATAGGCTTCAATTAGAATATTTGGTTAATTTTAGTTTTCATATATGCAAGGAAAGAGCAAAGTGAGAGCAGGTTGACCGTAGAGCGACAAAATTTCTATGGGATTGAAAATAAGTCATATGAAGCGAGAGATCTCTCAATCTGCTTTCATTGGAAAATCGTCGTTTTCTTAGTCAACCTGTGGATATCTTGAAAAAATCGTTTAATAATATAAAGTATGCGTTGACTGGGAAAAGATAATGGAGTCGCCACTAGAAATAATGGTTTCAATCCCGTTAACAAGAAATTAAACGCAATGATAGTTAGAATATTTCTCGTATCGTCTTTTTCATTCGTTTGGAAAAAAATAAAATTATTAATGAATAAAAGAACAGAGATATCGATCGAGAAAGCACAGGATAATAATACGTGCCAATAAGCGTTTTATCGGGGTGGCTTCAGCTATTCCCTAACACGCAACCATTACGTGGATCGCTTTGCAGATCGGCGGCTATATTGAAACTAATACGGATGAATTCGTGTGTTCGTAAATATGATAGCTTAATGGATTATTTCACCAGATAACTTACTGTTTCGATGTATGCTAACAAAGGAAATCGAGTATGGATGGTTCTTTATTGTAACTACAGCCTCTAAGAAGAAAATGATTTGTTGATTTGTTTGTTTTAAGTGGCACAACCACTAGGTAATTGTTACAGAGAAATGGGTATCCATTCAGTACAAATACCTGAATAAAGATATTGGCACTGAACTACATCATGAACAGGGCGTTGAATAACTTGTATCGACAGCGAATTATGATTCGCAATTGGAATTTGATCTTTAAACCATATCTTCCAAAGAAAAATAGAAAGATAGAGATAGGGGGGCACAGATGTTTAAAGTGAGAGAGAGACTGAGTGCGGGTTTGTGTGTGAGTAGAGATATAGAAGATATTGCAAAAGACATTGTGTCTCATCAAAGGACACAATGATAGTTTTTGTGAAGATATACACTTTATTTTTGTTTTAACATATAAATATGTATTTAAATTGTAATATTAATCAATGTGGCAACCCTGGGATTTAAAAACGCACTCTGGGCGAGAGCTGAAGATCGCGCACACGTTGCGAACGAAGTCCTTTCCCATGCTACCTTACACGCGGTTGACGGATGACTTCAGCTCGTCGACGTTGATGTGGCGGATCTTTCAAGCCTTACTCTCAACATGCGACCACCCGCTATAGTTGAGGAGATTTAGGCCGGGGGAATGCTTCGGCCAATATCCCTTCGACAAAAGGTTAAAGTTCAACCCCAACCAATCTTACACGGTCCTAGACATGGGGGCCGGGGAACCATGCAGCTGAAAGATGTTTTCCGACTTTTTCGTGATCTCTCTCACCCTAGATAAAACTTTTGTGGCCAAGATGCCATTTTAATCTACCTGTAACAGGCCGCAAACCACACCAACAGTACCTCCACAATATTAAAAGAACGACTCTGTGAATCATCATATAGGCCGGATGCTTGATCTTGGATACGTAGCTGACTAAAGAGAAGTTCAAGCCATAACTTATCACGCCTTGTTCTTCTTGGCCATCGAAAAGGTTTTCACGGCTAGCTCACCAAGCGACTTCGCGATAAACCTGGAGCTCAAGAAGGATTTTACTATGCGGAGCTGCACCCTCAAGTCAGTCAATACTTCAGCTTCCTCGTAATTTAGAGTTAAGTTCCGGTTCCGTCGCCTTCCAATTGGCTTTGCAGGCTCCACTTACCTGATGCAAATGTGCTTCGGTTGGTGATGAGTGCGTGGGCGAAAGAGTCAGGTTATATCGCTATTGTTAAATTTCATCCCAGCACTTCGGAATTGCATCTCTCAGGTACAAGAGAGCTCCATCCAATTGAATTTGCGAAAGTTTACCCTGACGACTTCTAAGAGGCTCACATATATCAGCATCGAGATCGAGCTGGAGGTCCGGCGCACCCGCCTGACGTGAAAACAGAGATAAAAGACCATCGACGCTCTCAACCACGTGGTAGTCCACCATATTTCACGAAAGTGCTGGTTTCGATTGGCTGGACTTATAAACTTCGTCGCTCCGGTTATAAAATTCAACTTCTTCTGAATCCATGTCTTTCTTTAGCAAATCGAATTTACGACACATCGCCCCTCGTTGTACTACCGAGGTTCAGTCCGTACAAATGGTTTAGATGGAGGCGTCATAGGGTTTCGATGATGTTGGCCTACACCCACGCGTAACCCTTGGGCATTGGAATTGTTATGCCCAGGGCGTCCATGGCCATACCCTGCGCGGAATGTGGATTAAACATTTTCGAGCTAAAATCAGTCACTCTCATCACCTCGCTCTTCCTCTTCCCAAAGGCGAGGCTGTTTTCCGATAACATCCCCGGTTATCTTAAATAGCATGAGGGGAAAGCATCCGGCGGCCGTTCTTAAGCATCTTTCCTCTGGCGCCTTGTCCGCTTTAAAAAACGTATACCTCCGAACCAACGCAACACCGCAGGTGTGGTGTCCCAGACCTTCGAAGTTATACAGTCTTGATCATAAGTATAGGACCAGTTGAAAAACTGTATAAATGAACATTTCGCACCTCCAGCTTCTTATAAAGTTCTAATTGAAGTTTCGACAAACTAATTGCTAAATTGTAGATGAGTCAACAAAGGTAGTTTAAACAAGTTAAAGAGAAAAGCCAGTTTACTCAAATGAGCTGCTCATCAGCTGATCAAATATTTAAGACCAATACTCCTAAAACATGAAAAACCCCTCAAAACAGAATTAAACCTTCAGAATAAGGACTCAGTAGTAAGTGGCTCCACTATTCTTGTTGATTACATAAAAAATTTGAAATGACATGCCTAATACGAGGCTTTCTAAGGGGGACGAGGAAACATTACTTCAGGTGGTGACGATGGCCTCACAAAGGGCATCCACTGCCTTGAACTGATGTCCATTTTTGTAGACTTCCTTTGCTATCCATCCCCAAGTGTTTGCAATTGGGTTTAGATCCGGTGAACACGCAGGATGGTGTAAAAGAGGGACATCATTCTCCTATAGGAAGGTCTTTGTCAAGCGGGCATTTTGAATTGCCGCATTGTCCTGTTGGAAGATCCAGTCATCATTACACAGACGAGGGCCCTCCGTCGTGAGGGATGCCCTCTCTCTGCAGCATCTCTACATAGCTAGCCGCCGTTTGAAGCCCCTGCACAACCTGAAGCCACATTATTCCATTGAAGCAAAAAGCTCCCCACACCATTATGGAGCCTCCACCACTGTGTCGTGTGGAAAACGTCTCAGGTGGGATCTGCTTCTCATGCCAATAACATTGGAAACCGTCAGGACCGTCAAGGTTAAATCTTTTCTCATCAGAGAATAAAACCTTCCTCTACTTTGCGATTTCCCATGTCTGGTTCTCCCTAGAAAACGCTAAACAGGCGGTTTTGTGACTTTATGGCAGACGAGGTACTTGAAGCCGTTTTTTTATTTTTCATGCCCTTCCTTCTGAGATGACGTCTAATGGTTATTGGACTGCAATCAGCATTCGTGAGTGCCTTAATCTGAGTTATGACCGTGCCGTGTCTTAATAGACAACCCGGTTGACCTCCTACCTAGTGTTTTTGTAATTTTGAAAGGTCTACCTTGTGACTAGGCTGTTCCATAACCCTTGGTATCGTTTAGAAAATTTAAAATCACTGTTTTACTGCGTCCAATCTTGGCAGCGATGGCACGCTGCGACAGGCCTTGCTTATGCAGTTCAACGATCAGACCACTTTCAAATAATAAAATTTTACCCGTTTTAGGCATTATGACGTCTTAACACCGTAAGTTCCAAACGATAAATTACACAGAATACGAGAATTTTCACAGATTTAGACTATTAAGCGCTGTGGTTTTAAACTTTTGATCAGAGTTTGAGCAGCTCATTTGCGTAAACTATTCATTCTCTTTACATAGTTTAACTACTTTTGTTTTACTCAGTTACACTTAAGCTTTTAGTAACTCGAGGCTTTACCTAGAACCTTATGATAACCCGAAGGTGCGAAATATCCATTTTTACAGTTTTTTAACTGGTCCTCTACTTATGATCAGGACTGTATATTGCGGCGTGGTGCATCTGACAAGATTGGGTATATAAGTAAGAACACGACCGGGACACCGCTATTATAGCCGTTTCTTCCTCCTCCAATGTTCGACTCCCCTCTTCTTCGGTTTTTCATCGCTTCGTGTTCCCCATTAGTATTTTTCGTTCCATACCACCGAGTATGTGTTTAGTGTCCAACGTGTTATTCTTCTTTTCAGCATTCTCTTCAGTTTTTCCTTCTATATGTGTTCTCCAGTGTTTCTCTGTTAAGCTCACGTTCTCGTCCATATTTTTGTACAAGGCTTCTCAGTTTTTCTTTAACATTGTATAAAGTTTATATTACTTTTCATGAGCGCATGTCATCATGTGCACCTTTTGTAAAACAGTTAATAAAAAGGAAGGGCCTTCCTCCCCATATGGTCATCCTCTCACACTGGGGGGGAGGACCCTCCCTTTATTTGTAAATATAAAATTTATACAATAGTAAAGAATAAGCGTGAAATGTTAACAAAAATATGCACGAGAACGTGAGCTTAACAAAGGAGTACTGGAGACCAGTGTATACGATTAGCTCCAAGTCCCAAGAGGGTGTCAGTTTCCAAGCCCCATTCCCTCTGTTTCAAGTCAACGGAACTCTGCTAGGCTTCGCCTTACTGAGAGGACTGCGGTGTCCTCCAGTAGGTTCGGCACATTCTTGTTGAATGTCCCACTCTGGGTGATCTTCGTCCACGTTACCTGTCCCATTACCAGGGCAAGCGGAGTCACCTACCGCTTGTCCCTTGCACTCGGGACGGATACGTGGACAAAAACTTGTGGACATTACGACGTTCTGAAGGAGGTAGCCTACTTCTCTTTATTTTACTGTTGTTGGATTTAGGTCGCATGTTCCTGCGCCAGGGGGGAGGGAGGCTGGCCTTCCCTCAATGTCACAGCACGCTTCCTTCTTGCCATTTCTTCCTGCTTTCTTAAGATCTTTAGTGAAGCAATAATATTTTAAAACTTTAATTATTATTTCTTATGATTTCATGAAAGCTTTAACGAGAGGAACACATTCCGCCTTATGTTTATTGCTACCTATTCAGTCGAAAGTCACTTATACATTACGTCCATTAAACTATGTTTTGTCAGCAATCATTCATACCTAGGATATTGAGTATGCATTGAAAGCATAGCTTTAAGTCTTAAACAACATAAATAATTGGTGACAGTTTGCTCATATTTATGCAAGTGCTAATGAACCATGAGTTCTTGAATAAGATTATATCTGATAGTCTAAGTAGAGCGCGATTTGTTAAAATTTGTTTGGTTGGAAGCCAATTGATCGAAGTCGAACGTGGGTAACATAAGATAGAGATGATGTGAAAGCAGGGTTTTGACTTTGGCGTCAAAAGTTTTGAGATTTAATTTTTCACCTTCCAGTATGTGTAAGGGTGTTGCAGTAAATCAGACGAGATGTTTCCTGAAAGTAATTCCTTGTCATTTGAATTTGCAATATAAAAGTATATATGTTATTCTCATGTGAGAATTAGCGTTGAGATCGAGAATTCTTGAGTTAATGACTCAGGACTCGAACGCGTCTTAGCAGAGGCAAATCATATTCAGGCAGATAGATTATAAATTTTGTAGGAGTTAAAAATAAATGAATATAATGATTATCACGCAGTGATCTGTATACATATATTGGAAAATTTTACAATGGTAAAATAGGGAAAAAACGCGTTGCTACCAAATCGGCTGCATAGAGACATTAAAAAAATAATGGTGGAGAACGAGTCTTTGGCCGCCTCCAAAACACTTTGAGTGTCCCCCAGTCCAGTAATATGGACTCGTTATTTGACTGTAACTGCCTTTTACAGCTTTGTGAGTGATGAAGGGAGGGCGGTAACATTCTTGAGGTTTTTTCTCTAAAATATACAACTCCCCCCCATTTCACGTAGCTGTTTGTATGTGTAGGTAGTTTCAACGCTTCCGACCAATCACTCATCTATCTCACAAATACGATAAATTTTTATTTTCACGTTCGATGTGATTAAAGCAGGCACTTCGGTGCCTGAAATACAATGCCTTAGCACTAAGCTAACTAGTAATCCAGCTTTGATAGAGGGGATAACATGCCTTGGCCCAGGGGAAGATTGCCTTTTTATTCCGGTCAGCCCTAAATAAAATTTCTCAGATTATATTTTTACATTTAGGTAAATGCTTACTCTTACAGAGATTTGAATAATATCATATCTTTATCTAAGAAGATAAAAAGACGACGAAACGCAGGAATTTGAATAAAAAAAACGAATGAGGTACAAATGACCGTTTTAGTTTTACTTGATTCCCCTTTCGCTGGGTCAGATTAATTAAAGGATAGGTAGTTGAGCTAAAACGTTGCCATGAAATCTTATAGATGAGGCAGAGGAAAGTCGTGTGTTTTTGTGAACTTTACTAGCCCTCGAAAACCACAGACTTTCCTAGATGTGCTATTATTCGTGTTCACTAAATGCTGAAAAACAGCTCACGGCAAAGAGGAAGTTTTAATTATCCCTTCCTGCTTCATCCTAACAAAAGCTTCTTTTCAAGCACTCAATATATCATGGGGTAAGTTAAAAAGTTTAAGTTGTACGGTAAGCCATAGGTGTCGTAGAATTTCCCCCCTTTTTGTTCTATCTCTAAGAGTCCTAAGAGTGTCTAATATATTAATATTATAAGAATATCTTAAAGAACAGAGCCGTTACGAAACATGTAAGGATATATATAAGAGAAACGAACATTAATCCCAAAATAAACTTATATTTTACCTTTATTAATTGAATACATAACATTTATACATTAACTATAGCAATACTCTGAATATTATCCTAAACAAAAATTAATTAAATTAGTTTACCCACAAAATTTGGTTAACGTTTTCTCTACCCACAACAATAATATTAGAATTAGGCTTACGGACTCATGTGGAGTTTAAAGGCCTCAGAAATGTTATTGACTCACGACGCGTGCCGTGTGTCAAGATGCAGATGGGCGGAATTCCACGATTGTTTTGGCGAGGGTGGCAGCTGGGGGGTCCACACGTTCTTCCGGGGGGAGGGGGGGTTCTTCAAGGACGAGAACCAAGACGGTGCTTTATGCAACACCTAGACAGTCGTGGTCTCTCTGGCGAGAGTGAGTCGAACTTGGTTCTTAAATCAAGTTAACTTGGAGTGCGGTGTGATCACCGAGTAACGAGCTCGAGGAGGAGCTTTTCTCCTTCGTTACTTATTTCCTTATGAACTCAGACTGAACTCGGGAAGAAGCTTTTTCAAGGGCGAGGATAACGGAGGGGGGTTTCTCTGGCGAGAATAAATTACTTAACCTTCGGTTTGGTAACCCGGAACTAGCTCGAGGATGAGCTTTTTCTTAATTCCAGTCTTCTTCAAGGGCGAGTATAACGGAGGGGTTTTCTTTGGTGAGAATAATTTGAACTTGGTTCCTTACCAAGTTAACTTAAGAGTTCGGTGTGGCCACCGAATAACAGGCTAAAGGGGGAGCCTTTTCCTTCTTCTTTTCTTAATTCCTCAAGGACGAGGAATACTCCGGGTGTTTAAGGTGCACCAGGATATGAGGGGTCTCTCTGGTGAGAGTAAGTTAAACTTAACAAAGTTAACTTATCGTTTGGTTTGATAACCAGAGACTTAGCTCGAGGATGAGCTTCTTCTCAGCCCCTTAAGGTAGGTAGCCCTGCCTCTCTTGCAGGGTACTTCTTGGTCTGTCGAGCCAAGTACACTACCTCTCCAGTTTCAGTAGTTTGGTTTGATCCAAAGACTTCGTCACCTAGAGACTGACGTATACTACCTATCCAGTGTAGGTAGCTCGGTTTTGGATCCGAGGACTTCGTCACCTGGCCTGACGTATACTACCCCGATTTTCCTTAAAGTTCCTCATTTATACCTTGTCACCCCACTGGGGGAGTGGCAAGGGGGAGGGCTTGAGGACGGCCCGAGGAGAGCTCTTTTGGCCAACGGTTTTTCACACGAAGTCAAACATCGGCTCCTCGTTAGCCTTCGAGATTGGGAGAAACACGTCTCCAATTTCTTATTTGACGTGAAACTGGATCTCACTCTCCTGGGGGAGATCTTACATTTTGACCTTTAGGGTCTTTCATGGCACTGAGTTGTGCCACACTGCGGATAAGCACTGTCCCCGCCGATGCCTTCGACGGATGTCTTTGCGGTAACCGCCTTGTGACTGCACCAAGAGTGAACGGATGGGGGGGGGGGGGAAGTGACCATTTCCCTACAATAGGTATCAATTGTGTGACGTAGAGAGCGAGGAATACATCTATTTGGGTCCCTTATGCTATAGAAAAACGGAAGAAAGAGTAAAAGTAAAGAATAATACTAAAGACTTCCAAGTGATTTTGTTCGCCAGAGAGTTGGAGACTCAGTTTGTATATGTATTATCGATTAGGGAAGTAAATTTCAAAGATTAACAAACGTGATATGGTGGGTGATTTTTAATATATTTATACCGTTACCGTATCAGTATTTGTTGTTTGCTAAAGAATAGGGATAATCTGACAATTAAATTTGCTGAATCTAAGTAGGTTTACGACTGATGAATTTTACCAATGGAAAGAGAAACTGCCAACATAACAATAGAAATGTTTCGCCTTTTAATCTCTTTATTAAAAGAGAGGTTCCACTGATATACCCGATAGCATAGCAGCTAAGTGGAAAAAGCGCAGAATTGGTTCACTCGATGTTGGAGGTTTTATGAATCGGCTTCGCATAAAAATACTGCTAATACCATTAAAGGAAAGATGGAGTCAACTTTCCAATTATTAAACTGACGGACTTTCTAGTTTGTTACCAAAATATTGAGATATCTCATTTGAACATATTTCTTTAGTCTAGCTCTAGACATTTTGCGGAAACTTTAAAAGTTTTTCTCTCTCATTTGTATTAAAACTTAAATCGCTTAAACTGCGTAACTGGGATGCGATTCGAATTATGTATATCTCTATATGGATGCAGGAGTCATTGCGTTTAAATCTTGAGGTTTAAGATTAAGTGCCTCGCATTAGACATATGAAGATGAATAATAAATAGGTACATATCTTACACTAAAAATAATCATATTTTTAAGAGTATATAAGACCAAGGAAGGAAGATTAAAATATAAATAAATAAATATTGTTACAATGAACTAATTTTTCCATCACTATCCCTTCATTAGATCATTTATTTTCACTTTTTCAAATGGAAAGCACAGACTGCTAAATCAAGTAAGAAGTAGAAGAGACTTTTTGGATATTTTTTCTTAGTCCTCAAAATAAGAGGGCAGGAAAAGGGTGTACACCATTGCACGGTAATGAAACAAAAGATCTAATAAAATAATTTTTCATTATTTAATTGAGTAGATTTAAACTAGGTCTTGTTAGTTCTCCTCAGTAGGTTTTTTATACTCGAAATTACTCCATTTGGAATTCCTTTAAGTGTGTAATCTCGAATAAATCTCATTGAAATTAGAAGAATTTAACAATATACATATTTTTTTAACATACTATTCTGCTTGCATTATTTTATTCAAACAGCGGAATTTTTCATCCTATTATGTGTTTTTACTCACCCTCATCCGCTTAGGGTGAATGAAGAAGTGGGAGGTAATTCGGTCTCGTTTCTTTGAATCTTTGTATTTAGACGTATTATCCTATCTTCAAAGAAATTGCAGTTTCGCTCTCATAGGGTTATCTCTTTTCAACGAATAAACTGTAAACCGGCATAGCATTTTTGTATCTCTAACTGCCACAGTATTTATGGTATTGTTAAACTTATAATTCATATATCTTGCTGACTTCTATAATCAGTTTTATTTAGATTTATATTTCTAAATGGCGAAAAATTTCAGGAAAATAATCCAATTAAAGATTTCAGGAAATCAGTTTGTAATGAACGTGAGATGAAGTTTAGGGCTTGTTTTTGAAATCGCTAAAAAAAAAAGACTGAGATAGTGGAGGAATTAAGGGAACATCAATTTATACACAGAAAATCTTCTAATTACTAATTAAATATCTCTGTATGCCCATCGAAACCATATACCCGATATTCACAAATTAAGGTTGTTTTTCACATCTATCTATTAATAGGCGATAGAATGAGAGGCCATCTATACATTCAAAGTTGGAAATTTTTAGTCGCGGGCAACTCAACATGTCGGCCCATCCCCGTATTGTTTTTTTTTTGGGGGGGGGGCAATAACATTATAACTATTCAGCCAATTCAAACGAGATTTTAAACCCTTATGTTGTTTTACATTCTCTTCCAAGGTTAGCCCGGGAATTATTTTGTTTTGGCAATAACATTATTTCTATCTCGCAGATTCCAGCGAACTTTAAAATCCTTATGTTGTTTTACATTCTCTTTCGAATGATAAAATTGTCAAGGTTCTCGCAAGGTTAGTCCGGGAATTATTGAAAGTTTTGAAAATCCTCGCACGCTTAGCCTGGGAATATTTTGTTTTGCCAATAACATCATAACTATTCGGCCCATTATAACGAAATTTGAAACCTTTATGTTCTTTTAGATTCTCTTTCGAAAGATATAATTGAATAAGTCCTACCAAGGTTAGCACGGGAATTAATTCATTTTGGCAATAAAATAATAACTATTTGGCCAATTGTCATGAAATTTGAAACTCTTATATTGTTTTACAATTTCTTTTGAGTGACAATGGCCAACGTCCTCCTTAGTTTAGCCCGGGGATTCAGTGATAATCAGGGAACGAAAATCCATAGTTTTGAAAAAGCATAAGTAATAGTGGTAAGATTGATTTCAGAGCTAAAGCAGTACTTTACCAAATCATTGTTGACCAAATAAGGGGTATTTACACTAATTGCCTTTATAATACCATTATTAAAGATTGAAAAGTTATGTAATTCTTTTCCGATCCTCAGGGAATGTTCTCAGATGGATGGATTCCCCAATCTTTTGACCATGATGGTAGCCAGTCATCTTATTTAGTTTCCTTAGCCATACAGTGTTGCGGTTACCGGATTCATTATACAATACAGACGTTGCTCCTTCTTAGTGGCTTGTGCATCGTTCACACCTCTTTGATTTTTAAGTTTGGCTAAGGGAGCCTGATAGTATATTACATCATAATGATTGCATAACACATTTGTCGGTTCTTAACATTATTAAACATTTGAGGTTTGTATTTGAGCAGAATGTGGAGAACAACTTTGCTTTTTAAGGGTTACCATAACAACTGGAACAAAAATTGTGCCAAAAATGGTCCAATATTCAAGTAACCACTATCAAAAAGCTGGATGATTCACTTTCTATTTAACATTCAAGCAATTACTGCTTATAAAGAAGGATTATCCCTATATTAAATAATAAAACATGTATTTAGATATGCGTATTCATTATTTTCTAGAGCACTTTAATGTCGCTTTATATATTTTCTAAGTTTAAACCTCGAGAATTTAAAAGGTGAGAGAGGTGGTTGGAAGTTAGAGGAAAATAGCTCTCTAAACGTAGATTCTCCTCTGATAAAAGGAAGGTATAGTTGTGTATAGAGTAACACTATCTTTACTCCAACAGAAGGATTGCATCAGAATTGAAGTACACGTTACTAGTGAAGTTGTTCATAATTATTTAGTCCATTAATAATAGAAGGATTTCAGTGACTATAGTTTATATTCATGGTGAGAGTTACTCTAAGGCTAGTCACAAGAGGATTTCATTAGCATCATGTAAAACATTGGTGCTGCTGACATCTGAATAATATTTTTGACCTATGGCCAAAACAGCACAGATTGCCCTAATAGCTCCAATGTTTGTATGAGGATCAGGTACTATATATTTTTCGCACATTTTCACATGCTTTAACCTTCTCCTCTTTTTATTAACTTTCTCTTCTTTTCACTAGAACTTTGCTTCATTCTGCTTTACATTCATTTCATACAACAACTTATTCATTGGGTTTCTTTGGTGGAAGTACCTATTTGAATTTCATTGTTGTTTTCTATGGAGTTTTTTCTTGCCATTGAGAATCTATTTTCATAATATCAAATATATTTTTCTCGTAAAATGTAAAAGTGTCTACAATCATCATTTTCCACATTGATTTTTTTTTTCTTCAATCTAGGGAAATTAGTCTTCTTGCCTCGTTTTTCATCCACTTTGATTTATCATAACTCAGGGATTTAATTCGGAATTGATTTATTAATATTTCACAGTACATTTCTCCTACAATTATGAACAAATATTTGTTTTTCTATAATTGCTCCATAATAATTTATCCAAAATACTTTATCAGGGAGACCGCGCTCCCTTGCAAACACGACACTTCCATCAAAGGGTTTACTATGCTATAGCAACTTTCTGTTCAGGTAACGCTGAAGGTCGCTTTGGAATCAGAAATCCTGCATTATCCTCCATAAATAATTACATAAGTTGAACTGCAGCCATATCCTGATATGTATGATTCTGATTGATGTGAGAGAAAATTTCACTTTCTTCTTAAAATTATGAATATTATATGGTGACGACGGTATTCGGTCACATGTTGACTGTCTCAGAAAAAACTAAACAGTGTTTTTTTTAGATATGTATGTATATTCGCCAAATTTGAGTCAGTGTTACTTTATGAGAGGTTCTGTATATCATATTTGATTACCTAGCCTTTGATTTCTATAATAGCCTCTAAGCGACCTTGTAACCGGTCACAGGCCTGCTTAACTATCTCTCATTTAAGTGTGTTTAAGGATTTAGTAATCATGGTCCTAGTTCGTCCTTCTTGTCGCAGCTGAAGAAACCAAATATGAAGTTCTGTGTGATCAAAGAAATTATCCGCCACAGAAGTCTAATTATTCCGACTAGTCTGGCAAGAAACAGAATCATTTTGCCAAACATAAAGCCTGCTTGAAACTATCCGGTCAAGTTAAACCTTCACTACATAGCTCAGAACAGATAAGTATCCGTCAATGTTTAGCTGAAGCCCCAGGGAAAATCTGGGAGGCATGAATTCACCTTCACTGCTAACGACATCGAAGACTATGATTGTCGCTGAAAACTTCATTTGCATGAATCTTGGCACGGCTTTCGATGCAACAGCGAGACACCTTCCATTCTGAGAGTTAATCTTCTTGTCATGGCAAAAATTCTTCTGGACAGAAAAGAACAACAGCATATATGGATTTATCGGGTGTTTAAACTTGCTGATTAGCCTCTTTTTGTGCTTGAGTTACTTTTTCTGCATTACCTTGGACAGAACCTGTTCGTTCATCATCTTGTATGAAAAATAGTAAACATCCTTATGCACCACAACCCTGATGGCCTTTTTATCCACACTATTCTCCCTTGCAATGGCATGCATCGGCGCTTTGGATCAATGTTGACGATCTCCTTGATTTTAACCACGAATTCAGTCGTTCTTATAACGTCAGATCATCGACCATGTGGGTTGCCTCTTTTCTATCTTCCTATAGAAAAATCATGAGTCTTATAGCATCCCTTCTAATCTTTTCTACAATCATTCTGCTGTCGTTAAGAAAGTCTGAAATCTCGTTGTTTGCCCTCCTGGCACTGATTCAAAGGAATACTCGCTTACTCTACCACAAGTGAAAAATTTCCATAGGCAATTAATTATCTGCCAAAAATAAAAGGAGAATTGGTTTTGTTTTTTAAAAGAAAAAGAAATCAACGAAGTTAAAAATAATATTGAAAAATTAACTTTAGAAAATTGCATATAAATATCGTCTTTGCCATATAGCTAGATATAATATTAGCTTCGTTCCATTACTTTGCAAAAATTTTACTGTTGCATTGTCTCTATGTTTGAACCCTTCACAACACTTTTTCCGACGTCAGAAGGAGGGATAAGAATCTTAATTCTGTTTCAGTATTATCCTTGCATTTTTTCACTCTTAGAAGATTTGAAAACAATAAAAAGCTTAATGCAAATTGAGAAGTAAGGATATTTTGGACAAGAATTTATGTTCTATTAGAATACGACCAAGAAAGAGGCAACATAAATAAAATAGATTATCCTGCAGTTTAAAAAATGTGGGTGTGCTAGTTCCTCGTGTCATATCCCGATTCTGGTCGACCTAAAGGCGACTGCTATGTGCTGTAGATAACCATCGTTAGGATCTAATCTTAAACTGCTGGTTCGCACTGAAAAATAAATTGCCTCAAATATAGTGCAAATCGGTAGTAAACCCAACCATGTGGCACATTATATATGTATACATTTACATGGTGACTAAAAAACAGGCTAAAATTTCGCAATATTTCACCAAGTACATCATTATAGAAGAAAACTATATTAACTAGATGTTCTTCCTATTTTCGTATGCATTTTTAATCATAAAAAAATACTGTACTTTTGCACACATCTCGATTGAGTAATAGGATCATTTCTTTCAGTTGAATAACATGTATAAAATTGATAACGACGAGATCTTTAAGAAAACCGAATTAAATAATATTAAGGAAGGTCAAAGCGGAACTGTTAGGAGCCCAATCGTATTCATCTTCGCGGCTGATTGGCCATTTACGAAATAATTGTATTTATCTTTGCTGCTGATTGGACATTTCCGAAATAATTGACCATCCATTTTCTCGCTATAATTGATGTGATCGGAGCCACAGCATCCAGATGTAATTCAAATTTATCTAAAATGAGATGGATAAAGAGATTTTAACTCCTTTCCTTTGTTTCGAGACATCAATGTACACTATTTAGTCAAGGTCGCATTCTTCCGTTACTCTTGAAAGAAGATGAATACGATTAAACCTATTGAAGAAATTGTTACCTAAAAGTTACATTTTTCGGAGTGTTAAAGTCTTAATGCGACTGATTTTGGCGGTTGTCAGCCCCCCAAAATAAGTTAATTTTTAATTTAATTTAATTGAGTTTCGTACGATATCCAGACCGGAGGAACATGTCTTTAATCATTATTGCAAAACAATAGTCTGCCATCATTGTTTTTTTATACTTTTGTCAGAAAGCTTCTGTTTCCTGATGGAAAATTGAGGAGTTTCCTTTTAAGATTAACTAACCCTTTCAATAAGCCCATTTGTTCGCTTTGTAGGTCATTTTCCAGGTCTTACTGACGTTTCTGGTTAAAAACAGTCTTATATTTCCTGACTTTAGTTTTACAACTTTGTTAGTGTCAGTTTTAAGCTCCATAAAACATCACATTCATTTTTTGAACCATCGATGCTGAATGTATATTTACACGGAAAAATCACGATGTCCTACTTTATAATTTGGCGTAGCTTTATTCTTTGCATTTATCCTTAGCATAATAGTCGTAAAGTAGAAAAAAAAAATAAAAATAATTATAGGGGAGGGTGGGGTAAGATGGACCCATGGGGTGCGAGGGAACTCCTTATCAAATCCCAACCATAAAGGACAAGGTTCAGATTGTGGCTGCTAGATGTCCTTCACGTCATCCCTGTGATGTATTTGCAGGCAGAAGTCAGGCTCAGTAGTCCATTTGCGCTCAGGAGGGAAGTCATTTTGTTTTCATGGTGCTGATGTTATTTGCACAAGGTAAGATACTGGGTTGTTTGCATTGAAATATTAGCTATAATAACTTATTATGTATACTGCATATGCCTATTTGTGTGTACATTATAGGTATGTGCCATAAATTCCTATACAAAACATAGATGTTTTGTTGAAAACTTCTGAGATTCAATATTTACTTTTAGTCTAAGATGGTACCAATTGGGTTCCGTCTTACCCTCACAATAATTATTTCACAAACCTTCAACATTTCTTTTCCTTTTTCTTTAGAGATGCCTGGAAATATGTCAGAGTTAGTAGTAGAGGGGAATGGAATGAGGCAACTATGAACAGTGCAAAAGATGCAGTTAAAAAACAAAAGATGGGCCTAAAAAAGAGCCTCAAAACATTTTAATGTGCCCAAATTACTCTCGGTCACCGTGTCAGAGATGAAAACAAGATAACAACTGATTTAACAAAGGTCAGAAACTGTCTAGCCCATGCAAAATTTAACTATCTTGTCTAGCGCTTCCTAAAAGTTTAACCTTTTTGAATGACTTATGAATGATTCCTGTTAACCTTTGTTGTCCTGCTATATTTAAAGTTTTGTCTCATTTTGTTTAATTCAAACTTCTAACAAATTGCATTTGTCTCATTTTCCAGATGCTTGGCCCTATCAGGATGGTATTTAGTGTTGCACAAGAAGCAGAGTTGGTTACCCACATTTTATCGATGGAGAAACGATTTTTTGGATTAAGTATAAGAAATGTTTGCTACATTGCATTTCATGCAGCGAAAAGGAATAGCGTGGAACACAAATTTAACAAAATGGTGAGATGTTGCTAGGAAACAGGTTTCTTCAATTTATGCTTAGTTTATATCCTAGTATGATACTTAGAAGTTTGCCTTCATTCCAATTACAGCACCGGTTTCTGTCTTTTAACCATGTTGGACTTGCTGGTAAAGACTGGTTACTAGGCTTCCAACGGCGCCACTCAAAACTCGAACTCCAGAATCAACTTCTGCTGCTCAAGCAAGATGATTCAATCAGACAAATACTGAAAAGTTTCCTGACATCTTATCTTCAGTTCAAGCAGATCATTCCTTTCCCCAACACAGGATTTTTAATGTCGATGAGACAGGTGCTACAACGGTGCAGACAAAGCCTACAAGAATTCTCGTTCTGCGGTGTTAAAAACAGGTTGGCACACTAACCTCTGCTAAAAGGGGAGTTTTAGCTACAGCTGTTTGCTGCATGTCTGCTGAGGGCCAGTTTGTTCCACCTTTCTTCATATTTCCACGAGTTCGAATGAAGTTGCTCTTCCAGCAACTGGATTTGCATACCATCCATCTGAGTGAATGTATCTCTCCATTAATACTGAATGGATTCCTCCCTTTCTAGCTCACACCAAGCTATCAGTTGATGATCCAGCATTATTGATTATGGATGGCCATATGACTCACATAAAGAATCTTGATGTCATAAGTCTTGCTAGGGACAATTATATCATGATTATCATTTTGCCACCACATTGTAGTCACCGAATGCAGCCACTTGATGTTTCCTTCATGAAACTAATGAATGCCTACTATGTGAGGGCTATTGAAACATTCCTCAGAAACAATCCTGGCATGCAGATGACCATCTACAAACTAAGTGCATTGTTTGTCCATTGAATAAGCATGTTTTCGGCGAAGCGGACTTTTTACCTGCCCACCCCACAGATATTCCATTAAATGGAAGATCCGGACACCTCAATTGCCCCTTTAATCGCGACTACTGAGAATAAACCTGGATTGGAAGTAGCTGAGGAACTAGAAAACCTAAGTGATGTGCCTGAACCTGTAGCACCAAACGTGACTCGGAACCTGCTCAGGCTAGTCAATTCACACCAGGAAATAATTCCCTTGCTAAACGTGGCCACAACTACACGAAAGAAGAGACCCAGGTCTCAAAGGCGAGCTCTTAGTATGACAGAATCCTCATATAAGAAAGAGCTAGAATCAGAAATTCAGACGAAAAATAAAAAAAACTCACTCTAGCGAAGAAGCGCAAAGAGAGAGAAAGAAGCAAAGAAGAAACCAGAAACTATAACATCCCCAAAACGACCTAACAAAAGCATGCTGAAACAAAAACATTACCGAAAGCAAAAGCTGGACCATCCTGGGTTCATAAAAGTGACAGTGAAAGTGAGAGAGATTCAACTGTCTGTTCGTATTGCAAAGATACATTTGGTAATTATTGCCATTTGCAAGAGATGAGCATATAAGCAATGTGCAGGAATGCAAGATTATAAAGAGGTTTTTGTGTGTGAAGTATGCAGGTAATGATCAGTTTCTTTATGTTATTGTATAGCGCTATAAGGGATCGAGTCAAAAGTAAAATGGGCAATATACATGGGTACAGGATGATGAGAAAAATGGTATTCTACGTCATTTTTTCCAGTAAAGATGTTTCTTTGTTTCAAAGTTGAAGATTATAACAAACATTTAGAGGGGTAAGATGGACCCCTGGGGTCTATCTTACCCCGTCATATTATATTTTGGTGGCATTAAAATAGTTTTTTGGAACGTTCAGTGTTTTAATCTTTTCCTCCAAAAACCATGACCAGGGTGCGTATTGTAATCATAACAAACTAAACACCACCTTAACCCCTAAAACCTCACAAAATTATATAAATGTGGTTTCTAAACTAGTTCTTTTGTTAAGTAGTCTGTCTTACCCCACCTTCTCCTATAATGATTTAGGAGACCCTGTTATAAGAAAGAAGAAAAGTATAATTAATTTATAAATTAAATAAACTCTTTATCAACAATATTTATATCATCATTATTATATGAATAAAAAACGCTGACCAATAAAACTCCAATTTAATAGGAAATCCACCCATTGATATCAATCAGACTTCACCGCCTCCATTTCCTTTAAGACTGCATTTCGTTGTCATATTTGAAAACTATTTACATATGTTGCAAAATCAACTATTTACTCATATATAGCACTCGGTCAGGACAACTTCACATAGGACTTTCTGAAAGATGTTTGATATGGTATTTTGTACAAACAAGCTTGCCTCTTCAATAAATGTTTCAAACAAGGCATGATTCCGAATGAATGGAACAATGCCTTAATAATCCTTCTGAACTTTGTACAAAGGCAAAAAACTGACTGTGCAAACTTCCGCCAATCACACTTCTTTCGTGTGGCTATAAGCTTTTCACATGTCATTACCCCAATATTGCAAAATTAAGAAGATTAACAATAACAAAGATAACAAGGCAGCAGTAAATGCATTTCAACGATTGACCACCTAAATACTCTTAACCAGCTTATTTCAATTCACCGTAATGAAGGTTATTGACTTTATCCAAGTCCAAGCTTTCATTTAATTCTGAAACTAAAATACCAGGCAACGCCACATGCGTAGCAAAACCTTTTGGAATTATTTTTTGATTTGAGTGATTTGCCAACTTTTCCACTCATGCTGAGTGATTTTCAAAATTTATCTCTAATTTTATGATTCTCAGCTCCCTGCTAACTCAACTACAGATGAAAATCTGGATTGAAAGTTAAAAATGCAGTAAAATGAAATATTGGAGAGAAAAAACTAGACCTGATCTACAAACTAGATTGCAGATATGAATTAAGCTCGAAAATTTCATAAAAATCCTTCAAAACATCTCAGACATCAAAAATTGCGCAGATCAATACATTAATAGATATAAATAATGAGGAGCCAGAGGAGATCGTTAAACTTTCTGGGTCCTTAATGGCGCAATATTGAAAGCCTGTGCTGACTATTTAGAGAGACAGTTACCGGTATATCGTAATTAAGGAATTAGTTTTATAACTGCTGTCATTAGAAGTTTAGCAGCCAGGGTTAAAAAAAACAACCCGTAAATTTGCTTGGAATGAAAATCAAGTATACCGACAAATGAAATTGACAAGATTATATTAAGAGAGTTAATGAAATAATGAATTCCGACAGATCAAAAACGCAGAGAAATGAACAAGTGTTAGGGGCGGCCCAAGCACTGATATTTCACAAACAATTTAAGGTTCTTGCTCGAATATTCCATTCTTTCCCTCTGCGAAATTTTTTGTCTCTTTTATAAAAGATTATTATTTCTTGTCCATTCTACGATTTGCTTTGCGTCATTTGCTCGAAACCTGATAATTTTAACTCTTCATTTCCCTCGTAATTTGCTCAGCTAAGGAAGTACTCTATTTTTTTAAACAGAAAAGACCGGTTCCTCTCATCATTATTTCACATTCTCTATCAACAACTCCATTTTACGCTTCACAATAGTTCAATGGCATCTTTAAAACGTCCCTCTCATTTCATGTGCTACTGTTTTTTGGTTTGGCCTGCGACTCTTGTTTGATTAGGTCCAAAAATTAAGAAAGCGTGAAAGACAAAAATGATTTATTGGAAAGCACATTCAAAATTGGTGTCAAAGCAACAAAAAATCCTTTTGCAAATTTTTTTTAACAATGCACAGACGGACACTCACACTCTAGGAAAATTATAATAAGATGTCACGAGTTGGACTAATCCTCACGAAACTCTTTGTAACCACCTCTCTCCCAGCAAGCTACCACGTAAACTTTAAAATCCGTTATTATCCTAAAAGGTTGTTATCAGCCGGAATTATAGATCACATGATATCATCAAATTTTGATGAGATAGTTCAGTCTGAGACAATGTACGGCACAAACAACATCATCTCTCCTACATGCACTTCATCCAGGTTATGATGTCTATATTCCATTCCGTGCAGAATTCGATACTTTCAAATACATTGATTTTCATTATTATCCTTGTTGAGCCCTGGATCTTTAGGCATTTTCCTTTGACCTCATTCTTTTTCTAGTTATATTCGCGTACGATTCTAGTCGCGGGTGACTCTATATCTTACCTGGTCCGTCGGTTGGCTCCTGTTTCGCTTTGTTTCTCTAATAACATTACAACTATTCAGCCGATTCTAACGAAATTTGAAACCCTTATGTTATTTTTCATTCCCTTTCAAATGGTATAATTTTCAAAGTTCCTTAATGTTAACCCCGCAATTATTTTGTTTTGGCAATAACATCATAACTATTCGCCGATTCTAGCGAAACTTAACACCGTTATATTCTTTTACATTCTCTTTCGAATGATATAATTGCCAAAGTCCTCCCAAGCATAGCCAGGGAATTATTTTGTTTTTAAAATAACATCAAAATTATTCGGCACAGTATAACAAAATTTGCAAGTCTAATGTTGTTTCTCATTCTCTTTCGAATAATAATTTACCAAGGTCCTCCCAAGGTTAATCCGCGAATTTTTTAACTTTTTGGAAATTTTTGGGGGTCAGCAGAACTTGTTCATCACATACTCGGTAAATCTATATTTGGTTTGGGCAGAGGTACAATTTGGTGTAGTGCATCAATTTGATCACAATGTTTCAAGATTCACCGACCCGTCCAACCTCAATTTGATCATAATGTTTCAAGATTGACAGACACGTTTTTGCTATTCGCCGGCTTAAATAGTGTAACTCTCTTACGGCTTGATCATTGGCTTTCACCTTTGCTCCTTCAAATATTTCAAGCTTTGCACACCCATATTATTCTCTGGAGGGAACGTTCTACTCTTACAACATGTCTGCACCTTAAATGGCTTTAAACACGATCAAGAATTACCTTTAAGATATTCATA
Organism: Ceratothoa steindachneri; assembly: GCA_963969495.1. Lineage (NCBI taxonomy): Eukaryota > Metazoa > Arthropoda > Malacostraca > Isopoda > Cymothoidae > Ceratothoa > Ceratothoa steindachneri. Next base: position 84,241,049 of record OZ018319.1, on the reverse strand, counting down.
AGATATAACATCTTAAACTCGACAGTGCCTCCTATCTGTCCTCATTAATAAATCTCTGCCACCTCTTTTTCTTATCGTTCATTTTTCCAAGGAGGTGACTTTGCTGTAAGACTGGTCGTGCTTTCTAGATATTTCCTACTGGAATGTCAAATTACCTGGCTGATACTATACATACCTCTATCTGTCTCTCTTTATGCCTCTATCTATATCTCTCAAATCTTTCCTTAAGCGGTAGACTGGCGCTGAGTAATGGCACATTGACATGAAAAAGGTTATGCAAAAATGCGCAATATTATAATTCTAAAGATTAAAATTTTGTATACGACCCTCGTAAGAGGTCTAGATTCTATACAGCGGCAGTTTAGCACTGATAAAAGACTTCTCGAAGGAGTTGAGTCTTCATGCGCTCTTAAAATCATCAAGAAAGAAAGAGGGGCGTATATTACACAGCAGTTTATTCCACGTCTTAATGGTACAGATTGAGAAGGCACTGTTCCCCATGACACAGAAATTACTACGACGTAATGAAATAAATGGGAAGAGTCCGAACATAAGTCTTTGTTAATGAACAAGTTTTAGTCAAGAAAACAATTACGAGGCTGGAGTTTTATATAAAACCAATGAGAAAAAATAACATTGTAGAAGAAGCCAAATTAAATTACCAGCCCGTGAATTCTTAGAGCAACGGCAATACACATAAAAACAGTTCTGAAAAAGAATAAGTTCTGCCTAGTACTAAAGTTGTTGAAAGGATTTGAGTTTGAAATCAATAGATCTATAAAAAAAAGAATTAATTGCACGGATAGCGGATATGCCAAAATTTTTACATGAGCTATTAGTTAAAAAAACAACAACTTAAGGTGATATCCAGGGGGTTTTATCAATGGCAGAAAAAAAGATCTGGTTACCAACTAAGATAGAGAAAAGAATGAATCACTAACTTTTTATTGACCATCATTGGAAGGGGCATTAACTATAAACACCTTAGTTTGATCGTAACTGAATTTCAGAAAGTTGTCCATATCCAATTCTGAGATGATAACGTAAGCAAAGCTTGTGTAACGGGTTAGAATGAGGAAAAGATTTGAGTAACATCAAAATGGAAGTGAAATATCAGAGCGATAATTTGCATATGAATGCCAAGGGGAAAAAGATAAGAAAGACGAGCGTACACAGAACCAAGAACGTGTCGAACACCAAACCGCAATTTGGTCGTTGAAAATGACAAATTTGCAAAACCGACATAATGAGAGCGAGAAATTATCGAGAACCCAATCTTCTAGTGGTGAATAAGAACTAAGTTTTAGTCGAAGGTATCAACAACTGCAGAGAGGTCAGAAAGGACAGAATCTAAGACAGGCCCTAGGTGACAGTTAGATATCCTCTAGACTCTGAAGGCAATACCAAAATGTCAAACTGTACAAGAACACGCGACTAAAACGGTTAAATAGGCCCTAAAAACAGATTTTTATTATCTGCTTAAAAAATATGTAAGGTCTATTTCTACATCGATTTAAAATTTAGTTAGATCTCCCGTTACTGATGTATTATCTCTGAAGTTAAGACATGGACCTCATTAATGTTAGCGTATGTATGAGATAGAGAGAGACGGAAGACAACCTAAATGAACAGATTCGTCTCAATTATAATCACTCTCAAAGAATTAGCCAGACGTAAATTGAAGAGTTGGTTTGATCAAATGATTCTTTTTTGTGGTTTGTCTGTATATCCGATCATTATTTTCCTTGGTTGAGCCATACGGCAAACCAAAGAATAAGAAAAATTGGGAATACCTTAAAAGATCGCCCAAAACGTGAAAAACATTAAAAAAATAAATCACCTCGTAATTTTTTATCTTCCTCAGGCAACGTTTTGTCTTACATGTGTGCGAGTGTTCGGTCACCAAACGTTATAAGTGTACCAAACATTTTCTAAAGCAAATTCGATGCCAAATTACTTGAAAGAAATCCAATCTCGTTATTTCAAGGCTTCTGAATATTCTTAAGTAGATAAGTATAATGGGGTATATAAATTGTTTTAAAATGATATTACCATACTAGGACATGATTGAATATATTTGGCTCTTGTTCCTTTTCCAAATTTTTTAAATTCTACAAAACCTTGAAATTTTTTTACCTTGAGGAGAACGAATAATTTTGGGGAGTTTGTTCTATATTCTGTTTTAAAAAAAAAATAATAAAAAGTCAAATCATCTCCAAATCTAGCTAGTCGGCTAATAACAGCTTGTAACAGATTCAAGAGGAGTTATTTATGTTTATTCTGGGAATAATTTATTTTGTCGAATGATTTGTTTTGGGATTGAGCTTTTTCTGGTTAATTTTACAAAACTCTCAATGATTTTTAAATAGAGTACTAACAACTACGATCTAGTTATTTAAATAATAATGTCGATGGGTAATTAATATAAGAATCCGTGATCTTAAGTCTATATTCTGTTTAAAAAATTCTCAGCCATTCACTCAGCCTACTTTGTAAAAGAATATACACGTTGAAAATTCGAGGATTTGAACCTGTACTGTGAAAAACATTTCTTTCATCGGGCCAACTCTTGATCTCACTCACAAACCGAGGAGTGTTTAAAAGCACAGGTTCGAATCCCAAGTACTTTTAACGTATATATTCTTTTTCACAAAGTAGGAAGGTGTGAGTGGCGAAGATTTTTAAAAATATTTTTTAATATTTAAATATTTTGCTCGTTTTTGTAAATATATTCAACTGACATAATTTTATTTAAAATACAAAATTTAAGATTATTCCCCCTCCTACTTTCTTACTTTATCCATCATAATTAATATTCTTTTCCTAATTATATATATCTGGTAAAATTAATCTGTATAACTTTGTAGGGTAGTCACAATTTGTCTAACAAATCACCTCTTTATCCTATCGCGCACCTTTGAAAGTAAATCAAAAAGATTATGGTAATGAATTTTTATTCCATCGTCTTGTCAACTGAATTACTTTTAAAATTCAGGCTGAATATAAGATCTATTTGCTCACTTAGTTAAGCAAGGGGATCTTTGAGGAATACCGATGGTAAAAAAATCGAAATGAATCAAGAGTAAACAATTAAATGGAAAAACAGGCCAAACCAAATGGCCATAAGCACATTTTAAACCGTTGAATACTTAGAGGACAGAGAAAGAATTAAAACTTTAAAGTATAATCAGATACAAAGGAGTCCTCAAGGGATTCATTAATATAAACGTGAGCAAATATTCCAGGCATTTGCTCCTTCCCAAAAAGGGAATCCTAACCGACGGAAGAGGGTATTGGCGTCAGATTTGAAAGCCTCATCAAGCAACTTATCGGGATATTAAGAAAATTATTAGGTTTATCAAGAGAACTAAAAAATTGGTGAGATGAGAAGGTGAAAAATAAAACATTTTTAATAAAGGAAAAGCAAGTAATAAGATTGAGTTGATAGAGAATGCTGGTCACGGAAGGGTGCATTATAAGATTCAAAGAACTTCTACTTTAATAGCATTTAGATAGCAACAACATTATCAACCGTTTTCCTTAAATGAGCGGTTGGCACGCAACAACACTAATGCATTCATTTTCCTTCTTGTCCCTTATGCCCGCCCTATCAAACACAACGAAGGCATCGTAATCTTTATCAAAGCCTTTTGATGCTATCGTATTGGTATATAGTCTTCCAATTAGGCGCCCCGTAAAGGGCGCGGCGATTTACCATCGTGGCCGCCGTGCTGACGGGACTCAGCACCTCGTCCGACCCCAGCTTATCCTCTTCTCCTTCTTTCAGACAACCTGTATTTCTCCCCTATGTCGTCGCTTTTCGTACAACCTCTTCCACAACTTTCTCTGGTCAGCCTCTAACTTCACAAGGTAGATGCTGATATTCTTCTCAGCAAACCATCCCTGATCGGTGCTGAGGGTCGAGGAGATAATGTTCTCGAACTTATGAGCTCCGGTTCGGGATAGTGGGTTTTTAACAACCTGCTTCATTCCCACCCATACCTTCCTCACATCTACTTTCTTTCTCACTTCACAATCTATTATTTTACGCCGTGTCCAAGGTGGAGTCGACATGCTAAAAGACTGCCAGGCCACCAGGCGGGAGGGGTAGTCCTGAATGGCAGAACCTGGATCTGCCAGGCTTGTACACACTCCTTGCAGGGCGGGCTACTTTGAGGGTTGATGAGCTATTGCATCCTGTTGTAAATTTAGGGTCACCATGCCCAATGATGAGAAAATTAAAAATCCTCGCTTACTTTCCCCTTGTACATCGACGAAGCCGCCCTAGGTCAGCTCCAGAAAAAAAATGGAGGTCCCACCCTCCAAACATCTTTAATCTGAGAGGAGGCTTACTCCTACCCTACGCCTATGGGTGTACGGGACTCCTCCTCACCCCCTTCTCTGCAGGTGCTTTCGGTCCCCTCGCTGTTTCCAGCCGCGGTCCCATTTTTCTTTCCAAGGGAACTGCCAAGAAAGCCAGCAGGCAGCCCATAGCCGACCGCTGCCCCTTGTAGCAGCTCGGTAGGGCAAACCCCATTAGGGGGAGGAGGAAGCCAAGCCCTTTAGGACGCTTCCCTCAAAACACATACGAGCAAGAATATTGAACCTTCCCTAGGTCAAGGCCCGTGCCTCCCCATACATGACTTGTGACAACGCCGCCAACAGGACATGCGATGTCCTGAGGGGAATGGCCAACTGGAGGCACCCCCCTGAGATAGACATGGTCCTTAAGGCAACCCAGCCTCAGACAGGATCGACTTCCATCTGGCCTGGGGGCTCCTACCGGCAGAGTAGAGAAGCGAGTTCATTCCCCGCCCTCCTCTTCTAAAAGAAAAAAATAAGAAAAAAAGTAAGAAGACTCGGGGCTCTTCTCCATCCACGGGCGCGGCGGGGACGTATCGGTCTGCTGCCACTCCGATAAGCAATTAAGCCAAGATCGATACATCCGGCCCCTCTGACCAGCCAGTTGCTGAGCCCCTGACTATGACTAAGACCAAAAGTGCATAGGGCGGAAGCTCGATAACATCGGGGCCCCTGATTCAGAGGTTCCCTGGTATTTTTGAGCCCGCCAGCTGTAAATGCATCCTCGTTTTTCGCTCCACTGATGGCAGCATGTTTGCCAAGGGCACCATGATCCATCAGAGGAGAGCATTAGCTAGTGTAATTGGTAGATAGCCGACGGTGTGCCATTTCTCAGACGGGAGCCTTCTGGCGAATGCGGTGAATCCCGCTGAGGCGGCCAAGATAAGTGCCCTTCGGACACTTGATGGCAGCCCGGTGAGTGTGACGCAGCACTCTAACATGAACTTTGTGAAAGGAGTAGTTCATGCGAGGGAACTCGTTGGCTACTCCATAGAAGACATCACCTTAGAGCTGGCAGACATTGGGGCGATCAAGGTCGAACCTGTGATAAGAAAACAGGGAGGGGCCTCGAGACCCACCCCTATACTCTTTGCCACGGTCCACTGTGACAAGCTTCCTGAGTCGGTGCGGGCCGGTTGGTACCGCTACTGTGTGAAGGCATTCGTATTACTGCCACAGAGGTGCTAATACTGTCACCGCTTTGGCCATACGAATCGCTCATATAGACGTGCAAAGTCGGGATCACCCGAAATCTGTGTAAATTGCTCCAAGGTCGCACACGATAAGTCCGAATTGTGTGTGGCCAATTGTATCAATTGCGGAGAGCCGCACCCCGCTTCTTCGAAGTAATGTGGTGCATATCTCCTTGAGAAAGAAATCCTGGCCGTTCAGTCCCAGGATCGCCTTTCATTTCGCGAGGCTAAGGACTTGGTTCTGGTGCGCCCGGCTCTGCCTGGGACGTCTCATGCCTCAATGGTTAGAAAAACACCTTCTGCTCGTGCACCATCCAGGCCAACGAGAACGGTTGTATCCGCGCCTATTCGAACTCTTATGCTGGTTCCACTCAACCCGGGCGCTCTCTTGGTAAAGCTCGCGGCACAAAGGGTTCACACTCAGCCCTACTTTCCCTAGCACGACCGTTTTCCGTAAGGCAAAACGGCCATGCGCCTCTACCGAGTCGTTAGATTCACAGGAGGCAACAACCCCTTAAGTTTCTTGGCAGGAAATCTTCTGAGGTTCTTAAAGGAGCTTCGGCGCCTTCACCCACGCCTAGTGGTGGGCTGTGTGGCTAGGAGACGGTGGATCCTCAAAAAGAGGGTCTCCCCCCTACGAAGCCACAACGCCCGCCTAAGGTCTCGAGGCGGAGGGAGAAAAAGACTCGCATGGCGAGCCTAACCTCCCCAAATAATTCCTCGAAAGCAACAGGGCCTTCAGCGCTTTATTCCGGCCAACAGCGACCTGGGTTCTGCCTCTGGGATGCATACGGTTATTCCCGTTTGGGTATTCTGTTCGAAGCAAGCCTCCGCTTCTCCTCCAAGCTAGGCCTGTAGGGCATATTCCTTCAATGGAATTGCAGTGGACTTCGGGCCAACTGGGAGGAGCTGCGGAGGCTCGTCTCGTCCCGTTCCTCGTTAGCTATTTCTCTGCATAAAACCATGCTAGGCGCGTCCTCGCGTGCCCACTCTTCCGGGTATAAGGGTTTTGCGACCCCCCCACCACGAGATGGCCGTGCTGGGGGATGCGCGGTTTACACTCGGCATAATGTCTCCGTTCCTCCTTTCACTTAAGATACTTCCTTTCAGGCAGTGGCTGTGTACTTCCCCTGAGAGGAGATATACTATCATTACTGCGTATATTCCAGCGTCAGCTGACTTCGACGCAGGGTACTTCTGCCGCGTTGTGGCACGGCTGCTGTGGCCCTTTCTCTTTCTTGGAGATCTGAATGGCAGACATCCTCTCTGGATGGATTACTCAATTAATTCCAAGGGACAAGTCACTTACAGGTTTACTGTAAGTGAGTTTCGTTCCGCTCTTGCTGCGTAGAGAACACCACTAGGGTACAGACGATGTTCCGTACGCCATGCTTTGACACCTGGGTGAGCAAGGCATGACCTTTCTCTTAGATTTGTTCAACCGGACCTGGGTGGAGGGTCTCCCCCAGATTCCCGGCGAATCGCTACTGTGCTCGCCTTTTGCAAACCGGGGAAAGATCACTCTACTCCGGCCGGTTTCCGCCCAATCTGTCTAACCTTTTGCGTCTGAAAGTTAATGGAGAAATTGGTAATTATTAGATTAGCCTTTTTCCTGGACAGCGGATGCAACCTTTCTTCTGAACAGTGCGGCTTCCGCAAGTTTCACTTCACGTCGAATGCTCTGTTCCGACTGGAAAATGCCGTCTGTGAGTCCTTCCTTCGTAGATAGTACTACGGCACAATATTTTTCAATCTGAAGAAGGCCAATAATACCGCATGGCGATACGGTATCATGGAGACTCTCCACACGATGGGGGCGAGGGGAGGCCTCCCAATGTTTATATCTGAATTTTTGCGAGATCGTCGATTCGTCGTACATGTGTGGCTAGCCCGTTCCGGCCAAATGGAGCAGAAAGAGGGTATCCCGCAGGGAATTGTCCTCAGTGTCAGACTTTTTGCCCTGAGCATCAACGGCATCACCTCGCTGCTGCCGGAAGATGTTCTCGCTACGCTCTACGCTCCTTTCTATCTCTTTTAAGTGGCCCAGATGCCAACTGTGGAGTGTCGACACCAACAGACATTCAACCGCATCTCTCGCTATGCCGAAGCGAACAGGTTTCAGTTTTCTTTGGCCAAGACTTAGAAGGTGTACTTTGGCCGCAATCAACGGCTCCATCTCGAACCAGATTTGTTTCTTAGTGGAGTGCGCATTGATGTAGTTAAATCGCGCCGTTTACTTGGCCTTGTATTTGACCGATACCTCACCTGGGAGGCTCATATTCGCAGTCTTAGGGCCTCTTGTACCCGCGCCATGGATATTCTCCGCTCAGTGTCGTTCAGCGCTTGAGGCACTGATAGGGTTATTGACTCACTTTTGTATCGATCGTTTGTTCGTTCGAAGCTCGACTACGGATGAGAATTTTATGCAACCGCAGGCGAGTGAACATTGCGAAAGATGAACTCGATCCACTACACCGGCCTCCGCCGGCGACCAGTGCATTCCGTACTTCTCCCATTGTGAGCCTGTTGGTCGATGCTGGGGACATGCCACTCACTCTACGCCGCGTACAGTACACGACTCGCCTGAACGCGCGAGCCCGGTGCCTCCCTCAGTCGCCAACAGCTATCACTGCATCCGCAGCTGATTATGACGGTGCCTATGCCACCGAGAAACGCCAGTCATACCCTAAGGCCTTTAGGTTTAGGGCCAGGAAACTCCTTCGAGAGCTATGTATAGCTCTCGGTCCGGTGGCGCCAGTGTTTCTGCTAAGAGGGCCACCCTGGAGGGTCTTACATTTGGCTATTTGGTGCCACGCCTCTGCTCCCAAAGTTTGTACAGCGCCGGAAGTATTGCGTGGTACATTTTTGGAGCGCATTGTGTGTCACACTGTAGCCGTGCCAGCCTATACGGATGGCCCCAAGTCCAAAGAGGAGGCCGGATTTTACGCCGTATCCCCTCTGTGTGAAGTCAGCGAGGCTCCGCCAGGCGCTGCGTCTGTCTTCACGGCCGAGCTGGTGGCAATACATCACTCGGTACGGGAGATTACGCGACGTGCCCGGTTCGGAGACCGGATTGTGATCTATAGCGACTCACAAAGTGCCCTGAGTGCTTGGGGGGCTTTGGAATCTCCGCATCCCCTGGTTCACGATATCCGTGACGCAACGGTTTTGGCAAGCTGGGCGGATGTCGAGATTATCTTCTGCTGGGTTCCTGGATATATAGGAATTGCGGGGAATGAGCAAACCAATGAGGGCTCCAAAGGATCCGCGAGGACACTGCGACCGGACTATCGTTTCGCTCTTCCTCATACCGACTACATGGCAGGAATACGGGCAGCTCTTCTTGCTCTTGGCAAAGAAGATAGAAAACAGTAAAAGTGAACTTAAATTTGCGTGCAATTGCGCCTCGACAGTTACCCTGGACCTACCCCCAAATGCCACGAAGGCTTCATGTTGCTTTCTGTCGTCTCTGAATTAGGCACACTGGCGGGACGCACCGCCATTTGATGGAGCGTTCACCAGCGCCCTACTGTGAAGACTGCCTTGTCCCCAAGACTGTTCGGCACTTTCTTGTTGAATGTCCCAGTCTGAGCGATCTTCGTGCACGGTCCCCTGTACTCGGCAGGAGTGCGTGCACCTTGATTGTTGGACTGTTAGACTTTTGAGGGGAGGACGGCCTTCTCCCTTTTATTTAATTTGGTTTTCTTATTTTTCTTGTTTTTTGTTATTGTTGTTTTCTTTGTAGGTCGCACGCTCCTGCACCGGGGGTCCCCCTCCCCCCGACGCTGGAGCTTGCTTGTTAATTGTTGTCATCTTCCCTTTTATTCGTTGTTTTGTTTTCAAATTTTTATTTTAAATGAGCCCAGAGCTAGGCTGTTTGATTGCAGCGAATTATGCCCAAGTGGACAGTCACCAAATAGCCCCTTAAAAAAAATCCAATTAGGCGTTATTCCCGAGAAGATGGTCCTAAGGACTCCTCCACCCCTTTCATATGAGTCTATCAAACACAATATGATTCATTTTTTTCCCTTCAGTCTCTTTTACACAACTAAAAAACTTATTCCCATTATTTCCTACCTCTTTTATGAGGTTTTATCTTCCGTCTGTGACTTTCTGATACATTTTCTATACAGAAAATAATCCCATTCATACGTTAAATCACTATCTGACAAAACTAATTATTTATTCTTTATGGTATACACATACTATATATATATATATATATATATATATATATATATATATATATATATATATATATATATATAATCGAAGTATGAAGGAAGTAGGTTCTCTTTTATAGATGTTTTGTTGAAAACCCTGTTGTATTTCGACTTTACTCATTTTATTTTAAGGCGTTCTAAGTGTAGAATTCATTTTTTTTTAATATTAGGCTTAAGATTATTTAAAATATTCAAATTTTTTACAAATTTTGGACGTTAGCTTTTGCCTTTCTTCAGACATCTTCAGACAGAAGTTTAGGTTATTGTTGAAGTGGCATCAATGGATAGTTCCTATTAACGTTGCCACCTTTAGCGTGAAGTAATTGTTCGGTGAGTTGCATAGAATGAGTCTCATCTATGTTCTTTAGGTGAGAGTCAGAGTACGCTTCACTTTTCTTTTAGCAGAAAAGGTGCAATACTCGCTCCCAATAGATTCACTGTATGTTCAGGTTCAGGCCGATATCTTGAATAAGGCCAAATAAAATGGATCTTCCTCAGTTAATTTATAATATCCACCTCATATTAAAAATTGCATTCGACAAAAGGAACGAGCTAAAAAAAAATGGTAAAGTCGAATTATAATATGGTCTCTAGCCAAACATATATATACACTCACACACACACACACACACACACACACACACACATATATATATATATATATATATATATATATATATATATATATATATATACTTATCCTGCATGGAAGAGAAGAGAAGAAGAAGCCATATAACTATTGGAAGAGAATTACCTGCATTGTAATGTTTTTCGATGGCTATCGAAATTCCAACATCATGACTGATAGTCAATGGTCTTTCAACACTGTAAATGCTGTAAAACACGATCTGGGCAGCTGAAACGGAGAATATGTACAGAGCTGTTTTCAGTTGAAAAGGACACAATAGGCATTGTTACTGCATCCGATTCCCCAGGTGCCTTCTGTTTAGTAGTTTTGAGCGTTCTTTTTATTTCTTGTATAGTGATCGGTTCGATTCCTTGCTCTATTAGTAGTGTTGGTGAAGCAGTTATGTTGGGGACTATTTCTTAGCGGTTTTACTCTAAGTCTTCTACTACTTTTGCTTCGCAGTCGCCGCTGCAATCCTCGCTTTCGTTGGGGGAGATATCAAAACCCCTCCTACAGTGCTCTCGGAACGCTTCTTTAATTTCATTCGGCACCTTTTCCTTCCCATCTTCATTGTGGAGTTTGATTTCAAGCCCTGGCTTTCTTAGTTCATCGTCTATGGTTTCCACGAAAAGGTCTCACCTTTTTTTTCCTTCTATTTTTATTTCAACTATTAGTTGGTCTTTGACGCCCCGCAGTTTTGCCCCGTCGCCACTCTGAAGGCCATATCGTTCGGTTGAATCTCGTGTCTATACCATTTCCTATTTGAGCTGACCTGTTTGGATGCGGTAAAGTTCTATACGTTGTAGTGGGAACATGTGTTTTATCTCCCCTGAAAAGCACTTCCATGATGTCGTCAATCTCTTAGTCTATTTCTTTTAGTGAAGCCTGAGTTAGGTCTCTCTGGCCGTAATTGGCGAGCTCTTCTTCGTAGCTGGTCCAATCGGCGTGTCTATATCATTTCCTCAGTGGGCACTTAACTTGAATGTGATCCATAGATAAAATCATGACCACCATTTCACTAGTTGATCGAGGGCCTTTCTCTATGTTGTAATTGAACTGATGGTTCGCGGTTGCCAAACTATATCTGGTTTCGTAGCTTTATTTTTGACTAGTAATTTGGAAATTCCGGTCCTAGACGCTCTACTATTCTCCTTTCCAGTAATGGGTCAAGGTTTTTTCGGCTCTGTTGTAGTTCCGAGTGTAGCGGCATTTAGGTCGTCCATGAGGACTCTTTGGTCTCTGTGGCCAAACATTTCTGTAAATTTGTGGAGGGGCAAAAAATCTCTCCTTGGGAGTTAGTAGCACGTTACCACTATTAGAAAGCTTGTCGTTGTTCTATTACTAATCGCTAGATAGGCTTCGTCAAAGTCTTTGAGTTTTTTAAAACTTATATCGTTTCAGATTGCCATAGAGACGCCGTCATAATTGATGTTATTTGTCTTTTTTTGTGATTACAGTGTAATTAAACATATTGATTTTATTTATTTCTGGGTCAATGTTAAGCACGTTTAGTAAAATGATATCCAGGTCTTCTTTTAAATATGCGCTGCTTAGAGAGAATCTCTTCTCATTCCATCCAGCTACGTTGCTAACCTAGTTCTTACATGGGCCATTAATTATATTTTTTCTTTCCAGCTTCCTCTTCTCTCTGCTTTATACGCTTAACGCTCAATTGGCGATTTTGTCCTTCCACATTTTTTTTCTTGAATTCTTCTTTCTTTAGCGTATAACATAACGTCAGCGGGATTTTTAATTTGCCTGGTGTAATCATCGTAAATACCTCGCGTTCTGTATATGGAACGAGATCATCGTTGTTATCAGGGGAGGGCTTTTCCTTGGAAGCGTAAATCTTTAGGTTAAAGCTTTGTTGTTCCTGATCTCTTTCTTTCACAAGTACTAGAGAGGGAACTGAGCTCGTATCTTATTGGGTTTGGTTGCTGTGTTGGTAACCATATTGCTGTTGTTGCCTGTGGCGACTTCTATCTCCATCCCTTCTTTTTGTCTTTTTTGCGTAGCCTTCCTTAGTCTTGGGTCTCTATTTGTCGCCTGTTTGGTCTCTGTGGTTTCCTTTTGGCTAGGAGCCTTTTGCTGTTCTTGGGTTTTGGCTAAATTTGTTGGTGTATCCTGGACGCTAAGTATATCCGCTGATGGAGGCTTTTCAAGGAACCACATTTCGTCTAAACCGTTGTTTTTCAGTATTAGATTTAATTCCCGTGAATATTAGTCCGGGTTTGCTACATTCAACACGTGTGCGTGTAGAATACAATCTAATATATTCAAAGACTCCCCTTAGTTAATTTAGAATTACGTTTTTGACCGGCTGTGGCTTTATTGACTGGCGAATTTAAGATTCTATTTTTCTTCTTCTCATCTAGCTCTCTCTCTTTTCTTATTTTCGATTTGTTCACACTTCATAGGGCATGCCATTGCCAGGGTGCGATAGTTTCCATTGCCATTTTCTACATTTTTTTCTAAGAATTATATTTCCGCCACGTATGGTTTTTATCACTACACTCAGAAGACCATTTAATCTATTTCATCGGACAGTCCCTTGTGTTGTGCTTTTCAAGCGCATAACAGTTGAATAGGTTTTTATACTGATGAATTCGTCTCTCTTTATTTGATCAGGTGTGATTTCTAAATTTAACGCGAGAATACCTGATTCCCTCTCCTTCGTGGTCATATTCATTTAGTGGAATTTTACTTTGAAAACGTGTGAACACTCCGTATTGTTTGCATGATTGATGAATTTTATGACTTGTTTAACTTTTTCCCATGATTATGCTCTCTCCATTTCCTCTTTTATTTCGTCCGCCTTATGGTATCCTATACAGTGGTCAATTTGATGGAAGTATATCGTCTTCTGGGCCTCTATTTGCGGGGGCACTTTATCCTCTAATCCAATCTTTGATAGTTCTTCCGTAGATTTTTCCGAAAGAATTTTATCCACATCTCGGCGGTTTGGCAAATTGTATTGTAGGAATTAGTTTAGTCTATTAGCCTAACTAGCATTACACCGAGCTTCCCGTAGATAATTCAGAAGAGGTTGGTCCTGTCCGATTATTGCGCGCCCTTCTGAATGCATAAAGCGATCTGTTTAGCGAGGCAAAATTTCTTACTAACCGATTCTTTTCTTTTTCTTCATCGACTAAAGAGAAGGTAAGGAGAGGAGGTAGATATAGCTTGCGTTTATATTCGTTTATTCTCATCGGCTTATTCAACTGGCAAGTCGGTATTCCCTACCTACCTACCCAAACCCTAACCCTAGCAGCGTGTGACTTGTGTTCGCCACTCACACGAGATCTAACCCGTCACGGGCTAAGCTTCGGCCTGCGCCGAGTTAGCCGCCTGGTTCAGATAAGGCTCTCACACAAGTAGGTATCTAAGGGGACTTAAAGCTTTCCTATCCCTCTGGCCCTAAATAGGGTGGATAGGAAATTAAGTGTGCGTCTTTGTGGATAGACCAGTAATTGTCTCATCTGACAGTTGAGATCTCTTCTGTGACTTTTTTCTTGAGTGAAGATCGATGCAAAAACAATAAAACTCGATTTACAAAGTCAAAGCTATAGATTGCGGATTATTCTTCGTAAGTATGAATAAAGCATCCGTCAAAAAATTCGGAAAAAAAATTTCAGCCGTGTTTAAATCAACCGGTTGGAGCGTTATAAACTTCTTAAATCTCTCGTGACGCTGATTAGACAATTATTACAGTGCTTATGTCTAAACGCTGATTGGTCAATTTGTTAAAGCTAAGGTCTGTTATTTCAAAATAAACATAAGTATGACAATTAAATGTATCTCAATCCTGATTGGTTGAATTTTGTAGAATTATGAGTAGATATAATGACTTTATATAGGTGTATTTTTGTGTAAAGATGAGATGAGTTAGCAATCATTATTATTCAAGAAGAAAGAAATATCATATCCATTCGTCATTTTTAGACTTGTTCCAGCTGTTAACCAAGGAAAAAAGAATCTAGTTATATATTTTCGTTTATCCTAAGGAATCTCGTTGATCAAATAACCCAGCCTATCAAACAACGATAGATAAATCGTTTAGAACACCTATAACTGGTGACTCCTTTTCCTCGAACGAAACATGATCATACAACAAAATGGACTCGCTAGGCGACGCATCAAGCCATAAACAAGCTGCTCATTTTCTACACCATGGAGTGGAGCGTGCCAACTCAATCAAAATCAGATCTCCTGTCTTCAATAGAGCAGCGTTGGTGGGATTTTAAATTGTGGAAGCACAATTCCACATCTCAAGGATAATTCAGAAGGACTCAAAATTCCTGCATATCTTTGCTGCATTATCTCCCGAGACAGTCGATCTACTTCTAGCTGCGGTCCTTTAATCGGAGGACTACTCTCTCCTTCGGACAAAGGTGAAAAGTTTTTAAAAATTAATAATGCCCTATTAGTGTACAAAATCCCAGTGTAAATAAGTTTAATAGAGTATATTGAGTGTATATTTAGTTTTAAAAATGAAAAGTGTAAATAATGAAAAATCAAGGGTCAAGTAATGAGAATAATATAGGAATTTTAGGTTTGTAAAAAAGTTGGTGTAAACTTCAATATAAAGTTAATTCTGTTTAATTAGGGAAAGAGATGTGGCACCTATAGACAAAGTAACCTACATAAAATAGGTTTAGTTTGCGATGAGAAATTGTAGCTACTTTATGCGGAACGCTTTAATCAATGTTGTTAAATTGTTTGGCATAACATAAGTTATACAAAGGATCTCAGAACTGCTGACCCCTCTGAAATCTATGTTATGCTGTTAAAGATAAAAAATGAAATACCAAAGTATATAATGTTGTGGGCGCGCACACAAAGATGTAGGTATGCTTAGAAATATAAATAACTTATACTCCAGCCAATGATAGAAGTTAAGGAACGGCATAATAAAGTTGTAGCGCGCACACACCCACGCAAACATAATTTTGTTTGCATTTAACATGAAACATTTAAAAGCTTTAGATACAAACGGTGAGTGTTTCCAACACATAACTTCCAAATTCCCAAGTTTAAGTTTTGAAAACATCAACGGCGTAATTTTCGACGGTGAACAAATAAGAACATTAAGTAATCTCATGAATGAACGCGAAAGAAATAACTGGTTCTCATTGGTGGACTTGATACACAGCTTTATAGGAAATTATAGGGCAGATAACTACGAACAAGTCGTAAGAAAACTGTTACGAGACTAAAAAGAGCTAGTTTTCAATAGGAGCATAAAAATGCATTTTATGAATAGTCATCTTCACCAATTTCTAAGTAAGTGACGATCAAGGAAAGAGATTCTACCAAGATATTATTATTATGGATGAACGTTAACAAAGACGCTGAGATTGCTATATTATGGCTGTTTATTGTTGGTGCTTCAAAGGAGACCTGCCGTAAACCTCTAAAGTGAAAGCTTTATAGTTCTTTGATTTATTTTATTTTAAGTCGTTTCTGTCTTAATAATGTAAATGTACAATAATTTGAAGTGCATTCATTCATGAACATTGGAAATAACTGTTAACGCATGACTTCATTTTTAGTCCAAATTTTGAAAAAAATGGAAAATGGCCCATGGGCTGTGTCGTGGTATATGGCCGAGTACGTATGTACGTCTGATTCGTACATGAGTAAAGCCCTTGCACTTTTCTCTAATGGTGCTTTAATTTAATTCTTTAACCAGGGAGGATTCGTATGATTATATATCTATTGCCATTTGCAGCGTTCGAGAATCTAATTAAACAACTCTGACAAAAATATACTTTTAATTACCTAAAAAATGAGATATTAAATCTTTAAATATACTAATGCTATAATAAGAGGATCTAATAAAAAATTAACACTAGCAATGAGTAATATGCGACGGTTGCCGCAAAGATCACTTTCGCTCAGAATGGTAACCTACAAACTTGAATAAGTTTTTTTTACCTTTAACTAAGAGGGATTCTGAAGTTTGGTGACCTTGAACGGGAAACTTTCTCGATAAGATGATTAGAGGTGCGTTGGAATGGAGCTTTCTTCGCTGAGAAAACAGCTTATCCTTCTGACTGGGTGAAAGAGATGCGTGCTGAATCTATTCGGGAAGAAGAACAGCTGATGCTTGTCCCGGGGTGGGGGATTGAGGGGTGGAGGCGGGTGGCGAAACTTCTTGACTTGAAGATGTAAGTGAAGGATCTTAGATGAACGGGAGGTATTCCGATCCCTGTGTTATAATTGCAGGTTCTCAATGATGAGACTTGACCTAGAGGTGAATCTTTTCTCGAATGGGAATTCACGTTGGTATTCCTCAATGGTGAGGAATATCTCTGTTTTTATTCAGAAAAATGTAGATAAGTTATTTTCTTAGGACGAAAATGGTATGAGAGTGGGTCTCGATGCCACTGGTCTGCTCTTCTAAGCACCTCAAAAAACAGCCTAGGAAGCGTGGGTCTGGTTAGGTTCCAACGTTCTTCTTTATTCTTCTCTCTATTGCTATGCGGATACTTTACTTTATTTCTCAAGATTGAACTATATATACGTTGATTATCCCCTGGTGGAAGGGAGGTGAGACGAGGGCCCACAGTTAAGCCTCTATCTTAGGGTCTAAATTTTTCAACCTTGTGACACTTTGGCCCTTCTGGTTTACGCAGGGAGAAAGTGAGATTTCGTCTATTTGGCGAAAATAAACATAAACAATCCGAGGGGACAGTGAGCTTATTCATAGATTTTTATTCTAAAGGCTCTCACACACTCTTCTATTTATAATAATGGAATACGAAATCAGCTGACTAAAATCCTTCTTTGCGAGCGACGCTCGAAGGGTGTTTGGGGCAACGGATAAAAGGAAAGGATGGATGTAAAGTATTGGCCCATGTGAAGCGTAACCGTTGAACTGTTTAAACCAACTAGCGTGTGTTTGCCAAGCTGATATTTATTCCTCCACCTGCTGTTTACAAGAATCAGGAGCTGATAGAGCCAAACCGAGCTCAAAATTTGTTTTCAGCGCACAAATATTTCTTACAATTAAGATATCATTTGATAAAATAAGTGTTCCCTAGTGAATTGATAATTGACTAACTTTGCTTTAAATACAGTGAGTGAAAAGATATTTGGACATTTAAATAAATTCTTTTCATATATATGTATTTCAACCTTTAAAAAAAAAGGATAATCCTACAAAAAACGTATATTGGTGTGGTAACGGCAGAAATCTAAACATTGTGATGGAAACAAATATATTTTATGCGCAAAAAGAGAAAATAAGAGTGGAAATACCTATTTTGACATTCAAAGAAAATATTTTTCAATTTGCTTATTTACAAAATTTGGCGTCTACTTGTACTACCAGATCTAAAATGATCCGCGAGTTCGCAATTATTGTTTACTTGCATATGAGGTTTAGCATAACCTAATTTACCATCTGATCTGCATACCGCAACATTAGGGAAACTTGATTAGAAATAAACAGCTTTAAACTAATTTGAAAAGCAAAATATTATATCACCGCAGAGAAAGTAAAAGCTATAGAAGTATTTCTCCATCCTTACATGTTCCTCTTGAGCTCTGTAGGTTGGATTGCTAAAATGGATCCTTTCAGCACGATTGCAACCGTCCTCGTAGTGGATCTCTGAGGAAAAGAGAAAAAAATTTCATAAGCTTGTCGACGGATGCTGAAATCAGTATCGAAGAACCCTAGGATAAATTCACCAGAAATTCAAGACGATCTGCTTAAGATTGGAACACCAGTTACCTAAAGAAAAATTAGTAACAAGCTCAATAAAAATTCTCTCAGATCTCTATCATCAAGGATGTCCCTTTTTTGAAGGAGTCTCATTTGTTAACAGGGGGGATGTTTGATCAAGAGTAAAGAAGGTAGTTATACCAATTTTGGATGAATATACTTTAGTCTGATTAGAACAAAGTGGAACTCTTTTGCCGGATTTCAGCCACCATGTTTAGCGTTGGGATAGAAGTGCCTATAATCGGAAGAGCATTAACACAGTTAAGCATGGAGATAAAAGCAATATGGCGAGAGGGTATTTTTTCTTTTAATGTGAATGGTGCTCATCATATAACAGATGGAGAAATGAATGGCGCTAAGTACCGGAAAATATTGTAAAAAAATCTTTGGGATTGAGGAAGATTGGTGTTCAAACAAACAATGATACGAAGCAAACGGTTTACTAATTAATTAAAGAGTTTATGTACAATAATATTAATGTTCTACCGTGACTAGTCATTCTTATGGGATTAATTCGATAGAAATATTTGCTGCAGGTTTTGAAGGATCAAGTCTACAAGAAGAGTTATATGTAAGGAGTGGGCAGATTTTCTAACACAAAGTTACTAGGCCTGGATCAATCATTATATGATACACCTGACATTAGTAATAACAAATAATTGTATTTTACAAATATCAACCTCTTTCTATTGAGTGTAAAAATGCTTATTTCAATCCTTATATTAATTAGTTTGTATGAGTTCATTTACACTTTAAAAATTTGGGTATTTTCTCTATTAAATGCAAAGAAGTAATGTAAATTAACAATATAGGTTTTAATACACAAAAATTAAAGTTGAATATAATATAAATAAAAGTTTATTGATTGTACAATTTTTTGTTTCACCACCCCTTAATCAACGACTTCGAGCCTGGGGCGTACACCCAGGCGTAGGCGTTGTATCCGAGACGATTTTTTACAATGAGCCTCGATCTTTTTTCTTTTTCTAATTTGGCTGAATGGCAGTTTAGCAGCCAACAAGTATTGGGAGTGAGATAAGAGGTAGTTATTAGCTGAGTTAGTTCAGGTGGCATTATAGGTGGGTGTTATCGGTTATACGATATTTTTTCCGCGCTATCGATTCATGGGTATCACCGATATTTTTAGTTCCAAACTAGCGATAATCGATAATTTCAGATTTTAGTTCCAGTTTAGCAAAGGGGCGAGTCGCGTGTGCCTTGGAGGCAGAAATACCTAGGTGCGAAGTTTTTTCTAAGATTTCTCTAAGAATTTTTGATTTTTTTCTAAGATTTTTCTAGGTTTTCTAAGATAAAGATAAAAATAAAGATTTGGATTCATCGACTTTTTTATTTAAAATACCAATATTGTTATCGCTACTATCGGAATTTTGGATTTATCGATTTATCAGCAATCACCTTATCGGGGGGTAAATTTATAGCCATTCATCGATTATCGGTTATCACCGATAAGGGTATCGATATCGATTTATCGGTTATCGTGATACATTTTGTCGTTATCGCGCCCATCACTGGTTGGCATCAGTGTGGTAGGTTGAGATTAACTCCGTAAGTTCTATTTGGTCACGTGGCGCGACTCAAAAGGTTACTATATCCGTCCATCGGTCAGTCGGATGGTAGATATTTTAGTTTGCAATGTATTTTTGAAAGTTTTGAAGGCCGTAAGGTCAGATGATTTGTTTGTTAATTGATAATAACTTTGTTACTTAATTTTTTCTCAAAACTCCTGAAAAATTGTGAGCAGGATATTTTGGTCAAAGAGAAAATGTGTTTATATATTTGATTAAATAGTTATAATATTTATACTTCTTTTTCAACCACTGGCGGGACTATATGCTTTACTAGAATATGATACTAATGCCTGGGGCAAGAAGAGGTTGGTAAACACTGCTCTAAATCATTCCCTAGTAAGCCTTCAAGGGTTAAGACAACATGGAAATTTCTAACTTAAAATGTACATTATTCCTATTATTTCTTGATATTAACTTTAAGAGTTCTTACTTAATTTGATTGGTATAAAAGTAACATTAAATATTATCGGAAAACTCTGCAGAAAGTGATAACTATGCCTTTGTCGAAATTTGTTGCGGTGGAGAGAAACCAGGTTTTCCTTTTTCATCTGAGGCATTTAAGAAATCTTGGGGATTCGATTACTTGATCATTCTATACATAAAGTTTATTTTTTATTGCAATTTAGAGGGTTTTTTATTTTAATTTGGACCGCGAATTTCTTTGTGTTTGTTCTTTTTGCCATAGGTTGTTTTCTCTTATCTTTTAAATGTATTTTGGGTGAGTAATCTCTGGTCACTAGCTCTGTTTTGGAATAAATGTTTACCGATATAAATATGAGTGAAATACATATATACATATACATATAATGTAAGAGTTAGCGTTTTCTGTCAATTTTATTAACCCCTTTCGGGGTTAATTTGCCTCACTTATTGTGAATTTCCCTACCGATCTAACTTGGTATCTTTGTTCTCTAATATTTGCCTTGAGGTCCCGCATAATTATATTGAACTGGAGATTTCTTTGTATATATTGTTTCATGAGAGCGCACTACCCTAACTCTAAGTAGTATTTGTAGTTGGATTGATGTGTAAGGATATTTCTATAATTTATATTAGGTATGGTGCAATGATTTGGGTTATGACGAATCCTACGTCCAATGCTACGTGTCTTTTCTAACTTTATGTAAGAGTGTGTGTATTTTTAAGCGATCGTTCTGCATCCTTTCCTAACTTACTTAGGCCAATGATGATCTAATTGCTTCTTTTAAGTTCCTCTGCCTCGTTGTTGAGTTTATTATCATTTGAGAGATTGGCAGAATGTTGTACAGAAAGCCAAAACAGCGTCGTCAATCTTTGGTAGCCAGTTCCAAAACCCGATGATACTTATCACCTTCAGTGTCATGAAGATTGATATTCGTCTTAACTCATAAGTGGAGAGAAGATAAGGGAATGGATGAATGAACTTGAAGATGCACTATTATTAATAGTGAATTGATGTTTTTAATGTATAAAACATTAAAAAGACAGCTGTTTGTACTGCTTTTATATTTTATTTCCTGTTATATTGTAATACCTACTTAACCTAATTCGGACAGCTTAAGTAACTAAGATGAAGGCCTATTACAATAACCCTGTTGATGTTTGCTGCGATATATAAATTTAAGTATTAAAAATAAAGATCGCGCGAATATATCATAATTGGGTTATTTCAGGAGCAATGGAAGATGCTCAAAACGGATTTAGAATTCAATACGATATACTTTGTAGGGATTAAATAGCTCTGTCAAACAGAAAGTTTATATTTTTTTATTTAGTCAGAGACCCATCCGATACCCTAAGTTCAAGTAAAATTTAAATTTAGTCAGAATGTAAAGTTGACATGAAACATAGTTGGAATGAGCCATGAATACCAAAATGTTAACCTGCATTGAAAAATCAAATACAAGTGTAAAAGGGCGTTCAAATTGTTAACTATGATATTTAAGGTACAATGCTGCACGTCAGAAATTACACTTAGACGGATAATGAACGTCTTGCACTTCTGAAACTAGTCTCCGAATAAAGTCCCCAGTACACTAAGGTTTTATGTTGAAGGCTTTAACTCCTTACACAAATCTAGACAAGAAACGTATTAACTCACTTTAATCTACACAGGGACACCAAATGGAGCATAGTCTGAAAGCAAAGGATTTTTAGCAAGCCGTAAGGAATAAAGCAAGCCAGGCGTACGGAGAGGCTCGAGTAGTAAAATATGCTTGACCTCTTTTATATTTTCTGTTCTTTCTTAGCGTAAGAATAAGTGTATTCTCGTATCTGAGCAGCTACCCACAAACTTTGAGAAATTAGGACACGTACAGGGTTGCAGTGTAATGCAACCATATACCGACAGGCTCAACTTAAACTTGGAGTATAAAATTAATAGGTTTATAACGGTGTTAGAACCACTTTCACATACTTGAGGCGTTTTATATTTCAATGTGTCTCTAGTAAATTGCACAAGAATCCGATTGCTTAATTCTACTAGGATAGATTACAAAGAGACGGAGACAAGTAAATTGCTAATAAAAGCGGTTAAAGAGGGTGCAGAAGTGATGATGAGTGGCACATCCAAGGATAATTAAAGTGGGTACAAGGAAATAAAGAAAACAACAATGTTGAATTCTTGTAATTTGTGAAATATATATTTTTTTATTTACAGTAAATAGGAGTGTTTCCAGTCACTCACTAAATAGACGTGATTAAAACTCATTAAAAGAACTGAAAGAAAATGGTGCCCATGGCTTTAGTGTTTCTTTTTTGTTTGCGTATGTTTGTGTAGTTTAGATGTAACTACATGCGATCTTTTGTATGTATTCACATAGTAAATGCAAAAAAACTAATATTGATCTCTTCAATTAACGCAGCACGAAACATTTTGCACCTGTAAACGTTCCTTGATGTTAATCTCCTACTTTTGCGTGTATTGTTTAGACTTTCTTATTAGGTCAAAATTTTATTTCAGCAACCCCAAAATAGTATGATAACTTATTTTAAGTTACGCTATAACGATTTGGTATAATTTTTCAACAAACTACGTATCAAAATAAGTGTGAGATGACATTAAATTTACTGTCCCATTTGAGGCACTTTTTCATCTTTAACTTTTTAAAAAGGGAGGTAAGAAAGAGAATTTATATCTCTTCAAAATATATCTATTGTTAATAAGGAAGGGATTCAGATACATACTGCTAGTTGTAGTATGGTCCAATAATATCAACACACGGCACTTTTAACCATTAAATTCCACAGTAGAAAAGCAAAATATTCTCTAAATCAAAGGAAAACTATTTCAGACCACAGGTAAAAAATTCCTATTCAGGAAGTATTTACACTCGCAAAAGTACGAAACAGACAGTATTGTTTAAGCACTGCAATAAACTTAATTAATTTATCAAAATAGCGTTCTCTATGTCATAGGCAGCTAGAAAGATACTTTTTCTGCAATTACTCGTCTTCAGAATCAATGATCCTTAATATAGGGCCCTATTCTGAAATCATTGAGAACGGTGACAGGCTTCATTTAAAAATCTATGGCTCCTTATCTATTCCAATTTGGGCATTTTTTCGGGGAGTGTTTTCATTCCGGCTCAATTTCATTTATTCTGAAGGTATTACATCCAAAAGGTGGTTCTTAATTTCTTCGCTGGCGCAGTGTAAACTGTTAAGTTAAATAAGTATGATGATTCAATTATTCAAGAATATTTTAGTTTTAATACATAAAAGAGCTTCTTAAATACTTTTCATCCTTACAAGAAACTTTTCAGATTTAAATATAATCAAAAGCAACATTTCAAATAGCTGCATTGTTTAACTCTATGTGATAATGTTAAATGCAATGCACCCTCTATGATTTTTCAATGAAAGAAAGAATTTATTGTTAAATAACTATGATTTTATTTGGTAAATTCCTTGTAAGTTACAGGTGAATTTATAAATTTATCTTCACGAAATGATAAACAAAGTTGACGTTATTTTGGAGGTGATTAATATCCTGAGATCCCTTCAAAAATTAAGTGAGTCTCGAAACATTGAGCTGATCATTAGATGAATTATATCTCCTTGTAATAAAAAGGTATATAGAAATCGATAAAAATTAACGGTATCCCTAATTTTATTTCTCGCGTGAGAGAAGAACGGAATCAATTATTTCGTGCTCACGATTGCATGAAAATCTTAGGACGCTCCAATAAACGTGTAATTGCCTAAATGCATATTAATATAAAACACTTAGATACCTATAAAATATCATAGAAATCCAAAACGAGCATTTCTTGCTACTAGGAGATTCTAGGGAAATTAAAGAGGCTAGACAAGAGAAAAAAAATAGAAGAGACAAAAAAAGTAGATATCAAAGAGAACGGGCTAGAGAGAGGTGACTAGACAGAGCAAACCAGAGAGAATAGATCAGAGAAAAAAGACCAGTGAGAAGAGCCAAATAAAGAGGAACCAAAGATTCCTGTAATGAATAATGTATGTAATATCTGTGAAACATATAAATTCTCCCAGAATAAGTGAAACATATGTAACTATTCCCATCCTTCAATAGACTTAAGCTTTATAAATACGCAATTATATGATTCCAATGATTGTTAAGCATTAATCCTCACATCGAATAAACAAGATTTAAAGATCGACTAGTCATGGCACGCCCTCGCAACCGCAGATCATTCTGTGGTGTCTATTATAGCATGTGCAACCAAAGCTCATTTGGATAACATTGTGTTCTCCCGCTACAAAGGAATGACGTATATATTAAATGCCATGACTACATTTACTGCCTAGAGAATCTGTAAGCCTGTCACGACTCGCCATCTTCCCCTTTTCAAAGTCTTTAACACTTTATTCCTGTATTCTAACTTCTGAAGGTGTACATGAGACCAAGGTACACAATGCATAGGTGAATTTAGAAAACCTTAGTGATTACTTGCCGCTTATCTAAGACGGAATTTTTAGAAAGTAGTTGCAACAATCATTACTATATTAACTGCATGTAGCTACTGGCCCTTATTTGCTCATTTATAAAAACCCAACTGTCATTATTGTTCTCCTATCTATTATTTACGGTCTGACCAGCAACTTCGTGCCCTCAAAAAGAATACATTAGAACATTATATAACTCCCTTATTAAGATCTACAGTTTTAAAGAGACCAACAAGATTGAAGGGTCCTAGAATTTGAGGTGCGATTAATGGAATGAGCTGTTTATGCCATAGAATCCCACCCCAGCATGTAATGAGATGAACACCCTCATTGTTTGTCCTAATTATGGTAAGCCGGCTTTACTTCATTATTTATTGCCAGGCCAATTGAAAGACTCGGCCTCTTATCCTTGAGACGGTGTAAAGGTAGTAAGTAGGGTTATAAGTCTTTAGGTCTCACTGAAACATTATTTGCTTTCACCATGACAAGCCCCTTCTTTGTTGAATATTGCTTGCTATTTATCCGGCGTGAAAGTATTCGTGTCTTAGCACCCAAATTTTATCACTTCCTCTGCTTCGGCAATCTGACTATAAATTGTAAAGTTTAAAAGTCAGATCTACGTCAAATCTGTGGGAACCTTTCAAACGCTAATGAAGATACATTTCTTTTGAGCAAAAATAGCGTCTATTGTAGGGAACAGCACCCTACTGCCTCAAACATTGCAAATCGTATTTGTTTGTAAAAAAGAGCCCGTCAACTCTGGCAGTGGGACGAGTTTTTATTGGGGAGGTTAAAGGAATAGACCAGTCAAATCATAAGCCTTCTAACTAAAGAACGGCTACGTCATGGATGACAGCCGCTAATGGAGAAATATCGAAGAATACTAATAAAGCACAGTAGCCTTCGCGCATTGCCCCTCATTTCATTCGAGCCTGAAAGCTGAAGCATCAAATGAGAAATATTTTGTAAGTCATAAATTCTCCGGACTAAACCTTAGTATGATTGGCAGCATAATTGGCGTAAGGCCTGCCTTATAAATACCTTAACTTTATCCCACTAATGCTTGAGTGATTCTAAGTAGACAAAGTTTCACGTTCCTCACCCTTTTGCTATACAAATAAGAAGTAAATCTTGGGACTATGCAGATGAACCCCTTCTCGGACAATTCTAATTATACCATATAAAGTGGAAGTAGTAATAAGGAAAATTTCACATATATTTTTACCTAATGCTGCATGGAGTAGGCTTCCAGCCTCTAAATAAGCGGAAAAGAGGCTCATGTATCGAGTTAAACTTTTTTTAATATTACTTTGACGGCGTAGTCTTTGGCCAATAATTTCCCTAAGTGTTTATCCAGTAGGTCTACAAACATTTTAGTGAGGATATCTTCCCCTGCTTGCTATAATTCCTAGTTTATAAACATCTAGCAGCACTACTACAATCCGAAGGGGGGTTGCAAAATGGTATGCAGCTTAAAATCACTGACATTGTTCTTTTCATTTTTGGTCTCTCGATAACTCTTCTCAGTCTGTGGAAATAGAAGAGCACCTGGATAGGAGGTATTTTATTTTTTCCAGAATCTACTCTCAAAGGACTTCCGTCACGTAATTATACGGTGATCCAGGTCTCTTTTCCTTTTCTGAGAGTTCACCGATTGCCCCCTATACGGAGGAATATGGAGATCTACGTCTTAATGTCAATGAGTTTTATAGCACTTTCCTAGAACCACTTCATTTTCATGAAATGAGTGGTTAATTTACTATCATGATGCTTACAGACTTTGCATGAAAAGCAGACCACGACCTCAAGCGTAACGTTTACTCCCCTATGCGAATATCTTTTTCCCGGCGCCATGACTTAAGAGGAAATATCGGTGGGGCTTAGATCGATCACGGATCTCAGAATTCGACGAAATAACAGATAATTCTATTTTGTTGATAAGTTGATCGAGTTTTGTTTTATCCGGTATCCTCTTGACCGAGGGCCTGAGCTCTATTCCTCTAACATCTGGCTTCTTTTTACGCCTCTCGCACCACTTGTGATTGTCATAGTGTGGGAAGGCTCAAATGCAAGAGTCAATATGCTTATAATTGATTCAGAAACCAGCAGACCGAATTTATCATGTAAGACTCGCCGTTTTTGAGTCAAAATTCGTTTCATTTCGAAGCCCTTGCGTCGTTCTTCTTCGCGTGCATAATGTGATTTCACGCATTGAAAGAACCCACTCTTGTTATGTATGAATGCCTTTCTAAGGAAATGAAGTCAAGTTCATACGGGAGTCCACTTCATCATTCAAGTCTGCATGACCACCATCTCGTAACCTGCGTTAGGGGTTCATTCTTTAAAGACTGATTTCTACTCATTCTCTAGGAATGCTTTGCAAGCATTTTTACTATGACTCATCATCACCGAAGAACTTAAATTTGACATAACCTACAGAGGCAAATTAGAATTTATCGACCTTTTTCTCTAAAAAACAAACCTATTATACTAGGCCATGATTAAACCTCAGGGCGAGCGTGCCTGGCGTGTGTTAATTTTGTTCAATAGGATTTGTTTGAGAATATCTTCCGAATTCCCGGCAATTCTTTACCGTACTTAATATACGCAAGCCAGGAGGAGTTTGATCAACACTAGATGGATCTTTTCTTAATTTATTCCTCTTTAACCTAGTATCTATTGCGGGAGTGGGAATCGATCTAGTACACCGGTTTCCATTGGGCAGCGGGTCCGATTTGGTGCCATGCTTTTTGATACTTGTTGTCACTCTGTATCCCTCGTGCATATCAACAATGCACTAGTTGGCGCGAGCTCATCATTTACTCTAGTTAAGAATTCTCCTCATTTCGTTGTGGCCTGATTTTAATGGCACCAATGCCATCAGGAAAAGCAAAAATTCCCGCGAAAAAATTGGGTTAAAGCTAGAAAATTCCTTCTATACTTTTGTGTAAATCTGTGATCCTTGGCATCGATGATACTGTTCAAGGCTGAAAGGTCTAACCTAATGATTCTGAACCTTTCCAATACACCTCAGCTCCCATAGTTCGACAACAATGGGAATATTACGTTCGTATTTCTTCGAGCATATATCTTGAGCACCAGATGATCTAACCGGACTACGCAGATTTCCTGTTGTTTAATCTATTGTTATCCTTTCAGTTGCTACAACTGTCTTTACAGCTGAACTATCTGCAATATAGCTCACAGTACGGAACATTAAGCACCATTTCTGGTTCTGAGACCCTTTTGTAATCTTTGGCAACTCTAAGGGTGTGCTAATGTTCTTAAGGCAGTGCAATATCCCCCCACGCCTTGGTTTGCAAATCCATGACACTATTTTAATGCAAGTCGCGAGGGATTCGAAAATGTGATCTTCTGCGTTTCTAGACATGTAAAGGATGCTGGAAACGAGTGCGCTAATAAATGGGTAAGACTATTTGCATATAATAAATAACCCGCTCTGCATTTCACTCTTCCTCGTACTAATTCCATGATTTTGATAAGAGGATCCCATCGAATTGCATGACAATGAGACGGAAGAAGGCGTGATACAACTAAAAGATGCTTGCCTTTGCACCCATCTCTTCCAATAGGCCTTATCTCCCATCATTCTATCAATGGTATCAAGTCATTTTCTGTCGTGCTCTAATCGAACACACTTGCGAGACGCCCCGCCATCTGATGGATTACTGCCCTGAACCATTCGGTGAAGACTCCCCCCTCCCATGTGTAACTTTAATTTAATTGAATTTCCTAGTTTGGGTTATTTATATTTGTGGCCCTTATGTCAATATCATAGAAGACGTATCATGAAATTAAATTTTTGCCGTTATTTAAAAAGTATTGGTGTCATTACAATTAAAAACATCGCGGAATGTAATAATTGGAATGGCAAATTTCAGTTTAGAAAGAAAGAGTCTTACATATTTATCATAATAATAAAATGTATTCTTTAATTTAAGGTTTATCTTCCGTACATTCTCGTACTTAATCGGGACAATATTTAGTAGAAGGATGCTCCATCCCTTTTCTTGCTCTCTTTTTAATTAATTAAAAATGATTTTCCACCAAACCAATCTGCTTTCCAACTATTTACTTGTCATGACCTTACCTATGTCAAATTTGTTTTTTCATTATATTAATATTTCTCTACATTACAATCGAGAGAAAATTCCCTTATTTAATTATCTTTTAATTCAATAAAGACATTGTATCTACTTAAAAAAATAGCGCTACGACGGCCTATGCTTTCTTTTGGCTGCCTAATTTATTTTAATATTGTAGTTTCTTTCCTTTTCCAAATGTCTAGTTTTACTCTAAGCAAAGTACTTGTCCTATCTTTAATAAATCTTTAGCTCTTGTGAGCTTAAAGTTTTTTTCAATTTGTTATTTTGTACATAGGTATTAATCCCCAATTTTGCGTTCTAAACATGTTTTATGGAGAGAATATCATAAATTAAAAAGAATGTAGGGAAATTTGTCCTTTTTACTTCTGCATGTCTGAATATTTCCCGTCTCAATATTTTCAAAACCTGAGAGGTTCTGGTCCCTCAAATTTTCGCATTTTAGTCATTTCTTGCTACTGTTTTCAATTGACTCACCTACCAATTTAGGGAGAAGAGGAACATTTTGCTCGATCAAATCCGATTGCTTTTTCCGTTTATTCGTTTGTCTCTTTTATTCTGAACAGTCACTGTTTTAATCTTTTTCTTCGAATAGAGATTCCTTATTTCTATGCTTCCCAAGAATTTCGGATAATTGCACATAAAAATATAGTTACAAAACTTTACTCTGCCATATTTAAGCTTAATCACAGAACTTAAACTTTTTAATCGTTCTCCTTTGTTAATTTCTAAAATACTCTTACCAAACCTGTTCCGTTTGTGAGTATAGTAAAAACCTGTTTAACAAACATTATAAGTGTGAGTTACAAGCATTGGAAGGTAGAAAGTTGTCAGCATCGAAGATTCATCTTGTGATTCTTAATTAATTTGCCAAAATAATTTTTAAATTTTTAACAATCTGATTGTAATATTTAAACGGAACGAATTAATCCTTTCAATCGTCTGAAGATAACTTAGATGTTTCTATGTATTAATATAATTTGATTAAGTTACGTAATATCATCTTGTTTACGAAATCGGAAAATAACGATAGTTTTGAGATTCTACGAAGTGGTGAAAGTATAAATAACTGGAAGCTAAATAGCACGATTAACCAAAGTATTTCCTATTAGTGGTCATGAGCTAGAAAAGGGCGCTATTCTCTAAAACCTTCTCTTCCACAACGAAAGCCCTCTGGCGTCGTCTTTAGAGCAAAAATCACAAATCATTATACAAAGATAATTCAACGAAAATTTATCAATTTATTTTTAGAACTTTAAACTTTGGAGAGGAGAATATACATACTTATTTCATATTTTATACGAGTTGAACGTAAAAAAAAGAATAACTAATTTAATTTTGGTTCTACTTATATTAATGCTAATTAATTACGGAACTCCTTAAGTTTAAAAAATCATTGGTTTCAGGAGTTTTGCTCAAAAGTTCAGTTCTTGAGTGAGTTATGAATTTTTAAACAATTTAATTAGGGATCCAATTATCTAAGCGATGGAGAACAAGGTTGAGGACAGCAAAGAGAGATTGCAAAATTAAAAGGAGAAAGTCCTGTCGTGAGGGACTGCAATTTTGATGTACACCACGATAGTTTCATACAGGCATTAAAAGAAGGATAATAATTAAATCTCTTTTATCGAGGATATTACATGATAAAAATAATTAAACTAGTGAAGCGAAAAATAACGAAATGATGAAGTGAAAGATGAAGACTGAAAAAAGATTAGAATAGCAACGAATACACTGTAATAATAATCTGTTTACACCTTAAATATTCATAGCAAAAGAGGTGACAGCAGCATAAACCTCAAACTTAAAATTTATGCAAAGATTACAGAAACCTCAGGAGTAAGATCGTGAACTACATTGCGATTAATTTAAAGCTAATTTTTATCCTCGATCACTAAAATTATTGAGTTTTGAGAGAATGGGCATGAACAGTCAGTTTTACACATTTCTGTCAAATGGAGAGAGTGTATGCTATTATATCTATCTTTCCTCCTAAGTAACTTGCTTTTGAATGTTCCCATTTTATACTGATGAGAAGAAGTTCAGGATAGTAATGTAGGTCAGTCTTGAACACTGGCAAACTCAGGGAAGGGAGTAAAGAGAATAGTTAAGAAAAGAAGAAGATATAAGGAACTGGGAATGCAGGATAAAGAGCAAGAACAAATTGGTCGTTCTGTGAGGTGCTGCTAAAAGCATACATAAAATATTAGGAGTAAACTTCATTAATGCAACTTTCACTCTCAGTGAATATTTCATAAATGAGGCTTCAGGAAAATCAATTTTCATCCTATGCCAATCAATTATATTCATTTTATAATAGCTACTTTATTCCAAGGTATATTGAGGACGAACCAATAAGCAACCTACTGACATTGACTATCCCAGAACACCCTGGTAGATAAAAAAGAAGTGAACCGAACGTTGTGCTTCCTGAAGAAACCTAATCGTGCCTAAAAGGAATGCCGTTCACTTACTTCATTGTTTCCCGCATTAAATAAGAACCAGCTTTGTTATTCCTTGAAACAGCACTCTGCCTCAGTAAGAATTTTTCTCCTTCCGTCATCTCTCGTCATAAAATATTATCAAACAGGATAAGAGAGAAACACAGAGAGGACCTTCTGTTTCGGGGCCTGGACAGAATCTTAATTTGATCACCAATTTTAATGACAGCAGTTATATTTATTGGCTATTTCATTTTGCACAGACCTGATACTATCTTAATCGCTTTAAAACATTTTAAGTGCAAAACATCGACTGATTAGTGACCAAGGTCTTTTAATCCATGTTTTTATTTTACACTTTCGCCTGAAGATTTATTAACAACAAATCTTGTATCATGATCTTCCTTCATCATTGATACTCGCAAGTTATTTCCTTATCGATTACACATAGTAACAATTTTTTTACATAATTTCAAGTTAGTTCTATTTTCACTTGATATAGAGAAAACATATCTTTATGATTCCAAAGGTGCAGGCAGTTTTCTTTTATCACGTTAAGTATTTTTTTACAGCTTACTCTCTGAAAGAGCACAATTGTAATTTTTGTCAGTAAGTAATAAGAGTGGTCAGCTGATTGGTATCATTATCAATTTATTTCTCAAAATAAATATTAAAAGTGAAAGATAAATTTGCTATATTATTAATTATTTTTTGTAATACTTTGACTGAGACTCGTGGAAGAGACACTATTAGCAAACATAGATAGCTTGCAAGTTGTCTATTAAGTTACCCGTGACACTTGTTTTACTGTCCTTGACACTATATTGGCTAAACACTTTACATGCGGAAGATAGAAATTAAAATAAAGGATTAATAGGCAAGACATAGTACACGCCGTGGTTCAGATCTCAGTTAAGCTATAAGTTTACCTCCCACCTTCGACCCCTATCCATCTGCCTTAGCCCGCAAAGGCTCTGGAAATAGTTGCGCGGAAACTAGGTTGGGCCGTGTCACCTTCCTACCGCAGGCCATCCTAGGATGGACGGAGGGTCGTGTAGCTCTGTGAACTTTCTCTCTCTCTCACCTCCTACCTTTCTTTTCATTTCATTCCATTTCAAGATTCATCCCATCAGACTCAGTCTGAACACTAGCTCCCTCACTGTGACTGGTTATTTTCTATCACAGGTAAAGAAGGAAATGTTTGTAAAAGGTAAAAGTGTGTGTTCACGGAAATTAAACAATGAAAACATAAGAATAAATATATGCGCTCTTTATGCAAATGGGAGTTTCCTCATGTTACTTTGAGCTAGGTTGCACCGCTCCAAATGGACTGTTTTTTCTTTTCTTTATGCTATTAGTTTCTCTGTTTTATAACGTTTAATCTCTAACATATTTGTCTCTGCACTCTTAACCTTAGTCACTGAGTTTCAGTTGCTATTAAGGCATAGTAAACCGCTACAGGAATCCCCGTTAGGTTGACAGATAAGGAGAAATCTCTTATAGGCCACTTAACTATGGACTGCTGTTAGGTTTAGGTCTATATAGCTAGGGTGACTAAGGATAGTGCTAACCCAGGAACGCAGACAAAATAGAAACATAAGAGATAGAAAGACTCCCCCTCTTAAGTATTTTGTCTATTGTAGAGGAGTAAAGTTCTTTAATAAGCGCCCCTCTCTTTGGGGAAAGCACAATCAAGGAATATAGATCCTTCGTACTTTAAAAGACTGCCACTCAATCTAATATCCAAAGGAAGAAAAATTAAACCACAGGAAGTTGTAAAACAATCTTCTCGGTGTTGGAGATACCCCTAAATAAATGTGTTGAGATATCATCAGTTCTTACCGTTACCTACTTAGAAAATAACGATGTAGAACAACTGCTTTCCTTTGAAGGTGACCCAACGTTAAAAATGTAGATCTTGAAACCAGGATACTTCTACAGATGACGGCTAATAGAAGCGTGATATGGCGAGAAATATAATCATGGGCATGAAAATATAAGTGCTAAGAGATCAAGAGTAACTTCAAAATAAACAACATTGGCATAATCAAAATCTTCGAAGTAGTAAATTTAAAGAACTCACTCAGGTGTTCACATTATATCTGAATCGACAGAGATGCCATCCTAATTTGCAGAAATGGACTAGTCCCATTTAGCATGAGAATCCCTTCTCCCCAGATTTAAAGAGGAGCCTTCATAGGCATAAAACCTGCCCTAAATTAGATGCTAAGGAGGAATACTACACAGAAGTGCTAGAAAAAAGACAAGTATCCGTTTTGAATGCGGAATGGAAGGAGGTTTTTAGCGCACTTGCAAAAATGCTCCCTTGCACTAATATATTGCATTAATAGTCAGAGAGGGCATAGCAGAAGCACCTATGCTTTCATGAATATGGGGTAATTAAACATGGCCAAAGGAGTGATCATTAAACACAAAAATCTAAAACGGCATCTTAGACATGAACGTGATTAACATCGCAAATCATTCAACCAATGCAAAGTCGCTATAGAACACCCTATAAGAAAACTGCCTAGAGGCAATAAAATTTCCAAAAAAGGTTCACTCACTGACAATCTTTGAAATAATCGTCCCAGGAAACAACCATAGCACTTATTGAAGAGGCTAAAGTTAATGAATGATAAAGAGTAAACAGAGAAGATAGATGAAGAAACAAACAATGGGCACGGAATAAGAAAATATCTCGGATGAAACAAAACAAGAGGTCTGTCAAGTCACCCGTACAAAGAGCTGAAAGAGAAAAGAAATAATGAACAAAAGAGGCATATCACCAGAGAAGAATCACCTAAAGCCCAGCAAACGGCACCAGCAGAAATAAATAGCAAACTAAAGATAAAGGCACCCAAAAAAGGAAACATCGCGATCTCCCTTAAACCGATAAGACCCAAAAGGAAAAGTACTATTCAGATAAAGAATGGATAATAAGATAGTGTAACGTGAAGAGTTAAAGACTTTACAGTTGAACAAAAACATTTGGAAAGAAAGGCGAATCTTACTTATAAACTATTTCAGAGGAATCCACCAGTGTGTGTTTATAATATTTGGGAAGGAGAGGAACTAATCAAATGATAC
Organism: Ceratothoa steindachneri; assembly: GCA_963969495.1. NCBI lineage: Eukaryota > Metazoa > Arthropoda > Malacostraca > Isopoda > Cymothoidae > Ceratothoa > Ceratothoa steindachneri. The sequence goes on along the minus strand of OZ018319.1, from coordinate 84,206,771 downwards.
TATGAAAATCTGGAACTATGTATAAAGTGATTTCTACGAGTCCAACGGGAAATGATCCGATAGAGCTGTAATAGCTGTAAACCAAGGGCTAAAATACAAAACGATACAATGATTTGACGATTCATACTCAACAATAAAATAACCATTGGAAATTTCGGACATTAAAGTGGCCACAAGGTACTTTGCACTTAGCGGTGCTTAAAGACAGGCACATAACTTTACATACTTATTTAACTATAGGTCTACGGGCATTTTTATGGGCGATTTAAACACCAACTGCGCGGGATATGTGTATAGATTTATGAACAAAATTTGAAAACTCCTCAAATCCCTGATTAAGAGAGGAATATTACAAATACTGGTACCTACCTTATAGTTGCCTGGATAACTTTTTTTCCCTTCAACCATCTCATAGAACCAGCATACGTAATTTGGTGAGACCACAAACAAAAGCTAAATAACCTAAACAAAGAACCTATTTAGATACCTTCGATGAAATTTGAAGCGAACTACAGAGTGGATTGTGAGAAATACTACGATAATCTCGGACGTACGAACCCAAGCCTCTCCATAAAGACATTAATTTGGCGTCATAAAGGATGAGAAGATACGGGCTAACTAGGGAAACATACAACTCACTGAGTAGAATGTAGAGTAAATTAATAACTTTAATCCTGGAGAAATAGAGAGATACTGTATCAACGTATCCAAAAAATAGATAAGGAAACATTTTAGGAATTCTGGAAAATTGTAAAAAGATTAAAACCCAATCACTGAAAGAAGGGGAGTAACGTAATGCGACTCAAAAAATTAAAAGGCAAACAGCATATATCATTACAAACATACGAATTGAACTAAAAAGACAGACACGGTCGTAGAATAGGGTCAAGTACCACCCTTCCTGCGTTTCTCAGCCGAGAGAGATGACGGCTGTGTGCGTGAGAGTCTTATAATACAGACAGAGGGCAAATTTACCGAATTTCAGGCTGAGCAAATAGTCGGCTACCATGAAGGGTTCTGGGACAATAGAAATAAAAAATAAATTTACTAATATGAAAATTAATATTCTTTTTACAAAGGTTAACATAGGTTTGGAAGCAAGATATACAACACAATATACGTACACGAGTCTCAGCATCTTAGAGGGTAAGGGGACTTGGTGGTGACGATTGCCGTACGCACGAACGAATATACTGACTGAAGGGTCACTTGAATCTCTTTGTGCCTACACGAAGCCGACAATGGAGTCTTACACTGGGGAGGGTGAGTAGAGAGAGCATTCAAACAGTAGAGTGGCGCGTTGCTGTTACCTCGAATATTTGGTCCAAAGGAGTAATCTTTGCCTTGTCGCAAAAATTCAAATAATAATCTCTTGATAACGGGATGAACATAGATCTTGCCTTCGAGTTTAGAACATTGAATTGAGACTGGGCGCGTTGCATTCGAGGAGCGGGTAACAACGTGTAAGGAGTAGACTCACGCAAATTAAACGAGAATACAAGGAGTTTGAGGGGTTTTAAGAGGAAAAGTGCAGAGTTCAACCGGACCCAAGTGCCTGGTACTAACGGGAAAGTGCAGACGGCAGGTACTGACGGGGCGGGTAGGCGGCGGGTACTACCTTCCAACTCTTGCGCCGGAGAAATTATAGTGGGGTCAAATCGGGTTTTACCCGACTCCGCTGCTCGAAGGGGAAGGTTCAAGGGTCCAACATATCGGCAGGCGAGGGAATTCTCATCATATTAGCTTGATAGCTGGAAAGTTTTCTAACCGGCGAGGCGAAACTTAGTCCGATTTCCAATGGGACTTTCAAGTTTCTCACAGCTTTCCCCGATGACGGGCTTTCAGGCTACCACAGCCTCTCGTGATTTAGCGCATTTTTCTCTCTTTCATCTCTGACACGGACATGCACAAGAAAAAAATAAAAGCTACATTAAACAATAATACTAAATTTTGCAAAGGAATTCATTGTAAATGCACAGAACGAAATAAACATATATATATATATATATATATATATATATATATATATATATATATATATATATATATATATATCCAATCAGAGAGCGTTACTTGAAGTTAGAGAACTTATCGCCTTAAGCGGACATACCAAAGCTATAGGGATGAGAAAAAGAAGGGGTAGAAGAGTGTAGAGCCCAAAATACGTCCATGCATTAGTACGTGCATAAATACACCGACACAGCTGCGTGTTCCCCCCACCTAATTCTAAATTTGCCCTTTCGCATCGATTTCCCTTTATCCCTTTTCGCGCCTTTGACACAACCAAATTCGCGGCCAGCCACTCAGGAAAAAATTTGCCTCAAAAGACACCTGCTAGCAGATGAAGGCCTGAGTTTCTTCTCGCCGTCATAAACCTGCAGATTGAGATGAGAAAAGCTCGGATGGTGCCTAGGTGTGAATGCTTGGCATGCCCTGGCAGCAGACGAAAATTCTTCTCGCGCGACGATAAGACTTTTATGGGAATCCGGTGCTCTCTCTCGATTTTAGCTCTTGAGGGGAATAAAATGGAAAATTCTCCCTGGAATCTGGCAGAAGATCTTGGACCTACGTTTTGTGTGGAGCTAGTCCCACAAAGGAAACAGTTCGCCCGTTGCAAGGAAGAAACTTCGGGGAAGTTGTTGTTACCGTCACGGTACTTGTAGGTGCCAAACTTCTCGCGGCCCCTTCCCTTTAGAGTCAGAGGTTAGACAGGACCTCTTTCTGTGGATTAACCTAGACGCAGCTAGGTAATCATTTTTAGCTACCCACTTCAGGAGCCAATAATGGGAACGGGCAATTCGAGGATAAAAATTGCAATTTGAGTCACATTTTGACTCGCCTTCGCGAACCGGCCTAGGATCATTATATCAGGACACCGGTCTAGGATTGCCCCCCCCCCCCCACATTCGTTAACCTCGGACGACCAGGATAAGTGCGAACATCATCAGAAGAAGAAGACATTCACCGTCATTCTCCAAATACTTACGAACTCAAAGGTATCGTTAAAATGAAATATCCCCTCCCCTAACTTCACCAGTTTAATCGATAACTAGAATTTTCATCCCGATTTCATAACCTCAAGTAGCACAAGTGATTAATTCAGTGCTTAATTCCGTGATATTATTTAATTCATTCTTTCAGTTGCAATTAAGACGCAAGCATGCTAGTTAGTAGATTTCAAGTGTAATCCCCTACGACATTATATAGACTTACCATTTCAGTGCGAAGATTAACCCTATTTATATATATATATATATATATATATATATATATATATATATATGCTATTTCATATTTCCAATTTATGTATATTAAAGTTTATTTTTGTTTCTGTGTGTTTTAAATATTTTGGACGATCCTTTGGCAATTGAAAAGCAATCCACTCGGCTTAATTCTTATTATTACATAAGTCCACCCATGACTGGTTTTTACTGAGTCAAAACACACTCAAGGGACCATTATCTTAATTTTGATCAAAAGGGAAGCACCACGGGTTATTGTTATTCACCGGAAGTGGCTACGGTAGGTGTATTGGCTACACTTCACCCCACTTTACCTTGGTGCGGAATTAAAATATATGGCCAAGGAAGTGGGACTGGGATTACCCACTCACTAACCCTCGACAAAGAGGATAAATTTACACGTGAAGCAGAAAGAGGTGCTATAATCTTCGAAATACGTGATCACAAAAAGGCTGCTCATACGTAAAAGGACCACCAATCTCAACTTCACGAGCTGTATACTGAAACAGGATACCAAAAGTACCAAAAGTCTTGACGGATTAGTCACACGAACTAAATATAAAGGTATAAATAACTATTCAGGTATAACTTGACTAAGGAGAACAAATAGAAATCTATAGCAGTAGTAATAAATCGGCAACTATTAACGGTTAGTGGGCCTTAACACATAGAAACTTACAAGATACTTAGAAATAAACCAATTTTACAGAACTGCGTGATTTTCATGCGTAACGCAATTTCGCTAACTATGCTAAACTATAATTCCTTACAATCCACAGATATAAGACTGCACTCCAGGAAAATTGATATCAATTTGCAAATCGCTACTTATCTTAAAAAATCACCATTTATAACACAGCCTATCATACTCACACACGGAACTTACAGTGGACAAATATGGAAGGGATCATGAAGTAATTATGGATAAACAGAATACAGGCTAAACATCGTGGTATGTATTTTTGTCCCTGTTCTAATATTTGATCTCTAATTCTAATAATATACCTTTGGAAAATAATTTAATTAGTTCTCTTAAGGGATTTTAAAAAGTTCATTCGTAATACAAGTCTCAGATTAAGTTGTAATAATTATGTTACCAGTTATTCTATTTTTGGATTTGAGCCAAATACTATGAAAGCAGCAAAGCAAAGGTCACTTTAATGCCTAGGTTTATATTTGACCTCCGATTTTCCAACTATAAATTCCTGAGAAACTCTTGAAGGACTAGTAAAAATGAGTTGGGGAGAGATTGAATACATATCTTAATATTTTACTCTGCATTTTATTCCTGACTCATTGCAACCTAACTGACGGCAGCGTTGGAAGACTATGTATGTAATACAGTATATCAATGCCGATTACGTTAATTCCTTGTTTTGTAGTATTGTGAGAACTGAATCATTGTTTACTGCGTTAAAGGCATTTTTAGTATATAACAGAGTTGTAAAGAGGTATTTCGGATTCTTCTTTCAAAGCAATATTTTTCAAATAACTCCCAATGATCTTAGGTACTACACTTATTTCTGAAACCTGCATGTTTCGATGTTTGATGAAAATCAAGTGTTGGTGTTTGATTATTTTTTATGACCTTGACCATTTGATAATGATTTGACCTCTTATTCTCCTGATTATCCCTGCTGCTTTTTAAAATGAGAATTGCGCCTGAAGCAATGGAAAAGGCCATTACAATCTTATTTTCCTTTAGTTAACAAACAAGCAAGGAAGGTAGTAATACTTCTGCCCTGCTGCGTTTATAAGGTTAAATGTTACCCCATCCTCCACTAGGGCTTTTTTATTTTTCTTTTTCTTAAATGCTTGCAAAATTTCATCCTTTTTAATACTGGGTCATCATACTAATAGTTAAGTAAATTTCAGTACATAGGTGTAATATAGCTATATTATAGGTGCTTCTACAAAATTTAACTTATGTATATTAATGATTTTTTCTCTGCTGGAGAAATTTTTCTTATTAGAATTAAGAAATGTAAACTATAGTGATTATTTCCATCCGGAGGATTTGAGGAATAGAACAAAATTAAGAAGGATAGGGCAGAGAAATAAGGTAGAAAGAATACATTGAGCACTATGTATTATACCGCTCTAAACTACCTTCAGAGAAGACTATCTACACACCTTATATATCGGTATTAATACCATTATGCTTAAAAGTATGACATTAAATGTAATTTTAGCCAAAGATAAAATGAACGAAATTAAACTCTCAAAGCGGAAAACAGAAGAATGAGTAGCTTCAAAGTTTGTGCTCTCTGTGGAGGACGCCGTTCCCAGCTTTCACTCAATTATGCACAGCGCGTAAATTGAATTCTTCAGCGACAAGGGGAAGTTCCGGCTGTTGCTCTCAGAAGAGGAAAAACCACTCAATATTTTTCTTAATTGTAGAGTGCCTATATTCTTTCAGGATCCGCTGGAAACAACTTTGCATCAGAAAGAATTTCCGATGAGAAACGTCCCCTGTCTCATCTGAGATTCTTTCCATCTTTCAAAATATTCCAAGGTATCCCTCTATTTCGAAGTCAAAGGTATCACTCACTCATCACCAAGAGGCGACATTTCTTAAAGCCTACTTGTCCAATGCTGGGTTCTTTCAGACGAGTTTTTTATAACTTCAACATTCGTTCATAGTGCCTAAAGTGAACCTTTATATTCAATGCAATAATCGTAAATTAATTCCATTCAAAATTTCCATTAATATTATTTATTTAATTATTTCATGTGAATGGTAGTAGAGTAAAAAGCTCATTCTCTTTGTTTCCAATCCTCTAAAGTAAATTTAACGTCCTTCAAATTCATTCCTAGCAATCAATGTACTCGTTAGTCTCGTAGTTAAATCAAAGCAAAATCGAATTAATTCTATTGGATGGACCATGTATGTAATGCCGGCCGTGCCTACTCGTATAAAGATAAATTTATAGAAATTAAAGAATTTTAAATATAAAAGTAAGTCCTATAGAGTAAACTGTTTACTGATTGTTGCCTATCCTGACAATACGAAAATATTTAGCACAAGATCTTTGGTTCTTTCTCTTCTTATTCCACACTTTATTGTGTTTTCCACGAATCTAAAACTCTTTAGCCAAATTTTCACTATAAGCACTTCAAAAATGCTGTTTCATTGGCCTAAAAACTTATTTAAACTACCTATTTATACACATATTCTTTCGGTTCGTTAAGTTTTTTCATAATTTTTTTTTAAATGTAATATTTTTGTAAAATAGTAATATTGGTACCTTAAAACCGATATTATTCGATACTATTTCGTAAATACCGGTATTATCCAATGCATGTAACTTACACTTTCAAACCTTCTCTTTTTCAGTTACAGCAATTTTTCTATCGGGGAAATATTATTTGCCACTCAGGATTTTATTCATTTGTATCGCTCTGCACTTTTCAGGGTTTAATGGATGCCCTAAATTATTAGAAATATTCAAATATTCCAGATCATTATCTTTTATTTTATTCATATAAGATTTGCCGTCTTCGGCATCTTTTCATTTTTCAAACTACCCTAATTTTATAATATTTTGATAAATAATGAAATAAAGAGAGGCTTGTAAAATACTCACATCAAAATAACAGAGATGACGGGTTAGATAATCAATAAATTGAACAAAACAGTTATGTTCTGGGCCTGGATGAGTCGGGTTTTTTGGACTTCCAAACGATAATGTGATATCGGGAATGAAAAGTACCGAAGGAAGCAACTTGATTTAAAATAATTCTCGTATATAAAATTTATTTTGACATCAATTATCCATAAATTGTTCGAGATATTCATACTTTGCAGGCGAACATCGGTGGAAATTTCAGAAAATAAGTAGGCATATGTTTGTATTGTTTTAGATTCATCCTTACATGTACAAAAAGACAAAGGTTAAATGGACATAAAATATTTAAATACTTTGTTATGTTAAAGGCTACTCGAAGCCCTTAATTAGAAAATTGATTTCAAATCAATATTCAGTAAGTAGGTTTTACAATACTATACTTTTAACGAATAAACATCAGTGACAAAGGAGCAAGTTTTATGTGTAATAATATCGCAGATAAGAGAAAAAGGGAGGAATCTTCTACTAAATTGTGTGTTGATAATTGATATTATAATAATCAGTAACTCCTAATCGCAGGAATATAAAATTAAAGGAAAGGGCACTATAAAATATTAGGAAGAATTTTTATAGAAACTGGATTCAAGAGAATAGACATTGTTTAATTATTCATTACTTCTCACTATGAAGGTGTTCCTTCTACCATAAATCAAGTTTCGGAAAATTCTGTGTTTAGAATCGTTCTGCTGCCAGATAGGATAATTACCCAAGGCTGTTTCTAGAAAGGACTTACCGGCTTACAAAACCTTCGCCTGAAATACGTGAGATGCCTTCTTCATCTCAGAAATTCTAAGAAAGCTTTTTTCAGATTTATAGCTTGGAAAAGCAAATGAAACAGCAGATGCAAACTATACATACATCACACAAGTTCACTTTATATAGGTATTTTGGATTCTAAATTAAATTTTATCATTCCTATTCTTAAACACATTTCTGACGTGCTTTCAACGACTTGTAAGATTAACTTATTCTTATCTCAGTATTTTTGTACGCGAAAGAGTTCTGATCCATCGCAGTGTCAATAAATACTTTGTTAATAAAATTTAGGCAGTTATTTCTACGAGCCGAATGATAATCTAACTCAAATAATAACTGATAATTTAGATTAATGAAACAGCTTACTATTTTCAAGAACTCTTTTAACTTACCGCCTATGCTATAATCTCGCTTTCATCCTCTTTCCCTGGGATTTACTCTGGCTACATTATGTTTCTGGTCGGCTACCAGACCATATCCTGTCAACTACTGCCTTGGGGTCGATCAGGACGCAGTAACAGTTGAAGACAGATGAGAATGGAGAGGGAGAAGGAGGTCTGGTATTCGTGCCGTTGCTCTGTATGTAATAACTCTCTGGCCAACCTAGACTTTTGGCTTTACTTTGTCTATAATAGCAGTGTTATCAGCACCCTGTCGGAACACTTGTGTGGGTTCAATTTTCATACATTCTTAATAAACCTGGGAGCAAAAAAGGTTCAAGATCTGCTCTAAAATATACTGGCTCATCTTTATCCACAAATATGGACGTTTTTCAGAACACTAAACAGCTGCACTCTTACTCTAAACTTCATGACTCGGCAAAAGCATAGATCAGGTATCTAACAGTAGACCACCCATAGGCACTACCAATTATACCTAACGAAACAAATGAGACAAAAAGAGACCAAAAATTTGCACAATTTAAGGATTTCCCAAATAGTTTTTAAAGGAATAAATCGTACTTAGTTAATTTGCTTGAGATTTTTTACGGAAAAATGAGACAGCACGATCACTTTCAGCCAATGGACGTACTTTATTTTAACTTTACTAAAGAGCTCGATAATATACACCAGCAGAGACTTTTGACTGAGCTGAAAGCGCCTGGTATTTGTAAAAATATTGGGCTGTGGATTAAGATTTGGATGCATGGGAGGAGGCAAAGTGTTGTGATCAATGTACAGGACTATCGTCGGTGATAGCATTGACCCTCATAAAACGGGACAGTTCCTCAGATACCATCAATCAGTTTGCAATGTTATGAGTATGTGTACCGAACTTATTCCGTTGATTAGGCAGAAAGTTTCAGAAGTACCTGAAATGCCTTGTCTATTATCGTTCGAGACATGGAGACTGCTAACTATAGTGATAAATATTTATAGGTATGGATATTGATTTCATTAAGTTTTTTTACCCTAAGCCAGAATAGGAGAAGTAACTACGGCTAGAAGCTTGAACCTCTGCATTTAAGGAAGACTTTAGAGAGCTACTGCTTCAAATAAAAAAATATCAAGAAACTAGCAATAGAGTTAGTAAATAATTCAAGCTTTCTTCTGTACAAAAATAGCAATTTATTTTGAGGTAATCCTACTGATTTATCCATTTTGGATCCTAAATGCCACTATTCTGTCGAAATATTATTGTCAGAGGAAAATAAAGAATCACATGCCCAGAGCAACTTTTTAATAACTCCTCTAAGGCCATAGTGCCAAAGATGCGTTGCGCTGTTCTTGTAGCTATGTTTCAAAGTTGTTATACCCATCGCCCTGGATTGGACTCTGTTTGATAAGCCCCTTTCCAAGAGACGATGTTGAATGCGCCCTTCTGCCCACCATATAGGGTAGAAAAGTTCAAAATACCTCCACCACTAGATAGAAACTTGCCTAAAGGTGCGCGAAATACACTGTCCGAATTAGAATCAAGTGCATTTTACCTCCACATAAGTGGAAGTTAGAAAATTTACTCTCGTTCGGGCGTATCTTCCTTTCTTCGCTGGTAGTCTAGCTTTGCCGTAGCGCAACTGATCGCTTAGATGAGGATTCGTGTTCTCAATGTGGATTCATTTCCTTGTCTTATTATGCTCCATTGTTTAAATTGGGAAAAAGTGCACTTTTGATGGTAGATATACGATAGCAGACATTCAACGATCACCTTTACATTTTAAGATTCTTCGCAGCCGCCACCGCTCGAAAGTCTCTCTCGGTGTCACTTGGAGCGAACATGGTGTGCCAAATTCGAGAAATTGACTTGGGTCTCAGTCGAAGATTTTACTCCTTAGATGATGTCATTGGCGTATCTGACAACTTCATTGGACTGAACCTGGCTTCTTTTCCTTAGACGACAAAATGTTTCACAGGCCGACCTCTTTCCTTACGGTCTGCAGAGTGTGGGAATACCATAAGAGATAGGAAATATTCATATAGGCGCTTTGCATACAATCTACCCAAGCGTAAATTTCTTCAAGTACGGTCTAGATTCCGTTTGCTTTAAAACATCTTCGTCGATATTCTTGTAGGGCTTAAGTTTATTCATTAAATGAATGATCCGTGTTTCAAAGGAGTATAAGCGCATGTCGAAAAGATTCAGGTTCTCTTAACAAGTAGCCATTTTTCGCTTCTCCATGTGGTCAGGATCACTAAGTCGGTCCCTATTCTCAGGTAAGGATCTTTTGTGACCGTAATCATTACATTATCCAGCCAGAGTGTTAATTCAATAGAATCCTTTGCGCTTCGCTCGATCATTAAATGGCATTGACTACTTTCTCTATCACGCCTTTTAAGAAGATACCGTGCTTGTTTTGGAAATATCCATTAGGTCATGCTACGGCAGAATGGTAACCTTATGAGATATCCTTCCAAAAGCGATGGGAGTTTTGTCCAAATTCTATAATTACTTACGCAAATGGGTCCTGACTAGTCGTGAGAGGTTTGTCTTGATTCCTTGATTTTCGCCTTTTTCATCTCCAGAGAATTATTCGCTCCCTGATATCTATTACGGTTGGTGAATTCGAGGCAATTTACTCTCATACTTCTTGTAGGTTGGTGAGTGTTGCCATGTTGCGGTGTCAGGGATTTCTATGAGGAGATGGACCATGCGTTAATAGGGGCCACTAAAAGTTCTCTGTTACTAAGAGGGAAATATATGAATAGGTTTTATCGCATAATACATAACATTTTATTCTTTTGTACAATAAAACTATTTTTTCCACTAAAAGAAAATGAAACATGACAAATGAATCTCCTTCCATGTGACGGAATGTCATAAATTCTGTGTTGGTCATGTAAAAATTACATTTACATGTCGCAGGTATGAACACTGTAACGTCTTTCGCTAATTCATATTGAACTTATTTATGTCTTACAGTCCTATTCTATTATTTTAGTAAATATTGGCCATAAAGTCGCGCAAGGGCATGTGGAATCATTAAAATTCGTGAACATTACCCTTTATAAAAATGAATGAGATATAAAAGCAGAGCGTGAACACATTTCTATGCATTATTTAGTTAAGTTAATGATTATTGTTTAACTACATTGCAATTATATGTGTAATGAAACATTCGAATTACTCAAATAAGAGAGCATAGTTTTAGATTAACCTGATAGGAATTGAATTTGCGCTTTCCTGCATACAGTGAATGTAAACATAAGCTTGCTTTAGTCTGTCCTTATCAGGAAGAGTTTGAGCACTCCTTATCACGCACTGTCCATTCTCATATAAAAACTAAGAGATATATGTAAATTTATTATAGTGCTTTTTGTTTTCTAGTGAATTTGTATTATCACAAGAGTCATAGAACTCTATATTGCACCTATAAAAAGTGCGAGATACAAATATGCACTCCCTACAATATCGTGAAGAAAATATAATCTAATGGTGAGTGTCTAGTGACAAAAAGTAGAATACTAGGTTTTTATGTTATATTTTAACCTTCCTAATTGTAAAATAACTACATTGACTGCGATTATACTAGTCTTCCTTTCTTTGATTCACCTCCACATCAAGGAAGCCATTGACTTATTTAAGTGAATTTGGAAGACGCTGAATGTACGCTCTTTACTCTCAGGATTGAGAGGAAAGAGATTTGATTTCCTGTTTTATTGACATTCAATAAAGTATATATTTAAATAATATTAATAAATCAGGCAAAACGAAATGGTAACAGAAAATATAGAATTATTCAATTTATCGAAAATTATTAATGAAATTTAATTTACAAATATTGCACTGAATATATCACTTTAAATTACGCACTGGTGCAAACGCTAAGGATATCAATTGGTACATAAGCTTTAACATATATGTTATAGTTAGTAAAGTTATAAAGAAAACGCTTGTATGAACTTGGTGAGCAAGTGCAGAAGTATGCTTCGAAGAATAATCGCTCGTCTATGTTAAAGGAGATGAGCAATTTGCGTCGCGCTTTACCTTTGATGCTCAGCGAGTTGAATGGATTAAATTTATAATTTAATTGAGTCTGACTCCTCTGACGAGGCTGGATCTACTCTCTCCAAATTGCCAGGGATTGTCGCATGCCTAGCTTGACAAGAAATATCTTTTCAGGAAAATTTACTTCTGGTTGAAACACAATGCAACCGGAAGCATGGACGCAGGCCTTTCTTCCCTGTAACTTGGGCATGTCATGTACAACTGTGCATGTCTAATGGAAAAGCTTGGTATTATATATGTTAAAGTAAGAATTATATACGAATATGTTAAGTTCGAGGGAACGATATTGCCACAAATTAAACCATTATAATTCTATAATACACTGAAAGTTAAGATCCAGTGCAGTTGTCTCCCAATCGCTAATAAAATAGGTAAATTGATTAATATATTGTGAATAATTATATTTTCCTTAACCAAACGTTTGATTAAATTCTAAAACATTTTACAGCTAATAACCTATAGAAAATATTAAAATTAAATAAACAACTTGTCATAATTCGTATATCTTTCAATCTATACGCAAGTGGAATAAACTGCCTGTATATGAATCAACATTAGGTTAAATACAATACTAAAGCACAGGATTAAATCAACCTCGAGTAATTTTAAGAAAATCTCCGGAGTTTTGTGCGATCAAAACTTCCGTTCGAGGGTAAAAGTTTAGATGCTGAATTATTTCCTTTATACCAGAGGCGGGCAACCTTTTCAGAGTGAAGGCCATATGAATCTTTTGGAGCAGGCTGCGGGCCGGAATGACAAATGAAATCAGCAAAGTACCATATATAAATACTAGAATACATTATACAAGAACTTTATTGAAAAACATACAAATCAGTGAGACGGGTGGTGCTGCTTGCCATGAAGAAGGGTTGCAATGGCCGGCTCGATAGATAAGGAAGAAAACAGAATCATGTAATTGACGTGGCGATCTGAGAGTTGGGAGCGAAGGTGAGACTTCGTGTACGTCATTTTGGAGAAGAGCTGTTCGCAGCAGTAGGGGTTGCCCAACATGGCCGCGATGCGTTGAACATGCGCAATGTATTTTGGAAAATTGCAACAAGGGAGGACGAGATCGCGGAATGAGGACAGCAGAGAACAGGTGCAAAATTTTGCCTTAAGTTCATTATTGCACTGCAGCTTGATCAACTCCAGTTGCAGGGGGCAGGGGCATCGTCCACAGAGAAGTCAAAGGGGGCAGTGAAAAGCTTGGAGTCTGAATCCAGTGCCATGATTTATGCAAAACGGGAGGCAAGTTCCTCCTGTCGAGAGGCAACGACACTAATGCAAGTGTCCAGGTCCACGTGGTCAGCGAGACAAGCAGCAAGGCGAGGAAAATGCACACACTAGTCAATAGACAACTGAGCCTTCAACAAGTGCAGCTAACCTCTGACGGATGAAGGTGATGGTCTCCTAGTGCAGGTAGCACACACGGGAAAGCATTCTCCCACGATTCATCCAGAGGACCTTACAGAAGTAGAGTAGGTCGTTGTAGTGCACGTTGACCTCGCCCATCAGTAGCTGGAACTGGTGTCGGTTAGGCCTGCATGAAAGAACGTAGTTGACGACTTTCCCCACGACAGACATGACATCAACGAGATTGGCAGACTGGGACCACAGGGACTTTTGGTAGATGATGCAGTGCAACTGGTAGATAGGCTGAGTGTGTCCAGCAGCCTCACTCTAGTGCTCTAGCAGTGAAACGGTGCCCTTCTTCTCCCCAATCATCACGGGGGAACCGTCGGTAGTGACGTACACTAGACAGAAGAGGTCCAAGGAATGCTGCTCCATACACTGAAATACAGTGTTGAAGATGACTTGCCCAGTTGTGGTACCGCGCAGCCAGACAAGCTGGAGGAATTCCTCACACGCCTGTAGGTTAGCGCTGATTGCCCGAAAAAAAACAGAGTGCAGGGCCGTGTTCTTCATGTCAGTGCTCGCATCAAGAACAAGAGAGAAGGCGACGAGGTTTGAGCTGCGGGTCTTGAGTGATTCGTGCACGTTGACCGACATCTCCTCGGAGCAGGACGAGAGGCTCACGCTCTCAACGCTGATCTGGGCAGACGGAGTCAACCAGAGCAAGAAGGCACTCCTTGATAAAGTCCCCATCCACGAATGAGTTCATCCAGCACGCAAGGACCTCATAATTGGTGCCAGTCACCTTGTCGCCTTCAGCAGTCTGCTTGCGGAAGTGCGAAGTTGTTTTCTGCAGAATGCCTGACAGTATAATGATGGCATCATTCCTTTAGGCGGCAGCAATCTACGCAAAGTTTGATGATCGGTGTTCGGTCTGCCAGTGGCGGCGCATGTCATACTCTTTCAGGATAGCCACAGTCTTAACGCATATGAGGCACTGGGGCTGTCCAAAGCGCTCGATAAAAAGTACTTCTCCCACTCAGGGCTGAAAAAACCAACGCTCAAAGTCCACTTTCCTCTTCTTAACAGACCCGCTTAGCTGAAAAGAAAGGAAATGACCAAAATGACATGATAACATATTAACGGATTTGAATTTTTCCTAATCATTTTCAATTACTAGCGTCAGTTTATATTCCAAACTGTACTGACCGCAAAGCGTACCTAGTCTCAAAGGGAAAGTCTAATGGACACAGGCCGCTGGCATCTGGCAGGATCGTAGAATGAGGCACAGAGTTGCCAAACAGTATCTGCCGGTGTTGCCGCACAAAATGTTATGCTCTGACTCATCTCAGTAAGGATTCATAGCAGCGGAAAATGTCATACGCATTTTATTTTGTTTAGAATTGCCTCCTCTACAACTTTGGTCTCCATAAAAAATTTGTATCTTTGAAGGAAATGCATTTATATCTCATTTTGACATTTCCCTCTACGATTCTATTGAGACAGATGCTGTTTGGCAGAATTTATTTATTTTGGGGGGGAGCTGGAGTTTCGCATGCCGGATTGCAATATTAATGCCGAGCAAGGTGGCGAGCCAGACACTAGGCCTTCCTGGGCCAGAGGGTGCCTGCCCCTGCTTATACTCTACACTGATTTCCTGTAACAATTGAACATCTCTATGTAATCATGGTTTTTCCATATATCTATGTCCCCCATTGCGGATAATATAGTGGTGCAATGGTAGGTTTAACAACTAACCAGCTTCCTCAGTTGATTGAATGAAGGGAATGTCCGAAACTTATTTGGTTTGTTAGTTATTGAACATTGAATTTAGTAAAGGGAATGTTTGTAGTTTACAAAATTTCAACTACAAAATTCAAAGTTGAAAATATAATTGTGAACAGACAATACTTACAACAGGCTTAAATGGGTATTATGCCAAGAGATAGTAAAAAAATATGCAATTGTTAATTAAAGAATAAGAAAAACTAGTAGATTACTATTCCGAAATAGATGGATTTCAATAAATAAAGGGTATTGGCCATAATTTGTAAGGTTATAGGGGCGCAGTTTCTAAGTTTCTTTCTTTCACAAATTAAATAAACTTGAAAGAAACGCTTTTTATGTTTTTTAAATAATGGCTTTTAAACAAATGCATTTTATTCCGAAATAAAGTCCATATATGAACCTAAAACGGTTTAGCGTAGAGAATTAAGGCGAGGAAACATCTGGCGTGTAAAAGTCTGGCGACGAAACGGCCGTTCACTAAAGAGATGTCTTGAAAGTGAATGTTGCCAGGGATATGCAGAATTACAAGGAGGGGTAAATTTTAGATCAAAATATAGGAGGTTAAGTAAATATAGAAGAGGTATTAAAGAAATTAGAGATGAAGAGATTACACTGACATTGTGAAGTTACGAGAAAAGATTACTACTACATAGATTGGTACAAGAATGATGTACATGGAGGTGTAAGAGAGAAGAAGGATGCTTAGGCGAAAATTAAGCTGGAAGAGAGAACAAGTAGATGAATGACAAGATTAAGGTGGAAGGAGAGGGTAACACGAAATCTGTGTCAGAGAGAATTAGCCCAAAAGAAGGTGCTCGATGAGAATGGAAGCAGCTGACAAGAAACAGCAACCCCAGAAGACGATGGGGAAATTTTGCAGTGGAAAAATAGGACCAAAACATTAATTATATATCAATACATAATCCAAATTCTAAATTAAGAAAATTTGTCTGGAAAAAATATAATATATTTACGATTATTTATTTGCCCGATTAGCTTGACATCGGCATAATAAAATTGAATTAAACACTGGAATTATTGCATCCCCTCTTAATATTAATTCATGATAATCTAGTTTAAATCCTATATAATCTTAATATACTTTATCTATTCAATTTAATTATTATTATTATACCATTATCTAACGGTAAACTAGGGATTATAATATCACATTCTAACTTACTCCTTTAAGAGAATTAGAGATACATTGTTGCATTCGAACGATTAAATATTCGTGCGAAAAAATCATATTTTAACTCTTTCGAGACTGACGGAACATAGAGATCACAAAAAAGGCTCCTTAATGACTGCTGGGTCTCCATTGTCCAAGATTTGAATGAAACAGTTTGATATAAGACCTTTTGGGATTTTTCCGACAACGTGTTTAAAGACTTGGTAGAGGTATTTTACAGTAAATTTAAATATAATCAGCATACGCGCCTTCTTTGTCCCAGGATACATTTTTCAGTGGGATCATGAGGTCTCAATTGGCTTTGAGAAAGCCGCTATTCTTTCATTTTCAAAATTTACAATAATTTGCCATAACCATTATTTAAACTGTGTATCTTTTTGTTGGGGATACCCGGTATATATATATATATATATATATATATATATATATATATATATATATATATATATATATATATATATATATATATATAAAAATATATATATATATATATATATATATATATATATATATATATATATATATATATATATATAATATATATATATATATATATATATATATATATATATATATATATATATATATATATATATATTCATATACATATATATATATATATATATATATATATATATATATATATATATATATAATATTTCAGATTTGGCCATTTGTGGAGACCTTGGAGAGAAGCTAAATTTGAAGATGACTTGAATCAACTACATACATCTCCAACATAAGAGAGTGATGATTCAGATGTTGATCCTGACTTTATTTTTGATTTAAGCACATCAAACTTAGATAATGGGAGTGGTGAAGATCCATCAGACGATGCTGCTGCAGTAAATTCACTGGTTACACAAATACTCAACATTCTAATGTTATTTGGTTCAACCCAACAAATTTCAACCCTCGAATGAAGGTAACTCAGTAAAGTAGTATTATTTGTCAGGAACATCACCTGCCTATGATATATCTATCAAAGCAATACCTTTTTAGATTTTTCGTTCATATTGCTGACTGTACAAAAACAAGGTCGACTCACCAATCAGTTTCGTGCCATCACTTATTCTGATTTGTGACCTTACGACATTCAAAACTTTCAATAATTTCCGGAATAACCTGGGAAGAACCTTGGTATAGCCACATACTTTAGAATAGCAGAGTATAGAATACCCCAGCCAGCATAGTGTAGTATTGTCTAGAAGAGCCTAGCATATTATAGCCTAAAAACAACTAGCCTAAACTTGCCTAGTATAGCATAACATATCATAAACAAGAATAGCAAAGTATAACCTACCCTGTTTGACCCTAGCATAGCCAAGCCTAGCCAAACATACGATAGCCAGGCCTAAAATATAATAGCCTAGCTGTGGCGGGCCTAACCTAACCTAGCTTAGTATAATCTAACTACCCTAGTATAACCTACTTTGTCTCTACCTTAGTTTAATATAGCCTAGCCTAGCCTAGCTTAGTAGACCCTAATCTAACCTAGCATATTATAGTATAGCCTAGCCTATTATAGCCTTACCTAGCGTAGCAATGCCTAATGTAGCCTAGCTTACTATAGCCTAGCCTAACCAGGTATGGCTCAGCATTGCATAACAGAGCCTAGCCTAGCGTTGCCTAGAGTATTCTCACCTGGCATAGCCAAGCTAGAATATGCTACTATATCCTTGCATACGATGGCCTAGCCTAAAATATTCTAAGCTAGCTTAGTATACCCTATCCTAGCATAAGCACACCTAACATAATATAGCCGAATATAGCCATAATATATATTAGACTAGTATAGCATACCATAGACTAGATTAACCTTACATATCTTAGAACATTATAGCCTTGGTTAGCTAGCATATCGTAGCTTAACATATTATTACCTAGCATAGCATATCAGAGCATACCCCTCACTAGCATTTTATAATTTAGCCTACCATAACATAGAATAGTATAGCCTTATCTATCCTAGGATAGCTGAGCATAGCTTAGCCTAGCCTAGTATAGTTTAGCCTAGCCTAGTATTAACTATCCTAGAAAAGTATAGCCTATAATATTCTATTATACCCTAGCCAAGCATAGATTAGTATTGTATAGCCTAGCATACTATATACTATCCTAGGGTAAGATATTATAGCCTAAATTAGCATAGTATATCTTACCCTTGTACATTATATTTTGTCATAGCCTACCCTATAATAGCCTATTTTTAAAGCTTGCCTAGCAGAGTATAGCATATTAGAGCCGAGTCTAATCTAGCAGAGTATCACTCAAATAGTTATGATGTTATTGCCAAATTAAAATAATTCCCGGGCTAACCTTAGGAAGACTTTGGCAATTATAACATTCGAATGAAAATGTAAAACAACATAAGGGTTTCAAATTTCTTTAAAATCGGTGTAATAATTATGATGTTATTACAAAAGCAAAACGATGACCGACAAACATAGTGAGATGTAGTGTTGCTCGAGACTGGACTCGCACGCGACTAAAAATATTAGAAATTCTTAAAAAAAAAGGTTTGTAGTTAAAAAAACAATCCTTATGGGATAATGAATGTATTTAGGTAATATTTGTAATGTGTATCAACAGACTTCCATCGCTAAATTGTTACTGTTCATCTAAGAAAGGTATGGGTAATGAGTTGAAAAATCAACAATTGCACGGGTTATGTAGTGCTTCTGGCAAGTGCATAAATGATTTATTTGCCTTACATAGCCATGTAATAGTGAGTGCGTGCATAAATTTGTTATTTGAGTTGACTGATCGTAAGACAACCCTAACGTGGATTGGACTCCACCTGCTTCATTGTCTGGTCTCCACAAAGTAAATCAAATCTCGGCACTGGTGTATTCTTCGATATAGCCATACACTTCGTCTTGCATACATTAATTTTTACCCCTTTGTTCTCACTTTCTTCTTTTACTTTATTGAATATTAGTTGCAATCTTTGCATTGTATGAGCTATTAGTACTGTGTCGTCCGCATATCTTAAATTATTGATATTACATCCTCCTATTCTTTCCCTTCGTATTCTTCAACATTCCTCATTATTACCTCACTATATAGTGAGAAAAGGTCTGGTCACAACACACAACCTGGTTTTACTTCTCTTCTAATTGCCTGGAAGTCAGTTGCTTCACCATCTATTTTTACACATGACTTATGTGCCTAGTAGAAGTTCTTAATCGCTTTGCATCCATTTCCATCGATCCCTATACTTTTCAAAACTTCAATTAAATCAACATGTCTATCTTTATCAAAAGGCTTCTCATAATCAATAAAACAAACTTATAGATCTTTCTCTGTCTCTGCTATTGCTCTCAACATAAATATTGCATCGTTTGTGCCTTTCCTTCCACAAAACCACATTGTTCCTCAGATACTTCTCGCTTCATTTTCCTCTTATTCTTTTTAGTATTACCTTCAGTATGACCTTTTTTATTTGGTTCATTATGCGGATCGTTCTGTGCTTTTCACATTCAAGTGTTCCACTTACTTTGGGAATTGCAATTAAAACTGATTTGCACATTTGTTCGATTGT
Organism: Ceratothoa steindachneri; assembly: GCA_963969495.1. Lineage (NCBI taxonomy): Eukaryota > Metazoa > Arthropoda > Malacostraca > Isopoda > Cymothoidae > Ceratothoa > Ceratothoa steindachneri. The sequence goes on along the minus strand of OZ018319.1, from coordinate 84,186,821 downwards.
CTGAGCTGAGTTGTAAACTTTGATTGCTATTTCAGTTATACTCATTGCCGTGTTGCTCGCAGCTCGTAGCATTTATATCATAACTTCATCATTTCCTGCAACCTTTCCTCTATTCATATCCTTCATTACATCTTTTATCTCCCTCTCGAGAATTTAGGTACTTTCTTCTTCTCTTTCGGCAAATCTTCTAACTCTTCTCTCTTATCCTGGAATAATTCTCCAATGAACTCGAATCATCTCTATTTCACCTCTTCTGTTTCTATAACCACTGCCCCCTCTTTCTTTATTACACCACTGCCCTTGTTCCATATCTTTTCTATTTAAGTTCTTTTATCTTCCAAAATTTTGATTTCTGATGTGTTCTACACAACTGTTCTACCTCTTCACGTTGTTCATTTAGCTATTGTTCCTTTCCTCTATTGCATTCTCGGTGAATTTCTCTTTTTTTGATTCTGTATTATAGTTTATCCCGGCCTTTTCAACTGCCTTATTTTCTCTGTCATATCTAGTATTTCTTCTGGCATCCACGACTTCTTCTCCCGTTGACTGCCATCTGGAATAGCTTCTCGCACGCCCTCCTGCAGAGCTCAGTCAGAATATTCCACTGCTCTTCAGCACTACCCTGATTTGGAGTTCTACCCAATATCTTTCAATTATATCTTCATCTTTTCCTAATAAATCAATATTCTTCTTTGGTTTAAACCTTGACTTTCTCAATTGTTTAAGCTTTAACTTAATAGTGCCCGCTATTGGTAAGTGATCACTATTCACATCCGCGGCGGAAATTTTTTTACCTGTGTTACTGCGTTTCGGAAGCGTCCATTTGCTGAGATGCAATCAATCTGATTTCGTACTACCTCTCCAAGTGATTTACAAGTCCACAGATGTTGCCTTTGTATTTAAACCACGTGGTCATCACAAGTTGCATGTTTTCCAAACACCACTGCAAAAATCTGTCGCCTCTGTCATTCCTTTCCCCCAAGCCAAATAGTCCCACCACCTGACCTACTCTTCCTTTTCTAACTTTAACATTAATATCACCCATAACTATATTAACTTCATGATTCTTGCATTGTCTCAGAACCATATCAACATTTTCCTAAATATGTACTATTTCTTCCTCCTCAGCTTCTGTAGTTGGGGCATAGATTTATATATCATTAGTATCCATAGGGGTTCTATATAATTTTACTAGTATTTTTGTCCGACACAGCACAGTACCCGTTGAGATTACCAGTTGCTTCTTTATACAACATAATTCCGACACCTCTCTCATGTCTTTCTCCTCTAGAATAAATAAACTTGCATTGGTCATATTGCACTTCACTTCTCCACTCTCTGTCCATCTTACTTCACTGATCCCTAGGATACTTGTACTCAGTGTCTTCATATATTGATGCACATTTACCAACATTCCTGCTTGATACATCTTTCTCACAATCCATGGAGCAATCTTCCATTTCTTTCTTTGTTTACAGACAGTCGCTCGATGACGAACAGGGTTCGCCTGTCGTTCACGAGCTCCCTAACCTAGCGAGACAGTAGTTATCTGTCGATCTTTGCTCTCGTTGACGCCGTCATTGTTATTATTCATTATTAACAAGTCCATGGTTAAACTAGGATTAGTACGTAGTGATGGCTTCTTTCCTCTAATACAGTAACTGGCCGATAACCACCTTTATTGCCACGCTCGCCCTAAGGTGTGTCACCCACCTTTCTGTTACATTTACGCACCGGTGGATATTTAGCTTCTTATACGCCTCATCACTGCTCCAGACTTTACTTAGTAGAGCTGGCACTGCTTAACCCCACAGTTTGGAGTTGTGGTGCCCCCTCACCTGGTTTAGCCCATCAGCTGTGATGGATGCCCGAGATGTGGCCCATTTACTAAGCTAACAACTACTTGAAGACAGAGGTGAGAGTTGGAGGTGAGTATCAGCATCCGGCTCTTCCATATATGGACTGGCTGTCCTTAAGGCATACTCTACATCCCTACATCCCCCCAGAGCATTACCATCTCATTATTAGCAACAGGTAAGGCTAGATGTAAATGGACCCAACATAAGAATGACTTTTAGACTATTAATTTTATGAAATTGAAAATCCATATGCCAATATTAGGGTGAAAGATACTTAATGGGTAGCTAAATTTTGTACACTAAACGAAGTAAAACTGATATATGTTAGTCTCTCTGATAAATGATCTTTTATACTCTTTGGGATATCTGGAATGTCGACAGATAACGAAAAGAATTAAAGAAGAGTTCTACCATGAGTTATTTTTATCATGACTGCAATGAAGCATCTGGAGATTATACAGGTATGGCTCATTAAATTGGTTTGGATCTTTTACATTTCAAAAGAGACATTCTTATATAAACAAGTATTTGTATCAAAATGTTTCCACCACATTTTGACATCATTATTTTCTCCATAAATACCAAACGATCTAAAAGTACTTTGGTGACAATTCGTGAGTTTTGTGGTGACGGAACAGGTCATAACATATAAATTGTCTTAAATTGATGTAAATACAAACAATTTGGAATATGAGTTCGCTTCAATGTAATCTTTCAGATCCTAACTGATTCAGAACGAGATGCAATGTCTGATATAAAAGCCAAAGTAAAAGCCAATAAATTTGGTTTATAAGTCAAGAATGATACGCTCTTACTTAGAATTAGCTGCCGAATCTAATAATTCTCCTGTTGAAGCAGATTGCAAAAATAATGAAACAGGAGCTCCAAAAATAGGAACAAGGTCTGCGGACCAAAAAGTCTGGTGCTCTCACTAAATCTGATTTATGACATTACGACTATTGAAACTTTCAATAATTCCCAAAGTAACCTTGGGAGTACCTCGGCAATTCTATTATTCGAAACGGAATATAAACACCTTAAATGTTTCAAATTTCGTTAAAATCAGCCGAATAATTATGATTTTAATGCCAAAACAAAATAATTATCGGGAGGACTTTAGAAATTATATTATTTCCAAGAGAATGTAAAACAATATAAGAGATTTCCAATTTCGTTAGAATAGTTATGATGTTATTGCTCCCCAAAATAATTCTCAGGTTGCCTTTTAATGTAATTTGAAGATGTAGTTGGTATTTTTAATGTCACTCCATAAATTCAATCGTTTCCATCAGCTATTTGTTCTTCATTTTCTTCACTTGATGACATTGAAACATTGGTCTACTTATAGTAAACAACTCTTCTTCGTCCACCTTCCTGTCGCTTTTGCATATAGACTTGTCTATTTTACTCAGGTTTTTCTCGAAAGTAAAGCTGATGATGTCCAAAAGAATTAATCATTTCTTACTGACCTTTAATGAAAGCAAGTTCGTTCACAGAGATCTTTATCTCCATATTCCATTTAAATTAATTTTAGTTTCGTTTGTGCAACCAGCGCAACCAAATTCCCAACAAAGAAAAAACAATTTTAAACTAGCGTCTGATGATATCAACAGGTTGTCTAGTTTTGTAATGAAAGTTACTCGTTCCCACTTTTCAAGCACTTCAGAGGAAATATATATTGCAAGATTATCTGCTGGGTAGTTTCTCACTTCCACTTTTTAGAACGTCAACCAAAGTTTGGACTTGAGATGGCAACAAATCTTCTATTTTCAATTTAGGTTTTTTGATGTGTGAATGTTGCCAGTCTTCGTCCTAATTTTAAAAAACAGTGAAATAAGAATTAAAGTGAAATTATTATAATTATTAATACAATAATAGTCATTTATTTTCTTAAAATGACAGAAATAAGTCAAAACTTGTAAGTAGCCAACGAAGTAGAACTAAAATTATATTAAAATAAAAAAATAACTTTAGAATTCATAAGTAGGGGTGGAAAGTTTTAGCATCCCTCATTTTTCTGAGTGGAACTTTGAAAAAGTTGACTCACACTAATAGCACAGTAAGTATTCTATGATATAGCATAATATACCATAGCAGATTTGAGCGTAGTATATTATTGCATATCATAGTAGAGTATAGCAGAGCATAGTATAATATAACAAGGAAAACCTAGCATAATATATTATAGCATAGTATAGCATAGAATAGCATAGAATAGTATAACATAGCCTAATCTACCCTAGCATAAGATAGCTTGTATAGCCACATATTTTAGAAATAGCAGAGTAAGAATAGCAAAGCTTAGTATAGCACACCCTAGTTTAGCCTAGAATATCCTAGCCTAAACTTGCCTAGTATAACATAGAATATCATAACTAAGCAAAGCATAGTATAACTACCCTATTTTATGCTAGTATAGCCAAGCCTAGCCAAACATATGATAGTCTAGCCTAAAATCGAATAGCTTAGTTTCTGCAGTGCCTAACCTAGCCTAGCTTAGTATAATCTAGCTAGCTTAATATAACCTAGCATAGTATAGCCTACTTTATCGTAGCTTAGGTAAATATACCCTAGCCTATCATATATTGAGTATAGCCTAACATAGCTTAGTAGAGCCTAGCTTAGTCTAGCCGAATATAGTCTTGCCTAGCGTAACATTACCTAGTGTAGCATAGCCTCACAAGTTATGGCTTAACATTCCATGCCAGAGCATAGCCTAGCGTCGCCTAGCCTAGTATAACCAAGCGAGAATAGGCTATTGTAGACTAGCCAATATATCCTGACATACAATAGACTAGCCTAGCCTAGCATACTATAGGGTAGCTTGATATAGCTTATCCTAGCATAATCACACGTAACATAATATAGCTAAGCGCATCCTATTATAGCCTAGCCTAGTATATCCTGGACTAGTTCAGCATACCATGCCCTTGACTAGAATAACCTTGCATAGCTTAGCCTATTATAGCTTATCCTATTATAGCCTTGGTTAGTTAGCCTATCGTAACCTAACATAGTATTACCAAGCATAGCCTATCATAGTATAACTTAGCTCACCCTAGCATAGCCTAATATAGCCCTGCCTAGCCTAGTATAGCTTAGCTTAGCCTAGCCTAACCTAGTATAACCTATCTTAGCATTAACTCTCCTAGCCAAGTAAAGCCTATTCCATCCTATTATACCCTATTCAATCATAGCTTAGTATTCTCCAACCTAACATAATATATGCTATCCTAGCATATAATTTTATAGCCTAAATTGGATGGTATATCTAATCTTTGTACATTATAGCTTAGCATAGCTTATCATAGCATAGCCTATAATAACCTAGCCTATTCTAGGCTTGGCTATCAGCGTATAGCCTATTATGGCCTAGTCTAGTCTAGCAGAGTATCGGCCGAATGGTTATGATGTTATTAACCCCCCAAAATAATTCCCGGGCTAACCTTGAGAAGACTTAGGCTTTTATAACATTCGAGAGAGAATGTAAAACAACTCAAGGGTTTTGAATCTCGTTAGAATCGGCCCAATAATTATTATGTTATTACAAAACAATTAAAATTAAAACGGGGACCGACCGACCGCCGAATTATGAGATGTAGAGTCGCATGCGCCTAAAAATTGAAAGTGTAAATATATATATTATTTCGGTGGAAAATATCTTCAAATAACAAATGAAAGTTTGAATAATATACATAACGATTTTCAAGTTGTAATAATTAGAAACAAAAAATCGCATATCTGCTATAGTTTTTGGCCATAAATGAATGCCTTATTCTTCTCTTTTCTCCCTTAGTACTTTACACCTCCTTAGTGTTTAAGTCCATTAATAACTTCAGCAGAATACTGAAACACATAAATTTATATATGACCTGTGAAAGATGATGGAGATATGTGGTAAAGAGCACTTTCCTGCATCACCTTCCACCTTAGATCAAAGGTGAACTGCTATAGTTTTGGACCATAAATAAATGCCTTATTCTGCTTTAGTATTTTACGCTCACTGAACAAGTCGGCTTTCAATTTTTTTTAAGTAACAATAAAAGAATACCTTTTTGTTATTTTCCTAACTAAAGGTAACATTTGAAGGACAAATGTAAGGATAATTTGAGTGAATTTAAGGATTGCTCATAAATTCCACATTTAAATCCAGTCATAACCTCAGCGGAATACTGGAACACATAAATTTCTATATGACCAGTGAAAAACGGTGGAGATATGGTAAAGAGAATTTTCTTACACCAAATTCTACCTTAGATCGAAGGTGAACTTCATCCAAATCTGTGTATTTTAGTGCCATTATATAATCATCATCACATCATCATCACTAAATATAATTTAAGAAGGGGATTTTTTGAGTATTTGAATAATAATTTCATCTTAGTTTGGATATAACATGTTTTTTTTTTATCAAAGTTATTTCTAATAATTCTTTATAATATCCAAAAACAAAATGGTAAAGTTCAGAAATAAATGTAGGTATCGAAATTTTGTGATTTTTTTTTAAAACCCAAAGAATTACAAATGGTGAAGTTCAGAAAATTTATTTTTATATATCTTCTATAACTATATTTTAGCAACGTGATATTTTGAAAGGAGGAAAATTTAGTTTAGTTTTCCTTTTTAAAATTATTATAATTGGCGAGCTCGGAAAATTGATAAAAATTAAACAATAGCTGCTTTTTTTTAGATTTTAAATTTTAATCTTAGTACTCAAGCGCAAGCTCCCCACGTAGGGAGAAGGGGCGAAACCATTGCTTGGTTTAATCACCTTCAATTTGGTCTATAAATAACGAAACTGATCGGCATTGTTTACTTTTGTTAGTGAATTAATTTTCACTTTCTATAATTTTCTAAATTTTAAACATAATTTGTTATATTTGTAGAAAGAAGGCTTCCGTCAGAGAGCCCAGGACGATTAGATTTTGATTCAATTTATGCTTTGTCCTTTTCTGTAAATTTGATTATTGTTCAAATGAGCATAAATTAGCGAATTACAAAATTCCTGTCTATTTCTCTCTTGACCAGTTGGTATCATTGAGGGCAACAATCTTTTTTATCCAGAGAATTTAAAGTTTAGGTCCATATCTTACCTAGATATATTGCGAGGACGGATGATTAACCCAAATTAATGGAGATAATAATTATCCATAAGGATAATGGTTAAATCAATTGCTTCATTTGTTTGCTGCATCATTTGTTTGGATATATGTTTTGTGCATTACAGAGAGTTTTGTTTTCAATCAAATTTCTTCTCGTATAGATCATAGTAAGAATGGATTTTAGATAAATAGGCTTAACAATACCTTTTAATTTAATATAACATCTCTACCTATTTATAATATATTTGCTATATATGTATGATTGTGCAATTTCATTCACATATGTTAAAGTCTTTTGTAAATATATTTTTTTCTTGCATATACAACGAACTTGCATTTAAATATTATATTGCGCTCACCAGGAAACCTAGAAGCACTGCTTTAGTTTATAGAGGAAAGTTCCTTAATCAGTCGACTATCAAGTGTACAGCAATGTTATAACAGGCGTCATGAACCCTTGTCTTCTGGCAAATGAGGGATGAATCAAGGAGGAAGAAACTGGTAGTATCTATCCAGGTCACGTCAAGCGAAATAGAATAGTGGCTATCAAATGCGCAATGGACTAGAGGTGCGGAAAGTGATTTTTTGGTTTCGACAGGGTTTGAGCTCCGGAAAATAGTTTCGTTGCGGACTAGGTTACAGCTTAGAAATTTGGTTATTTCGTTGTGGACTGAGTTAACCTCCTGAAAATTATAATTTCGTTTTGCACTAGTTTAGAGCTCAGTTAATTTGTACAACTTTTCAATCGATAATAAAAAAAACAAGTTCTTCCTTTCTTATTGTATGCCTCCAACACATTTTCAACTTCTGTAAGCTGGAAATATACAATTGAAATTATTCTGATTAAATTCTTCCAGCATTCACTGTATTTTCATATATTTTTTAAGGCCACCTTTAAGCAACTTTGAGAGTTTATATTTAATGAAACCTTTTTTAAATTGATAGTAAACTTTATAAACAGCTTAATGGCATCTTTACGGTTCTCCCATCGGTCCAGTATCGAACGGTGCTTTTAGGGCGTACCTTGAAGTTATTTCGTTAAATCAATCTGCTCCCGACTGATGATTCACTTATGATTCGATCCCCGTTTTCCATATTGCAACTTAGAATAAAAGCTTTTTTATACATTTTAAAATTCTATGAAGCTAAATATAACTCATATAATGGAAGCAGAACATAATGGAATTCTGCTCCTCTTACACATGCTAATTTCTAAACAAAATAGTGTCATAACCACTTTTGTCTATAGGAAGACCATGTCTTCATCTATTGGTTTAAACTTTTTCAGCAGTACAGATATAAATTTACAGCTCACCTCTATAAAACTCATTGCTTTTACACAAAGAACAGCAAATCTTACCATTACCAGCTAAATAATTCATAAGATCCAATTAAAATATTTGTTTTCTTAAATTCTCTTAATATACGATCCGATGTAATTCTTTAAAGGTTAGTTACTGCCTTGATTGCTGTGTTCAAATAATTGAGTAAGCTGTGGATGTGTTTTAAATACCATTCCTCAATATATCTTCTCACCTCTCGATTAATTTTAATATTAAATTTTTAAATTGATATCTTAATTGACTACATTTATCATTTTAGAATATTTCGCGATGATGAGCGTTTTAGTTCGAAATATAAAAAATATATGATTCGAAGAATGAACTTTACTATTCGCTTGCTTGTCGGTTTTTCAGAAAATTATATATATATATATATATATGCAGAAAAGAAACAACAGTGTTAGAATCATTTTATTCGCGAAACTAGGTTTCAACGGTAACATGGTTTCGCGAATAAATTGACCCTAACACTGTGGTTTCTTTTCTGCATTTACATGTACGTTAGTGTACTTATTTGGATATATATATATATATATATATATATTTATATATATATATGTGTGAAAAATAAAAAAATATAATAGATTAGCACTATGGTCTGTCTCACTTTAAGGGAAAACGAAAAAGCCATGGGCTTATTGCACAAAAACGTTTCTACCCATTTTGGCCCACGAATTGGGTCATATTTATTCACCTTCTATATTAAAATGGCTGTGCCTCTGCCCTCCACTACTAATTTAAGCAACATCAGTTATGTTTTTTTGCTGGTTGGAGTCCTTATTCTTTTCGCCTCTAAAGAGGATGTCATTGTTTAAATCGACACCTGATTTGGATCTGGCGTTAAAATTTACTTCCCCAACCACATAAACGGAGAGCAAAGTAATCTAGTGAGTAATAACTATTATGTATTATATAAATGTCATAAAATTAAGTGTAACCATTTTTGTATCAAATTAGTTCCACAAATGTGCATATTTAGAATTATGCAGATAGACCCACAAAAGAAAAGTGAAAAACGATTCCGAGAGCTTTCGTCTTTATTCTTAAAGACCTTTTCAAGGAATTAACAGGAGGCTGGACATGCATTGCCTTAAATAGTGGAAGGATGAAATAGATTACCCACCTCTAAACCTTAATTAGGGGGTACAAAATCCTGAAACAACTTTATTTGAGATTTCATGTATGTAGTGATAATGGGGTCTAGCATGAACAAACCAGGGCTAGGGTTGAAATTTGGGAACGCATTAATGGAGATACATTCTAATATATTTCTCGAAATATAATTACTGCATTTTATGACTGGTTTGGCACTGTTTCAGTTAATGCTATGGTTAAGATTGAACGTATATAAAAAAAGCGCGGATTGTTCATTGTGATTACGTACATTGACTTGATATTGCTTAACCTGGACATCTAGTTCTTTCTACGTTTGTCCATAATAACCTTTTTTGCAGTTGTTGCAGCCTATCGAATAAACAATGCCAGGTTGGAGGGGGAATTTTTAACAAGGATGCGATAAATTGTAGTCTCATACTTAAAAAAAACATTTATGTTCAGAGGCCTAAGTAAACGAAGTAATTTAATGAAAATATGGTTATAGAGTAAAACTAATAAGCTTTTGGCCTGAAACTTAGGGATATTAACATTAGTTTGATAATAAGAACGCTTAGCGGACTTATAACAATTTTAGAGAAAGTATAACGGGTAGGACAAATTTATCCTTATTTTTATATATTCTATCGACTTCTTTGTATAGGTATTCTGGTGAGACAATTTTAAGAGCACGCAAAAACATAGAGAAGAAAACACTTTGTTTTTATGGTGGTTAGAATAAAAGTGTATAAAAGACTCTATGGTTGTGGTTTTTCTATATATCTCATATTTGAAACCATGGTTTGTCCGATGAATTAAATATCTAGGAAAGGGAGTGTGCAATCTTTTTCAACTTCTAAAGTAAATTTAATCGAGGGCACTAAGGTGTTAATTTTAGTAAGAAATGTATTAATATTTAAATTATTAGGCCAAAGTTAAAGAATGTCATCAACATTTTGCATCCAAGCTATAGGGGTTTCATCAATTTGGGGAAGTATTCTAGATTCGAAGAATTCCATGTATAGGTTTGCGAGTACAGTGGACAAACAATTCTCCATTGCCATTCCAAAGATTTGGCGATAAAATCTTTCCATTAAAGGTAAATTTGCAATTGTTGATGCAAAGAGCAATGAGTTTTATGGGGGTAGAACCGGATATAAGGACATCAGCTGTATCAAGGTGTTCTTCAATGAAATTCAAGAGATCGGGTACGGGAACTTTAGTAAGGAGAGAACAAACATCTAAACTAACCAGGCTGAAATTATCAGGGTAGGGGAGCTCATTAAGTTTACTAATGAGGTGCATATTATTGATAATATGTGAATTGGAAATGGTCCCAACCAAAGGGCTTAGTATTAATTGACAAATCCCTATATTTAGATAAGATAAATATCTTACTTTTGGATACCTCCACTTATGAGACCCTTAGAAGGAATCCTATTTAGATAAGATGAATATCTTACTTAAGGATACCTTCACCTATGAGACCCTTAGAAGGAATCCTAATTGGATAAAACGTAATGATTGTCATCTGGATTGGAATTCTATTCAGGTTCCCACAGTTTTAAGTCTTGAGAAAAACTATATCATAAAAACACCTTTATATTTTTATTGTTGGGCTAGCTCTTTCTAACTTAAAAGACTCTCTGATACATACACACATTACTTTATGTATGTATATTAGCGATATATTTCCACGTTCTTCTTTCACGTTTTGTTTCTAAGATATTTGTCGATGAAACAATCTAGTAATCTAATGCATCCGTAAAGAGATTCTAATTCGACCAGTTGATAGCTGAATGAGACCGGTAAAAAAATGAGGATATGATACTTGGATGAATAAAAGGCACCCATCGTTCGAACTTTACAATAACTAATGCTAATGAAAATGTATTCATATGTACAAAGTTTATTTAGGCGATTTCCCTGCTATTTACTTGTGATATTGAATTCCAAATTAACATCCATATATGTTTAATTAACTTTGTAACTAAATCTAGAAATTTCTTATTTATATAAGTACATAATGACCAGATAAACAAATGGGATTATAATTTTAGTTCAACTTTTTTGTATATAGTGCAAAATACCACATGCTGGGAATGTCTGGCCATTACGGAAGTTACAGAAAACAAGATTCAAGGGTACAATTGTTGTCGTAGACTTGTAATAAAAATCAAGTACTGGGAAATGAGAAAAACTTGATTGTATAAATTTCGAATAACGTCTACTTCTCATTTTTATCATGATAAATATAGGTTTTAAAATAAACCAATTCTGACATGTTCAAGGTGAGTCCTGTAGTTAATTTGAAAAATATTTACTTTAAGCCTCAAGCGTGAGGTTGATTCTGCCATCATTAGTTAATTTTATATCTGCTCCAGTAAAGAAAAAATAAATCGAAATTCTGAAGTGAAGATGGCGCGTGAACAGTTATACTAGCAAAGCTTTAGTTCAAACAGTTTCCTGGAACTGCAAATGAGAGGGCGAACTCTTCCGTGCGTAATATGCCATACCAGCCATTAGATTAGCAAAAACTTTTCAGATGAAGTTTTCCTCTTTCAAAAGTCCCGCAACATTTCCAGTACTAAATTTTGGGCAAAGTAAATCTCGCAGTTGTGCCATTAGAGATTTACATAATTACTTTACTCACGATAATAATGCCGATCTGCAGGCGAATATGTGGCAAATAATGGGGTATACGGAATTTTACTAGTCACTAAAACTGCTGGCGTTATGAATAGAAAATTGTTGAATAAACTGAGACATAAATTAAATGCGGATGAAATTGAAAATATAAACAGACGGTGCAGCCTTTAGATTCGAACTCCAGGAAAGAAACATATATTACATTTAAATATTGTAAATTTAACATTACATCTGAGCCCGAGTAAAAAAGTCGTCAAATACTGCAAATTCTGTAATTTATAGGAATCTATGTTTGATTAAGAAAGTTCAATTTTTCAAGTGCGTTTTTTGAGCAGCCGCTCAGATGTCGACAGATTGTCCGAATTATCAAAATTATTTTTAACTGCTTTCTCAAAAGATAGGCCTGTTTGTAAATAAAATTGGTTAAATCATATGATACCCTAATTAAAAAAATAATTATAATATATAATAGTTACTCGGGATGCTTCATGTTTTTTAAGGCAAGACCATAGCACTTCTTTACAAGCCAGTTTAATTTAGGGTACAATACTTTGTTTGGAACAGAATATTCCCATTGAAATTACTTTAATAGTACCTCAATCACGTTATTCATTATAAAAATCTTCACTATGACTAAATCCTTTGCCGATTGTCATTGCACTAGGGCTATAGATTCTTAACGTACATAAGAAAAGCATATAAAATGCAAAATCTCAATCAGTGAACAAAATTGACTGCATAGCATTATTTGACTATCTCTTTTCCGCACAAGCTTAACTCGGCTTTGATTCTTGCCAAATATATCTCAGAAAAGCGAAAAGTAAGTCTTGAGTGACTAGCATAAAATGACGTCATCAACGAACAAACATTCTGAGAGTACAGAAACAGTTACATTTTAACTATTTAATAAAAAGGAGATATTTAGTGCTTGTATCAAATTTATCTATTCACTATATAAGTAAGCTCAGATATTGGGTTGACAGACCTAAACTGAAGGTGAGTCCAGTAACAAAAAATAAAAAAATTATCGATAAGCTTGTGTAAAATATATATTTTCATTATTTAAAAAAATAATAATATGAAACTTTATTAATATGTGGCGTGGTTTACGGCTGAGTACGTATGTATGTTTGATACATAAATGAGTAACTCCGTTACGCCTGTTTCTAAGAGTGCTCTAATTTAATTCTTTAACCAGGGATGATTCGTATTAGAAGATCTAATTAAACAACTCAGACAAAAATATACTTTTAATTACATAAAAGAATGAAATATTAAATTGTTAAATACACTTTCGCACGGAATGGGAAATAAGAAAAAAATGAATAAGTTTTGGATTCGTTTTACCTTTAACTACGAGAGAGTCGACAGCTGAATTCCTTGAAAGTGAATTTTCTTGCTGAGTTGAATTTGTGCGAGTTAGCCTTGTGGCCGCTTTACTTAAACGAGGAAGATTACGAAAACCGCTGCTGCTTCTCACTGGCTGGTGGAGGCGTGTGGCGAGGCTATTAGGAAAAAACAGGTGGTGTTTCTCCCAGGTAGGTAGAGGCGGCTGGCGATGCTTCTTGACTCGAAGATGTAAGTGAGGGTATTTTGGATGAAAGGGTATTTATCCCGATCCCTGTGTTACCAATTCAGGCTTCTTGATGATGAGACTTAACCAAGAGGTGAATCTTTTCTCGAATGGGAATTCACGTTAGTATTCCTTAATGGTGAGGAGTTTGTTTGTTTTTTTTCAGAAAACTGAGGTAAGGGATGTTCTCTGGACAAGAATGGTATGAGAGTGGATCTCGATACCACTGGTCTGCTCTTCTAAGTAAAGAAAAGACGGCCTCGGGCAGGAAAGTCGGTTCTAACTATCTTCTTGATTCCCTGTTTGACTCAGGGACTCGTATTCTTCTATCTATTGCTAAAAGGATTCTCTCCATATTTCTCAAGATCGAACTATATATACGTTGATTATCCCCTGGTGTGAGGGGAGACGAGGGCGTTTAGAAAGGGCAAACCCTCACTCGCCCACAGTTAAGCCTATCTCCTAAATCTGCTGACCAAACCCTTCAATGCGAGCGACTTCGATAGGTCTTTGGGAGGCGGGTAAAAAGGGAGGGGTAAAGTCTTGGCCCATGTGGAGCGTAGCGTTTGACGTCGTATAAAGAAACTAGACTCTGCTTGTCGTCGTGATATTCATTCCTCCACAATATATGAAAATTAAACTTTCGTGTGCCTCTATCAGACGAAATCTAAGCATGTCATTTTCCCACATTGACTGTTCATGCCAAATACTCTTAGAAAAACAAGCGTTTACAGTAAATTAAAGCATAACAGTATTTTACTCTAAATATTTAGAGTACAATACTTTTAATTTACAGCTCATCATATGGAAAGAGTGCTATGAGCATGCACCACGGTCACGCCCTTTGAGCCTTATTTCCATACACTTGTCTCACCATCCTTATTTATTTATCGCATATATATTTTCATATAATAAATCTCTTCAAAGGTCTATTCTCTTTCTTTCATTTCACATGCTAGTAGCAGTTCAGAAACATACCAGTGTAAAACTCTTTCATAATTTTCCTCATAGCATAGATATTCTTCTTAACCTTTCTGTCTTTATTTTATCTATACTTTTCCACCAAATAGTCCATCCCAAGTTTTTCATTTTGAACGCCTTAACTCTTAATCCTCTCCTTCCGTGTCAAACATTCAATATTGTTTACTCTAGTTGATACTATTGAACAATCATGTAGGTTTATGGCCAATTATATCGTAAAAAATATAACAATCACTAAGGATCTATTGAACTCGTGACGCCTGTGAAGCACAAGTTCTGTTAGTGGCCTGGATTCTCCGTGAAATACCACTAAATTACACTTTTTCAGAAAAATAAATGACACTCCAGCGATCATTTCCAAAAGGCTCATTCTAGCCGGAGAGAGCGAAAGAAACAAAAGACCCAATAACAAATGCACAAGTCGTATCTGCTTTAAACAAGTCACATAGAGTCAAAAGACAAAGGATTCAGTCTAATGCAACTCCTATAGACACTGAACACATTTCAATTGCACAGCATTTTCCTCTAAACGATACTAACCTACAAATAACTACACACTCGCCGCATGACCAAACATTTTAAGCCACCTTACATCTCATTGAAAGGTTGCCCCTAACCAGACTGAGCTGTGGACACCACTCAGCCCTGCTGGGATAATAGAAAAGGCTGGACGCCTCCAGTGTAGACGTCTCTCCAGGTTGTAGCATATTCACCCATACCTTATAACACACAATGGGTGCCTACATAAATCACAACCACCTAAGCTGACCTCACATCTTACTTTAACTGAAAATTTTGTGGGAGCACCCGGTGTCGGCCGTCGCTTTCCTCGAGAGCTCTGAGCTGTTTGGCTAGAGAGCCTATGGCTAATTAACAAAATCATCTATTTCTTCATGAGTTTTCAGAGCAATCTTTATGACTTGAACCTTGAACCATACGAAGAAGTGGAAACTATCCTCTCTATATTCTTTTTCTCCCAAGCAAAAGAGTTATGTAAATATGATATTTAAAATCTTTTGAATCTTGGAAGGAAGTCATTAATAAAGATAGGAATTACTTTATGAATATATTCTAATTAAACATGAAATTCAGTTACCCTTTTCTGTTATCTGAAATTTGGGCATTACTTATGGGATGAACTGATATTTTCATATATATTTATATTAAACTACGTATTAGGGTGGTCCTTATTTGTAAAAAATTCACTTTTACTAATCTAACCCTGCTAACTGTTCCTTTTGGTTAAAAAACACCTAGTCAAACTTTTATTGATATGTATTAATATGTAGAGGTCGCTGAATGGATCCAATGTTGTGCCAGATGAGGTATAACATGCAGTAATTTCACTGGATTGGTTTCTTCACAACATGCACAAGCCTGACCCCCACCGACTGTTCTACATTAGGTATTAGCTGCTCAGTGGCAGAGGTGTCGTGATGACAAATATCACTTGTTGTTGACCAGTAAGGTCCGCTTGCGAGTATAAGGAAACGTTTAGCAGTGTTTAGCAACAACACTTAGAACACACTGTAATTGTTTCTGTAAGAGAAAGGGACGCTAAGAAGAATACCCCCATCATTTGTTTCTTGAATCCCTTTTCTCCCTATGTCTCCTAAGTATAACTCCACGTGGAGTAAGCTCTGTATCTAAAGAGAAAAATAAAAGAAGAGAGTATTTGAATATCCGTCAGCGCCTCACAGGTGTAGTTAGGTTGGGCGCTGAAAGCTTTCACCACAACGATGAAACGCTAATCTCCATAGTCGGAAAAATGTTAGCAAGAAGTTTCCCACCCGCATCATTGGAGACGATTAAGACCTATGTCAGGTGACAAAAAGCTATTCCCTCTAGGCGCTGGAAGCCTTCTCACAGATGTATGTGCCTTCTATCGATTGAACACCAAAAAATAGGCCGTCATATAAATACCCTGGGTTTTTCGAAGATCGGTAGATTGAGTTTGAGAACTCGTCGTCTTCAGTTCAGATCGTGTGTTTGTTTTTCCAAGTCCTTGGTATTCGCGTATAGCTTCGAGATTGGATCTCACCAGGAAGATCCCTTTCTTTTGTGAAGGCTAACTCTGTTCAGAGCAAGCCTCCAATCGTTTCGTCCCGGAAGGAATGGCGGGGAATCCTCTCGTTTTATTTGGAACACCCCCCTCTCCCCCTCAAGGATCTCCAGTTTTCCATGTGACATTTCGCGCCGAGCAGCGTCAGAGTGTCGATTTTTTTTGGAGGTCGCACTTCTCTGGAACAGGGATGCTATCGTCCGTCTTTAAGGAGGATCATGAACTCGTCTTCTGCCCTCCTTCCACTCTTTATCCTTGTCACCATCAGGATAATCGGCCAAGAATCAAGAAGATTTCCGGTCTCCAGTCCCCAGCACTGACTGGCTAAAGGATTCCTCTTCCTGGACGTGACTCCCTTTAAGGTAAATCGAGCCGCTTTCCGACTTTTAAATATTCCATCTGTATAAGTGATTTATAGAATCCCCTTTAAAAGCTTATTAACATGTAATTAACATACCCAATTGCCAATTCTCTATATTCTGCAAGTATTATCGAAATTTACATTTCCTATATTTTCCGTATGTATATATAAGTTAACTAGTGACTTATTAAAATTATATTTTTGGTTTTCACTCTTTAAATACATCCATGAACTGCAACTTGGTAAACTCATTAAACGCTATCACCCCCCGTATTAAAATCGAATTCTTATACCTCGTAATAAACGGATTAAATTTACGAAGAGAACGTACTTGTACGTAGAAGGACGCGTACGTACATTAGAGGATATATATGTATATAACTGTATATAAACACGTTCTGGTGGCTTCTATCTTTTTCCTCCAAACCAATAGGTACATGTACGAGAAGCGGTCAATAAGTTTTGCAATTCAGATATAAGGAAACGAGATATGAGGAAAAGTGTTTTATTATTTTTCAATAATACTACCCTCAACTTCAATGCACTTGCGCCACTTGTCCCTGAGGCTCCGAATTCCTGACAAACAGAAATCTACCAACTGCTGTTCAGCCCACTCCTAGATGGCAAGCTGGACATCTTCATCGTCCCCAAACTGGCGTCCACGCTGTGCAGCCTTGAGTTGGTGGAATAAAAGTAGTCGCTAGGGGCCAGATCTGGACCGTAAGGGCAGATCGTTAAGCTCCTTGAATCCCCCCACGCGCTGGGCAGCTTGTGCAACTCTGGCCTTGTGGACAGGGGCCTTGTCGTGAAGGAGCAAGACAACGCGTGTCAACTTGCCGCGACCCTTCTGACGGATGCACTTCTTCAACCCAGCCAGTTCCTCGGCGTAATATTGGCCTGTGATGGTCCTTCCACGAGGCGTATAGTCCACCATCAACACTCCCTCAGAATCCAAGAAGATGGTGGCCATAATCTTCCCGGCTGAGGGTTTGGTCCGGAACTTTATGGGGGTCGGAGAGCCCCTGTGCTTCCAGGCCATACTTTCGAGCCTGGTCTTGGGATCCCAGTGATGGACCCACGTTTCATCATCTGTCACTATGCGTGACTCGAATCACGCCAGGTCTTGGTTGTACAGGAGCAGCAGCTCCTCCGAACTTTGACGATGTTAATGTCAATCATGCAGAGTGAGGTTTCTAGGGACCCAACGGGCAGAGACCTTGGTCATGGCCAAATTGTCGTGGATGATATCGATGACACGTCCATGTGATATTCCAAGTTCTTGCTCGATTTCTTCGACCTTCATCTGTCGATTTTCGAGGATCCTCCTCTCCACACGGGCCACATTGTCCTCGTTGGTCACATCTGACGGGTGTCCTGGACGGGAGAAACCTTCAAGGGACTCAAAAGCATGGCGGAACTCCCCATTCCAGCGAACAATGGTTACATAGGAAGGGGCGGTGTCGGTGTACACTGCAACCATGCGTTCACCGATCTCTTTTGCATTCTCGCCTTCCTTGGTCAAAATTTGATCACTGCGCGGTGCTCAACCTTCCCCATTGTTAAAAAGTTTGTGACAGACGATCTGCAATCAGCTACTGCTTCTTAAATACGCGAGGCAGGAGCGTGCGGCTCCTGGTCGTGACTTGTCATAACTTGTCCTAACACCCCCACCAACAGCCATCCCCCCTCCTCTGTTTTGCCCTACCGATTCGCAAAACCTATTGACTGCCCCTTGTATGTATATATAGACGAATTGTCTGGAGAGGTTATCTATTCCTCGACAGTTTCTCATCATTTGTGAGACGGCCAGAGAAATCCTGCACCAAGGCAATGGTACGTTCAGCGTGATCGTTGGTGACAGCTAATGTTCTGATGAAACTTTTCCTGCACTTAAGCTGATGCTTCGCCTGAGCTGCAGGATATTCAGGTAAATCATATAGAAGACGCAAGTTCTTGAAAAAAAGTTCTTATTTCTTAATCGTAAAGTCAATTGATGTGTTCTCTTGAATTCGATTCACGTCAAGAGTTAGACGCCTAAGCAGCTTTTCCTCCACTTTTTTCTCTTTAATAGCTATGATTATTTTTTCTTGGCGCTATTATCTAAATCACCATTAAACAATAGTACCACAGAAAACTACCACAGTTGGCATACGATCTTCTTCGCTATAGCGTTGGATATGTCAGTGTTAATCATGAAATACATGTTACATTGCTTCAGCAACTTCAGGTCATTTGTTGGGGCATTCATAGCAATGCTGGCTGTTACCAGAGCTTGAACGCAGATGCGTGGAAAGAAAATTCAGTGGTCTCGTAATCCTTGTTGCTCGCGTGCTTTCAGCTTGGACTGCGAGAGAATCATTCAGACTTGGAAGTTGAAGTTTAGTTTTGCTATCCATCGGGCTTGGTGCATGGTACCTGGAGTTGAAATGTGGATAACTCGAGGTGAGACATCTCCAACAGATATGGTAGCCAGCTCCAGGAGCTCTCTGTTATCATCTCTGGGCTGGGTTACTTTAAAGGCCGTCTTAAAGATCTGCACTCTCACATCTTTGAACTAAGCACAGCGTTGATCGTGTAATTACCAGTTCTCTAGTCTTCGTATATGTTTTGTAAATATTTTGGCATCTTGCTTATAAGCCCTTGAATAAGAGAAAATGAGGAGCAGAATAAGTTCCCCTGGATTTGAAAGAGCTGCTACAGCAATCAGCTCCAAGACCAATGTGCAGAAGTTCAAGACCAAAACCTGCTCCAACAGAATGCACATTCCTTTATGCCAACCAGTATTAGAGCTGGTCTTGTCCACCCACATCACCCGGACATTTCCCTCCATATTCCAGTCATTCAGAACAGAAAAGATGGTCTTAGCTTAAGCTTTTCCTCTCCTCAATGGTAGCTTTGGTGCTGCAAGAAGTTGTGATTGACCATTAAATCTCAGTATCACAGGCTATCTGTCTACACACCGAGTGCTAATCAGAACTGGGATAAGCTTCCCATCCCAGTGCAAAATGACTGGGAACCGTAGGTGGAACTTATGTTTGATTTATTTTGAAGTGGATTTACGATGCTGCTGCGTTGCCGTCTAATGCTAGATTGGTTCAGACTAGTGGCTAGATTTCTTATCCCAAGCTACGGAAAGTTTCACCAACTACCATCAGCAGCAGCTCTTTCCTCTTCAAAAGTACTGTAACGTGTGCTGCTTTATACCACTGCTAGAGATTCAAGAAAGTGGACATCCTCTGTAGCTCCCTCCACCCGCTTCCGAATTTGCTCTTCTCTTTGTCTGTATACTTTCTTCTTCAAGCTGGCATATACTAATGACATCGATCCACGCACTCTAGGTTTGCGCTGGGCTATCAGAAATTTTCGGTCTTCGTCGATTTAAATCACCTCCAGTGCGTTGGCGTGGGCAATATCAAATAAATCTTGAAACATGGTTTTGAAAGAGGCTTCTTTACATTTCTGAGTTGCAGTTTGTCGTTCTACGTTCTTCTTGATACCTCTCCCAACCTTAAACAGACCAGTTTTTTTTTTTATACAATCTTTCTTGCGACGAATGGAAATCCTTGCCCGATCCCATAACTCTGCCACCTTTTCAATAGTCTTAGTAGCAGAAACGTTGACAGTTTAATTTAGGACGAAACTTTAAACCTGTTTGATGGAGATGAGTTTGAAACCTTTAAAGCCATCATTATAAATCTCAACGAGATACAAACTTGTACGTTTTTCACGAGTTATCATTAATATCTAACAGATTCTAACTCTGAAATTCATGGGAGAAATAATATTTGGTGATTTAAAGACACAGAGGAGTGATAAATTTGTAAGCACATTTGATTATAAAAAATAGAAATACAGGTGGTTCTTAACTTGAAGTTACTCTACGAACCGGAGCAACGCACACCCTGTCTCTTATGGGCACAATTCAGACTAAGAGGCAGTGCTGCCGAATCGCACAGATGGCATATCTATAGATCTTCCTAATAATATATGAAGATTAAGAAAATACCTGTGGATCTCATTTTTACCCCTTTTTCGACGAACCTCGAAATCTCTAAATCTACAGACATATCTGTAGACCTGACACACTGCTGAGAGGGTCAGGTTAAATCAAAAGAATATAGGCCACCTCAAACGGACAGCAGGTGCCCCTATACTCAGTATAGGGGCGCCTGCGGTGTATTTTTGTGTATATCGTATATCTCAACTGAGAGGAACTTCGGATCAACTGCGCCAGCTATAAATGTTAATATATTGTAATGGCCAATTACAAGGTTGAAACAAGGAACGTCAAAAATTGAGCACCCTGTTGGCCCTATAAAATCTTAAATCGGGGACACAAATGGAACATTTATAGAATGTGCCATCTTTTAACAATTAATAAATGCAAAACAAAGCAAATACTTGTAAATAACACTAAGTCTCTTGTCAATAGTTAATGTATCAATGCAAATCAAAACACTTGTAAATAATAGAAATGAAATCGTTGTGCTACCACGCTACACAAACAAATATTCCCAGATATTAAAACACCGGTATGAGCCGACGGCTAGGCCGCAAATATAACAAGGAAAATTAAAACAGTTATGCACACAAAGTAATGAATCTGTTATAGAGAGGGAGACTGGCCCAGCAGCCATTAATACACGCACATACTCTGATCAGATAAGCTCTTCCCAGCTTTTGAAATGAAAAAACGGAGCCACGCGCATAAATTATAGTTTTAATAAAAAAACATACAAGGACAGTCTGACAGAGAAAGAAATACAAGAAATACTCAGTCTATTAACACCGATAGCCAGTAAGAGCCCGTGAGCGCACTACGAACTAAGAAATCAGCAATTTCAGATGACAGACCTGAGGTATTTATAAGACCAAATTAAAGCCTTAAAAACGCCATTTTATTCTGATTCACTACCCCTGCCAAAAAATAAGCCGATTACCGTATACTTAACCTACCAGTGAATGACCAGCGGACATCTGGATTTAGATGGAATTCTACGGCTTAATCCACATCCGTCGATCGCCTAAAGACAAATATTAGTATTCATTCTACTCACTTTAAACAGGTAGCCTACCAATAAACTTAGGGGTGACCTTACCTATATACAAGTGATACCGTCACACCTATAAATTGCTGACCCGGGTCTTCAACGGGACAAGATGTAACCAAAAATATGGACCAATTGGACCAATTGGACCAACAACGGACAGATCAAGGAAGATCGGAAGTCGCAAACGCCATCACGATCAAGCCACTCATCTTTAACTAGACAGCAGTATCAGGTTGCTTCCAAATAGTAGATGCCAAATTTCGTATCTCAAGGATAAGTAAGAGACTGTAAGCCGACTTTCAGTTACAGTCTTATCTATAGAGAACTACAAGCTTCTAATTGCCAAAGTAATTGGACTGTTCAAGAGTACTATGTCAGAGCAATTCCTAAAGCTCATAGGCTCCTATACGCTCAATGGTCGACTTTGAGTCAATCTGCAGGGACTTCCTAGAACAGCACTACAGGTAGGAGTTGGAGAAGAGCTCGTGTGACATAAATTTATTCTTTCCCTGCCGTCAAACATCGATCCCATCATCGTCATGCCGAAGAAATTAACCTTTGCCCAGCTAGGAAAAACTACAAACGAACTAATACCATTTTACAGGACAGGGTGTCTTAGCATAAATAATAGTGAAATAATTGAAAGTAGTGCCACATCTTTCCCAGGTATAAGTGCTCTCAGTGTAAATGATAAGGGTAGTAAACAAATAAATAACGTGCAATATACGAAATATGGGCACTCAGTGCTAATGGGTGTGTAACCTGATGGCAATCGTCCTAACTTTAGGCGGTGTAATAACGACTATAGGGCGAATAATATAGCAATAGGACTACAACCTCTTCGCAAGAACCAGAGATCTGTGGTATATTGGTCCCAATTTTATTTTACAGAAAGTGAAAGCTTTGGAGCAGATAGCTGAAAAGAGGTGAAAACGTGCAAATGCAACCGGAGAGCCTGAGTTAGCAGTAATTATTAATGACCTCCAGCATCAAACGCCCAGTTGCAAGGGCGTATTAAAGAAATATGATGCCTTGTACAGCCCTGCGGCAACTAATCCCACCCCACCACCGCCTAACTCCGTGGCACACACAATCTACCTCGGCAGTGCACTACCAACCTTCGCGTGACCGAGGAATTATTCAATGAAGAAACTACAAGTTGCCAAAGCGATGTTCGAAACACTATTGAATAAGGAGGGGGTGGGGCGCCCGTCTAAATAACACCAGGCTTCACCGATTCACATGGTCCCAAAGAAGTTACCGTGTGATTATAAAGTGGTCAGCGTTTTTCGCGCACTTAATGCATTCACGAAGCCTGACAGATATGTATTACCACCAAGACAGAGTGTAGCAAACCACCTTCGTGGGAAGAAAATTTTCTCGCCGTTGGATTTGATTCGTGCTTACCCTCAGATCTCGATGAACCCGGTGGACATAGAAAAAACCGCGATAGTAACTCCGTTTGGGTTATGGAAGTATATAAAATTACGCTTTGGCCTCAGAAATGTGAGATGCACTTTCCAGCATCAAATAGATAACTTGTTTCGGGGAATAGATTTCGTTTTTCTATATATAGACGACATCCTGATATTTTCATAAAATTTAGACGACCATTTGGATCATTTAGAACAATATTAAAAATCATGGTCGAGAACAATCTACGATTATCCCTGGACAATAGCGAGTTCGCGAGAGAAGAAAGTGACTTTCAAGGACATCATATTTCAGCTACGGGACTTTGCCCACCAGCTAAGAAAGTTAAAGAAATTGGGGGCATGCCATTACTCACAGACTATAAGGAAATAGGCCATAGATGGGCATGTTAGTCCAGTAGAGGCTTATTATTTAGAATTTGGATGCAACTGCAGCCCCGCTGACTGAGCTGGGGTGTCCTCAACCCAAGGCTCGTAAGCTCGCGTGGAAAGATGCAGCAGGATAAGCATTTAATAATACTAAATCGCTCTAATTAACTCAGGAAAGCTCTGTCACACGCTGCCCGAGGACCCAGCGTATCAACTGGCGACAGACTGCTCCCAATACGCTGCAGGTGCTGCCCTTCCTCAGATTGTAAATGGATCACTGAATCTAGTAGCCTTTTTCTCAAATAAATTAAACAAGACACATCAAGCATACTCCACATACGACAGTGAACTCCTGGCGACTTATCTTGCTGTGACCCACTTCAGACACATGATTAAGAAAAACCATGTTACTTTCTGCGTGGATCAAAAGAAGCTAATGCAAGCTTTCTCATCACCCTTATGTCCCAACGGACAGGCAACAACCAAACTGGACGGCGATTTTTTAGTACATCAGCAACATCAGCTACGTTTGTAGTCACGACAATGTCGTTGATGACGTTGCTAACGTCAATTCGGTCCAAATGGCTCATTTGTCCTCCCAGCTCTGGCAGCAGCACAGAATAACGAGTTAAAAAGAGAAAAACTACAATTGCGATTAAAATCTTCCCCTTTTCCCGGATTAGATCAACCATGGTGTGAAATTACATCAAGATACCCACGACCGTTTTTCCTTATTGTATGCAGGAGGATAATCTTCAAATAATTGCACAATTTGCCTTACTCTCGAATTAAAGCATCCCTCCGTCTCATTTAGTCTAGATCTTTTGGGCCTAATATGAATAGGCACGTTTGCTCGTCGACACCGTCGTGCCTCTCATGCCAGTCATCCAAGATCGATCGCCACATGAAATCTCCAGCATTGCCCAGTAATATCGAATCGTCAAGATTCGAGATCATGCACATTGATATCGGTAGACCACCGTGCACTTTTCCTGGGCAATCCTACCCATCGCGAACCGGTATCTCTTTTCGTTTATTGCCGGGCTACAAGATGGATCGAGGCATTATCGATACCGAACATAAGTGCGGCAACGGTTGTTTTGGCCTTCTTAGACGGATAGATTTCCAGATTTGGAGTCCCACTATTCGTTGTGACCGACAGACGAGTCCAATTCGTGTCCAAGTTGTTCAAGGACTTATCAGCCCTCTTTGGTGTACTTCGTCTTCACACCACGGCGCACCACCCAACTCGGAACGGGATGGCAGAAAAAGCAAATAGAACTATGAAGGGTTCCTTAAATACTCGTCGACAGGGATGGCTGAATGTCCATCGGATACTCCTTCTGGGCATTCGCTTCCTACCAAATGACTCAAGTTTTTCGCCTTTCACAGCAATCACAGGGGTTAAACTACTATGTCTAAAGCCGGTGTTTTCATCCTCATCGTCAAAAACTGACCCCAAATTAATTAAGGCCATAACCATATCACAAGGCGATTTCACACAGGCATCCGAAGGACTCCTTGCCTCTGTACCCAAAGCATTCGTATCCGAAGCTCTTCGAGGGCGACGTATGTGTGGGTCAGAATCGATCGAATTCGCAATCCGCTAGAATCACCATATGCTGGCCATTTCCCGGTGGTCGAGCGTAACGACAAAGTTTAAAAGCTGAAATTCCCTAATGGCAACCAAGAGACTCTCTCAGTGGATAAGTTGAAACCGTCGAAACCTGCCCTCCTCGTGTGATTGTAATGCACTGAACGATCAGTGACATTCAAAGACTCACGCAAGAAATGGGAGAAATGTCTTTTGAGTGAGGTATAGGCCGAATAGCAGATCTATGGTTGGGATAAACCACAGCTGAAGCGCGCTTCGTTGTTTTACCTAAAAGTATGGAAACTATATGCATAAAATTTAAAGTTATTTACATATGTATGATTACAAAAAGTGGTTGTAAACATAATTAATATTATATTTTCAAAAAATAATATTACAGTATACTACTTCAAAATATAGGTACAATGCACAATAAAAATTTACTTACTTTGTATGTCTACCAAACAGAAACAGCAGTCAGTCGCATGAACTTGAGGCTCTCGCCGTACCATTAGAACACCATATTGAGGGCTCTTTACTTTTCTTTTAGACCGTTTTGATAAAGAATTAAAGCATGTCGTGCAACAGATATGTGGTGCCCATGATTTATCTTGGTCGCCAATTTTACATCTAAAGTACAAACTATATAGTTTTTCCACTAGAGAAGAAATTTTCTTTGCTTTTCTTTAAATGTTACTGAACCACAAAATCAGCAGAACTTATCTGTGCTATTTTTACACTGTACTCTTGGCATTTTAATTAAATTTGTTGCTTTTATTTAAAATTTTATTTAGTTAAATAACATGAAAATAAGAAATAAAGGAATGAAATTTGTTAAAATCCTCAAAATTTGACAAAAATAGTAATTGGCAACTTACAAAAAGCTGGTCATTTCGATAAAAATGATTTCTATTTCTTAAATATACACATAAAACAACATTAAAAAATGTTATTCTAATCTTTGTAGTGACAAAAAGTTAAATTCTGTTAGACAGTGTTGTAAATTGAGCTACAAAAACGTGAAATATCACCTCCATGTACTCATTCTGCAACATCTACGCTCCGCCATATTTTCATTTATCTTTCAATTAGAAGATCTAAATTCAAAAGGTGGGGAGGGAACACTCAGACTTCTTCTATCGCAAAATAATTCCAGCTGTATTAAATGAGATTTAACGAGAGATATTCAACAACCTAATCTATGCGGACTTTATTTTATTATTTCACTTAACTACTAAAAATTATGGTTAGTGTTTACAGTGATATTACCAGACAATCACAATCTGACTGAATTAACTTTTTAAGATAGAAATAAGGATCAATTTTTTGGTTGATAACACTGCGTAACAAAATTTCACTTTTGACTTGTCGTTGGGTTAAAATTGTTATTTTCCAATTGTTTGTGGCTCTATTAACTAAAACACAAACTTTGCTTTTGTGGCTAGGACATTGAATTTTTAAATTAATGCATTTATGGTAAATAACATAATTTTGATGCTAATAGTAAAACAAATTAAATGGTTTCAAAGGTTATTTTTTTTATTCATGGTACAAACATCATATGCTGTATCAAAGAGTTATAGAAACAGTAATATGTGAAGTAGTAATAGCTATTATTTCCCTTATATTTTGTTTTTTTTGCGAGCTGGACAGCAACGGCCGTTCTCTTACATTCCTCATAGATTCAGCCCTAGTTTTGTGAAAAAAAACTGTAGAGCTTTCTATGTAGAACTTTCGAGAATTTTTTATATGTTTGTAAAATTGCTAGAACATTCTGGCAACGTAGATGATTGTATAAAGAAAAAGAATATCTATTCAACAGATGAGTTTAACTCTAGCCGTCACAGCGCAGACATGGTCACATGTCATTCCTATAAGCATTCCTCACACATGACATAAAGAGGTTGTAAACATCAGACAGACGCATTTTGCTATGTCTGCGGAGAATTTATTAACAAAAAAGCTCAAAAGTACTCTGTAGAGAGATCTGCTAAAATGTATTAGGCCTCCATGGCATATTTCGGCATATATAATGTGTTCTCTTTATTTGGATACTGGATTTTTTTAAAATTTCTAATAAAACTAAATGAAAAGTATTTGTATATTTATACATATGTTTTCATTTTTTTTTTTAATTTTTAATTTCGCAATCCCATGAATTTGGAGGAAACCAACTCACCACTCAAGCAATTGTTTCTTCTGCATAGTGAATTCTTCCAAACGTCAAGCAGGCAAAAATGCACCTGTTATTATGTATCCAAACTGATTAGGTAATAATCATTTAATTAATTGCCGCAACAGATGGAAATAAAATATAAAGCCATCTGAGGCCTTTCCTAGTATGGCTCAAAGAATGAGCCCTTACTTCCCAATCGCTTTTACTCTTTATAGACTCACTCTGTTAGAGAAGTGCAATGCTCCGATTTGAACAAAAACATTTATTCTGCCATTTTAACTGAGCTAAATATCTCTCTCAGGAGCAATCTTTTCTCATCAGGAAGTTTCACTTACAAAGAATTCAACAGATTTAATTGAGAAAATTGCAAACGTGGATTTACAGACTTAAAGTTCGATCATTTGATGTCTAATTTTCTTCCCGGCTTCCGACAAAGAAGTTGCCTGATGTGCAAATAGACTCTCTTGGTTCAATTATATTTAAAATTGATGGATTTAATAGGGCAAGCCTTGTTGCTGTTTTCCACTCTTTCGCTTTTTTTATCCTTCTTTTCACTATTGTTTTGATTTGGATGTGCAAACCAAAGCATCCAGAAAAAATACAAATATACTAGTAATCGATTAAGCCAGTTTCTGAGAGAAGTCCTTCTTCGTTTACCTCTAATGACGACCATTATCACAGAATTATACCATTTTGTTGATCTCACAGCTTTTCTTTTTAATAGCTGATTCTTCCAGAAAAAGTCGTTAAATGGGCCCTGCCTAGCACAATATTAAATGAATCACTGGAGGGCTCTAAGAAGACCTTCCCGATTAACATACGTCTAAGTAATAACCTAACTTGTAATTTTGATTGGCTAAGTTGATTGCAAAAGGTTAAATATATTATCGCCTTTGAATGAAATATAGTGTAGTACTTACTCCAATAAATTTACACGCCCAGCAATAAAACGATTCTGTAATCTCTTGGCTTGATGAGTAGTTTTTATGTTCGACAGCAGAATCATCTTTAAACTTAACGTATCTCCTCAAGTAATATGTATAGAGGATATTATTCTGTGCTATATCATTAATTGCTGTTTTCCTGCTGCACTATTATGTAAATATTTATTGTATTTTCTTTGGGGGCTTAACGATGTGCGTCCGAGGGGTCGTAGATGTAAAATTTTATAGAGCATTCCAGTAGAAAATTCAATTACTCCCGTCAGTTTTACGGATTTTATGCCATACTC
The DNA here is from genome assembly GCA_963969495.1 of Ceratothoa steindachneri. Classification (NCBI taxonomy): domain Eukaryota; kingdom Metazoa; phylum Arthropoda; class Malacostraca; order Isopoda; family Cymothoidae; genus Ceratothoa; species Ceratothoa steindachneri. Next base: position 84,157,945 of record OZ018319.1, on the reverse strand, counting down.
TACCCTGAAAGTAAAAAAAGAGTACACAGTTCATAAAAGAAATAGAGATTGTGTAAAAATAAAGAAATAAATCAAGAAATGTAAATAAATAAATTCCAATAGTTTAAGTAATCGGAAATGAACAATAAAGAAAATTACAATACTTAATACAAAATAAGTAGAAACCTGACCAGGAGAATGTATTTCTTCAATCGTTATTGAATAATTGCATGCTCATTGAATACTTACATAATGTAAAATTCCAAGCCGCCTTGCAATTAACATAGCCTAGGGAATTCATTTCAATGAGGCGCTATTTTATTATCACCTTACACGGAGACTCTTGCTGGTTACTAAAATGCTTGCTGGTTTATTATTTTATTTAACTCTCATCAAGATCATTTTTACCCAATAGGGAAAAATATGCAAAAATAATGAGGTAAAGAAATTGTAATCACTTGAAAAGGAACACCTAGAGTTTGCTTTTAAATTGCTACAAATTATTTTCCATTTTAGAGGGGAGTTAGAATGGTAAAAGGTTAACCTTTACCCATATAATCTACAAAATATGTAAATATACTTATACATAGTCCTGATACTCTTAATTCACATCAAAAGATATACTGATCTAGAGCTTCTCGAGGGATAGGTCACCTCCCTAGAAAATACCTATATATATGTATATACATATATGTATCTATTGGTTGAGAGGAAAGAGATAAAAGCCACAAATATATATATATATACATATTTCCTCTAATGTACGTACGCATCCTTCGCTACGTACAAGTACGTTCACTTCGTAAGGGTAATCCGTTGATGACGAGGTATAAGAGTGTGTTTATTACAGGGTCCGATAGCGTTTAATGAGTATACCAAGTTGAAGTTCAAGGGTATACTTAATGAGTGAAAACCAAAATATAATATGTATTAAAATGTCACTAGTTAACATATATATACATACAGGAAATATAGGTAATGTAAATAAGGAAGATTCTGAGAGATATCGCTTAAATGGAAATCGGCTAAGGTTAATTACTCGTAAATCTGCTTTTAAATGGGCTACTATAAATCAGTTATACAAAGGAAATATTTATGTGTCGGAAAGTGGGTCGATCAAAGGGAAATACAAGCAAGGGTCGTTTTACCTTAATGGAGGCAGCTCGAGGAAGGAGAATCCTTTATCGAGTTGGCGAGGGAAAACGGAGAAGGACAATGGACATGACTCTCGGCTGAATATCCTGACAGGGACGAAGATGATTTTTTTTTTTTGGGGGGGGGGACCAGAAGAGGAATTCACAATTTTCTTTTAAGACGGACGATGGAACCTTTGCTCTCGAGAAGCGCAACCTCCAAAATCCAGAATCTGACCCGACTCGGCGCGAAGTCTCACACATGAAACTGGAGATCCTTAAGGAAGGGGGCGGGTCCAGATGAGACCAGAGGAATCACGGCCAATCCTTCGGGGAAGAAAACGATTCGAGGCATGCTCTGAACAGAGTAAGGTCTTACAAAAGAGATGGGTCTGCCTGGTCAGATCCAACCTCCATGGTATAAACGAATAGCAGAGTATTGGGGAAACAGACACACGATCTGAAGTGAAGGCGACGTGTTCTTTAACTCAATCTGCAGTTATTCGAAAACCTAGGGTATTTATATGACAGCCATATGGGGGGCTTCTCATTTTTCGCAGACTCAGACTACTGGCTGATCACTTCCGAGAAATTTTCGACTAGCCGTTTCCCGACTACGGAGATTAGCGTTTCATCGGTGAGGTAAAAGCTTTTAGCCGCACAACTTAATTAACTGCACCTGTGAGGCAGCTGACGGATATTAAAATTATTTCACCGTTTTTTATCTCTTTGGGTTCAGAGATTATTCCACATGGAGTTATACTTAGAAAACAGAGAGAGAGAAGGAATACATAGAACAAATGAAGGGGATATTCTTCTTGGCTTGCATTTCCCTTGCATGCCTCCCTTCTAAAGATTGCATTTTCCCGACACGAAAGGGAATGCAAAAAGGCATCTCTACCAAAGCTTTAGCCGACACTGCGGCTGATCCCAGACGATGGATAAACCTTATACATACATTTTAGATAATGGGTAATTAATTATATAATTAAAATATATATAGTTTCATGTAAAAACAATATCACAATTTAGGATAAGGAAACAATCAAGCGGAGGGACAATACAGGAAATAATAAAAAAATCAATAATGACAACAGGTATATATATGTAATACACTAAAATTCGCGCGTACGCACACACGCACCAAAAGAAATTTTACATTGGCGAGCAACGAGCTCGAATATATACATTGAGTTCTACCTTCAGGGAAGAGGGTCCTCTACTGGATTCCTACTAAGACTCTGCTACACAGTTTTCTTACCTTTTAAATACAAAATTCGGAATTGAATATTGCATTAATAGCAAACTCCATCGCATAAGCCTTCCGTTTTGGCTTTTACAATTTCTTAAGTACGCCAGAGGACGGTGATGCGTTTCAATTTTCGAATTCCTGACCTATCAGATATATTTTAAACATCCGGACACCAAAAACTATTACCAGAGCCTTAAGTTGTATTACTGAGTAGTTTTTCTCGCGCCGTAACAGTATCTGGCTTGCATAAGCGATAGAATACCTATTTCCATCTTTTTCGTACTGCAGCAACACGCCACCAATGCCATTGTTGCTGGCATCTGTATGAAATCCAAACAATTTGTTTGGGTTAGGAAATCGCGAAATGGGGGCAGATATTAACCTATCCTTCATCTGATGGAAGTGGGGAATTGCCTTGTGGCTCCAAACGAGGGAATCTAGGGAGTTTTTCTTAAGGAGAGACTTCAAGGGGGACGCTAAGGCGGCAAAGTTGGGGACGAAGCGCCGGTAGAAGGAAGTTGAATCCAAGAAGGAACGTAGCTGCTTCTTACTTCAGGAAAGGGGAATATTTTAAATCGCTCTGACGTTTTTTTGCTCCGGCATTATTTGATTTTCCCCAATGTGAAATCCAAGGTACTTGATAGTTTCGAATGGAAAATGACACTTGAAAGGACCCATGGTCAGACGATGCTCCCGGAGCCTATTACAGAGGGAACGAAAGGAGATTAGAGGTTCATCCCATGTGCGTATATCTACGTACACATTATCAAAATAGAATGACACATTGTTCAGACCATCTAAGTTACAGTGCATGATTCTGTTGTAATTACTACAAGCAGTGACTAAACCGAATGGGAGACGCTTAAATTGCATACGCCCTTTTTTCCACTCTAAAAAATGGTTCTGACACAATTTGGGTCCCTTTTAAGGGGGGCTGGAGGAATTCAAATTTTGCCAAAGTCTTTTGATAAATGTCACTAGCCCTACAGTAGTCTACGATTTCTTTGGCAGCGCTAGGCCAAAAAGGATGACGAAAAATTCGTTGGGCCGTCTTTTTATGGCTGAAATGGCCAGCTAACAACCATTCGTGGGCAATTTTGAGCACTTGTGGAGCATAGGAGCGGGGATACATAGCAAGCGCGGGGTTGAGTGGTTAGGAACGGAGGTGGAACGGAACAATAGTTTACCCTCAACGAGGTAGGAGACCTCCTTGTGACCACGAACAGATTCGCGCTTGTTGGTCTTCGACTTTTCCCACAATGGTGGTAGGGAAGAACGCTCATTCTGGGCCTTCAAAAAAGCTCGTTGTTCAGAGTCTCGTACTTGAGGAAAAAATGGGGTTCTAAAGTCACGGAGGTGCCTCGTTGTTTATGGCTTAGGTCCTCATGATGGAGGACTTAGCCACGGGACTAGAGGAGAGGTGCGGACTCTGGCCCACTAATATGGAGCAGAATTTAATAGGGGCTGCTATAGCGTCAGCCCCACCTGAGAAATATTGGCATTCGATGAAATAATTGACCACTGGGAAGCAGTCGGCTCGTCCCAAGTAGTCTTGGACTAATGCAAATTTATCGTGGTTCTGGGCGCATTGAGGGAAGCAACTTTTCCGATACGGCGATGCACGTGCATCCCGTATCTCTGACCAGGTTTGAAACCCGGCAACAATTAACCGACCAGGTTTTAAATTCAAGCCCACCGGGGAACTCTTGTTAAATAAAAAAATATAAGTTGACGTAACGGGGGGTTATTCGCTGGTGGGGAAGCAGGCGTTTCGGGGAGAGCAGACGGAGGAGAAAGAGAGGCGCTAACTTGGTGGGCTTGGTGGCTGGGGGCAGAACGGAATTGACAATTTTGGGGACAGTTTTTCCTCACATACTGTGGGGTTCCGCAAGAAAATCAGATGATGGGTCGTCTGGGGTAATCCGACGCATGGGGATTAAAGACGTTTGGCTTAACATCCTTAGGTTCAGACGAGGGATGATATTTCTGTTTGGATGGACCTGGGACTTTTACGAATTTTGGAGCGTTCTTCGGGTGTGACTCTTCTTGAGATCTTTGGAGTAAAGATTATAACTGGCTGCGTGCGAATCCGCTTCTTCGATGTATTCTTTGAAGGAAGCAACCCTTCGTTCCTTCACGAATGCATGGATTTTAGAGGGCAGGGTAGCCATCAATCGATCACGTAAAAAGAAGTCGAACAAAGACTCAAAGGCGCCGTTTACCTGGGCTTAGTCCAACCAAAACTGCAGATTCTTTTGAGGGTGATCCAAACTAGTGGTAAGTCTGGCCAGGTAGCAACCTTGGCTGACGAAACATTGCCCCGTAGAAGTCAGGATTCATGTTGATCGCCGAATAGTCGAGGGTAGCCTAAGCATTGAAATCCTCACGGTCCTTAAAAGCTGGTAGCTTTGAAGCGGGGATCTGGGGGGGGGGGGTAGGGGGGTCATTCATGGAGCTAACTGAAAGGGTTTCTTGGTTATTCCTATTTAACTCCCTTTCATGGTGCCTCACCCTTTCTCTTTCTTCAGCTTCTCTTCTTCTCTGATCAGCTTCAGCTTCTCTACTTCTATCCTCATCCCGAATATAGGCGACACCTCTTTACTTGAGAGACCAATTATCTCACCTTGTTGCCTAAATCTCTCGAAGGACGTCATCTTGTTTGCTTACGCAAGCCTTAGCCACTTGACGTGTTCAAGAATCTTATGGCAAAGAAAATGTGGCTCTCGCAATTGTTCTGAAACATTCTTAATAAAATCTTACCCTTGTGATCACACACACACGGACAAAAACAATAAATTATAATGAATATAACACCACAAAAATAATGGCTTGTACTAAATATGGCCTCACGGGCACCACAAAAGTGCACTTCTTTAAAATAAACTAAAAAATTCCGAAAAAAATTATTTTCAGATCTTTAAATAAACTTGATACAACTTGATAAATTTTCTATTAATTCAACTGACGAACTTGAAAACGAAAGGGGTCCTCAATTAAACTAACTTAACCTGACAGACCTAATCTATATTCTCACAACTTGCCTTTATTTGTAAATTGAATGAATGAAGTAGTTAAATCTTGCACCCTAACCGCTCTTTTAACCTCAGAGTGGAAACATCAGTGGCTATAGGAAAACCCTTGAAATGGCCAAAACGCTGAAATCTGCCAATACTCTGTCACTTAAATTAATGTATCAGGGCAGATTATGCGTATATCTTTGTACAGGTCGAATTTCAATTGATAATTACTAGATGCATAGAGAATACAGCCCCTCTTTTAACGAGAAAAAAACTTGGCGAAACTGGTGGCCAAATAAAGCAAAAAATTATTCATTTTTATTTTCAAAATATATTCTCGAAACAATTGAAATATATATTACAAATCCTAATAATATAGATAAATGTTTTAAAATCTAAATGAAAGGTGTCTAGAGCAAAATCTACAGTGTATTAATTCTGCTCTTGCACTTCTCACGCTCGCTCTATGTGCAGGCTTCAACCGATAAAGGCTTTGAGATCAAAATTCTACCGTCACAAGTTTTGTGATCTTAGTGACTTAATTTCATTGGTAGTAAATTATCAAGTGCACACACTATGTTTCACGTCCGTATCGAAAACAACAAAGGCTAAGGTACAGCATCTTCAAAGCAATCGTGCATAACAAGAACAGAGAGAAGAGATTTAGTTTCCAACTTTAATCGAAGTCAAATCAAAATAAAAGGCAATCGCTCCGTTCCATCTCGCGCACTTCCACTCACCATCGCTTTTAAACCAGAAGCCTCGGCTTTATCATTTGCCGGATATTAAACCGATCACTTGAAAGAGAGGGTAGAACAGAAATAGTTTATGTAAAAGTAGTTGACAGGGAGGGGGGCTGTGTTGCTGAGCGTGGTAGGAGTAGTGAGCCTGAAGCGAAATCGAACAGAGAAAGAGAGAGAGAAACCTTAATGAGGTCTGAATACCGTTAAATGCGACTTGACTCTTGAGATCTTGTACCAACTCGAAAATATGGGGATTTACGTTGTAATTTGGAAGAAGAAATAATGACTTAGATTATGAGTGATTGAAATAGCTTGAGCATGAATTAACTAGTGCAGGATAGGAGTCGATTGTATCAAGTATGAATGAAGGGGTAAAGCATGGTAGAATGAAGGATATAAATGAGGTACTTGTGGAAATACGATGCATGCTGAAGAAATTGACCAAAAATGTTTAAAACAAACTTTTAAATAAAGCCATTCAGAGGCAAAAGGAGAAGTGGTACTGGCGACTAACAATAAAATTTAGAAACTGTGAGAGAATAGAGGATAAATTAGGATATCACTTGAGCCTATCTTAAGAAATTTGCGTGATAGATATGATTGGCTCACTGTGTTTTAGCTAAAGACAGTTGCCAATGACATGAGTTAGGTTCTGTAGTACTAGCTTAAAAAATAGTGAATTACTCATTGCATCTAGCCTCTTATTTCTAACCTTATCTTTAGTAACTTAACTCAATAAAAATTGTCAGATACCATTCGTGTTTTGTTATTTGTTTCATTATGTATGACGTTTCATTACTTTGCGGAGGGCCTTGAGTTTGCTTAACCCCAGTTCCATATGCGTCATGAGGTTGTGAGGATAAATTCGCATATAAAGTTTAGACTTCGTCGAGAAAAATTTCTTAAATCAATTTATCAATGCTTAGAAGAATTTTTTTTATTTTTTATATATTAAAATGAAACCGAATCTCATTTCTAAGGAGCTTATGCCACAATTTTAGTGATGGGATTAAAAATGTCTTTCTAATGGCTGAAGATCTCGGGGGCCCGTATTTAATTTCAAAAGAATAAAATGAATTAATTTAGTGAATTTAGAATTCCAAAAGATAGGTAAATGAATTTGGTGGTTTAGAATTTTTACTCCTAAAGATTTGAATGGAGAGGATATATGAATCACTTTCACGCAGATAATTTCTCTTGGGTTCAAACTATTGGAAAATATATCAAGTAGTTATATAATTGGAATTGTATCCAATTTAAATCGGGATCTTAATTAACATTTATCAGGATAGCCTGTTAGCGAACCAGACGTAATATAGAGTTTTTAGCGCAGTATTTGCGATGGGAAAAATTGATAGTCTTGAGAGAGAGCTGAGTTTTTAATCTCAAAAGCAATAAATAGGTGATTGAGTAGAGTAGCAAGTGGATAAAATAGTGCCGATGAATGTGAGATGAAAGGAAAGCAAATATTATAGAGAAAGAGTTTAAGTGCGAAATAGAGTCATCATTTGACTATTTTCATTAGATGGGTCGAAGAGATGCTCGTAACAGAAAGTAATGAAATTAGAATATGCTCTTTTCGCTTTTCTCGCGAAGTCTTCCTATGCATCTACATCTCTTTTTCTTTGCTTCTCTGTCTTTTCATATTTCTGTCTTACCTTCAAATGCACTCTGATGAGGCATCATTTCCGTTTGAAAGGACAAAAATATTTTACTTTTGTCCGCTGTGACCTTAAATTAACAAATGACAGGTATAAAATATGTAAATTTTACCTTTATGAGATGACCGTGTGATTTTTAGTATCTAATCATTTAGTAGTTCTGTTGCGATGTGTAATGAAAAGTGCATTGGTAACATCTTTTAGTCAAGGCTTATTCAGTGAATTAGAACTTTTTCTCTTTTGCAAATAAAAATTGTTTAATAGATACATTTTTCTATATTATTGCAAGCAACCAGAATGTATAAATGTTAATAGCAATATGTAAAGTTCATAAGAATTTTACTGTGAGACAAGGAGAATCTTATTTTGTTACGGGAAAGGTTAAATCTCCTAACTTTCGATATAGTTTTTAGTAACCCTCTTATGGCATAGAAAGCAGTATCAGAAAAAAATTCTACATTACATTTAAGAGGAGAGAGCTAGGCCCTATAATTAATACGATAAATCTTAGTCCAAAATAACTTTTTGGATAAAACTAATAGTCCAAAAATAGCAAGAACAAAAACAGCTAGTGAGAAAAACTGCTAATGAAATATAATAGCTAGAACTTGAATAAGTTCAACCCCTGAACTATGGCCGCCATAAATTTTCAATGTTCTGCGAATTCATTAACCTACAAATCCACCAAGGTTAAATTTAATAATATTCTAAAAAATGAATTTTAACAAAATGACTGTACTTATTTTTTTCAATTGCAACCTAGCTAAACTGCTTTTACATAACACTTTCTAACCCTAAACTAATCTTGATTTTTCGTAAAATAATTAAAAAAGCGATTACATAAATCTAGACGTTAATAAGAAGGAACTTTTTGGTAAAGTCTGAGCTTGTAACTTTTTGGCCAACGATATAACAGCCGTAATCTGTTCATTTGAATAATTTTTCCAAATATTTTGTTTTAGTTTTAATATCACTTACACTGATTCTAAAGAAAAAGCTACTTTGTTAATCTGCACTTTTCTCTCAATATTTATTTTTGGTCTAAGTGTTTAGGGACTAGATGCCAACCTATTTTTGATTAGCAATTTTAAGACTAGTTCGTTTGGGGAACAGAGATTTGCAAGGATGTATGTATATGCAGAAAAAAATGCTGAGAAAAATTTTGGATATTGTAAGGCAATTTTTGTTTTGTCGAATTTGATGTAAAATACCGACGTTGCCAAATCACTTAGAAGGTTTGTAAAGAGAGATCTGTAAAGAGTATGGTGAAGCTAGAGTTAATGAACTACTGGTACATATATAGTCTCCAAAAATAGTGCAGGCACTGGGGCCGGGAGGGTAATCTCTGTGGTGTTGGGGTCTGTTGGGCACATAAGTCTCTATATGTCGCATTTTGGCCAAGAAAAGGTAACCGATAAATCGATTTCACGCAGTTATAAAAAAATGATGGCATAAGTGTGATATGAGCACAAGTGAAGAGAGTTGATGTCACAGCCTGTTTTCTGAACAACGATTTCAAGATTATTCTAATATGGTTGATGCATGGAAAACCCAACGTGTGCATTTTCGCTGCATTTTTTAAAACGCTTTGATCCAATTGCGTCTTGAATATATTTGACTCTTTAGATCAGTGATTGTAAACATTTGTTATGGTTGGGCAATGGCTAAATTGAAAAGAAACAGACTGATATTTTTTAAGAATCAGGAGGGTTCTAAGACGAGTTTTGGGGTAATTTGATGAATTCTCCGTAAAAAAAAGATTAATATTAATACAGTTTGATAGTTCTTACGAAATATATGTTCTAAATTGAGATGACAAAATAAATTAGAGTTCAACAAGGAAAATATTTCAACTAATCCAAACAAAAATAATATGATACATGCAAACGACAGATGAAGAGATCAGAAAAGGTACCCGATAATTGGCAAACATGCTTAATTTTGCATTTAGGAAACAATAAAAGATTTCAAAGACGAGCTTTTATAAGTAGCACAGACAATTAAATAAAACATAAGAATTTGTAGCTTTACAAAGTCGATCACCATACAATACTTACTCTCAATAAGAACTTTACTTCATCCTAAAGAAAGGTTCCAGTATATGAGGGGGCAATTGATTGATCCTTCTAAAACGTTTTAATACTATATTTAAAACATAGAGAGAAAATATTTTGGTAGGTGGTTCACCCTCAGATTCCCCTCTTTCTGAGGCCTTTAATTTCTTAGTTCCGACTGACGATTTGCAGTGACTTTCAAGCCAGGTATCGGTACATCACATGGGCAATGCTGTGAAGTTGATCTGAGTATGTAATAAATCTTGTCACACCTTATCTAGCTTAAATTAGGTTAAATAGAAAGATATACCCCGTCAAGTAGTGACTTGTGTAGCAAGGATATTTCCTTTGTTAAACCAGAAACCTGTAGGAACAACACGTCATCAACGCGTCACTACTCAATTTACAGATTCCTCCCCTCTAACTTCCCACGTGACATGACCACACCTTGGCTGTAGCCCGCAACAAAATCGGAATATGTCTATGGGTGAAAGAAATTTGGCCAAAGTTAACAACTCTAGGAGATAAAACTAGAACGTCTGGAGGATCATAATAATTAGAATTCCAACAAAGATCTACGATTAACAATAAATAGGACTTGCCTCTAATGGAAGAGAGAGAAAATGAATTAGTAATTGGGGCAACGACCCAAAATTGCAATGAACAATGGAAGTTCGAGAACGGATGACTTCCTTCCCCCAGGATATAGGAGTACTAATTTTGAGAGATCAAAAAAGTGCACCATTAGTGTACAGTAAAATATGATGTCGGCTGCAAATGTCTGATGATAGAAAAACAAGAGATTAGAGGGGTCTGAGTGTTTGGCTTAAATATCTATGGTCATCAAGAAAAACTTCCTCAAGAAGACATAAATTTGATGAAGGCATCGGAGACGGGAAAGGAGTAAGGTCAAAATTCACCGGAAGAATCTACCCTTCTGGCAGAGATTCGGTAAAGAACTACCTGAAATATGAAAAGATCAATTAAGCGAGAGAAAGAGAGAATGTGAGATTGAGAAAGAAAACAGTGTTTATTATATTAATACATAATAATCTATTAGGATAATCATACTGCGACTGGTTATATGTTCTTTGCAGGTGATGCCCTCTAGTTTATTTTTATGTAGTCTGCCAAGGGCATGACAGGAATAGGTGGCATTTGGCCATCGGTATTGTAAGGATCCATTCCAAAATCCATAGCATCATAGGCAATTACTCTTTTCTATGGGCTTGTTTGAGTAAGTTTAGCGAGGAGCAAGTTAAAACAGACCTCTCATCTTCACGAGGAAAGTAATAACAATATTTGTATAAACTTATGTTTAGTTTGATCAAATGTGCTTCGGATATGTGATTTCGTAAGGCATTTGTGAAACTTATTCTTAAGTAAAGTAGTACAGACGAGTATCTCTTAGGTCTCGTTGAGCTTCTTCTACAGGTCTGTATAGCGCTTTCTTTTCATTATATATATCATTATTTTCATTGAGGCTCTTCTCACTTCTGTCGCCGTTGATTGAAAATACTCTCCTTAATAGGCGCTGATTTTCTTATTAATTAAACTAACTTGAAATTAATTACACAAAGTGAGTTTGTTTTCTTATAGGACATCTTTGTTAGTTTCTACAATGATATACGCATCATGTAAAATAGATATTCACTCCATATCTAACAAAGGTTACCCCTAAATGAAGGAGATTAAAAGCCATTAGATACGCATGAAATATTTTTCTCTCTCATTACCTCCTTTTCAATACCTTTATCTTTCATTTATTTCTCCATTCTTTTTACCTAGTACCAGTGCATGGAATAAAATTTCTATTTAATGAGCCCATGTGTATCCTGAACACAAAGCTCTCAAAAAATAAATCTTTAAATTGGAGAAATCTTTTGTTATCTCGTTTGTGAATGAAAAATCTGGAAGGAAAAGAGCGAGGACTGACTTATTGAAAAATGGAGCTTAGGAAAAGAAAAGCAGCCCCTATTTAAATATAACAGCTGAACAGACAGGTGCAGTAATTGTGTGCAAATGAGATCCCAATTAAAGAGGACTGGAGTGCCCAACAACATGGCAATTCTCTGCTATAAGGAAGATGCATTAAAGAACTTCAATAATGCAGGTGCTAAAAAGGTTTCGCATAGCCTGAATTAAATAAAGGATGAAGGAATTTTCTATAGTATGATGAGACGTTTATTTACCCAAATTTTAATGAATTGCCTGTTTTTCCATTACTCACCTTTCTCACCTAATGTTTCTAGTTATTTCCATCAGTTATAATTAGGACAAAAATACTTACTTTCCATATTGTCGCCTATCGCCTTTCGCTTAAAAACAACTTTCTCTGTCGCTGGGTTCGTATTGTCCATCTCTAGTTAAGATTCGTCACTCTCTCTCCATCACACAGACGGCGAGTTGGAAGAAACTTAGCATGTAATCATTAAAGGTCACATAAGGAATTAAATTGCAAATAACTATGATGTGACAAGTTTTCTTGTTACACCATAGTTCTATGGTGTGACACCAATACTTACCTGCTATATGAAAAGTGAACAAACTTTGAATCTCAATAAAAATAAATACCCTACTCAAAATTGCAACAGATTTTTTCCTTGTCCAATTGACCTATCTGTTCATATAAGAAATTAATAGACCTAATCAAACGTAGAATTTTGTTGGAATATGATTGTATCATAATTTTTAGGTGAAATATAAAATCATTTAGAGCCCAAACCGGTCATTATAATTGTTGCCTTTTGATCCAATAGTAAAGGTGGGAAGACTGAAATTAACATCTATTTAGAGGAACAGAAGCAAAGTGCGATTTTTTATTCAGCGAAGGATTGCACTTTTATACTTATTAATTTTGAAATTCAAAATTTTTCATAAACCTGCAATAATTTAAATATTTGAATAAATATTTGTATCACGAAAAGTTTATAAACGAATAAAAATCTCAAAATATATACTAGTCACAATATTTGAGCTGAAAAGCTCCTCCTATATGAGCCTGACAACTTAAAAGTAGTTTGTGGTCCTAAATGGGAACCAAAGAGGGCATTCGTGATACTAATTCACTCATATCATTTTTCATATATTTTGTTATACTTGTTTTTTTTTTTAATTTCATCACAACCACAAATTTCTAGAGTATGTAAATGAGGTAGTTATAGTTAAATCAGATGTGCCGAAGGAGACATATTTGACCCTGGAAAATAGAAAGTGAGAGTCGTGGTAGTGATAGTGATGTTAAGAACTTTGATGTTAATATTGTAGTAGGGAAAGAAGAATTTGCTCCTTGGTGTACTGAGCCTCCCAAACTCCCAGGAATGTTAGAAGAAGGTTCTTTGCGGAACTGCCGGCGTTCATGTATTTGTACGTGCACTCAATGCTTCTTCTCATTCAACTTCTTCCTCACAAGTGTAAAATAAGGTTGTTGAGGGAGCTACTAATCAAAAGATATCTGTTCTCTACGGTGATATTTGGAAAGAAATATATTGTGTTGAATTGATGGGACATATAAGCCTTTATCTCAGACCTAGATTGGACAAGGATTCTTTATCATGTCACAATAAGAATTTACAAGGTAAATCATAATGAGGTGCAAAAGGGGGTCGTGGGTAACATTTATTAATTTAAAGGGTTAAATAAATCTGACTTCATGCATACTGCTGAAATCCGCAGTAAAATTAGTGATCCATCAGCATCCGACATGCTTTTTATATAATTTTATCCCCTTCAGCTCCAAAATAACAGAAATGACATAATAATTAAGTATTTAATTACAAAAAATGGATCATGATATTTTTAGGATAGATTGTTGCTCTTTTTCAACCTAATCGGGTTCATGTAGGCAGTCGAAAGAATGGAAAAGACAGGAAGTCAGGTTGTCCCACAAAAAAACGGGCCGTAATATCAATGACTATAATTGAAAAGGTATTGGTAATATTTGTCATTATATAAACGCATTTTTTTTTAGTCAATACTTATTTATTAATGGTAAAATAGTCATTAAATTAGTTTTAAATATTAATTACATTGATGAATAAAGCTAACCACAATTATGTTTGCGCAAAGAGGAGAACTAATGAAATGTCATATCTTACAGTTATGGGTACAAAATCAATCGAAAGCTATTGGCGTAGGAATATACTAGCTTTCAAGAGCATTCTAAGTTGCAAGAGAGAATTGTTGTTTTCCTATCTTCAAGAATAAATGTGGTGACAAAGAAATAAACATGACACGTTGCTGCATTCTGCAAGGTTATTGCTGATCACCCTTTTTTGCAAATAGTACTCCCTTCAGCCCCGTAATATCAAAAACGAAGATAAAAAATTAGTATTAAATTAGGTAATACTCTAGATTCGGGAGGCACGGTAGGTGGCACTGTTAGTAGGCTACAATTTTGGGCTAAAATATATCTCTTATGACGTCAAACGGTAGCTTCAGATGTGACCAATCACGGCGTTATATTTTTTTTTGTTTTGGGGCTTTGTATCTTTTAGCCTGTATTATTTACTAAATATCTGCGCCTCTGCTGGTTTATAGTTTTTTCTAAGTAAGGGAAGGTTTCTTGATGTCCTTTATTGTTTTTTGTTTTGTTTTCGTATTCTTTGTTTGCTGCGAACGAAAACAGATTCTTACTGGCAACGTGGTATCTTATAAATTGGACTCGTTTTGCAAATGTTTTTGTTTCGTTAGGGTGTTTTCATGCTCTCCATGAGCTTCTTTTTTATTCGAATTAGTTTTTAGTTTGTATAATCGAGAAAAACTTTTAGATTATCTAGAAGCGCATTAACTAATCAAGAAACATATAAAAGTAAGAATTGTTTGTTATTAGGTTAGGTTTTTCTGCCAGTAAAAAGCTGTTGGGGGGGGAGGAACCCAGTAAATTCAAGAGGACTGCTCCTGGAGGAGATATCATTGCGGGGTGACCACCCTGCCATGATCCTGAGTTTCAATCAATTCCAGGGGGGTCTTGGGGGCGCAGCCCCCCAGTATATACTCATATACAAAAAAATATAACACCGTAATTGTTCACATCTGACGCTACCGTCTGACGTCATAAGACATATATTGTAGCCAAAATTGTAGCCCATAAACAGTGCCACCTACCGTGCGCCCCGAAACTGAAGTGTTAACTTAAATTATAACAAATGGATGTTGCTTTTAGGAGATTAATATCTTGTTTTAAGACTGGTAAAGTCTATGTAGGCGTGCAAAAGAGCGGAAAAAACAGGAAAGGTGCGAGTGAACATAAATAAATAACACTAAAATTTAAAGTAACAATAGCGAACAGGATTTATTGAATCCCTCTCTTCCTTAATTGGTTGGTGGCAGAAGGTGCTTTGCGATTCAGTATAAGAGACTTTATTCAAGCAACTCTTTTTCAAATTTAAAATAGCTTTGCCAGACAGTAAAATAGAGATAAATGGTAGTAATGTACGTTGAGTCGAGCTATTAGTTTGTAACTTATTAAAAGCAGGCTCGTATTTTTATTAGTTTTGGACTTGTTTTATCGAGTATTCTGACAGTCTTTGTGGAAGGAATTAGTCTTTATGGTGGATCTAAACATAGTTCCTGTTAGATGGACCAGAATTAAATATGGAAGAGTATTTTAACAAATAAGCGAAAGTACAAAGAGGACAGGGTCTTATAAATGGTTATGTGATACAGCAAGGAAAGAATGGAATAAGCTATAAAAACTCTTAGTTATATGTAGATAGAAAAGGAAAGTAATGATAAGAGTGAAGAGATATTTTGACATTTAATAAATTAATAATTCAAAGTCAATTTCCCATAGAAAATAAAAATATTTTCCTTCAATATTCCGAGGATTATGAACATACCCGTTGTGTATGCTTAAAAGGAGGCTAACTTAATACAGCTTGGGGAGGATTTTCTTTCGTTAGAGTGAAATAATTTCCCTTTTCAAATAAACATAAAATTTTGATGATAAATGAAAAAACTCTGACCATAACAATTAAGGAAACTTCATTTGTCTCGTTTAATTACGAGCATGAAATTGGGGTCAGAGGAGTTTAAATTTTTCGTTGACACTCTCCCTGGTATTCAACAACAATTGACAATAGAAAGGAGTGTGAGATAGATGTATAGGGAATAGATAGAAATAAAAGTGTGATTAGGAAGAGATGTGAGCCATGCCATCTGGAAACCTACATAGGGTGAATATCCTGTTGTGATTATGTATTGTAATATTTTTAGAGTCCCTATCAGTGACCTTATTTAGTATCACCGATGGAATGTGGTAAACATTCGCTTTGAATTTTCTTTCTTTATTTTGCAGCACTTGTGCTTTTGTCATTAATATCTTGCTCAATATTCGATGGAGAATGGCAGGATATAGAGGTAGCGCTCTCACCAATAGCATGTATAACTATTATTACTTCGTATTCTGATGAATCTAAAGTAAAACAGTGACTGAATCGTTCTCTTAGCCACATCAATTTTTTTCTATATCGTGTGATGTATACATTTAGGATGTTATTTTTAGTTCATGAACTTTGCCTTCTGTAGGATATGCGTACTATTTATCGTGCACCAAAACTTTCACTGTCTTTCGATGCGCCATCCCTATCATTTTGAACTTATTGAAGTTAGCTTTATTTTTTTTAATTTTCTTAAAGTTGTTAACCCTCCTCAGGTAAACCTTAATTTCGTTACACTTCATGAAACCTGGGGTTTGACAGAACTCAAAATTAAAATATAAAAAAAATGTACCTCCTGTGCATTTATTAGAAAAAAATGAAACATAAGTACTTCAACATATCTTCTTACATGTTTTGTAATTTCAATCTGATAAAATCATTACCTATGTCAAGGAAGTAAGTATTTTTACTTTGACCAACTTTACGCAAATGGTTATGATTTAGATTAAAAATTTTCAGGGAAAGTCGATACTGGATCCAGCAACAAATTTTACTTTTTGGTGGTACTCCCTCCAAGCACTAGTATCCTGACTCAGCAACACCCCATCTTCCCTTGAAATATGTGATCTCGGAGGTTTTTAAATGTTCTAGAATGGACATGTATCAAGTACTTTGTGCATAATGTTAATATACATTCAGGCCCCCCAATGCATGTAAATCGATGTCATTGGATATATTTAAAGTGGAATTAGTGATAATGAAGAACAAATGCTAATTTACCTGCATCTAATTGCAGTCATTGCAGACGGTGGCTGCGTGCTCCTAGCATATTGATCGCTGGCATGCAGGCAACAGAACTTGGTCTTTCTATCACACTTCCGGTCACACAATGTACATCGCTTTTTACCAGCAAAGGTTCATGGTTGATGATGGGGGATGTTGGAGCCAAACACTGTTTTTATGGTCTTGAGGGTACTTCTTTGCTTTCCCTTAAAGGACATCCTCTTTTCTGCCTATGGTTATATCATCTGTTCTGCTAGCTCAATCAAATATTTCCGACGTGAAAGCTCCGTTCGTCCATTATGTTCCCTCATAGCGTTGCATGTGACATAGGAGTTGACGCTGGCAGCATTGACCTGTCTATATAATAAGCAAAGAGGCCACCGTTTAGTCATCCGCCTGCACGTATATCTGGCACACATTTGATCAAATGTGTCAACACCTCTCTTTGTGTTATTGTAATAAAATATAATCTCTGGCTTCCCACCTTCATCTATTATCTGGTAAAAGCAAAACAATTTTCATATATGTGTCAAACAGGAAAGCCTTGCATCCTCTGTTGATCATTTGCGTATCTGTCAGTATAGCTGGTCCTTCAGTGGCGCTGTCTCTAGTGGTAGATCTGTCACAATTTTCTCCGGAGTTACTAATCCTGTTATACCGCCACATTGGATACGGTGGTTTATTTGTTTTCTCATTTCTCCTGTTTCTTCTAAATCAGAGTTCAGGTATTAAAAATACCTGACGCTTTTTAACTTTATTCCAGCCAGTCGAAGCGAAGCCTGCCGATCTTCATCCACATTCAGTTGTTATGTATTCGCTCTTTCTTCGGCTTATTCTTATCCCTACATTCTATAGCATTGATCTCCAACTCTCTAAGATTATTTACAAAGCTCTGTGTTGTCCGTGACCAAGACTATGTCGTTAAAAAGGAATAAGTTGAGGGCAGATCATTTTTGAAGCTTAACCTTCACCTAGAAGCCATCCGTTGTTACGACAGTAGATCTTACTCTAGTTGTTACATTTCATTTAGTATTCCTTATAATTCTGACATATTTTGCGGGCACACCTCTCTCCCTCAATGATCTCTACACTTTAGTCGTATGCTTTCTTTAAAACTATGAAAACCATATATAGGGACTTCTGCTTCTCTTTGCATTGTCCATTTTTTATCGTAGCTTAAATATTCTAAACTTTTTCCTACCTATCCAAACTTCTCTTATCAATCTCCCATTGACAATCTATTTTCGTTTGAGCATGTGTGACATGAGCTTTATGCGCCTATAATTTCCGCAACTCTGTACAATCACATTTTCTTTAAATATTGGTATCAGCACGCTTTCTCGTCATTCATCAGCTTATTCTTCACAATCTATGATCCTTCTCATTAAGTTCCACATTATATCGATGCCTTCCTCTCTCAGTGCTTTCCGCGCTTTATAAGATAATTCATCTGCTTCCGTTACTTTTCCACACTTTATCCTCTTCAGACCATTCACCACGTCCTCTTTTGTCACTTCAGTCGCAACTCCATAGTTAGGATCTCAAGTCTCTTACGAACCTTTTATTTTCCTCGTATATTAGCTTTTCATACTCTTCCCCAACATTTCCTTGCCCTTGTTCTACCACACAATGCATTTATGTCATATATTTCTAGTGGTATATTTGGCATTGCTTCTGAATCAAAACGAGCGCTTACCTCTCTATTCTTCCATTTCAATCATTTTACTTTTCTTTGATCCTGTAGTTCTCTTTTCTGTAGTTTAGCAACCTTTTCGGACTGAGCCATGAGACCTATAGGGAGCTGAGCTGTTTCATGTTCTCTCAGTATAACTTTAAAATCAGATACCTCTGAGATGTAATTTCCTAGGTACATGAGAAAGTAAATTTGACTGTCCTGACTGAAACTTTTAGAGGTGATAAGTTGTTCCTTTCGTTATTCAGTAGTTTCTCCCAAAACTTGCCCATAAACTCGATGAGTAAAATAGATCTAAAACTGCTGATATCCTTTTTCAGTTTACTCAGTTTCACCATGAAGATCCTTTTGGCCATTTTGATCTGGTCGAGGAAATATTCGAGCTTGAGGCAGGCATTAAACAGCTTCAATAAGGACTCATTGATATTTATGGGGCATTCCTTAGGTGCATTCTCGTGATGCTAGTAATTTCTGGCACCTTCGATTTTAAGTTTATTGGAGCAGCTTCATAGTACTTATAGATAAATGGTCTCTCCTCTTCTCTAGCGAGATGTGTCCCATCTACAGTATCGTGAACCGTGAGCTCAACTTCTAACACACACAGCCTTATGAAAACTTCTTCTTCGTATATTTCATCGATTTTCTCGTTCTCCTCTTTATCTGTTGTAAAATGATTTCGTCAGTATTCTCTGGAATTTCGTTCTATCTCTCGGTCATCTGTAATTTCAATGCCGTTGAATCTAATATTTTCTTTTATTCTTAGAGGGAATGCCTCTCCATCTCCTTAACCGACTTCAAAATTTATTGGGGTCTCTTTCAGCATTAATTTCAGGGATGATGTTGTCCCAATTAAATCTCAATTTCTCCCTAAGATATATCATTTAATTTCTGTTCTATCAATGTCGTTAGCGATGCACTCTATTCCCTTAAATATTTATCATCATCATCACTAACTATATAATTTAAGAATGGAATTTTTTGAGAATTTGAATAATAATTTCATCTTAGTTTGGTTATGACTAATTTTTTTATCAAAGTTATTCCTAATAATTATTATATTATATCAAAAAACAAAATGGTGAAGTTCATAAATATATACAAGTATCGACATTTTGTGAATTTTTTTAAAACCCAAGAATTACAAGTGGTGAAGTTCAGAAAATAAATTTTTATATATCTTCTATTCTATAACTATATTTTAGCAACGTGATATTTTGAAAGGGGGAAAATTTAATTTAGAGTTCTTTTTTAAAATTCTTATAATTGGCGAAGTTTAGAAAATTTATGAAAATTTAACCATGGCTGCTTTTTATGTAGATTTTAAATTTTAATCTTAGTAGCGAAGCGCAAGCTCTCCACATAGGGTAAGCGGCGAAGCCATTGCCTGGTTTAATTAATAAAGGCTTTTAGTTGGTTGATTCTTTCCGGTAAACATGTAGACGAGCGGCCCGGCCAGGAAAAATTATTTTGTGTAAATATTATTGTTCACCCGTCTCTGAATATTAATGCGCGTTTGAGTTTTCTGACGTCATACCCCACCCCCAACCCCTATTATAATTCACAAAACGATTAAAGGTGACGACATGATGTAGTTGAAGCATTCACCTCTGTAAACGTCAGAACATTATAAAAATTAGGATTATATACTGGGGTGCTGTGCCCCCCAGACCCCCCCCCTCCAATTTAATGAAACTCCGAATAATCGTAGTGCGGTCCACGCATCGTGTTTACCCCCCCACGAGCCGTTCCCTATAAATGTAGTCCAAAAACATGAAACATTTTGGAACACGGACGAAGTAGTACATCTTATCGGCCGGGCCCTCGTCTACATATTTACCTTCTTTTCAAGATATTTATGTCTCCTCTTGGAGTTGGGAGTGTTTTATAGCCCTTCCAGGGGACATCTATGTGCTCAATCTCCATTACTTTTGTTATCAGGTGATCAGGTTGTTGATCAGTATCTTTAAGCGTAGTATGCAGTTCAATTAGCTCAGACTTGGGACCTGCCTCTTGCATTTTTAACCTGGATCGGAGTGGTAGAGATCGACGTAATCATGATGATCTGGTCTGCTGGATCGTATGGGCTTTGAATCGTCACTTTCTTTTGAGAGAAATTTTGAATAATGTAATATTATATCAGGGGTAGTTGATAGACCTTCCCGTGCGATTAGTAGCAATATTGGGTATTTTCTTTGTGCTATTTTTTCTGTTGATTATGAGGCTTAGCTTGTTAACAGCACCCTTGAATGCCGTAGTGTACCCGCCCTCTCTACAGCGAGCATTTAGTTCTCCGATTAAGATAGTTGAGGTTTCCTGTTGAATCAGTCGGAGAAAGTTGGGGATTAGAAGATATGGACGCCTGAGCGCCTAGTATCCAACTGCCACCACAAAATTATCTTAAGGCCTACGGTTCTTAATAGCTAGGTATGCCTTGTATTTGTTTGAATTTACTATCTTTTCTGATGGCAAAGGTCAAACCATCATATCTTCTATTAGAGAGATAAACCATTGGACCCATATAGTTATAAATATTTATATATTCTTTATTTTCGTTTAAACGATTTTAAGAACTAAGTAAGTTATCTGAGTCTACTCTTCTTATGATCTCATTCTATATTCTGATTTTGGTGTTCCATCCGTTTACGTTGAGGGAAAAGATTCATATATTTATGATATATCTAAACCTGGTATCCATATTAAATTGCAATGTGAGTGTTTAAGTTTTGTCTCTTTTTCTCTTGTTTACGATCTCAGCCTTCCTGATCTTTTCTTTTTGAATTGGTCCTGTCTTAAGTTGAAACAATTTATGGAGCGGATATTATTCAGGCCTATTTTTATTGCCTGCTGTAACACTTCCTCACTGATATCGGAAAAATTCCCACCTATACCTTCCTTTGATTATTCCTCCTATAATATTTTCGGTATTGGGGTCGGCTGTGAACTAATAGTCCTCATGTATAATTCTTTATAAGTATGCCATGTTGTTATGGGCGTCGTAGATTTAGAAGATTCTGGTTCAATCCCAATTGCCTTAAGCGAAACAGTCTCTCCATAAGAATAGGTTATTTCCTTTTGATTTCTGTATTCTCCGTGATATCAAGAAGGTGAGCAGGACCTCGAGACCACTCCCGTCATAATATAACTTGACCATGAAGTAGTTTGCCTGACGATGGGGACCAGAATTTTGTTAGTTCAGTCGCGTAACTACCAGCTTTCATGACGTTAGCGAAGTGAGCATACATTATGCGCATCAATAGATTAGGTATCATAATGGAGTAAATTTGGAGCTGCTTGTTATTCGTTATCATTGACTTTTTAAGTGGGCGAGTCATGCCTATGGTGCGATCATAGTTACAACAGTTAAGATACTATTTATTGGGGCGTGTAAACTCTTTTCATGAGTGTCCCGAATCACAGCAAGCATACCTTGCCCTAATCGATCATTGTGCAGCTACATGCAGACGACCTTTAAAAACGAAGCCAATCTCTTCAAGTTTTTCTTTTGATTTCGCACTGAGTGGGTCTTCTAGATCTTGAATACTGTCGCAGGCAGTTTTAAAAATGACTGGTTCTTCAATCTACAGAAAACGAAGCTCGGTTTACAGTGTACAACTCCATGACGGCCCCAAGGAGGTGTGTTCTCTAGTTCCGAACATAACAAGCCATTTTCTCGGATAGGTTTCCCCAATTTTCTCTGGATCTCCCTTATTTGCTTTGCATAAATAATATGTGTAAGAGGGTCGTCTTACCTCTCCTGACTACTCCAACACAGAGTGATGTCCCCTTCTTTGTGCCCCCTGCGGGACTTCCTTGAGGCGTTTGGACATATCAGAGACAGGCGGTTTCTGAAGACCTTAAGTAGCAGAAAGGCACTTAGAACTAGAGTCGTGCTGCTGGGATGGGAACAGAAGAATTTTTATGGACAAACTCAGCGCCTTCGCGTCTTATCGCACGCACGCACTCGTTCGTACTCTAGGCCAAGTGCTTACTCTACAAGATTATAGCTAGACCAAATGGTGACCTTGATATTCCAGGTCTCCTCTTCACCTATGATTCAAGGTAGTAGTATCAGAAGACAGTTTTATTAGTACTTTTATCGCGCTTTTCTTCCTTTACCAACGCAGCCCAATTCTTCTCCGCACAAAAAGCACCTTTCTTAGAAGAGAATGAAGTGAGTACGAATATAAACCACTTTAATTCGTGATTAGATTGACAGAAAAACAAATAATGAGAGACTTATATTTCTTAATTTATTTTTCCTTTAGGCAATTTGTAAAGTTTAATAAGGGAATTAAAATATGCAAGGTATGAAGTTAGTCCGTGTATTTTACAAAAGTATTCTTAACCTATTAATATTGGAAAAAATATTAGGATGACAGTAGAATTACAATCATTTAGACAGAAATGACTTTTTCAAGGTTTTCAATTGTGATTAATATATAAAATATCTCTTTTGATATAACAGCAGTAGTTTTGAGGCATATCAACCATTGCAACAGTCAACAGATTCTCTTCCATTACTCGTAAATATTGATGGAAATTCTATGCTCGCTTTTTCTAATAAGCACCGGAGTTGTCTGGATATTAGTCTTACAGGTGAGCTTTAGATCGCACATTTAGAGATATACTTACACCAATAATAGTGAATTCTTACAAACATTCCCCAGCACGCATTCATAATCTGGAATTCGATGATTGTAAATAAAGTGTGTGAGGATACACATGATAAAAACAGGCATACCTTCCATTGTCTTAAATGTAATGGTCGAATTCATCGTCTTTCTTGATCTCCTAGATTTGAAAAGCAACAAATTTAACTCCACACAATTTTTAAAAGTTCAAACGTAGATTTTTGTTTGAAGAGAGGAGAAACTTGTTCTTTTTGTACTCCATGTGTCATGTAGAGCGGAGGAAGTAAAATATGTGTGTTAATGATAAGATATGAATAAACATTGTATGAACCTTTTTCCCATTTAGTTCTTGTTGATGTTTTTTGTGCGCCTTGTCCAATCAGCTGTTTAATATAAAAAAACAAGGCTGTATAGTATAACCACTAAGGAAATAAAGAATTATAAATATAGGTTGTAAAAACAGATAGTTAGATATATTTAAGTGTCTTACTACAGGAAAGGGGAAAATTTCTCTACTTCAGAAATCACGTAAATCTAAGAATTAAACTGCGATAAGGACTCGATTGCTAGGAAAGTTTTGGACGCAACACCTATAGGAAAAGAGATTGGATATGCATATCTCAAAAGGACAAGGATTATTTTTCATCAATAATTTGCTTTACGAGGTGAGAACCTTATACTTTTGACTGTTAACTGCCTCAGAAAAAATTAAAACTGTATTTTTATTTTCGTAAAATATAGTCAGCAAATTTGGGCCAACTCGACTTCATAACATTATGGGTGGATTTATTTCGATAAGCCCATCTAAGATCTATATTAAAACAACATTCGACCTCAGAACCGTCCCTAGGCCTTCGAAACTATCTCCTATAATATACTTATGAAGGCACTGGCAAATCTGGCCCTTAGTTCTTCCTTCCTGGGCTAGTTGAATCTGTTTTTCTTTCTTTCGCCACGCTCCACACGAAGAAGCTGAGGTCGTTGTCACCAGGTGAGTTGTTAGATCAAATGCAAAATACTTTGTAATCAAAAAAATTCTCCAACCGCCATCCTGGGACTTCCAGCTGGTGTGGTAGGGCGCACTGTAGATGCCAAACATAAGGGCTCCGTGCATCTACTCGGTTGATCTAAAGCCTTGCTACCTCGTTGAGAACTTGGATGTTATTGTCGGTGTTTAACCTGAGGCATTTAGGCAAAAGGTGTGGTAGCATGACCTAATTTTCACTTCTGACGACACTGAAGACTATGATTGTCGATGAGAATTTTATCTGCATGACTCCGGGCAAGTCCTTGGTGCTATAAAGTGAGCCAACTAGGGTTCTGTTAGTTGATGCTCTAGTCTTGGGATAAATTCTTCTTGTTAATTGCGGCGAAGCACCAGGTGAAGGCGGCGCTCTTTTTTCTAAAGGAATAATGTTCAATTGTAGATATTTAGACATGATATTATGACCCATATGACCATGAACGTATTTAAATCTGCCATTAGATTTGGCGCTGGGTGGGGACATTAAGTGGCAGAAGACTCATTTGTTCATTTAGCCATTTAGCCATTCAAAGGCGCTTGTAGGGGATTTGAGACATGGGGAAAATATCAATGCCCTAACCATTTATAATCCTATCACAAAATGCCGCTGGTCATTGGAGGGACTTTCCCGTTTGTTCAAGAAGAACCACAAAAGGTATTTTTCAAACATGTGTTTCAACTTGGGATCAAGTTCTTGAAGTGCGAGTCGCTTTTCCTTCAAAGCCTTCAACAGAAATGATCCCTTCCTAATTTATATGAAAATTATCGAATATAATAATGTAACACTAGCCTATAAGATTTTCCATTCACATCTTTCTCCCTTGCAATAACTTACATAGACATTTTGTGATCATTGTCGATGCTCTCCTGGATTTTGGCGTCAAATTTTGCCGTTTTCATGACGTAAGATGGTCAACCATATGTTTTCATCACACCTGTCGCCTTAAAGCAGCATCCTGAATTTTCTAGCTCCTTTCTGGCGTTTACTACTACTATACTGCTGACGTTGAAGTAGTCTGTAATCTTTTGGTTTGTCCTTCTGGCTCGTACTCTAAGAAGGACATCATGCTTCTTCCACAAATGGAAGGGTTTATTGTTTTTCCTAGTCAATTTTAGGGCAAAAAATAAATAAAAAATGGTTATTGTTTTTAAGAAGAAAAAGATCTACAGCGAAGGCAAAAAACAATGATAAAATTACCAACTGGATATTGCAAAATAATATGTACTGTCCTCATCTTCTATCTCATATAATCATTTTTCAATTTATTTTATTAAAATTGATTCTTCGCTAAGAGTGTAAATGATGTAACAGGCCCTGCTATAAGTTAAACATGTTAAGCCTTACACTTTCTGGATCCCAGTGCCCAAAGTGAAACTGTCCCGCTCTATAGGGTCCCCTTTAACCTCTTGAAAGTCTTCTACTATCTTTTCAATTCAACACCTAGATGGACCGGACAATTGTTGTAAGAGGCCGTTAAACATTCATAAATCTTTTTCTTTTTAATTGATACGCTTTAACGTGAGACAGTGTATTTCCTAAAATAGAGAAGACGTTGAGGATTACCTGCGAATTCATCCATCAAGTTTCAGACACAACTTCTCTTTGAAAACTCCAGGGCACCAGATAACAACTTCTACGAGGTGAATATAGTCATCACTTAATTAGGATCGGACATTCTAATTTCAGTATAAGTAAAATATAAAATACTTAGCTCTTGAAACAAAACTCCTTCTTCGTCCTATATCTCACTTAAAAACAGATTAACGGCCAAGTAACTAAAATAACTACTATAATATAAGTTGAACTTAGTTCATCTGGAAGTGAAAGCGGAAAACTCTCTAATGGAAATTTATTATATGTAGCTGGTCATAATTACACCTAATGGTTTCCGCTGGTCAGAAACCATTTTCTATTGAGAAAAGAATAGAAAACAGCGAAACTAGATAAGTTTAAAGAGTGATAGCCACTTCTGATCTATAATAAACTTGTAAAAGTAAGAATGACAGAGAGAAAATACGGTGATGTATTGAGAACGTATAGATAAAACTCTAAAGAACTCATGAAAATAATTGATTTCCTACTGCCATTAATTCCCCTTCGCCAAATAATATTTGGAAGAAAGAAATGTGTTGTCAAACGTAGTTTTTCTTCACCACAGAATTGTATTACTCAATACTTGCGGAGATTTTCGTGAGATTAGCCCAGAACTTTATACGCCTTATTTGTAAGAGTCGTAATAATATAACGTCTCTGATGTTTGAGAAGGATTTTATTTTG
Source organism: Ceratothoa steindachneri (assembly GCA_963969495.1). Classification (NCBI taxonomy): domain Eukaryota; kingdom Metazoa; phylum Arthropoda; class Malacostraca; order Isopoda; family Cymothoidae; genus Ceratothoa; species Ceratothoa steindachneri. Next base: position 84,131,317 of record OZ018319.1, on the reverse strand, counting down.
TGAGGATATATGCTTATCTAAAATCAACCTTATCTTTGCTAATTTTTCAGTTTAGTGGCGCATGACAGGTGGCGCTGTTTCTGGGCTACAATTTTGGACTACAATCTAGGCCCTTATGAGGTCAGACGGTAGCTTCAAAGAGGGCTAATCACGGCGTTGTATTTGTTTTGTTATTTTGTTTTTTCCTTTCTTCTTTATTATTTAGTAAATCTCTGCACTTCTACTTAATTATATTATTTAGTAATGCTTGATTTATTTATAATTACTAATGTATTAAACTTTCTATGTTTCTTTTAACTATTTTTGTGAAACTAAACCATTAATTTCACACACTGGCAACCCTTAATTCAACTTTATTTCAAACATTGACAACCCTGAAACCGAGCAGTTAAAAGAGCGCGATTCCTGTGAATACGGTTTGTTCGACTTCATTTCGACTTGTGTTAATTCCTCGGTCAATTTAATAGACTTTTCTATAGAATGTGGACTCATTTAAAAGAAGCGCGGCTCAATTATAATAGTGAAAGGTGTAGATAGGGTAAACCTGAAGATCTGCATCACACGCTTGCCTCCGCTGTTCTCCGGTCCTGGCCGCAACATATTTCGTCCATGTTCCAATATGTTTTCCCTTTTTTAAGTATATTCAAGGGGACTGCCCTTCGGGGGAAATATCACTGCAGAGGGATCCCCCTACGATGATCCTGAGTTTCAATCAATTGGGAAGAGGTTTGGGTGGCAAAGCCCTCAAGTATATACTCATATACTAGAAAAATGTTGATTTTTGGCGCAATAGCCTAAATTAGGTGGCACTATTGTCCTTGTTATTTTGATAAACGTGCTATCGGCTCTGCACGTTTATCGAAATAATAAAGACGATAGTGCCGTCTACTTTAGGCTATTTTCGCCAAAAATTATTATTTTTAGATACTTTCGAAATCAGGGGCTTCGCCTTATGACGTCTGATGCCTAAATTATAGCCCAAAATTATAGCCCAGGAACAGCGACCTCTATCGTGCGCCCCTGGACTGAAGTATTACCTTATATTTCATTGTACAGTCTGAATAAAAACATCTAACTCAAAGCCAATCGTCTTTTTCACATTAATTTATATCTAAAGGGATAACACATTTACGTCGTTTCGTTCAAAATTCGCATTTTGGGGTTTTGTATATCATTTTATTGCAATTTTATGCACTTTTTCATGCTATAATTATTTTTTAGCAACATGGCTAGAAGGTAGTGAAAATTATGATAATACAAAATTGTATACATTCGTGTAAAATTGTTCTTAGATATTTAAAGTTAATTTGGGAAAAAAACAAGAACCTCACCATTGATTTTCATATCATTTTATTGTAAATTTTATGCACTGTCATATTGTATATATTTTGTTTTAGCAACATGAATAGAACATAGTGAAAATTATGATAATGCAAAATTGTATACATTTGTGTAAATTATCCGTAGACTTTTATAGCAAATTTCTTAACAAAACAAAAAAACTACGCCATGCGTTTTTAAATATTTGCTAGAAAAACCGCCTCCGGTGAACTGGTTTATATTTTTAGCATTATCTGCATTTAGATTACACTAAATTCAAGTGAATTCAGAACATCAGACTATTCACATCTAACTGAGAACAAAGCCTATAGTTGGCCATGTCCGAAAAATATATGTTTTAGTCCACCATTAAAACAGATTTTGATGGAACTAACGAAAACTGATTTAAATTGATAAATAAATAATATTTGCATATTATGCTTTGAATTTAACCACTTCTCTTGAAAGGGTTAATTTTAGTAGTTCTATAGCCATTTATATGATATCAGATTTCAAGGGGGTGATTCTGAAAGGCTCCCCTGTATTTCATAAACGGTTCTGTAGGTTACTAGGATTTTGAGGGAAGAAAAGGCCTTTTAATGAGCTTTAATTTCATTTATAATTATCTAACATAGTAAAAAGTTAAAAAATGAATGTGGTATCCCCTTAAAAGCAGATGATGCTTTACTCGTGGCTTCTATTTCTTCGCACATGATGGACAACACTCAAGGCTCTTGTTTCAAATTACCATAGTTTCTCATCGCAATTCCAATTACTAGACAATGGCTTATTTTTGTTAATCTAAATCAAATTTATTTCAAAAGAATTTTGCGCATATGGAAAAAGATTTAAATATTTAGAAAAAGTCGTATGTAAACTACATTTAGCAATAATGAGCAGCTAAGAACTTTCGAAGAGTATTACTAATTGACTTCAAGCGAACTTCGTTTTTCCATTTTTAAAATAACATTTACTGTGTTATAGTCTGCATCAGTGACTACTTACAAGAATATGTTATAAAAATATTATAACAATTATTTTTGAGAAGATAATTCCTTCTGGTTAAAACATCTCATATTGTGACTCCCGTCATAATGGTGGCATTTCATGGGATCTGCTGTCATACTCAAGAAATGAGGTCAACCTAGAAGGTGAATAGGACATTAGTTTTTGCGGGGTGATATAGAAGATTATTAAAGAGTTAACTTGAATTTAAATAAATATTATGGGGGATTAAAATATTAAATGTTTAAGAAAACTAAAATGTAGAGTATCGAGATAAAGGTCAGAGAGCACGGCCGTGTAATTTTGTTTCATCAAATTGAGCCACTAGATCAACAATAGTGTTCCTTTTCGACAAGAATTTCGTTGAAAACCTAACCCCATCTATCTTTAACTCCTGATATTTCAAATTTAGACTACAATTTAATGCCCAAATTAAAAACAATATTTGAAAAGAATGCTATTTGTGTCGCTCGATGATGTCAAAACTGTCAGTTCACCTTCTTTGAATCAAAGGAGCAAATCTCTTCAGATAAGAGAGAAATAGAAACATCGTGTTACGGAGTTTTTAGATCTACATGCAAAATAGGACGGAAATAATAGCTTTAGATTTTTTAATGCTTCTTCGAGTTTCTATTAATGAATTTGGCTTCCTTAATCAGTTAATTTTACCTACATATATTTTTCACACTATTATACATTTATTTTTCAATGGTAAACGACAAGGTAAGTTTTGATTATGTTTTTACATGCGTGTAACACACGTTTATTTGCTTGACCAGGAAACATTTTCGTTGAAAAACGTAATTGCGTACATTGTAGCCGTGAGAAGAAACGGCGTTTTTAACAAATACTTTTTTATCTTATTTATAATTCATATACATTTTAAAAATGAATTTTTGCTGAGAAAAGTAGTCAGCAAGAATCCTAAAAAGAAATCTTACGATAATCTATAGATAAAACACATTTAGTCCTATTTAAAACATAAATCAAAACTATATAGGGGTATGAGAATACTGGTATAATTATTGATTGATTATAACATAAAATTACTGTCAATCCTAAAGTTCAGAGACCGAAATCGCATTTTTGTAATTAAAACTTTTGATTATCAAAAGATTAATTTTCTAAAATATTAAAATCTTTCCCCTAGTAGAATTAAATGATTATTCCATAAGAGTAATCCAAACAAGCAAGATTTTTGTTATTGAGTAAAAAAAAAAAAATCCCATAATATAGGAGGGCCTTTCTACCCAAAAAGTAATTCCTAAAACTAGTAGTGCTTTAAAATCGTTGAAGATGATATAATGCTTCTCTTCGCTCTTGTAGTGAAGCTACATAGGATAGGAAAAGCCGTTAAATGGCAGTCTGATTAGTACTAATTTTTAAGTTTCTACCCTCGATCGTAAAAATGCCTCGTTACCAACATGCAAATCAAAGGGAAAATCAAACCGGAAATAATTAATAAAGATTTTAAGCTTGCAAAAAATCTCGATATTTGTTTAGAATCTTAAGAAATATGATGAGAGCTCATCCGACGAATCAAAGGTTTTTTCTCTCTTTAGAAAATAGTAAATTGCATTTCTTTTTTATCCTCCCGTTCTCATTATTAGCGTGGCTGGTGCTCTGATTTTGGTAGCACGTATCTTGCTCAAATCTTAATCTTCATTAAATATCCTCGTATCCTAACAATTCTCTTTGGATAGCGTTCGAAATTGAGGCTTCTGGTTCACTTGGAGGGAAAATTCACTCGACCACCATCTCTTTAACCGGTTGAAGGCTCTCGTCAAACTCCAACCTTAGTTTGGTTCAGGATGCTTTCACTAGTTATGTTAGCCGACTCGACCTAGCATCCAAAATCGAGAATGTTGAGCGCTGATTTGCTTATTTGCAAATTGTGGTTTACTGGGAGGTTTGGTGCTAGTTGAAATTAAAATTAATTCACTAATAGAAAGATTTTTTATTATTTGCGAATGCAAACAATAGACATATGGTCTCTTTTAAAGCTTCGTTGATCATTGATAATTTTTAGAATTTATTTATTTTATGGTATTCCTCGATTTCTGTTAGCAATAGAAAATGTAATTAATTGAACTTATCCTAGAGGAAAATAATAATTCTACCAGGATTATCAATCAAATCACATTGATTGCATACGTATTGAAGTGCTATTTCTACTAGTAATTTGAAATTACGAGAGCGTTAAGTGTCTGTTAATCTTCTAAAGTTTAATTTGCATTGTCGTTTTAATCACTTAAAAGCCATGAATTTTATAGTTACAAGAACATTTTCGCTGGTGCAATTTGATCATAATACACTTCAGCTCCATCGATGTCAGTTATTTTCGGAAATGAGTGTCCATCTGTAGGGGATTTATAAAATTTTCTATAAATATGAGCCTTTCACATAAAAATGTTCATTTAATGCCAGCAACAGCCAGCATTAAACGAGGTGAAACTTTTCGAAAGCTTAGAATTAGAAATTTTATTTAAAATATGGAATTTGGGTGGACAATCGAACGTTTCGCAATGATCAGCACTCAAATAATTAGTTGTTTACTGAAATATTACGATTTAAAAATTAACTTAACTTGCCTAGCGATAGACATTTATACTCAATAATTAAAAAAAAACAATACCTTAAAACATATAGTTTTACTGAATCCTCACACAATCAGAAGAGCGATAAGAATTCACAGTATTTTCTAAATGGAAAAACTAAATGTAACAAAATTATCTCGATTATTCTATTGGGAGCATTTAAAAAAAGGTACCATCTACTCTGAAGAATTTTTTTTCATGTATAGTAGATGCAAGTTTATACTGGATAATAATTTTCAAGTGAAAGTTTATGTCTATTTTAAAAATAGATCCGACTGAAAGATGTGCATAGGGAGGACGTTTTTGATGTCAGCCCCTTGTTTGGATTTCAATAACCAAAAATGGGAGAAGGAGCATAGGAGGGCAGAGGTTTGGATATTTTGTAAGAGGGTTGATGTGCATCAACCTACTTCTATGGAAAAATGATTTTAGTTGGTTTTAAGAGAAACCATGGTGAACTTTACCGCGAAAATAAAGCGAAATGTACGCATATAAAGTATTGTAGGCAATAATGAGGGTTAAGATTTCGAGCCAAACGGGTGTAACTAAAATATTTTTCATTTAGGAAGAAATTACTTAAAGATATCTTATCAAAGAGCGGAATAAAAATAAAGAGAGAGGTTAGTAAAATAAAACCCCATCTCCTGTTACTCAAGGTGTCCTGATGGAAATTTAGGTCACTTCGAGTGCCTCTACAAACACTCGAGCCCCAATAGAAAACCTATAAACTGTGTTATATTGTTAGGCCTGAGTTTGTGAATGTTGTAATAAATAAAAAATACTAAATTTCCCAGTATAAAACTGTTGGGAAAGGGATAGATAAAAGATATGCATGTATGTGTGCGTGAGAGAGAGAGGGAAGGGATATATATGGATATTCTTCATTCCGCGACGTTCAGCACTTGGTTTGTTGATAGAGCTTCTGCCTTCTTTTTACCGATCATATATTTGTTCAAAGCGTTACTACGGAACTGAGGTCTATGCATCAGTAGCTGAGTGTGTATTGTGGAAGGTGGACTTGATCCACCACACTGGCCTTCTACTGGCAACCGGTGGCATCCTCACGTCCCCCATTGAGATCATAATTATCGATGCTGTAGAGATGCCACTCACTCTGCAGCGTCTACAGTACATTATAGCTTGTACGCTCGAGCTCAGCGCCTCACTTAGTCTCCAACATCTCTCCCTGCATTCACAGCTGATATCGGTGCTGCCTACCTCGCCGGCAGGCGTCAGTCATACCCTAAGCCTTCTTGGTTTAGGCTAGCTACCTCCTTTGAGAGCTCGCTATAGGTTTCAAGCCAATCGCACTACTGGTTCTGACAGTACGCCACTTTGGTGACTATTTGTCACCACACCTCAGCTACCAAGGCTGCTACAGTCCTGCGAGTATTTCGTTCGGCTATTTGGAGCCAACTCCGTGTCACGCTGGAACCGTGTCAGTTCATAATGATGTATCCATGTTGCAAGAATGGGCCGGTTTATACGCTGTATTCCGTCTCTTTAAGGTCAGTGGGGCTCTGCCAATTGCTGCGTCTATTTTTACGGACAGGATAGGTGCAATATACCCCTCGGTACGGAAGAAAACATTACGTGACCGGTTCGAAGACCGGATTGTGATTTATAGCCACTCACAAAGTACCATGAGTGCTCTCGGGGCATTGGAATCTTTGCATCCCCTGTTTAACGATATTCGTGACTACATGGTTTGGGCGAGCAGGATTGATTTGAAAATTATCTTATGTTGCGTTTCTGGACATGTGGTAATTGCGGGAAATGAGCGCGGCGATGAGGGCCCCAGACTCTGAAAGGACTGGGCTACCAGACCAGCGTTTCGCTCTTTTTTACACTGATTACATGGCAAGAATACGGGCATCTCTCTGAGCTTCTTGGAAAAGAAGATGGGAGACGGTCGAGGGGAACTTAAAGTTACGTATAATGGCGTCGCGACTGTTCCCATGGACCTATTCTCTAGGTAGCTTTCTCTCGTTCTCCTAAATGGACACATTCGCGGAACGCACCACCCTTTGATGTATTGCTCGCCTGCACTTCATTGCGATGACTCGTTTGTCCCCCAGACTGTTTCCAACAGTTTTGTTGAATCTCCCAGTCTGGGTGATCTTGGCACACGTTACCTGTCCCTGTATCGGTTTGAGTAGGGTCGCTACCACTTGTCCCTTGTACTTGGGACTGGTTCTTGCACTCAGACTTGTTGACTAGACTACTTTTTGGAGGATGCTGGCCCCTTATACTTTATTTTAATTTGTTGTTAGTTGCATGTTCCTGTGCCCCACGCCTGAGCAAGCTTGCTTTCTGTCGCTTTATCTTCCATTTTTTGTTTATTTTTTGCTGTTGTTCCTTATTTTAGCCATCCTTAACCTTTGTTCCTTTATTTTTCTTTGTTATTTGTTAGTTATATACTATTTTATTTTTAATTTAGCCTAATATTCACTATATTGGGAGTACGCGACCTTTGCCCTAGTAGGCATGCTCCCGAAGGGCTCTTAACAAAAGCACAAAATTCATCAACCCATCCGTTAATTTCTTCAATTATTCTGTGAGAGGAAGACCTCGAAGGGACCACATTGACCCCTGCCCTCCGTCGAGTAGAGGCCACGTGGCCTTAAGCAGGATTCCAAAAAAAAGCGAGGAAGCTAAGAAATTCTCACGTAGGAACATCCAATGCAACTGTCCACAGCTGTGTTTGCTTAAGCTGGCCTATCCCCCGCTGAGATGCCTTCACCGAGAAACCCATGCCCCGCGGACATACTAATCCCCAGCAGACACGTTTCTAGCTAACCTCATGCCTTGAGGCGAGGATCACCGCCTGAAAGAACGCCTTGCCAAGGCCTTATCTCGTTTTGGTAGACGAAGAACGGTGCCAATATGTTACATCAGGACTACAATGCCTTGGTGCCTTCTAGTATATAATCTAAGGTCTCCCTTTACTCGATAGAGAGTACCTCGTGCTTTCCGCAAGGATACACACTTCTCGTCTACGGTCGAACATCGCAGTCAGAAGGTTTCGTCAGCTAAACTAATAGCAGTTAATTTTGGTCTCAGTTAATAGGTAAATTCGCGAAGCGTTATTTCTTCGGTGAATTGTGCAGCACACTCATCTCATCATATTTTCAAGATTACTTCGCCCCCTATTTCGAGATTACTTATTCCTGCATCCAAGAAAATCTTCTCCGAGTTCAGGAATATCTGCGACTCACCTTTCAAGAGTAATTCACCCAGTATTCAAGAGTACCTCACTCGTGCCCGAGGTAATCCAATCCCGCCGTTGAGATTACTTCACCCATGCTGAAAGATTATCTCCGCAGGTAAAAATCCGAGCTTTGGTCTCCCTCCCCTTTCACTAAGAGTCAAGTCTACAAGTTAAAAGCATTTTCACATTTTATACTCCGCTCCGAAGATTATCCCCTTTTGTCATTATTTTCCTTTCTGACCGAGTCAAGCATTTTATCCCCTGATTGTCTCTTTAGTCATTATTTCCTTTGAGCTCGAAATTATTCTCAATATATATTTCCATATGTATCCTGTTTTTGTTGTAATTAAACATTTATTTCGGGTTTTAATCTTTCGATAATCTTGAATTTGTCTTAGTATTTAAAGAACTGCCCGGCCAAAAAATTACGCACTTGCCTAATTTATAATCGCTTTTAATCCCTACGAACACAGGGAAGACTTACTGTTCCACATTCTTAGCCCCGCACAGCCGGTCGTCTTTCGGCCACTTTCCACGTAACTGTAATTGCCTTCACATCTGCTAAAGTATACACTTACGATACCAAGACATGTGCAAAGGATAATTCTCGTGAGTAGCTGCACTGAAGCGAAAGCAGCGGACACAGAGTTTAGAAATCGGACTGACTAAATCCTCCTCCGCTGCGACATTAACATCGGTACGCTGAATTTCTTAAAGATATTCACAGAAGCGACCGATAATTGGCAAGAAATATTTTTTTAAAGAAAATTATGACATGGTTTCCTCGAACCGAGCCAGGAATTCTCGCTTGAGATTTTTAAATGAGCTTCTGGTTCTGCACGACAAAGTAACCAAGTGACACAACATTGAAAAATATAATAGAATTTTGTCTGGTCCAAAGTTATCCGGGCCAATTGTAATCGACTTCGAAGGATCTTGAATTATGCGAGTTTTGAAGATTCTGAGAATAATGGCGGCTTCACGGTTATGTGATGGATTCCGGCAAACCTTTGGTCCTCCGTTTCTGGTGACGTATTAATTAAGGCAAGCGAGTAGGTCTCATCCTTACCGCGACCTAGGTGACTGAAAGAGAGGGAGTGGGTTTTTGGAGACAGGCTAATGCACATAGAGGCACTTAAGCCGTAGTTAGACCCCTTAGGATAATGTCATAAAAAAGACAGGACACGAGTTATGGCAGTAGGTCTGGAGTTTGGATGATGTAAGTAATGAAAAGGGCCTGTAATTTTACAATAACAACTGCTTATTTTCAAAAGATACTTAATTAATATGCAAGGTCGTTTTATATTTACAAGGGGTCGGACAATTTGGTGGCGTTTGTTACTAAAATTACGCTCATGTATGCTGCCTGGCTCCGTTCTCTCTTCTATTATTATAGTAGACCCATTTGTGCACCGTCTTTGAACGAAGCAATATCGTGGCTGAATTCAATCCTCTAAAACATTTGTTATTCATGGTAAGAACTCTTAAACGAAGAATTTCGAGTGCATAGGAGTCAATATAAGGACGGTATAGAGGATAAGGAAAGAGTTAAACGAGTCAAGGGGTGTTCATTTAAATTTGAATTTCCTTGGAAGAATTCTTTCAACAAAATTTCAGGGGGCAAAAGTGAGAATTCTAACTATTTTGAAAGAATGGACGATGCAGTTCTTATTCCAATCAATAGAAATGAATATTTTTAGTTTTAGGAGTACTCCGTGTGAAAATATTTTTCCCCTGATGAACAAAAAATACCGTAAGTTTCACACTGTCGGATTCCTCAAATTGCTGGTTTCTTAAAAGATAAAATTCAGGGAAAGTTTTATGATATTTGAGCGATAAATATCCTGAATGAATATGAATCCAAAGAACCTGAAATCAAAGGGTAGTTTATAGGATCCAATGTGGGGATAAAACGCCATGTTTCGTTATAGAAAGAGGCCAAAGTGTGCAGATAGAACAAATGAAAGTAAGGTAAAAAAAATATTAGAAGTTTCGGAAAGAAAGAGAATTTTCTTGTCTAGTGAAATATTAGGAAATCTTGCTAAAATATTCTAGAATTTTGTACTAAGCTTTAGAGATCTATACATGCCTTCATATCCTTGCTTTCTAATTCATTCTTTGGTTGAGCCTTCCTTTATGTGTGCTTTTTCGGTTGTAAATTCAATATGCTATTGAATTCCGTACGAGGCCTCATCTTCTTTTTTCCTTAAGAAATTTTTCAACTTCATTAAAGTACTGAAACCGCATAGATTCGAATATAAGTTTACATAAATTATCAATGCTCTTAGCATGCATCAAAGTCAGTTGTTGTACATAAGAAAGGTGGATATTGTACAGATATGTGGGTATTTGTTTTGAATCAATCGTAGATTGAGCGTTGGGTACGAGTATAAGCAATCACCACAAGCCGCAGAATAGCGATACATTAAGTGATAATAAAGATTATCGAACGGTTTCTTACTCTCAAGAGGGCAATGAATAGCAGACATAGTCGGATTGCGTTAATCAATAAAAAGAAAAATTAAACATATTAAGAAAAATAAATATGATTAGCATAGCCTCTACCTCATAAGAAACGAAGCTCTTAACACTATATACAGAAATAATTAATTGTTGTGATTCCTGCAAACACACAGTTTTAGGAGCTGCTCTTTAACATTCCCTTTTTATTTCCCTTATTAATAATTATCTGGCACTTACATTGTTTAGCAAATTATTCATGGGCCACTTATTGTTGAGTAGATGTTATAGTGTATGAAAGCGTTCGGTATCTAAAACATTGATAGACAAAATCTCAAAAATCTTCTAATTAAACTCGAAAAATTAAACTTAATATAAAAAGTGAAAGGCTTTTTTTCTGGTTTAAAATTAGACTGTTTTGGGGTGTTAGAGGATAAATTTGATTTAAAATGGATACCATCACCGTGATAAAATGTAGTCGATGAAAGCAGTTTGCCCGAAGATATGAAAAAAACAGGTTAAAATTTCAATCACGTACAGGTAACTCCAACAGATTCTACGTTGTTTAAGCCAAAAAACTTGAAACAAAAATAACACGAATCTTTTGGAAAACCTGATCCAAATTAGGTTCGATCTATCTTTGAGATAGTTTTCCGCCCAAATCAAATAGTATCTTAGTAAGATAGGATAAAACTTTTTAGGTTTTATAGCACACAGTTGTTAAATTGGTTTTTCGATTGAATCCTTATCGAAGAATCCTCCATTGCATATCTATTTTACAAAAAAAAGAAGGTCTAGAGACATAAGACGGGGTTTCTGAATTATTCTGAGCTAAGCACTTGTGACTATATGTCCTTATGAACATACAACTTTACGACAATCAAAACTTTCACTGAAACATATGTGCAAGTATACGTCACCATTTTGTTGTTTGGAAAATCAGAGTCGTAATGAAAGATTGTTAATAGAGACTGAGTCGAGGAGAGGATTCAACAATATTTACAAAGAGCTACAGCGTTTTATTCTAGCAGTCTAAGTCCATTTCAGTGAACATTAGGAAAGCAATTTTCATAACAGTTTTAAATTTTAGTTAGAGCTATTACAAATTTCTATATGTGAATACCAAGCAATGGCTTCACCACTCGCCCTACGGGAGAACTTGCGCTTCGCTACTAAGATTAAAATTTAAAATCTAAAAGAAAGCAGCCATGGTTAAATCGATATAAATTTTCTGAGCTTCCTCCAATTAAAATGATTTTAAAAAGAAACTAAACTAAATTTTCCCCTTTTCAAAATATCGCGTTGCTAAAATATAGTTATAGAAGAAGATATATAAAAATTTATTTTCCGAACTTCACCATTTGTAATTTTGGGGGTTTTAAAAAATCACAAAATTTCGATACAATATTTATTTCGGAGCTTCACCATTTTGTTTTTTTTTAAATTATAAAAGAATAATTAGAAATAACTTCGATAAAATATCATAAGTCATAACCAAACTAAGATGAAATTATTATTCAAATACCCCCCAAAAGCCCCTACTTAAATTATAGAGTTAGTGATGATGTTCATTGTCAAAAGTTTTGGGACTATTACATTATAAAATTACAAGTGTATCCGTCACATCACAAAGGATGGCATTATTTTTAAGTCAGAGCTATGTTTCATTCGTGAAAACTTTGTTTTAAATGAAAAAAATCCGCCGCTTCCAATCTATAATAAATCAATATACATATGTACATTTACTTCAGTTTGCCCAACTCATTATTAATCCCGATATTCTCTAAGACATGAAATTAATAAATTTGATCTGTATTTGTATACACACACACATACACACACACACAAATATATATATATATTTAGTCGCTTGCGACTAAAAATATTGTTAATAAGATTACAGAAAGTTCTTTTGACGAAATAAATCTGAAGAAAAACAGAAAAACGCACAAATAATATTGAAGTTCTCTCATTGAAGGAATTCTTGGACCTGAATAAATAATTAAATAAATAATTACAATAAATAAATACAATAAAAACATATTACAAACGAAAGAAAAAAAGAAAAAGAAAGAAAGAGAAAATGTTGAAAAACATGAGAACGAAAAGAAAAGAGAATTCGAATCTTGCAGCCAATACCAATTAGGAATTTCTTTCCTTTTAGCTTAGAAAATAAGCAAGGCTTTTTTCAAAACATAAACCAAGACAAAGATTTTAGTAGATACGAGTATGTACTTTAAACCTAAAATCTGTTTATACCAAATTACGATAGGCCGTAGGCTACATATGTGAAGCGCAAGTTCCTCCGGAACTACAAGTTGTGAAATTGCTTCTTGTATACTTATATTTTGTTGGGAAATATTTCTGAAAAGAAGAGAAAATAACTCAACAATAATTATTATGGTTAAACTATATTTTCCTGGTCACCTGACAAAAATGAGTTGAATTAATGGAAATACTCATTTCAAATACTCAGGTAAGACGTGAACTATGTAGAATTTGTTTTATTGGCTTGAATTAGACTGGCCTAACAAATTTGAACTTTCTTTAATCATCAGTGACCTGATCAAACTTTTCTCATAGCATTTCTCTCGCTGATCTCAAATCTGACTTTAGTCTCTCTTTAGCACATCAGGTTTTCGAGATATTCGAAAATGCACTATGACCGCCGTCACTGATAGAATGTTGCGCTTTACTCTGATTTCTTGGCAGAAACTGGTGATATACTCGTATGGTTGCATAGCACCATTGCTAGAAAAAAGTTGCCTTCTGTATATCTCAATTTGCATTGAGTAGATGAACTGACACAAAATGATGTATTTAATATATAGAAACTCAAATGTTTATCATTCTCTTTAGGCGTAAATATAAGATAAAGATAAATAGCCATGTTTTATTTATTCCACAAGCATCATAAAGTATGCATGTATAAGAATGGTAAACAGTGATTTAAGGGCTAATAAGACAAAACTCGAATTCATAAACGCTGTGCACTGGATTTGTGTTTGAATTTTTTAGTGTGTTTGAATTTTTCTCAAGATTATCACGATACAACATCCAACAATGATCTCCCATCATGCTCTCATTCCAAAATGCTTGATAGCGTGTTTTCATCGTGTGGATATCCTGGTGGAAACGTTCATCTTGCTCTTTACTTACAGCTCCAAGCTTTTCTGGAAAAAACTCTAGGTGCGAATGCAGCAAGTGACATACGGCATCCCATCACTAACTCTATAATTTAAGAAGGGGATCTTTTTGAGTATTTGACTAATAATTTCATCTTAGTTTGGTTATGACTTATGATTATTTTATCTAACTTTTTTTTAATAGTTCTTTTATAATATCAAAAAACAAAACAAAATGGTGAAGTTAAAAAATTAATATAAGTATCGAAATTTTGTGAATATTTGAAAACCCAAGAATTACAAATGTTGAAGTCTAGAAAATTTATTTTCATAAATATTCTTCTATAACTATATTTTAGCTACGTGATATTTTGAAAGGGGGAAATTTATTTTAGAGTTCCTTTTTAACATTATTTAATTGGCAAAGTTCAGAAAATTTATAAAAATTTAACCTTGGCTGCTTTGTTTTAGATTTTAAATTTTAATCTTAGAAGCGAAGCGTAAGCTTCCCCCATAGGGAGTAGTGGCGAAGTTATTGCCTGGTTTCTTTATAAAATTAAAGAAGGTTTTCCACACCATCTCTGTATGCAGGTGACTTGTTAACGCCCAGAATGTTTGCACATAACCACATGAAGGCTAGCCTTCATTTATTTCAAGAGGAGTGAGGGTCTTCTCGAAGTCAGGGTTTGCTAAAACCTCTTAATTTGTGGTCCCACAAATATGCCTTATTTCAGTTTTCCCGCGCTTAGTTGTTGAAATTTTATGCATAGATATTGGAATCCCTGAGAATTGTCATTTGCCATTGCTATGACAAAGCTTTTCGACGTTCAGCGCTCGTGCCGGCTTCTCACCGGCTCCCTGCCCGTACTCGTTTCCTTTCTTCTCTCGTCTTCACCCGGCATCCCTTGGAATACCCGGGAATGAGTACACAAAGGCAGATCAGTACGAGACTTCGGCCCGTACAGGCCACGGAGCACGCTCAAGCACAGGATCGCGTCAGCGAGAGGAGCGAGGAGGTGACTACTATCTCTGGAGCACCAAACATCGCCGGACTCGACTCGCTAGCGGCCCACCGAGGAGCTCAGGACTTAAGCAGCGCAGCAACATCGGTAACCAGGTATTTTCTTCTTGACGTCCAGATCCTCCCGAAGACCGCCCAGGAGGAGACGTCACCCACCCTTATGAGGAGTCTATCGGTGAATAACGTCCTATCCGTATTTTCCCGGGTCCAGTTCACCGGTGATTCAAGTGAACTACTTCCTGCGTACTCGTTAGTTCCAGAAACCCCTAGGTCTCTTCCCAAACCGTCCGCTGCCGCTGCGCCCGACCGAACCTGCCCCTCCTTCCCACCGCTACAGACATAGTAGCCTATACTGGAACAAGGTGAGATATTGTTAATCATAACCTTTGCACCAACCTACAGGCATCGTTCTTCAAGACCCGGGACTGCGAGGAAATTCAGCTGCTCATCGCCCTCTTCCTATTTCGGAGTAGTGTAAGTACTGCAGACTACCAGACTTCACCAGCGTCTACGACAGTGCTATATGGTCTATCAACACGGGTGGACAACAGCCGTAGATGACGAACGAGAACAGGCTGCCCTCAGAAGCATCCCTATCCAGACCACTCACCGCCACCCGTCGCCCCCCGCCCGCGTATGGACCCTGGGCTCAACCGACGCCTATAAGAGTCCGTGGCGGCCGCCAGGGCAACCGGGCTTGCCAGGGCGCCCGCCTTCCTTCAAAAAGTACGTGAAGGCCTTAACTGGTGGAAGGAGTTACGAATCACCAGGGCCCGTAGACGCCTGGGCCTCAACAAAAGCTCCCGATCGGCTACTTCTGAAGAATTCCGGACCCTCTCTCCCGCCAGTCCTCTTTACTTCCCGACCCCCTCCCTTTTTCTAGATTCGTCGGCCTCACTCTTTCAGATCTCTGCAAGCGACTCAGACGACCTGGCGTTTTCACCAGCCGAACGAGGAAACCTGTTCGGTACCGGGAGTTCATCCATCACCGCTTCCATTTCCTAATCTAGGAGCAGTGATCCACCCACTGCGTCCCTAGTTCCTAGGGAGTATCTTTTCACAAACCCCCCACCCCTCTTTCCTCATATAGTTGAACTCAGCCCCGAAGACGAAATCCTCTTCCTCGACCCACCGGCACCAGCGGCCCCAGAACCCCAAGGAGAGTTCTGTACCTTTTACGAACAAGCTTCCACATCTCTAGGACAACTCAACATTGAGAACTACTACACCCTAAAGGGATTCTTCGCAACTGCAGTGGAGGAATTAGGCGCCTTAAACATTGAGGAACCACATCCGCCCCTCCAAACCATCACCGCCATCCCTCTGCCAGGACTGAAAGTCCCGACGATAATAGAAATTCCCCCCTCCTTATCCCACAAGTTTTTTTGAACATCACGCCCCTTCCTCTCACCCCTGCGAAGAAGGCGACATTCTCTGCGACGTCATGAGTGGACCGCCGGACATCATGCCCCCACGAGACAATAGGGAAAACGACAACAACGCCAACGAACACAACCTAGCAGATGGTCCCCAGGAGAAGGGACAACAGCAACAATGGATCAGCCTAGGACTGGACCCCTTGGAGCAAGAAGCGGGCTCTCTATTTTCCGATGCCCGCCTGGACGTACTCCCCCTGGATCCTTCGATTCAGAACCACGTACCTCCCATCTTCTGAAGGTAATGTCAACTCATAGAGTAAAGATCTTCCTTCGACGAGATTACAGGCACTGGCAAGCATCATCGTCCCGTTTCTTCCCCTTGTCGAACAACTTAGGCAGGCGGGCATCATAGAAGAGGGTCCCATCATACGCGCTCACTGAATATTTGGCTTCTGAAAGCCTAATGGAAGCGCAAGGATCGTCTACGACATGTCCGCCGCCTCTGAAGCTTACAACCCTCTTCTTTCCGCTCACCATCTGTTGCTAAGGTTTTAGGCCAGGCACCGCAGGGATCATACGCCATCAAATTGGACAGAAGGATGTTTTTTACCATGTGAGACTTCATTCGTCGGCTTGCCGAAGCTTCGAGTTCATCGTCAACGGGTGCAGCTACAGCTTCAAACGCCTTCCCATGGAGCTTTCAGGAGCCCCTTTCCTTATGCAAATGGCGGTGTCCACAGTGGTCAACGACTGACATCATCTCAGGGATCAAGAAAGGAAAATATAAATATAAGTATAAAGCAGACATAAGCGAAGATAACTTAATGGCGGCTCTGAAACAAGGAATAATAATGATAAACGAAGAATCCTGCTTCTATCTCGCACACGAGATTTTCATAAAAGGAGAAACGAGAGGAAAAGATCGCCAGCAAGAGAAACCGAGATTAAACCCAAACAGCCACATAAGAACTGATTTCACCATCTATCAAAAGAAAATTATACATAGCGCTTGTGAAACTGATATTCCTGTACGCGGCGTTCCAACACACACCATGAGCGATACAGCACTAAGGGAAGCGCAGAGAGTACAAAATAAGGCGCTGAGATTTATAACAAATGTAAATCTTCAGGACCGTCTCCCCTCCACATTACTAGACGAAATTAACAATATAGATCCGATTAATGTAAATTTGCATAAAAGAGCAATTAATCTATGGAACAAAATGTATCGAACTATACCAGAGGAAGTTATAAACCCAATAAGACTACCTGAAAATGAACACTCTAACTTGCACTTTAAGCAGGCATTTAAAAGTAGCTGGCTAAAGATACTAACTAATATAATACCAATATATAAATAAAAGAAGATTAAACAAATTTGAACTGGACAAAAAAGGAAAACAAATAATTCTGAAGTGGACATATTTTTAATAAATAAAAGAAAAAGAAAAAAAAGATCTGAAGTGGACAAAAAACAGACAAAAAACAAACAAACAAAGGAAATTAATATAAAAGATCCGTAGAGGACACAAATAAAATCTTTAATACATAACAAATAATTAAAAAGAAATACAACTGTAAAATTGAAACAACTGTACAAAATAATGTTAAAAGGTCCCAAGTGGACACAATAAGTTACTTAAATGAAAACAAATAAGATGAATTAAGAAGAATAACTGCATTGGCATTTATCCAAGATCAATTAATAAACTAAAATACAAACGAAAACAAAGGCTTGAACCCTAATAAAAAATTTTCAACGTAAGAATCCAAATAAATACTTAAAAATACTGAGTTTGCCAGCTGACCTGGCACATATAACACTCTCTCTAAATTACACATACTTCTAGCTTTTTCTCTAACTATCACCACACCAATTTCTCTCTTTAAACATCATTGATCATTGGAGCGCCATTCGACATTCAGCGCTCGTCCCGGCTTCTCACCGGCCCCCTCCCTCCCTGTGTCCAGCGCTTTTGTTCTCCTCTGCCCGGCTTAACGCCGGTTCTTGTAAACTCTTCTCGGACTTGAGTTCCGCCTTTTGTCTACGTTTGGCCAAAGCCAAACAAATTTTAATTTTAAATAAAGGAAGGGTCCTCCTCCCCATTGAGACAGATATATTTTCTGTGGCTCTACACTTGAGACAGACTGAACACTGCTTCTTCCAAGCTCATTTGTAGATCAAAGTGGCCAGTCACACTTGTCATAATGTTTTGCAGTGGCATGGCTATGCCACAGGCAGGAGAAGTAACAGTACTTCATGAATCTTCCTTGCATACCCATTAGCATGCCTATGACTTTTAGATCACCAAAGATGTACTACTGATGGGCTTGGTAGTTTATGGCTTTATGAGCAATAGCCATATTGTCATATGTCTTATTAAGGCAGACAGAACGGCCAATAGGAGTGGAAGGCTTTAAGTTGCCATTGAGCAAGATGATAGCTTTCAAACTTGTCTTAGAAGCATTAATAACGAGACGCCAGTCAGACGCCTGATATGTCTGTAAAAAGGCTTCGAACATTCCATTTATATCATAGCAGTAGCAGAGATGTCTAATAACTCTGAAAAATGAAGTTAAATCACGACTACGCTTTCTAAAGGAACACACGTGCACATTTTTCTCGAGTAAGTATTTTACCTGTAGTCGAGATGCGAGAAGTTCTGCTTTCTCATTTGAAAGTGACAGATCTCTTACAAGATCATTCAAGTCTTCATGAGTAAATAACTTTGGCTCATAGTTAGCATCCTCATATTCCACATCTGCATCTAATGTGCATGCACTTTAGTGCTGCTATCATCTCTGATATCATCAGGTACGAGGCCATCATCAGGTGGAACTGGAATTGGCAAAGATACATCATGTGGAACTGGTCTGCACGCCGAATCCATGGTTAAATAAACAATTTGGTGCTTGTTCTTTGCAGAAAACCATTTTGTGGTCACATTGCAGAAAGAGCAATCTTTGAGATGATCTTTGGGCTCTCTCCATATTATAGGAGTAGCGAAGGGCATTGAAGCTTTCTTTTTCTTAATCCAGTTACGTATATATATATATATATATATATATATATATATATATATATATTTTATATTAAAGGTGACTGCGAATTCAGCATTAATAATTTTCTTTTCGAGTCACTCGATTTCTCTAATATTCAGCTTTTGGTCGTTGGTTAACCCGTGTATAAGCTCGCCAAAATTCATTACAAAAGCACTGCTGAAGGAGAGCAGTAAAATAATTCACTGGATAAGACGAAACATTTATTGGCCTAACGCATTTTGATACATTCCTCTATCATTATCAAAGGAAAGTAGAAATAATATAAGGGAATAAACACATGGCTATATATATCAGGGGTTTGAAGGTTAAAAATTATACTAAAATATTTATAGCGAATGGAAATTCTTGAAACAAAGGATTAAGACGTCTTAAAGAGGCTAGTTTAAAATAGGCACAATATTAAGATAGGCGGGGATTATTACTTGGCGCACGAGGACGCGAGGAAGGCACGGTGAACTGTATGTTTGTTTGTGTATTTGTTTTATATAGAGAGCTTCTAATATGAGTAATTGTTGGCGATTTGGAGCATATGCAAGAATTTCAGTGTTATCTTTGAGTGACTTCCGGTCCAATTGTCTTCCATGTTTTTCAAATGTATGTGTTTTTGGTGCCCTGTTGTTTAAATAGTAGCTCATTGTTCGTGTTAATTTTTTTTCTGTCATTTCGATATATGAATGAGGTAGGAGCTCACAGTCTCCCATTTTGAAAATGTATTCATACATTAAATGACTTCTTTTTTTAGCTGTTAGGGTGGGTGTATGGTTAGTTTTGAGTATAAGGTTGGATGTCCGTTTATCATTGTAATAGATTGTGAGTGATACGTTGTTTTGGTTTTGGGTCGGTTTCACTTCTCTGTTTATCCCTCACATAGACTTCCTGTGTATGTTTTTTTAGGTGCATCGTTGTCCACAATTAATGCCATACCATCTGAAATGAAGAAATAAGAATTGAAGAGCTATTCCGAAGTTATTGGGAAAACATCTTCAGTATAACTGAGGAGGAAAACAAAGACTATGACCTAGAGTTTGAAAGCAACATCATAGACGAGCTTAACGACCAAATACACAAGATGAACCCTCACCACCAGGTGGATAGACAGCCCAACGGAGACAGCAAGATTACCGAAGAAGAACTACTCGGCGTGCTCCGCTTATTCCGACAAAAAGCCCCAGGACAATCGCGGCTTACCATGTTCAACTTTGAAAAAGCACCAGCCCATACTATTGAAGGGATTAGAAGGATATTTAACGCTTGTTGGAACAAGGAATACTTTCCAGATGCTGATAAAACGGCGAAGATGATTTTCTTACCTAACCACGGAAAGGACCCAACGTTGAAGGAGAGCTACCGGCCAATTTTACTTCTAGAATTAGGCGAGAAGCTCTTTGACAAGACCCTGAACCGAAGACTAATGTCTCACCTGGAGGAGAACTCACTCTTCAACCCATATCAATTCGGGTTTAAGAGTAAGCAAATTACGGAAATGGCGATTAATGTCACCACGGAAAATCTAGCCCAAGCAAAACAGGAAAGAAGTTACGTGGACATTGTTTGTCGGGATGTATCAAACGCGTTTGGTAATAAGTGGGAAGTAGGAATGCAGTAGAAGATCTTAAGACTATGCCTAAGTGAAAACTTATAAAGAACGCTCTGTGACTATGTCATGGAAAGACCGGCGTACATTAGTTTAGCGTGCACGGACTGACCAAAATTACCATCACTGCAGGCCTCCCACAGGAGGGTGCCTCTCCCCCACTCTCTACTTGATTTACACCGCTGATGTCTCAGCCTCCGTGATCCCTACTAGCCTCAACATTAAATTCGCCTATAATTTAACCCCGATAATCACTTGTCCATGGAGCAATGCGGTGTGGCAAGCTTGCATGACAGCAGCAGAAATTGAAAACCTTAAAACCTACGAGGCCTGGTGGAAAAACGGCACGAACGAGCAAAAGTTTAAAGTAGTCCCCATAGGCAGGAGACTACTATACGATGTCAGGGTGGGGGATATACGCTATATCTACATCGAGGAGTACTATGTACTTCGAATGAAGAGTACTTTAACCGGATTCAAGAAGCACGTGCATGAAATAATCACCAACTACACAGCTGTATTTAGAACTCTATACATCTTCAGAAATCTCCATGAAAGTAATAAGAAAAAAATCAAAAATGCACTTGTAAGATCGATGCTGCTATTACCCCGCTTCCGCCCTCTCGTGTGTTTTGAAGACACGAAAGTGAAAACTACAAGTGGTGCAGAACAGGTGTGTATACCTAATTCCAGGTAAACTCAGGCGAAAAAGAAGACGCCAGGATGAGCTGCTCCGGGAGGAGGGGAAGTTAATTCCCATTCACGTTGTCATAGATAAACGGACAAGGAATATGCAGGAACTGGTTAATGAAGAATTGAATAATGATATCGTCAAAATGATTAACCAGGACAGAAGATGCAGATGTCGCGCCAGATTTCCGAGCTCTGCTGGGCTTTTAGCTCGCGGAGCAGAAGTGTCGCTCTACGCATAATAATTACAATGTTTTTACCCAAACCAGAAAACCGACCAAGAAAATAAAACCAGATTACGAAACTCACTAATTTATACAAGAATTGCCCGAATATTGACACACATTCACCGATAAAGACCTAAATATAACGAAGAAGACACCAAAGAAGAAACAGAAGACACGATTTACACTCGCTATAAGATGTACAAAAAACAAAGACACTAAGCATAATACTGAAGTGATTAAACTAATTTATTATACAACAGCAAATGCACCTACCATATCCAAGGACGTTAATTTTTTGGAAGACAAATGGCTTGGACGTTATAATAATATACACTATCCCCAGAACAACAAAGGAACCACAAAACAAGAAAATAGTTAAAAGCGATAGGCTTGATCACCAGGCACTTAGCATCTCTTTGCGCCCTACCAAACTTCTTTCTCTTTTCACCCCTTGTTTATTTTCAGCTATCAGTTCCCACACCATTTCTTTATCTCATACCTACAACTACCCACTTACATCTTTCATAGTTGTTTTCATTCTAACTCCACCATTCTTCACCGATAAATGAGGAAAGAGACTCTTAAGATGATCGCATAGATCGAGAGCTTAGCAATTAAAGTCAAGTTTGGTTTTATCAAAAACATTTCATTTAGAAAAGAGATGAACGTAGGAAAAGTTGTTTACCATCTATAAGATGAGCTAAAAAAGACAATAAGAAAAATTGAAAGTTTCCAAAGAAAAATAATAGAGGCAAAATATACTATGGTCTTTAACAAAATCTGCATATATATATAAACTAGAAAGTATATCTCGATTGTTAATATATCTATATTGATAAGGTACACATTTATCTACGAGTATCCCTATTACTGATGATTTTATACAAATCATATTACTTCTCGCCTCATATAGGCTGATAGAATAGGTCTTGCTCTCTTGCAGCACCATCTTTATTAGTGTAGAAAATAATACTGACACGAAATTCAAAAAGGAAGATGGATTAAACATTTGTACTCATTCTTCACAAACAAGTAGCAGCTTGTATCATTTGCGTGGGCAGGGGAGTGGCTGGGGAGTGGATTTCGCTACTACAAACTAATGTCACTTTTACCGTTTACGATGGGATGATAAGGAAAGTTTTGTATAGGCCATCCATTCTATTACTATTCTTTTTATCATGTGTTTGTCTTTGCTCTAATATTAACGATTTATTATATACCTGGTAAAATATACACAGTTTAATCTGTTCATTCTACTCTTGCCCTATAAGTAGTCGCGATCCCAATCTAGACACCTTTAGTGATAGATACCGGCGTTTTTTTAAATTGTTTGGGGAGCAACTTCCATCTGTGAGTTTGTTTTAAAAGTAAATATCAAGTTGAATCAATTTAGCATTTAAAGGTGTATATATAATTAATTGCACATATAGAGTTAAAAATTGAGTGTATATATATATATATAGTTAAAGAAATTAAGAGTATCTTACTCTCGTACAGGCTTCTATTTTCAGTGCAAGCGGGTGCTGCGGTTGTGGCATGAGAATAATAATTTTATATATTGGTGACAAGATCCAGGAGTACTAAATCAAACATGAGTTTGGTCAGAAATAGAGGAAAACATAGGGCTCTAAGTACCAATATTATTAAATCTATATCTTGTTTGGTTGTTGACAAGGCTGTGGATTTCGATACTTTGTATTCTGATATAGAGCAGTTAAACTACCATTTTGCCCAAATTTGATCTTTACATGAATTTATATTAAAAGACATCAATAAGAATAATTTAGAAAAGGAAATCGCTGAGGCCTCCACGTGTTAGATATTGAAGGACCAAAACGTAATTCTAACTCCCTCTTTGAATTTATGGCTTCTTATTAGTGTCGCATGAGGAAACTAGGGGATCTTGATTTTAGATATTGATACTGCAGGTTTTTTCATTCTAACACTATTTACGCCTAAATTACCATCTGCGATAGGAGATAAAATAAATAGGTAATTTAAAAACGAATCTGAGTATTGGCCGTTGAATCGTTTTTGAGAGGCTTTAGAACAAAAGATTAAATTGTTACTGCATAATTATGAGCAATACAGAAGTAAAACAACGTTTAGATCTCCGAGTAAAAAACAATTCTTCCCCTTTAGTGCTGCGGGACAAAATATAACTCAGCAAGGTAATAGGAGAAATAAGGTTACTATGGAATTCCAGAACATTCCTCTGCACAAACGATGCGCATTGTGTAACAATTTCCATAAGGTTTATGCATGCCATAAATGTTTCTCCTTCTGATAAACTAAACCTGGCCAAAAGGTTGAAACTATGTACCAATAGTTTAAGGTCGAATCACTACAATAATGAGTGTAAATCTAGGTCTGCGTATATGAGATGTCTACCAAGACACCATAAAAGCTTTTGTCTTTCGTTATGTTTATAAAAATCAATCTAATAGAATTGATCACAAGCAGGAAACAGAATTTAACACCAAGACTTTATTCTACACTTTTTCTCCGCTACTGGTCTTGCAATATCTGAAGTAACGGTGCCAGAGCTAAAAAAAAACAAACCTTTGTTAAGGCTCTATTTGAGCAAGGTTGCATAAATTTATTGATAAATATTTAGCAAAACGCTTGCAGCTAAACTTTGTAATAAAATTAAGATATCTTTAAATGGGTTCAACCAGCAAGTCCTACAAATTCTATACGTAGAGGTATCATATCATGTAATAAATAATGAGGGGCCAGTAAGTATTATAGCTCTGGTAATCGACAAGGTCCCTGATGACCGTTATATGCCTGGGTTCAGAAAAGCAAAGTCAATAATTACAGAGATAAAGGTGGAATAAGCTGACCTTCATTCGTGTGATTCAGTTTCAAATAAATCTCTCTTGATAGGTGGATATTTCAACCATTAATTTCTACCCGAATTACTTCGTTGGGAAGACATATCTTATCTAAATTCCAATGTGGCTGCTATGCTTGTCAGTCCTCTATCTCCCGCTAATGAAACCTCTAATTTCATAAGAGGTGGGGTAGCCGTACTAAAGGCAAGTATAAAAGAACTTGAGGAATTCTATGACCCAAGGGCTATATCACCGAAAAATGACACATAGACCATATGGGATATGGATTCGTTAGGACTTATAAAACTTTTTCCATTACACGTGAAAACGTATAGAAAGATTTTAAGGTTTTTATGGAGATCAAGGATGATAGAAAGCTTGTGGCGATACCATGGAAAACAATTTCCACTGATCTTTCTAATAAGTATGGCATGGCAAAGTCCCGTTTTTTGAATAGATAGAGAAATTGAGGCGGAATAACCCTTCACATTTGCACTTTTATAATTCTATTTTCCAAGAGCACCTTGAAAAGGGAGTAATAGAAGATATGAGATATAATACTCCTAATAGAGAGAAAGCAAAAATACACTATTTATCACACCAGGGCGTGCAAAAAGATTCCCCAACAACTCCCGTATACATGTATTGCAAATATTGAAAAGTGCAGCTTCAAATGAAGTTTAAAAGGTAAAGACAAACACTCTGCCCGGTTTCTAGGGCTAAAAACCGTTACAACCAGATCATCAGTTGCTAACGTTGAGATATCGAATAGTTTTCTTTGGTTTATCAAGCAGCTGATTTCTGCTGAAAACTTTCGTAATGCAATTAATGTAGGCAAAATGAGGTAAATACACTAGTATTTTATCTAAAGGTCTTTATTTGAATAACCTACTGTGTATATTTTCTTTTGAGGAAGGCTTAGGGAACTAATTTGAATGTAAGAGGGTGGTACGTTTGTATAGTTGTAAAAGAAATTCTACAGGATAGGGTACTTATGTATTTATAATTTCCCCTTAATTTTATTAAGCTGTCTTTATCCGTACTTCCACTAGGTTATATTTGTGCGCGAATAATGCTCATCTAATCTGTTTTTAAATATATTAAACTACTCAATTTTCACTACATGATCGAGTAGGCTATCTCACGTTTGAATAATTTTATAGCTAAAGCGGTTTGTGCTATGAAGTTGCTGAATCGCGGCTAACTAATTTGTACCCATTTTGATGGATATTTGCCCTATAATCAATTTAGAAGAATAGGGAATAATCTATGTTGAAAATACATTGTAGATTTTAAAAAACATTGATCAGCTTGCCACATACTACTTGCAAGGAATAATACGTTTAGACAGCCGTCTTTCTTAATATGGTTTATGTCTAAGTTCAGGTCTCATTTTAGTCATCCTACGTTACACTCATTCTAAAATTTCCACAGTTCGCATCTCTGTAAGATCAAGATTCAGTCGAACTAATGATTTATATAACGGACACTTTTTATAAACTTGGAAAAATTTAAGGCGATGCATTATAGGATAGGAATCTCTTTTATCTGCCTTCCACATTCTGTTTAGACACGTTAATCTCCACTTGAATTACCACTCTAATGTTCTTTAATTTGTTTAACTGATTTCAAAGAGCTTGCCTTTCATCTGGTAATTCATATATTACTAGCTAATTTTGTTTCAGGCCTCGCTGCAGTCAGGTAAAATTGGATCTAGATGCAGCACTCTATGCAATGTTTGTGCAGTCGGCAATTTTTGAAATTTTACTAAAGTGTTCGCCAAAAATATCTGATGATCATGAGAATTGTACCTATCTTTTATACACAATAAATTTTTAATAGTATTTAAACTCATTGAATTCTTTCCTTAAATGAACGGGCAAAGGCTACGGCTTGGACCTAACAGCCTCGTGCGTAGTTAATTGAATATTGTGCTGGAATTGGGTAGCACATACTGGAATGTCTGACATGACGTCACCGAATCGATCGAGTGTAGCTTGAAGCTGGGTTCTCTGAAGGGAGGATAATTGGTCATTTATTTTGAATTCTGTTGAAGGGGATTTCATCGCACCTTGTTCGAGCAAGGGGTAATCGTCTTCCTGCTCTACACATGCAATTTGGACCACACTCCTTAACCCCTTAGGTGGTATACTGCTTCGACGGCTGATTCTTCATCTATTGCCACTATTTGATGGACTCCTGCGTGAGGATGGTATGTATTTCTTGAAGAGGCTTACAAGGTAGAGCTTCCTTTCCGATGAGGTTTCCACCAAATAATCGACGAGTCCACGTTTCTCGATTATCTATTAAGGGGCCACCATTGGCTTAACAGTTTTTTATTGCCCGTTGGGAGAAACAACAAAATTTTGATCTATAGACTTACAATCGAAGTAAGTTTTATATTTATCTAGATTTACGTCAGCATTTGGTAGGCTATCTCGGCGCATTCTTCTAACTTCTGACCAAGCTCAATCAACTATAGGGAAGATGATTGTACTTCCCGATCTAACTTTTGGTTAGTGAAGAGCTTCTTAAGAATGATCAATTGGCCTCGAACATTTCTACCATACAAAAGCTCAAAAGATGCGGATCCCAAGGTGCGATGGGGTATCTCGCCTTATGAAAATAGAGCCACCCGAAGAAAGTGATGTCACTCTCTCGGCTGCTCGAGGCAAATCTTCCGCAAAATGGCCTTGCGATTACCATTCAGCCTCTCGCATGTACCACTTCTCGCCGGATGAAATGGGGGTGGTAAAGACGTGCCTGATCATGAGCAATTGTCTTACTTGCTCCATCAAATTTGCAGTAAACTGACGGCCACGATCTTAAAAAATTTCTTTAGGTAATCAAATGCGGGCAAAGATGGAGATGAGTGCTTCGTCAGATGAAATCATGTCAATTTTGGAGAGTTGGACAACCTCATGGATCCGAGTTGCAAAATCGACTGAGGTGAGGAAATAACTGTGGCCCTGACTAGATAGCGGGTGGACTAGAACAACTAAGTCGATAGCAACTAGAGAGAAGGGTTCCGAAATGACGGGGCCCTTCTTTAATGGGTCGGCTTAACTCGCCCATTTATTGCCGTCCTCTGGCATATGTCGCATGAACGACAGTAAAGCAAAATTTCATGCGATGCTCCAGGCCAAGAAAAATATTTAAAGATTCGTTGGGCGGTCTTTGAGGAGCTGAAGTGACCGGAGAAAAATCTGTCATGTGCTGTTTCTAGGATAAGGGGCACATATGAACGAGGGAAACATAATGCTTGGGACGCTGCTGGATCCCCGGGGAAGCATACGTGGTAGAGGAGATTCTACTTAACGCGGAAGGAAATAAATTTACTAGCTCTAATGTATGTTTGCGTTCTCTATTGAGCCTTAGTCCACAGAGGTCAAAGGTACTCACACCCCTGCTCTTTAGTAAAATCCTCGTTGACGATGTTGCTATAATCCAAAGCACTGTTGTGTACCAGGGGAGCGGGCGCTTCTAATTTTTGTTTCGCCTGTGAGCGGCTGGTCACTGGTTGAACCACCTGGAGTGAAGAAATTATGGGGCTCTGCCCAATCAAAACAGCGCAAAACTTTATGGGTGCAGCCACTACTTCTACCAGGCCAGTGAAGTAGGCGAAGTCAATATGGCACTTTACAATGGGCACCTGATTAGTGCGTCCCAGGTAGTGATGGACGATGGCGAACCGATAGTAATCCGGTGTTTCCGGTGGAAGTAGCTCATCCGAGATCACGATACACGTGCACCCTGTATCTTGGACAAGAGTTAAGATATGGCAGTCGTTTACTGTACCTGTCTTGAATTGAAGGCTTCCAGGGCTGCTCTTATTAAAAAAAAGTTCCCCTGGTTTCCAGCGGAACCTGGTTAACTTAAAGATGGAGGAGCTTTTGGTGAAAATGGGTTCTGAGAAAGTGTACCATTCACGTGGTTAGCGTGGTTTGAGAAATTATTCCTCAAGTACGAATTTTGAGGACAATTTGTTTTTCTATGTCCTTCGATTCGCATGAACATCATAATAAAGGTCATCCTGTGGAATGCTGACCAAGGGGGTTTAGAAGAGAATGGTCAGCTTCTTGTTTGATGGGCGATCGAACCGGTTTCGGTTTAGTCTTGCCTGTTAACTTTGTTGTATGGGACGAATTTGTGCATCTTTATCTGCAATTTAGGAGAAGATGGTTCTACTTTCTTCCCTTGTTTAGGGTAACAGTTGTGACTGGAAAAATATACGTCAGCCACTTCTATACACTCCTTGAAGCTGGTGAATCTTCTGTCGTCAACGAATGACCGGATTTCGGATGGAATCGATGCCCAGAAATTGGTCCTTCAGGATGAAATCAACGATTAGATTGTAATCATGGGGCACTTTTCAGGCGTCCAACCAGAAATTAATTGCACCCGAAATGTCTAAATGTCTGATTGGGTTGGATTCATCACTGCCTAAACTTAACACGATAAAAATGGGGAATCATGTTATAAGCAGCGAGTAGCTTGGCCTTTTTCGTGGAATAGTCATTTTTGCTTCATACGGGAGGGAAATAAAAATATCCCTAAAGTGGGTGTTCAAAAGGGACAACAATTGTGCTACACCGTCCGATTCTATATCCCAGTGGCTTACCTCGAAGATCTTCTAAAGGTGTGTCAAGTAAGAGGCAAGCCTTCCCCTTCTTTAAACACATGTACATAGAGGAGCTATAAAAAGTTTAGGACAATATCTAAAAAGTTCGAATGAGGATAAAAATAAAAAGATCGACACAGCCAACAAACACCAATTACTAAATTAGCTAAAAATTTTGGTGAAAATTGTTTAGAAAATGTCCAGTAAACATACAGATTTGAGGGCAAAAAAAAATGAATAAGCCGAGTTAGAACAAGATACTCCAGAAATGACCAAGAGCAAAAATACAAGAATTGAGATGAACACGAAAGAACCCAAAGATTTCTCGAAGTACATAAGAAAAATTACATCAACAAAGAAGATGCATTAGAATGGCTAAGATTAGCAAAAGTTAATTTTGATTGAGAAAGAGTAAGATTAGCGGCTCAAGATCAAGGATTAGTTACTAATGATTTTAAGAAGATAGCTACAATATCAAATGAGGATAGATGAGGACATTGCCAAGAACAAATTCGAACGTGTTAACAATTTGATATATAGATGCAAAATACTTGTAGCAGATGGTCATTATACAAAAAGACACAACAAAGTATGTAAATATATACCTACTTGGAAAATCTACAAGGATTTGGTATAGATGTTAAAGAAAAGTATAGGAGCATGAACCAAAACGTACTGATGGTGATGAAAGTAATTAGGTTTATGATACGATTGTAACACTAGGAAGTTATATATAGAGAGTAGTGCAATTAAACCTGACACTAATTTAGAATAAATAGTATAAAAGTGACCTTATTATAGATGAAAGCGTCCCGAATGACTATGGGGTATGTAGGGCAGAAAGAGAAAAAATATAAAAAAATCAACCATTAAAGTAGGAACTTAGAGCAACTTGGTCGCTAAGACAAATAGATATAATCTCAGTTATAATAGGAGCTACTGGAACAGTTAAAACCTATTTTAAAACTATTAAATTATTATTCCAGGTAAACCCAAAATAAAAAATATCCAACTAGAGGTAGTAAAGACAAGTTTTAACATAATAAAAGAGTGCCTTAGGATGAGAAAATTTATTGTGAGCTAGGTTTTATGTCAAGAGGATTCCAAGTAAAAGAAAACAGTTTTGAAGAAAGTCAAACCAAAATAATGGAAAAAAACACAAATACCAGCTCTACTAACAGAGAATCAGAAGATCAAGAGAGGTGCACGGTTTTCCTGTTTGCGACAGACATGACAATTATGTCCCATTTTCCTGATAAAAAAGGAAGAAATTTGTGCAGTTGATCTATTTTTGTTCCAACAACCCGCGATAAAAGAAGGTGGGAAGCCAGAGATTATCTTATAGTAAAACGCTACTAGTATCAACTCCTATGTGACATGCAACACTATAAGGGAACATAATGGACAGATGGAGATTTCACGCCGCAAATATTTGATTGAGCTGGTAGAACAGATGATATGACCATGGGCAGAAAAGAGGATATCCTTCATGGGAATGTGGAGAAGTATCCTCATGACCATCAAAACAGTGTTTCGCTACAATATCTCCCATCAGCATTCAGGAACCTCTGCTGGGAAAAAGCGATGTGCCTTGTGTGCCCGGGAGTCTGATAGAAATACTAGGTTCTGTTGCCTGCACTGCCAGCGACCAATGTACCAGGAGCACGCAGCCACTGTCTACAATGACTGCAGTTAGATGCAGGTAAATTAGCATTTGTTCTTAAAAATCACTAAATCCACTTTAAGTATATCCAATGACATCTATTTACATGCATTTGAAGGCTTAAATGTACATAAACATTATGCACAAAGTACTTTATACATGTACTTTCGAGAATACTCAAAAACTGGTGTTGCTGAGTCAATGTAGGAGTGCTTGGTGGGATTATCACCAAAAACTAAAGGTTTGTTGCTAGGTCCAGTATAAAATTTCCCTGAAAATGTCATTTAAATCCACTCATAACTTTTTGCCTAAAGTTGGTCAAAGTCAAAATAATTACTTTCTTGGAGGAAGTAATGATTTTGTTATCCTTATCATTCATGCAACACAATTGTTATTTATTTAATGTAGTTCTACTTTTCATTACTGATAGTTGGGATATTGGTCTGAAAACAAGGATGGTGTTCATCGGCTTCACATTTATTGTTTTCATTTAGGGATCTGCTAAATTTAGCAATATGTTATTTTTCATTATTTTTTCTAATATTCAGAAATAAATATTTGTTTCTATTTTAATCATTTGAAAATTACTTTACATGTAAGAAGATATATTGAAGTACTTATGTTTCAATAAATGCACGAAAAGTTTATTTTTTTCTATACTATAATTTTGGGGCTGTCAAACCCCGCGTTACCTGAAGTGTAACGAAATTAGAGTTTACCGGAGGAAGGTTAAAGGATTTTTCAGCAGTTCATGGATTTAAGTTTATTACTAACCTTTCATGTTGTCTATATCAAACATTTTGATGTTCGCGGCAAATTATCTCTACTTCTATAATTATCATAGATTCAAATTAATTGATGAAAGAATTCCAAGAAAATAGTTACGCAGGAACGTGCTACATATTCTAAAATCTTGCTGAGTGAAAAAAAATATATGGTTATTCGCTTTGAGATTGGCTACCATCCTGTCTCTTCTTATTTAATTGTTCTTATACTTTTCTAGCTCTCATGAATGCTATAGGAACTATTTATTTCCATATAGACCGACCAAGCAATGGCTTCGCCACTCCCTTTACGGGGGAACTTGCGCTTCGCTACTAAATTTAAAAAAGGCATCCATGGTTAAATTTTTACAAATTTTCTGAATTTCGCCAATTATATTAATTTTAAAACGGAATTCTAAACTAAATTTCCCCCCTTTCAAAATATCACGTTGCTAAAATATAGTTATAGAAGAAGATATATAAAAATAATTTTTCTGAACTTCACCATTTGTAATTCTTTGGTTTTTTAAAAATTCACAAAATTTCGATATTTCTATTTATTTCTGAACTTCGCCATTTTGTTTTTTGATATTATAAATAATTTGATGAAAAATAACTTTGATAAAAAAAACATGTCATACCAAACTAAGATGAAATTATTTTAAATACTCAAAAAATCTTCCTAAATTATAGATTTAGTGATGATGATATTTAAAAATAATGCGCATATATTTTACCAATTCCTATATAGTTGCGAGCGACTCTACATCTCATTATGAAAGTCGGTCATCGTTTTGCTTTTTGCTTTTTTATAATAACATTGTAACTATTCAGCCAATTCTAACAAAATATGAAACCCTTATGTTGTTTTACATTCTTTTTCGAATGATATAATTGTTAAAGTCTTCCCAAGGTTAGTCCTGTAGTTATTTTATTTTGACAATGATATCATAACTATTCGGTCGATTAAAACGAAATCAAAACATTATATTGGTTTACATTCTATTCCGAATCTTAGAATTGACAAAGTCCTCCCAAGGCTAGTCCAGGAATTATTTAAATTTTTGAAGGTCGTAATGTCATAAATCAATATAAAGGAGACCACGCGATTTTTTGGTCAGCAAACTTTGTTTTAGTTGCCTAAGGTACGGTGGATATACACCCTCTAGCCGGGCTGCATTCAATTGTTTCATTTTGTTTTTACAAGTAATAATTTCGCAATTTGTTCATCCGAAACAGTAATAAGATAATTTAATATCCTAACAGTTTCTTCCAGGTTATCTGATAGGTGACTCTATTCTTTCCTAGTCTCTTTGGTATGCTTTCTACTATTAACGTAGACCTAAAAAGGATTGGCTATTTTTTGCGAATTATCAGGAGTATCGCTTTCATAATCTTTATTTTCTTTTCTAATGGCTCTCTTTACCGGCCTTCTTTATACAGGGTACGGCAGAACCGAGTATTTTTAAGGAGTTATAAAAAAGTATGAGGGGTATATAGAGACGGTACGCATTTTAGAGGGTGCATTCCCGAGGGGAGCCCTGGGGGTCTTTGCCTAGGGGAGCAAGCCATTCCTCGGAAACCAGCAAGGGACACCTCCCTCCCCACTCCTCAAAACTACTCAATCGGTTCTGCCGCACCATGTATAATACAATTCACTCAATTTGTCCCCGTTAAATTGTTTTTAGTATCATATTTTTGGATTTTCGCTCCCTTATCGTGTTTCAATTTTGCCGGCAATGACAAGAGTACCTTTAATTTTCTTCTGATTTCTATGCACACGTTTGAATAATTCAGATTATCCGTTAACACTACTCGTTTTAATTGTGGAACCATATCTTGTACGTCTCATTTAGAAAGCTGTGATCAACATTGCATGTCATTATACAATCATCAAACAATTCAAAGTTGAATTTTATGAGCAATAAAACAAGGTAGTAGATGACATTTACGGTTACGCTTTCATTTACCTGGTATTGCTAAAGTCATGTTACACTCGTTACCATGCTCCCAAGAAAGGCCAATGATAGATTTGATTTAGTTATGCAGACAACCTTTTACTGTTTTACATAAATATGTGTCTACATTGTAATATTAATAAATGTAACTGCCTTCGGTGGTGACTAAATGCTCACGGCGAGACCTGAAGGCCGCGCACATTTGTGAACGAAGTTCTTCCTCATGCTGGCTCACACGCTATTGGGTGAAGAATTCAGATTGTTGACTTTGCTGTTGCGAACTTTGAAGGCCTTCCCCTTGGCATTCACTCACATGCTGTAGTTGAGAGAAATTAGATGGGGTAACTGTAGCAGCCAAGATTCCTTCGACCAGAAGTTCATGTTCGATTCCATCCACTCTTGCCAGCTTTGGTTGTGTGGGCCAGGGCACGGTTCTCCTGAAAGACATAGTCCACCTTCTTCGTAGTTTTCTCAACCAAATCAGGACTTTTTGGCTAAGCTGTCCCCGTAATCGGCCACGGTCAGCCTATAACAAACTGCGAACTACGCTGGCCCAATCTTTTCGCTATTCAAAGCAACGTCGCCGATCATTATAAGGGAGACACGGTGATTGGTCTTGGAAACGTAGCGAAAATTGGGGAATGTTTTTTCATCAGAAAAGAAGGAGAATTTTATTGCCATGTCACTTCAAGTCGTTGAAAAGGCGACGACACCGATCGTGACATTGTTCTCATATTTGGTCGGTGAGCAGAGGCCTTACTACGCAACTCGTTCTCTTGCCGCTCTCCTCCTTGACGGTTCTTGAACGCAATGCCATCGAAATTTTCTTCTTGGCAAGCACAGACGTTTTGTGCTTCGCAGCTTCTTCGAAGTTCGTTTACACAACCAAACGCTTAACAACTTTAGTTTGCCTGAACAAGATCAACATGTAAGGTTTTCCCCGTTTAAGAGCCTGTTTGCGACTCTAGGGATGTTCGTATGGCTGACGTGGAGCAGCTTAGTGATGTTGGAATTATTGTGGCCAGCGCACTGGAGAGCAGAGATCGGGATTCTTTATACTTCTCATTAAACACCACGGCGCAGAATGGAGAAAATGTTTTAATGATACATGCTGTAAAAGTAGAACTTTAGGTTTGTTTGACATAACATTGGCTATCATGCACCTAAGCCTCTCAAAAAGCGAAAACCCGGAGTGTAACAGAACTTTTGAAAAACCCTGAATCCCCAACTTGAACCCTTTACACTAAGTTTCTATTTAGGTTAAGAACTAACTCGACTATATTTTGGAATCTTCGTTGCCTCCTTTACCTTTTTAACAAAAATTATTATCGATAAAGTCAATTAATCTTTCCCCCTACTCGTCTGTTATGCTTGCTATAGAGTGAAAGTTATAAAAATTGAAATCACCGCATATGATTGTTTTATTTCTTCCAATAATAGGAAAGAGAGAATCAACAACTTCTTATCCTGTACTTCGTTTACAAGCGGCGTTTGGTAAGCATAAACTCGAATTCAAATACATCATACATAAGTCCCACTGAATAATGTACAACCACACCAGCTCTTGTTCCTTTTCTATCTCTATTGTAGAAGTTATACATAGGTTCTAAATTAACTTTTGCTATAAAATCCTTTCAAGAGATGTATAGCCACGATTTGATTATAAGAATAATATATACAATTTCCGATCAAACTAACGTTTTATTTTGGAGAAATTGTTTCTTATGCTCCGGATGTTTTGGTAGAGAAAATTAAAAATATCTGTTATTCTGAGGCGCCCATTATTTGTGGCCCTTGTTCGTTTCCATTACTATTGTTAAAGGGTATTTCGGAGGTAATGGGATTTATCACACTTGTTCCGAAAGAGAAAAAAATAAATAGAAAAAGAGATCAAGAGAGAGGAGAAAAAAAAGGAGTGCCAACGAGAGAAGGTTACCCCCTCCTCCCACTTAGAATCCGACGTATACCCGTGGTGGCTGAGAAAGATGAACATGTATGGCCAGACAGACCCAAGGGAACAGCGAGAATTTCGCGCGACCGTGAGATCCGTTTTGGTTCCATTTTTTCCTCCTCTAATCTTCTGTTTGGCGTCATGGCTACGGCGTTGGGGACCTACGCGTGAGCCTGTAATGCCTGCCTAGAATATCTCCCTTTGGACGCCAAGTCTAATAAGATCCTCGCTCCGGTGACCCGCTCCCGCCGAAGCAGGATAAAAATTTGGGAAAAGCTTTGAGAAATTAGTACCATACAGTCTGGTCTTGGTTAGCAGCAACGTACAGTCTCATACGCACCTCCCTGCCAGCCAACGGCTGGCAGGACACTTTACATCTACCCGGCTTCTCTCGTAAATAAGGCCACAGCTCCCGCCCGACAGACGATAGACACGGGCAGGCATCTATCACTCGGGCATCGACTTCGTTCTCTCCTGGAGTACTCCCTCGTTCATTTCTCAGCAAGGTTACAGAAGAAGGAATTTTTCAAGGTTTCTTTTTTCAATTAGTTTCTCTAAAACCAAGAAACTCTAAGAATTGATTATTTAGGCCGACCGCACTCGATTTTGTTTATTTAACCTTCGCACGTCAACGCAGAGTCAATCTCCGGCTAGAATCGACATTTGACTCTACGACAGAGAGAATTGGAAAAGAAGAGTAAGCGAAAGCAAAAGATAGTGAGAGAGGGAGGGCTAAGGAGAGGGAAGAAAGAAAAAGAAGAAAGAGAAGGAAAAAGACAAGACGAAAATGAGTGTGTGTGTTTTGGAAAAAATGAATCGCCCCAAGTGTTTGCTGTTTGAGTTTGGAACATACAGATTTCTCATATGAGTTACTACTGGCATATTTTTATATTTTTTTCCACCTCCTGGACGAATCTTCTCTATTGCTCTTATTTAAGTTTCAAAATATGTATTTCTGATATTCCTACTAAGTTATTCCTGTGGAAACATAGAATATTTTCCCTCACAATTTATCATGTATCAATTTGGACCCCTGAGTCTTGTCTAATCTGAAATTCTTTATTTTCAATTAATTCTCATCTTCTCAAAACTTAATTGTGACTTTTACTTTAGCATCACTGGTTTTCTGATGACTATTTTCTTGTTATTATGGTAGCCATACATACACACACACACACACACATATATATATATATATATATATATATATATATATATATATATATATATATATATATATATATATATATTAATATGTATATATATATATTATATTATATTATATTAATATATCACTCTTGTGTAAGACTTGTAAGAAAGAGATGAGGGGGAAATGAGACAAAAAATTAATAAAAATGCCAAAGAAGCCGCTCCATTTTCTATTTACGGTATTTTCTTCTCTAGAATTATGTACAGTTAATTCCTTTCAATGGCTACTTATTTATTCTACTACGCATGTTAATTTTAGGTTAGGATTCATGATTAATTTATATAATATTTGGACGGATTTGGCGATATTGTGGTTGAAAAAACTCTACTGAAATGGAAATCACGGATGGAATTTGTGGTAAACGCGTTCTCTCAATCTGCTTTTCATTTACGTTCAAACCGCCAGAAGGTGCCTTTCGTTTCCAAGGGGGCATCAGCTTAGTAGAATTGTGAATACATGTGGCTACTTTTTGCTTAATTTGGTCTAGTGTGCCATTAACCTCTGCTTTTCTAAAATTTCTGCAGGCAATCTTGTACTTGGCATTTTCTTACTTTATTGAAAATACGGTATTTATATCTCTTGCTCGTATGGTCACCTATTTTTTTCTCTAACTTTTACAGGCTCAAAATATATTGATTAAAAAATAGAGGATTTATTTTAAATATATTTCTGGTCTTACGAAATAACTGAAATTATTAGGGAATTTAATTTCTCCTCTAATTATTTAATGATCGAATCAAATGTATTAAATACTCTCAATAGTCCAGTTTTTATCATTTTAAAGATTCATATGCTTTATGAATTTATGATCCGACGAACTTCTACGAAATTTGAGCTTCAAAACATAGAAGAAGCTCATGCACTATGTATAAACATTCCTCTTGAATTCTTCGTTTCGAGGTCCAGCCTAATTTAGTGACGAAGAAAAAGCTGTAGTTTTAAATCTCCATTTGAAAATGATTATTTATATAGCCCTCATGGTCTTATTTTTCTGTAACATCTGTTCCTTATTACACACTCATCTCTAGCCAAAGCACCAACTCACATCTGTTCTGTTTACCACCCGGATAATTTGCTTTCACGGATACTTTGCCATGACCTTCCTCCATTCTCCTAAAATTTTCAAAGGTTTGGAGACATACCTCTCCTGTTTTTTGCCTTTAAATTATAAATTATTTTTTGTTAGGATTATTAATTATAACATCAATTATCCTTGGTAACTCCCTATACTTGCCGGATTTACTAAATTAGCGGTTAGATGCGAAATTTATGCAAATTGGTGCCAGAAATTAGAGTAATTTCTCAAAAATGATTTCTCCCATTCACGAGTCTCATTTTTCACTCGAAATTTTTAGGGTTTTCATAAAAAGACGAAATGTGATTCTAAATTAGGGCGCAAAATTAATATTTATGAGTGGCTTTAAAAATGATGCATAAATTGTAATTGTTTGGTTATTAAGTGAGGAATAATGCCATAAAAATTAATAAAAGATAAGTATATTGAAAATAGTAATATTAACCCTATGTTCCCTCTTTCTCGCCTAAAAAATCGCAATAAAACAATTTTGACTTTCCGTTCAAATAGGCGGCGCTCTTTAGTCTTTAAGATAAGACCTAGAATATGAAAAGCAACGATAGACTATTTCAAAATGTGGTTAATACAGGGTGAATAACCACCATCACGTGGTGGACGCTCTTCATCTACAGAAAACAAGTGACTCAATCCAATAGACCAATCTAACAGCAGAAAGTAGTGTGAAGGGTTCAAATCATTGCTATACTAACTCCTTACCATCACAGTATACATTTTAGACCTGCATAATATTTGAAAACATTGAATATACTAAGACCAATAACGTTATTAGCAACTATAACATGAAATAAAACAGAACCTTCAGTATAATGTTTGAGAAATACAATTAAAATGCAAGTCCAACTCTAAACATATTGGAAATATTACAAAATCTCGCGATATTGCAAGAGATAATGTTTAAATTACAGTGAACTATCTTCAGAGAAGTATCGAAACAGAACAATCTACATATTTACCTGGTTAGCAATAAAGAACGACCATAATTCAGTCGAGGGTGATTCCTAAATAACAACACTAAATACTAATAGAATAATGAGACCCATATGAAGATTACCTCATTCACATGTATACCGTCATTTATTACTGCCCTTTCAGATTTATCTGTAAAGTTGTTTACATCAGTAAGACAAAGGACATTCTGGGATCAGGACTCTACAGGAAGCGTTATAATTCTACTGATAGCCTTAATGCTGAAAAGCTCAAGATAGGAAGCTATGAATTCGATAGTGACGATAGAGGGAATGTGAGACATCAATAACCGAAAAGATCCCCAAAGAGGAATACTGAAATAATACCCAAACACTTCAATCTCAAATAATGATCTGAATATCAATACTTTTCTTGAAAAAATCAACACGTTAGTTCCCTCAATTAAATTTACTTTAGAAAATGAAAAAGATAACACCATCCCTTTCTTAGATATTTCGATCGATCGAACAGACCAAGGTTTCAAATATGAAATTTATAGAAAACCTAGAGCCATTGACTCATACGTCCATTTTTATTCCGATTACCATATTAGTATGAAAAAAGTGTTTTCTCTTCCATGTTTCTCCTTGCCCTGAGAATTGTTTCACCCGAATATTTGGTAAAAGAGGTTGATAGGATATATAATATAGGTTTAAATTTGTGCTACCCTTTTTTACATACTTACAAATTGTAGAATTCTGTTAAGCGTTCATTTTATCAAGCTAATGGTGACATACCTAAATTTCATGCCAAAAATGTATTAGTTTACCTTTTAACCAAAGTTTCATCAAATTACCTCGTTTACTAAAACTTTTAAACATAAATGTTATTTTTAAATATGAAAACAATATCCATCGCCTTCTCGTAAAAAATTCGCCCCCTAAACCAGGGATTGTATATTCTATTAGTTGCAATAATTGTGAAAAATGCTATTATAGACAGACAGGTAAAGAATTGAATGTTAGAGTTAAACAGCACCAAACTAATGATCGTAATTTTTGTCAACATCTGCATTATTTTTACATATCTATAGTCAGTATCATACTATTAATTGGAATAGTGTTAAACCTATTATTAAATGTACAAACTACACTTAAAGAGATATTATGGAGTGTATCTCTATTAATACTTTCCCAAATTTTAATATTAGCCCTGGATTGTTTAGCCTGGATCCTATCATATCTAATTATATTAAATCACAAATTAAATTGTTTAAAGAATTTGTACCCCTTAGTTAGGGTTTTGATGCAGGTAACCGTTTTAACTCCCCCACTCCTTACTATTTAAGCTATTGTATGTCCTGACCTATGTTATTCCATGAAGAGGTCTTTCAGAATAAAGACGAAGGCCCTCGGAATCGTTTTTTCATTTTCCTTGTGGGTGTTATTTATCATAATTAGTTGTGAGTTTCTTTCCATATATATATATATATATATATATATATATATATATATATATATATATATATATGAAAATTAACCCATGGAAAATGAAAAGTTGAATCCAAACACACTTTTGAACTATATTTGCAAGTTCATGAACTTGCAAATATAGTTCAAAAGTGCTTGGATTCATCTTTTCATTTTCCTGTTGGTTAATTTTCGTATTATTGCTTTCCTCACGAGCCACTTTGTCAGTTAGTTTTATCATTATATATATATATATATATATAAATATATATATATATATATATATATATATATACATATATATATATCTGAAATAAATAAATAAAACAATGAATCTCGAAATAAATAAAAAATTATAAAGATTTTAACCCCCTACCCCCGAAAAAAGTGTCCGTTCGTGTATATTGGATAATTTTCATGCTGGTTACGCTTGTGTCACGGTCGAGCTACTGTTTATACAGTTATAAAAATGTAAATATAACAAGAGTTTGCATTTAATTTTAAACGTAACATTTTATTTGCATCCCGAAAAATGGATGAATATAAATTTGGTATTATTTTAAATTCATTAAAATTGACTTCTTAATAATTCACCAGGGTTATTTTACAAAATTTTCTGATAAAGGAATTAAAACATGGTGGTCATTCATAAGTAATTGTCTAAAATTCTCTAAAAAATTTGGTTAGCGTTGAAAATGACTAAATATTTGTTAGTTTTTAACTTGACTTTTTGGAAGTTGGAGGAAAAGTTCATCAAAGAAACTTCTTTTAAAACTATTACTCTAGAGAACATATATTGGCAAAAACTATAAAGCCGCACTCATAGATTTATGTATTTAACATACATAATCAAACTTTTCCGAATTTATCATATTATTCATGAATATATATGATAATAATGTGTATTTTGATAATGTATGAATATATTTTTAATATGTTTAAATTATTATATGTAGTTAATAAAAAAATCATAATTTAACTAATTATTTCCTATTAATTTTTTAATTTTTAAATATTATGTATTCTATATTATCTAAATAAGTAAAATATTGAGAATAGGCAAGCGCAGTGTGAACGAAGATATGATGATAAACAGATTCATTCAACGCGAATCTGGAGCATCAATAATTACGATCATTTTAGCTCAATGCATAAAATATAAATTAAGCGGTACGCTCAACATTCATAGTTGGGGCAATAAATTAATCAAATAATAAGGTATTGGAATCAATTTTCAAATAGGCTCAACTCTGCCATGACCGGCCTCAACTCCGGTTGAGAAAGGAGGAGGGTTGGATGATAGATACAGATACCGCATCCATAAAATCCAACGGGTGTAATTAATCATTATTGGTTGCAAGCACCTAAACCTGAAAAATAGATTCTTCAAATTTAACACAAGATGATATCCAAGTAGCGCAGAAACAAAACCTTAAAAGCTAGATACATCGGTAAACAATATGAGTAAAAAATAAATTTCTTTTATTTTTGGCCTACTAATTGGCCGAAAAAAATGCAATTCTAGCGATATGCTCTCAAAACCATTATAAAACTATAGCAATAGATCAAAAATATTTTACCAAGGTAGGGAATTGTCAGAAAATGTCTTACAACAGGAATAAAAGAAAAAAATATCTGAACTTGATGGTGGATTCATCGATACCTTAAAATCGAAGATATCATCCAGAACATTTAGAAGAAGAATTGAAGATAAAATACTAAAAGGATGTAAAGAGAAAAAGAAGCCATGGATATCTGGTCAACCAAAAATCTCATCTTCAGTGGATAAAAGCTAAAAAAATTGACACATAACAAATGGCCTAAAGTTATTTGATTAGAAGAAGTTAATTATCATGTATGTAAGATAGACAAATCTATTGTTGTTTATTCGTAATTTATGTGATTTAATTTAAATATATCCTGAAAAACTTAACTTTTTTGTAACAATTTTGAAGATTTTAAGCACATCCGGATCTCCATTTGTGAGACAGAGAATTACAGGGGCATTTCATACTGCTTGTATGGTACCCACTGTGAAGCATAATGGTGGGTCTATCATGATATGGGGCTGCATATTTTCATCAGGGCCAGAGGAGATGTTGTTTCATGCTAGGAAAGAATGAAATTTATAAATTATACAGCCATGTAGTTAAAAAATTTAGGGCCATCTATCTAGAAATTGCACCCCCAAAAACGACAGAATTCATATTTCAATTAGACAATGTCCCATACTATTCATAGGATAACCAAAGATTAATTAAGTGAATTAAGAATCCTAATTATGGAGCTGATTGGTGGAAGATCGTGGTAGAAATTTGTAAAGATTTGGTGGAATCCATGCCACTAAGAATTAATGACTGTAATTACTGTAATTAAAGCAAAAGGGGATCAACTAATTACACTGGCCAACAAATATGAACTTTTTTTAATCATCAGAGACCTGAGCAATCATTTCTCATGGCATTTTCCTCGCTGATTTCAGATCTGACTATCCCCTTTTCTTTAGAACATCAGGGTTTCGAGATATTCAAAAATGCAATATGACCGCCGTCGCTGATAGAATATAGAGTTTTACTCTGATTTATTTTTCAAAAATGATGATATATGGTTGCATAGCACCATTACTAGAAAAAAAAATGCAGTCTGTGTATCTCCATTTGCATTGAGAAGTAGAACTGACACAAAATGATGAATTTAACATATAGAAACTCTAAAATATATGATTCTCATTAGGCGTAAACATCTGATAAAGATAAATAGCCATGTTTTGTTCATTCCGCAAGTATCATAAAGTTAATGTTATTTATATTGCATGTATAAAAACGGTAAACAATGATTGAAGGGCTAATAAATCAAAATTTGAATTCATAAACGTTGTGCATTGGATTTGCGTTTGAATTTTTTTTCAGGATTATCACGATACACCTTTCAACAATGATCTCCCATCCTGCTCTCGCACCTAAATGCCTGGTCTTGATATCCTGGTGGAAACGTTTACCTTGCTCGATACTTATGGCTCCAAGATTTTCTGAGAAAAAGTCTAGGTGCGCATGTAGGAAATGGATTTTAAGTGACATATGGCATCCGATTTCTTTATAAGATTAAAGAAGGTTTTCCATGCTATCTCTGCATGCAGGTGACTTGTTGATGCTCAGAATGTTTGTACATAATCAGTTGAAGACTAGCCATGCATTTAGTTCAAGAGGAGTGAGGGTCTTCTCGACGTCAGGGTCTACTTAAACCTCCCTTATTAGTGGTTCCACATATATGCTTTCTTTTAGTTTTACCGCGTTTAGTTGTGGAAATCTTTTGCGCGGATATTGGAATCCCCAAGGTTTTTCCTTAGCCATTGCTTCCATGAAGTTTTTCATTCGACCTAGTTTTAAATGAACAGGCGACAGATATATTTTCCGTGGCTCTACCAGAACGACAAACTGAACATTGCTTATTCCAGGCTCATATGTAGATCGAAGTGGCTAGTCACGCTTGTCATAATGTTTTGCAGTGGCCCGGCTCTCCTACAGGCATAAGAAGCAACAGTACTTCGTTAATCCTCTTTGCATATCCATTAGCATGTTTATGACTTTTAGATCACCACATATGTACCACTAATGGGCTTGGTAGTTTATGGATTTAAGAAACATATCCATATTGTCATATGTCTCCTTAGGGTGAACAGAATGGCCAATAGGAATAGATGGCTTTATAGTTTCATTGTGCGAGAGGACAGATTTCAGACTTGTCTTAGAATCTTCAATAAAGAGAGGCCAGTTAGAGACCTTATCTGTCCGCGACAAGGCTTTGAACAATCCATTTATATCACGGCTGTAGCAGAGAGGTCCAGTAACTGTGAAGAATTAAGTTAAATCACGATTACGCTTTCTAAAGTAACTCACATGCACATTTTTCATTTTTCTTGAGTAAGAATTTTTCCTGTAGTCGAGATGCGAGAAGTTCTGCTTTCTCATTTGACAGTGACAAATCTTTTACAAGATCATTCAAATCTTCCCGAGTAAATAACTTTGGCTTAGAGTTAGCATTCTCATATTCAACATCCGCATTTAATGTTCATGCAACTTCAGTACCTCTATAATCACTGATATTATCAGGTACGAGGCCATCATCACGTGGAACTGGAATTGGCAAAGATACATCATTTGGAACTAGTCTGCACACCGAATTCATGTTTAACTATATAATTTGGTGCTTTTTCTTTGCAGAAAACCATTTTGTGGTCATACTACAGAAATAGCCATCTTCGAGATAATCTCTGGGCTCTCTCCATATCATAGGAACAGCGAAGGACACTAAAGCTTTCTC
This sequence comes from Ceratothoa steindachneri, assembly GCA_963969495.1. Taxonomy (NCBI): domain Eukaryota; kingdom Metazoa; phylum Arthropoda; class Malacostraca; order Isopoda; family Cymothoidae; genus Ceratothoa; species Ceratothoa steindachneri. The sequence goes on along the minus strand of OZ018319.1, from coordinate 84,086,830 downwards.
TTTGTTAATCCAGTTACGTAATCCATTCTAGAAGGAAGTTCAAATTTGGTGTGGTGCCCATGCTGTATCTTAGTCACCCAAAGGACAACCGAAGATTGTACATTTTTTTGTATCATTTGTGATAGTACGCTGCTGAGATTTTGTTCTAAAATGCACACATACATAGCAGAAGTTATCTGAATGATTTTTGCACTCTGCAGCCATTGCTACTGCTTTGTAAAAATATTTAGAAGCCTCTTATGATGACCGCAGAAGGAGCAGCTTAGAAGATGCACATCACATAAAGAACCTGAAGACATAAAATAGAATTATAAATAATTGCGCAAATTATGCATGCGGATTACAAATGTAAATGAATTCTTCTCTATACGCCTTTAACCAGCAAGAACACACGAAGCATCTACTTTACTGATCTTAGCATTACAATAATGATGCATGTAAATTGAGCAATACCAATAATAAACTACATTTCATTATCGCAGGTAAGCATTTGAAATTTTTGGCGTAACCTTAATACAGTACGGGCTAGAGCCTAACTCAAGGCAGATTCGGATTCAACATGGAAATGGATTTAGAAAAGTATACTAAGGTCTCTGATGAAAAATGTGTGTTGACCAGTGTTACTAGATTAAATAAAGATAACTAACTATAATATATAAGGTCTGTGTATTTTGAGAACATCTATTTGAATAGATCTAACTTTCTTATAATATTTTTTTCTTTATTTTCCAGAATAATAATTTATGAATGAAGATAGTTTGATAAACAAAGTGAAAAGGCACACTGTAATCGATCGTTGGCATAAATATGAACCATAATGATATATAGAGTATTCGCTTTCCCAAAGACATGGAAGATAGTGATTGGGATCCAAAGGTTTCGACTCCCATCAAAACTCAAGAATTTGTGCAGAGAGTACTGGGACAAATTAAAGAAAAACCTGGACATTACATATATCAGATCCCTTGCAAAGAACTTCAAGTTTACAGAATGCACCACCAGGAGAGTTGTGCATGAAGATATCTGTTACAAGTCATTGGTAAGGCGAAGAGGTTAGTTCATATCAGATAAGATGAGAGAGAATCGTTTGATATGCGCAAATTGCCATTTCTCCGTATTAAAACAACTAGAAGTGGAATGCTTTATATTTTGTCTGACGAGAAAAACAAGGACCAAAAACTAAACCCATGGAATTTATTCAAAGTGCTAAGTGAGGTTCAATCTTTAAAGCATACCAAGTTTGCAGCAACTGTAATGGTTCTGGGAGTCATTAGTAGTGAGGGAGATGTCATCTCCACCCCCTTTACTTTTTTCCAGCTCTTAAGAGTCAATATTGCTACCTACAGAGCGAGCTTAGCCTCTCTTCCTTTCTCCAGATAGCCTGTATTCCTATCCTACCTCGTCGCTTTTCATACAACCTCTCCCACAACTTTCTCTGGTCAGCCTCTAATTTCACAGGGTAGATGCTGACCTTCCTCTCAGCCAACCGTCCCGCATCGGGGCTGGGGGGGGAGGGGACAATGTTCCCTAACCCCTGAGCTCCGGTATGGGGTGGCTGGTTTTTAACAACCTGCTTCATCCTCACCCATACCTTCCTCACATCCCTTTTCCTCTGCTCTTCACATTCTATCAATTTTACGCCGTGTCCAAGGTGGAGCCACCATGCCGATGGACTGCCAGGCCACCTGCGGGAGGGGTGGTCTTAAATAGTGGCACCTGGCTCTGCCGGGCTTGTGAGCAACTCTCCTAATTCCCCCTTGCTCATCGACGGAGCTGCACTCGTGCAGCTCCACCAAAAAAAATGGAGGTCCCCTCCCCTGTGCTTGCGCAAGGGACCCTCCATATTTCTCTAACCGGGGAGGAGGCTTACTTCTCTCCATCGCGTACGGGTGCAGTGGACTCCCCCTCACCCCCTTCTCTGGAGGTGCTTTCGGGCACCTCCCTTTTCCCTGCGGCAGTCCACTCTTTTCTTTCTAAGGGGACTGCCAAGAAAGCCAGCAGGCAGCCCTTAGCCAGCCGCTTCCCATCGAAGCGGCTGGGTAGGGCAAACTCCCTTAGGGAGGAGAGAAAAGTCAGGCCCCTTCGGTCGCTTCCCTCAAAAGACCTGCTAGCAAGAATATTGAACCTTGCCGGGGTCAAGGCCTGTGCCTCCCCACACAAGACTGGCGACACTGCCAAGGGGACCTGTGATGTCCTGGGAGGAGATGGCCAACTGGAGGCCCCTCCTGTGATAGACATGGTTCTTGAGGAGACCGAGCCTCAGACGGTAGGGCTTTCCATGGGGGGAAATCCGGGCTCGGCTCCACGCACCAAACCCGAATCCGCCCATATGCAAGGTCCCCCTCAAACGGCCGAGGGATCCGAGGCAGTAAAAGGAGGGGAGGGATCTCCTCCGACAGGTGCCCCTCTGACTACCAGGACCTTCTCCATTTTGGAAAGGGACCTTGCTGAGGCCGGCTTATCTGGCCTGGGGGCTTCTGCTGGCAGAGGTGAAAAGCGGGTTCATTCCCTGCCCTCCTCTCCAAGAAAGAAAAAGACTAAAAAGACTAAAAAGACGAAGAAGACTCGGGGCTCCTCTCCATCCGCGGGGGCTGCGGGGACGGATGGGTCTGCTGCCACTATTGCAAGCGACCAAGCTAAGATTGGCACATCCACCCCCTCTGCCCCCTTGGTTGCGGAGCCCGTGACTAAGACTAATTCTAAGAGTGCACAAGGCGGAGCCTCGATGACATCGAGGCCCCTCACTCAGAGGTTACCCGGCATTTCCAAGCCCGCTGGCTCCAAACGCTTCCTCGATATTCGCTCCACTGATGGCACCATGTTGTTCAAGGGCAACATGATCCATCAGAGGAAAGGATTAGCTAGTGCATTCGGTTTAGAGCCAACGGGGACCCGTTTCTCGGACTGGAGCCTTCTTGCGAATGCGGCAAATCCAGCCGAGGCGGCCAAGATAAGTGCTCTTCGAACACTTCATAGCACCCCGGTGAGTGTGACGCCGCACTCAACCAAGAACTTTGTGAAACGAGTAGTTTATGCGAGAGAACTCGTTTACTACTCCATTAAGGACAAACCCTAAAGCAGGTCAACCATGGGGCGGTCAAGGTCAAACGTGTGATGAGAAAACAGGGAGGAGCCTCGAGACCCACCCCTACACTCTTTGTAACGTTCGACTGTGACAAGCTCCTTGAGTCGGTGCGTGCAGGTGGTACCGCTACCGCGTAAAGGCATTCGTGTTACTCCTGCGGCGGTGCTATTACTGTCACCGCTTCGGCCATACAAATCGCTCATGTAGACGTGCAAAGTCGGGGTCACCCGAAGTCTGTGTAAATTGCTCCTAAGGTCGCACATGATAAGTCCAAATCGTGTGTGTCCAAGTGTGTCAATTGCGGATTGCCGCACCCTGCTTCTTTGAAGCAATGTGGTGCATATTTCCTTGAGAAAGAAATCCTGGCCGTTCAGGCCCAGGATAGACTCTTATTCCAGGAGGCTAAGGACTTAGTCCCTGCGAACCCGGCTCTGCCTGGGACGTCATATGCTTCAGTAGTTAGAAAGGCACCCTCTGCTCCTGGCTCATCCAGGCCAACGAGCACAGTTGTTTCCGCGCCCATACGGATCCGTTCTGCGGGCTCTACCCAACCCCAGCGCTTCCCTGGAAAAGCTGGAAGCAAAAAGGGTTCATACCCAGCCCTGGCTAAATCGAGGGCTCCCCCCTCTTCCCCTACCGTGACCGTTTTCGGCAAGGCGAAACGGCCACGCGCTTCCACCGATTCGTTAGACTCACAGGAGGCAACACTCCTGAAGATGGTCGCTAGGCCATCTTCGGGGGTTCCTAAAGTTGTCCCCCGAAAGAAGGACAGCAACAAAGGAGCTTCAGCTCCTTCAACCACTCCCCGAGGTGGAGCGAGTGGCTCAGAGACGCTGGTTCCTTGAACAGAGGGCCTCCCGCCTCCGAAGCAGCAACGCCCGCCTAAGGTTTCAAGGCGGAGGGAGGAAAAGACTCGCATGGCGAGCCCAACCTCCCCCAATAAGTCCTCGAAGGCGACAGCGCCTTCAGCGCTTTGTCCGGCCAACAGCTCCCGGGGTTCTGCCCCCAGGAAGCGTACGGCCATTCCGGTGAGGGTCTTTAGTTCGAAAAGGGCCCCCACGTCTTCTCCGAGCTAGGCCTGGAAGGCATATTCCTTTAATGGAATTGCCGTGGATTCCGGGCCAACTGGGAGGAGCTGCGGAGGCTCGTCTCGTCCCATTCCCCGTTAGCTATCTTTTTGCAGGAGTCCATGCTAGGCGCGTGCCCCCTGCCCGCCCTACCGGGGTATAAGGGTCGTGCGGACCCACCACCGCGGGATGGCCGGGCTGGGGGATGCGCGGTTTATACCCGGCATGATCTCTCCGTTCTTTCTTTCTCTTTAGATACCTCCTTTCAGGCAGTGGCTGCGTACATTCCAAGGTCAGCTGACTTAGACTCGGGGAACTTCCGCCGCGTCGTGGGACGGTTGCCGAGGCCCTATCTCTTGCTTGGAGATCTGAACGACAGGCATCCTCTCTGGGGAGATTACACCATAAATCCCAGGGGATAAGTCCTTGCCGATCTGATCGAAGAGCTTGAGATAAGTGTCCTAAACGTGGATGAGTTTACGCATCACTGTCCGAGAACCGCTTCATTTTCTTGCCTTGACCTATCTTTGTGCTCTTCGGATGCACAGCCTGATTTTGATTGGGGGGTGGTCGATGACCTCCATGGTAGTGATCACTTTCCACTTCAAATATCATTTCCAGGGCAACTGCCGCCTGAGAGACCACCTCGGTGGTGCTTGGCGCGGGCACGGTGGCCTATAATTTCAGGAAATGACTGAATTCTCTATCTCAGTCGAGGAGCTTTGGTCGGTAGATGAGGCCGTTGAGTTCTTCTCCGGCAACCTCATCGCCATGGGCCTGACTACTATTCCTAGGACGTTTAGCCGTTTTGCACGCCGACCACTCCCATGGTGGTCGGCAGAGTGTGAGACGGCCCTCAAACAGAAGCGTTATGCCTACATGCACTATAAGCGCCGCCCGAACGAACGATTTCACTGTCGCTGAATTTCGTCGGGCTAGGGCTAGGTTCCGGTATATTTCGAAGCACGCCCGCCGCTCTTCTTGGCGGGCATACGTGTCTTCACTTAACAGGAAGACCCCTTTAGCTGAGGTGCGGAAGCAAGTCAAAAGTATTCGGGGCAGGACCCCCCTCCCGTTCTCCAGGAGAATGGGACCGCAATTCCGGACCCCACGTCCGTGGCGGAATCCTTAGCGACCGCTTTTTCCGCATTCTTAGCCGTCATGCTTTTCCGCTAACATTCAATGCACGTCGTGATGTCGCGGAAGGCCGCCAGGGGGACTTTACCTTCAGAGGCGGAGAACCCTTCAACGACAAGTTTACTGTGAGTGAGTTGCGTTCCGCTCTCTCTCCCGTACGCCATGCTTCGACCCCTGGGTGAGCGAGGCATGGCCTATCTGTTAGATTTGTTCAACAGGATCTGGGTGTAAGGTCTTTTCCCAGACTCCTGGCGAATCGCTACTGTGCTCGCCCTTGGCAAACCGGGGAGAGATCACTCTACTCACCCTGAGTTCCGCCCAATCTCTCTAACATCTTGCGTGTGTAAGTTAATGGAGAAATTAGTAAATGTTAGATTAGCCTTTTTCCTGGAGAGCGGAGGCCATCTGTCTTCCACACAGTGCGGCTTCCGCAAGTTCCACTCCACGTCGGATGCTCTGCTCCGACTGGAAAATGCCGTCTGCGAGGCTTTCCTTTTTAGACAGCATACGCCACGGTCTTTTTCGATCAAGAGAAGGCCTATGATACCGCATGGCGATATGGTATCATGGAGACTCTCCACATGATGGGGGCGAGGGGACGCCTCCCAATGTTTATATCTGAATTTTTGCGAGATCGTCGATTCCGCGTACGGGTGGGGGTAGCCCTCTTCGGCCAAAAGGAGCAGAAAGAGGGTGTCCCGCAGGGAAGTGTCCTCACTATCACACTCTTTGCCCTGAGCATTAACGGCATCACCTCGGTGCTGCCGGAAGATGTTCTCGCTACGCTCTACGTGGACGACCTTTCGATCTCTTATGGTGCTGCCCAGATGTCAACTCTTGAGCGTCAAATCCAACAGGCATTGAACCGCGTCCCCTTCTATGCCGTAGCGCACAGGTTTCGGTTTTCTTTGGCCAAGACTAAGGTGGTGCCCTTCTGCCGCCATCCACGGCTTACTTTTTTATCGATCCTTTGTCCGTTTGAAGCTCGACTACGGATGCGAGTTTTATGCATCCGCAGCCGAGCGTTTATTGCGGAAGGTGGATTCGATCCACCACACCGGCCTTCGCCTTGCGACCGGTGCCTTCCGCACTGCCCCCATTGAGAGCCTGTTGGTCGATGCTGGGGAGATGCCACTCGCTCTGCGCCGCGTGCAGTGCATCACTCGCCTGGACGTGCGAGCCCGGCGCCTCCCTCAGTCGCCTTCAGCTCACATTGCATCCGCAGCTGATCTCAATGGTGCCTATGCCGCCGAGAGAAGCCAGTCATACCCTAAGCCCTTTGGGTTTAGGGCCAGGAAACTCCTTCGAGAGGAAGATATAGCTCTCGGGCCGGTGGTGCCCCTGGTTCTGCCCAGGACGCCACCCTGGAGGGTACCAAATTTGGCTATTTGTCGCCACGCCTCTTCTCCCAAAGCTTGTACTGCGCCGGGAGTATTGCGTTCAACCTTTTTGGAGCACACATCGTGTCACGCTGGAACCGTGCTAGTGTATACGGATGGCTCCAAGTCCCAAGAGGAGGTCGGCTTCCAGGCCGTATCCCCTCCGTTTGAAGTCAGCGGGGCTCTACCAGGCGCTGCGTCTGTCTTCACGGCCGAGCTGGTGGCAATACACCACTCGGTACGGGAGATTACGCGACGTGCCCGGTTCGGAGACCGGATTGTGATCTATAGCGACTCACAAAGCACCCTGAGTGCTCTCGGGGCATTGGAATCTCCACATCCCCTGGTTCGTGATATCCGTGACGCCACGGTTTTGGCGAGCGAGGCAGATGTCGAGATTATCTTCTGGTGGGTTCCTGGACATGTAGGAAGTGTGGGGAATGAGCGTGCCGATGAGGGCGCTAAAGAGTCCGCGAGGACTTTGCGACCGGACCAGTGTTTCGCTCTTCCTCACACCGACTACATGGCAGGAATACGGGCAGCTCTTCGGACTGCTTCGCAAAGAAGATGGGAGACGGTCGAAAGGAACTTAAATTGCGTGCCATTGTGCCGCGAGTGTTCCCATTGACCTATCCCTGAATGCCACGGCCGCTTCAGGTTGCTTTCTATCGTCTCTGAATCGGACACACTCGTGTGACGCATCGCTATTTGATGGAGCGCTTGCCTGCGCCCTATTGCAACGACTGCGTCGTCCCTCAGACTGTTCGGCACATTCTTATCGAATGTCCCATTCTGGGTGATCTTCGAGCACGATACCTGTCCTGGTACTGGGATGGGCGGGGTCGCTACCCCCTGTCCCTTGTACTCGGGACAGATTCGTGCACATTGACTTCTGGACTTGTTGACTTTTGGGGGGAGGCCGGGCTTCTCCCCTTTATTTAAGGTTCTTTTTTGTTATTGTTTTCTTTGTAGGTTGCACTCTCCTGCACCGGGGTGAGGAGGACCCCCACCCGCTGCCGGAGATTGCTTCCTGATTGTTAAGTTTTTCCAATTTATATCGATTGTTAAGTTTTCATATTTTTTATTTTAAACTAGCCTAGTTCAAGGCTGTCGTGTTTTTCGGTGACTTATGCCCAAGTGAGTAGTTGCCAGATGGGCTCTATAAAATTAAAAAAAAGAAAAGTTTGCATTGTTCCCATTTCGTTTGAAAATGAATAACAATAAGTGTCGAAAATACAACTTTCTTTCAACTTGACATTCCATTTTGAGGATACAGAACAAAAAATAAATTAACACAACTTTTACATAAACTGCAATGCTTATTATTCAACTTCAAGACGTAGCCTAAGCAAAAGCCTAATAGTCTACGCTGTTAAGAGACGTAGCCTAACCATTGCAAATTTTGCTCTCATTATTTATTATTGTTCCTCAATATGTGCACAAATCACGTCAACAAAACTTAAATCAAGACAACATTAAAAAAATGCAAGAACTTATTTTTCAGTCTAATACATGCCTCAAAATTACTCCCAAATATAATAAAAGCACTAGGTATTTACTGAATTCATTTAGCACAAATATTTGATTACATTATATAAAGGATTCAAAATGCTGCTTTATATTTTTGGCCTAGGGTGGCCCAAATAATGTACACACAAGAAATTTCTATAATACCAGGGTTCTAAAGGCCTACCAGAAATTCAACAGAATTTATCGGGACAGTGCTAAATTACGAGGTATCTGCAATGGGTTAAATGAATGCATACATTAAAAGTATTTACAGTATTATTTACATCGATTCAAAACGGAAATAATTTGACTGTCAACAAATTATACGGGGGTCATTAAACAATAAGAAAAGTCACAAATGCTTAGCATCATCTAACGACCACAAGTCGTTCTAACCAAAATAGATATTCGCGCATACAAAATCGAATTTTAGGAATAATTTGCTTTAAGCCGAACGACACGCGCCGCTGAAGATAGAATAGGCTACGCTACCATAGTAACAGCTGTTCCCTGAAAAACCTTCCTGCCTTACGTCCCTTACTCGAAGCCTCCAAGTTACATAAATAAAACTAATTAATTAAAAGGGACGTAGAAAGAAAGAGATACTCCAAAATACCTGATACCAGAGCAGTTAAGCAATAACCCACGTCAGAAACCCAGGTGAAAGAGGCTCGGCGACGATGAGAGGATTCGACCCAGACAACAGGGGTGAATGCGATGACGGTCTTCCTCGAGGAAAAACCCACATACGGTGATATCGGGAGGAAATGCGTCGATACCACGGGGAACAATGACTCGAAGGCCACAACGATCCGAGAGAAGGAATTCGAGATGAAAGAATTCCCCAAAGAGGATGGCATGGTGTCTCTTGCAGATTTTTCACGTGCCCGATGTGAAAGGCTTCCCAAAGGATAATACTTGCAAATGTAACAGGAAGAGCACAATTTGATGTAGCCGACAGAAGGGCAGCGACAACGTTGGCAGGAATCAATGGCAAAAAATCCTTGCTGCACGAAGGAATCCAGTACCAGTCTCCAAAAAATGAACAACGTCAAGGTAAGTAAGGGAAAACGATTAAGCGGAGCAATCAACGCAGAATCCTCGCAACAGAATAAATTAAAAGAACTCATGGCCCCATTTATATCCTTCTGTCAGAAGGGGAATAAAGGGAAGTAGGGCAGAAGGGGAGGGGAATGAGTCGCTTCTCATACGCAAAGTAGGTTGGTAGGTTACAGAAGTTTAGGCCAAAAATGGTATCCTCGAAGCGGGTCGACCTGTGTTAAACACTGTAAACTATGATGAGAAAGCGAAGGCTTTGGGAATACGAGAGCCTACCCTTTATACCACCTTCGGGACAAGAATCTACTCGGGAGTAGATAAAAAAGGAAGGGTAAAGTATATACAAGGAAAAATATATACAATAATTACATAAGGGAGCTACTTAAAAGGTCAGCCCCTATGTTGTCCTTTTCAGCGATGTGGACAACCCTAAAATTATAGGCCCGTAGGGCTAGAGCTTACCGAAGTACTCTGTCGTTCTTGCCCTTCAATGCTGAGTGATAGAGAAGAGGCTTGTGGTCTACCTCCAACACAAACTCTTTACCCCGAAGATAGAAGTCAAACCTGGTAATGGCAAATACTATGGCCAGACACTCTCTCTCGATGGTCGAATACCCCTTTTCCCGTTTTAGGAGCTTCCTTCTAGCATAGGCAAAAGGATGAGGAAATTCGTGTTAGTACTGTAGAAGTACTGCTCCTAGTCCATGAAGAGAGGTATCGGTCCTCAGGATGAAGGTGACCTGGGGATTCGGCAGCTTTAAAACCGGTTCTGAAGAGATTGAAGCCTTAAGATGGCCGAAGCGTTACAGAAGATCTTTGCTCCAAGGTAAAGGTTCTGGACTGGAATTCTTTAGAAGCTCTGACAGTGAGCTGGTGAATTCTAAAGCTCTGGGGATAAAAGATTTATAGAAAGAGACCAAACCCAAGAATGACCTTAATGTCTTCTTATTGGGGAGAGGAGGTATATTATTTATAGCTTCGACCTTATCATGTTGGAATCTAAGGGTTTCTCCATCAAGCAGAAAACCCAGGTACTGAATAGAGCTTGTCCCAAACCGACATTTGGAGGGTTTGACGGTTAGACCGTGTTCCTTCAGGCGTACGAACACGTGAGTGAGGGCATCGACGTGTTCGACCTAGCACGTAGAATATACGAAGATATTGTCGAAGTAAAAGCATACGTTCGAGAGACCAGCCAGCACAAGCCTCATCAGTCGGATGTAGGTCGCACAAGCTGTGACCAATCCGAAGGGAATTCGACAGAACTCCAAGAGTCCTAGATGGGTGGAAACTTGATAGTAATCCTTACATAAATCAAGTTTGCTGAAGTATTTCACACCAGAAACCTTATGGAGATCTTCCTCCATGCTGCAGGTAGGTTCGGCGTGGAACACTGTAACCGAAATAAGCTGATGAAAGTCGATGGCCATTCTAAAGGAACCATCGGATTTTCTCACCATGACAACAGGAGAACAGTGAGAGGAAGTGGAGCGCTGGATGATCCCTTGCTGGAAGAGGGTCTCTACCTCTTTCTCAAAGGCAGGCCAAAAGTGAATGGTTACTGGATACCTTTTTGCCTGTATACGATCGGTGGTCGTTAAATTAAAGTCATGGGAGAGAAGGGAGGTACAACCAGGTTCCTTAGAGAGAACAACTCGGTATCTAGCAATGAGTTTCTGGACTTGGGATAGCTGATCCTGTTGCACTGTTCCAAACTCTTGGTGTTCAGATGAAAGCGAATCAATACTACCATCAGGTGTTAAAGGTAGCAGGAAGTTCTCTGAGTCTCCTCCTCGACGTTGCTTATTCCTTCCCTTCCAGGAGCCATAAGTTCCTACATGTTGGAAGTTTCGTCTAGAACTTCCACTTGCTGCACCTGGGGCCCTGAGATGATATTTTTTCAAAAGGTTAGCATGATAAAGACGGAGTCCACGAGGTACCTCGACGAGATAATCTACATTACCCCGCCTCTCAAGTACCTAATACGGGCCATTCCAGGCTACGAGAAGTTTCCTGGTGTTACTGGGCAGGAGCACCAAAACTTCATCACCCGGTTTGAATTACTGGTCTTGTAACTTGAGGGCGAAATAAGTCGTGTACCGGGTGATGCTGACTTCGGCATGTTGGGCAGCAATTTCAGAACATTTGGCCAACTTTTCCTGCAGCTCGATGACGTACTGAAGGCTAGTCCGGTCGTCCTCCTGGAAGGTTCGATTTTCCCACAGATCTCGGAGAATGGATAGTGAGTCATGGACTGAGCGGCCATATAACAACTCGGAAGTTCCCTGAAGGAAAATAGGGCTGGAATGAGGTAGCTGTGCCACTCTTGAGGCTTCTCCGAACAAAACTTATGGAGAATAGCCTTCAAAGGGGGATGAAGTATCTTGATCCTTCCGTTTCCACTGGGGTGGAAAGGTGTGATGAAGATAGGTTTGACACCAAGCACCTTGTGAAGTTCCTTCAGAAGTTGGATGTGAATTGAGACCCACGGTCGGATAGAATTTCCCGATGGATTCCCACTCGAGAAAAGATGGTAAGTAAGGCTTCGGCGACAGACACAGAATCAATATCCTTCAAGGGCACAGCCTCTGGAAACCCTGTGGCAAAATAAATTAGGGTAAGGATGAATCTGTGACCGTCAGAAGATGGGGAAGAAAGAGGTCTCTAAAAATCAATTCCGATTCGGGCGAAAGGCTCAGTTACGATAGACATTGGCTGAACAGGCACCGGCCGCACACGTCCTTTGGGTCGGATCATTGACACTTATCACAGGAAAGGCAGAAAGCACGAATGTCAGACTCCATTCCAGGCCAATAGAATTAAGCTGTGACCTTCAATTCGGTCTTCCTGTGGAAAAAATAGCAAGCCAGCAGGCTTTCTTGAGCAGCTGAAAAGATAACGGGGCGACACTCACGGGGAGCAACCAAGGTCCACTTACCTACCTTATGAGGATGGTCAGACATTAAGACTTCCGATAAAGGAGGACGTCAACCTTTAGAAACTGGTAACTAACCCCCGTTTCTAACTCGCTCGATCTCCCCTGGGGTGGCTTTAGCTCGAACAGGAGAGGGTTTCACAGGAAGTTTGCAGGCAACATAAGTCGTCAGGCGTCACAGAAAGTGGTGAATTCGTTTCATTTTTCCTGCCCTCGTCTGGAAACACGAATATGGTTGAGTTTAGGTGCTGAGGGAGTTCCGGTGATAATGGAAGAAGTTCTCGGTGGAGTAAGGGTTGCAGATGACGGAGGTCGAGCTAAGCAAGGTAAAGATTTAGAAGCATCAAGGTCCCTAACTCCTGGAATGTTTTCAGCCTGCATACTAGCGAATTTAATTGGTGATCTAATGACGTCCGTCCATCCTTCAAAGTAAGGGGCATGAAGGTAGCAGAAGACGAGGGGGAATGAGTCAACTCGTCCCAAGTAGTCGGCCACGAAGACCTTTCTGCAGGCGGTGACGTCGGTGTCTGAATAATTATAAAAGAAAAGTTCTTTATTCAAGTAATGATAAAATTGAAATTCCATTTTTTTCTGTTAAAAATAAGTGAAACATAATCTGTTATGACCAGAATTAGTGAAAATTTACAATTCCCGACGACGATAAAGGGACATGGATTGCTTGTTTGTCTCTTTGTAAATTAATTAATACTGATGATAATTGAAATTAAAGAGGCAGCAGTTATCTGTCTCCTCGAACACTGCCCAAGGAGCTCATTTATTCCACAAAATCACGAGTTAGGATCTAATATCTACGAGTATCCAGGTGAGTAGTTTCTTTCATTTGGGAAAGTAAAACGATAGGAAAAGCCCATTTTTAGTTCATTCTGAGTTTTCATTCTCTCCTTTCCTGATTGCTTATAATAGCAACAGTAATGTGGTACAAATTCACTTCTTTTTTTTTAATTTTCCTGCATGAATTTTTCCCTCTATCTATATATTTATGCCAAAATTCGCAATCGCTTAAAGGATTTGAAACATCCTAAAATTTTAGGAGAGGAATATTCACGACTTTAAGATGTTATCGATATAAAATTTTAAAGACTCGAATTATTTAAAACTTTTTTTAACTTAGTGAACAGAGCTGACGAAATTATGGCCTCAGCAAAGAAGTGTGAGCTTTGCAAGTCGCTTTACATCGATTCTAAATGTGCCCAAACGATGAGAACTAATTATTGGAAAGGTTGTAGGGGAAATAAAGGGGGGTAATTATATCACACTTATTATAAAGATGCTAAACGAGCAGTAATGTTTGCTCTTGTCCTCTCTTGTATAGGCTTCAAAGACCTTTTGGTGCACAACGTGAATATCGCTCGGAGATGGGTCTTGAAACAAACAAAAAGGAGCGTTTTGCAGTGGTGTCTCCACATTATCCTTTTTGGTCGAGTTTACCTTCTTGCAGGCATCCAAGATTCTACGTAAGTACTTCCTTCCTCTTATCTAACAAGACTTGTATTATTTACATTTGTGTTGACATACGTTCGCCTTCTTAATTAAGGAATTCATTGGTCTCAATTTTTTCAAGTTATATAACATTGAACCATGTATTCACTCAGTTTTCGTATGTACGAATCTTTGGTTCAACAAGCTACTGATCAAATTAGAAACCGAGTATGGATAAGTTGTAATCGAGAGATAATGGCAGCAAAATTATGTAAACATATTTTGATCACTACAGATTTCTAGTTTTTGATATGTTTCATTGGAATAGAAAAGTGTTAAATTTGATCAAGAAGGAAAATCAAATTTCGGTTTGTAGGGGCAGTGTATGTCTTAAAAAAACGACTAAACCTGAATAGAGAACATGTTGCTTGAGAAGCCACAGGTTTGAAGGCTTTATCCTATAATTGCAACACGAAATAAGGATAATAGGTGGTGCTGTCAAAGACCCCGTCAAGTCAAGCCGGCTAAATCGCGACTTTGTGTTGGTGTAGGGAATGTGAAGTGTTTATGTGATGTGGGATTGAGGGCAATGGTAGTTAATATCTTTAAAACAAGGAAATGGCATATGCTTGAGCTATGTGAGACAAACATGAAAAGGAAGGGGAGTTTGTCTGTGATGGAGTGCTGTCAAATGTAGCATAGGATAATAGGAGTAAAGTGGGTGTAGTACTGGTATAGGAATAGCATTATGCAATGTATAGTTATGTATGAATGTGTGAGCTAAAGTATTACTTAAGTGAATGCGAAATTTATAAGGATGAATAAGTAGGTGGCTTGAGTATATGAATCCTACAATGTTAGATGTGAAGCTGAGAATAGGAGGGTCTGGAATGATGTGGGGCGAGTGGTAGATGCACTTTGGAAGCAGTATTTGTTGATGATTGTGGAAAATTTTAATGGAAGAATAGGTGACAGTATGGGGGACGGGGTTACTAGTGGAAAAATACCTCTGAAAAGAAGTAAAATAGAGATAAAGTGGTAGATTAATGTACTATAATAGAAATGTGTACCAGACACATTCGCTCTGTAATTCCTCCTCAAAGATGGGCATAAATACTCATGGGTTGGGCAAAGAAGAGGTATAGAATTTAAAAGTATATTCCATCCTTGTATAGTAAGAAAGGATAGACTAGTTAAATGCATACAAAGGAATGCAAATAAAAGTGAAACGAGTGATTACACAAAGTATAAAATCAACTAATAAATCATTTGGACAGAAGTGGAATGAGGATACTAATAAGAACATGAAGCTATTCTGGAATGAAGGAAGAAGGATGAGGAAAAAGGAGATGAATTATTCAGGTCTTCAAATACATAAATGTCAAGGTCTTCCTCATAAATGAGAAGGCCAAAAGTGGATAAAAATAATATTTTAGTTTTATAATGGGCTTTAAAATGTATAATTGTATAATGTCTAAACCGGATGCTGTATCCGAGTATACATAGAAGAGATCCCCGTACCGTCTTCCTTCTGCTCTCCCGTCTTACTTCTCCATCCCAGGTCTCCCCACCCATTAGCGCTGCTACTCTCTCGAATTTCTTCGCAGATAAGGTCACTAACCTCCGTGCCTCCCTCCCTCAGCCTTCTGTCCCGACTCCTGAGTTCCCGCCTCAGCCGCTTATCGTTTTCCCTGCTGTGACGGCGTTGGAGCTTACAGCCCTTCTCTCGCGATCTAAAAAATCGGGTTCCCCAAACGACATTTTTCGGCCTAAACTGTTATGTAAAATTCTGCCTGCTATCCTCCAAACGCTTCTTCACCTGTTCAACACTTCACTTGAAACTGGTCTTGTTCCCTCTTCCTTCAAACGTGCCAACATCCATCCGATTCTTAAAAAGCATCAACTGAACCCCACTAACCCTTCCAATTATCGCCCGATTTCGCAACTTCCTTTCTTCTCTAAGGTTCTAGAGAGAGTTATTGCTTCACGCATCAACAGTGACATGGTGGCCTGTAACATTGATGAAACCTATCAATCTGGTTTCAAGTCAGGTCACTCCACAGAAACCACCCTTCACAATGTGTCCGATTGCTTACGAAGAGCCAGGGACAGGGGTTGTGTCTCCATCCTCATTCTACTCGACCTCTCCTCTGCCTTCGATACTATTGACCATACCGTCCTACTTGATCGTCTCCACTCTTTCCTCGGCATATCAGGCACCGTGCTTGACTGGTTCCGCTCTTACCTCTCGTCTCGTATCCAATCCGTTGTGATTGACGACGTTTCATCCGACTCTACCCCCATTCGCTTTGGAGTGCCACAAGGCTCTGTCCTTGGTCCTCTACTATTTCGTATCTACCTCCTCCCTCGTAGTTCCCTTCTCCGTAATCTCGGTCTATCTTTCTACCTATATGCTGATGACACTCAAATTTTCGTTTCCTCATCCCCCACGTCTCTTGCCTACTCTATCACTGACCTCCTGGCTGACTACTCCTCCATTTCTGACTGGCTCTCTACCAACTTTCTCAGGCTTAATCAGTCCAAAACTGAGGTCCTCCGCGTCGGCACCCCTGCTCTTATCAAAAGATCTAAATCTCTCTTTGCCTCGCTTACTCTGGGTGGCAATACCATCATTTTCTCTGACTGCGTTAGGAATCTGGGTGTTGTTTTTGATGAGCATCTCTTCTTTAAGCCTTATATTCGCAATGTCAGCAAATCCTCTCTATGTTTCCTTTGTAACTTCTCTCGCATTCGCTCTCACTTTGATCGCCAAAGTCTTGAGACTGCTGTTCATGCCTTTTTCACCTCACGCCTTGTCTACTGTAACTCTCCGCTTGTGAATCTGCCATCCTCCTCTCTCCGCCCCCTTCAACTTGTACAGAACTATGCCACCCGGCTTCTCCTCCGTCGCCCTCACTTCTCTCCCTCGAAACCCTTGCTGCATGAACTGCACTGGCTTCCTGTCAGATCCCGTACTCACTTCAAGATACTTTTCTTCACATATAAGGTTCTAAACAACAAGTCCCCGTCTTACCTCTCTTCTGCCCTCTCGCCACGCCATGTCCCTTGGACCATTCGGTCATCACATGCACCTCTTTTGAATATTCCTCGTTCATCACTCTGCTCAATGGGGGACTGCTCCTTCTCAATCTGCGCCCCTAAGTTGTGGAATGCTCTTCTGGCTGAAATCAGGTCTTCTCCCTCTCTTACCACATTTAAGCGTCTCCTGAAAACGCCTCTTTTCAGTATTGCTTTCTCCCCCCTCTTGAATTTCCATTGAATTTTCATTCTCATCCTGAGCACAACGTTCTGAAATCTTGAAGAGCGCATTATAAAATACATTATTATTATTATTAAGAAATTGTTAGTGCTGTGAAAGTTTGAAAAAAAATGAGTAGATGATCAAATTGCCAAGATGCTATAATGTGGTGGAGGTTATTATGTAATGGCTCTTGTGTATGTGTTTTAAGAAATTTGTTACTGAGGGATGGCCTGATGATAGGAAGAATGCCCTAATAGTGCTGTTGTTAATGAATAAAGGAGAGGAAGGTGGATGCAAGAAATCCATGTGCATAAAGTGTATGTAGATTGTTGTGATGAAAGTGTTCTGGAGAAATTCTGATTCAGCGTATGAGAAGGATAACTTAGGTATTGGTAAAGGATGAAGGTTTGGTTTTATGGCGGGTAGAGCTTGTGCAGAGTATTTTAGCGAGAAAGATTGCTAAAAAATGAGTTTATTTCTCACATGTAAAGTGCAATGGATTGAGGTCATGACATGCAACGAGTTTGTCTGGTGAGCTCTATGGATATACTGGTGAAGGTACAGAAAGGTAAAAAGAGAGGAAGATATAAAGTATTCCTCCTAGGCAGGAAGGAGAAACTCCCTCTCTTTGGGCCGAGAGGAAACACCAGCCTGCAAGATCTAACCTGACATCTTCTTGCACGTTGAAAAGAAAGAAAAAAGGAGAAGTGATGTGGGGTATGTGATGGGTTAATGGATCTTGAGAAATCTTTTTATCGTATATATTGAGAAACATTATGGAAGGTGCTAGGAATGCCGTTAGTATGGCCATGAGTAGCCACTTTCACACTGCTTCGGACACACCTGTGGGACGCTCCTTATCCACGCCAAGCAAGTGATTGTATCCAATAGACCAATCCAACAGCTCCAAAACAGAACAGGTGCTAAGAATCTAAGAAAGAGTGGCAAAGAATATTTAGATTAGAATTACGGCTTAACTTATGGTCAAATATAGACGGGGATAAGTGATTTGATATACTTAGAGGTTGTTATTCATTGTAGGGTAATTTAGATCAATGGATGTTTGAAATATTAATTGATGTAGTTGTGAAAAAGGTGCGTAAGAAAATGAGGGAGAGGGGTAAAAGTTTGATGAAAAGTGTGACCAATGTGTACTATATATTTCAGCATTTTCTGATGAACTAGTTTTGGTGTATGAGAGTGAGAAAGATTTGGAAATAGTGATCAAAAATTTGTCAGGTGTGGGATAGAAAAGAGGGCTCAAAATGGAGTCCAGAGAGGAGTAAAGTAATGCTATATAGGAAAGAGAAAAGAGTAAAGTTTAATATCCGAGTTAGAGGTTTCACCAATGAACAAGGGCGAATATTTTAGTACAAGGATGTATTTGAAATGGTAGTGGTAAAGATGAAGCAAATTTCGAGCACATAGTTATAAGTGGTAGAAACGTCTGTTTGTGTGGCAGTTACAGCGATAAAGAAAGTGGGATTTGCGGGAAGATTATGTTTTGGCAAACGTTGGTGTATGCGAGTGAGAATATGAAATTAAATATGAGGGAAAGATCTCTAGTGAGCAGTTCAAAAGGACAAAGTCAGATGGATGCTTGGTGGGAAAAAGTTAGATAGAGTGAGGTAGGACGGTGTAGGGGATGATTATGGTGTGAATAAGAACGTTAATTAGGTAGAGGATGTATTTCGGGTTGGCATGAACATGTAATTAGACTTACAAAGAGAATATACGAGTGTGAGTGATGCAGTGTGAGAGCATTGTTATTCCGTGTAAAAATTGGGTTGATTTTGCCAATGAGTGTTTGAAAGAGATGGGTTCACTAAGGAGGAAATGGATGGTAGTATTAGGGTGCTCCCCCCCCCCGAAAAAAATGGGCCTGCACACACTTTTGTGATATATCATTCATTCATTCACTAATTACCTTTAGTTTGCACGACATGACAGAAGCAATGCCTGTGAATATAACTAGATCTCAATGGAAGCTCCAGCAAAGAATATACTGCGTCAAACATTACTAAAATACAGGCTTGTTTAAGAAAGTGCAGACACTTTCGTACATCAGTTCTAATGTGAAAAAGTCCCCTCAAAGAGCAGAATTCAGGACTAAGTGGACCATTTCTAGAACTATGAAACAGTTAAGAACCTAAATGCTGCCAATGACAACCGTCCAAGCCGTTCAAGAAGCCACAGGAAGCGTACAGCTGAGCTGGTCGAGAGCGTGAGAGAGTCAGTTCAGCCGAGTCCGAAACGTTCTGTGTGCCATAAAAGTCAGTCCCTCTTCATTTTCGGTGAGACTTAAATGAGAGTACTAGCAATGGATGTACAGGCCTACTCATACAAAATAGAGATGAAGCAGAGCCTTACACCCTCACACAATGAGCAGAGAAAGGGTATGGCAATCAAGATACTGGACCTCAGATGGAGCTCACTTCCATCTTGAAGGAAAGGTAAACTCGAAAAAAAATGTATTCTAGGGGACCTCCAGACCAAATGAGGTAACTACCAAGCCCCTACACTCCCCTAAGTGCACGGTATGGACTGCAAGCTCAGCTAGAGCATCATCAGACGATTCTCCTTTGAGGAATCTTGCGTGACAGTAACAGTCACCAAGTAGTGGTATGTTAAGCTCCTCAAAACCTTCAAGAAGGTGCTGCACACCCTATTCTCATGACCTAGGGGGAACTTCTGGTTCTAGCAAGATGGAGCAAGATCTCGAACCTCAAACCTGTCCCGAGAACGGCTGAAAGAGAACTTTGAAGGCTGTGTGATCAGTCTCAAGATTGATTTTGAGTGAGTACCTCACTGCCCAGATCTTAGCCCCCCCCCAAGATTTCTTTCTCTGGGGCTACCTTAAAGAGAGAATGTACATAGTGAGACCCAGGACCATCACGGAACTCAAGGAAACATCAGGGAGGAGTTCAGAGCCATTAGTTGGTCAGTTTGTAAGGACGTCATGGACAACTTTGCGCTTTGCCGCAAGAAATGCAGAGAGCTAAATGGAAGTCATCCCGCACATGTGCTCTAGAATAAAGAAGAAAAGCCCCAAAACTCTTATGTTTTGTTTTCATATTTTTAAACCCATTAACTAGTTATCACCAAAGTTTCATTCAAATCTTTTAGAAAATTAAGAAATGAAGCCTATCGAAAGTTGAAGTCCATTTAGGGAGGGTTACCCTTTATAATAGGTATGCATTAAAGAAATGTAATGGTTGCGATGTTGTGGACAGCTGTTCTTAAAGTTGAGGAAAGCAAACGTAGATGAAGGGTTCTTAATCTATTAAAACTTTAAGACACGACCAAAGAGAGATGTATTTTTAAAACCATGACAAAATAATTAAAAAGAAACTTAGAAATGTTTTATATCTTCATAGCAAAAGAATTTAATTAGTTGTTTTGTTGCATTAAAAAAATATCCCAATCGAAAAATGAACCTTATTCAGTATAAAAAATTAACAGGGGATTCATTGTAAGATAAACTCTTTTGATTGTAAAATATTCTGTTTCTTTCCTGCTAAATCTTATTCTCATGAATACCAAGAAATCTTTTATTCTCATTTAAAAATACTTAAACATTTATTCATTATCGAATCCATTAATTCTTTCTTTTAACATTAACATAGTTTATCAAATCTCACACATCCTGATTTAACATGGAGTTAACCTTAATAAGGATTTGGCGTTGAATAGAATGAATCATTTAGATATGAAGATCTATTCTCTCACTGCCGCCACTCCTTATAAAGTGACGTAATAAGGGAAGTATTTATATTTTGATGTTTGATTTATATTTGAATAAGCCGCAGATATATACTTAGCATTTAGACTTTTTTAATGTCTAATCAATGCCGTTTATACCAAAATTCACCAAAAATTAAAAATACAATCTAGTTCGGAAAAATGATGGGATTTAGTTTTCTAAGAATACTACCTATAGAATTATTGGTAGAGATTCTCACTCAGTAAATTTGCTGCGTATTTTGCTGCATATTCCTTGTGAAAGTGTCAAGTTTTTGTGATAAACATTAAATCTAATAATAATGTCTATTTTCATTTAAAACAACGGGACAACAAGTTAACAGGGTTTTTCATTAGATAAAGTCGCAAGAACTTCATATCAATACTCTTCCATCAAAGTTTAGATTTATTTAACGAGACGAAAGGAAAAGAAGAAGCCTATTGGCGGGTCGAAGTGAAAGTGTCAACTAGGCTTTTAGAAATGAACTTAAAGAGCAAGCATAAATTTTAAAATTGATGGCAACATTTTAGCCTTTCAATTCACGAAGAAAATTACCAATTGAATTATAGGAATTGCATAATGCAGGGGTCATTTCTTAACTAATTTGTACTTGCATATTGCAGCTACAATTTATAGATCATCACTAGCTCTATAATTTAAAAAGGGGATATTTTTTATAGTTTTTAAATAATAATTTCATCTTAGGTTAGTTATGACTTATGGTTTTTATCAAATACCAAAATAAATATAAGTATCGAAATTTTGTGAATTTTTTTAAAACCCAAAGAACTACAAATGAAGTTCAGAAAATTTATTTTTATATATCCTCTTCTATAACTATATTTTAGCAACGTGATATTTTGAGAAGGGGGCACTTTAGTTCTTTTTAAAATTATTATAATTGGCCAAGTTCAGATAATTTATAAAAATTTAGCCATGGCTGCTTATTTTTACATTTTAAATTTTAATCTTAGGGGGGGAATGACGAAGCCATTGCCTGGTCTAATAATTATGTGATATTGGCAAACAAGCCCTTTGTTCGTTTCCTTTCAATTGGTTCTGATAGATTACTGATAAATGTAAAAGAAAAAGTAAGGTACGAGTAGATGTTATCGCAATTAATTTTAATTGTTGTCAACAGCCTGAGAAAATAACCAGTTGCTAAAAAATCATATATTCAAAATCCAGTCGTATTCTTCAGGTAATGGGCGTGCCAAAGATAGGCAAGATCCCAATTATTTCGTAGCTAAAATTTAATCTTTCTTAAGCTTTGAGGCAGCTCATTATCCACAGGAAAACTGATAAGAAAATGTTTTGTGTTGGGGGTCGTTGAATCGACTCAATTTTTAGTTTTATTGTTCTGGGAATATTGTTAATTGCATTGAATTACATCTCAAATTTTGTGCATGTCATTTACTTCTTTATCAAACTTGCTATACAAATATTTCATACTCAATTTCACTTAATATTTTAAAAGTATACATAGAGAATAGTCCACGGAGCTTGACTTAGGACGCTCAGCAAAAGAAACACGGGCATAAAACCAGCTTTATAGAAGGGACCAGAGTTGAATGAGGTAAACTCTTAAATCAACAAGACAACTTAAGCTTTCATTATTATACAGGAGGATCAGAAAAAATTCAAAATACTTTGGCACTCATCTGAATTTTGCATGAAATTCATATCATCATAGTGAAGCCTTTCGTTATACAAACACACCTATTATGTAATTAGTATTAATTATTGACAGCTAATTTAATAATTCCTCTTGATTAATCAAATCAAATGGCTACAGCTCGCTGGAAAGCAGAGCATGTATGTAAACGGTGAAACTGGCACTTGGTCTGGAGCGCAGATGGCAGCTATAAGCGAGGCAATCAAAACAAGATCCTTCATTCGTATCTCTTTTCAGTGACAGTAAACAGGTTTGCTGACGTGTGGCTCCAAATGTCACCATCATGTGGTTTCCATTGGTCCCTGACCCACAGTCAGTTGAAAAAGGGTGTGAGATACACCGAAACTGTTCTGAATTAAATTGTCTTCGGAGAATGTGGTTTAATTCCTCATATATATATATATATATATATATATATATATATATATATATATATATATATATATATATATATATATATATATATGTATTACTGTAAATTGAACCCCCTTTTTAATCACGTATATTTTACAAAACCGGCTTAGTACATGCCAAGATATTCACAAATAATTTAATTCTGGTGTTTTGTAGACTTAGAGAAATAGAAATAACTGGCAATGTCGAGGTTCACTGATTACTAATATCTACTAATCTACTATTTGTTGCACTTTTTTATAAATGTATCCGTAATTTATATTGTGCCTTCTTTCGAACGACATTTAATTGGTCCAAATCGGTACAGTAATTACCGAGATATTTGTAAATAATTTAACTACGAGGTTCAAATTACTACTATAATGGATAAGGTAAATGAAAAATGACAATTTTTATTCTTTAGTAAATTTTTTGAGAACTATTGTGTGGATTTTGACGAGACTAACCTCCTTCAAAAGATGAGAAAATCCTCTATCAGACACTATTACTATTTTTCGTGTTCTATTTCTTATTTATATTGTTACAGTCATTAGATTGTAACGAGAGAAAAGATCCATGTGTGGGTCTAAGTTATTTTTTTTCACATAAAAAGTTGGACTTTTTAGAGTTATATGAGTAGAAAAAATACTCATAACCAGAAAAAGGCCCATGCGTGGGTCCAAGATCAGTTTTGTCTCATAGAAAGGGGGACTATATCAGGTTATATGAGTATCATTAAGTCCCACTTTTATGATATAAAATAGTCATATAAACCGAAAAAGCCACACGTTTTATGAGATAAAACCAACCTAGGGCTCACCACGCCTGGATTTTCTCTCCTGTTACAATCTAATGAAGATAAGAAAAATATAAATAGGAGAAAGATTAGAAAAATATTAATAATAGAAAGAATATGAATTATAAGAATAATAGTAAAATGAGAGTCATAATAATAATAAAATAACAATATAAACAAAAAGAATAATAATAATACGAATAATAAGAGTAATAATAATAATAATAAAATAATAGGAAGAAAAACAATAATAATAAGAATAAGAAAAGGAATAATAAGAATAATCATAGGAATAAGAATAATAATAGAAATACTACTTATACTAATAATAGGAATAATAATAATAATAATAATAATAATAATAATAATAATAATATTAGGAATAATAAGAATAGAAGTAATAATAAAAATAATAATAATAATAAGAATAATAATAATGGGAATAATAGGAATAATAATATAACAATAATAATAAAAATAATAAGAATAAAAATAGTTATAATAAGAATAATAACAAAATAATAATAATAAGAATAATAATAATAGGAAGAATAAGAAGAATAATAAGAAAAAAAAAGAATGGTGAATAAATTAAGACTGATTGAATCCAATATATACTCCTATAACCTATAGAATTCTCACTTCTTTTGAGATAAAACCAACCTAAGACCCACGCATGGATCTTTGCTTCAGTAACAATAGCTTTTCTAATCATGGTAAAAATGCTGAACCTAGATTTATACTATAAAAAGACCTAAATGAGAACTCATAGGTTAATTTTATAATCATTTAGATACATATTACACGGGGTCAGTCGGGACCTGGCGAAATATCCGCGTCATTTTTAAGCATAAC
The DNA here is from genome assembly GCA_963969495.1 of Ceratothoa steindachneri. Taxonomy (NCBI): domain Eukaryota; kingdom Metazoa; phylum Arthropoda; class Malacostraca; order Isopoda; family Cymothoidae; genus Ceratothoa; species Ceratothoa steindachneri. The sequence continues at coordinate 84,062,496 of OZ018319.1, read as the reverse complement.
TGGAACTGTTACCTTTACCCTTCTGCACCATAGAGTGGCATCCCTTCTCTCCCCCTACCATGAAGTGGTAACCCGTGATCGTCCCAACATCACGCTATAAAGGTAACGGTAACGTTCCCTTCCTGCCTCAACATTTACTGGCAACCCCTACTTCTCTACCAACTAACTGGTAACCGTCGGTCGTTAACATTATAAGTATAAATTCGGGTCCACCACTATAAATTAACGAAAATATTCGTAAAACAATTGTCTCTCTTTTAGATTTCGGAAAAGTGACTGAATTCTGTGTATTATAATTTAGATGTTATGGTAGAACCTGACAAAACCTATTTACGTATAAAGCTAAAAGTTAATATAAATTGAAACGGTTGCATATAATTCAAGAATAGTAAAATATTCATATAAATATCAGGCAAACCACATTAATTATTAAATATGGTGATAAATCATAGCTAGTTTAAAAGCTCAAGCAATCTGGAGTTTTTTTTCAACACTAGCAATGTCTACGCCTTTTTAAGCTCTTAGAACTTAACCAAATTATTTTTTACATTGAGTTAGAATCGGTCATTATTGATGGTGGAAAGTGAAGCAATAAAAGGAAAAGTGCCACATTAAGAGTAAATATATTAAAGAAGTGTGTGAAATTATCTTCGTACATGTTAGAGCATTTATTTAACCATACCGTTCAGGCGATTTTGAACTAATAAATACCGAGGGTAGAAACCATGATGCTTAAATGGTCTGGATGCATTTAAGGGACTTTCAGGGTCTAATCTTCGAAACTTGCACCATCTAATTATTAATTATTTGATTTATTACACCATCCATAAAATGACAAACTGTATTTTCCTATGATGGATAAAGAACATATATCAATTCATATATTTCATAAACATCGGATGATTTTTTCAATAAATGTATCCACTGCTTATTTAAATGATGGGGGAACATTGGCATAAAAACGAAACATAGTCTGTTAAATAAATCTATTTAATTTTATTAAAATTATTTTACTTTTATAATAAAAAACGACCATAACTTCCTGTAAACTTATCAATGTTTTAATCGTATTATTAGGTGAAAAAAAATCTTTTACACAAAGTTTCTGAATTAGATTTTAAATGTCCACTAAATTTGATCATTATCTTTTATTTTACATTTTGAAACCCTATATCTTATTTTTAGGTATTATAGAGCTTAGCGACTAATGATATTAAATTTAGTTCTTTTTAATCTTTTAATGCTATTACTTAATCATTTCTTTCCCTTGTGTCACCCTTGTTATTGTATGAGCATCCTGCCTTAAAGCTTGTTTTCTTTAGCATCGTATTTAATTTAAGTTTATTCGGATCAGGTAGAGACTAGTATCATAATACAAGTAATAATTTATTTTTACTTTTCATTAAACGTTAATATGCAACGTCGACTACAACCTTTGAGCGCACAAAAAGATGTTATTATTCTTCATTATTATATTTAGGGCTTTAAATTCAAATTTTGCTGACAATGTACCAATTATCGAATTTCTTGCTCCATGTGTTACAAATGCCTCTATATGGTGCAATGGAAACCATCAGCATCCAAATAGCTTCTTATAAGTCCGGATTTATATAAAAAAAGTCTACCATTTTATTCTTTCTGCAAGAGTCAAAATTCCTTAATATTTGCAGGTGACTTAAAATTTAAATGAATACGAATATTCCGTTCAAGTTTATATGTGAAAACATAACTGAGTGGAATGCTACAATGTACTAATATATTTCAGTTAAATCTAAGGTTTAATTTAAACACATAAGATAGGCAAATAATCACGCAGATTTGTCCCTCGTGTCATTTTGTTCACCCTCCGAAAAAGATTTACATATAATACGTACCTATAAGCTCTTTATGCAATAGTTTTACCTTTCCCTTTGGAAAGGTAACAATAGTAAAGGTAGTTTGTTAAAGAAAATGACCCTTAATTGCTCAAATATTAAATGTTTTGGCATATATAGTATGTAGTTTTTTAATTTAAAAATTTGAGGTTTATATCAGTATAATCTAGTCCTTGGTTCATTACAAAAATTAGTGTCTCTTCAAGCCAATCATGAGAAATACCGGATATTATAATGGTCGCCGGACATTTTAGACCCTAGGGTTAACATTTATAAAATTAATAACGATAACATTGAAGGGAATAATACTACTACTAATAATAATGGAATTAATAATAATAAAAATGGTGATAACTGTGACGAAGGGATCTCCCCATCAATTGATCCCCTAAAATTAAAACCGTCTAAGATTACAGATTTTTTATAAAATTACACTATAATATTTAGCAACTGGTAATTTATACAAGGTACCCAGCTTTACTAACATCATCAAGGGGGTGTCAAGCTAACGGTGTTAAAATTTTAGAACAAAGGGCTACTACCAATTAATTAACACTAACAAACGCTTTCAGCCCATTCTTAATGAATTAGTTGCAGCAAATACTTTAGAACCATGTCGCGGGTTAAGTTTGCTCATCGATTATTTTGCCTCGAGAGAAAATTAGCAATAGAGAGAGCTATCTATGATATGAGCTCATTAACTTCAAAATACAAACCTCTTACATTTTCCGTTCTTAATGAACTAAACAAAGGCGACTACGCAATAAAACATGGAATAAGGAACTTGGTTTTACCATATCGATTTGCATAACAAAGCACGCCCTAATTTGGGGTTCAAAACTTCAGATATAAGTTTTTCCATTTACCCAGCTCCCCGTGTTTTTTCAGGTCCCCCTATTATTTTGAAAAACATAATGAACACAATATAAAACACTGTGAGTAAAAACATGTAGTATACGCTTTTGTATATTTGAACGGTTTTCTCATAATGGTCCTTTAGACAATGTTCTAATTTCTTAGATGACTTCTTAGACTCATCTTTACTTATTAATACAAAAAATTCGGCCTTACTTCTCCTCAAATCAATTATGTTCTTGTGCATTAAAATTAGTAGCCAAGATTTTTTTACAACTAACCTTGTCTTTAGAGATATATTCTGTCAAACTCTTCAAGAGCCTTCTATTCTTTAAAATTAAAAAACTGTCTGGTTACGACTGGCCAGGCTATTAAATTTGGTATTTTAAATTCTCAACTTACCCTTTTATTGTGTACAATAAGCTTATGGTAACCTTTTGATAACTCTGTCGATTTTTGTGTTTGTGCGCTTGCGCGTCTGCTCCACTACGGTCAGGTAGCTTGGTCTAGGCCTCGGCGAAACAGCATTCCTGTCTTCACGGATGCTTCGCCCAAAGACTTAGGTTAGCGGTGAGGTAGGTGCTCATAGGCACTCCCTAATAACTTTTTCAGTTTAAAGCAATTTCTGCTGCATTAATCCGTTTAAGGCTCACTATTTGTTTGTTCCCTGACATGACTTTTTGGATGACAATCTTTCATCAGTTTATTATGCCAAAGTCCCAAAGGAAGAAGGTTCCTTTTCAAAATTCTAAAATTTTTCTCAGGACACTCTGCTTAACCTTACAAATATTTTTGAAACCTTCTCTTTAAATGATATTTTCGTACGCTGTGCATGGAACGAGGCAAAGATGGTCTCCTGCACCCTTTCCCTGGAAAGGAAACTTGTATTTGACGAAATGCTGAGTCCCTCAACTTTGCTGATATAAGAGACCCCGCAGGGCGGGAGACTTAAGTTAGTCTTTGGTTCTCGCAGCAAACACATAGAACACCACGGTCAAGCCCACCCCGTTTCAAACTTAACGTCCATTTTTTTTCCTATTCAAATTTTTGGTGTATAAACTATATTATATATATGTAACATTTCATGTACTTATCATTCAGTTTATGTACCTTGTTTTGTCTCTCTGTGCCATCACTCTCTTTCCTATTTTCTTCTTGTATTTGATATATTGCTTCTATAAAATAAAAGAATTAAATTTGTTAAATAAATAAAATATTCTACAAACTTCAGGAGTGGTAATATCTCTGCAAGAAATTATACCTGTAGTAGCAGCACGTCCTCTCAACCACAGTGCCGCAAGAGAAAATGGTGCTCTATATCGGATCATCTTTTGAACCACTTTTAAATATCCCAATATCTTTTTTCCTCACTTTTTACGAAAAGTTGGTTACAAAAGGGCCAAACAAGGTTTTATAAAACAGAAACTAGTTTCTTATAGATTGCGAGACAATCTTTTCCTGTAAAACAAGTGACATCTATTACGAGGGAAAGATAAATTAAATGATAAACTTGAAATGACAATAAGTGCTGATTACAGTTTCCACATGGTCGTCTAGATGTTTATCACTTAAATTTTTGCTAGTGTTATTCTCATTATATTATAGGTAATGCCATTAAACTACGATAATCATGCATTACTCCTCAGATGAAGCTAAGTCAAAATCTCATATTTTATTCATCAGTGATACATCATTAGTGTCTTTATAAACAACTTTAATACGGTTTAATTTTTTTTCCGTCTCTAATATAAAATATCAATGCATTTATCTGTCCAAGGCATTTTATGGATTTACCTCAAACAAAATTTAAGTTATATTATCTAATTCCCAGTTCCTCGCATTAGTTTGTGAGTTATCAACAAACTTATGATTTCCTCTAATGGTGGGAAGAATTCAGACTTCTTCTAATAACACGCCATAGACAAGATTTAGTTACCTCATTTAAATACTTCAACTTTGAAATCTATCTGCTATATTAGTAGTTATGAATGTATGTATATGTCCGCAGAAATTTGTAATTGATCTACAACATGTTCATTTTTCATAGTGGCAGATCTTGATCTGAGATTCTTGCCTATTTGTACATAAGACTTTTAACGGATAAAGAAAAATCTTTGTGGACAATACAACATCAAAATTATCTAAGATATTTATTGATGGCATTTTTATGATTCTACCCCTATACCTAGCGTACCGTTACTCGATAGATTTGCCTTACTAATATATAATTTGATCTAAAAAGTGCAGACGCAAGATAAATTAAGATAAAAAAGCCTGTCGTTTGAAAGGTGTCGATAGATGGGTAAGCCGTCATTCATGCACGAAAAAAGGCTCATTTATATCGACAATGGAGTAGATGTGAAGAAAGTCGAACATCAGGCACCCTACGAAAAATTTCTACTGTTAAATTCTCTTAAAGGAATAAAGAGTCTAAGGACCTTCATTTTCGGATAGAATTAGAAAAGGGCGAGATAGAACTTATGCTCTAATGAAGCTATCTGCTCCGCCATGAAAATATCTGCCCCATGAGAAGGAGACAAAATTAATCCTGCAATCAGACGGCCATGCCTAAATTCAAGTAGGTTGATAATAAGATGTAAGAGATTAATTTTCTCGCAGCTTGCCAGTATAAGACCGTGGTAGCTTGGCTAGGGACAATGATGGACAAAATCTAATAATCTCTCAAGAACCTGCGTCAGCCGTCTTAAAACTGTCTTTGAGTGCCCTTATCGGTTTGATACACTAAATTTTGGAACACGTCCTAGCCTCTGCATAGGTTTGAATTTAAAGACCATCTTTGTGACGCAGCATTAAGATAAAATCGCGGCTAGAGAAAAGCGTAAGAGATATTTAAAGCTTGTTACCTGGACGAGATTAAACTAAGGTTAGATGCTATACAAACAATTCCAATTTTCTCTCAAGATACATAAATGTCGCTTGCACCAATTTTTGAAACTATGGATTTTTTCTAACAAAACTTAGGAAAATTATCTGATAGAAATACAGGTGTTCTGATCATTTTGGATGGTATCTTTTGCGAGGCTAAGAGGCTCGTTAAATAAAGGGAAAAGAATGGAAATCAGATGTGGAGGAAGGCAAAAATTAGGATAATATATGTCTAAAAATTAATTTCAAAACTCTTATTTATGCATCGTCATATTTTAAAGGAATATTTATTGAGTCTCTTCCTAATCATATATTGTATACTGTACTGTTTTGTGCGCAATTCTTAGTCATTCCATTTCAAAACTATTGTATTTAAAATAAAATACCTTACTAGCTTGAAATCGTTATTACTAGTTTCTACAAAATTATCTAGCTCAAATATTGATGGTTAATTTATTTTAAAAAACTGTTTCATTTTATTTTAAAGACCTCGAAACTTTGGCCGCAGAGACTTCGACATTCCAATGAACAGAAATTGAGGTAGTTCAGTATTTTATCTCCCTATCTATTCATATATTTAGGAACTAATGATCGCTCAACCATACATGCGTTCTAATGTTACGATGTCTTTTTGCATGTAAGGAGATTAAAATTGCACCACAAGTACCAAATGAGCTCATACAAGCACTTTACATAAGGAAATAAACAATATATGTTGATTTAAATAGAAAGTTCCTAGCTATCCATCCTAGAAACCAATTGGCTGTTTGAAACGAAACATTGAATTTGTTTCGAAAATTTAGATCAATATTGATTAAGACACGTAAATTCTATATTTTGTTGACTATTTTTACAATTTCACTTTTCATATAGTAGAGAATCTCTTCGAAAATTAAAGTGACCTAAAGTTGTTATATTTAGAAACATACGAGGGGCTGTCAATAAGGTTTGCGAATGGGAATGACAAAACAGAGGAAGGGGGATAGCTTTTTTGGGGGGTGTTAGGACAAGTTATGACAAGTCAGGGCCTGCAACCGTACGCTCCTGCCTTGTCTATTTAAGAAGCAGTAGCTGATCGCAGATCGTCAGTCAAAAAGTTTTCAACAATGGAGAAAGTTGAGCACCACGCAGGGATCAAACCTTAGACCAAGGAAGGCAAGAATGCAAAAGAGATCTATGAACGCATTGTTGCAGTGTACACCGACACCGCCCCTTCCTATGCAACCATTGTTCGCTGAAATAGGGAGTTCCGCCATGGTCGTAAGTCCCTTGAAAATGACCCCCATCCGGGACGTCCATCAGACGTGACCAACGAGGACAATGTGGCTCGGGGGAGAGGATCATCCTCTAAAATCGACGGGTGAAGGTCAAAGAAATCTCGTGCGAACTTGGAATATCACATGGAAGTGTTATCAACATCATCAACGACAATTTTGGTCCCTAGAAACCTCACGCCCCATGATCGACTTCAACGTCGTCAAAGTCCACAAGGCCAGAATTGCAAAAGCTGCCCTGCGCGAGTGCGGATTTGAAGAGCTCAACCATCCCTCTAGAGTCCAGATCTGGCCCCTAGAGACTACTTTTTATTTCACCAGCTCAAGGTTGCACTAGCAAACGCCAGTTTGGGGACGATAAAGATGTCCAGCTCGCTGTCCAGGAGTTGATTGAACAGCAGTCGTGAGATTTCTAGTTTTCGGGAATTCGAAGCCTCAGGGACAATTGGCGCAAATGCTTTGAAGTCGAGGGTAGTTATATGGAAAAAATATTAAAACAATTTTCCTCATATCTCGTTTCCTTAAATCCAAATTGCAAAACTTATTGACCACCCCTAGTATTTCTAATTTATTCGAGTGTTTTCGCAAGTTATCACAGTGACTAAAATATTTAGCCATAGTAGCTAGTTTATTGTGTTCAGTTGTACTTTTAATTTTATGAAATAAATTCATATTAAGATAGTTTAATTATACACTGAAGTGGCAATAGTCATAGGAGGGGTAACGGGATTGTTGGGAAGTTCCACTCTCGCGGGCTGAAATAGAGCAACTCGTTGTTGCATCGATTGTATTTGGCAGAGGACTTCTGGAGAATTGTTAATCCGTTACTTGACGATAGCTGTCCACAGTCCTCTGATATTTGTAGATACTGGATATTGGGTGCGAATATACCTGGCCATTATGTCCCATAAATACTCAATTGAGTTGTTGTATGGTGAATCAGGTGGGCCTACCATTCCTCACAAATCTCCAGAATGTTCCTCCAACTATTTTTGGCTATTTGAGCTCGATGACAGTGTGCATTATCGTGCACACCAAAATTTGCACACGTGAGAGTAGCCCATCATTTATGTTGAAATCAAAGTAACATTTATATCTTTTGAAGAAACAATTGCTTCACCTCCACTACTTAACTGAAACAAACTTAGATGGGAAAAATCATTCCATTTGTCTACTTGAAATTTTAACAATAATCTGGTAGTATTTGTTCCATTTTACTTCTTAAAAAAAACATTTTGAAATAAAAGGTACAAATTAAACGAAGGATACGTAGAAATAATTTCCTTGGCAGATTTACATTAATCAAAATAATATATGATTTAATAAATTGTAAATTATAAGAACAAATTCACTGAACTAGGGATGTTAATAAAAATGCAAAGGGATGACTTTTTATTATATTTATAACTGTTAATTGATTTATTGTCCAGAATTTGCTTTTAAAATACAACTTATATATATATATATACTGTCTCTAATATATTCGGACAAATTTTCTTTTATTACTATTGGTATGTTCTCCTAGTTTTTTCTCCGCTGTGAAATTAGAGCGCAGTTAAGCCCTAAGTTATTATAATAGTAATTGGATGGATTCCCCCATTTGGTTAATTTTAACTGCCCGACGCACGCAGTAAGAATCTCTGGTTCGTCACTGAGTTAAACTTTAGGCTCACATTGAGAAATAAAAGGCCTCAAAATGAGAGCCAATTGCTACCAAAACCTCCACCATGGGAGAAAGTTAAAAATCATCTTAGGTTTGCAAAAACCAGGAAGCAAACTTTGTTATCTTTGTGACAGTAATATATTATCTTGAAGGATGTTTATATTTTGATGCTGGGAAACAACACAAACAAAATGAATTTCAGAGTACACCAAGAAGTGATCAGAACAAATTAGTGTGATGATTAGTCATATCCACTTTAACACTGTATATCCACAAGTATCAATTTCCTCTCTACAATATATCTTAAAGTTAGAATTAAACATTGTTAAACCTACTAATTTTTATGCATATACAATGATATTTTAAGTGTATTTATACTAGGAAAATCAATAGACTTTGAATAAAAATAGCCGGAAAATATAACTTTCTAACAAACCCAAGTAATAGGTTTAATCGATATTTACTTTAAAGAACACATCAAACGAAATAAGATTCTAAAATGCTGAAACTATGTACGCAATTGATCTTGCTATGAAGGCCCTTTTTCGTCCTGAAAACAAATATATCAATTTCCCTTATGAAGAAATAATCAGAAAGCTTAGTTGGTAAATAATGGCAACACTATAGGTGGAGAAAAGCTGTCACCTGATGTTTACAGTTGTAATTAAGCTCTTAATATCCAGCTTCGAAACAACACTCTAAGGAGAGGAGAGAAGCGATGAATAAACCTCAGAAATAAAAGTCAGTACAAACAAATCTGCTGGTGAATTACTGAAGTTATTAATTAAAGAGACCAAATTATAATGGTAAAAAAATATAGATATCTAATAAAATATATAAAATTATTACATGAATTGAGAAAAACTACAATGTAGATTTATTTTGGGTTGGAAACTATTTGAAAAATGAATCAACATCTTAATAGTGGTATGAATATTTATACAACATATGTATAATCTCATGTACGAGTATTTACCTGAAATTTTGAATCTGACGAGAAACTTGCTAAAATAATTTTGATGAAAATAACTTAGTGAAACAGGAAAAAACAAACCTCATAATATGGGAAAACAATAAAAAAAATGCTAAAATGACCTTTAAAATAATAACAAGAGCTTGACAAAATTGTATAATATAAAAAAATAATTCAGAAAACATAAACGGAGTTTTCTTGACAGTTAGATGAAAGCATGCCGCAGCTTGACCCAAATAGCTGATCGGTAACACGTTAGATCTCCATAATATAGGCTATATTGCATCGAATGAACAGACGATTTAAAGGATTTAAATAGTTATTAAATACCCCATTATAGTGTAGATGCATCGTTAAGATAAAAGACCCATATCAACCTCAAAGAGTAAATATATTCAACTTTAATTTATAACAAGGGAAATTATCTTAAAAATCGGGAGTTTGACCCAAAACAAAAGAAAACTATTTTGCTAGATAGAGAAATATTCACCTTAGGAGGAGTATTATTTTAAATGACAGCTTTCCTACAAATCTGAAACAATTAAAGGTATTCATATTTCCTAAATGAGACATTAAAAGTAATTACAGAAATTCCTTTGAGTTTTAAAATGGATGTCACTCTTTTATCACTCCTGCATGGTTATAGCTGGCGTAACAGGAGTGAAACCCTTACTTCACCTGGAAAATGAAGGAATGTCACTACTTCCTGGCCGCTGTGTGTACACAAAACGGGTTGTTAGTTGAGGCAGGTGGCAGCATTCTGCACTTGAAATGTAAAGGATCACGTGCTCTCTAGGCTCTACTGCTCACAGATATATATGGTGTTTGGGGTAAATTTGAAATTTTTTAATATATTTTTATTTTCACAAGCATGTTCTTTCAACGGTGTTGGATGGCATGTAGAGTAAAGGTTTAGTTTATAAAAGGTTAGCTGATATAGACGAATGGAAGTGATTTCAATATTTGAAGAGTTACCGTTACCACGAAGATTTTCACCGGATGTCAAAATGCTGACATCATGACTGGTGCTCAATTTTCATTTGACACTGTAAAGGCTATGAGACGTGAAATAGCAAGCTGCAATGAGGACTACAAAGCCGTTGCAAGCAGAAAGGAATGCAGCAGGCTTTTTGACTTTGTTGACACTCCGCAATTCATCCATCAACTGCAGGAAAAGGTGAGGGAAGATCTGAGCGAGGGAATCCTGGTTTTGGAGAGGTATGGATGTTGGAGTCACCACCATGAAGCTGGCTTTCAATAAAGCCCTTCCCTACCACAATTAGAACGGACAGATTCTGAACGCCTAGGACAAGGAAAATTGCCTGGCAAAGTCAAAGAACATTCTAAAGAAGCTGAAGCATTCTATTAGGAAAGAAATAATCCGTTTCTTCTCAGGTGAAAAGAATCTCTTTCATGACAACAGTTGGCTTTCCTATTATCCCTGCAACTTTAGAAGTATTATAAAGAGGAATTTCTCTCAAATTGTGATGATCTGTAAATGTGCCTCTAGTGAAAGTGATGCCTTGCCACTTCAAATGCTTGAACAGAGTCTTAAGCTCAATTTAAAATGGTATGGGAGCTGCGGGAGATTAAGGTCAAACTCCGACTTGAAAAGGGGGCTCCTAGAAGGCTATACTTTCAAAGAGAACTAGACCTGGTTGTCAGAGATATTCCTCGACCTCACCAATTGTTGCCCTCCTAAATCCACTGAATCAATCCCATGTATTTCTATGTGAAACTTGGTTGAGAAAGACATCCACTGCTCTGCCTGGACTACTAAGGCCGAGCTGGTGGCCAAGATCAAGGAGTTCGTTCGGAGATCTTCCCTGGACACAGTAAGAAACACATGCGCTAGTTTTCGGAGTCGTATTCAGGCAGTGGGGGAAGTTGATGGAGGCTAACCTTCAGTAAACTGTTATCTCACAGCAATAATTTAATTAATTTTTAAATTATTAAAATACATTTATTTTGGATGAAATTGTGCAGGTGTTTTTTCTTTTATGCAAGCCGTCCGTCAATATTAGATCCAACTCACTTTATTTGTGCTTAGCTGAAGAAATACTCAAACTCTAAACTTTTTTTCATATCAATAGTCAACTATTGGCCTTTTGGTCTTTGAAAAAGATCCCTTATATTTTTTTTCCTAAAGTGATATAATAATTGCCTTCATAATTAAAGTAATAATTTTATCACAATTAACAATAGTACAAGAACACATAACCCGATAGATCCAAAGACTTATTGGTGTGTAAATGGGATAGTGTCGTAGTATCGGAAGGACAGAGTGATGGAAAGGATTTCATAGTTATGGGTTGTTTACGTACTACACCACAAAAAACTCCGTGATAAATGTTATATCTCTCTAAGAGTACTATGTATACTTGATCATTATTATCTTGATTATTGACTTCCTTACACTTTGAGAGTTCCTTGTGCCGTACTTATCGATTCAAGGATAGGATAAAATAATTGTTAAAACAGACAAAACTTTAATTAAAAAAACAAAAAACATGAACCAAAGAAATACTACACACTAAATACACAGAAATGGCTTTAATAATTTTTAAGTAAGGCTTTCCAAATTGATCTCTCGAAATTATAGTGACGGTTGACCCACCGCTCACTTCAATATAAAAAAAATTGCTAAAGGCCTTTACCTCAGGATGCCGGAGTTTAAATACCTTTGTTCCTCTTGCGACGGGTTTGAGTCTGACCTTGAACTCAATGAGATACGTAACTTCAGAAATCTTTTTGTTTTGTTGACGCGTGCCATGGCCAGATGGTTGGCGCGAACGGAATAGCTTTTAAAGCCACAGAGGACTTTGGCGAGTATGGCAGATGAGGGGAGCCACTCGCTTTCGGCAAGAAATGATATCACCACCAGATTGTGAAAGAATGTTCCTTTCACCTCTTCAGGATACTCTGGGGAATAATTCGCACTGGCTAGCGATGAGCCAGGCGGGAATCCTTTGACTCAAGGGAGTGCTTGGATGAGTTTAAACGGGGGTCTTCCTTAAGGGGAAATAGTATCTCGGTGCTTTGGGCTGCACCAGGATAGGAGGGGGGATTTTCTCTAACGAGAGTAAGTTGAACTTGATTCTTAAATCAAGTTAACGTAAATTTCGGTGTGACCACCTGGAACTAGCTCGAGGGTGAGCTGCTTCTTCTTAGTTCCAGTATTCCTAAAGGGTGAGGCCTATCTCAATGCTTTATGATACAACGGGATAGAGGAGGGGGGGTTTCTCTGACGAGAATAAGTTGAACTTGAAGCTTAAATCAGTTAACTTAAAGTTCAGTGTGACCACCGGGAACTAGCTCGAGGATGAGCTTCTTCTTAGTTCCGTCATTCTGAAGGTCAAGGCCTATCTTGGTGCTTTGGAATATACCAGGATAGAAAGAGGGGATTTCTCTGCCGAGAGTAAGTTGAACTTGATCAAGTTAACTTAAAGTTCGGTGTCATCACCAGTAACTAGCTCGAGGATGAGCTGCTCCTCAGTCCCTCTTTCCGGGAACTTTTTAGCCTGCTGACTCACGTATTCTACCACGTTTTTCCAAAGTTTTTGTAATATATACCTCTTCTCCCCACTGGAATAGGGGTAAGAGGGGAGGGAAATTCGTGGACGGGCTGCATGAAGGTTGCTTCTCCAACGGTTTTTCTCAGGGAATCTTACACCTGGTTCTGATGAACCTTCGGGCTTGAGGGAGACGCATCTCCAATTTCGCACTTGAGGTAAAATAGAATACCTGTTCTTAGGGGAGATCTTGCAGTTTTATCCGTTCTAATTTTGATCGGAACCAAGGGAGAGGGCGTTGTGGTTACGAGTTTGAACCATAGCGTCTACACGGCCAAGATGTTTGTAGGCAACGCCCCGTGTCTCAACAGAGAGAGGAGGGAGAGGGTCGATTCCCCTACAGATAGATTCGCTTACACTTTCTGTTTATGAGAAGAGATTTCATATGGTAATAAGACATTTGCAGTCGGAAGTAATTCCAAAATTAATTTTACCTCATTTTGATATTGGCTTTACTTTTGGTTATTTAGAATGCTTTAAAGTTATTCCTATTATCTCTGGTAAAGTTTTAAGATAAATCTCGTGACAGAACTATAGACTTCAGGTTTTTATTTGTTTCCTATGGTTCATATTTACAGATTATGCTTCCAGAATGAGTATAACAGATACATAATCTTTCAATCGCCATATTCATTTTCTCATAGTACCAATCATGTATGGTGCAGCCATCTGTGGTTCAAATTACAAAATAAACTCTAGGTATCCAGTGAGAAATGCTTTATACATACAAAGAATTGCACATTTGTTCTAAAACGAATAACAAAAACAAAATAAAGCGTTCGATTCTGTCTTGAAATCACATTGCAAAAGTTGCATTTATTCTTAGAGATAACCTTTCTTAAAAATTTATCTGTAAGGGTAAATGCAAACTTTCCACCTTATTAGTAAGTAAACTAGAAAATTACTAATGTTATTAAAACTCTAAAGAACTATTTTCTAAAGTATTATCGAAAAAGCAAATAAAAACCTTTTTCTTTTCTCAGTTGTAAAATATCCATCCTATTATTAAATGTGTATATATAGAAGAATCATTCATTTAGCTTCTGTCACATACAAGGACATTTCGGGTATATATAGAAGAATCATTCATTTAGCTTCTGTCACATACAAGGACATCTCGGGTAGAAATGATATTAATTTGGAATTAGCAAAATATTCATAGAAATGAAATTGTTCCTATACTATCTCTAAATCCCATAAAAATGGATAGATCAGCCGTCACTTCTACTGGCAGCTCTTCTCTGATAAACATATTCAGTAAGGATTAAACTCGTCACTTTCTGATATGATCAATTGGAAATGTTTTTCAAGATCATATTAATATGAAATATATGATAAAATTCACTCGACAACTTAAGAAAAGCACCACTTAGCATAAGGGACAGCAGAAAGTGCCCTTATTAATATATTGAGGAGGAGCAAATAAAGAGTTCATGGCAGGTGATCATAAAAAGCAGATAAATGAAGAAAAAATTTGGGGTAAATCAGAACTAAACACTATGAGTTGACCAACATACTTTCATAATCACATACCCTAAATTGATTTTGATCGCGTTTTTAATTGAAGTAGATAATTATTTTTTAAGATTACCTTTTGAATTCTCGACTATTTTACAACTTAAAATCACTGTGGAATCCTCATTATAACTTCTATCGATATAGAACTTCCTATTGATAAGTGATCTCATGACCTTAAAAATGCTTTCATCACAGAACTATATATTTTATAGTAAATCTTTCTTTTGGTATTGTAGTGAAATTTTGATATTTTGCGTTGGTAATGTAATCTACTGAATTAAGTTAAGAAATTTAAGCTAATATATCAGAATCATGAAAGATTAGTGTAGATAAAATAGTTCATAAAACTTTATTTGGATGTATTTTCACATCCGTTAAACAGGAATTAAATCAGAAAAGTACTATCCAGAATAAATATGGTTTCCATTATGTTGTGAATGAGCTTTTGGAATTTCCACGCCTTTCTCACATTATTTGTCTTGTTGCTCTTATCTTTGGAATGATTTTTCAAAATGTTATAGAAGGATCTCGGTCAAATCTTTTTAGGCTGACCATATAAATATCAAGGATAAATCTCCTCCCCTATCTCATCCAGCGAATCCTTAGTAAGTTCAGGGTTACTAATGAGATCAATTGGTTATCGTAATATTGCATTTTAGTAATTTACTTTCTGCTCAAACATAAAGATTAGATTTCATTAGAGAAAAACAACCTTTTCAAGTTTTTCAATTTACTCGACAAATTTGCGGAGAATTCGGGTTTTTTTTTATCAGAGCGCTTAGATTGAGGTTTTCGAGCGGCTTTACCCTCATAATAACAGCATTACTCATCCATTTCTTTTCCAGATCTTCTGCCTCATCTTCAGATTGACACTTAAGGGTTCGAAGGTCATTGCATTGGATCTTCCGGCGTGAATACCAAAGAAAGAATAGTTTCGTTTTCAAAAAATAAGGAAGGAATTCAGAAATAGTATAGTTTCCCTTCATATGTGATGTATAACTAAATCTACTATGATAGGAAGAAGAAAGATACAATGACAGACAAACGCGTGTGCTGAACTTAGAATTGCCTACAACGAAAAAATGTATATATCTATATACATAATAGCGTACCTGTGCTGTCAAAAATTACATTTTTACCGAAATTTACCATGCACTTCTAAAATAAAGACGTAATTATTAAAACGTAGTTTACATCCCCCCAAAACAAGAGTAGTTTTAACAAAAAAACAAAAACAATGTGACAAGAAATATATATATATTATATATATATATATATATATATATATATATATATATATATATATATATATATATATATATATATATATATATATATATATATATAAGTAATTTAAGACTAATGTGTTCGTGGAAGACAAAGATGAGTTAGTAAGTCGGTATGATAATTGAAAACTTATGGGAAAAATTTACTTGTAACCACATTAATACTATTAGAGAACAATTATTGAAATTACTAAAAATTCCTTCCTGAAACAAATAATGTGTGGGGTGCACTCTGATGTCATATAACATTTATATTATTTATTTAAAATATTTCATTAGTGCCAAACATTTATCAGAACTTTGAAATTAGAAACACGTTAGAAATAGATAAAAAATTAGGAGACCCAAAGTGAGGGTAAGGAGAACAAACCAAGCCAAAATTAATACTCAAAGTAAACTATAATAATTATCTACAAAATTAAATCTACAACTGTATTTATTGAACATAATCCTCAACGGATACAGGAGTTCTCATTAAAAATCTACAACACAAGTGATTGCGAATTAATTTAGAATGTGAAACTTCTATAAGTAATTTTAGACTCAATTTTTGGCAAGAAAATAAGTGAGGCTCCTAAATTTCTATTAAACTATATTTAATAAACTAAATAGAAGCGCGATGAAAAAGAGTCGAATAAAAATGAAGCCAATAACTTATTTTAATCGGCCGTGGAAAGATCCTTAAAAATATATTTAAAAATTCAGATAACCCGATTGAAAGGAACAAATCGCTAAAACAGGTCACGACACCTATTAATTGGCAGGCAGCAAATTATATGACCTCTTTTTTTTGTCGTATAACTTGTAATGGGATATTGGTGAATTTAATATGACTGAAAATGTGTGAAGATATTATCATTTCTACTTTTTGTCCAGGAAAACAAATTCGAGTGTAGGGGGAGGGATGATAAAATGACATCCAAAATGAAAAAATATGGTTTAAAATGTGAGGTATTCTATCAGAAATTGCATTCAGCTACAGACAATGAAAAATCTCTTCAACAAATGAGGATGTAATCACTTTTGCAGGCCCGTATTTATTAATATGAAAAATAAGAGCAAAAGTCCACTGACTTCCCTGTCATTCAATTTAAAGAAAAAAAGCACATAAAACAAATGATAGAGATGCCCAGGTACAATTTTTTAGTTGTATTCCTTTTCCTAAAAAGTGACAGAGGAAATCAAAGATTAAACTACAACCTTATCTGATTCTTAACACAACCAAACAAATTATTTACAAAAGTCATAAGCAAAAGACTTAAACTAACACAATAATGGAATCAGCCGTAGAAAAATGTAGGTTTAATTAGAGGTAAGTATAGATAATTATTATTACGCTCAATTATTATTACATTGAATTTAGGAATACGAAATGCCTTTCACATTGCATTCGTCCACCTTATTTTGCTTCTAAGTACTACAGAAAAAAATTTTAAATTTCTGATGATCTTCGCTTGGTACATATGCCATCGTGCTGATAATAATTTCGCCTCTACCAGACAGTAAAAAACAGAAATAAAAGGAGGAGCAAAAGAAGTCAACCTGATACCCATACTGTTTAGAGCAGTGCTTTAATAGAATGTTAAGATTAAGAATTGTAGAGGATCAGAATTAACTGTAAATATTTGTCACTTTTGGTATGCTCACGTCATGGTCAGATTTTGGCCAAATCTCAAAGAGTTAAAGTAAAGGTAATATAATTTTAAAAATCCAGTCTCAGAGTTTGATGATAATGAAGTTCAAATAATACATTCGAATGAATACACGTATATTCACTGCGGTATTGAAAGTCAGTTTATTGTTCGATTAAAATAAATTCACTAGATTTAGATATAAAACTACATAAAAATATTCTAAGAACGACAAAAAATTAAATTCCCGTAAACTTATTTCGAATAATTTTGGAAAGAACTTTGTTGAATATGACAGCATCCAATCTCCACTTATAAGAATGGTTTAGTTTAAACATTTTTATGTGTGCATTTCGGGCGACTTTTCCCTACGGAAATTCTTCGCTTTGTTCGCATAATGGTTAAGGATAGGATATTATCTGTATGATTATTCTAGGTGGATGTTATTACTTTCAAGCCATATTTGGTCTCTTTGATCAATGTCTTGTAAAATTCGATGTTAGCTTTCATCTTTAAGGCTAAGCAAACGAATGAGGTTTTAGTCTAATATTTGACGGTATCTCGGGATATCTAAGTTTTTTCAACTATTTGAACTCGTCCAAAACTAGTTAACAAAAACAAAATCTGAGTTTTCATGATAGTGCTAATTCACTTTTCCTGAAAATTGCCAAACATTATTTTTTAAAAATTTGATTTAATAGGGTTAATGGTACATTTAATAAAACAGTGGATAAAAGATATTCTGTAGAAAGTCATCTGCATTTGAAGAAAGATGCGTCCAAAACTACGAAAATATAATATAAATCTTTCACGTTTTACGAAAAAATCTATAAGGTACGAGAGGCGGTAAATAAGTTTTGCGAATCGGTAGGGCAAAACAGACGAACGGGGATGGCTGTTTGTGGAGGTGTTAGGACAAGTCAAGGCCTGCAGCCGCACGCTCCTGCCTTTTCTATTTAAGGAGCAGTAGCTGATCGTAGATCATCAGTCACAATGTTTAAAACAATGGAGAAGGCTGAACACGGCGCAGTGATCAAATATTTTACCAAGGAAGGCAAGAATGCAAAAGAGATCCATGAACGCATGGTTGCAGTTTACACCGACACTGCCCCTTCCTTTGCAACCATTGCTCGCTATAATAGGGAGTTTTGCCATGATCGTGAGTCCCTTGAAGATGACTCCCGTCCAGGACTCTTGTCAGACGTGACCAACGAGGACAATGTGGCCAGTGTGGAGAGGATAGTCCTCGAAAATCGACGGGTGAAGATCGAAGAAATCGAGCGAGAACTTGGAATATCACATGGAAGTGTTATTAATATCATCCACCAAAATTTGTCCGTTGGGTCCCTAGAAACCTAATGCCCAATTATCGACTTCAACGTCCTCAAGATCCACAAGGCCAGAGTTGCACAAGCTGCCTTGAGCGAGTGCGCATTCGAGGAGTTCAACCATCCCCCTACAGTCAAGATTTAGCCCCTAGCGACTACTTTTTATTTCACCAGATCAAGGCTGCACCTCGTGGACGCCGGTTTGGGGACGATGAAGATGTCTAGCTCACCGTCCAGGAGTGGATTGAACAGCAGTCGGGAGATTTCTGGTTGTCGGGAATTCGAAGCCTCAGGGATAAGTGACGCAAGTGCATTGAAGTCGAGGGTAGTAATATTGAAAAATACTAAAACCCTTTTCCTCATATCTCGTTTCCTTATATCCGAATTGCAAAACGTATTTACCGCCCCTCGTATTTATATCAACCTCGTCTAACGTGTATTTGAGACAGTTTTAATACCATTGCTTATTTTTTTTTTTGTATGAAGAGACAAGTGAAAGTGAAATAAATACTTCAGAGAGCAAGTTTTTCGTTGGACGAGAGAATATATGACTAATTTCTGCCATTTATAAGCATTTTAATTAAGCAAAAATCTGATTTCACGCATAAGAAATCTTTAAGAGGATATCGGGTTTAGTTAGTGAAAAAAACGTGTCGCATATCCTATTAACTGCTAAATAGTTTAAGAGCAATTTTCTGTGACAATGTAAATTATTTTGTTAAGATGTCGGACAGGTTGAGGATTGAATACAAAACACACCCCCCAAATTAAAAATGAAAGTTGTTCTATTGCACTGGACTAGGTTTTCAAATTTTATTTCAAAGGTCATCATAGGCTTTCCATCTGATTTCCAAGAATTTAAGAATATAATTAGTTTACTTTGTTCAGGTCTGGTTTCTACGATCTGCTCAATTTATATCAAAACGTATATTCCAAATAGCGAAATCATCCCATCCTTTAATACTTCTCTTCTGTCACATCTAGTGAGGAGTATCCTTACATAACTTATTTCATTTATCTTTTCAGGTTTAGATTTGCATTACAATGCATCGTACGTGTAAGAATCATTCAAATAGGTTACATCTGCGGACATTTTGCTATTGTAGACCTTCAAGAAAGAATTACTGATTTTTTGATAAATGAATATAATGATTAATTTGGAGTAAAACTAAGGGACCAAGATAATTCAATTTTCTCCCCATATTTGCTGTAAAATATGTGTGGGAAATCTAAGGGATTGTAGTAATAAAAAAGAAAGGGTATGGAATTTAGAGGCCTAATGGTGTGGAGGGAAGGCAAAGATCTCGTCACCGACTACTACTTCTGCTTGACAAGTTTGAAAGGCATTAATCGCAAGAAAAAGCATCGTGCTAAATACCCCCAATGTTTCTTCTCTTATAAAACCAGTCCCACATGGCCACGATCTTCCTGTTCCTGAGATTAATTTTACCATGAGTTATAGTTCTGATTCTAAGGCTAGTATCACATTCAATACAGCTGAGTTTGATGCCCTCAAGCCAGAAGAAGGAAGCAAACTGGCGCTATTTAGGCAAGCCAAACTCATGACCTGATAAGAGATCTGAACCTTACCAAAGAATCTGATCAGCTATTGAGTTCACGTCCTCGAGAGAAATGTATGCTGGCATCAGGGACAACATTTTGTTGGTATCGGGACGGCTAGAAAGAATTTAGCAAAATTTTCACGTTTAATGAAGCTTTTTCACTGGTCTACTCTAACACCATTGCTGACCTGCTCAACATAATTGGCCTGAAGTATGATGCTATGAGATGGAAGTATTAATTGACTTATCTAACAGAAGTTTCAAAGCAGTTCTTGATAATGGCAAAATGTTTTCATAGATCACTGTTGGGGCCTCAGCTGTAGTGAAAAAATCCTGCAACCCGATAGGGCGTCTATTATTGGCTCTCAACTACCAGAAACACAAGTGGCTGATCTGTGGAGATCTTCAAGATATTGGACCAATCCTAGGCCTTCAAGATCGGTACACAATGTACCCATGATTTATGTGCTTGTTAGACAGCGTTCAATTCAACTCTCTGGTTTAACCAGGTAAGATATTGCTTCCACCTCTGCAGATCAAACTGGGTTTAATGAAGGAATGTTTCAATACAATAGACAAGGAAGTTCTATTGCATGATAAAACTAAAGGCAAGCGTATTTCATGGTTCAAAAATAAAAAAACTCACCAAGAACATCACTTTTGGTGAAGTACTATTTTCTCAAGAATTCTGGAAACTCCCGTGAAATACAGAGTGAGTACTTTCATCAAGATATCCGTGTGATGGAGAAACGCTATCAAGGGCGTTGAGAAGTCAACCTTCTGGCTGATTATTGCTGGTACCTGAAAAGGGATTTAGTCTCTGCTAGGCACAATTGTAATTTCCTGAAGAGACCATTCATACATGAACAGCCTTTTTGTATGTTATACTCAACTTGATATCATTTAGAACATTTTGTAACCCCTATGTGTAGAAATCAATTAAAACTTTACTATTGTGTGTACATTTGTCTACAAATGGATCGGAATATAGGAATTTCTGGCATGTGCTTGCATCTCAAAAACTTGATATAATTAGATGAAATGATCATGATTTTCGGATTCAGCGCGAAAAGCTGGCCTAAAAGCGGGTATTATGTGCTAGACCTTGAAAACATCGTAAACCACTGTTATGATATTGATAAGATTCAGTGCAACAAGATTTGGTACTCAGGAAAAGCTTAGAAGTATTGATACGATTACTGACCCTAATGTGTTCAGTCTAATTTTTATTTTAAACTAAATGAAAATATCATAAACATTGGCCCATGGGTCATAAGGTAATTACTAGCATGAGGTAGGACCTGATATATATATATATATATAATATATATATATAAATATATATATATATATATATATATATATATATATATATATATATTTATATATATATATATATATATATAAAGAGAGAGGGAAGCAAAGACGGAGATAGAGAGAGAGAGAGAGAAGTGCAGGTAGTAATGAGTCATAAAATATATAAAAAAGGAAAGTCACCAGAAAGAGGAATTAATACCATCTACAAGAAGATTAATATCGCAGATAAAATTTACACCGAAATACCAGAGAGAGTAACACATCACATAAAATATAAATACAAGATGGAAAAATAAATATACATATTTAAATAATCATAAAATGAGGAAAATACAAAAAGACCTATTAAATAAAATTTACAATTCATTTAAAATATGTTTTTCTCAGGATGGGATCAAGTTTAAAGAGACCAGAAGAAATTTCAAAATTAAGAGAAGTATTGAAGTAGAAGCATTCTACAATATTGCGCTAGACTTAATGATATAATAGTATTTTTTTTGTTCATTTATCTGGGTATGATCATCAAATTATATCGCATTCTGTCAAATTTATTTATTATTCAGATTATATCAAGCGTAATAATGTAGAATGCTACTTCATTAATACTTCTTCCTCTTACTTTATTTTACGTATGTAAGTGTTTTATCACGCGTTTGACACGACCACTTATTAATCACAGAAGAGAACACTGCATAATCTAGAGTTCTCAGCGAAGCCTCATTGGTAGACTCTAAAACTGACACATTTTATTACCCATCATTATTCATAAGTTACCATTAGCTCAGGAAACACTGATATGAGAACATCTGTTTGTATAAACTGAACTTATGCACATTTCTCCACTTTGAATATTATTAAACACTTTCTTAATTTAGGATAACTGAAATTTGGTAGTTCAAAATTGTTATTTCCTAAATATCGCAGACACAACGCGCACATCCGTTTCGTTTTGAAAAAGCGAATAGTTTAAAGACTCTTCTTACGCTCCAGCAGCGGTTCGCTGAAGAGTGCCACTTGTGACTGGTGCCCAGCTCGATATATGCCCATTAATCACCACCCCCTGGTTTAGTTGGCTAACAAGTTTTCAATTACCTTCAAGTACATTACCCACTAGTTTAAATGCTTTTTACTGTATCAACAGATTTTATTTACTGCTTCTTTTTGTTATCTAAAAAAATATGTCGATAGTTTAATGTTGTTTAAAAGATGTGATCATTTCATTAAAAATATCCAGCTTCTTAGACTAATCCGTACCTGTCCACGCTCTCTACTCCCATATCCGTTGAGCTTATAGGTATTTTTTCTTTTCCTCTCCAAACTGAGCTACACCATGATCTATCTTTCCGAAATGACATTTACACAGCACAAATCTTATTTCTTATCAATATATCAACAATAACTGCATTTACCCATTTTGAATTGAAAATGATTTTTCAGCTTATTAATATTATTATTAATATTTAAAAACCCGGAATAGACCACAATGAAACAAAAATAATTAGGAAAAGAGAAAATAATATGAGTATATTGTTTCTTGCTTAAATTCAAATATTCAGAAATCCTTAAGCATTTACATTATTTATATTTATCCAAGTTACGGATATATCGATGAACGAAGCTCGCGTCACAGATCCAGCCAAGAATTTTTCTTCTATTAAATTACACTGGTCAACAAATTTGAACCTTTTTCTGCTGACTTAAATTTGAGATCTGTTTTGGGGAAATTTGGGGTTCAAAAATGGCAATAGCTTTCTTCTATCACGTCAAGTTTTTACTTATGGACTGGTCCATATTGCTCCCACTCATAGTAACAGGCTATTTTAAGACCAAGTGAACAGAAGTAGAGGCGTATGCTATTTTTATTACTATGTTTTATCTCTTTAGGCACATCTAAGTATTTAAAACAGTTGTATATATTAAAATTGTGTGTTTTTTCAGATTTGTTTTATAAAATAACATTCAGTAGTATTGCCTTATTACGAACAATATGTTTGAATTTCCTTGACTCATTTTACTAAAAATAGGGTTGTTTTAATGCTTTAACTTGAAAAAAACAGTATATTTGTGAAAGGAGCATATTTGGCTAAATTTAAGGTTAAATTAGGTCATCAGGATAAACCGTGGTCCCCAGAAAATGTTTGTAAACCATGTGTCGAAAATCTACGCTAATGGACAAAGGGCACAAGGGAACAACTAGGATTTGGCATTCTTATGGTGTGGCGGGAGCCCCAAATTCATCTATTTGCTTGCTATTTTTGTCTCACAAAGACTTCGGGTTTTAGCAAGAAAACGCGACATAAAATTAGTTACCCAATTTTCAATTGAGTAATTCGTCCACGGCTTCATTAAGATGAAATTCCGGTACCTGTATTTAAGAAACGTTCTTCACTAGACGATGTAAGTGATATACGTGAATCTGATGTAGGCAATGAACTTGACAGTGATCCAGACTTTGTATATATATCGACCCAAGATCGCGGAAACTTCAGCTAATTAGAACATGGATAATTTAGTTAGAGATCTAGACCTGTCAAAAGCTCAAGCATAATTGTTAGCTTCTAGACGTAAAAAGAAGAATTTGTTGCAAGAAAAAACAAATGTAACTTAATATCCGAATAGGGAGATAGATCTCTTGGCATTCTTTAAAACTGAATTAGATTTTGTATACTGTGGTGACGTGGCAAAACTTTTAAACGCGATAGAAGTTTAAGAGTATGATCCAAGTAAATGGAAACTTTTTATAGATAGTTTAAAGAAAAGACTAAAATGTGTTTACTCCATAATGGAAACTTGTTCGGTGATACTCTTATTGTTCACTCTGTGCGTTTTAAAGAGAAGCATGAAAAATAAGATTTGTATTAGATTTCCTAAAATATGATGAACACAAATGGATCATATGTGTGGATTTGAAAATGGTAAATTTTTTACCTGGCCAACCATGAAGCTATAGAAATTATCCGTGTTTCCTGTGTTTATGGGACAGCTGAGCCAAGTACACACATTGGGAACAGAATCTCTGGCCAGTTAGAGAGATTATGACTGTTGGGGAGAAGAATATTATACACCAAGGACTTGTTTAGCGAGAGAAAATCATATTAAACTAAAGTTGACGAAACAATTTGGGAAAGCTCTTATTCTGGAGGGTGACTGTTTCAAATTCATATGTACAATATTTCCTGGCTTAAGTTATGATAAAATAATGACTGGAGTTTTGAGGGGCCCCAAATTAGAAATTTAATGGAAAACCAATACTTCTCAAGTTCGATGACTGATATAGAAAAACGAGCACGGGATTTATTTTTGACTGTTATGAAAGGGTTTCTTGGAAAATAAAAGGTTACTAATTACAAGAATATGGTAGAGAAATTACTTGATAGCTTTCATTGTTTAGGCGGCAACATCAGCATAAAGGTTCACGTCCTCAAGAGCCATCTTGATGAATTTCCTGCTAATCTTGTCAACGTGATTGCTTAACACGAAGAGCGTTCGCATCAAGATATCAAGATTATGGAGGAGAGATTTCAAGGCTAATGGAACACAAACATGATGGCAGACTGTTTTGGGGGTATTCAACGAGACTGTGTAGACATCACACACTCTCGACACTCCTGCAAGGAAAACTTCTTCCATTAATGTATAGGTATGCGCAGTATTGCTTGTATTTTCTCCATTATATTAGAAAAATAACTTGTATGTATTTAGTTATAGGTGATGCTTTTTTACAATGAATTTATGTTTTCTAATTCTCTTGACATTTTAAGTTATGGTTTGAAGTTATAACGCTTAGTCAACTATCCTTACTGAGTAAATACATGCAGTACGTCGTAAAATAGGAATATGCTGTAGATAGAAAACCTGATGTATTACAAAACTAGCATACCATAGCGTAGCTTGGCCAAGTATAGCCTTTTTTGCCCTGCCTAGCCTAGTATAGCCTAGCCTAGCATAAACTAGCCTCGCAGTAACTATCCTAGAAATGTATAGCCTATACTATACTATTATACTCTAGTCAAGCATAGCTTATTAATGTCTATCCTAACATATGTACTATATATGCTATCTCATTATGATGACATATTATAGCCTAAATTAGCTTAGTATATTTTTTCCTTGTACATTATTTCTTAGGATAGTATAGTCTAGTCTAGCAGAGTATCGGCTGCAAGGTTATGATGTTATTGCAAAAACAAAATAATTCCAAACCTTGTTAGGACTTTGACAAATATATCATTTGAAAGAGAGGGTAAAACAACATAATGCCTTTTAATTTCGTTAGAATAGGCCGGATAGTTAGGATGTTATTGCCAAAACAAAATAATTCCCGGGCTGACCTTGGGATGACTATTGTAATTATAGCTTTCGAAAGAGAATGTTAACAACAAAAGTGTTTCGAATAAATGCAATGTGATTACAAAAACAAAACAAAAAAGCAAAACGGTGACCGACCGACCGACCGACCGACCGACCAACATTGTGAGATGTAGAGTTGCTCGCGACCTAACTTACACGCGACTAAAGATGGATGCTATATTTGAAATTAGCACGTCAAAATTATTTAAAAATAACCTCAAAACACAAGTCAGCAAAATGTGTGTTGATCACTGTTATTGAGGAAGAATGTTTGTTATCGAGGTTTTTCGTGGCTTTCTGCCCATGGATGAACCCTGAAGAAATGATCATCTGAGTAAAACATAGATATACGCATCTATTCCACCAATTTTAAATCGCAATTTTAAATTGGTGAAAGTGCTCTATTTTGATTCCAAGTTTTTAAAAATATTTCCTAAATTATTGTTTTAAACAACTTAGCATTAAGATCGTAGAAGATTGGTGTTAGTTTTATGTTACATAAATATGTCACTCAGTCAAAGGCTGAGTTTAGGCCGAAAATGAAGTGACGGAAGATAAATTGCTCATTTTTGCAGTAGAAATAGGAAGTAGTTACGAGTGTAAAAGAAGATAAAAGATAAATTAAGGGGGGAAACAAAAACAACATATTATACAAAAACTACTTCACAAGTGTAGTCTTACACAATTACTCCTACATCTCAAATTTTGCAATTTTTCCTGGAGCTTTCTTAAAAGACAGAAATGATTGCAAAGAAAATCTATATTTCCCATTTCTGTGCTTAGTCATAAAACACCTATTCCTATTCATTGTGGGAAATATTTCTGTCCTAAAAGGTAAAACATTTCGAATCCATCTTTGTATATCAAAAGGATAATACAAGGAAAAGTTCAGAAAATAGAAGTGATAATTCAAAGTCGCGAAGCTCTCTTATTTAAATTCAAAGTTTTGCCATTATGATGCTCTACGTTGTTTAAGTGCAACTCTTCGTGATATCGCAGTGGCAACAATTATCATCAGGCGGCTAAGACTAAATAAATAACAACTTACCAATTTAGAGCGTTGTTAATATCTTGAGTGGGTCATGAAAATTATTCTGAGAAATTGAAGTGATAATCTGAAATGAAGTAATAAAACGTAATTATTCAGCTCATTATTAATTATATTGCAATTTTGAACTCTGTTAGCTAATATAATGTTATATCAATATTTATTTTATATATTTCTCTTGGTAACCCGATTAGTCTCATAAATGTCAACATTTTTACTTTCGCTCATAAGAGATTTTGTAATAAAAGCATTCAAAGTTTGAAAGATTTTGTTTAATAATTCTAATATTTGCTATAGCACATATAGTCGTATGTATATTCTCGAAGAGCTACTAAATTCTTTCACTTACCATATATTTTCCTACTCTTCATTTCCAGGGTTTTACTTTGAAATTTGTAATCAAATGATAGCTGATTATTCTGTTCTAGGGATCACTGGGAAATATAAATTTGGAACAACGACCACTAGTGAGAGTTTAAGTCAATCCTCCAAGGCACACAAAAGGTATGGAAATCCGTGGGCAGCAGATGTTTTCCTTAGCCTGTAGCTCTTCACTGCAACATCTGCCATTGCTAGTCTCAGGCCCTCTATGACTTTTTTTTCTATCTATTCATATCTTTGGCAATCTTCTGCCATTCCCTTTCTAGGGTGCTAGATGTCCTATTTCTGTGCTTCAGCTGCTAGTTTTCAGACTTCCTGTAGTTTATTTGCTGTGTTTGCCATGGCATTTTTATATCTCCATATAACACGGCTTTTGCTATTCGCTTCACCTGTATGCGTGGCAGGTGTTTTACCCAGCGGAAATGTGATTCAGAAGTAATGCTTCGATAATGAAGATTGTGACACGTTCCAAAACTTCGTTGTTAATCAGATAGTCCTGCTATTTGATGTCAATTAGGGAGCAAAGTAATTCATATAACTTGATGTGAAGTCTTTAGGGTGCTATATGAATATATATACATTTCGAGGTATACTTATGTGGACGAATTCTATTTTTGTTGTTTTAAGGAAGCCGGTCGGATCCTATTAATTATGCAAGACAACAATACTTCAATATTAATATTAGCTAAGTGGACTTTTTAAGTACTTTAAGGCTGAGAGAGTGTCACACGTTAAATCCATTTTTAAGCAAGAGGCGTCTCCAACACGTTAGGATTTAGTGAAACGCCCAGGGATTATCCCAAAATAAAGGTATATTTTTAAATTTAACAATTAACTACCAAAAAAAACAGTAAACACATTTATATCCACCTAATAAGCTATCCGAGGCTAAACATGTTGGCAACTGGGCCTATTAAAATATCTATTCATGACAAAAATAAATAAATAGGCTCCACGTAAACAAACCATTTCCGATTAGTTATTTCTACTTCCGGTAAATCTAGTATTGTAATAAACTCATACTAACGCAACACGAATATAAATGTTGATTCTAACTTACATGACAGGGTGAATCAGGGGTGGCGGATGGCACTGGAGGGCCTTTCTCACGCTTCGGAGAGTTGGATTAGCCGATTATATATTTTTTTCGAGATAGGATGGAGGTAAGAGGGGGTGTGGGCAATGTCAACTTCTTATTGCAATTTTACCTTCTGTTACTTTTAAAAGACGGAGTTGTATTGCTCTTTAGCTCAAAGAGTCCCCTTCCGGATACTCTTGAAGCCTATTTGTATGATAGTCTTTAACGCCGGGTACCCAACTAGTTTTTGGGTATACCAGAGGATTTCTGCCATACTTAATAAATGGAACCTCGTTGGGGCTTGGTTTTTCTCCTCTTACTCTTATGGAGCTTGCGCTGTGAGAGTTACTCGAGTTTGAGCGGGTTTTCATTACTTCAGTCAGATTTCTTCTAAGTCAGTAAAGGATTTTCGGTATGGCACCGATACAAAACTTAACGTTCTATGTTAATTTGGCACTAGGGGGAAGAATCGATCTTCTCGAACTCATACTTTATCGTCTCTTGTTGAATAAACTTAACTGGCTGAAGGATCGATCTTCTTGAACTGATCCTCTATCGTCCTCACCGAATAATCTTGACTGGCTGATGGATCAATCTTCTCGAACTGATCCTCTCTCGCTCTCACCCAATATTTCCTTTACTTTCCTTCACGGGCTTATTTATAGGTTGGTGACCGCCTTATTTAAGGGGAAAGCGGCGATGCCGCAGAGGAGAGAGTAAGGGGTGAGGATCCATCTTGGAGAGCGAGGAATTTGGAGGTGGGCACCAGGGGGACTAAGTCGGCTTGTTAATTAGAGACACCACCAACCGTCCCTATCCTCGGCGTACCTTTTGACTGTCACCGCTTTTTGGTGATATAACAACGGGCCTACGGATCTCATAGATAATTGGATCTTTTGAGCGCAATTTAAGGGCCTTTGGTGGTTATCTTAACACAGATGGTCGCTCCAACTACCTATGCGGCGGGGAGATCAAACAGGGTAGGCAGTTAGACTGTTATTCGCCAGCTAATATTCCCACGACTTTCCTCATACGGCTCGATTCTCCTGCTTTCTCCGCAAAGGGGGAGGGGGAGACTTTACTGTATACGTCCGCCTGGCTTTCCGTGAGTTTTTATGTTGTCATTGCTCTACAATATATATATATATATATATATATATATATATATATATATATATATATATATATATATATATATATATAATATAAATATATATATATATATATATATATATATATATATATAAATATATATATATATATATATATATATATATATATATATATATATATATATATATATATATATATATATGTGTGTGTGTGTGTGTGTGTACAGGTCATCCATATAAATTTTATATACACGTTGTTCGAGAATACCTGCCATAAGGATAATAAATATGTTAATTTTCCTAAGATTTTTAAGAAAAAATTATTTGAAAATTTAAACTCGAAAATAGATATATATATAGAGGCAAAGGGTTGAGAACAGATCCCAGAGGAACGTTCTTAGTGTCTGAAACGTTTAATGAAATTGTTTCATTGACACAACTCTCAGCATACGCTTTTAGACTTAATCTTAAACGCAAGAATTAAAGATTGGGATGCTTAAATTTTACTGGGTACAAATCTCTCCATCCGGTTTCATGGTTTTTCGGGAAAAGTAGGAGAGGAAATAAAATTTTAGCCTACGTAATTTCTTGTACCGAAGTCATTTTTGTTAATTGATTTAGGTCTTTTTTAGTGGTATTTAATTCTCTTAGAGGATTAAATACTTGACCTTTATTGCGGCTTATCCAATTTTTCAAATTTTGAAAATGAAGAATAATACACAAGGTTCCAGAAACGAAATGGAATATTAGCATTCTCTTGTTCAGTTATTAATCTTCCCTTCTTTTGGTAAGGTTTTATAAGGGAGGGTACGATTGTAGCTTATTCATCATAGCTTACGGACATTTTACTAAAAAAAATGCTTCTTCATTTGATGGTCATTCGATATATATCGATACAGAAGAAAGGAGAATTTATTCATAAAATTTTAGTCTCACTTTCGGTGGATCATATGTATATCAATCTTTATTTCTGCTTTCATATTATCACCAAGGCAGAAACGGCTGATTTATTTCCATTGATGTAAAACATTTGAATTTTATTGTTGTTGCGTGCATTTGGAACTATTAGGAATTTAAATAAATAGCAAGTTAGAAATTTTAATCGAATCTATTCCTGACGCTTTGTATGTATAATAGTGTAGTATATGACAGTTGACACCAGAAGTTCATTTAAATACATTTATATTTCGTCACATTCTCAAAGTTGTATTAAGCGGAAAGCTTTGGATGTGTGAGGGAAAAGTTAGATTGCTAAGAACAGTGACAGTTATTCTTCATTCAACTTAAATTCATTTTATTTAAAGCGCTTTAACTTTCAATCAAAATAAAAATTACTTGGGCTACAGAGAAACCATTCTCTTTGGAATCTGGAACAAGCCTTTCCTTAACTACAATCCACCAGTGACCCGCTTCATGAATTTCCAGTGCCTGGTAAAAAATCGGAATGCCTCGCTTGGACGTCAAAACAAATTTGATACCCAATACAGAGAATATGATACAAACTCTGTTAGTTAAACTTAGATTAATTTATTCTCTCTCACCTCTAAATTTTTATCACATGATAAGCGAATTGAAGAGAGGGAAAGTAATATATAAAAGTCATATGTGTTAATTCATGAAATTTGTTAGGAAGAAAATCCTGATTTTAATTGATATACGAGGAAGTTAAAAGCAAATCGAGCTCTAGATCAAACTAAAAATAAGTTGCTTGGAGCAAACTGTATACTGTAGATAGTAAATGAGATAGAATAGTTGCAAAGGGATTAGAGCGGAGTAAAGAAGGAGATAGAGGAAGTAGGATGTATAAAAAAAGGGGGTCAAGTTATAAGAGGTATTAAAAAAGAGAAAAAGCTATTATTTGCTGTATTTGGAGGCTTTGGGAGTTTATATTCATAAACGCATCGGCTGATTCTTCAACTGTTCCTAAATTGTAGAGGAGTATAGAGTTTTTCTTTGGGGACCAATAAAGTCGAAGGATAGAACCAGGTCTGATTCTGCTTAAGTTCTATGGTAACAAAGAGAAGAAGTTTTTATTATATCGTTTTAGAATTAAATATGAGCTGTCAATAGCCTTGTGTATAATACGTTTAGCTTTTAATAAAATGGTAGTGGGTTCAAAGACAGCGAAAGTGGAAACAAAAATAATTTATTGCACGAAAGGTATAATTCGCCTATCGAAGGAAGTGATAAGCTTAAACGTGGGGCAAGATAGATCTTTAGACAAGAAATCTTGCACGAAGCCAACCACAACGCCGCTATATATTTTATCACTTAAATTCACAAATACACAACATATTGACTTTTCAATCCTGGAAGCTAACGAAGTAGTGTTTATGTAAATGTATTCACACTATTTACCTTGTTTGCTGAAAACAATATTACCCTGCGCTTTGTCCCCTAACAATGAGCTGCCCTTTCTAGTTCAGAAACCAGAGCTTAGGTATTAACATATTAATCAGAATTTCTTTATAAGTTAAGTGGATCGAGTGTACGATTGAATTGAATAAATGGCGTAATTAACTAACTCCCTTTATAAATAGAGAAAAGTTAACTGAATACCATAAGAATAACAAAACAGTCGCAAGGTGATAAAGGAATTGATCCATAGACCAATCGAGCAAAAGCCATACTCGAGATAAAAGCAAAAACAATTTTTATAAGGAAAATTGCTCAGAGCCAAGAAAATTGTAAATAAGAGAAATTTTACAAATCCAATCGAGCCATCTAATATAAGAAATATTGATATGTGCTTCTCCTTTTTAGTTTATAAGCCTTATTTGTATGCAAAAATTTAAAATCAAATAACCTGGTCTCACTCAAATCATTAACTCTGGAACACTTAACATATTTTCCCGTTACACAGTCACTGAACTCGGATATATTATACCCGATTTGGGAAAATAAAAGAAAAATAGTAAATATACAAATTTATCAATCCTATCATGTACACACTAACTATAAGGCATGTAAATGTTAATTAAGCTAATTACAATCCGTACTTACTTTAAGAAGGTATATTATAAAAATACCCCAAAACAGTCAAAAAGTTAAAACCTTCCAATAATTTCAGGGAAAAATCCCCCCCCCCCAAAAAAAAACCTTCCATAGAATTTGCAGAAGCGTTCGCACAGGCTTCCAAGGGGCTCCCCATGACACTGACGATGCAAAAACTGTTGGGAATTGGGAAGAGAGTGGAAAAAACGCCCTTTTTTTAATGCATCAAAAAATGACTAATTGTTCAATATACATGTAATGTGTTTTTCTGTTATGAAACCCCTTGAAACCACCTGAAAATGAATAATAACATACAATACAGAATATGACCTATGAACGCTAACACCAAGAATCTCCATTGGTGTCTATCCCTTGCAACCTACTGTCACTGATATGAAAACTTTTCATTATTTTCCACTATTTATTTGTTTGAGATTTTGGTGGCTAATAAAATAAACCTAATGGTTTTAGTTATATAAATCTAACATATTTGCAATCATCCACAGGAGAAAAACGTTTCACGTATATTACCTATCTCAGCCTTAGACGCAATCACAGCAGTAAGGGAAGTAGCGGCTCGTGCAGACAGGTTTGCGGCAGCTGTGATACCTGAAGCGTGTCTTCTTGTCTTTCTTTGACTGAACCTTGCTGCACTGTACAATGGGCTCCCTCATCTTAGCTGCCGGTGTTCCTGCACCTGCTGCTGTGCCAGAGGGGAGGTTGAGGAAGCACACCTGTCTGACGACTAGTTTCACCTGTCAATGATGTGTTAGGGGTGTTGAATTGTTTCTCAGCTGAGGGCCTGATGAGCTGCAGGGCCAATTCATGAATGTACGTCCGTCTCCTTATGGCGCTTCTCCCACTCTGGCAGTGTTGTTCCGGTAAATGATCCACGAATTTATGAAACTCGCATTCAGCATCTTTTTGCTGCAGTTATACGTTGCACACATCTTGTCTAACGAGTCAACCCCTTCTTTTGTTGCACTATAGAAGTCAATGATCTCAGGCTTCTCACTGACATTATCCACGATTCCTGTGTGTGCATACTTGACAGCATGATCATATTCTTCTTGCTTGTCTGTGCACTAGTGATATATGAAACGAGTGTCATACCTTTCGTGAACCGGATTGCTGAGCTGCCAGGTCACTGTCCCCACCACTGTCAGCCCTTTGCTGAGCATGTCCTCTTTCAGTGTCCTAGGCGTGAACAAGTTTTCTTTGATGATCTTTCTTTTGGTTCGGCGGTAGAGGCGTGTGTGGTCTTTAGTGAACATGTTGCCGAGTTGCAGTCCATGTATTACTGTTTCACCCTGTTTCCATAGGTAGCGGATAACTTGCAACATCTACTTACGTTCAACATCGTTCACTATAACAATTTTTAGCCAATACTTTGCTGGCTTATTTGTGATATACATCCTAAAGGGCACTTACCCCTAAAAGCCAACGAATTGCTCATTTAATGTAAGGGTTTTCGTGGGGTGTTTAGTTGTTCTCAGAGGAGGCCATAAACATGTTCCACACAGCCCTGACTGGGGTGAATTTGTTAGTTGCCAGACTCTGCTCCCGTATGGCTATGTCGTCAAATCAGAGGCAGTAGAGCAGGAAGCAAAAACGCACGTAAGACATTGCTGCCTTGTATAGAAGAGCCCCTGCCACAGGGCACCAAAACTACTTAGTATTAAGGTGGTAATCTTTACTGTAACCACTGAATATAAGAAAACCTAGCAGGGAACGTATCTATGCTGCTGCTGTTTGTTGTACAGTAGCTATCTGTCTCCTGTACCTACTGAAAATGACAATCGTCTTGTTGGTGAACTCCACAATCTAATTCACCATGTCTTCACTCACAATCAGGTGAAAACACTCTACAGTTGTTGTGTTAGTTGAAGCTGATTGTGTGGGACCTGGCCTATTTGATGCCACAATATTTAGGGCTGCACTCCTGTTGCTGCAACTACATGAGGGTTTGTGTGTCATACATAGCCTGAGCGAATTTTGACTGTCGCTGAGTTAAAAGTTACTAGCAACTTCCCATCGTATGCGCGTCGTCCACGTTGTCGCTGACAGGCAACCTTAGCAGCAGATGCAGCAGCAGCAGCAAGAGTGGCAGCAGAAACAGCAGGAGGGATGGCAGCAGTGGCAGCAGAAGCATGGTTGGAAGCAGGAACAGTAGCAGCAGAATAAGGGTCGTCAGGGGGATTAGATTCTGAATACACAGCGGGGTACTGTACAGAAAGAGCAGCAGAGTTGCAGAATCAGCCAGCAGTAGTCTTATCAGCTTTGGTGGCATGGATAGGAGGTGAGGTGGTGTGGTGAGACGTCTAGGCCTCTTCTCCTGCAAACCACTCGCCTTTGTTTGCTTGCGTCGGCGAGTAACGTCTTCTCTAGATACACTCTGAACTCTCAGCCATTTCATGTGCCTCTGTTCCATAATCTTTATCATTTTCACTGTCATAAAGTACATCAGTTTTCAATACAATGATTATCGTCGTCCCTATCTTGAGTAAAGAAAATTTCACCAATCTCCAGCCCACTCCGGTTTTGTTCTTTCGCCATTTCAGGCACAAGTTAGCACTATTATTCACCCGAATTTTGAATTACAGCCAGAAAAGAGAAAAATTTATTACTACACCATCACTATTAATTGTCTTTATCCGCTCTTTTCACTGAAATCGGAAACAGGTTTGACAATATTTTTTTTACTATAATTAGCACTGAACTAGGGTACACGGTACCAAAACAAGGTTCTAGCGGGAAATACAAGCAGAGGAGTGGAAGAACGTAAGCTCACTCTATGAGACCGTTCGCTAGATTGAAGCTACACAGACTCCCAGCGCTTTGCCTTGAAAAGGGCAAACTATACCCATATTCAGTGTTCCAGGGTATTAAAAAGCGTTTGAAAACAAATCGTTCGTGCATTTTTGAAAAAGAGGTAATTTTAAAGCACGCTGACATATTAGAACATCTGAATGAATAGCAATGAACACTTGATATTATTTTCTTAATTCTGGAGCTAGTGTAGTGGAAATGAGTTCCCTATTCTAGTTAAGACACTGTGGAAAGGAAAATAAATAAATCAGATAAAAAATGATGGACAAACTACAAAGAGAAATGTGAAAGAACTGGTTGTCTCAGGTCTTCGTAGACATGCTTCCTAAAGATAGGGAAGTTAGAAGAATCTGGATAATGAGTTAGGAGCAAAGAATTCCATAATCTAACTCTAAAAAGAATGAACGAATAATACCTCTTGTTATTTGGGAGATCATTCACTATGTAAAACAATTTTTGTTTCTGGCCAGTAATTGTTATTTTCCAACTCCTTTTATTAAAAAAACAACAAAAAAGAGCCCCTATTTTTTTTAACTTTACTTTTATGTCTTGTCTAAAAAGATATTCACTAAAAATAGTAACATTTTTAGGGAGATCCATTGTAGGGCTAAAAACTAAAACACAGTTAAATATATACAGTTTTGTGAAACTTTCCCAAGAGTTATATAAAAACTATTAGGAAAAATTAGAAGTGAATAGCTTTCGTCAATTTGCGTTCATATTGTAAATCACTTTCCTATACAAACCAAAATGTCCTTTGCCATGATGGTTTCCTTGTAAACTACTTGGTATTTAAATTTAAATTTCAATCTATCTTGAAGGAAGCTCTTCCCTTGCTCGTCCAATTATGCTTCGATATTTTCGTTGAACGAGGCAACATCAAGTTCAAGAATGTGCATCTTCTTGAAAAATGTTCATGACGTTTCCTTTAGTTCGTCACGTGCAGATTTTCATCCTGAACCTCCCCCTCTTTGAACCCATAATTCAAAAGCTCAGCAGTTGACTTTGACAAGCCTTGATCTATGTCATTGTCATTACGATTTCTTTTGTTTAGATATTATCCAATCCACTCAACAACCATATATCTGACACTGTAGTCTACATCTTTACTTATTATTTCAGCTTCTGACTTGTTGCTTTAATCTAAGTGTGGTATATTATTCCTTTCCGGAGGGTCTGGTAATCTAATAACAGCGGGCAGTGTACTGCTGAAATAGAGGATGGAAATTGGGTTAGAAAAAGGCAGGCGCATTTTGCCACCTTGTCGTTTGGAAGGGTCAACCCTACAGAATTATCAGTTCTTTGAGTGGTTAGTGGGTCACGCTAAATCCTAGGAATTGCTAAGCTCTTGAATCTTATTTCTCCTCTATACCATTATTTAAAAGTTAAAAAAAATAATTTATTCCCTTTTTTGGCTTACAAATCATATTTTACTTCGTTTAAAAAACAATTCTCTTACATTTCACAGCTTTTTTGCAGTGTACAAAAGCAAAATGAGGTCCCTAGGGTTCGTCTTGTTCCCGAATTGGCATTCCAAAGTATGCTTTATTAGCTTCACAATTTCTCATAGATGCTATCATACTGAGCCTTTCCCTGCTCTTGTTTTGTGACCTATCCGCAGATATAACAGAATGCATCTGAAGAATGATTGGAGCCTCTTCATGCTATTTCTCTCCCGAGGTGTTCACTATAGTAGCTATAACTAAAAGAATAGCAAATCGGTGAATACCTTATAAATAATTCTGAACTAATATTCCAGAATATTCCAAAAGGTTCAAGAGGTTTTTAAGGCTGTGTTATGTCAAGTCCTTGAACATTCTTGAACCTTAATAAAATTCTACTATATGCTAGAAATTTATCATTAAATCTAGAATGTTTAGGAATGTTTTCTTAAACAAATATTATTTTACGACATTCCGATATCTCTTTCACAAAAGGATTTCAAATTTTATACCATGCTTTGAAACCAATATTCGAGCATTATTTTCAAATAGGCAAATTAAGAGATTCATTGCTCTACCTAACAAAGCAAAGTTTTTTTGCATGAGTTCGGTTATTTTCACATAATAATCATGTGAATGGGAAGTTTGGTTGTTTTTGAAATGAGGTCTGAATGGTATTTCATACACTCACGTAATTCACTAGAGCATGAGTGATTAACATTAACGAATTAAAACAATACCTCGATTAAGAGCAACTTTGAATGCAGCAACCGGCATAGTGAGATGTATAGTCGCACGCGTCTAAAAAGTTGATATTTCACCCAAGGTGTTTTGCAATTGGAGCCCATAGTAATGGTTGACATATCCACACTAAAGTAAACAGAGATACTTTTCACCGTAATATTCATTATTGTGAATATAAGATTGGAAAACCTATTTTAAAGTTTCACTCCATTATTTACCAAGAAAATCTTTGTGCAAAGATTTAGAAAACAGATTTAAATAAGGATGTGTAAAAAATAATTAATATCGTCAATTTTCTTGTTCCATGCCCTTCTCCAACAAAGAGACAGTTTAAACCTTTACTTGAAGAGATAGAGTTCGCATATCAGCACATTCCTCTTTACTGCAACGTAGATGGCTAAGTTGCGATAATATTCTGGAAAGGTTTGTTGCATATTTGGAACCAATCAAAGTTCTTTTTTGAAGAAAAGGGCCAAAGTTATCCTGAATTGAAGACATACAGTATTTTCCGAAAGTTATGTTCTAACAGACATCACAGCTCATCTCAATTAGCTCAACTTAAGTCTCCAGGGTGCTGGCCAAACATTAATAGAGGTTTATGAGGAATTAAAGACATTTTTGTTTAAGATTGATATCTACACACTTGCTATTATAAATCTGGGCCATTCCGCTTCTTCAGACATATGCAAAATTTCATTGAACACCATGATCATGATGTAACTCTTGATGATATTGAAGAGTTTATGCAAGTAATAAAGCTCAGATTTTCCAGTAGATTCAATGATTTCAACAATTTGGGCCCAATGTTTTCCTTTTTAAACACACTTGATAATTTTGCCAACTTTATTTTATAATCAATTTTAGAGCATCGTCATTATGGACAAACAGTATTTTCGCAACTGAAGTACGTGATTACCCCCCATCACAGTCGACTAACTACAGATCACTCCAAAGCATGTGTGTTACTAAAAGTATAAAAATAAGCAGGGACATGGAACACATAAAAATGTAAGTATATATTAAAATTACATATTTTCTAATGACAAAATTTAATATATTTCTTTTAAAGGAATATTTACCGCAACTTTGGACATATCGATAGCTGAGCGTTTTTTGTACCTATATTTCTAGACTATGTACATTGGGGGATTATAGTTTCTTGCCACTCAAGACTAGAAATTATTTTAGGGAAAATACAACTGGCAGAAAGAACAAAAGGTTTACTGACGCCTAATTAATGGTATGACTAGCGTCTTTCAGTGGCATAAGCAACGTTGAGATTGGCTGTTGATGCAGTGAAAGATGTTGGCGACTGATGGAAGTGCCGGGCTCAGGCTTACAGGTGCATAATGCAGTGTGCGCAAAGCGAGTAGCATCACTGTAGCACCGAAAATTAGGCTCACAATTTTTTTCGTTTGGAAGGTATTGGTAGCCAGCCGGAGAACCGGTGTGTGGGATCTAGTCCACCTTTTGCAATACATGCTCAGTTGTGGATGCATAAAACTTGCATCCGTATTCAAGCATCGAACGATGATATAATCGGTAGAAAAGCAAGAGAGTAGCACTATCAGTACTCCAGCAGCTTAACGTCAGGAAACAAAAAATGTCCATTACGCGACTACAAACATCTCTAAGGTTGCGAATCTGACTCTCTCGGTTAAGGTTTCGGTCGAAAAAAAGACCAAGGAATCGATGCGAATTGGCCACTTCTAAGCGAACCCCATTTAGGAACACATTCAAGTATTGGTGAAGCCTCAGATGACGGGAGAAGTGTGCCACTTTACTATTGGCCTTAAAAAAACAAAACATGTGACATTCGACATAGAGAGATAGAGTTCACTGTTTGTTAAGTTCGATGCTCAAGAGTTGGCATTTAGGCCAAACCTTAAAGAAATCAAAGGTTTTCCAGGTAGAATTTATCGAGATCATCTTCCGGTAACCAAGGCAAAGAGTGAAACACTTATGACTCTTCTCTACTGGAAACTTTCTTCTTGCTCCATTGAGGTGATGGGGGCTTTCTCCATCATTCAGCGGAATCTACGGTCTCGCCAACATCATGTGGAGAGTCTTCATGATAATATAGAGCCGAGCGGTATCATAGGCTTTAGGCAGATATTGAAACACCGTGGCGTAGTGCTGTTTATGAAGTATGGCCTCGCAAATGGCATTTTCCAGTCAGAGCAAACCATAGGAGATTGATTTGAAATTGCAGAGGCACACTATGCAGTAGACATATGGTCTTTACTGTCAAGGAAAAAAGCTATTCTAACACTTAAGAAATTCTAACATTTATCAACTTACATACGCAGGAAGTTAACAAAAATAGTGGGCACTGCCCGAAACAAAGACATCTCTCCCCGGTTTGGGAAAGCGAGCACACGAGCCATTCGTCAGGAATCAGTGGGGATACGGTCTGTACAGATCTAATTAAAGAATTCTAACATAAGGGTAATGCCTCCTCGCCCCGGTGTCAAAGTATAACATAAAGGACATCATCCAAAGGCGGCGGGGTGTCAGCACACAAAGGGGAGCAGAACGCAACCAACTCAATTTAAACAAGTCGTTAAAGGATTCTTTTCCTAGATTACTTTAGCGATTCACAATGTGTATTGAATGCTGAAGAGAAAGAATCCCGGCTAGATATTGCGAAGAAAGCAATCCCAAGGACAATATCACGGACGTGAGGTCTGAGATTGCGGTCCCATTCTCCTAAAGAACGTGAGCCCTGCCCTGAGATTATTTGCTTCGAATCGTTTTGACTGGCTTTTACAAGTCTTGTAGATGGGTCTTCACGTTAAGTGAAGACAGATATTCTGGCCAGGAAGAGCGGCAGGCGTGATTCGAAACATAGGGGAACCTAGCCCCAGTTCGACGAAATTCACCGACAGTGAAATCTTTCGGCTGCCGCTTATAGCACATGTAGGCATATCTCTTCTGTTTCAGGTTTGCCTCACTCTCAGTCGGCCACCACAAAATCGGTTAGCTTTTCAAAACGGCCAGACGTTCAAGGAAGAGTAGTTAGGGGATATGGAAATGAGGTTGCCGTGAATAAATGAATTCCCTCATCTACCGACCAAAACTCCTCGACTGCGATAGATAAATCAGTCATTTATTGGCTGAGGACTATTGCACTCGTGCCAAACACCAGCTCTATGGGTCTCTCAGACGAGAGCGTTCAAGAAAATTATATTTAAACGCAAAAAGTATCACTACTCTGAATGTCATTGACTAGCTCATATTCAAAATCAGAATGTATATCCGGAGAGCACAGGGATAGATCAAGACAAGAAAATGAAGCCGTTCATAGGTAGTGATGCGTAAACTCATCCATATGTGGGCCCCTTATCTCCAGCTCGTCGATCCAGTTAGCAAGAACTTGACCCCGGGTTTGATCAAGTAGTCTATCCGGATGGAGTGTCTTCCATTTAAATCTCTGAGCAGGAGAAAGGGGCTCGGCAACCGTGACAGCATTCTGCGTAAATTCTCTGCCTCGAATTAGACTGATGGTACAATGTACGCATAAATAATAGTATACCTCTTATCTAGGCGCAGATTGACTGGTATTGCCTAAAAAGAGGTATTTAAGTAGAGAAGAACGGATACATCATGCTTGGGTTAAATAACACATCTTCCTCCCAGACCCAAATCCCTTGGTGGTGGTGTTGTGAAACTCTTATAGACAGGAAGTGAGGGCAAGGGTACGCCTCAAGCATGGTGTACTGCAACAGGAACCTGGAAGAGACTAGCCTTCGCATATTTCTTTAAAGGAATATGTATTTCAGGCTAGCTCGGGAGGAGATACTCTGGCCTTTTTCGAAGAGAACACCCTCACGTGAAGGCCGTACGGTTCCGGAAGGTATAACTCTTGGTGATCTTGGCCAACACGGTACTCAAAGCATTATGCTTTAAAGCCTTCTGCGAGCGTTTAAAGCCAGCAGCGTACTTTTTTAATGAGTGACCCCGACTTAATCATGGCTCCACTCACCATACTTGCGAATTTGGTCTTGGGCTGGTCCCCACCACATGAGGGTGCATCGAGGCTGGACATCTGATCTTGATCTGCTCACTTGCCAAAACGAGAGTGGAACCAAGGGTCCCCTGACTTCAGGGAATAGAGAGGAACTAGTAGTCATCTTCGTCCTCCTCTTACTTATTTTCTTTTAAGGCGAGGAGGTTTGGAAGGAACCTTCTTTCTCCACAGGTCAAAAGATCTCCTAGGCTGGACGCACCAGCTTTAGCAAGGTGCTTCTCCGAAATGGAGAAAGACTTGCCTGTCCTAGACATGTGTATGAGCTTGTACAGGGAGGGATTCAGGTTCGCTGTTTGACACGGAGCCCAGTTTAGCCCCCATGGATGATCCTGCCATCTGCGGCTGCGGTACATCTGTTAACATGTTCAACTTAAGAAGCACCCATGTGGCCCGCCCAAAGCATCACGTATCCCAATCGAGGTACGTTCAGACCAAGTCAAGTCTCTGGCCCGAGAACTGACTTTTATCGCAGAAGATATTAGAGAGCTTGAATGTGAAAATACATAAGAGCAAGAATGCAGGAGGACCGCCGCGACGAAATCCAGCCTTCCTTTTCCTCATCAGGTCGCTCTCACTGTAAAGGCCGATTTTTGGCAAGCTGCCTTCTGTCTTGTCAGTTTCTTGTTATAAAAAATATGAGGTGAAGGGGCTTCCTTTGATAGGAAGATTGATTTATCTTTGGGCGAATAAGCAGAAATGAGTAAATGGGAAATCCACGCACCCTTAGTCCTAGGCTAGGAGAAAAGTAAGCCTCCTCTACAGTAGAACAGGGTTAGAGGAGTTTTGGAAAAAGTATAAGGGGGCACCTCCTATTCAGAGGTAGAGTTTACATCGAGCATACCCAAGATAGTAAAGACAAGGCCACTTTGCTCTATGGGGATGATGAGAGAGTGGCTCCTCCATGGGTAGAAGGGGTGTTTTGTGTTATCTTTTCCTCCCTGACACCTGGAGAGAGCAAGGCAGCGCGTTATACCGAAGCGTCAATGCTCAGTTCCATATCGCCTTCTATTATCGCTAGATTTTTTTTAAAAAAGGCACATGGAACATATGTACATACTATGACAACCCAATGACTTGGGAGGTCAAGAGAAAACTACATCTAATTATAGAATTCCAGAATGTGATCATTTACACATACTCGGTCCACGGATTATTGTTGATTGGCTTTGCATGCGTTAAGAAAGTAAGCAGAAACAACGTCCCAACATAATTCCTACTTAAATCTTGCCCTACTCAGTGGGCTATCGGCTTTAGCATTCGGTAAGGCCGAATTATGCTCATAAAAGAATGAACGACACCGGTTATGTGATTAAGGTAGTAAAGATAGACCAGTCCACTAAAAATTTAGGGTAAGGGGATTACATATTATTATCATACCCTTGTGCTAGTTGATTGATCACAGGTTGCATGCAGTCCACCAAGACACCAGAGCTACCGTAGGGAAATCTGTCCAGGAGGAAACGCTCCTCCTGGTACACAGTGCGTTTAATAATGAATAATACTGCACAATAAAACATAATAATAATAATAATTTAGTAATAATAATAAAATAATTTTAATATATGATAATAAGAATTATTATAAGAATAATAATATTAATTATATTAATAACTAATAATAATAACAAGGTAAACCAGTGCTGAGTGAGGGGGGAGGGAAAAGCGCAGCAACAACTTTCCCAGGTCCCAGCAGAGAGTTCAAGTCAACCAGTTACTTGGCTTCCCTAATTTGCGCTCGGGCCGGGACAATGTGCAGCCCCTGCTGGTACCAATAGTAACTGGCCCATAGGGTACCTCCCTAGTGGGAGATCAGCAGCACGAGACTAATGGAAGCAAATAGAAACTCACTATATAAATTGAGCGCTTTTTGCTCTACTGATATCATTATCCTTTAAACGAATTAGGTGCAAATTTAAATATATAGCTAGAGCAGGTGTGGGCATACTTCTCAGTGCAAGGGCCATATTCCAAAATTCAGTATTTTATAGGGACGCATAGTATATCAACCCAAAATAATCACTATTTAAAATAAATAAAATAAAAGACTTTGAAAGAAAAAATGCAATTAATTTTTATTCAATAATATTTTGAAGTATTGTAAAAGATTAAGATGAAACGCATTTATTGGAAAGCCAAAATAACTTATTTTAAACTTTAAAGGAAAACAATTTTTATTAATAGGTATTTTTCAGTTGGAGCTCTACATGAAACACATTTAAAAGACAAAATAACCTTGTTTTAAGAAAAAAACTTAATTCTATTAATTAATATTATAAAGTAGAAAAAGATATTTATTCGGAAAACAAAGTAACAATTCTTATTAATTAATATTTTAAAGTAGAAACTTCACATGGAACACAGTTGTTTGAAAGCACATTTTCTGAACTTCGCCAATTGCTTTTAGCTTAATGTTGTCCATCGTTGTCGATGACGACGTCACTCCATACATGGATGAGTTTGATGATGCTTGGTTGATGATTATCGTCTTTGATGAGATCGCTGATGGTTGCGCACTCAGCCAAGTTTGGCACAGCCTCTTCCACAGACATTGCAGATATGAAGTAGGGTATTGCAAGAATGTGTGGATGAATGAGCAATACATGGAGTGATATTTTGCATGATGATGTTTAAGGTGTAAAGTAGGTGTGCATTCTTTAGTCCACCATCTCCACTTTCCCTTGCTGAGTCCAGTGGCAAGGAAATGACCCAAGAGAACTGGATCAGGTTTAAGTTGCAGTGCTCTGCCGAAAAAAGGTCCCTCAATGGACTATCGCCTAATGCACGAGCCCCGTGCAGATTTAATCTCCAGATTTACTCCTGAAGCCTTTGCCCTTCCAAGAGCTCCCACAAGGCAGTAGAGTTTGCCGAGTAACTCAATTTAAAAAGAAAAAATAATTTTTATTGATATTTTAAAGTAGTAACTTCACAGAAAAACATTTATTTAAAAAACAAAGTAACTCAGTAACAGAAGGATTTCAATGACTTAATGCGAATGATTCATCTGACTGCAGTCATTTACCAGTTTGATAAAATTAGGCGTAAAGTTGCTTGTGCTGATCCTCATCAATGACTAAATATTTAAGTCTGTAAGAAGTGAACCGTTCTTTTACTTGTTAACTTTCAATATGGTAAAGTCTGCTCACAAATGTAAGTTGATGCAAACAACACAAACAACTTTCTTGCAAAATTTTCAGACTTTTTAACTTTTCTTTCTGAGTGCAGAGATGCATAAAACTCGACCAGTGGTTC
Organism: Ceratothoa steindachneri; assembly: GCA_963969495.1. Taxonomy (NCBI): domain Eukaryota; kingdom Metazoa; phylum Arthropoda; class Malacostraca; order Isopoda; family Cymothoidae; genus Ceratothoa; species Ceratothoa steindachneri. Next base: position 84,017,501 of record OZ018319.1, on the reverse strand, counting down.
ATTTTAATTAGCCTCTTTAAAGCGTTGGCTTACAAATCAATTAGTTTCACTTGCAGTTCTTCAGTAGCGCTTTTAATGTTACAGGCAACAGGTAAGCTGAGCAAATCGAACTGTCCTTCAATTGCCTTGAAATCAGCAAATATTCCGATAAATTCCTCTTTTAGAGCCATCAACTATTTGATAAGCAAATAAATCTTTGTTTGCTCTCCCATCCACAAGTTCAGCTCGCGTTTATGCAAAATAACCTAAGTGAATGTTTACTAATTTTATCTTTCCTTCTTAATGCTGTTGTGTATTTGATTTTTTGTAATACGTTTGAATTATTTATTGTTTATTTCTGTGCCGTCACAATCGGATTAGTATCCTTGCGAAGGAAAAGTGGTTTAGGATGGTTTTAATTTCTTATGGTCATTTTTAACCTACCTACTCCTAAGTAGAGTCTATCATAATTTTGGCCTTCTGATGCTACATATTGGCCAAAAATTTGACAAATAATTTTTTTTTATCGAATGTTTTGAAAAGAAATTTTAAAAGCTTCCCGTTAATAATATAACTTTTCTTTTCTTAATGAATACGTATTAGTTAGATAAATTGACTGTTTATTCATTACTTGCACAAAGTCACTGCAGTCTTAGTCAACGAGAGATTTTGCGTGGGAGGGATGCGTTGCGCATCTGCTGCCTTCATTAATTAAAGCATGTATTAAATAAATACTTGGCGTCTATATTTATTCTATGGATTTTCAACGCAAATCCATTGAAAGGCAAGCGAGAATGGTAGTAGTTCATCTTCTCTAAATTAAAATAATTTTTTTAATGCACCACTATTCATCTCTTGATCCGTAACCTTATTATACTTGTTCACGTATGCAACGCTCCCTGCTCGGATTTATAGTGCAGGTGCATGATTTTTCCTTTTGCAAAATAAATCTTTCAAAATCCGGACCCAACTTACGCCACACTTTTATATATCAATATATTTAACGAGAAAATAACTGATAACAAAGAGTTAAAAATCTAGATTTTCATTGACCGTCACTTGGCTCTATGAAATGTAAAGTGATGCAATAATTTCTCCTTTGGTTTAAGGAGATTTTTCTTCAATTAAACCTGATATCATTCTATTATACCGTTTAAAATGGTCTGGGCCTCGGATTTTGAATAAAAAGAGAAGAATTTATGATAACAATCATTAATGTCGAATAGCTCAGAAAGTGTACACAAACGGGGGCTGTTCATTACTCTTCGTTATTCAATCAGTTTCTCCTAAATTGTCCTTAGAGGTGTATTACGTCGCGCTTCCGCGGGACTATAAACAGATTCAAATTGCGGCCTTATGATAGAGTTGTATACATAGTGGAAAAAGAATATCTTAGTATTATATGAAAAGTTTGATAGACAATGCATTATAATGTTGACCGTATTGTCCCTCTTTACACATTGTTTTAAAAATGTTAATGATTGTTGCTGGACAGTGTTAAAAACTTTTAATTGTCCACCTTACGGTATAATCTCCATGCATGGTTAATTTCTCGTTTCCCTCTTCGATATGTATGACATTACACTTGACTATATTGAGCAAAATCTCACATTTAAATGAAACTTAACGATTTTAAAGAGTTCCTTGCCCCTTTTATATTATCAGAGAATTTCAAGTTCATACTCTATATTATATTATTAAATAAATTAAAGTTTTTCCCGTACATATTACTTTTGACTATACTAAATAATACTTCTCACCCCGACTTAATTCCATTAATTATTGTTCTCTCTATTTTTCATGAACTTATGTGATCAACTTTACCCGTAATCCTGAGCTTCGAGCTTTTAAATAAGTCCCGACCATGTGAAACTTTATTAAAGGTTTGTAAAATTTCTGGTAGATTACATTAAATATGCCTGGTTTTTATTCAGCTACCCGAACTTTTGTGCTATTAGGTTAAGAAATCCAATATTCCAGATGGACGAAGGGTTTTAATGATAGCAGATTTAATTCAGGTCACATGACTTCTCCGTTGTTTGTCATAATCATTCAAATCTTAAAATCAACTATTCCTTGAAATGTGGAAAGAAATTTTCTACAAATTATGGCAGTTTTTTTCTCCCTTTAACTCTATAAACACCATCTAATTTTCAGGAAAATTATTCCCTAAAATTAAAAAGAATTCATTAATTCAATAAAATATCTATAGAGCAATTTGTGCTATACTTTTACTCATTTTTTTTTTTAAATTGAGAAGCGAAAATAAATGAGATCATCTTCGACAAAAATCTTGTAATCAAAGATTTGTAAAGGAAGTGGTAAAGATGGACAAAGTGTAAATTGTGGAAGAGATATAGTTGCATATCCATTGAGGGTATTGCGGCCTTTATGGCGTGAAAGTAATCAATGAAGAGCATAGGTTTTTAGTACGGTATGAAGAACTTTATTTTAAAAATCATATTTTTTTTCATTTTGATCGGATTATTCAGCAGTTTTTTCTTTACGACTGCTAGGAGATAATTAGTTATCACTGTCGTACAAAGATTTCTAATAGATAAAAATATGCGAGCGAATGTACAGAGAAAACAAGCAGAATGAATGAAAATTAAAGTATTTCCCAGTAGGAACAACTTTATTGGACATGCAACAGACATTCTTGGACAATGAATTTCCTCAACTCAGTATCGAGCTCATAAATAAATAAATGAGAGGCATTTCTTTCGAGAAACAGGATCTTTTGAGTATGGATTTTTCTGTGAGGGGGAGATAAATTCTACTACATATGCAGTTCCCTTCGCTGATTCCAAATATTCATGTCTGCCGTAGAATGGACTCTCGACGATATACCATATATAACTATTCGTTGAGGGAACTTATATAATTATCTTTAGAGTGCGTGGATGTCTAGGTGGGCCAATATTATGTATCTTCGATATGCTTAAGAAGTGGAACTGAGCTCAAGGATAATAATATTGCTATCATTAATAAAATGGAGTTTTATTAATAAAAACTATCAACAACACACAAAACGGAAAATATTGACATAAACAGAGAATGGAAAGGGTCGTGGGGAATCTAGCTAATCCGAGGATTAAGAGATTTATAAATGTAAAACAAATATAAATTAAAGGGATGAGATGGTTTACTAAACCATTCAAAGCACAAGATAGAGTTTACAAAAGGGTTAAATACTCAAAGGTAACGTTCGGCTTACGTAATTATATTTGTTGTGCAGAGAAAGGCGACGTGAAGGAATTTTCGGTCCGCTGGCGAGTTCCAGCCGAAGGAGGGGGAATTAAATGATTCTGACGTGGCGTCTTGGGAATGAGAACCGTTTGTGACGAACGGCTTGAAGAACAATGGCTGTTCTACGTTGTTCTCTTCTGAACACAGGGTGGGTAAGAACCGTCTCTTGTCTATGGGCTCAAGAAAAATGGCTGTTCTAATGTTGTTCTCTTCTGAACAACAAGGGGGACGGGATGAGAACCGTTTCTTGTCATCGGGCTTGAACGAACAATGGCTGTTCTAGCGTTGTTCTCTTTCTGAACAACAGGGAAAAGGGTGAGAACCGTTTCTTGGCGAACGGGCTTAAAAGAACAAGGGCTGTTCTACGTTGTTCTCTTCTGAACAACAAAGGGGGAGGGGGTGAGAACCGTTTCTTGTCAACGGGCTCGAACGAACAATGGCTGTTCTAACGTTGTTCTCTTTCTGAACAACAGGGGAAGCCTTGTGGACTTGGCGTCACGAAGGCTCTAACCTTGGCACTTAAGGGATATTGTCCTACTTCCGGACGAGTGATGTTGAATCTCGAGGTTGAGGTCCCTTGGCGCACAAGGTGAGAGTGGGTCGTAGTGATGTTTCGCGACAAAAATCTGGATCTCCAAATCTGAATCTTAGTACTTAAGTTTCCAAATAAATAGCCGGGACATCTCCTTGGCGTGGGGGACAATAGAGTGGGAGCTTTGAGGAAATGCACAGCCGAGCCTGAGAACAATGCCTTATCTGCCCATAAGCCTAACTCAATCTGGCGATGGCGGTGCATGGGGCGGACGGGGGAAGATAAACCTCCTTGTTTAAACATTGACTCAGGTGGCTGCAATAAGGCGCCCAGCTTCAAAGCAAAGATGCACGTGGGTAGCATCGTGGTTTTAAATAACATGTGATAGTGGTTGAAATTAAGCGGCCTCAAACCGTTCTATCACAATGTCTTTCTTTTTTTAAAAGTTAGGTTGGATATTTTATTAGGATACAAAAATAGAACATTTATTTTGAAGCAGGTTTTAAAATTTAAAAATTAATCTATTTGTTTAATGCGTAAACTAAAATGCAGCCCAACATCTTCTTAAATAAATCTGCATAATGGTCGTAAGGCTTCCAAATGTCACAAAATGTATGTATGACCAGGTGAAATGGAAGCCTTAATAAATTTATCTAAATGTTTGCCAATCTCTTAATTGAACAGCGTAGACAAAACCTCAAGACTTTCTCACAGAACTTACCAAATAGCTATTGCTATATAAAACTCTACCCTTGTTATATTTTTGGGCGGATACGTTGTTAGATTTGAGTATGATGTCGTATGCATTGAAAAACTCGACCTGTTTCTTTATCCGTTTTCAGGTGAAATCACAACTTTTAGAAATTCCACACGGTATCACTAATAATCACAATACCGAAAAGATTTTTAGCATTATTAATTACCAAAAAACTACGATAAAATTAAAGTTATTTAAAACGTTTAATTTTGCACAATAAGAAATAAACTTTGGGATTGAGATTAAAAAACTATTCTTGCTGAAATTTGAGAAAAAATATCTGACAACGTTTTTGAGATCAAACCTCAAAGTTCCAAAACTTTATTCAAGATACTAATTTTGGAGGTGATTGGCTTCTATCTTCAATCCATGGACAATGATAAAAAAGTATGAGTGATAAAGATGTCGACCGTTAGGCAGATGTGTTTCTCTCGGTACCATTACGGCCAAAACATAATTACCCTTCTCTTATTATTATTATTACACAAGATGAGACAGGTAGAACGGGAAGAGTGCAAGCACTATAGATTGCATGTAGCAATCCCCGCACACCTGCAACATCAAGGAGGGAACGATGGTAAGAAGAAAAGGAAGTAGGATAAAAGAGCAAACTGCGAAAGGATAGGTAAAGAAAAACCTCAAGGCTTCCAGTCATCTTTGAATTCAGTTAAATTAAATTGAGTAATAAAATTAAATAAAAAACTTGTAAAACAGTATATAGCAACATTCAAATAAAACAAGATATACTGTATATAGAATATTCAAACAAGAAAAAAACAACAAATAACAGGATAATGGCTCATGATGAACACAAGATCTTATTAGCTTTCTTTTTGAAGGCATCTACACTATTTGATGCACAAGTCTCTTCATCCAAGGAATTCCAAAGATGGACAACACTTGGCAGAAAACAACGCTGAAACTGGCCAGTACGGCATCTGATAGACTGAAAACAAAGAGGATGCCGGGCCAAAGCCTGACGAGTGTTTCTCCTTGCTACAAAGTGATTTGGCAAAGAAATATACCGCAAGTGATGCAGACTGGATTGTATCTTATAGAGCATGCACACATTGCTGATCTTCCGGCGATGTGCAAGGTTCCATTGGACATTACCGCCACAAAGAAAGCTAGCAGTGTAAGAGACTCTGTCAATAAGATGCAAGTGTGAGGTAGCAGCAGACGACTAGACAGGGGCACAATATTCCAAAGCTGAAAGAATAAAGCTTCGCAAGCAAGTGGCAGACACGGCAGCATCATTGAAGATGGCTTAGGCCTTTCTTATGATCCCCAATTTCTGCGAAGCAGTAGTCACAAGAAATCTGATGTGACACTCAAAAATTAATTTGGAATCAAATTTAACGCCGAAAATGTCTAGTTCATCCACATCGTTCAATGCGAAACCATCAACATGGAGAGGTTCATGTTGAGAAAAAGGGCTACCAGATCGTGAGATACACATACATTAAGGTTATACCGATGTCAAGCTTCATGTTTCATGTATGGCACCATATAGAAATGCATCAAAGATCTTTATTGAGGGCATTAGATGCAATGCTGCGAGAGTGAGGGGAGTCAATAGTCGCGAGCAGAATTACATCGTCTGCATACCAATACATAATATTTTTTGTGATGCTAAAGAGGTCAGCAGTGCGAAGATTGAAGAGCAAAGGTCCGAGAACACTGCCCTGTGGGACGCCTGAGTGGACAGGATGCCAGTCACTGAAGTTGGCATCAACACAAACCCTGTGGGTGTGACCCACCAGGAATTGCTCTAAAATAGATCAAATCTGTCCACCAACACCAATATTTCTTAGCTTCTTCAGCAAGCCATTATGATTTACTCTATCAAAGGTAGCTGAGAGATCCAGTTAAACTATGTGGGCCTCACACCCCTGGTCTAGTGCTAACTGGATCTTGTGAGAGATCGTAAGAAGTGCATCCGTTGTACCAAGCTTTTTTCGATAAGCAAATTAATTACAAGGGAGAACACCTGGTCTCTCAAAAAAGCGGGAAAGGTGAGCTACAACGAGGTGCTCCAAAAATCTAGAAATTATTGCTGTAATAGAGATTGAACGATAGTTGGGAGGATCAGGGTTAGGAGTTCCCTTAGGAATAAGCGTAATAGGAGCCACCCTCAAGTACTCGGGAAACGATCCAGATTGCATAAGGCATCTAAATACTGCACTTAGTTTTTGAAAAACAAAGGAAACATCTTAGGGAGATCTGTTTCCCCACATGGATCAAGAGCATTAAGTAGCTTCTTCACTTCTTTGGACCGAAATGCAATTTTATTAAGAGTAAGCATAATGGCCATTTCTTGATTTGAAATTAATTGCTCTCTACTAAGTTTTGAGTCAAAGTGCTTCATCAAAATATTAACTTTTCTCTTGGACTCGTGATAAGTTGATAGTTCTCAGAGAGCAGTGGAGAAAGTGATAATCTGCAGCCAAAGACCACTGATTTAAGGGTGGACCACCATTTATATGGATCAGTGGCGTTTAACAATTTATCCTTGGCAGAACTCAGATATTTCCTTTCCGCATCATGATAAATCCTCTCTGATTGAGATCTTGCTAGAACATACTTATTCCAATATCCTCTCCTGCGTAGCTGAGACCAGTGGCGATATGCTTCCTGTTTGGCATCCTGAGCAGTTTTACATTCAACTGTAAATCAGGCTCTATCATTGAACATGTATTAGATCCTTTTAACAGGAACTCGGCCAGAAATAATAGTAATTATCTGTTCATTGAAAGCGGACATGGGCTCAGCACTGCAAAGAATGGCCCCTAATTGGATCCTGGAAACATCATCACGGACATTATTAGAGTGAGGCCTGTTTTTTAAATAAATCTCCTTCGTAAAAGTATAAGAAGGGACAGGTTGACTAAGATCAAGTTTGATACTGATGGCAGAATTATCGGATGTACCTATGGGTGCATTAATTTCTGATTTAAAAATGTCAGGCACATCCGTAAATACTAATTCGAGACAGTTACCAGCATCATGAGTCGGGCCGGACACCAACTGTGAACATCCCGAAACACTAGCAAAAACATATGCTGCACGACCATGAATATCTGTTTGGGATGCAGGCTCAAGCCATTCCCGATGGTGAGCATTAAAATCACCAACGAAAACAAAATCTGCTTTGCGATCATCAAACTGGATGTTGGCTATGGCTGTTACTAAGCAATCATATATGGTATCATCACAATCAGGGTGTCGATAAGTGCCCCAAATATAAAAGTTGTTGATTCGAGTACAAATGCGCAAGGCCATTACAACATGTCTGCCCCATTCATAGTTAGTTTTGCTATGAGCGGACAAACCATCACAAATATAGACGGCAACCCATTCCTGGGTTACGGCGAATAAGCAGGGGCTGACAGAACCCAGGGATCTTTAGCTCAGATTTGTGGCGATACTCGGAAACCAAAGGTTCTGCACTTATAAGTATGTCATAGGACCGTCTGACAACAGTAAGGTGTCTGGGATTCTTGTATAGAACTCTTCCATTGCAGTAAAGAACTCAACCAGTGTAGCAGAGAGTAGGGCCAGGATTCACATGAATATTACCACAACTAATTAGAAACAGCCAATCGAAAGCAAAAGTCCTAGAGAGGGTTAGTAAAAGGATGGCTGGAATTAGATTATGTGCAGTAAGCTATCAATTTAACGTCAACCTTTTCGGCTTTTGGCCTTGAGGAGCTAGCTCATACTCTATAGAGGTGACGGGCAGGAGAGGAGCCTACTGGCATGGGGCTGCCATGCTTGGACGGGTGTTACGCCAAAATAGGTCAAAAGACCTTCCCACCTTCCCTGCTAGCTCATGGCGACTAGGATAACTGCCATTACCCAGCCTTATAACCTGATCACTAGCAGAAGTTGCGTTGCTGTGACAACGGTCATGACGGGCAGCTTCACCATGGAAGGATTAAAGGAAGCAGAGGGGAAGAAATTAAAAAGGAGAATAACTGGAGAAATAAAGATAGAAAAGAGATACTCAGATTCACATCAACCTGAGTAAAGAGAAATGAAGCAATGGTGGAAGATCAGATGTGTGAGTATGGCACGATTTCAAAATTCACTTCTTAGAAAAAAACTCGGGAGGTAGAGGACGCTAAGACCCTCACTATCCAAGAGCAGTCCGGCAAAAACAGCCCGGGTTATACCGCCCAGCACTCGGTCGTTGGGCATACCTTAAGGTAAATGCAGGGGGACCCCGAGCAGGTACCACACCAACAGTTGGGAGGCAGAGGCTAACTAACCTTAACTTCTAAGTCTTAAGGTTATATATTGCGCAAGCACTCCCAAACCCCCCATCTGGATAGAAAAATGATTGAGTTCCATTTGTTCATTGTATGCACTGGCGTAAAAAATAGTAATAATACAATCTTGTTGGCACTATGATGTATAATATTTGACTGCCTTAAGGGATGTTGAAAACAGGACGGGTCTCAACCTGATCCGAAGTCGCTTAATCCATTTATGTACTAATGTAAAAAAGTTGGTACGCAGCCTCAATTTTCTTTAACGACAAAAATATAAAACCGAATCGGTGCCATCTTACCTTTTTAAAAGAAGAGTGCAATTATTGTCACTCAGAAGAAAGTTGTTATAATTATCTCAGGTGAAAGGTGAGATAAAGTTGGTTCTATTGGATAAGAGTAAATCGTATCAAATGAAGGATGAGAGGAATACGTAGAGTAAAGCAATAGATAACAATTAGAAAAGAAATTTCGTGGAAAGAATATGACCTCCTTTTACCTACTACTTTTAATGATAGAACATTAGCTACAATGAAATATTTCCATTATTTGGAGAGGTTTTTACTAATTATTTAATAGATGACGGGGCAATCCTCCAATCTTTGTCTAATTTAATTCTTTCTTTCACTCATCCGAATATTGTAGCCTTCACGCCTTTGTCTTTATTATTGTTTTGAGCTAGTTTGCTTAATGTATTGTATTTCATGTCGTATTAGAGTTTGTGATAATTGTTGTAGCTCTGTGTGTCGTTTTTGCGTCCCTATCTCAAATGATTGTAACACATTCCTTGACTAATGCATAGCACTTCGCACTTTCACATTACACTTTCAAAATTTCTACTTTTGTCTATGTTGGTATTTAATCAGTTGGGTAATTTTGATGAGGAACAATGTTGTGTAGTCTAATTTATTAGGTTTGGTGTAAAAATAATGAGTATTAGTTTTCGGTTTCAGAGTCAATTTGATGATGTAACTTCACATTTTTCAAGTAAATAATGAATCTTCCCTTATCATCATCGCAATAATTCCGTGATAGAATCAGGAGTTAAATTGGGGATCAAATTTTGCAATGGGGTGTTCTTAAAATATTCGAAGAAGGGTGTCGAGCTTCCTCCAATATATTTTTTCTTCATTGATTGATATATTTAGCATTTCAATTCAGGCTTTATCATGTGGGTGTCTTTGTCTTCTAAGCTCTCTTCTCATTCTTCTCTTTGGAACATAGTGAGTATTATTTTGAATTGTCTGGACTACTAGTTTCTCTGTGTTTTATGGACGCTTTGTGTAAGGGGACAAGGAAGGCAGAAAAGTATCTCACTTCCTGGGCCAAATCAAACTTCTGCTCGTTTTTCATGCTCAAATGTCTAAAGGTGCATGTATAGGAGAATTAGTCATGTAGATAATTTATTATTCTTTCAGCTATATTTTTTTATAGCCATTTAAATTACTGTATTTTTAATACTAATACTTTCATTTAGGATGAGAACGGTAAATTTACTCCCTACCTATATATTTTCTACTTTTTCCTCCTTGTTTAGGAAATACCCTAAGCTTCCTTGTATTTATTCCTTTTTTGCAGTTCCACTATTATTCCTTTATATTGCCAATTTTGGTGGATATCTTCACTAGCTAAAAGGCCTCATTCCTATATGAACTAACGAAATTCTTACTTATATCATTAGCAAATTAAATATTCATAGAGTAAAGTAACCTTGATGGCAAATGGAATAAAGATACTGAGGGAGTCCAGCTTACAGTTCGAACTCGGAGCCCTTTTTAGTAATTAACCATCCCATATGGTCTGTGAGATAGTTGCCGAGAATTCATTCCAGATTACTGTCCATTATATAATTTAAGCTCTTACTAAATGTTTCTAATTTAGCCTCCATTAATTTCTTTTATTCTCTGCATTTTCAAAGCGATTTTATCGGTGAGGACGACATTTATCATTGTGGTTCTCTTACTTTTCGGAAACCGTACTGGTCTACATAATTAGTTAAATTGTTTCTTCAAGGTATTCTATTAGTCTCTCAACTAAGATTTTTTTCGAAGACATTTCCTATAAAGTCCTACAGTGTTATAGATCTATGATCGTTTAGGTGACTCGGTGATTTGCCTGGTTTCTGGACGAAGATCAATTTGAATAGTATTTAGTTCCTGGTAGTACCTGGTGATTAGTCACTAGGCCGAAAATTTAAGTTTTCTATATGTTTCAATATTAATCATAAAAACAAAGTGAAAACCAGAAGGGCTTTGATAACTAAAATTTCTTTAAATGTTCAGATTGAAAGTATATATATATATATATATATATATATATATATATATATATATATATATATATATATATATATATATATATGAGCGTAGACTATATAAAAAGGGTTGGGTAAGATAGATGAATATTGAACTTTGGTTTGTTTGCTGCTGCAAGTATTCTGAGTAGAGAAGGCAAAACGCAGTGTAAAAGAAAAGATCAATAGCCCGTTTTGGTCTGCTTTGCTTTTTGGCATAGCCTATCCATCACTAGAGTGAAGTAAGAAGATAATTATCACGCCTTTTCCCAAACCTAAACCATGCTAGATTAAAAAGGCTGTTACTCGTAAATAGGTCTTTGGCAATAAGCTAAGAGATCGAAACTGTGATCACCTCGTTTAAACAAACAAAAACATACTTCAGACAAATTACCATCTTGCCCTTGAAAGAGGCCCTAAGATGGCTCAAACTAGGCTTCTTTACCTATTCAACACGTCCATGGCAGTACTATACTTTACCATGGCATAAAACTTCAAAGATAAATTTCATCTAGAAGCGATGGAAGCGAGTCAACCAGAAAATTTACTACCCGCCAATTTGATTACTAGAAGGTTCATTAAAAAGTGATGAACAACAGCCATATTACGCACTTAGCTGCTCTGTAATTCCTAAATGATGGAAAAGCTAATGGAGGTATGGCAGAAGTCGTGGTTCGTAAAAATGTATAGAAACTCGTTGCGAAAGTTTGGATATACTGCCTCAAGTACAATATCTTGTGGCTAGCACTCGCTCCGCACGTCAAGAATATTGGCCTCGATTACCTGACCAACAGAGAGCCAGTTTTATTGCTCGCTTAACACATCATTTAAATTTTTAACATTTATTCGAGGGTTTTTTTAGGTGGATGCCTGAGTCCGAAAATCTAAGCACTATGAACAAGTGATATGCAAAAATCACACTAATTAGACTCTCGACCTCTATCACATGGATGCACGTCTCGTCCAACAGAGAACATTTATTAGAATCATATCTCGTTGAACGGTTTCTGATGAAGAAGGAAGTCAAGATACTTAGTCAAGATCCACCCTAAACAATCAAAATGAAATTCCTCAGAAGTTGGTCCCTTTTAAAGAGAGCAGCTTAATAAGGAAAGCACTGAAATTTACTACACTCTAAATGTATTATTTGTGCAAACTTGCTAAATCCACTTTGAGAACCATATCATTTCGAGAATGCCAAACCAAACGAAACCAGCAAACTCCCCCAATTTCAAAAGCAAAAGGTGGAAAAAAAACACCTTAAAATCGATGTTGAGAACTTAGATTATTTACCCTGCAGTCTCCATCGATGAAGCTTCGAATTCTACGATATCGAGCCTGAGGAAGGCACAAAACAGGGCACTCCGTTCCATTAAAATTTCATAGTGGCCTGAAATCAAGGGAGGGAGAGAAATACACGAAAGACATACATAAAAGCGATGAAATACCAAAATATTTAAATAAATGCAATTTTTATTGATTGTTAACAAGGTGTCTTATTAAATAAACATTTAAATATTAAGGTTATCTAAATAAATATCTATATATAATGCTGAATATGATTAAAAATTTAAATTAGTAGTGAAAACCAATCGAATGGGAATACAGCAGACTAACTTATCAAGTCAAATTACGAGAAAAACTTGTTAGATTAACAAGAGGGAAAAAGTGATAAGTCAATGGTAAGGGTAGGCTTTAACATTGTAATATATATTGATTCTAAGTTATAAAGCTAAATCCCATTGTTGTAATGAGCTATCATTTTAGAATTATCGGATGTGATATCTATTTTACATTGTATAATGCAATCCCTAGTATTCTGATGGTTCTTTAGGATTCAGAATTTGGATTGTTCTTTTGTTGATGCTTAAATCAGATGACACTCTTGACTCCAAAGACCGAACCATTCTACCTACATACATACCTCGATTTCATTGAGAACAATTGAAAATGCATATTACTCGTAGGTAGTTTACAGGTTCTAAGTTTTAATAAACCTTTGCGGATGGAGCAGCTGAGGGAGCTTAAGTATAGTAATGATTCCTTAAAATAATTCATTGCTGACACGACTTATGGGTAAATTGAGGTCGTATAGTTGGATTAAAATTTTCTTAAATAAGTGATTGTAGAGATTTGTGGGTAATATATTTTGGACAGAAATTGCCGTCAGCAAGTGACTAGACCACAACTGGCACTTCTGGCTGCGATTCCTACTCGTGGGGCGAAACCCAAAGAATGACTAAGACTACAGTTGAAGTTGGTGTGAGTGGATCCTCAGTGACGTCAGGAGCCCCATATCAAGAGAATGGAAAGCGTCTTCGAACCAGACATCTTTAATCGTCACCTCATTCTTTGCTCAACTGATAGGGGCATATTGTCCAAATGGCACATAGTCTATCAGCGTTAAGCTTTAGGTAGGGCTCTCGGTAGAGAATCTGAGGTGTCCTGTTTCGTGGCTTTGTGAGTGTTCTTCTAACAATCGATGGGTCGCTTTTGCAGCTGAATGTCGAGAGACAAAGGCGTGTGACCAAAAAGTCTCTGAAGGAACACACTACTGTACGCTGGAGAGCCACTATCGGCGCTGCGCTCGGCTACAATTGAATTGAAAAAAAAAGGAGGATATTATTAGGTTGGCTGTTTAAAAGGGAATACCTTTGCCGGGTTCATCTCAAGGGTTATTCGCAAGATTAAGACCTCTGCAAAAATAAAACTTTAATACAAATAATAAGAGCAAGGGCATAGATAAATATGGAAATCTAAATAATAATCAGTACGACAAAATAATATTATGACAGGCAAAATTAAGGGAACTAGGTCCGGGGAAATATTTAAGTGATCCAATAAGTTGGATTGAATGAAATATTCAGCAAATCTATTGGTGTTACACCAAAAGGGGAATTCTTCTTAGGACTGGGAAGGAAGAGGTGGGACTTACGAGTAAAGGACTCCTGGTTACCTCTGCAGGATGAACTGGGGATGTGGCAGACCAATAGCCAGGTCTTCGTTGATGGAGTCACGATGCGAAGGTGTCCAGAGAGACTCTAAAGGTAGTTAATATTACCTCGGCTCCAGGGAAAAATAATCACGAAATCGAGATTCCTCTGCGGACGGCAGGAAGTCTCAACCAATGCAGTGAGGCGAGAGAGACTGAAGACAATCTTCCAGGGTATAAAAGGGTTTCCGTAATCTTCCTCTGATCAGGGAAGATTGCACGAAGATGGTCTGCTAATGAGATCACAAGGGCGAGGGGACCACTTCAATGGACACAGATATTAGTGGCTCGATGGCAAGAAGCTCGAGTTCTCTCTATCTGCTGAGGATTTGCAGACATCACCTAAAATAGGAGCCACAACCATGGTCGACAGAGGGCTTCATGCGCGAGGGCATCCTAAGGAATATTCGAGGACGCTTAAGAAAGCATGAACATTAATAATTTCGGGCATCGAGGAATCGAAAGGAAAATAAGTGACATTCCCAAGGGATATCGGACGCGGCTTAAGCAAACATGAACCTTAATAATTGGGCATCGACGAGGCGAACGGGAAAGAATATAGATCCTCTCCTACCTCAAGGGGGTGAAGATGGCCACAGCTACCACCTAGGAGTGGGACAGCGTTATTATTGGGTTGAAAGACAAGCACCCCCAATTAAAGACAGCTGCGTTCATCTGTCTCTTCCAGGGAAATTCTCTGTGATGACGGCGTATTTTGTTTCATGCTCCCAAAATAAATTTTGCGAGGGGTGAAATATGCGAAGGAACTGATGATCTACTCTTAACAACCTAATACCGAAGATCAAGCTGATCAAAGTTCGTTAATGATCGAAGGTGTGATGAGAAACCAGCAGAGAGATGAAGAGACCCCTACACTAAACTTAACTTTCAGTGATGTCAGGCTTCCTGACTCGGTGCCTGATGGTTTGTATCGCTACAGCTTCAAGCTCTTCGTGACACTGCCTCGGTAATGTTGCCATTATCATCATTTTGACCATACAAATCGAACCTAAAGTCGTGCCAAGTCGGCTGAACTCGATGTCTACGCAAACTGTTGAAATATATTGCATAATAAATTCATATTTTGCAGTGCCAAGTTAGTTAATTTTGTCGATTTAAACCGTGTTTCTTCCTCGAAGTAATGTATCTCCCTTGTTCTTCCAAAAGGAGATTATAGCCTTTCGTGTACGGACTGATATCTTGTCGCGCCTCGCGTTAACTTGGACATTCTAGGCCTACGAACACCGTCGATTCAATGCCCATTCGAAACCCTTCTGCGGCTTCTATTTCCGTCACGCGTTCCCCGTTAGAGGTCGGAGCATAAAGTGCTCACACTTTACCTCGTCGAAAACCAGTGCTCCCCTTTCCCTCCTGGCACTTCTCTGTAAGGTGAAAGGGCCATGGAGGCAAACCTCACGAAAGCGTGTCGCGAGACCTTTTTCGGAGGTTTCTAAGGCTGTCCTCCGATAAGAGGACTTTACCAATATATCCTCGATAAACATGTAATTTGGCATTAAATATTAATTTGATGTGTTTAAAGATCAGTTGCAGTGGATGTTTAGGAGTTTCAGTGGTGAATCAGTTAAAGAATTCGTGATAGCATGAACTCTTAAAAATATGTTCTATTACTCAATTAACAAATAGGTTTAAAGGAAGCTACTTCATGTGCAATGACAAAGTTTACATGCAAATAGATGTTGTCGGTATGAGCACACCCGTTGCTCCCATCGCCCCAAACATCTTCATGTCAATCATGCAGGTTAACATTTTATTTAGATAAGCACAATTGTACTCTCATTTCTTATCCCCCTT
Organism: Ceratothoa steindachneri; assembly: GCA_963969495.1. Classification (NCBI taxonomy): domain Eukaryota; kingdom Metazoa; phylum Arthropoda; class Malacostraca; order Isopoda; family Cymothoidae; genus Ceratothoa; species Ceratothoa steindachneri. The sequence goes on along the minus strand of OZ018319.1, from coordinate 84,001,616 downwards.
ATATCAGGTTGGAACGAAAGTAATATCCGATTTTAGGATATATATTAAAAATTAAAAACTTATGACTATGGAAATATTTAATCATAATCTCTATTGCTCTATAGAACTTGATTCAATCTATCCAAAGCTTATAAATACCACGCTTGTAAAATTCTTTAGGTTTTGATACAAAATATGAATCCATCTGCGTTTAACATTCTGTTTAGAGAACCCAATTGTCATTATCAGTAAAAAGCCTGCCTAAAAAGTTTCATGAAAGCAATGGCTCACACCAAGCAACACGTTAGTGCAGATTCGTCGGAACCTTTTTTCCAATCATGGAAACCCTTCCAATCCTTTTCATTTGGCTTATGGATCACGTGAAATTGTTCTGCAAGTAATCTAGAAGTTCTAGCAAAACTTGTTGTGACAATATTTCCGAACTGTGCGGAATCAAGTTTTTTTGAACGACATTGTTGTGCTCCCCCTTTTAGACTGAAATTGTGTAACTTCAATCCTTTACTGCATCATCTCATGAATTTGCCACTGCACTTGCATTGACACCTGTTTTGAAACTCACAGAGTAAAACATGTCTGATGTGATTTTTAGATAGGAAGACACATGATTGAATTTCAAAGACGATTGTGAACAATATTTTGATAATCTGAAAGTAAAACATATAAATTATTCATTGTAGCATTACTAAACGATAACAATACAATAATTTAATAAATACTATGTAAAACTTTATTACAGAATATCGGACAATACTTTCATTCCAACCTGATATATACGACTGCTTCGCTAAATTTAAACTAAATAACAAACTAATATTTATTTTTAGATTAAATAAGAAAATTAATTATAACAGGTGCAAGTTTGTAAATATAATATTAATAAAGTTGTGTCCCCTAAACCCCTAATTTTTTATTCTTTTTTTAACGATTGAAAACACTGTTTATCAACTTTTAAATCCTTCTATAATTTAAAGTTAAGAAACATTTCTTCCGAACTTTTCTTGACAAACCGATTAAAACAGGCTGCAATTTAATTCCCCTATTGATCAAACTTGCAATACTTCACACATTGTTATTTATTTCGATATAAATTTGTTTGCTATTTTAAAGGTTTATTTTAATCAAGTTCATAATTACTTTATTCTGAATCCTAACATCAGTATGAAGGCCAGAAAATAATTATACTATTTATGCCCAATTATTAATTATAATACCATTTATTTCGCGCCCCAAAGTGACTCTTTCAGTCATTGAGAATGTTTGATAAAAGAAAAGAAATTCAAAAGGGTCTCGAAGGTCCCTAGAGAGGGATCAGAGCGTATAGTGCAAGGCAATTCGTTATACCTCTTATGACATAATATTCAGGAGAATGAGTCACTTACATAAAACCGAATACGAGGTACAATCCAAAAAGTTTCAGAGCCTTAATACAAGGCCATGTTTTTTTAAGAGGTTCAAGGAACACGAGAGCTTAGATGGGATGAAGTTATTTAAAGCGCTGTAAATAATAATATAGAGCTTAAAACCTAAGCGAAACAACTCCTTTGACAAAAGAAAATTTACACGAAGATAACGCGTACATAGTTTTGAACAAGTTGAAGAGTTCAGAGCGTAAATGAAAGGTGGCGATGTTTCAAGCTAAAATTAAGTTTACTTAATAAAGTCCGGTAGGTAATGGAAGTATGAATGGCAGTCTACAAAGTTTTATGGTTTAAATGAGAGTAAATAAGGTGAAAAATGTCAGATGAATCAGAGATAAAAATTACTGATGCAAGTAACATGCGCTTTATTCGAAAGTTCACTCTCGATTGCGATGCCCACACAGAATGAAATAAATTTCAATGACTTTATAATTCTGCAAATTTTTCATCAAATATTTTATAATCTTCACATTAACAAAGATCAGAATTCTAAGGATTAGAGAATGAGTTACATAGAAGAATTGAATTGGTTTGGAATAAATATAGAAAGGAAATGATAGAAGGAAACATCATAGAAGAATGCCGAAGGGAAGAAGATAGATAAAAGCCAGCAGCGTCCCAAAAATGACATTTGTGTGACTCCAAAGTATATTGTAGTTCTTTCAGATTATTCAATTTTAATATGTACAGATTGAGAATTATATAAGAGGTATAATTATAAAAATTAACTGTGGTTGCAGATACACACAAAAATTCATGTAAATGAACATGAATGACAGTGTGGTTGAAAGTATAAAAAGAAGCCGAGAATGAAATACTGGCCAGCATTGGAAGATTGAAGTAGGCGCTCAATGAGGCTCTAATATTTAGATTCATTAATGTGGAAGACCTTGTTAATTAAATCTTAAGAGCAAAGAGAAGAAATGTTGAAGAGATTAATAGAACGCGCCTAATTTACATAAAGAAGAATAATTAATAAGAACTAATGTACCCGGACGGTTGGGATGTCTCTTTCAAGGTCAGTGATATCAATAAGCCGTAATTAATTTTCTTTCTTTTACAGGCATGGTATATAGGATTAAACATAAGAAAACATGTTTTGAGGATTCATTAATAATCACTCCTTCCGTGGATTGGCAAAGTACACTTGCATCTCAAACACAGAGGTAATGTATTCTATCAAACCTTCAGCGATGTCTAAGTCTTATTTTCCCAACACGCCACATCGTGTCTAAAAAATACCAAACAGATTCGCAGCTGTTGACTTACAGGAAGAATTTCTTCGCAATTCCTCAACAAAATTACACGAACTACTCACGAAGTTTCACCCTTTCCATGCAATCTATACTGATGAATAAATTCGCCGCTATGGTTAAATTTCAAACTCATGTAGGAAAACATTCATTCCTTTATAATTTAGTCGATGTCGCGTTTTACCTTATGGTTTAGATCAATTTCCAGCCAACTGGATTTGGCGTTGATTTGCCAACGTCGTGGTACTGGGTTTGAGTCTGGCAAGAGCAGACACAAACGCCACGTCAGGATCATTTTATTCCCCTCCTTCAGCTGGAACTCGCCAGTGGACCGAAAATTCCTTCACGTCGACTTCCTCTGCACCACTAGTATAAAATTACGTAAGCCGAACGTTACCTTTGAGTATTTAACCCTTTTGTCAATTCTATCCTGTGCTTTAAATGGTTTAGCGAACCATCCCATCTCTTTAACTTTATATTTGTTTTACCTTTTTAAATCTTTTAATCCTCGGATTAGCCCGAGCCCCCACGACCCCTTTCCATTCTCTGTTTATGTCAATATTTTCCGTTTTGTGTATTGTTGACAGTTATTATTAATAAAACTCTATTTTATTAATGATAGCAATATTATTATCCTTAAGCTTAGTTCCACTTCTTAAGCATATCGAAGATACATTATATCGGCCCGCCAGATATCCACGCACTCTAAAGATAATTAAAGAAGTTCCCTCAACGAATAGGTTTATATGGTATATCGTCGAGAGTCCATTCTACGACAGAGTAAAAAGACCGTTCAACCCAGAATCAGTAGAACATTGCAGAGAAAAATTCCAATATTGAAGTTCTTGGTCCAAAATGTCTTGTCAAAAGGGATAACCAACATGAGGACTGCTTAAACTTGTTCATTGACGATAAAATGCTTGATGTAGTTGTGACACACACTAATGCTTTCCTCTTCAGAGGCATCTTCGAATTATGGAGCAACATCTGCAGCAACAACAATGCACACATGAAAAGAGGAAATAAAAGCTCTTCTGGGTGTATTGAGCTTCAGTGGTTCCCGCAAATGTAACCGTCAGACTCCAAGTGAGATGTTCAATCCTCAGACAGGCAATCCATTTTACCGAACGGCCATGAACCAGGGTCAGCTTTATTTCCTGTTAAATACTCTACGCTTCGACGATCGCAATACGCGTGAAGTCAAGAAGAGAACTGACACACTGGTACTGATCCCATAAAAAAGTGTGTAACGCCTTTATCCAAAATTGCACAGATAATTATAATCTCGGAGAATATATCACATTGTTGGCTTTCTGCGGCAATTGCCAATTCAAAATGTATAGACCTAACAAGCCGGCGAAACATGCGATTAAATTTTAGATGCTCTGTGATAATAAGTCAAAATATATGTTGAACGCTATTCATTATTTGGGAAGAATGCTTGTTGTGCCCGAAGAAGCCAGAAATATCAATTTGGCTCACTACAAAGCCCTACTTCGGAACCAACAGAAATGTAACGCACGACAACTGGTTCACACCTGTCCAACTAGCAAAAGATCCTGTCGAAAATAGCCTTACAAGTGTGTGTACATTTCGTCAGAACAACCCCATTACCTAAAGAACTAAAGGCCAAAGGTGACGGCCAGAAAGAATATCAGGATTTGGGTTCACTAACAAACTGAATTTGTGCTCCTATATGCCGGCGAAATAGACTGCTAAAAAAATTGTTCCCTTGCTTTTCTCCATGAACAATGAACTCACTATTGCCACAAACAAAAAGCCAGAGATTAGCAACTTTTATAATAAGACAAAAGGTGGTGTAGACACTTTCGCTCAAATGTGTGCAACGTGCAGTGGCAGCAGTAGAACCCAAAGATGGCCTCTCTGTAAGTCATCAGCATTGCTGAAATGTTTACAATAAGAAAGTGAAGTCCTGTACAGTATTTAAAATAATCTAGTTCCATTTTCAAAATGAGTAAACGCAAACTTATCACTAAAGAAATTATACAAAAAGTAAGAAGTGCTGCTTGAAGTTGAGCATGGTTTAAAATCTAAAAGGCAAATTGCTAAGTAAAATACTATCTCAGGGAATATGATTAGTACTTGAATATAAAACTCGGTTTTAATAAAAGCAGCATTTACTCAACAACATTATGTGCCCCTGTGCAAATGATGAAACCAAGTTATCTTTTCATTTATTGCCGGACAAATCTTTAGTTTTAAATGGCAACGAGTGACAGCAAGGCACAAAAATTCAAAGAGTACCGTACTATTAAATATGTGCAATTAGGACATTAAGGGATAAGCTTCCACTGCTAGTAATTGGAAAGTATACTAAGCCTAGATATTTTAAAAAATGTTCCTGCCCTCCCAAATTTATATAAAGCAAATAGAAAAGCTTGGATATTTACACGAATTTTCTCGTAAATAATATCTTTTTTATGCGTATCATAACAGTATTATTACTCTCTACATTTTAGAAGAAAAAGTGCAATACATGTTCTCTATATGCATTTACCCAATTTAAATAAATCTAAGACACTAATTTTACTTTTTAATAAAGGTATATTTAATTTTGTTTGTATGTAAAATAAAATTGTTAAATAAAGCATGGTTTTCTTCCACATTATTACATAACTCAAACATTCGGTTAATTAAATGTAATTTGCTTGCTTCTTCAACTTCAAGTTAACGAGGTTTTACTATATATATCATTTAATGCCCATTTTAGTATTTTTACAATCTTTGAGGTTTATTCAGCTAAAGTGCCTTTTTTCTCAGACCACACAATGTTCATGATAGAAAATGCCCTCCCAGCCAAAGTAGACCTAAATTAAACTCTTTGATTAAACATTTGGTTTGGTTTTCTCCATAGACAAGATTATTTATTTAAACAGATTTACCTTTACATGAAGGAATCCAAGTCATTCTAAAATAGTTTTTTTATTATCATAGGACAGATTTCGTAAGAAAACGTAAGATTTCAGGCATTCTTCATTTTGTAAAATTCTTTCAAAAGAAAGAACTATTATACTCAAGTTTAACCACCTCATAGAACTCTTTTAACTGAGTAACTGTGCGTATAGTTCTAAATTTTCACTAAGACAGCTTCTATTTCAATTGGTAGTACGCCGAGAACAGTTTGAAGAGTGTTTTGAACGATATGAGCACCTCAACGAACACCTGCACTATTTCTTCCGATTTCTTCTTTAACAGCTGTAAACATTATTTACGCCTTTCTGTTTTACCCCTCCCAAATTTGACTTATAGTTTTCATAACAAAATTCCTACTACTTTTTCGATTACTTATGGTCTTTATTAAATAACAACAAAGATTCTGCCAATACTCACGGTGTTTTATTAGATCCTGAGTGAAAGTCTAAAATTTGGAATTTAATATTTCCTAATATACAAAATAATAAACAACAAAAACATTATCCTTGATATATTTTTTGTTAGAAGAATCAAACCTTTGGTCAGAAAAGTTGACTTATTCACATCTTCAGGAATTTGCTGTAATGACATTGTTGCAATTTGATTAAGGATAACTTCAGTCTTAGTGATAGCAAGACTAAAGTTTGAATCAAAGAGATTAGATATCAGTTTAGATAAACAATCGGCCGTTTTGATGTTTAAATCATGAGCAGTGATATGGAAAGCAAATTTTCCTTTTTTTCAGCTATTAGCAGTTAATTTTTCTGAAACTATTAGATTGGTAAATTTTTATAGGTTCATAAATTATAAATTTATTTTTTTCCGCTTCCAGTAAAAATGATAAACCGGCAGAGAAGTCGGACAGTTGCTTGAAATCAGAACTGGGCATGTCAAACCAGGACATATTGTAAGCATATAAATATATATATATATATATACAGGGTATCCAAAAAGTAAAGTACTATAGGAGAATTAGGTATGTTTCTCCTATGCTGCGTCGCTTTTCGGACACATTGTATTTTTGGCTAGAAATTAAATCACAGCCAAAGTATACACCAGTGCAACAAAAGAATGTGCTAATTTAGAAATTTGTCCCTGAAATATTAAGTTTGTTGACTCTGATGTCACCCCGGTCGCCTTGGCAACGCGCCATATCGTCCCGAGATATTACGTTTGTGACTCATGATCGACTTGAGTGTCAATAATGAAATAAAGAATAAAATGGCAACCTTTTTGATGATAAAACTTTGGTTGTGGTTTAATATCTAGCCGAAGACACAGTGTGTCCGTAAAATTAAGCAACATATGAGAAATTTATCTAATTCTCCTATGGTGCATGACCTTGGGACACACTATATATACAAGTATATATATATATATATATATATATATATATGCAGGATTCATTTAAGTCCACAACAACGGCTTTATTATGTATGTTTAAAATCAGCTTCTCATAGCTTTCACTATAATTTCGATGGATGACTCTAGGCGATGAAAATTACTCGGAAGAGGCATGATATTATCTGTCTTGGCTTCTTTCGACCTGTTAGTAGGTTATCTTTAGGCAGAAGAGTGAATATATTTTTTTAGTCGTTAATAGACATATTTATCCATGGCTATGTGGTGAAGTGAATGTAGGAGTAAATGTTAATAGAGTAGATAAGGAAATTCAATGTACAAACTATTTAAGGAATAAAGTTAGACGCTTACATAGTATTGCACAGATGCTGGGAGATCCAGCTATTCTCTTGCATACATGGTTTTATTAACTTCTTTATTTTTAATTTTATGTGGATAAAAGAGTTCAAGTTCCTCTTTATTTGGTTATTTTTTTCTTGCCAGAAATCATTTTATTAAACGTTGCCCACTTTTTTGGGAACCTACCTCTTTCCTAGTTGTTGTATGTGGCCTGATGATGGTTCGAACTTTATGGCCATTCGTACTTACTATTATATATTTTGTCCTTTATAGTTTCCTGGTCGGTTCAGTCTTCTGGGAATGGGTTTTACTTAGGGGTGAATTCTTACAAATTTATTGTTTCTTCATTAATTTCCTTTGGGTTTGCGGTTTCTTCCTTTCCAATCCCAATTAGTTACTTCTTTGTTTGAATTTTATTTGTCTTTGGTTTCAGTATCCTGTGTAATTTGTTCTGTTTCCTTCTACTTTTAGTTCCTGGTAATCGTCAGAGCCTCTCCTTCTCTTTGGTGATCTGGCTAGCGATTTCTTTTCCTTTCCGATTTCGGCACTCTCATCTTTTTCCTTATCAGGCGGTGTTGCTCTTCCATTTGGGTTTATCTCTGGGTGTTCATTTCTTTTTTCTTATCCTTATGTTCTTCTTCGCTTTTCTTGCTTTAGTTAACTACTTCATTTTCTTGCGTGTTCAGAGTTTTAAGCACTTCACCCGAGTAAGGAATTTTCCGGGAACCATAGGTCTATGTTTGTTCCATTTTTACCAAGCTCCTTGATGTAGCGAATGGCTAAAGTTCTAGGTTGAGCTGCTAATTGTAGGTTTCTGTATACGCGGCTTAAAAATATAACGACTTAAATATTTGCAGTACCTACTTATGTACCGGGTCTAGCTTTTTTTATGCAGATGCCTTGAAGGTTACTCTCACGTAGTATAACTCTCCCGCCATTATTTTCTTCGTCATAGGCGCTATATTAGATAGATATAATGCTGAAAATACGTCTTACGTCTTAAAATAGATAAAAAAAGTAGAAAGTAAGAGTAGAGTGGACAGCAGGTGTTAGGTGAAGTGCTGAAAGAGAAATCTGTTAAGTATTGCTTGTATGTATTTGCTTTGTGACCAGCCATCTACTGGATACAATTTCTTCACGTTATTTTTACTGTTGCTTTAATTAATATGAGATGGTATAAGCTATTACACCTCTATTACTTTGGGGTATTTTCCTTAATTCTTATTGTATTATTTTTCAGTTGTTTGTTTATATGGTTTCTATTTTTTATAATTTCTCCCAAAATATTTTCGTTTATCTATATATTGGTATTGGTTCTTCTCTTATGAGTGGTTACGCACTTGACATATTTCCCCTAATTGTTTCTTTATAGTTTAGTGGTACGAGTATATCTGTTGTTCTCCTTTCTTCCTGGTTAATTATTATCTCCAAATCCTCCGATACATTATTTTCTCTTCTATGTATTACAAAATTGATTAGGTCTAGTTTAATTTTCTGATAAATTTCTCCCGGTCTTCGATGTTCTCTCCTTCTTGTATTTGTTATCATTAGTACTCGGCTGCTCTAGACTCTATGTAGGTTGACAATGTTGGATTTATGCAGTACAGGGAATTGAGCGGCACAGAGAATGGCATTATATAGCTCAATTTTATTACTCCTCATCATTCTTCTGATTTGGTACATCTTGATTAGGTTAGCCTTGGAGAAATACTCTCCGTTACATGTTTCTTATGGCCAATCTTTGTGATTTTGATTCCAAGTGCTTTGCCCTCCGTATGCTATCTGTATCAATCTTCGTTCAGTAGAACTCTTGAAGTTTTTAGCCTTCCTATTAGTATAATTACAAATTTATCGCTGTCTGTGTGAAATTCCATTTTTTGTCATAGTTGATTATATTTGGGATTTTCCTCGAGGTATTCTAGCCACTGTTGGAGCGTTTCTAAATGGGCTATTGTTTATAATAGTTATATCATCCGTGAATTGTTAGACATGGTTGACCTAAAAACTGGATTTGGTAAGTCTCTGGGATAGATGATATTATTGTTGGACTTAAGAATACTCCTTGCGAGACACCTTGGCTAATGTCAAAACTTGGTCATTCGTAAACATCTATATAAATGTGATATTGCAACATAGACATTTGTTTAGAATTATTGAGAGACCAAACCGTTTGATTTTAAATTTCATACTTATTGTCCATGCTTTGTCAAACGCCTTCTAGAGGTCTTTTAATATCAAATCCTTATAGTTCTTATCATATTTGGCTTTAGCCAAGGTCTCTACGAGGAGGACACTCGCATTTTCCGTGCGTCATCCTTTCCTGAATCCATGTTGTATTTTGGAAACAGGTCATTGTTTTCTAGGTGGTGCATTAATCTTATGTTTATTACCGTTTCCAATAGTTTGGCAACCAATTCCAGGAGTGTTATCAGTCTAAAGTTTCAGGGCTGATTTGGTGAGTTGACCGGTTTAGGTAGAAATTGGATTTTCCACCCCGAGCTTATTCGTAGCCTAATTTAAATCGTCATTCCTGATTTTCCAGGCGCTATTTGTTTCATCCTAAGATTATTATTTTTCATTCTGCATTGTTACAGGTTCGAAACCTTGCTCTTCCGTTAACGTTAATGAGAGTGTTTAGTATTACAGGTTACATACCCTGCTCTTCCATTGACGTGAATGCGGCAGTTTAGTTAGATGAAATTCCATGCCTGATTAATTCTAGTTCTTGTACTACCCTTTCCTCATATTCTTTATCAAAATCCTCGTTTATTTTAGGGAACATGTCTAAGACCCTGCTCCAATGGTCCCGGGATGCTTTCTTTGTTTCATGAGGATTTCTTGTTTCATTTCCATTGTAGTTGATGGCGAGTTTTATTTTGGTTTGTATCTTTCCTTTGAAAATGTTTATTTTATGTCAAAATTTAGTTGAGATTAACTCCTAAGCTATAGATTCTGCGAACGGGTCCCATTTTGTTCCTCTTCCCAACGCGGTTGTTAAGAGTATTTTGTCTCTTATTGACTAGAGGCGTTCTCTGTTCCTCCTTAAGGGGCCACAATGTTCAAGTCTGTCTCTAATTATTTGTAATCCCTTTCTACTATTTCAATTTGAACAGAGATTTGGTGCTGTGATATGTACAATATGATGATGTTTGTACGTATTTTTTGTCGGCCTTGACAGGTGCCTTTAGTAGGTTGTCAGTAGTTGAGTCGATTTCTTCTAAGTTTGAGTCGGTTAAGTCTGATTGAATGTTATCTGCAAGTTCCTCTGCATAATCGCGCCAGTTCGCGTTTTATAACTATTTCCCATGGGCATTGCTTGTACTTGAATAGGATAAGTTCCTTTGAAGTAATGAGGGCAAAATATGGTTTAGTTACTGTTCTTAGTCCAAAGAAGGTTGGAAAATGCGCACCTACTCTTTCTACAATGCCTTTTTTAATTAGTGTATCCCATTTTTTCCCAATGTTCTTACTATAATAAGTATTACCGGAAGACCTGGAGCGAGCATTTCGATCGCCCATAAATATTCTGTTTTTTCTAGCCAAAATTTTATAGAAAATCCTTTCTTCATAGTTGATACCCTGTCATTCTTGTTATAGGGCCTGTCGATTTGTCTATTTTGCTTGCTAGGTTATTTTTTCTCGCGATGTTGTGGCATGCTAATCTTTGTGTCTTTATTGATTGCTAATGCAATACCAACAAAGTTGATGTCTCTCGTAGTCGTTGTTATGATGTAATAATTAAATATTTTTAGTAAATATATCTCTGGATCAATACATATTGATTTCAATGAATAATATTACATCTAGGTCTGCCACTTTATAGCCTATTATCTATAGTTTTCCTTTTAGGTTCATATTAAGTTCAGCTTAATTGTTTTTGTGAGATTTCTGTTCCGCTTAATTTATTTCTCACTCGCAAGGTTATTTTGTTCTCCCGCTCCTCTTTCTTTAAAATTCCTCTTTTTTTAATGTGAAACATTGATTTTTAAGTATGTAGAGTTTAGAGGAATTTAAATATTTGGTTCTGATCCAGTTTTTATCCTAGCTTATTCCGCAGGCGTGGCGGCGGTCCTACCTATCTACCTAACTGCTTAGCCCTAACATTGATTACTTACCCCACACAAGTTCGCAGCACTCACGGTTCTAACTGGCCCCTTGTTATGCTTTAGTCTATGGACAGGGTAAGCCGTAAGGTTTAGTTATGTTTCCCGCTTGTGTGTGTATTTAAGACGACATGAGCTTCCTGGCTGACACGCGATAAATAGGTGTGAGACAAAGAAGAATAGACCCTGACAAAAAGTCGAGCCTGGAGTCATTGTAGTCTAGTTAAGTCTCTTCTTGGCTATTCTTGGTTCTTGTATTAGCTCCGAATATGTACTTTGCTGACGAAATTGCTGTATGCGTCGTCGAATGCAAGAGTAAGAGTAATAGAATAGACCCTGACAAAAAGTCGAGCCTGGAGTCATTGTAGTCTAGTTAAGTATCTTCTTGGCTATTCTTGGTTCTTGTATTAGCTCGGAATATGTACTTTGCTGACGAAATTGCTGTATGCGTCTTCAAATGCAGGAGTGAGAGTAATAAAACTGTCTCCATTAAAACATGGAGAACATGATATTAAAGTAAATATATATATAAAATATTTTGAACATAACCTTGATATGCTGACAATCAACTCACGTAAAATATAAGGCTAGATTGTTATGTTGGAAACATTTTGAAAATAACTAAGATATGAGTGACCAATCAAAAAACTTATAATATAGAACTAGATTCTTATTTTTGAAAAAATTCTGAACATAACCTTGAGATAAATGCCCAATAAACTAAATTAAAATTTAAGGCTAGATTTTTATGATCAAAAACTAAATGCTAAGAGTTTTGTAATGTTGAGAATATTCAAAAGGAGGCTCGAGTTTAGGTATGTCCCGTTTCCATGCGGAGATGTTGAAGATTCAGGCAGCAGTAAGTCATAGGGAACATAGTTTCTGGCTGAAGTTGTATGTTGATTGAAATTCAAGGGAAATGCTATTCGAGTAAACCTCCATTATTTTCCGTGATTCTGACCGCTTGTGTTAGAATAGGGTCAAGTTAATTCATTCTGCGATTCTCAGCTGAGGTCGAACGGCTATTTGTGTGGGAAGTTTATAATACAAGCAGAGTGCGAATTAACTAAATGTAGGTTGGCCAAACAGTCAACTATCTTGGATGGTCCGGGATAATAGAAAAACGGATACAAAAATAACTTTACTAATATGCAAATTAATATTTGTTTACAATTTCAAAATAAGATTTAAAATAAGCTATACACACACTAGACGTACACGACTCTCAACGGCTGAAAGGGGGAGTGGAGACTTGACGAAGACGGTCACCGTACAAACAAACGAAAACTATTGACCGAGGGGCGCTCGAATGACCTCGAGCGTATACGAAGCCAACGATGGAGACTTACACTGGGCGAGAGGGATTAGAGAGAGCACTTGCAAAGGAGATTTGCACCTTGCTGTTACCTCGGAGGTTTGGTCAGAGGGAGTAATCCTTGTCTTGGGGCAAATTTTAAATAATACTCTCTTGACAATGACTATTACGGGATGAACTTAGATCCTGTTTTTGAATAGAACACGAATCGAGTCTGGGCTCGTTTCATTTGAGGAGCGGGTGGAAACGAGTACGAGGTAGAGTCACGTGAATTAAACGAGAATACTAGGAGCTTTGAGGGGGTGGGAAGAAGATCCCGGCGTGGTGGGCAGATGGCGGATACTGCTTTCCAACTCTGGCGCCGGAGAATTTATATTGAGGTCTAAAGGGTGGGTTCCATGCTCCGACGCATGGGCAGGCGAGAGTAGTCTCGCCCTTTTAGCACGATCGTGAGAAGTTTCCTAAGCTGGCGAGGGGGAAACGTTGTCCGACACCCAATGGGACTTTTTTGGGCTATCAAGCTTGTCGCGGCTTTCTGCGATGGTGTGCTTTAGGCGAACACTGCCTCTCATAATTTTTCTACTTCCATCAGCGCAGACTAAAAGGGTCGCCCAGGTGTTTGTTGTCTCTCTCCATTGAAGGGCGACGCAGTGCGTATTTTTTCTCTCTCTTTTGAAGATCTCTGACATCGCTGAAGGCACCAAAGGACTGAGGCGGTTATGATCTTTTAACGCCAAAGTGATCAGATATAGCTGGCAAGAGTGTGTGAATAATCGCTCTATTAAAGTGAAAGAGGATAACACAACGTAAACAGTTTTCCCAAATTAATGAGTTGAAGAGGACACTAAGTTCGTTAGTGAGTAGATATTCAGAGTATTCAGAAGTCAGGCAGAAGAGCGTAAATTCTTGTAGATGTTAAATATACCCAGAATGATTGACGTGAGGTGCTAAAAAGAAAATTATTTAGGAAGTTAATCAGGCCCTCAAACAATCACTCAGTAAGGCTTTATTTGGCCTAAATACCAGAGTATGTTCCACTACTTTAGCCCAAATGAATTTAAAAAGGACATCAATGAATTGAAATGGTCTATTTGTATGAAATATGGAGCTATATTCATAGCTGTGAGAAGTCTGCAGCATCTTTTAAATATTCGGTTTATCCTACTTGTGTCTTGTACAGGTACCATATAGAGATCCTCGTTGACAAAGAGTAGATGAAACTCCCTTTATTTCCTCTACAAAACACTTTCTCCTCCATTTGCAAAGGACGCTAATTTTTTCCTTAGCCAATCTGGAAGTTATTTATGCCGAATACCACGACAATTAGTTTAAGGCATTCAAAACTCCATTGATAGCTTATTGGAATTTACGTGCCGGTCAGACATAGTTTTAACTACGATGTCACCTTTCATCTCGGAATTTAACACCTATTAAGCCCTATAATTTACTGTCAGCATTTCTTAGAGCTTATAACATGTGAAAATAGAGCCGTGTCTGTTAATGAGGGTTTCTCTATCGGCAAAATATGAGTTGGGATTCACAATACTTTCTCCTTGTTTGATTATAGCGTGGCTCTTGAAAACGCTGAAACTGTCCTTATGTACTGACCATGTTAGTTGCAAAATACCGCACGATCCGGCCGAGTATGCGTAGTGCACCGAGATCATTAGAATTAACCAAACGGAAAAAAACAATAGTTAAATTCATCTAGTCATCTATGTACTTTATGTTCATTTTCATCATTGTGCTAAATAAAGTCGCAGTTGCATAGCACAATATTTTTTTTACATTAGAAAATGAATGTGCAAAATTTAATATTTAATATAACATTTTATCAGCAGTGTATGATACAATTTTCTAAACAGCTGGTCGATAATATATTGACCCCTAGATTATATCTATACTATAAATTCAAATGTAGATTTTCCAATGAAAATTTCATCATCAATGCATATTCGGTTTTAATCCAACTTATTAAATATACTCATAATCTTTGTGTTAAAATATATAGGTTTGCCATTAATCTATAGCGTTAGTCCGCCGAAAACTTTAGTAAACTATTTAGAATTTCTTTGCAATCCACTTTCAATTATAATATTTTTTCATGAAATTGGCACATCACATGTGACCTCTCTGTGCGGAATTTGAGGAAAGTAGATCTTTGCTGACAACAATATTACAATGTTGACTTTCATCAACCAAAAATCTCTGCTTACACAAATTCTGTTTTTACTTGAATACTTCTAAGGAAGTCATTCATGCTATTTACATTTACCGGAAAAGGAGTTAAAAAATAGGATCAATGAGCCCTCATTCAAAAAATTACCTGAAAGCGTCTAAAAAATAATGACGGCTTAAATTCAACTAATAAGGCAATTAACCTTAAAAAAATTATATAAAAATCGGTTTTTTATTTTCTAATTTGCAAACTTAAAAAAATTTCAAAATTTTAAACTAAATTTGAATTTTACTGAATGGTTCAATGATAATATATTTTTGAGGGAAATTTATAGGCCAATTTATTCAAAACCAACTATGAGTAGTAATGAAATGAAGGAAATTTCTTAAATAAGTTATTTCTTCCTGAAAAGCTAACCAGTTTACGAAAATATGGTTGGATCTCCAAATTCTACTGTATTGCTAGTTAACTTGAAGAGAATAGGAGAGCTGCTGAAAAGATGATTATCCATTTTGCTGGTTCTAGGTTTTCTCTAAATAGAAGCATTAAAAGCAGAACTCGTTTGAACAAGGTTAACATCCAATTAGAATTTGTTTTCGTTTTTTCTTCGCCTTGGAGGTTTTTGGTTAATAAATATATTTTAGAAAATGAGGACATGAACTTAGTGCTAGAAAATAAGGGTACAATCATCAATATATCTTTTAAATACATATGTTTTGAATTGTGAAATACTGCATTATAACCACTGTGTTTCATGACGATACAATAATTTGTTGGCAAAGCAGGGACCACATGGAGAATCCATAACCATGCCTTCATTTGGTCACTAAAGCTCGTTGTTAAAAAAAAATTATATCACCCACAACTAGTTTTAAATGCGCAAGGATTGGTTGTTTAGTTAAATTCTAAATTTTACTCTTACTTCGAAAAGGAAAATCTACAAAAATATTAATAGTTTCATTTACAGGGCCTATCGTAAATATTGATTCTATATCAATTGTAGGCTTAAAAGTATCCTCGAAGCGAAGTTGACCTAAATATATTTAAAAAAGCGAAAACCTCATCTAATGAGAAATTATTGTGTGCCAAGGATACAATAAGATGAACAAAAATTTAGGCAAGTTCTAGCTTGGAGTATTAACTGTAAGCTACAACTTGGTTAAATTTGGCGTAATTCATTTACTTTAAGTTTATTTCTGCGTTAATTATTGTAATTAATATGGCTTTGGCTATTCTTATTATCCGCTTTTCGGAATTTTGGCAAATTATTTTGAAGTTTCATAATATATCAGTTATTGGTTTGAGATGATGTTCATTTGTCAAGTGCTGCTGGACCTTGCAAGGTTTAAATCAGTGTAGTTTGGTGCTTCTTGGGGCTATTTGTGTTGTACTCAATGTACGACAATGAACACTTATTTTCTCGTAATAGTGATCAATATAACACATAGTTTTTGCCTTGGGATTTCGGTCTACTAGAGACCCTGGAACTAAGTTTTTGAATTTTTAGTAACACTTTACTTCTCTTTCTTTCATTGTTGCATATGATCATGTGTTGTTTTAATATGGATGTTAATGATTTCTGTTGTGCGATAATTTGCTTTGTTTTTGAGTTTCAAGGTATAAAATGATGTTTCCTGAAGGTTTAAGTTTGCTGGCGTTTGCTATCTTTAGCTTAAATGCAAGGAAGTGGGAGATATTTGTTTTTGGTTCTTCTGATATGAATTTTAGTATGCCTTTATCTTTGAGAATAAAGATATGTATCGTTTTCAAATATTGTGAAAGTATAGTACACAAATCTCCTATAAAAATTTGATTTGAAGATGCTATTTTTGCGACTAATTTCATATTCTATTTCTGCTATGTAGAAATCTGCGAATGTAGGTCCCATTGAGGTTTCTATGTTAACGACGTATTTTTCTAGGTAAAAGTTTCTGTTGAACTATATGGTGTTAGGGTGCATAATTTTATAAGTACTCTCACTATTTCGTTAGGTGCCTTGGTTTCTGTAATGTCTATTGATGTAAATGAGATTTAGTTAATTTCGATCGAAAGGGCAATAGGGATTTTCTTAAAAGGATATATATTGCCACGGACAAAAGTTTTCGGGCACGTAAATTTTTTTTATTGCCTTAGTATGTCTATGAATATTTAGGGATGGGTTAAAAAAATGTGTCAATGCCATTTCTGGAAGTAAAATTAAAGTACATGCTCTCTTATAAGTTTTGGGGAATTATCTAAAGTGGAGACGCTATTGAAATTTATGAAATCCTGTTATCACTATATGGAATGTTACAGGCAAAATCTCTTCCTACATCATATTTGTTGATTAATATGATATTAAATGTGGACATGATCTTATAACGATATTAGAATGGCAAAAACAGGTAGGAATACCTTCCAAACACGAAGTATGATAACCTCGCAGCAAGGGGAGTGTCTCAGCAGTAGATACATCCCCGGAGGATTAAGGCATCACAGTCCGGGGATTCTGAAAGGTTGAAGAAGATTCAAGAAATTGGGAACATCCAACACAGAATTCGGTATGGACGACCTATGTTGATTACGCAAACTGAATGCGTGCATATGTCTTGAAGTCATATATGAAAAACATAACAGAAGCTGCTGATCGCACATCAGCCAAAGCGACGTCGTGTGGCTTTGGCATGTGTTCACCTCACCTTCACCATAAGTGAGTGGAGACGTGCTTTATGGTTCAACAAATCCACTTTCCAGTTTTTCTCGACCTAAAGCAGCGTTAAATTTCATACGATGTTAGTGACGCAGTATAATCAGGAGTTGATAGTGCTAAGAGGAAAGCATAGTGGCCAATCTGTTATGGTAGGGACTGCATGTCAACAACAGAGCTTAGTCGTCTCACTATTTTTGATGGTACCATGAATTCAGAGAAGTAACAAGCTGCAATGTGAGAGTACATAATGCTCTTAACCAAAGACTTACTTAGAAATGTCTGAAATGGGATCTTACATCAGGAAAATTCCCCATGTCAGAAGTCTTTATCCACCGTACAGTGGTCTTGAGCAAACATTATGATGGTGATTGACTGGATAATTAAATCTTTGGATGTAGATAAACCAGTAAGAAACCTCTGAAAGGACCCTAAAGAGGCCATAAGATGTCGTAAGGCAGCCTCCAATAAGCAACTAAAGGCATTCATCACCAAAGATTGGGCTAGCATCTCACTCCTCATGTGTCGAACCCTCGTGGGAAGCCTGCCTCGAAGAATAAATGCTCTCACCAAAGTCAAGGGACACTTGAGATGCTATTGAGCTGAATGGATTAATTTGCTGTAACTGTAATCTTTACAGAGCTTTATTTCTCATATCTTGCTAAACTTAAATGTTATTAGTGAGAATTTTAGACTGTTATTTCTTGTTGATTGCGTGAGGAATATAAAGCTCATTGTTATTTATTCCTTCCTACTTCACTTATATTCATACTGATATGCAAGTATAGACTTTACTTCCCTGCTTTGTGGCCACATCTGTAAAGTATTACTTTCTTCTACTTATTATTTAATATTGATATAGTTATATTATATTTTATATTAGAAGATATTATTATTTCATTATTATTGTGTTCTTATCACTCTTATATATGTGTATAAATTTAAGAGAAGTAAAGAGAAAAAAAATGAGTTAGTATCGTGAAATTTTGTTTCTATTTCATTGATTGAAAAAAGTTACGAACTTTTAAGTTACACAAAAATTCACCTCACTGGATTTTTCAGTAATCAAAAGTTCAAACCTGAAATTCAACACTTTCAGAAGATAAGTAGGAGGAATCCATATTAATTAGTAGTAGACGATTTACGGCTACTTTAACTCGATTTCAAGTATTTCTAATTATAATTATCACTTCATTAAATATACCTCTGTTACGAGATGTTATATTAAATGCAAAATAGTGAACCATGTTGCTCTGACATATGACTGATTGGGTAGTTTTCAGGCCTTAATAGCAGCGGATTCGCTTTAATTATTGTAATGGGCAGCTACTAGAGAGTTTGCAGGCTCCTCCTCTCTCAATAATACTCTTTAGCTTTTAAAGACATTTATTATTCTTTCTTCAACACTGCCTTCTTTTCTAGCTCTTCCTTAGATTCTTTCTGGTGAAGATATCTAATTTCTTTTTTTTCTAGGCCTCCAAATATACACTATCTTACCCATGATGCCGCGACATTATCGTTTAAGATCTGAAATAATGGTAAAAGTGAAATTGGTGATAAAAGATTATTTATTAATTTTACTACATGGAATTTACCCTAAACACTATGCTTGAAGATACAGCAAACTATTTTAATTATATATTTAAATTTTCCGGTCTTAAAAGAGAAGCAACAGAGAAAATTTAAGCTCAAAACGTAGAAAGAAAGCGAAATATTTGCATGTATTGAGAGAATGATGACGACTGAATGATTTTGAAATTCCTTTTCGCACACTCACACCCTGAAAAAATCTTTCTAGCACTCATGTCCCTCAGACCAAGCGACAGAGAAATGTACATTTCATGCGTACTGAGTGGCGTGGGAGAAATTGATTAGGTTGGCGAAGATTAGGAGAATGAGAAGAAATCAACCTCTTTCAAGCTACCGGTTTCAACATGATCTTCAATTTTTCACTCTTTTAAGATACAGTGCTTTGAATCTCCTTGCTTGCCTCATAAATGCATTTTAAGGAACAAACTTGTTGGATACCATTCACAAATTATGATAAAGCTTTTATCAAGTTACACTAAATATCTGTAGCATTAGTCAAATTACATTCGGATGTGAGTGATTGCGACCGAAATTGAAGAGGGGAGGTCTATTGACTTCGATGGGTTCGTGAGGTTTCCCACCTCTAAAGTTAATAATCTAGTTTAAGTTATCGAGATATCACATAATCCCATTTTATCTGCTAAGAGACTAGGATTGCTTATTTTCTCCCTTCATTCTGGCTACGTAGCTGGTGACATTAAAGATAATTTGCACTTCTAACCATTAATGTTCAGCTGTGTTTCACCTATTGTCTTCAAATCATCTCTCCTTAGCAAGGCCGGTATCTCGTCATGCGGTTCATCACAACTCTATTATCTCTTTTGAAAGTATCCAATTTTTGCCTTTTCTTTGCTCTATCCGCTGTCAACATAAACGAATCAGCCTAAAACTGTTTGACCTCATGACCTACATTCTCACAGTAGGTTCAACGTTAATTTTATATCATCTGTGATCAATACAAGTCAGTTTTACTCTCTAATTTTCACAACTCTTGCACACCCAAATATTACTGTCATACACGTTAAAACTAACGATAAATTACACCATGATTCTATTCCATATAATTTCTAAGTGGTTGTTTTTAATTATATTTATTGTATTTCGTTGAGGGGAATAACCATCCATTTTTCTGCGGTCATTATCCATATTTATTGAATGAAGAAAACCGTATTTGCTGCAATATCTATTTTTAAAGCGGTTCATTATTAATATTATTATTAGTGGTAATTATAGTAGTAGTATTCTACTGACGTGTAATCCCGGCCTAGGAAGCAGCGAAAACAAAACATTTGTTACAGCGAGCGCAATAATAATAATAATGGTCAGCTAACGTGTGACGGTAGGTAAGTTGAAAGCAGTTAAATTCATCTCGATGAAAATGTTCGTTAATAGTTTGTTATTAGTTCGCCTCTTCCTTTTTTATCAAAAATCAAATCTTTTTCTCTTTCAAGGTTTTGCTTAAAAACTTATTTCTGAAACACAGTCATAAAATTGCAGTTTTGTAACCATCCAATCTCGTCAGTCCGATCACAAATTCTTAGATGATTCATTTGAATTGCCTACTATAGCCTTCACTAAACTCTTTGCAACGTTATTTATTCTATTAGACTTTTATTATCACCCAGCATTTACCCTCGTGTCTAAGCTCTTTCGGGGTTTTTTTCAACTTTAGTCCATCAGTCAGTCTAATCCTCCATGTAAACCCATAAAAATATCCTTGATCTCGTAGCTTCCTACTTCCCAATTCATTGCCTCTAAATTCCCACCTCTACACAACCATTTCTGACCACTTCTTCTTCTAGTTGCGTTTTTCTCGTTCTTTTTCCCCTTAACCTCGCTTACACCTTACCACTAAGCCTTATCATCGTCGACCACCTTATAATAATCAAGAATCGTTGCCTAGTGATGTTGCCACAACGCTTCCCACATTATAATATATCACTACCTTAACTAACTTTAACATGGATTGGCGCTCTTTTATTCCAACTCTTTTCTCGTACCTTGACTTCCATGCTCATTTGCTCCCCACTTCCACTCACCCATAACGTGGGCTATAGTTCTCAGTGACTATGTTAATTGCTAAAAACACAGACACACATGGAGAGATGTAATATCGTGACTGGTGTTCTTATTGTAGAGAGAAAAACACCTCTCTGGCTACTTACCTACTCGCTGTCCACCAAAAGTTTAGCTGTGAAGCCCACACTCAATCTATCCTTTTAGATAACAGAAAATACGCAACACACTTTGTTCAATCTTCTTGCTAAGGGTCTTTGCTTTACCTATGCCCCAATAATTTCTTCATCACCACTCTTGAATCCTCTGCTATATTCTCGGATACCTCCATGTCTGTTCTGGGATAATATCAGCCAGCTGAACCATGAAAAATTAGAGCCTGTCGTCCTCTCTTTTTGAAAAAAAAATCTATTTATCCTTAATACCTTCCTGGGTCTCTACCACCTATTCTGCTACTTCATTTTCCTTAACTTTATTGATATATTTAATAACTCGTCTAGATTTTCACCATCTGCTCCTTTTGACCATATGCTTAATAAGGAACCTAACCACTAAAACACAACCAATATACCACTTAACTCTCAAATTTCGCTTCTCTAAGTCATTTTAATGCTAGTGGTTGCCGGCCACTAAAACAAATATCCTCCTTAACTGAATTTTAAGACTAGACATAAGAGTGAATACAGTCTCGTAAGGAAAACTGGCTGAATGTGTCTCTCTAATAAGCTATTATTCCTTTTCTTAATCCTCGCTGCCTCATATATCAGCTATATCTCCCAAATCACCTTACTAACATATCGAATTCTTCTCTCTACCTTATCTATGATATAATCACATCCAATTTCGCACTGACGACGCCTTGATTGCAAATCCTTTTCACGGGACCGCAAGCTTTTGCTCTTTTTTTTCGTCAAAATGTCTCCAAACTTTAAAGCCTCTGCTTTTCCTCTCCTTAATTTTACTGGGTGGTCGTTCGATAAAGAATCATATTATAGGTTCCCTCTCTCACATATAAGTGCTCAAATGTCGCATTACCCTCCTACCTTTTTTTATTTCTCACCCCATCCCTGAACGTGTTCGCCGTAGTTATCTTATCTAGAAGGAAGATTTTACTTTTAAGAAAGTTACTTCAAGGATGTGGAAAGATCAGACTTGGTGCGCATTACGGGAGCGAGAAACTGCTTTAATCTCAATTAAACCGTCCCTTAGACTACTTGGTTTTGCGGAAGACAAAATTTTCCGAATAAACAAGGGTAACGGTTTAATTGAGATCAAAGCAGGTGCTCGCTGCCTTAGTGTGCACGGTTCAAATCCTACCCTTGTACGGAATCTTTGCGAATTAGAAAATAACATTTCCGATGAAAAATTATCCTGTTTTTCTGTTTCTTGCGGTTTGCTAGATTCATTTCATCATTATTTCGCGTTCATGAAATATTTCTAAAATATATATATATAAGAGAGAGAGAGCAAGTGAGTTAAGAGCGTATGAAACGAATCTGTAGACATTAAGATCGAGGATCCAAAGGGCAGCTCAATGAAGGCACTCTATACTGTCAATACAGGAATTTTTCGCAAAATTTTAAATATCCTGGTGTTAGTTAAACTTTGCTTTCGAATTACAGGTCGGATGAAATGATTACCAAGCTATCAGTCAAAGCCCTTCAAATCCAATCAAAGTGTCATTCCATCAAACCTGCTGTCTTTCCCAAACTTCTAATTCACTCATAATTTAAAGGTACGTTATTCATATCTCATACAAGAAAAATGATTAATCGGTAAAAGGTAGTAGGAAACTATGGCAAAAAAATCGACCGACAACTGAATTGAATACCCGTGCTCGAGTCACGTTACGATTTTTATACATCATTTCCCAGAACGTTGTTAATTTCTTTTCACCGTGGATTGCCTTAAGTGAGCTGTTCTTCGCCCTCTTTGATTACCAATGTGTCTTCTAATATACCTTTCTGATGGCAGTAAAACACCAGTTATTAGCGTCCCATATACTCATTCAGATCAATAGCTCTTAGATATATATATATATATATATATATATATATATATATATATATATATATATATATATATCTATATATATATATATATATATATATATATATATATAAATATATATATATATATATATATAATTTCACGGTGAAGGTAAGGACACATAGAAGGCTGAGGTACATGTGATTTATTTATAGAATAAAGTTTCGGGCGTATCACCCCTCTTCAGGTTCTAAAATCATAACTTAATTTAATATAGTTAAAGAATATTAAAAATATTAAAAATAATCAGGTTTAGACTATGTAGGTAAATCAATCTAAGGTAACCATTATTGACACCAAAAAACACAAAAGTAAATAATTGCAGTATAATATTGCTTACCGATAGCTCAGGAATTTAAAAGGCAAGAGAATCGAGGTATCAATCTAATGTAACGACTATTAACACAAAAAAAGAGGCAAAACCACTACTGTAAATAATTAGAGTATAATATTGCTTATTGATGAAGTTCAGGAGAAATCACAAATTAAAGAAATTACAAAGGATGTGGCTTAAAGAAGGATAGAAATTTGATTGGTTGGTTGTTAAATAAGAGAATGTTGGTTGGTTGTTGAATGGTATAATTAAAATTAAGAAATGAGAAGGGGAACAGCGGTATTATCTATGTTGTGTCTGAGATTTGGTACGTATTAGTAGGGATTCCAAAATTCTTAGACTATATTCATTGTTATTATGACAATTATTTTGAAGTTATCTATGGAACATTCTGTCTTGCATAGTATAATCTGATTTCTAATTACAGAAGCTTCCTTCTTAGACAATTTTTTCCCTTGCGATGGCTTATTCCCAAGTGAAAACAAAACATCTCTTTCAATTAGCGAACCGTACTACCAATATAGGTTCCTTGCAAACAAGAAGGACAAGTAAAAGCATAAACAAAACGGCTACTAATTTCTAGAGGAAGTTTGTCTTTTGACCAGAAGAAACTTCATATGAAAAGTGGGTTGACATAAGTGATTTTGAAGTTGGTATGAAAGAAATATTTTTTGAGTAATTTGTTGCATTTTCTAGTGAATAATTTATTGTAAGGTCCTATTTCAGGTAATACGCAAAAATTTCTATTTTTGGAAATTAGAGGGCGCACTATTGGGGAGCAGCGGCAATTTTGAGTAAAGAAAGTATAAATTTCTTATTTATGAAGGGATTAGTGTTGAATTGGCAATCGTAAGTAATAAAGTTCGGAATTTCTTTCATAATCGCCGATTTAATTAGACGCCTATGTATATAATTGTGAGAAATATAAATTATTTTTGCATTATCAATGTCAATTGAATGCTTTACATTTGACATCTAAGGAAACAAACTAGAAGAATTTGATGCACGTAGTATATCGCTTTTATTTTCCTTCATTATCTTGGAGAATCTGCTGCTTTTGCCAATATATAGTAGATTTCAAGATTTGCAAGGAAAATAATTAACTCCCTATTCTTTAGTGTGGTATCTATTTTTAGACTGACGCTTTGAATTCATTTTTACGTATTGAAAGGCAACATTAATATTGTTTACACGTGGTAACTTTTCAAAGTTATTTAATTAGGCAGAGTATAGGAATATAATATAATAATTGTCACATACAATTTCCTTCAGATTAATTGGTGAATAAAAGATGGTTCTGGCTTTATAATGATATTTTTTTATAATGAAAGGGGATACTGCAGCTCAATAAATATTAGCATGATCGTATTGGTTTCATTCTGCAAGAAGCAAGGATCAGAAATGTAATATTCTCTCGGGAAAAGGAGGAAACTACGGACATCTTAACCTTTTACTTCGTGGTAAGAGAAATATTGAATATAGATATTAGAGTTGGTTTGTTTCCGGTAGGCAGCTCAATATTCTTTTTTATTTACTTTAGATATTTTTATATCAGGAAATGGCAATGAGGTATTTTGGTTCCATTCTACTTTAAATGTATTTTATTAGTCTACCAGCGATTTACGATGACGGACGTTTTCGTCGAAACCTTTTTTCGCCAATAAATCCATCTGCATATATATATATATATATTATATATATATATATATATATATATATATATATATATATATATATATATATGTCAGTGGTGACTGCGGCACTCGGGCTGCTCGAGCCTAGCCCGAGTATAAATTTAGTAAAGTGAACGTGTATTTGCCAGCTGATTTATTTTCTGCCAACACAACTTCAAGTAAGTGATTGTTGCAGCCAATAAGTCGGGCACCTCTTATTAAGCCTAGGGGCTGTTCATTTATTTTCGTTCAGTGTCTTGCGGTCCTCTTAAATATGATCTGTGTCAAATAATATCATTCTTAGCAGATATTCTCTCGATATCCTTGACACAAACTTGACTCGGGCATAGAAGCTACAGCCCAAGTTGTTATCTATAATCGTCAAAATTAAAAGTACATAAAATTTAATATTTTCTTGAAACAATAGATTTCTATAGGGATTAGGATTTAAATTCCAGTCAACGGAAGGTTTCCATTCTACAATATTCTTAAAGGATCGAAAAATTGTAGAGCAACAGGAGCTAATACGAACGAGACTGGTAGGTGTAAAAGACTAACTGGAATCTCTTTTTAAGGGTACATTAGGGGCGACAGTTAGATCGTTCTGTAGCTAATGTTTATTGTGCCCGCCACTGTCGTAATTTGATTGCTGTTATTCTGTGGACTTGTGTGTAAAGATCATTTATTTTTATCCTAAAAAATAAGCCATTTGAGGTTAGAAATATTGCAGAAAATCGTGAAACGCTATCAAACCTAGACGAATGCCATTTATGGATAAATGAAGTGAGCAATTTTTATATTAATAACTATATTTCTTTCTTTGTGTCACTTATCAGTCGACATATGAGTCTGTTGTGTGCATTGTGTCTTTCACCTTCTTTTATACATGTGTCTTATGTGAAATTTGTGATTAGACCGAGTGACGCTGATAACCTGGATTCGCCTCTGATAAAAATATATATATATATATATATATATATATATATATATATATATATATATATATATATATATAAATATATATATATATACATATATATATATATAATTGAAGTCATAGGCTCAATGAAAGTAAAATATATCCCTTCCTTCAGTAGTACGCAACAAACTCTGAAGAGGAATGGAAGCATATTTATAAGTGGCATAAATGAAATAATAAATCTCACGCTGTCTTAAGTAAGGACCACAAAATACCTGCTAAATAAAAGAAAGATACCTGCCATTCCTTGGAATGTGACGAGGTTAATGAAATTTCTCAAAACGTGACTTGTTTCACTCCTTGTCCAATTTTGGCCCATTAGAAAAGCTAGAATTTTTTATCTAATTAACTTCAAGGATTAGAGGATCGTAAGGCAGGTATGTTGTTACTCGATTCACATTTTTAGGATAGAACATTGCTAAAGGATCCCTGCTGTTGAAAATATCTGCGCCGTGAGGATGAGATATAAAAAGAGAAAGCTTTTCACAACCGTAGAAAATACCATCAAATTTAGGATTAAATAATTATTTCACCCCCTTAAAATACTGATGCGTTAAGTGGAAGAAATAAATATTATAAATTAGAGGAAATTAGGAGAAGATGTGCAAAGAGAATTAATGGTAGAACTTATTGAAAAGGAAGAGATTATACGTACAAAAAAACCCGGCGATAATATTGAACCTTGCCTTTTTTAATAAAAGAAACAGAAGAGTTGGCAAGTATTGCATTTAATTGTTTTAGGAATATATTAAATTTATCTTTTTTAATTGACGTGACAACTCAACTTATTTTTAGCCAAAAATTATGGATCCGAGAAAAAAATGGAGTAACGCAAATACAGTAAGTTTGCATAATTAGAAGACAAAGAAATATAAAAAAATGAAAAGCGCGAATAAATCCAAATAATATACATAATATAAGGAGAATAAATGTCCGATTACTAAAAATATGTTTGGCGCAAAAGCCAATGCAAAAATCTATAGATATAAATATAAGAATTAATACTTCATAGTACTTTTTTGTGGGATTATAAGCCATTCATAGTTATCTAAATGAATAGACCGTCTAGTAACACGAAAGCATAAGATCCCTGAAATCAAAACAGAAGATGCCGTTAACACAAATCATAAAATTGCTCACAAACCCTCGATTAATGGAAAGTAAAACCAAACTAACGATCCTTCGAGTTGTAATATTTGGGAAACTATGCAACCTTAGCTAAAGTATAAAACACCTCTTAGATATGTATATATTTAACATATTAAATCAATTATTTTAGAATGTATCGTAATATTTAAAAACAAGAGGGGGGGCCTTCACCTCTGCTCTTTTCGGAGAGGCTTGTGCTTTGCAGGCCTATCTGGCTATAGCAACGAATTTTCCATTACATATGTCCTATTTTCTAAGCGATATGTATGCTTATATTCTAAAAATAAAGGCAGGAAAAATATTTATAGAAATTCTTGTGATATACGGAAAAAACAATCCCCCAAACTACTTTTCCCCTATATAAATCTGCTTGCATATACGCAAAAATACAGATAGAGAGCCATATCTTAATTTGAATACATTTTCTGAACTTCACGATCTTTAATTACATTTTGACCCCCCAAAACATTAAGAAATCTATTTATTTTTCTGAACTGTTAGAAAGAAGTGGGATAAAAGAGTTCAAGTATACCAAGTGGTCTCACAAACTCAAATACAATCTGAGACAAAAAATTGCATTGCCCAAATATAATTTTAGGGTAAATATTTATAGGAATAATGTATTTTACCACTATGTATGAGTAATTATGATTTTACTTAATAGTGTATATGTAAATAGTAAAATGTTATGTTTGCTCACATGAGAATATTTCTTTTTTCAGGTTAAATTTATATCCATTTTGGAATTCATTATCATTCTAAATAAGTTATATTACTAAAACTAATAAACTCACAGAAGTACTTTAACACAAAACCAACTTTACATAGCCAAGGGATAGCACAAGTTGAAATTAGTAAAAAGAATGGTCAAGATATGCTATTTACATCACTATAAAACTATATCAAGAAACTATGAGCTTCTTTGCAACATAGAAGAGAAGTGTCAGAAAGCATGTTACAACACCTAGATAAGACATTTATTATTTGAGCTTCACAACAGAATCAATGAAACAAACTCGTGAGCCTCATGGAATGTTCAATGAAGCTCCAAGTTCAGAAATAACAAACAGAACAATTAGAAGGAGAATTAGAGCTCAAAAGCTAAGGCGATGCAGGACGAGAAAGAAACAATAAATATCTAAGTTTAACAGAAAAAATATCTTCACTGGGCCAAATATTACAAAAGCAATGCTCCAATTATCTGACTAGATGAAAGTAATTATTAGGTATGATAGAAAGATTTGGGGATTATTATTTAGCATGTAATTTATGTAATTCCATTTAAATAAATCTTGGAAAAAAATATTTAAACAATAAAACATTTTAACCTTTTAGCCGATTTTCAGCACTTCAGGGACTATCTGTGTGATACGAAGATTAAGAGAGGCCTTTCATCCTGGTTTTATGGTACCAACTCTGAAGCATAGGAGTGTTTCTATCGTGGTATGGAGCAGCAATTCTTTTTCCTGGCTAGGAAGATGTTTTTATGCGACGAAAGAACGAACTTCATAACTTATACCCCCAGTTTTAGAGACATTTTATCCATCAATTGCATCCCACAACATCAAAAATGAAGTTATGTTTCAGTAGAACAATTCCCCATGTTATACACATAGTTCTATACTATAAATTTGTTTAGAGTAATAGGAATCGGTCCCAAAGAGGTGGCCACCACAAAGTCCAGTCTTAAATCCAATAGAAAATTTATGGAGAGCACTTGGAAAAACAATATACAAGTAAGTACCATAAATACAAATACAAGTCTTTAAAAAATTCCAAGCTGTGTACAGATAGATAGCGTCAGAAATTTATAAAAAGTTGCTTAAATACATGCCATGAAGAATTATCGTTGTAAATAAAGCAAAATGGGGTCTAAATAAGAAGTAACCAAAAGGAAATATATCATGTATAAGGAGCAGTGGACATGGACCGTACAAAGGCCTTTTTGACAAAATTCGTGTTGGATTCAGTTTATCTTAGGCATAAAAAACGGGTTTGATATGACTTCACCTACCTATCCTCCCTGCGGAGCTCTGAGGTAATTTTTGTGTGCTAGGTAGGTTTTTTTTATATTTTACGTGTATGATTTAATTTTTAAGAGATACATTATTGTCCCCAGTGTTCATGAATATTGCGTGATTCCGCTAGTTATGGTTTTCATGGTGAATATGTTCATTGTGGAGATTTCTGTGTTCACATTTACCAAGAAGAGCGTGGTACACGGTCCGTACAAAATTTGGAAATTTTTAAAAATTATACTAATGAAGATTTCCTAGTGAAACTACTGTATGTTGATCACCTAACAATGTTTTGTGTTTTAAATGTGAAAAAGCGATCTAATAATGACTAAAAATTCAAAACAAAATGTCAAAGTGCAAACTTGACCATATTTCTCAATGTTAAATGATGTTACTTGTGTTATTATCTAACATTATTTTACGTTAGATGAAAGATTTTAAAGACATATAGTGTTGTGTTAAGTATAATAAGAAATAGGATAGGTGTGTATATTTTTTTGCATTTATCATTTTATAGGGTATTTTGTATTTGACTTGGTAAATTTCATTTTCAAATTTTCCAGTTCCATTTTTGCGGTATGATTGGGATTTTCCATTGCCTAGTTAAGTTGTTAATATATTTATGAAATGATAAACAATGATGGCTGTGCATTACGTGCTCAAAAATGTTCTATAAAATTAAGAAATTTATTATTTTTTGTTATTTTTTATAACTATTTGAAAAATGTAAAATAATAATTATAACCATCTTTTATCTTATTTCATTTTATAACATTTGTCTATTATTTAGTAGCTGTAGACCCTTTAATTTTTGTTGTCGCATATAAAAAAAAATTTATAATGGTACCAATGGCGTACGGAGCATGTCCAACATGGTCACGATCTGTACAAAACACTTTTTTTTAAAAATGACATCATGAATCTGAAATGGTAAACATATTTCAAAGTTTTTAGACAAAAAATAAAGGCATTTATCAGCTAACTATTAGGCACTTTGGAGTACGATCCGTATCCACCTTACCCTATACATATACTGAATTAATTCAACCAAAATTTCTGATACATTATATATATGATGCCTTATGTTTTTATATTCCTTTGCCAAGGGCATATATCATAAGAACGAACGGGATGAGTTTATTAACCATGATGAATAGTTAAAATATGCCATCACAAAGAGTGTTTGTTTCTAATGTATTTAAATTATTAGATGCTTGATAAAAATCAATTATCTGTGTCAAAGTTCAATGGTTTTGAACTTTAGCGATTTTTCTTCAGCACTGAAGGATAATTTAGCTAATAAACTTTGGCGGCAGATGGTTTATTTGCTCATGATACAAATTGAAATGTATACAAACTAAACCATAAAAGAATTACGAACTTGTAAAGGTCCGAAGATACACTAGAAGCTAATAGATAAAGAAGGGAAGTGAAGAAATATTTATGGATTCTATTTTCTGAGAAAATCATATTTTAAGTGTTAAATCTTTGATTTGCTACCTCAATACCAATAATTCTAATGGCCACTCGATTATTTATAAGCATACATTGATTTTATTAGTGATTCCGCTTTAAAGTTTAATATAATTAAATGGCTGGCCCTTTAGAGTTTATTTCAGCGAAAGTAAATTGAAGGACCAAATTTTTCTTACTACAATTTATTTTTTTATTTTTAGGAATTAACTTCACCACTTAACACTGTGGCATTTGAACATTACAATATCTTATCCCCTATTCAAAACGAGAAAATAAAACACCTTAGTCTAAATTTTGTTAAAAAATCATTTATTTTTCATGGCAATAGAACAGAATGTAATTTTCGAATGCATTCTAATACTGTTCAAGTTTCATTTTAGAAGAGTGGCTAAAAATTTGACGAAAGCTGATTATGTCTATCTTTTAAGGTCGAGGATCCAGGATGATGGTCTTCGTTTTGATAAAGAACGAAAATGATTGCGCGTGTGTTTGTGTAAACTAGACTTGATGTTTGATGTTGCAGTCTAAAATGCACACAAACCTTTACAAAACAGTTAGCTGATAAAAAGGGGGGAGGAACCTATGATGATCGGAGCTGAAAGACATGTAGCAAGCTTAATCCAACTTTACATCTCTTGGGCTTGTAGTAACTTTCATAGACCGGACCTGCCTTTGAGCTCGTGTTTAGATCTTGAACGTTCTTTGTTTGGGCCTCTCCTCATCATAGAACTTACTGCCATATTTGATATAATAAAAGAAAGCAAGAGTTAAAAACTATAGAACGAATATACATAATTTTCTAACAAAAAATTAAAAAATAATTAGAAAAATAATTGTTCAGACTCTTGTTTAAAATAAATTGAGCACATATTCTTCCCCAGGAGTTTACGAACCTGTGACATTGTTCGGGAGTAATTTTATTTTATTCTTCTTCAACTTTTCAACATTCGTCGTTTTCCGAGGTATAACCTTCTCACCAATTATATTTTGTTCACATCAAGTCTATGCAGAGGCTATTATATTACAAGGATATTTTTGCAACAAAGAACATTTTCATTCTATAATTTGTAGCAAGGAGCATTGTCCTATAACAAAACAAACTCATCTACCTACTATAATTGGACTGAGGGGGATCAAAGATTTTAGAAGAGGCTTCTTTTATACAGAAGAGTTTAATTTCCCTGCCAAACTATTCTCAAACAAATAATGAGCATTCATAAAGTAGTTAATATTTTTAGAATTTTTAAAAATAAAATAGCCGTCAAACAACAGAAGTGAAATTATTCATTTGTTGGTTTTGGCTTCACCTTTATGACAGAACGAGATGGCACTGCAACATTCCAATGCAGGATTTGAACCATGGTAATGACCAATGGAAATCTGAAGCTATTAGGTCTGAGAGAACTTCTCGAAAACAATTAGAGTAATAATGTTGTCAGATCGAATTGATGCTATTAAGTTGAAATGAGTTTTTATTATTACATTATTGCAAAAGAAACGAAGCTACACACAATTAGAGAGAATCTAGTGAAAAACAATACACTCTGGATAGCAAATTGAGCTAGTAGAGGATACTGTCAAGCAAGAGAGTCAGTTGTCCTTGTCCAATGACACTGTAAGCCAGAGAATTAAATACACGAGTCAGAACCTAACAACCAGATTTTTCAATGGATTAAACATTCCTGCGAAAATCAGAGTGTAGATCGATGAATCAATTGACTATTCAATTGGGAGTCTATTTTTTGTATATTTCGCTAGGAACATGAAAAGAAGGGTGGTATTGGTAAGGATTGAGTCCATGACGTTCAAGTAATCATCCTTTATTTAAAAAATATGAAATGTGATTAGAGCAGAACATAATCGATCATTGTAATGCAGAGAGGTGAATCTTCTGATTCAGTTTTCAAACGTTTAGTAGAAATTTTTGATGAAATTTTAGAATCCTCAAATCATGTTTAAGATGAATATTTTATTGATGGTTTGGATATTCTTCTGATATTATTAGTCTTCAATAAATTAAACATGCCAATGCAATGTGCGATGTTGACATTATTCAAGCCAGAACAATATTTGCCGCATTTTACAAAGAAATTACATATTTCCCGTCACTTTTTAAAGGGGAAACCTGAGAAAGAAAATTATCTTTGAAACTATTTTATTAGAGATGGTGAAACAATGCGTACACAGTAAAATTGAAGCTTTTGAGAGTACTATATTTTTTACGTAAGAAAATTAATAGAAGTAAGCAAAAGTTACATTCAGTTTTAGTATGTTCCTTCAAAATTTGAAGGGGGAAAATAGAAAAATTGAGAGCAAAACCCCTTTTAATTATAAATGCAATCAATTGATGAGCGTAGACAATATTCCCAATTATATCCATGTAGAAATACTCAAAGAATTCAAGAAGCATTTGAAAAACCGATGTGGATAAATATAAACTACTTCTCATATACAGTATTAGTGATCTTCTCCTCGAATCTGTTTGGTTAAAAACGAGTTATTCTCTCCTATATCGATATTGAATGACAAAAATTCGGCAAAAAATTTTGGCAAAGACTTCCAAGAAGACCCAAGAAACAGAGCTACTTTTGTAATCAAGCAGTTTTGTTGTTTGTAAATCAAAGCTTGCCTTAACTTAGCCTTGAAGGTAATAAATATTTTGGTTTCCTTCACAACTACGAACCTTTGCGAAAAAGGATACTCTGCTTTATTAAATAAAAAAATAAGTAGATAATTCGACTTGATGTATCAGATAACATGCAAGTAGCATTTTTAGTAACTGTATCTTGATTATATATTTACAGTGTAGATTGCACAAAAAAATATCAAATATCTCACTAAATCACTAAGTGTGTGTTATATAGTTGACATATTGAAAACCTAAAATATTCGAGTTTGTTATCTTCTTTTGTATAATAAAACGCAAGTATAAGTAGTTAATGTTGCCGATTTATTATCTGAAATAAGAGACTCAATATTATATTATAAAATAATTCTAGCTATTTGTATATTTGTAATTTATCGGGCTTTTTATTTAGTTATAGAAATACCTATATATAATAAAGTATTTTGATTAACTTTCATGTTTGATTCCAAACTATAATATCTAAAATATATTCAAGCTATTGAAATCTTTTCAATTCATACTCTCAACTAATATGTCTTCTGGTAATTATGATAATTTCGACTGAGGGGGTTAGGGCGGTTAAAATAGTCTCTTTATTAGGCCAATACTTAGTCTGACTCCAAGTAAGGATGATTTTACTTATTTTTATTTTAGCGATGGAGATTGTGTATAAGGACCAGTTGATTTAACCATAGGATGAGGAAATGCCGGAAGACGGATTCAGACTCTTTATTGGGCGGAGACTGGTTAGGCTTAGGTGCAATGAATCTGCCAAGAAACCAAACCTCATCACCTAACCAGAACTGAATGTCTAGTGCGTGATCTGATACTTGAATAAGTGAACTCATGGCCTCACGTCTGCAACAACGGAACCTGTTGGATGAACATGCTCGAATTACAGTATTTAGGAGCGTTTTGCAGATCTACAGCAATTATACACTTTTCAAAACAACTTGAATTATTGTAATGATATGAGAGGCCTTTTTAATGCCGTCGAGCTGACCTATAAACCAAATGAGTGGAGGTTGTCGTAGAATTGCTCATAGTCTGGTCCAATAATTATTCTAGTCCTTGATCTGGACACACCGCTTTTGTCTAAGTCGATGGTATTGACCCTATGACTCAATCTACGATCATATATATATATATATATATATATATATATATATATATATATATATATATATATATATATATAGGCTTTAATTCCTACTGAACGTGCAAAAGCTGGTTAGAGGCGTGTTGTGCCGTAGCCAGGATTCTCACTATAAAGGTCCCACTTGTTACTGGGGGGAGGTTTGTGATTGTTGAATTCTAAGAGTGCATAATACAGGTTAAATAAATTAGCCAAATTGATTTTTAATTAAAGGCTTGTCAAGGGTACGTCAAAAAGGAGGAGCCACAAATAAACACACGTACAGAAAATAACAAAAAAAAGTAACAACAAGGAAAGAAGGTACCCTAGGAGACCTTACGGTCCATTCAAAGAGGGTACCTTTGGACTAGCAATCGAGCGGGCACAAGGCTGCTCAATTGTTTTGCGTCCCTAAACGGCCACTTTTCAAGACTTTGTCTAGTCTTGACTTGAACTGGTCAACAGATTCACTGTTGACAACTTCCAGTGGAAGTGCGTTCCACATACCGCAGATACTGTTAGTGAAAAAATTTCAACACAGATTGCGGTTGTAACGCTTCAGTTCAAGTTTGAAGCCGTGATTGCGCGTTCTGTTCTCACTCAGTGTGAAAATATCCCGGTAGTCAACATTGTCGAACCCTCGAAGTATTTTGAAAACTTCGATGAGCTGACCACGCAGTCTACGGGTTTCCAGCGAGAACAGATCTAATTCCCTTAGTCTATCCTCATAACTTTTATGTCGGATAAAGGGGAATCAGCTTGGTTGCCCTGGCTTGTACGCGTTCCAATCTCGCGATGTCCTTTCGAAACGAAGGACTCCAAAATTGTACGGCATTCTCCAGGTGCAGTCGGACAAGTGAGTGGAACAGGCACCGTACAATCTCCTGGTTCCAATAACCAAACTGGCGCTTAATATAGCCTAGCATCCTTTGAGCCTTTTTCTCCGCCTCAATGCACTGTTTCGAGAACTTGAGGTCACTAGTGATTGTTACACCCAAGTCCTTCTCAGTGTCGGTGGATTCAATAGCAGTGCCCTTAAGGAGATACTGAGATTGGGAGTTTCTGTGGCCGATATGCATCACTTTGAATTTCCCCACGTTAAAAGGCATTTGCCACGTGTCCGACCACTCCCTAATCTTCTCAAGATCTTCCTGCAGGCGGGCAGTATTTCCATCCTTTGCAACGTTCATACCAAGCTTGGTATCGTCGGCAAATTTGGAAATCTTGGCAACCATGTCACCGTCCATGTCGTTGACATAGATGATGAATAGTAGTGGTCCCAGGACAGAACCTTGAGGCACCCCGCTAGTAACGGGCACCCACTCAGAAGACTGTCCATTCACCACTACCCGTTGCCGTCTGCCACTTAGCCAGTTCTCGATCCAGCCGGCTACCTTTCCGTTTATGCCAAGCGCTCGCACTTTTCGGAGAAGGCGGCGGTGTGGTACCTTATCAAAGGCTTTCTAAAAGTCTAGGTAGACCACATCCACCGCCTTGTCCCGATCGTGCTCATTGAAAACGAAGTGGAAGAATTCTACAAGGTTCGTCAGGCATGACCGTTGCCTTCGGAAGCCGTGCTGGGAACTCCTCAGTAGCAGGTTTGACTCTAAATACGACGTCACTTTGTCCACCATGATGCTTTCCATGAGTTTACCGACTATCGAAGTCAGACTGATAGGTCGGTAGTTCGACGGTTGGTTACGGTTTCCTTTCTTGAAGATAGTAGTCACCTCCGCCTCACGCCAGTCTCTAGGAACGCATTTGGTCCGGATTGACATGTTAAAGATAGCGCACAGATGTCGTGATACTTCATCGCACACTTCTTTCAACACTTTAGGTAGAAAACTGTCCGGTCCAGGGGACTTATTCGTCTTTAGGTCAGCGATCTTTTTCTTTATTTCTCCTTCGGTGAAGTCCATTGCCTCCAGCTTTTTCCCCGAGTAGGAATCCGTCGGCTAGCGAATGGGACCACACTCTTCAGTAAACACTAAAGAGAAGTAGTCGTTGAGGAGGTTAGCATTTTCTACGTCTGAATGCTGAAATGTCCCCTCCTCATTCCTCAAAGGGCCAATCGTTCGACGGATTGGCTTACGGCTGTTCACATATCCAAAAAACTCCTTGGGATTCTCTTTACAGAGTCTCGCCACTCGGAGTTCCTCAGACCGCTTAGCCGCCCTTATGCTGGACTTCACTCTCCTGGCTAGCCGCCGGTATTCGTCAAAGTCACCCGAGATCTTCGATTGCCGGTACACATTTCTCTTCTCCCTAAGCAGTTGCCTTATTTCTCGATTAAACCACTTTGGTTGAACAGAAGACCGACGGGGGCATTTCAGAGGGATAAAACGCGATTGAAGACTCATGAATGTGGTTTTGAAACTGTTCTAAGAGTCTTCAACAGCATCGCACTCTTTTAGCCTCGCGTCAGTCAGTCCCGCGCGTAGACCTGCAAAGTCTGCTCTTCTCAAATCGAGTTTCCTTGATTTACTAGTTGCAGGCTCTGCCTTGGGGACTTTGAATAGAAATCTAATTAGTCGGTGGTCACTGCCACCGAGCTCTTCGCCAACAGAGAGGTTCTCAATGATGTCATCCTCAGAGGTGAAAACCAAGTCGAGGATATTGTCTCCTCTCGTTCGCTTTCTCACCCATTGAGTGAGGAACTCGTTGTTCGTGAACTCCAGGAGTAGTGCGTTCTCCCCACAGGGTTCTCTGGTTTCCCAGTAAACTTGTGTGTTGAAATCACCCATGACGATACACACTCTGTCTTCGACAAGTTCTCCTAGTAGCTGGTACAGATCTCTGTCCTTTTCAACGAGTTGGGTAGGAGGTCTATAAAGCACCAGGGTCCTGTATTTGGCAGGACCTATCTCTAGGTCAACACCTAGTAGTTCATGGTCGGATACGATGTTGCAATCCGTCGAGTTGAGAGTATCCTTGACATACAACATCACACCACCACCCTCTCTGTCTGGCCTATCTTTCAAGAAGAGCTGGTAACCGGGAATCGTGAATTCACCTTCAAAATCTCGGCTTGAGGTTTTTATCCACGACTCCGTTATGGCCACCATCTCCAGTTCTTCTGTTGCTACGAGGCCACGAAGTTCTAGAAACTTGTTTCTGATAGACCTCGCATTAAACAGAAGAACTTTGAAGGAGTCCCCGACTGTAGGACTCCCTACGCTCTTCCGTTTCCCGCTTTCTTTCTCTGTGGTGGGGTCACTCCCCTCTTTGTGACTTCAGAAAAGGTCGTTTCTGGAGTAACACGGGTGTACTGGCGTACGTCCTCCTTTACTCGGGGTCTGACACTTCTTTGGGTCCGCTCCACAACATCCTGGATCATGTTTGCGAGTGCAGCTTTCCCTTTAAAGGAGAGATGCACTCCGTCCCTTTTGTACAGGTCATTTCTCCCGTAAAAGGTGGGGCAGGGGTCTACAAAAAAGACTCCTTTCGCCGTACAAAGATCCCCCAGGCGTTGGTTTATGGAGACGTTCCTCGCGTGAGCATTGCGGGATGGACCTCGTCTTGGGATTATCCCGACCACGACACGTCTGTGGGTTTTTAGCCCACAGTCGTCAACTCCTTCCATAACCGTGGTCAGGATCTTCCCGCTGGCACCTACATTGCCTCCTCGTAGGTAGAGATCGTTGCCACTTGCCATGAGGGCAACTACAGAGTTCTCAGAGATCTGAGATTTCTCAGCCTCCACCCTTATTTCTCCGTTCCCCATTCCTGGAAGACAGCTTACCTTCACACTGGTGCGAAGGCGGGCCGCTAGCAAGGGTTGTAGATCCCGCGCTTGGGAGTCACCGATCACGATGACCCTCGCGCATTTGGGTTCAGAGGAAAGAGGCTTCCCTTTCAGTATGGGCTCTTTCGATTCCTCTTTCTTCTCCACTTTTTTGGGTTTTTTCTTCTTTTTCTTCTTCGTTTTTTCTTCCGTTTCTACTTTCTCTTCTGTTTTTTCCTTTCTTACTCTTCCTTTACTTTACACAAATATAATAATTAGCAAGAGTTAAACGGGAAAAATTAAGGATTAAATATTAAACACTGACGTTAAGCGTCTAGATTTATAATGACTCAATTGGAGTATCAATCACTATTAATTATAATAGGTAATTTAGGAATAGTGAGACACTGGGTTTGCAGATCACCATTAATTGTGATGGATTGGAGAGACGACTACTCAGATCCAGACTGGGTGGTTCGAGTGGTGTTAACAAGAGATCTCGGGGAGAGGGGAGATAAGACGACGAGTTCAGGGCTGCTGGCTGCAGTTCCGGTTAGTTCACACCTAACTGGATGTGACACTAACAAATAGTAATTTCCAGTAACTATTTTGGATGTTCCTTTTCTTTCTCAAGTTACGTTGAGCAACAGAGCGTATTTTTTTAGTCACAGACTCTGCGGGGCGGGATTTACTTCCAGGAACATTTTGAGATAGCGACCAAGTTGACTCGACAGCGCGTTGGCAGTCGATACGTTACGGTAACGACTATCGTTCAACGTGATAGTTACGCGTTACGCGAGTTGGTTTGGGACACTGCTGTAGAGAGATGGACGGCGATATTATTTATACCGAGGATTGTAGGAAATCGAGAGAGAGATTCCATTCACGAAAATTCACTTATCGCAGCCCCTTCTGGACAATCTCCATGGTATCATAAAGAATGAAAATAGAATTTAGGCTTCTCTGTGAGATAGGCTTTCTTTCGTCAGACTTCTTGTCTCCAGTTGGGGGAAGGGTGAGGGGAGAGAGAGAGGAGACAAAGGTCAACTCAAACGACAAATTTCTTCCGTTCCCACGATTGTCTGGCGGCATGTGAGTATGTACCTTCCATACCCTAACACGCCTACCTATTTCGAGGAACATTATTCTGCCATGAAATAAGGAATAATGTGAAAATTAACTTCACCTGGGGAATTTGTAATTATCTTCCTCGACTCGAACAATTAAGTCGGTAATTTTATCAAAACCGTTAGGAATTTACCTTAGTCTCTAATGGCTACAAAATACTACTGCTGCGTCAGTTCCTCTAATTTACATATACAAAACAAAACAAAACACATACTGAGTACAGGCAAGAAATAATTATTAATACAAGGAGATACACACAAAAAAATAAATAATTGACTATTAATCGCTATCTGAAATTGGGTTTCTCGAAAGGCTATCTGCGAGTACATTGTCAGACCCTTTTAGATACCTGATTTCATAACAGTACTCCGCTAGCAATAATGACCAGCGTATTAGCCTGCCGTTTCAGTAGGCTAACAGTCTATGATTAGTCTCTATGAGGAATGTACGACCTACCAGATACATTCTAAATTTTGTAATCCCCAAAACAATCGCTAAAGCTTCCAGTTCTACCTTGGCGTATGCCCTTTCGCAAGCCGCCAGTCGGCGACTCGCATAGCCAATCGTTAAGCTATGATGCTTTAAGCGTTCTAAAAGCATGCGGGGGGACAAGATATGGTCGTTCCATGAACGTGTAGCCACATACACGTTATCAAAATAAAAATAAACGTTTTTTATACCATCTATTACACGGCGCATTATGCGGTTGTACCTACTGCAGGCAGTGACTAGGCCAAAAGGAAGACGAGTGAATTCCATTAAGCCTTTGTCTGTAGGAAAGGCTGTTAGTTTCCTCGCTGATGCCTTTAGGGGGATATGATAATAGGCCTTACATAGGTCTATCTCAGTGATGTAGGCGGCTGCTTCGAAGAGGTGTAAATTCTGGTCAATTAGGGGGAGAGGCTCGGCGTTTAAAAGGGTGACGGTGTTAAACTTCCGAAAATCGACGCACATCCTAAAGGACTGGTCTGACTTGCGGACCATGACTATTGGGGAACAGTAGTCAGACGTAGATGGCTCGATAATCCCTAAATGCAAAAGATTGTCGACTTCCTTATTGAAGGGGTCTCTTAGGTGCACAGGTACGGGATAGGGCTTACATCTCACAGGTTCGAGCGTAGTGAGGGCGCTATCATGATCGAACTGAGTCGAGCATCCTGGTGACTCGGAAATGACGTCACTAAATTCTTCCAAAAGCGCCATCATTTGGTTCCTTTGGGCAGGGGTGAGGTCGGAGCTTACATTCAACTCGGGGAAAGGTTCTTTTATGGGGGGGGGCAGCTCGGACGGGAGGACGGGGAGGGAACAATCTTCGCTTGACACTACGCAAATCGAATCAACAATATTTAGGGGGTTGTTTGGGTGGACGGCGTCAATTACCATTTTTTCGTCGAAGGTGACTATATTGTTTATACAGGCACGTCTATGATACTTTTTTAGCATGTTTATGTGATATAACTTATCACCTGCGGGTGTCTGTATAACGTAATCGACCGATCCGTGGGTTTTCTCAACGGGGTAGGGGCTTTTCCATTGGGAGAGAAGTTTATGGGAATCCGAGGGGAGTAAGAGTAGAACTTCATCTCAGGGTTCAGTTTTCTGTGTTTGGCCTTTAGATCAAAGTATGTCCGATACTTTTCCATATTAATTTCGGAATTTCTGACTGCTATGTTAGAACATCTTTTTAATCTTTCCCTTAGTTCGAGGACGAAGGAATAAGTGTTCCTTAGTTCTGGACACAAACGGGAATTTGTCCATAACTCCTTCAAAATACTGAGGGGCCCCCACACGTTTATCCCGTACAGGAGCTCAAAAATAAGTTAAATCCGATGGTCCTATGGGGAATTTCGCGGCATGTGAATAACGCAACTGGCAAATATCAGTGCCATTCTTGGGGTTGTTTCATGCAAAGCTTCTTGAGGACGCTTTTTAATGTCTCATTGAACTTTTCGCACATGCCGTTCGCGCTTGGATGGAAGGGGGTGGTAAAAATAGGTTTGATTTGGAGCAGGGTGTTCACGTGTTCCATGAGCTCATAGGTAAACTGGCGCCCCCTATCTGACAAAATTTCTTTGGGCAATCCTACTCTAGAAAAAATGAAAATAAGGGCTTCAGAGCAAAAGATACTATCGATCCTTTTTAGAGCGACAGCGTCTGGAAATCGGGTATCGCAGTCTATCAATGTTAGTACATGCGTATGACCTTCGGAGGAAGGGGGACGAATTGGTCCGATGAGGTCAATGGCAAGTCTCAAGAAGGGCTCCGAAATGACTGGGGTTCTTTGCAGGGGAGCTGGGGCTATTCGACCTTTTGCAGTGGTTTTCTGGCACAAATCGTACGTTGTGCAGAATTCTGCTTTATCTTTGGCTGCACCGGGCCAAAAAAAGTATTTAAATACTCGCTGAAAAGTCTTGTTATGACCGAAATGCCTGGCCATGGGACTTTCATGTGCTACTCGCAAGATTTGGTCTACATGTCTGCGCGGAAAACACATGACCTCGGAAGGTGGGTCCGACTCATCTCGTGAGGTGTGAAACAGAAGGGAGTCGTTAATGATGTACCTTATGGGACGGTTTCCTCGAACGATCACCTCTTCGTTCTTTCGGGCTTTTTCCCAAAGGGATTGAAGTAAAGGGCAGCTATGCTGAGCTCTGATGAATTGTACATTACTCGTTGGGACCTCTAAAGGAGCCTCTGGAGTGAAAAGGCGTGTTGGGGGAGAGGCCTCGTGGCTAGCTGGCGCTCGAGTGACGACAGCTTGAGTCACTTTACTCGGGGAGAGTAGTGCGCTCTGGCCAATGAGTACCGAGCAAAATTTGATGGGGGCTGCCACTACGTCGGCCCAACCAGAGAAATATTTACACTGTACATGGCAGCGGATTACCGGGAATCTATTTTCTCGACCCAAGAAGTCGTGTACAATTGCGTACTTCTTATGTTGGGGGTCGACAGGGGCGATCAATTTGTCCGACACCGCAATGTATGTGCACCCTGTGTCTCTGACTAGGGTGGACACTTTACAGCCATTGATCGAGCCAGTTTAAAAATTTAGTCCTCCGGAGGTACTCTTGTTGAACAGGAAGTTCACTTAAAATTCCTGTGGGGATGGAGACGAGGGGGATGACGTAAGCGCGGCCGGCTGTTCCGGGAGAAGGGTAGCAGTTAATTAGTGGACTTGTTGGCTCTGGGTGGGACGTAGGCTGGAATTCTGTACACATTGGGACTTATAATGGCCAGAGTAACCGCAGGAGTAGCATATAACCTGCTTATTCTGGTGCTGGTTATTGTAAGGGGTATTGAAGACTGGGGGTTTTCTGTCTTCGTGGGCTACAAAAGGCTTATTCTTTGGCCTGAACGGGGCTGTGCTCTTTATCAATGGAGGGGGTTTCCTTTGTTGGGACTTACATTGACTAAATTTATTCTTCGGGGACGGGGGACTATTCTTCCGGGTATCCTGTGTGTATAGGCGATGATCTGTCGCATGGAGATCAGCTTCCTCGAGGCATTCTTGAAAGGTAGACGCTCGGCGGTCTTGCACGAATGCTCGGGTCTCGTAGGGGAGGGTGGACAATAGCTGGTCTTTTAACAGAGAGCCAATCAGGGCCTCATACTCCGATTCGACTTTGGAGGATTCTAACCAGAACTGGAGGTTTCGCTTCAGGATATATCCAAATGTCAGTAAGTTTGACCGGGCTGGATTTTAGCCGATCTAAACTTAGCACGGTAGAACTGAGGGTTAAAGTTGAAGGCGGATAGCAATTCGGCCTTCAAGGTGCTATAGTATATTGTAGCTTCGTGTGGTAACGAGATGAAAATTTCTCTTAAACGCGGACTGAGCAATGGGAGCAATCTACTCACTCCTTCGGATTCTATGGCCTATCCGTCTACCTTGAGATCTTTTCAAAATGTGTTAAGTATGAGCACAAATCTTTTTCGTCCTTATATTGGGAAGGAGTTTCATAGATGGGGCCTGGAGTTGATGATCACGGGATCCAACAGAACTGACTTCAACTTGGTCTCTGCTTAATTCCCTTTCATGTTTTGGAATCCTTTCTCTTTCTTCAAATTCTAACACTTCTTTTCTCACTTCCATTTCTAACACTTCTTTTCTTCTCCTTTCTTCCAATTCTTCTTTTCTTCGCCTTTCTTCCAATTCTTTCTTTCTTTCTTCCATTTCACGTGCACTTTCCTCTCGCTGTTCACTTTGGACGAAATCTTTTAGTTCCTGTCCTGTGAGACCGAGAGCTTGTCCTTGCTTGACGAAAACTTCGAACGATTGTGAAGCCATTGCTGCTCTTGCTGACGCAACTGGTGACTCACGAAAGAACTTACGCACCTGGTAAGAGAATTAGAAGCTGCGATTTTTCCTAACCGATACAATCTCATAATTACCTCCCAAAATAACGAATATTTTCCTAGCCTTGCTTTTGCTATCTGGAAAGGGTTATTAATGGTTATTATTTATATTCCTTCGGGGAATAGACTCTTATTATTAAAATTTACGTTAGTTTTTCAGGCTTCCTTGGACGTTGTCAAGTTTTAGGCTATATGAGTTCGCTTCTTCAAAAATTTGACCTCTTAAAGCTGACACCACTTTTATATATGTCGTAGAATTGCTCATAGTCTGGTCCAATAATTATTCTAGTCCTTGATCTGGACCCACCACTTTTAACTAAGTCGATGGTATTGACCCTATGACTTAATCTACCATCATATATATATACATATATATATGTAGGCTTTAATTCCTACTGAACGGGCGAAAGCTGGTTAGAGGCGTGTTGTACGGTATCTATGATTCTCACTATAAAAGTCCCACTTGATACTGGGGGGAGGTTTGTGATTGTTGAATTATAAGAGTGCATGATACGGGTTGAATAAATTAGCTGAAGTGATTCTTAATTGAAGTCTTGCCAAGGGTATGGCAAATTGGAGGAGCCACAACTAAACACACGTACAGAAAATAAACTTAACTTTATACAAATATAAAAATTAGCAATAGTTAAACGGGCAAAATTAAGGATTAAATATTAAACACTGACGTTAAGCGTCTAGATTTCTTATGACTCAATGGGAGTATCAATCACTGTTAATTAAATAGGTAATTTAAGTATAGAGGGACACTGGGTTTACAGATTACCATTAATAGTGATGGATTGGAGAGACGACTACTCAGGTCCAGACGGGGTGGTTCGGGTAGCGTTAACACGAGTTTTCGGGGAGAGGGGGGATAAG
The DNA here is from genome assembly GCA_963969495.1 of Ceratothoa steindachneri. NCBI lineage: Eukaryota > Metazoa > Arthropoda > Malacostraca > Isopoda > Cymothoidae > Ceratothoa > Ceratothoa steindachneri. Next base: position 83,956,895 of record OZ018319.1, on the reverse strand, counting down.
ACGACGGGTTCAGGGCTGCTGGCTTCAGTTTTGGTTAGTTTACTTCTAACTGGATGTGACACTAACAATAGTAACTTCCAGTAACTATTTGGATGTTCCTTTTCTTTCTCAAGTTACGTTGAGCAACAGAGCGTACTCTTCTAGTCACAGACTCTGCAGGGCGGGATTTACTTCCAGGAACAGTTTGAGACAGCGACCAAGTTGACTCGATGGCGCGTTGGCAGTCGATACGTTACGGCAACGACTCTCGTTCAAAGTGATAGTTACGCGTTATGCGAGTTGGTTTGGGACACTGCTGTAGAGAGATGGACGGCGATATTATTTATACCGAGGATTGTGGGAAATCGAGAGAGAGATTTCATTCACGACAATTCGCTTATCGCAGCGCCTTCTGGACAATCTCCATTGTATCATAAAGAATGCAAATAGAATTTAGGCTTCTCTGTGAGATAGGTTTCCATTCGTCAGACTTCTTGTCTCTAGTTGGGGGGAAGGGTGGGAGGAGAGAGAGGGGAAGACGAAGGTCAACTCCAACGACAGATTTCTTTCGTTCCTACGATTGTCTGGCGGCATGTGAGTATGTACGTTCTATACCCTCACAGAGGGTATTCATAGATGTATCCCCTAACAGCATAAAAGGGATAATGTTACACATTGAGTACGCCATGCCTTCAGTTCCAGTTGATCACTCACTAATTTTAAGAGAGACATATGAGAACTTTGCTTTTATTTTTGACCGCTTAAGTTGCAAGTAACGTGAGTGGCTAATTTGTAGGGACGTGAAAGTAGTAGCCCTATTTAATGTGCTTCAAACTAGATACACCAAGTTTATGTGCTTTCTTTGTAAGTGAAATAGTAGGGCCAGATTAGAACATTATGTACTCTTAGAATTATCACCTGGAAAAACTATGACGCCTTGATGCAATAATGTAATTCATGAGCCACTAGTTAAGAAAGAGAAATTCATTTCAAAACCAACAAAAATGAATCTAGGCCTAATCAAGCAATTTACCGAAGCACTGCAACAAAAGAAGCCATGTTTCCAGTACCTCAAAGCGATCATCTCTAAAATATGTGATGCCAAGATTAAAGAAGGCATATTCTTAGGCTCTAAGCTATCGTCCTCGAATCCATTCAAAGATGTATTCAAAGTACTTATGAGAAAGTACCAAGGGGCCCAGCGAGATCGTATAGTGGAGAGCATAATCAAGTGGTATCAAGTTCTCGGATGAAATATGTGGCTGAAAATAGACTTTCTTCATTCTCATCCAGCAAATGCAAGAGATGTGAGTGACGAACATTTAGAAGGTTCTATCAAATTATAGCGTCAATGGAAAACAGGTATAAGGGAAAATGAAGCCTTGCTATGCTGGCTGACTTCTGCTGGAAGCTGATGCGTGACACACCTGAGACGTCTTATAAACGAAGATGATACATGATATATTCATGAATTAATTATAATGGACACATTTAATTTGGCTTTGTAGCGAAATACGAGTACATTTATGGTATCGTTGAAATCGGTATCAATTGCATCATTAGTAAATCGGCAATTTACAAGAAATGATACTTGATGGGAAATCTTTGTTAACCTATTCGAATTTAGTACACTCAACTTCATAATAAAATTCACATGAAATCTCTGTTTTTCTTTACACTGAAATTTGTTGCAGTGTTATTTTAGACAGACATGTCAGGATTGAGCCGAAAAAAGGCAAAACTAAAAACCAAAATAATGATCGTAAATTTCGTATATTTGTAAAAGTTATCATGCATCCGATACTTTTTTATGTAGTAGATTTACTATCTGTATAATATATAAGAGGAAATTTCTTTCTTTATGTTCATATTTGCTTAATCATTCTCAAATATCTGAATGACTAATGATAAATAAATGGTACCAGGAGATGCTTTGTTGAGCAACTTTATAAAAATTAATCGGCTTGGTAAACTGCTGGCTCTCGTGATTTGAAGATGATTTGATCGTACAAAGGAAGTTTATTTTATAATTATCAAATCTACCTAGGGAAAGTTGTAAAAGAGATAAAAATATTATGGATAAAACGTACATATCTAATAATTAAAAATTCTTGTGGAAATTGATGTCCATGGATTGTCTCGTTATCTAATCAAGGTGTTATGGTTTTTGGTGAAAGTAATATTGAAGTAGTCTTCTACACTGGGTTTCAAATTATTACTTTGGAGATACTGTGTTCTTTTTTAATTAGTTGCAGCATTTAGTACGGGATCAAGTGTACTATAAAGACCCTTCCTAATCCGTAATCTTGGATTGTGTTTACTTCCTCTGTTCCATAAACGCTTGTATGTCACTTGAATATACTCAAATATGGTTAAAACAGTTTGTAAGGTCCCATGAGAAAATTTTAAAAGTGAAGATTAATTGGGAGTAACATAACTTTCCCAATGTTTCTTAATCTTATTTATTTTGAAACGATTAAGTTTTTGAGATAAGCAGAAAAATATGGATCAAATTAAATCTTTTAGCTCGAAACTGCATCGCTGTTCTTGATGGTTTTAAATGCGTTCTGTTTGTTTACAACTGTTTATATAAGAATTTGCAATAAAGAGCTATAGGTCGTCCTAGTCCATGTTACTTCTAATGCAATGCGTTTGTTAGCTCTCTTCTTTTGAATCAATACAAAATATAATTATCTCTCTGTAAATTGATTGTTTTTTACAACTACTTTCTTTACCATACTAAGGGTAAAAGATAGGATAAAGTTCTTTAAGGGTAGCAGTAACATCTCCTTTCACTGAGCATATCAGTTATAACTTTAGCAGCAAGGAATAGGCAAATTTTTCTTCATTCTACTTTGTTGAGCTACTTTCGTATTGTGTTAATAGAGAAAAAATGTTTTTCTCAAAAATACTAGTATCGATTCGTCGTGACCTATAGAAGAATAATTATAAATGGGGCCATAATCAGAGAATGCCAATTATCTCATGTACATTTGAATAAAATGATAATAATTATAAAGACCCTTGTCCTGTATGACTTTGCACATCCTCTGGCCCAAAACCTCACCAAATGTCGCATTATTGTCGCTCTATTTTATTATTTTCTACTTCCAATCTTAGCGAAAGATCTTCCACATTAGGCGGTTTCCAAACCATAACCCTTTCATCAAGTAACTTGCATAGGTTTTCCATTAGTTTTAAATTAAGACGTTGATATTTTCAATATCTAACAACTGTTTCCCATAATTTGGTATGTGTCATGGACATTATCCAGCATAAAAATAGGCTCACTTAGTCCCAATGTTTACAGGGAGAAGATCAAATGGTTATTAAATATATTATTGAATACCAAAATGCTCACTATATTGAAAACATTCTTACACCATAACGTTATAAACTAAAAAATATCATGCGCTTTCTCGCATGTAGGTTTCAATCTTTATATCTTGTACCACGGCTTATGTTTCTTTCTGTCCAAACCGAGCAAATTAAATTTGCTTTCGTCGCTGAAAAATACGCTTCATGACCGAGCCGATTTGTCCTTTTATTTATTGGTGATTTCTAATCATAGAGCTTGATTATAGTCATAGTTCGTTTAATCTATATGAGACAGTCTGAAGAGACAGACATTCAGGCAGAAATATGGAATGAGTATATGTAATCTCCTTTCCCCGATATTAAGCAATCTGTTAATGAAGGATTTTGAAAAGTACCTCCTCCTCCCCCATTGTTTCCAATCCCATAACGTGGTTCCGCTATGTGGACGATATATGTGCCACATGCCCTACCAATGATAACAGATTTGGTACTTTCTTTGAAACATTGAATAAAACCCACCCAACTATTACATTTAAAGTAGAGTGGAAACTGAACAACTCAGTGCCGTTTGTGGATGAAAAAATATCTAAAATAAACGACAAAGCTTATTGTTCCGTCATCCGGAAACCCCCCAATTTTTGTAAACATTATTTCTCGTGTCACGATGTATCCCTTAAAAGTTCAGTAGTTTCCTTCGCGTTCCTGAGAGCATATTGCATTTATGGTCCTGGTTTCTTGCAAGACGAAATTAATATAATCATCTAAACATTCATTGAACTGCAATATCCCCTTTGGTTCATAGAAAAGTGTCACTATAAAGCATGAACCATCTATTACTCCCCAGCTAATTATAAGGAAAACAGATGTGACAAATATTATGTTACCTTCCCATACTCTCCCCAGTTAATCACTTTCAAATTGTTGGCACGGACCAACAAAATCAATGTTGCCTTACAGTACGAGAATACGATCAGAAATAGCTTATCCAAAAATAGATCGATCGATAAAGAAAAGGGAGTTTATATGGCTCCCTGCAGATCATGTAATCACTTATATATCAATGAAAGCATCAGATTGAAAGAATGAATGAACATAAATTCGATATGCGACGTGGTGCCCTCTCCTTGAGTTTATTTTTACATATGTCCAATTGAAATCATCAAATTGATATTGATAATGCTAAAATATTTTAGAATTCTCACAATTATATACATCGACGCTTAATTGAATCAGGACTTATAAAAAGAAATTCCCAACTTTAATACTTCCGACGGCCAATTTAATACTAATACCTTAATAAGCAAGAAATTCATACTTCCGCTTCGCAAAAATGCCGCTACTTTCCTGCATCATCCACCTTAGCCCGATTGATTTGTATGTTTATACGTTAAGCAATTTATATATTTCACTTGTCAACCAGCGACTGACGGATGTTTCCGTCGAAACCTGGTTTCGCATATAAAATTAGTCCTATTACTGTAAGTTTTATCCATATGTATATATATATATATATATATATATATATATATATATATATATATATATATATATATATATATATACATTAGACTGGTCCATCCCATATTGATGATTTTTCAAAGTTTAGGAAATCTTCCTTCAAAAAGTTATTTTTGTTCGTCTATCGGTCCAAAACCTATGTGAAAGTTAAGCGATTCAGCAGTAATTACTATTGGCGCTCTCAATGATTGTTTTCTCTCCCTCCGTTTCCAGGATGAATCGACGAAGTGACTCCAAGTAGTGGCTGATTGGTTGCCCTCTGGTCTTGTTCTCGACGTTCCGTCTACAAAGAATTGCTACTCCTCAGCTACATCTTCCTCGCCTGGAAAAACATACCGGCTACGTTTTGCTCGCCCGGCACCGCTCATCACAATGCCTTTTAATACCTTAAGATTTTCCTTTTCCAATATTAAGCCCACATGCAACCAGGGATGCCAAGGCCCTTCTCTCGCTGTCGCTCGTCTCATCGCTGCTTTACGCGCGAGCTTGGAGTGAATTACCTCAAGCCGCCAAAGATCATCTCAACGACCGGCGCTTGCTTCAAGCTCCCAAGAGTTATCTGGACAAGGCCATTGCCCATCCGGTTACTGCTGACTTCGAGCGACAGCTTTATTTCCGGTCGGAGCACCTGGCTGGAATGGCATTCTACAACCAGCTATAATGTGGCAAGCAGCAAGTAACGAAGTTACTTTAAGGGCGACTAGCAGTTTATATATACTCAACGCAAAGTATTAAAGTCTGGAGCAAAAAGACTTTCCTAATTTAAAAAGGGATTCTGTAAACGCTAATAACGGTATGGCAATACTTAATTTCAATGATAATGCTTAATATTTAACTCTCTATTTCTCTCATTGCTCGCCTATATATACAGTTTCATTTCCAGGGAAGGTGGCCTCGATTCGACTGCGGGAAAAATATGTCTTCAGGGCCATGAAATTCAACCCCTAAGGGCGGAGTTTAGCACGGCTGTGTATCAAAATTTGCGTAAATCATCTAGCTAATCTAGTCATTCTATGCCTCGATTTTACAGAATTGAATTAAAATTTACTTTGGTTGGACTTTGTGTTTACTCAGATGTTTCGAAGACTACCGTCTTCTGATAATATATAATTTAAACCCCGAGACGTAAAATGTTTGTATATTCTTTTCCTCTTGTTGACTTAGGTATCTTGACCTTTTATCCCTTTTCTCACGTTCGCTGTTTTTGTATTTCCCTCGCGTTAGGATTTAATGTGTTTCTTGCTGGGCTTAATGAATCCTGCAACTTAGTGCTAGTAGCCTGCCTATCAAATAAACCACTCAACCCAGTACTCCCCTACTAGTTAATGGAATTTAATATAAATTCAATACTCATTTAGGCACACCTTATGTCTGACAACATTCCAACAAAGGCATTGACACTTACATAGGTGCTTAGACCTGTACTAAACGGGCCTATTTATGCCATGCTCTGCTATTTAATACAATAATATAAAATTTATAATATTTCTAGACGATTTATTAACATATTTGTCATATCATTATTAAGATTTATACCTAATATATTACGACACTTAACAAACACAATGAGCCATGTAATAAAGCTATAGAGGCAGCGAGGCAAATCTATCGTCGGGGTTCAAGAGATCCACGCCCTAAGGGCAGAGTTTTGCACCGCTGTGTATCACAATTTTCTTCTATTAAATGTTTCGCTACAATTTTGCCTACAAAAGGATTAGTAATACATGAAAGATAGATTCCTGTTAAACAGCATGTCGTTGTGTTCGGCCTGTTACAAAGCTTTATAGAGTTCTTATGACGCTTATATGTGAGTGTTCGAGAAGGAGGATATTGTGCCTTGCAATGCATACTTCTTACAAATTACATGGAAGAAAACAATACAATATTACTTTTCAGAGATACATATATAACATTAATATTTTACATCATTATTGTCGTTGGTCAGAATAGGTTGCCGGACCTCCGTTTGCTTACTTTGACTAGAAAGGGAATGTGGCAAGCCCGCAGGACTCTGAGAAGAGCCTTTCCCTGCATAATGTACTTTTAACGTGAGTTGCACTAAATCGAGTAAAGGGGGCTATTTTTCCTTGGCCGAATTAAATCAACTAACTAAGAAGTTCCGGATATCAAACTGGATGAAACAAAATAATCTTTACTACTGTAGAAACAAAAATAAAATAATGAATACAACATAGAAATACAAAAGAACAAAGTTTACACGCATCAGCTTCAGGCGGGAGCCGTGAGCACGGACACACAAACGTACACGACCGACAACAGGGAAACTACCATTCCGAGTGGATCTGCCGCCCAAGGATTTTTGTGCCCCCTGAGAGAAAGACTTAGGGAGGGAGAGGTACGAGCGTCGAGTTCGATGGCCTTTCAATGGCACGGTTGGGTTTGCACTTCGCCGATTAGTAGTCAGCCTTCTTAATTTATGAAGGAGAATACAACCTGTCTTCTAACAATCACTGCTAGCCTCGTAAGGCGGGATCGAGGGAGTATTCTGCGTGGAGAAGCTAAGTCGAATACAGCAGTGTTGATGTCTCCTCGTTCCTAGTTCTTATTTTTTCTCATTGAATTTTCTTGTCTTCGAGCTGTTGGGGTAAGGGAGGCCGAATGAATGAATTCTTCTGTGTCGTGTCCTCTTTGGAGAAATACGTATTTTGGGCAGGCCGACGCTTAACTATGTATATGGCTTCGCCGGAATTGTATTTTATTTTATCTATATACAACCACCGGGACTGAATTTAGACCTTTAGGCCATCTCGCAGAACCTCTCGTTGTTACAATTAAGCCTCCTATAGGGCGTCTTATCAAACAGAAGTTACCTCATAAAGAAGCTGATCGCGGGTTCTTAACGGCCTACCCGTCTCTCTCTCTGTATCTTTGACAATTATTTATATGAATATATTTTGTACATATATATTATTTTTACGCAAAGAGTTATTTTTATTCAAGAACACCGCTATATCTTTGATTTTAGATTATTCCTATACGCGTACTAATTACAAGTCTTTACCTAATTCACAAAAAATTCATCTGTGAAGCTTCATACTAAATTTATTCCGCTTTGTAATGGACTCTTCTTGGAAGGCGCAGGCGTACCACAACACCTTAAATTTAACTGTAATAAACTTAAGCATTCTGCGTTATCTTTTAAATTAATGCATACATAAACAATTTAAAGCAACAGAGTTAACATTATATTAGCAATTACCCACTTTTGTACATTATTAATTTCCTCAGACTGATATCCTTCTAACACCACTGCGCCTAAAAAATAGTGAGCTTGGGTAGGTAAATTGATCATCACTGCAACACAACACTCTCCACGCTTGTTATTAATAAGTTTAAAAAAGTGTACCAGAACGTATAGTGTAGGCTAAGTCTGGCATCATCTCGTTTCAGTGTTGATTGCAGTGGTTCGGCGTGTAGAAATGCGTCCTCCCACCCTCCTCGCTGCAGCTCTTTCGAAAGGTTAGGAAAACGATGATGGAGATAGCCACGTCCTCTTCTTCTTGGGCTAGAGTGAGCTTGGGGTCGATGTCCTTTATGCTAACTCCCGTATCCCTTTGTCTTGGTTGGCGTATGTCTGCTGTAATATCCGCTGGAAAAAGCTCGACGGTCTCAGAAGCAAATGAGTCCAATACGTGGAAAATTTAGTCTCCTCTTTTCTAATGTCGGAGAGGTGAAATTGGGCCTACACAATTCTGAACCAACCTATGACTGCTGTTTCATTAAAGATGGGCGGAGTAATGTTGACAGTGTTAACGAAGTCCCCTTTACCTTGTCTTTTCTGGCGTTGTTTTTTTGCGTCCATCTCTTCTATAACTTCACTGTCCGGCCGAAACGAAGGGTCGCCAGTTATATGAGCTAAAGCTTTATAGGGGTGACCAGTATATAGCGAAGGTGAATTATCTATCTGACTCCAAAGGCGAATAATTCACAGTGTCTTATTTTGCTTGGCTTACCGAAAGTTTTCGGTAATTGAGATAAAGAAGGGCGTTGCAGAAATTTATATTTTATTCTAATATTGGCATATAACGCGGTAAGCGGTACGTCACGAAGTTACTTTGCAGGTGACTACATGTCTATATATACTCAACGCGATGCATTAAATTCAGGAGCGACAAGAATTGGTGATTTTAAAAAGGCGTTCTCTAAACGCTAATACTAGTATGAAATAATTAATGACAATTTTTTCGTGACTCCACAGTAATCAATTTATTTTTGTCTTCATCTTGCCTAGTTTGAGTACTGTGCTCCTGTTTGGAAGTCAATGGCCAACTCCCATTTGACATTGCTGGATAGAGCTTTAAATTCTATTAAATTCATCTCTCCTGAGCCTTCCTGTAATTTGTATCATGGGCGGCAAGTTAGAGAAATTAGTTTTATATTTAAAGTTTTTAATAATAATCGGCATCCTTTACGTAGTGTCCTGCCTGGACCTTTCAATCCTGTCTTTGTGACAGGATTGATGATTCTGCTATGAATGCTGGCACCGTGCAATTTTCTCGGTGCTTTGTTCTTAAATTGGTTAAAATTTGGAATCAATTATCCAATGATATGGTCTCTTATCCTAACATCTCTACATTTAAGTATCGATTAAATGTTTATTTATTACAGTAACTCTTCATTCATTATTTGGACTTACTAGAGGACTGTTTGCTTTTGTTGCCTCTGCCTTTCTTCAGCACCCCTGGTATTTTGTGCGAATTCAATTCTGTTGTATCTGGACGCTAGGGAAAACATTGGTAGCTTGATCATGATAATATTAATAATAACTATAATTCTTAATTCTTAACTCCCTATTCCTCTCTTTGCTCACTTATATAGAGAGTTTTATTACCAGGGGGGGCGTATCCTAGATTTGACTCCGGGACAAATCTATCGTCGGGGTTCAAGAGATCCACGCCCTAAGGGCAGAGTTTTGCACCGCTGTGTATCACAATTTTCTTACATTCTCCACCTAATCTAGCTATTCTATGACCTGATTTAAAAGAACTGTTTATGAGTTCCTTTAGTTGGACTTATTCGTTTCTTCTTGTGGACTTAGGTATCTTGACCTGCTTTTCCTTTTCTCGCCTTCACCATTTTTGTATGTCTCGCGCGTTAGGATTTAATGAGACCACCGCCCGTCTATTTCATGGTGTTTCCTGCTGGGCATATTGAATCCTGTAACTTTGTGCCAATAGTCTGCCAATTACATAAACCGATCACCTCAGGGCCAGTAGTGGATAAATTGAAGGCCTAGGTTCGGACACTAAATAAAGCACAATCAACTTGAAATTTTGTCCATTTGTTGTTAGCTAAGAAAGGAATAAAGAGCAGTTTGTGGATCAAGACTTTTCCAAAATCCCTTTTTTTGGAGCAAACTAAATTATATATATATATATATATATATGAGATGTGTCAAAATCAACAGCAATGGCTACTTAATTAAATTTCCGCTGTAGCTTTTTTATCTTTTCAAAAACTTTCTTTTCAGAAAGCGAAAGGTGAGAAAAAATGCTGGCAAGTGGCATCTCTTTATTAGCCGAGACTTCTTTCACCTTTTTCAAAGGTCATCTTTTTGACGAAATATGAACAAATTTCCTTACAAAAACGGCTTTTATATATGCATTATTATCTTAACAGGAATCCATATTTGGAACGACGAAGACTGCGTCTGGAATATTGCGCTCTACCCCGCTTCCTCGAAGAAATATCTTCCCCCGAGAACACAATATACTCGTGGTCTACTCCAGACAATCGTAAGACACATTTTCTTTCAACGTCGAAGAGTCGTCACGCTCTCCGACGGGGCCACTCACCTCGTGATTTCCTCTCGGGCCCTCTCTGGTAATTATTGCAATAATTATTGGGCTTCGTATGGCCAAGACTCACTTCGCACTTGCCTCCCGCTTTCACTCGGGTAATTAATGTACTTATTTATCCTAGTACAGCTAAGATTAGTGGTTTCAACAAGATGGGCCAACTGCACACACGAACCGTGTACCACTACACTTTTAAAAGCTACTCTGATGATCACATAATCTCTAGCAGATTTTGTCCTGCTAGATCTCCTTCGGATAACACAACCTTGAATTTTTGTCTTTAGATTACATAGGAGGGACTCGAGAAAGAGAACAATGCGGAATATTTGGAAAGAGCAACTACCCAATACACTGAACAGATCTCTCCAAGTACCCTCCGGAATGGTTTCAATAGTATACGTGACGTGTGTAGAAGTGTGTTCAGGGCTTAGAGGATATTTAAGGCATTTACTTTACAATAAACTACAATATCGTAAACAAATCTTCACTTTTATTAAAATTTTACCTTGTTCTTTATCAACTGCACAGTAATTTTCGGAAATACTGTATATAACTTTGCGTTCAATATTAAATAATCATTCTTCTGTCTCCAAAAATTCTGCCTCATGTCATCACCTGCGAGGTGTTCACAATGACAACATCTGCAGAGGTTGTTAACTCCATATCTCCCCATTTCCCTTTCCTCGGATAGTGTTTTCGATGCTGTCATGGGACCTTCACTAGCAAAGGCCTCTCGCTCTAGATTGTATCATAAAGCAAGGACGAGTTAGAGTATGCAATATTCCCTACCGCCTCGAATTGTTGCATGTTGCATCGCATGTTTTCGTTACTAAACGTCACATGTAGTTAACTAAACTACCTGACCTAATCCAACCTTTGGTTCATTTCGATGAGAGAGAGTATCACCTGGTCTTTCATACTCGCCTTTATATTTACATACTACTACTTTGTTTATCCTTTTGTTAATAGTAAACTCCAACTCTGATTTACCAGTTTTCTTTATAACGATTGAAGTATTATTAATTAGTTTAATATTACCAAACGTCATCCGCCTGGAATGCAGGAGCAATGTAAGAAAGATCTGGCACCCAATTAAAGTGTAATGGGGAGATAATACGCTGAAGAGAAATAAAACATTCGAAATTCAACTCACTTGGAATATAAACGAGTATATATTCAAAGAAACAGAAATGAGGTAGAATTAATAGCGGTGATTTTATTTCACTCCCTTTTTTGGTTTATTCAGCTACAAAGTAGAGAGTATATCTGATTATATGAAATATGCCTTTTTTGTTTCATTGTTCCATTTTTTAGTTGTTTTAGATTTCCACCTTCTTCCCCAAAGATAAATTTGCATTACTATTATTTTTCTCTGTGATAAAATATCGAAAAAAAGCTCTTTATCACAACAACCAAACCTAACCTAACGAATTTTGAACAAAAATTAAAACATGCAATTGCGAAAGGTGTGGAGAAGATATGAGCAAAGAAGCGTTTAAAAAATAATTTATATACAAATTCATACTGATATTCTCTGTAGTTATTTGGAAAATCCACATAAAGCTAATATAAATAAATTCTCTCATTATTTAATAGTCAATACATGCGTTTTGTCACTAAAATAGGAACGGGGGACTTTGAAGTACCACCTAAGACACTCTCAGGAAGTAATTTGCCCATGGGTAACTTCCTGGCGAGGTGGCCGTAAGATTAGTGCGACACAGCATTAACGCTCTTCAAAGAACAAAAGCCGATTCCTAATGAGACATCCTCGTTCAATGATACTGGATGATGGGGGTGCGAGGAATACCCCGGCACACCTCGATATTTTTAAAGATTTACCCTTTAACCATTTTTCACCGATAAAGGCACTTACCCTTTAGCCTTTAAGCTCTGTGAGTCTCCTCTAAGTGGATCCCTCTCTAACATCGAGACGGCAGCCAGTATTATTTCTCAAAAGCCACTATTTCTGTTAACGGTAAGGGAGTTTCCTCTCTCTTCGGCCTCAGGGTCAAGAGGCTTACCCTTCACCTGTTCAATTCGAGAGCCGCCTCAAAGTGCAGTCCTCTCTAGCTCGGAAATAGTAGCTTTAACCAAGCTATCCAGGTCATTGCGTTAATAACAGAAATGGAAGATAGGTTGGCAGAAGAAATTGAGAGCTATGGTGATCCTAGAAAGGGACCTAGAATGGCAGTCCTCATTGGGGCGTGCAAATTATATTTATAGTAGAATTGTGAATATATTGGAGCCGTTCTTTCACTCTACCCAGTAAAACTACCAACCGCGATAAATCACCAAAATGAACCTTTTCTTTCCAGATTGCTGGAGAATGTCATCCAAGTTTGTTTTTGTATGGTAATCCGAGGACAGATTATTCCACCTCAAGCGTTTCCTACCCAAATTTTATAGCCTACTTCACGAAGAGGTTGTATAAATGATTGAAAAGCGAAGGTTATTCGTGCTGTACAGTTCGCTTTTCTTAAGTTCCACTCAACATAGCATATTTTGCTTCAGCTGAGAACTATCTTTGAACCTTCCTTCACAGACACCAAAATATCCTCTCTATTGATCTATATAGAGAGGGCCTATGATACTACATTGAGAGAGGACAAATGGTGTTCCTTAAAACTGGTGTAGAGAACCCTCCAGAGCCTGTACGGCACAATAATATCCTTAAGCACGACGTAAGTTATGCCAAAACGCAGCAGTTCTGGTTTTTTAGGGGCAAAAACTAATGTCCCAAAACCTTTCTTAAACATCACTTGCTTGGTCGTGGTCGAGACGTAGCGATTCTTTCATATTGTATTGGATACACACCACTCTCAAGTAGATAACATTCACAGCCTTTGGATTTCTTCCTTTCATCTCAGATATTTTATGATATATAGCGTTTAGCATTTGATGTTCTGATAGGTCTATTCTAGTTTTATTTTTCTGATCTATTTTTTGATCCAACTAGAATACAGATGTATTCTAGTAAAGGTGATCCACCAAACCCGTGGACTGTTGCCTTTCTATACTTTTTCTAACCTGATATTCTCTATCGGAAATGCCACTTAATTTACGTCGTGCAATATACATAATTTTTTTGTACGCCGGAATTCGGTGTTTATCACGATCAACACTAACTTTCCTTTCACCCTTGGCCGATCTTAATGGTGTATATGCCAACGAGTGACGCAAAACAAGCTTAACAATTTTTGCTTCCAGGCCTAGTAAATTCTTTTGAGAGTTTGCTCTAACATTCGCCTCAGGACGTGCATGGTTTTATCGAGGTCGCCACTTTAGCTCTTTCGATCCCCTTATCTAAAAGATTAAACAAGTTTGGACTAATTTAAAGCTGTAATAAATTGTAAAAAGTACTGCGGAAATCAAAAAAGACTCACATTGTCCAAACCATTGGACGTGTGGCAGTTTTATAAAACGAACTGCGTAAGAATATGTTCTCAGTTACCCCCACAGAAGCTTACTAATAAAATTTGAAAAAAGAAAGAAAAGTTTCCTGTGACTGAACGGGATATAGTATAACAGCTTCGTATGTTTGTTGCCATGTTTCTGCTTGCAAAGCTTCTAGAGCATCTGGAGTCATTTTTTCATATTTACTGAGCATACATAGCGTCACACTGAGGCCATGCCGTTGTATACAGATGTCTCCATTTCTGAAGAAGATAGATTCTTTCACGTACACCTTCCACTAGTTTAAGGCCCGCATGGTCTTTACGGGCACGGCAAATGTCTTTAAGGCTTAGCAGATTGTAATATACCGCTTAGTAATCGAAATTACGGGTCGTGTGTTATAAGAATCCGTTTTATTAACCATAGTGACTCTCAGATCGTGTCAAATGCTCCTTAGTCATTGTAATTCCCGCTCCTCACTTATTCGTTTTATCAAAGATCGCACGATTGCTACGAATTGGGCAGATTTTGGAGATATCTTCTGCTGAGTTACCAAAAATTTATGAGTGGATATGAAAGAGAGCTCTTTTTTAGTAATATAGGCAGTCGAAACATAGTGATTACGCTGCAGCTGGATAGTAATACCTTCAAGGTTTTCCTTCGCAAGCAGAATTCTCCAGAATGCTTTTAGATTATGACAAAACGTCCTTTGTATTATTTTGTAGTATAATTTTGGGGATGCTGGCTTAGGCCCCTGAGAGGCCTGGGCGAATTATCGACTGATATCTTTCAATTGTTTTTAGAACATAATATGTTATTAGATTATCTTAAACAAAATCTAGCTATTTTGAATGGATGAAGTTTCAATTTATCCTTAAGCAATTTTGCTTGGTTACATGGCTTAATTTGTCGTCCAAAGCCATTTATCTGGCACGTCGTGGTCCTCGCTGATTGGAGCGTAATAAGCCTTATTATTGCAAGACCACTGCTTGTCTCTTTAATTCCATGGATAGCTTTATAACCCCTAGATCTCTTCGCAGTGGGGTCCAATTTTTGGAAAATATCTTCTGATGTCTTTACTCGTCTGTAAAAGTACTCTATTGCTTTACATTATTATATTGGTGTGGTTTTTATGAAATTACAGTTTTATTCACAAAAGTTGCAAAAAATATGAAATAAACTGCAAGAACATAATGAATTGATGATAGGTAAACCGATTAAAAATGATTTACAAATAAGCAGTCTACATTTTGTGTTTCCACCCTCTAGATATTTATTTTTGTTGAGTGTTGTTGTATTTGGATTGATTGTTGTTGATTCCAATTACTTATTATTTCAATTTAGCTAGTGATTAGCCTAGTTTAAATCTAGGTTTTTTGTAATTTTGTAGGCAGATCCCTCGCTGGGGGCTCCCAGAAGGAAACATAAATCAAAAATACAAAACAAAATCAGGGGCTATATGGCAAGGATAATACCAACCAGAAGAGCTGCATGACAAATTAAATATGAGATGGCACCTTCGAACAAGAAGCTTTTTGACTTATCGGAAGAACAGTTCATGTAGATTTCTCCCGCAATGTCTCGATCACACCATGTCATTTTCTGCCATCTCTGAATCAGACACATTCGCGGGACGCAACGCCATCTCCTGTAACTTTGTGTCAATAGTCTTTTGTTCGCAGAAGGTAAGACAGTGTTTGGTTTAAATTTATATTATATCAAACTGTCTTGAGCAAGACCTCTCCCGTTACCTTGATTGTAGGGGTTACTAACACTAATCTTGCCTCTTTAAGGAATCCTACAGACTAGACTGTAGTGAGATTGAATTTGTGAAAGTGGATCTAGTCCTTTTAATAGCATTAGATTCGCTCTCAGACTTCTAATGAAGGTGGGTCTCTTTCTGGCACCTCAGAATGCATTGAAAATATTTATTTGTTGTATTTATTGCCCTTTTTTGCTGTTTTTCATTATATTTGTTTTAGCAGCTCTCTGATATGCTACTTGTACAATGTACTCCAATTGGTACAAGAATTTTATTAAGAGCATAATCCAAAACTCTCCTGGCAGAGATGTTTTTGTTGAAGCATTTTGCATTAGTCTGAATAAATAATAGTTTGCCTTTACCCTCTGTCTGAAGTGAACTGGGCTCTGCCAGGTGCTGCCTCTGTCTTCACGGCCAAGCTCATTGCAATATAACACCTGGTACAGGATATTACCGTTTTCCCTCTTTCCTTCTCTTTCAAAAACACATTCAGTATGCCTTAAGCAAAATAGACCTTTAAATGAGGAAACCTAGGTATATTAACGCACTTGGAAGAAATGTGATAATTCATCAATCTTACCGTAATTGACTTCTCTTAATAGTTGTCCAGTTGATAAAATTAATATAACTGAGAATCACCATTCAGTTACCCATAAATTGAGGTATAGCAATATCTATCTCATACGTGCCACTGCTCTTACAGAAATACCACTCCATATTGAGATAACAAGATCTTGCATTTTAAGCAACCAACGAGCGCATAGCCAATGATAATACAAAACGATCATGACGCCTAATTATTGTTTTACTTCAAAGAATAGTCCTAGTCTATAATAAAGGTAGAATATATGAAAGAAAATATGCAATCCTAAAATTGGGTAATGTAAGACTTTTTTCATTACTTCAGTTCACGATTGCATATTCTAATTACCACTTAAATTCTCTTTTTCATAGCGAATGTGTAAGTTTAATGCAAACTCAACATCTTCTCACCTTTTCCTGACTTTGCAAGTATAGCAGTTTACTACCTCACGATCGGAATTGAGTTGAAAAAATGGGAATATAAAATGATCATTTTCAACCTTATCAGACAACCACTTCAAGTTTCGCGCCAAGTTTCCCTTCTTTTTTATTACCTTCTCTTATAAAACGCTATGTATGATTTGAATTTCAAATTGGAAAAAAATTACCTAAGGCTATGAATACCAAATATCTTCAGCCACACCTTTTTCTATTTGATAGCAAGTAAGAGAAAGAAAAACGGGCTTAAGATAGTGTACTCGATCATAAAAATAAGAAGGGCCACTTCGGAAGAGAGATTGTCCTCGAAGCGAGATTTGAAAATCATTCTACTTCTTATGTTGGTTACATAAAGATAAGAACGGCAAGAATATTTAGCTAGGCTGCATTTCCCTATAGACCATATACATCATTTTTGTATTTGGCCTTTTCTCACTTCGCAAACTTTGTGGCGGAGATGGCACCGTAGTTTTTTTTATTTGAGTGTAAGAGTGAAGACGTTCAACTTGACATCAATGTCCTTTGCAATGATAGCGTATATATTTTAATGAGAATCATCATTTTTTGCTGTGTCACCTTTACATCTTAAACAAACTTCAAAAATATCAATCTATTATGGCCGAGAAATTTCTACCTTGCTACGATGAATGTTGAAGATTACGAAATTCAAAATAAAGAGTATATCTATGCTATTTTGGAGCAGTTAACTTTGATGTGTTGAGTTGTGATCCTCTTAGAAAAACATCACTGACAAAGATTTAGTGTACTTTTGACTTAAATTATCCACGCCTTTCTGATATTATCCACTTGAAAATGTAATAATTTTTCTATATATTTTCGCTTTTTATCTTAAACTCATACTTATAGAAATTATATAATACTTTTGCAAGTTGGAAAATAAGCATTTACGCATAAATAGAGCTGTAGTAAATCTCAGAGCTATGGTGGGTAGAAACGAGTTCCTTGAGCACCGAATTCCTGTCTTTTGACCTATTTATTACAGCTATGGTCAATAAGGCTTCGATCCTACTGCCCGGTCCCATGGACGAAAATAGACTCAAGATTTGACCAATGAGTTGTTGCCGTCGTTCAATTATTTAGGAACTAAGATTTCCTCCTTTCCCCTCACGTAAATTACCTATCAAATTGTACAATAAAATAAATTATTCTAATCTTGTGAGTCTTCTCCAGGGTAAAATATACAAAAATATCTTTAAATATATAATTTTCCTGCATTGAACAATGAACCTATATCAGCTGAACATGTTTTATGAGATAAAAAGGGTAAAAAAAAACATTCAACAACAAAGTACTGCAAGTACTATATACTGGTTCCTACTAAACCACACTATTCATTGTACAACCTTTGGAATAATGAAAAAATGTGTAAAGACTGATAGATATTAAAACAAAATCTAAGTTTCTAGAACCGTCGTTAAATGAGAACTTCTCATCCAACACATATTCTTAGCATATTTTTCCATCGGAAATTCTAGCTTTTATTGGAACAATAACCTAATATGGAAATAATAGGTTTTAAAGAATTAATGCCAAAAGTATAAATTTTGGGGGAATATTAAGTACTCTATCAAATTGGATCAGACTTCTGGCTCTCTGTTTTTAGTAATTAATTGATATGTCATGTCGTGATTCAAATAAGGGATTGTAACTGAATAGTAATATCACATCTGAAGTATTGTGAGAGATATCACGCGAACTGTTAATACGATTCTTACCATTTGCAGGATGGGATGGTATTCCTTTGCAATTTTATCTGATAATTTTAACTCTTTAGCGAGCAGGCAGCCCACGCAGGATACTTAATACCACGTATTTTACGGAACGTGGTGCAATACTTTGATAGCGTAGACGGGTGGGTTGGTTTCAGCCATTGAGGCAACTCCTTGGCTATTGTTCTGCACCAATCAGAGCTGGCTAGCCCATGCGGGAGCTTGTCCAGCGCAGGTAAAGCAAGCATTTTCTGTTAAAGCGCCGTACTAGACAGATCTCCCTCAAGTTATTTTGACACATACGCCGCCCACGCCCGCAATAATGGAGGTAGGTTCATATAAATCTAATAACACATAGCCAGATAAATGTGTTCCAATGTGATATGGGTGTGAAGGGTGAACTGTGAAAAGAAAATGGTGAAATAAGAGGGTGTCTCGCGAAGGACTTTCTTCCGGCTCACGAGAAACCATATCAGTCCCGTACGGGATACTGTGCCCGGTCTACGGGAACCATATTAGTCCCGCACGGGACTTTCTGCCAGCTGCTATAATGATTTTTTTATGGTGAAACGAACTTATGGTGATGTGAAACATTTTCTGGTTTGTGTGTGAGACCCATGTGGCATATGGCCTGAAAATACTGGTGTTTTCTGTGATTACCTGCATTATATTTACTTTAAATGAATGTTATGGTGCATTATGTTGTGTTTTTATGTAAATATGGCCCTAACTAATGCCATGCTTCTTCATTTCAGCCTTCGACGTTCTACTCTTGGGCCAGGAGGACTAGGCAGCAGGCTCAGATGAAAGAAGACACCCACACCCACTTCCTGATTCCCCCCACCTGTTCTGACAGCAAAATAGAGGTGAAGGATGACCCCCTGAATGAGGCCTTTGATTACAACACCCTGGACCCTGACCTTCTCCTCAACCTTCCCGATGATCTTACTCCCACAATCTCAGGTATGCAATGAAACTAATGTTTTAAATAGCAGGAGTGTTAATTTTGGTGCCATGTTTTGAAGGCCATGAGCTGTGTTGTCATTGGCATTTAATTTGTGAGACACAGACTTGAAGAGAAAGCCTAAACAGACTCATGTTTTGCTGTGAGTTATTTCAATGGGTGGCCTTTAAATGGCTGCAGTGATTGTTTTGCTGCCATTTTTGAAGGGACGAGTCTAGTCATGTGATGTAAAGGGCCACATCTTTGTTGTCTACAGGCGCTGTCACCAGGGTCAGGCCACATCCAATGCCAGAGCAAGACACTATTGACAGTGAGGATGAAGAGGAAGCAACTCGATGGGATCCCAAGAAGGCTAGGAGAGCCAGAAAGATGTGACACAAAGGACATGAAAGAAAGAGAACATCAGCTACCCTCCACTTCCTGACTTTACCCACCCTGCCTCTCATATCGTATACCAAACAAACCTTTATTCTAGGCAGCAAAACGTCAACATCACCTTCCATATAGACAAACATGAACTCATGGTGTTCATCAGCATCGTGCTGTACAGGGGGGTCTTCATTTTGCCTTCAATTGAGGACTACTGGGAACATAAACGAGCGTGGTTCAGGTGGCTTAAGTAATGTCCTCTAAGCGGTTTCGACTAATCAGATCCCTTCTACAATTTAACAACAATGAGAACCTCCCTGGCACCACCGACCGCTTCTTCAAAATTCGTCCCATCTTTGCTTTCCTGACCAGGCAGTTCCTGCAGATGAAAGCAACCCCCACGTAGTCCATCGATGAAGTCATGGTATTCTACAAGAGCACCAGTGCGGGGACCCTGAGACAGTACATCCAGAGAAACCCGGACAAGTGGTGGTATTACTGTTCTGCCGGGCAAGGAATTTATGGCTTCATCCATGATATCCTCATGTACCAGGGAGAGAATATCTTCACCAGCCACCACACCAAGCTCTCCCAGGGAGCTTCACAACTGCTTGTCTCCACTAAGACCGTCCTTGTGTTGGCCAAGACCCTGAAGAGAACTTCTCAGTCAGCTATATATGCCAACAACTACTTCACCAGCATCGAGCTCGTGGAGTATCTGAAGGACAAGATGGGCTGCCAGTACGTGGGGACGGTGAGGTGCAACCGTGTTGGGCGTGCTCCTCTAATCTCTACCAAGGAGCTGGACATGAAGAAGACTCCTCTAGGCCAATACGACTACTGCTTCAGCAACAGGATCCTTGCTCTGCGCTGGAAGGAGAACGAGAACGTCACGGTCCTGTCTTCTGACCTCGGTGTCGAACCCGTTGGCAATGTGAAGAGATACGACCGCAACATCAAGAAGAAGGTGGGGGTGCCCTGCCCCAACGTCATCAAGCAGTACAACGGGAAGATGGGGGCATTGACAAGTCCGACATGTTGACCCACCTCTACAAGACCCCAATGCGGGCCAGAAGGTGGTACATGAGGCTCTTCGGGTATGCCCTAGACCTCTGTGTCTGCAACGCCTGGATCCTCTACAAGCGGGACTGTCAGGCCATGAGAGAGAATCCAATGCCCTTAAAGCTTTTCCGGCTTGATATCAGCCGCTTTACCCACTGCCAGAATCACGAGGGCATCACCTTACCAACCAATGTCCATTCCACGTCGGGGGTTCATGGCCCAACTCCCCAGTGTCCAGCAGCGTTATGACAAATCAAAGCCACACCTGCCCATCTTCTTCAATAACCGGTAGATCTGCAAGCACTGCCCCACCAAGGCCACCATTCACCGCTCTAGGTGGATGTGTGATGTTGGCCAGATCGCACTATGACTCTGGGACACCCGCAACTGCTTCAGGCCGTTCCACACCCCTCCCACCAAAGCTGAGCACCAGCCCTCAACCTCCGCCGCCTCTCCCTCAGTCCGTCTCCCATCTACTGATGTCCTCTGGTTGGTTTTCCATGTGGAGGTATGTCAAATCATGTATTTTTATACTTTTTTATAAGTAAAACATTGAATTTTTTCTTGCATTTTATTTCAAACAAGCATTAATTTTTAAGAAATATTCCTCAAATTTATTGATGGTAAATAACATAATATTAACATAATTGAAGCCAGTTCTAACATAATAAAAAAGAGTTATATGGTGAATTATTTATACCCCATACCAGGCAAAGTAGCCCGAACGAGACTAATATGGTTCCTCGTGAGCCAGACGGGTAGCCCGCATGGGATACTTCATTGACAGAACATTGCAGGAAATCAATGCCTCAAATCAAAATATGTTCAAGAGTAAAATTGTCTTAGAAATGCATCTAGTTTATGAGCCTAAAGGAATTTTTGATATCTCAAGTATTTCTAGGTGTGCTCTATAAGAGATTAAGCATATTTTTTACCTTTTTGTTTGTATTTTCCTTCCTTGCGACAAGAACCAGCTTTGCATTTTTTTTAAGAATAATTGAACGGAAACTTTTCAAGGCTCCAATTTGTGCTGATGCATGAAATCCTCCTTCAAATCTGCGCCAGAAGGACAAACTAGGAAATTTCACGCTTCCTCGACGTCAAGAGAAGGATGGTGGTAAAGGTCAGAAGGGAGCTAAAAGAATCCCGATTCGAATACATGACAGCAGCAGAAGTGAAAATCCCTTAGTCGACAATCTGACGCCATCAGAACTTCGGAATTCTTCGCTGAAATCAAGGAGATTATCAACACTGATCACAATAAGTCACTCCCTGTCATTGTAATTGAGAAATGTATAGATGAAAAGCTCATTAGGCTGGTGCTGCATAAATACATTTAATACTTTTCATACAAAATGAGGAGGGACAATTTATCTCTAAAGCGCTTCGAAAAAAAAAACAAGTCAAGCATATCAAGATGATGATCGACTAGTTGAAACACCGATGAGAGGAACTGCTGCCAAGTCCGAAGGATTAACAACCAATTCTACAGGTGGCTTCCGGTTTCACCAAAGGACGTGACCAGTGTGATGTATATGAAATTTGCAGTTACAATCATGGTCTTTGGTGTCAACAGCAGGTAAGGTGACTTCATGGCATCTCACTTCTTTTATGGAGTGAGGGTTAAGACTGACTATAACATACATGTTCTGAACGAGGGGTTAAAGAACTGGATCGACGGGGTAGCTGCAAGGAGGGAATAATCTGTGGCAGCAGGACTCTGACACCTGATATCTTTTTTCCAGCTTGCAACCCCATAGAGATCATTGAGTGATACACGGTGGAAATAAGAGATCAACAATCCTAGTTGGAACACAAAGCCTGAACTGAGGCCCTAAAACGGGAGATAGAACCCAAAGTTTTTGGCCAGTTCCGAAGTTGGCTGGAGTCTATAAACTTGCTCAACGGCGGGGTCATGAGGACAAACTGAAATAAATTTGGCAAATAAACATATCTCATAGAATCAAAACACTTCTATTTTTCCTGAGAGAGATATCATGAGAATTCATACCGTTTTCACCTTGTAATTCTCTCATATCGCCTCAGCCAGAATACCTATTAATTAATTCACTAACAAAAATGCGCTCTTGATTCAAGTTCCTATTCATATTCACCGCTAATCTCTCACGAATACTTTTATTTTTATAAAACTTTCCATTTCTATTTTTCCTGATTTAAGTTGTTTTCTTTTGTCTATTTCTGTATCAATTTTTTATCCAAACTTCCTCCAAAATGCATATAAAACACATTTATTTTTGTTCTGCTATTTCATCGAATGTTAAATGAACTGGAAACTATGTGGTGATAGTAATTTAATCTTCAATAAAATATCACAAGTCATCTAATTTATACTGTGAATTTAGTATGAGATCGTTCTGGTACCATATATATGGAAAATTGCAGTCATCTCAATGAATAGTTTATGATGATCTCGTATTTTGAAAGAATAGTAACTCTGAGATTTAACGAAAGACAATGAGCATCCATGACAATGAACTTGGCTCTGAGTCACTCACACGAGAAATATTTTGAACACTCGTAACAGTGAATGATAAAGAGTTCTCTTTCACTTATCTCAAGAAATGGCAACAAGAGAGCGATAAAGTAAAACATTAAAATCTCGGGTGGTAATTCTGCGAGATAAAAAAAATTGTTTCACTTTTGTTCGATGCATAAAATGATAGAAATCTTCAACAGGCAAAAGTTAAGTGCATGATGACTTTTCTTATCTCCTGTTTTCAGTTTCCTTTCAGCTTGCCATAAATCGGACGGAAATCACAGAAATAGATAAGAAACCCATTTTAATTTTTGAAGAAATGGTGGTTTTAAATTTTCGGACCGAAAATGAATGACGCCGTTTCCCGCATAAAGTTTGTAAAGGGGGATCTGTAAAGAAGTGCTGAAGTTAGAGATAGTGGAAATGAATAGGAGATGAATAGCCACAAATCTCCCTACACCCATCGGAGCAGGGAAGAGAAGAACACATCTGTTTGGAGCTGGAGGGCACAATCTTCTATGTTGACGTCTCCTGCAGTATGGTCTGAATTCTACACCTGGTACCATGTGATGGATAGTAATATAAAAGAAAAATGGCAGAGGAAGAAAGAAAGGGTGAAAAGGAAGCAGGCAGGTTAGATACAGTAAGAAATCAGCAGATGCAAGAGGAAAAATTACACTTTCCGGATACCTCCAGAGATAAGTGGAGGAAAACTGATCGGCGAATAATCTCCAAAATTAACCACCGTTTAAGAAAAATAGATGAGAAGGAGTTTGCAAGCAATGTAGTGAAAATGGTAAAAATAGCGCTATCTGAACAACTAAACACCCCAAAATTATTTTTAATTTTGTTTCTAACTACTAGGGACACTGGAGCAATAGAATTCATTACATAGAAGAGGGGTGTCATTTTTACCACACAAAGAGTCACGGAATACGAGTTAGTATTATAATCCCCGCTTGAGATTAAGACCTGACATTTTCGATAACATGTAAAACTGAACGCAAGATACTCTTTGTGACATTAAATCACTGTTGCTAAAGTCAGAATATAAAACAAATATTATACATCTTTTAAACATAGTTTCAACAAGAAACAAAAGACATTTTTAAGGAAGGAAAGTAAACCAACAGTCGTCCAATCTGAAGCAGATCGGCATTACACATCCTCATATTCATGTATAGTGCATTGACCAAAAGAATCTCACTGCTCGACTTGGAGGTTTCTAGAGAGGGAATATGATTGGGCTTTTTAAAAATTTCTTCTAGGATGGATAAGATGGATTTTGGAAAGTTCTTCGAGTAATAGGAATAGTGGTCACCAGTTGGAACGTAGTAGCCATGTGTGTACGTTAAATATGAGAAAAGTTTTTTCACTTGTAGATTTATGAAATAATTGAGCAGAGGTGGTAGTCTGGCGTACAACTCCAAATGTTTTGAAGTGCAAGACTGACAACTATAAGGCGATGTAAGGTTATGTATTGTGTTTTTTGAGTTTCATCAGGGGACATGAATTTAACATAATTTAATATTCATATTTTTGTGTACTTAATTGCATAGTAAAGCTTTTGGCAATCCTTGAATGATCATAAAATCAAGGGAATGTTATTTACACTATCGTTTGTATATAGATTCTGAAGCGTTTTCTGATTGGGATAGAATCAGGTGTCTTTTGATTTGTCTTTGTGGCTTTTGTCCGCCATGAAATATAATTAATACAAGATCCTTCTTGCGGCGTCAAATAATTAGAAAGCATAAATTCGCTGATATGCATATACGCGTGGCCAAAAACGTTGTTGTTTATATCCGTTATCCAATTTGACTCATTACTTGACATCTTCTAGATGTCAAGTGATGAGTTAAATTGTTATGATCGAGGGACTTTAATATTAAATTAATATTCCAACAAGATCAAATCTTTCTTATTGAAAAAACAACACACTCTAACGATGTAATGAATAAAAAGTGTTTTTCATTACAATGTTTGCATTTAGAACAATATAAACCACGTGATACTTCTCATGCAATTGCCTACTTCCCAGCTATGTGTTTCCGAGTCATATGGTTTTAGTAGTAGATTTATGTAGGTCTGAACGTAAGAATTGTGTTTAAGGTGCTCTGTGGAAGGGTTATAGTTTAAAACCAAAAGCATAACAAATGTGAACATCAAAGGTCGGTTCTTAATCTTATTCTTATAATGTCTCCTGAGCTAGAAATGCTCAGGTGCCTAAAAAATGTATACAACCACCTATGCATAAACTCAAATAATAGCTACGTAAACGAAACTTCAACTAGATCCACAAAAACGCATTACAACTTAGACGGCGTTATGATGGGGGTAGCTTGTGTCAGAAAATAAGCTATTTGGCTACGCGTACAAAGCAAATTCAGGATATTGTGGAAACTATAAGAAACTAGAAATGGAGCTTGGCAGGCCAAGTGGCAAGATTCCAAGACGACAGATGCAAATGAAAAATTATCGAGTCGAGTACACTTGATAAAAGACGGAAGAACAGAAGATAAATCACAAGATGGAAAGATGATCTTCAAAATGTGAAAGATTGGAAAAATTGCTCGAGAACGAGAGAAATTCAATGAGATGAGAAAGGGTATCTATCAACAGTAGAAGAAAAATTTCTGAAATGATTATATATGTATGCATATTTATATAGCAGTAGGAAAAAGAGAGCAAGAACTGAATTTAACATTCTTGGCCAACTTTTCGGCCTCTGGACCACATTGTCTGACCTAGAACAATAAAAATATAAAAAATAATTACTTTTACAAAAGAGAATAATGAGAAGGGCCAAGGGCTGAGGGTAATAATGTACAAAAATCCCAAAATACAAAAAATGCAAACAATAATAAAACTTAAATATTCAATATGAACGACAAATATCTATTGTTTGGCTACTAATTAAAAATACGAAATACAAGATAAAATCAAATTATATTAATTGGAATACAAGTTGTTAAAAAGTTAAATCCAATAAATACAGTCTCAAATATTATCTGATTCTCACAAATTTGTGAGCTGACTAAATGAAATTAAAAAATTTGTAACTAGAAAAGCCGATCCACCGTTTGCCAATATACTCGTATGTTTGCTCTCTCTTTCCTTCTGACGATGCGGCTTGCTAGAAACATAAACGTATATTTATATATATATATATATATATATATATATATATATATATATATATATATATATATATATATATATAAATATATTTATATATACATATATATGAAAATTTACCCACAGGAAAACGAAAAGATGAATCCAGGCACTTCTGAACTATATTTGCAAGTTCACTTTCAAGGAATAGCATGAAAATGGAGAAAACAACCTTATATAGGGTACATAGATACAAAGGGAACGTCTATCACATAGTACAAACCAATAGAAAAAACCCCAAAACAAGACAGAAAAATACCAAAAAAAAGAACAAAAGGCAATTAATGACAGACATATGCATCCCTAAAACGATATACACACAACAACGCCATGTATATTAGTGAAATATGGTGGGTGGAAAAAAACAACATTTTAAAGGATTATCATTAGAGCGAAAACATTTACAGCTAAGAGTTAATCCACAATCACACAGAGACACGTGTTGGGAAAGGCAGTATGAATGATATCACGCTAATAAAAAGTGAAAACAGGCTGCATTATGAAGTTATTTCATTTAGTACAAGTTTTTTTTAAAAACAGGGTTGAGTTCAAATAGGCCAGGGGAAATGTTTATATTGGGTAAGATGGTAAGATGCCAATAAAGAAACACTCGTAATATTTTTTTTCGTGAAATTAGCGGAATGATAAAGGAATTTTGCAGAATTCCAGTCAATGCGGTGGTTATTTTCAGATAAATGTTAAAATCAAGTGCTGTTTATTTCACCTCTTCTAATATTATACTTATAATGTTAAATTCTAGTCGATCAAGATTTACCAATTTGCCTGAAGTTAGGTAAATTACAAATAGAACTTTCTATAGAATATACTCCACCTTTTTTCCTTGAATTATAGTAGGCTAACATTTTATATAAAGTGGATTCATATCTAAAATTTACAGAGATATTAAGGTGCTTAAAAATACGGGTGAGACAAAAAAAATGGTTCAAAGTATTACAAGATAAGACAATTTTTGTAATTGAAAACCTGTGAGTTATCAGTTCTATAAAAAGTTTTCTTAGCAAAGTTTAATGAAGTATGTAAAAATTGACAAGGGTTACAAAGTTTTATACATATTTCAAAGATATTGGACAATTCCTTATCCAAAATTTCCGGACTAACAACACCAATGCACCCAGAAACATAGAAGTGAATACAGACCGTTTAATTTTAACACTATGATTAGAATAAAAGTTAATATATAAACTGGAGTTAGACAGTTTGCGTTAAACAGAAAATTTAAAATTTGACGGCGTCATATGTATTAAAAGGTCAAGAAAAGGCAGAGCCCCATTTTTCTCAATTTTGAGTATAACTTTAATAGAAGGTACTAGAGAATTAAGTTCTCCCAGTTTAAAATCAGTCTCTCGATTTTTCGTCAAGTTCTCCCTCTTCAATTCCTAATTGAGCCCTTTGCTCTCTTTCTTCTTTTCATTTATTTTTCCATTACATCTACATTTTGCTCGAAAAGTATTCATACTGCTAATTAATGCAAGCAATTTATCGCCATAACTCAAGAACCGTTTATTTTAGGATAACGAAATATGGAGATTTAGAAAAGAGAGTGCTAATGATACTTTTAAATAAATTTGGAGGCCAAAACTTATTAAGACCAACTTACTTTCAGCTCTATATGTTTAGTTTATATAGTTTAAATTAAGAAAGTAACAAATTCACATGACAAGTTACTGTTAGATATTTATAATTGGACTGGTCATGAATAGTCTAGACCGTTATATATAACCTTTATTCCTCATCGCAAAATCGATAGTCAAATTCTATAACTAATCATTAATTTGAAAGGTAATAAACTCTCTTTTGACATAAAATCTAGAATAATAACGAAGTTCAAATTTATGTTGAGCTATCGAATGATTTCGGGAAAAATTAATGTCCCTAAATCTATAGCGCGGTCAGTCATAAGAAAGATTAATGATGTGGTGTATCCTCGTATCTCCCTCTTTAGGATTGTTTTCCGAATATTCTATTCTGCACGGCTTATAAAGATCATTAGCTCCTCTAAAACTAACTCAACGATGAGTTAGTTAAAAAAGGAAGGTCTTAATATGTGATTAAACAGTGTCCAATATATTGCATAAAATGTAAATGAATGGACGTTGACGTTGTCTGAGGAAAGCACCTCTTATAAAAAAACATTTGAAAGCACGTATAAAATATGATAACGATCATTTAAAAAATATTTCAATCTTTAGAGCCATCTGCTATGGTCAGATGAAACGAAGATTGAAGATTTTAACAAAAATGATGGTGCATGTTTGGTATAAAATAACAGATGCATTTAAAATCATCTTTTGGGCACTCCTTAGTACATCAGTAATAAGAAGTGCTACATTTAGTTTAGATTTAGCTTCAGCAAATTAACATTCTGCTTATTCAATTACATTTAAAATCTTTTAAATTCTTTTAATGTTCTAAAGCTACTGTTCTGAAAATACTGGAATTCGACATGCATTGACAAATCAGGGTTTTAGTTTAGTGACGAATTCGAGCAATTTCAACTTCACCTTGAATCAATTTTATTTACAGGCCGCTGTCTTAGAAGATCGCTTAACTCGCCGTAGCAAATTGTTCACGATTTCATGAATTTTGTTTTTTTTTTTTCCTAAATATATTGTTAAGTTAATACACATGCCACTGTAGCAAGTTTGCTACAGCAGGCATCCGATTCCAATTATTCGCACATTAATTTCAAAATTTTCCATAAACTTTGATGTAAAGACGCTATCTTTTGGTAAAAGACATGACGAAAGCTGTAGATAATTAATTTAATTTAGTTTTTCTAGAGGCTGATCTGTTAAATTAAAATTTATTTCTGTCTATTCAATGAACTCCTTTCGAGTATCACTTAGACTGCGTAGACTAACAAATTAAAGCTAATATATCACATTAACCAAGGTATTTTATGTATTCAATATATATATATATATATGCTTATAATTACTATCTATCTATAAATTTAGGCAGTATCCTTCTCTGATTTTGCTAAAATGTGAGCTCTTTTATCATTTATGAAATAATTATTATCTTAAATCATAATATTAGAAAGTCGGATAGAAAAAAGAAATTAAACCCTTGATGAGCTGTTTTAGATACGGAAAAAATGAATGAATATTTAACAATTTATTTCTTAATCGATTGGATAACATATATTGTATTAGTTGTATTATATATATGAGATAATGCTAATATAAAGGTTCCTTGGAATTGATTTAAACGAAAACTATCGAAGCACTATATTGGCAACTCAAGGCAACGCTAATCTACATTCTGGTTAGCCGCAATAGATACTTATATAGAGTTCTGTAACAGCACGGGTAACCTATGAAAACTCATAACCATCCTATGTACATTGAAAAAGATAATACTAGCATCAAATATTTACTCTAAGTCATGCTGAACAGGAGTTTCATTATTTGAAAATTAGACATATGGTTAGGTTCCAACAATAAAGAGTAAATAATACAAGGGGAATGGAATAAACACCAAAGCATATAAATAGTTTACACCATCAAATTTGGAATGCACAAGCAGGTGGTGAAAATTGTTTTTGCAAGATCTAAGATTGCTAACAAGATAGTAAAAAACTGACTTCTTATTCAGCTTGAGAATTCTCTTTGAACATATGGAGAACGAGATACAAATATGCTTCAACTGAAACGAAATGGAGAACCATATAATGAGACAATGTACATTAAACAGAGGCAAACTGCTCTGAATGCTTAAAATAGCAATGTCATGCCCCTTCATGAAAGAAATTATCATTAGAAAGGAAAAGGAAGAAACTGGAAACAGAAAAAACCGCAACGCAACATATGCAAGCGTGTCTAAGGCTATATTCTTTGAAAGGAGGAAAGTAAATGCTCTCATCACTGGCTCACGATTCTTCTGTTGAAGTATTGAAGTGTATACTACAATCACACGTCATTAATATAGGCAAAAATAGTAGTTTTACGGTAACGTTACAGTACATGCTCGTGAATAATAGAATTAAAATAAGTAGTTGTAAGAGAACTCGGTAGCCTCAAAAATACTAATCATAAGTGTAGCCAAATCCTTTGAGCTACATCCGTAACAATGAAACGAAACAATCAAGGATGATAACATTCCGCAACAAGAAAAAGAACAAAATAACAATCACAACTAAAAGGAAAATAAAAAAACTAAGACTAAATGTAGGAAAAATGACCACAGTGCTCAGGTCAGCTCAGATTGTATATCACTGAAATCTCCCCCATGGCATGTAACAAAAAGCAGGAGAAAGTTACTAACCTCTTACGCGAAAGTTCATGCAAATGTGCCACCAAAGGAAAAAACAAGAGTAGAAGACAAACAAGCGATTTAAAGATTACTTCTTCAGGAAAAGATCATGATCTACCTTGTAGCCTGTATAGCACTATACAAAACATGTTTTGATGAAGTGAAATGTGTAAAGTTCAAAGAAGGTTTTGATTTATCTATACTGTTTCCGTGAAGAAACACTATGGAAAACTAAAATATTTTTAAAATGCAATGATAAATAAAAAGCTCGGTATGCTGCAGAGAAAACGATCCAGCCATAAGACTAATTTCAGGGGGGCAAGAAGCAAACCCAGAACGCATGAAATTAAAGATATTCAACTTCCCTGCTTGAATATAAACCTAACGGGCGAGTGAAGTAAGGGAACAGCTATACCTGTAAAAATAGGCATGGCCTTAGGGAGAAAATAAATATCTATGAACTTACATTGCCAAAAGACTTGACTTATGGTTATCGCCAGTAATAATAGAGAATATATAACGCCAAGGCAGAAATACATTTCAATGCCAAACCTTGTAACGGTTTTCAATACAGCGTTCCCCCCAATATTCATAGGAGATGTGAATGGCAAGTGAAGAACGAATAGATACTAACGAAATCAAAATACATTTCTGGAAAACTTGGAATTGTTAATAGGAAAAATATATATATATAGCTAACCTGGAAGAAATCGACGTAGAAAACGTAAACATGAAAAAAGTTCTCATCAAGGCAGAAAACAATAACATCTCGAAAACACGATACTGAACAGTCCACTGCCTCAATAAACAGAGGGAATGAGGAAACTGAATAAACAGATAAGCGACACATGCGACTAAATTTAATCGAAAATCTGAGTAACAACATAAAAAAATTTCCACACCGCAAGTTTTCGAACAACACAGGCAAAAGGTAATAAAAATAGGGGCTAGGCCCCTCTGGTTTCTCAAAGAACCCCTTTACAAAGCCCAGGACAATATAATCAATGCTATCAAGAAAATTTAATTTACATGTCTAGACAGCCGTTACTTACCAAAAGATTAAAATCTTAGCAATAGGAATTTTGTTCAGATATTAGGCAAACCACCGGATCTTCTTTTCTGCTACAGGTCTAAATCACTTTAGAAATTCAAAGGAGAAGTCTTCGAAAGTAGCTTAAATAGAATGATATATTTATGAGAATAACAAAGAATTCCAGTTCTGATTCTGTAAAAGAATAGATAACATAATGACACTTTCTATCATCATGGAGAATATAGCCAAAGGAGGAGCAGGTAACAAGTACATCGATATGGTAATGAAGATAAAAAAGAGCTCTAATAAAATGTGGATCAAGGTAAATAACATAAGATCTTAATTCTTAATCGACTAAATAACATATAAAATACGAAAGGATGTAATAGAGGAATACGAAGGACAGAATTCGAACTGAAATCTGTACTCTGCCAAGTGACATACCTCTGCTCCATTTAGTACACAATCTACACAGCAGACCTAATTCAACCAAAGATATGTGAATGTCTTAACATCCAATTCGCTGATGACTTAAATCAAGTAAGCGTCAGTTATTATAGAAATATAACCTTACAGACCTGAATGACAAGCATTAAAATCGCTTATCTAGGGAATAGAAAGTAAACCTAAAACAAAAATGAACTATTTCCAGACAAAAGGTAGCTGATATCGATGTAGAAATCCTACTCTACCGATTACAGTCAGAAAGCAAAGTACATAGGGCACAGATAACCTCGACTGGATACAATCAACATATAGTTCAAAATAATAAAGAAAATAATACCACTGAACTTTGAGAGGATTAAGCTTAAAACTCAGAATTAAGAAATATCGCTCACTAGGAATCCAGGCAATTATTTATACTTTCATTCTGCTAAAAAGTGAATAAAAAAACCTCGGTAACCTTATAGAATATAAAGTAAAGCTCTATCTAATTAAAAACGTAAAAAGGCGAGGGCAAAGAAGTGAAAAATCTCTATACCAGCAAGAAAGTATTGACTCACTTAATAGAACGGTCAGGAAAAGAGCATAGAATATTTGCATAACAGATCATTAAAGAGCTAGCGCAAACACCAAATCTAGAATTCCCGGTGCACGAATACAATTGAGAATGTTTTAGAAATTATTGTTTAATTAAAAAATAAAAAGATAGTTCAATTAAATATAGACCTAGCTCCACATAAACTCAAAACGATAGTGTTTAAAAACAGGATTTAGCCCATAAGCTATAAACTACTTCCCCCCCTACTCCCACTCTAAAATAGATTAACACAGAATTAGACTCATAAATTCAACTCGATTAAAAATAACCGATCGAGACAATAAAAGTGAAGCTAGTGTCGAAATTAATTAGTAAAGTGCCGTGAACTATTCTAACAATAAATTAATAAAACGAGATCAACAGAACTAAGTTGAGTGTTCTCAATTATTTCAAAAATTTTCAAAGGAAACGATTTAATTAAAAAATGTACTATCAATTTAAAAACATATCATCTGATCTTAGGACTTTTAATAATATAAAATCTGTTTGAAAAGTAAAATAGTTACCATCTGACCGTTCGACTGAAGAATGGAAGTAGTAATTTATAGAGTCGCACGTACGCGACTAAAAAAACACAAATGAGAAATTAACAAAGCAGTGGAACTTAAAAAACAATGGATTAAAATGAACTGACTGAGTGTTAAGCCGATTAATTAATCAGTTACATCCACGCAACCCAAACAAAAAAATTATGATACACATAAGCATACGCTAAAGATAAAAGCACCCAAACACACAACACTACACATCGAGGTGTTAGAACGAAAAAAAGTTTACATAACGCAACCTGACACATATAAGATGGCTCTCTCGTTAACTAAAGGGAAGTTACCGTGAACACTAACCAAAGCAACCGATACAATTTTCTATTGAAATATGGTTTCCAGGTTTGGATTCCAACGTTAATTAGGTTGACCAAATTATTGCGATATTCAATTATATACTTATTTCTCCCCTAATAAAGGATGAAGGTCAACTTAGATCAACAGCTTAGCTCTTAATATTATTTCTCATTTCACCCATCTTTTCCTTTCCAAATTCTGGCAGTGGGGTGTAGAATGAAAGCGGAAAGAGCTGAAAGTAGATCCGACTTGAAGTGACTTGTCATCGCTGCCACTATCTAAAAATATACAGTCAAATTTACCCAAGTAACGTCATCGCAATAAAAAGGCAGTAAAACATCAACTTCTTAGCTGCGGAACCAATTTACTAACCATTATACAGCTTCAAACAATGAGCGATTGCCAAATTCTTCGTTTTATCCAAAAGCATCAGGGATGTTTGAAGCAAATTTTAACAAAGAGACCTAAGCAAGCTTTATATACGAATCTTTCAGCTTTTACTAGTTTTTGCCTGGATGCCTCGTTTCATTTTAACTAGAAATAAATTATTATTTTGGTAATTAAGAATTAATTTAGAATATCTTAGGTTTAAACATATATCATTTTTTAGTATACTTTCCGATATTAATTCGGTAGTTAATTACTAGTAAACATTATTATATCCCAACATTCTTGTATGAGTTCTCTCATAAATTTTCCATGGGCAAGAAATTCATTGAATGCAAGAAAAGAAAATAAGATTCCTATTAAAAGTTTTCTCGGCACTTCAGAAAACTTTACTGTTTAGATCGATGGAGCGAAAGAATTATGAAACTTTTGGATAAAACAAATAACCTGTTAATATCACAATAAATGAAGCTATATTTTGGTTAGTAAAATCGTTTTCAAAGCAGATAATTTATCTTTTTATGCCCTCATTCATGCCTCTCCTTCTCTTCATGACATGCCGTTACATTGCTAGAAATTCCCTTCAAATCTTTCTCCTTTCTTTAATATTCTATAGAAATGGTTTGTCAATGAGGTATTGTTTATACTGTTTTTATCCATTATGTCTTGATATAGTTAAGAATAGATATAGTTCCTTATTGCAAAATCAATTTTGGTTTATATTTAGGCTTTCTTTCCTCATGTTTATGCATCCCAAACATGCACTGGAGAAGTCAGATTCAATGAAACCCACTACTTGAAGGGCCTTTGAAAACATTGATTATAAATACTTGGTTGCACAATGCATTATTTAGGTTACAGGCGATCCTAATCTTTCTTTTAACTTAGGGACAAATTTCATCTTGAATATTAATCTATTACTGATTTTACTTTTTGTACGATTTACAGTTGGTTGGACATCATAGGATTATATTTTTGATTTCCAGTTCTTAAATAAATTCAAGAGAAACAATAAAAACATTCTAAAAATTTATTTAGCATTAGACATGATATAGAGATAGACTAATATTTTACTGCAGTGCCATTGTTTATTAGAACTAGTATAAAGCATATCTTATAAAACTTGAACTAATCAAGAATAAAAGGTCGCTCTTCCTTACATATCCCTAGTAATTGAGTGACATTTCCCGGTTTCCTCAGGTAAAGGTGTTCCTTCAATATTTGCACAAATCTTTCGAATCGATTCAAACAAAGCGAATAACTAGGTTACCAGAGAATATTAATATTTTTCTTGAAGATAGACTCACAAGTTGCTTTTGTAGTTTGATTCGGATAATTTTCTTGCAGGAAAATGTATTTATCATGCGTCCCATTCTTCTGAAGTAGTTAGAAAATATTTGCTAGTAACTTGCTCCCTTTATTATTCAATCCAATATATGGAGAGCATAAGTCCCATTAAAAGAAAGAAAAAGCCACCCCATAATGCTGCCACTACTCTGTTTGACTGTGAAATAGTGTTCTGCTATTCAAAGGTGCTTCCATACCGTGCTAACTAAACATATCGGATATAAGGGTTCATAACTAATCTTTTTTATATATATAAGCCTGAGAAAACTTCTCTCGTGAGATGAGTTACTCATTTATCTAGCTATTGCGAACTTTTAATTGGAAAACTAGAGCAATGCGGTTATCAAAAATGACGAACCTACACAAAATTCACACCAAATTTATTGATGACATATATGTAGCTTACAATTAACGAGGAACATCAATTAGGACAACAAAAAGGCCCTTACAATCCCATTCTGTTGTCAGATTTACATACCAGTAGAGTGTAAATAGTTGTATTGCCTTCCTGGATATAGACTAAAAATAGAAAATGGACGGAAAATATACCAACATCGTCTATCAAAAAGAATCAGACTTCGGTCTATGCCTTAACTAAAATATTGAGTTTACCGAGAACTTAACAAATTCGGTAATATACTAATATATATGAATAGCTATCAAGAGCTACTCAAAATGGAAAGCACTTGACGAAGAATTTCAATAATCCAAACAGATACTAATCAACAATAACTTCTCAAACAGAGAATTTGAAAAACTAGAGATGGAAATTCAAACTCAAATTTCAGATACCGATGAGGTCTCCTAACATCGCGCCCAGAATGTATCACCGTGCCATGTGGCTGATTTCGATCTG
The DNA here is from genome assembly GCA_963969495.1 of Ceratothoa steindachneri. Classification (NCBI taxonomy): domain Eukaryota; kingdom Metazoa; phylum Arthropoda; class Malacostraca; order Isopoda; family Cymothoidae; genus Ceratothoa; species Ceratothoa steindachneri. The sequence goes on along the minus strand of OZ018319.1, from coordinate 83,920,502 downwards.
GCGACACAATTGACTGGCAATGCCAATCATTTGCAGCGAAAAACTATCGTGCGCGAGGGCAGGCGGGGTGAAGGACTTTCGTTGTGTTTTCCTCAAACCGGCGTCTGACTGGAGCTGGCCGTTGTGAGACCTGCTCTCCGCTGCTGACGAGGGCTCTGTAACAAAAGGGGAGGCGGCAGCAATCGGGAAGAAGAATTGGGTGTTGGAGAATGGTTTGTAGGAGGATTTCGAGGGAAAGTATGAGTCTCGATGAATAGGCCGAGGGGTGGTTTGAGTTTTTTTAGACTCTTATATATATATATATATATATATATAAATAAATAATGTGCTTTGAGTTATAAATTAATAAGTCAATCTCGGATATCACACTTGGCTTGAAAATTACTATTCGCTATACAAATCCCAATACACACGTAATGCTGGTAAGCTTTGCCGTGAAGTCGGGAGATGTGAAAGAGAAGGGTTACCTTCGAACCTGATGTTCTGGTGTCACTGGTGATTGAAAGTGGTGAGATAAGGGGTGGAGACGATGACGTAGGTTCTCTAGGGACCGACCTGATCTCACAATTCCGTCACGATTCTGCTGGAAGAAGGCGGTGACGGGAGCTTCTTGTTACAGAGGTCCCCACGCTCGTGAACTCCGAGAAATCTTGGGTTCCCCGTTATGAGGATAGGAAGGCAAAGTGACCTATCGACGTGTAGGGTCACGGAGAAAAGCCGATATGAAGTTTTCTCGCTTAGAAAACCATAGTAAGGCTGTTTGTAGCTTTGGCTCTTACACGTGAGTACGAGCTTGGGTCCTTACTGACTTAAGGACCAACGGGGTAAAGAGCCTCCCTAACTGAGACTAATTCCTCTCTGAAGACTTGATTCTTCGACGAATTACCACTACACCGATAGATAGCAATTCCTGCCCCGCCAGACGCTGTGCAAGCTATACTACTGAGGGTTAAAAGAATTCGTCTTTTTTACTCGAAGCTCGGGAAAGGTTCTCGGGGCGCCGTAAGTAGATTAGATGTCAAGCTACCCAATTTCCTTCTTTATAAACTTCCGGCAACTATCGGAAGCGAATATGGGCTCCCAAAAATCAATTAACATTCTGGGAAGGAACTCAGTAGTTAGCTGAAATGGTCAGCTGTTTCTTCCGGCTGGAGACCACCAGATATTGGGCCGGAAAGGGAAAGGTCTTTAAGCGACCCCCCCCCGGAAGGGAGGTGGGGAAAACTTGGGAGCATTATGCTATTCTCCTACAATGAGAAACCACTGGATCACTAACAGTCTTAGAGGGAGGAGAAGACGGTTGTTGTTGAAATTGAACGGCCTGTATAAAGGCGGGTTTTAGGCGATCGATGGAGACAGTATCCTGCTTGATGCCAAAGTGTAGTACAAAGCATTTAGGCTTCCTGAAAAGGGAGTTGCGTGAGACCAAAAAGACACCATACTCTTCTAAACGAGCGAAAACGTGACGAAGGTGAGAGAAATGTTCCGTTAAAGACGAAGATGCTATCAGGAGGTCGTCTATGTAGCAAAATATGAAGGAGAAACCTCTCAGAACCTGATCCATAAACCATTGGAAGTTCTGACCACTGTTACGAAGACCATAAGACATTCGCTTCATTACGAAGGACCCGAATGCAGTGCTGATAGCTGTCTTTGGGACGTCAACTGATTGAATAGGGATTTGGTTGAAAGCACTATCCAAATCGAGTAGAGAAAAGAGTTAGCAACTTAAAAAAGCAGAATTAAAATCAGACAGGTAAGGAAGAGGATATCTATCTGGAATGGTACAAACATTGAGTCGCCTGTAATCACCCACAGCCCTGAACTGACCCGGCGTAGACTTTGTCATTACGTGAAGCCGTGAAGCCCAGGGAGAGGAAAATATGGAAAAGCTAATCCGGCCTTAACCATAAACTTGAACTCCTGCTTCATTAGAGCAAGTATATCCATGGGCAGTCGACGGGGGCGTAAAATTACAGGACCTCCTGTCGTTTCTATCCTATGAACCACATCGTGCTTGATAGGCTTGTACATGGAAGGTGGGAGACTAATGCCAGGAAATTCCCGCGAGAGTTGTTGGAAGTCCGGGGCAGTTGTTGGTAGACGAACAAACAGAAGAGAACTCTAAGAAGCAAAAAAGAACCAGAAACGGTCAGAGTAGTGGTTCTTTCGACAAGCATGCAATTGAAAGAATTGACCAAAAGGTTGTGAGCCGAAAGGAAATCGAGGCCCAAAATTGGGATGTCAACCTCGGCGATAATGAAGGTCCATTGAAAAACACGACCTAACACGAGAGAGAGCTCTGGGTTACGCCTTCCATATGCCCTTATATCACAAGAGTTAGCGGCTTTAAGGATATGATCAGACAGGCAAGCTTTGTCTTCTGGAGAGGTTGTAATGACACTGCATTGAACACCGGTGTCAACCAAAAATTAAAAACAGGAAAGTGGTCGTAAATACTAAAAGGAGGATCGACCTGAGGAAAAATGAACTTTCAGAGGTGATATACCCACGAATCACTTGCGTTTTTATCTTAAAGGATTATGCTGTGCTGATCAGCTTGAAACATGGATAAGAGAACCCGTAGAGTTTTGCTAATTTTGCACGTTTGAAGTGGGTGATATTAGGGTATGTGAAGAAGTTGGAGTTGAATACCGCACATAATGTTGGTACGTTCATGCGTGTAAGAATTTTTTCTGCCTTCGCACCAAACCTGAAATTTTACCAGAACTAATTAGAAAGTTGGGGAAAAGAAACTTGAGCAGCATGATTTGTCGAAGGGCCAAAATTCTTCGAATAAGGATTAGGTTAAGAACGAGGATTAAACGCGTGGTAGAAGATAGAAGGCTGTACACAACGTGCGGCATTGTTACCATATTTAGTATGATAGCAGCAGAGACCCTGAGAATTATCGTCAGGATAGGCCGAATTGGGTTAAGAATCCAAATGATTTTGCCATGCCTTACCTCTTGAGCTGGAGTCCCCTCGTTGGTTTCTTCTTCAGGAAGAAGAACGGCCTGGAATACCCCTCTTCTTTGCTTACCACTGTGCTCTCGATACACCCCTTGTCGCACCTTAGGGCACGAAGATCGCTCTCTATCCTCTTCAACACAGCAGCAAGATCCTGGGCCAGGGTGGATGACTTACGAACGAGTTCGGGTTGGTTGTCTGAAGACTCCTTCGGTAAATGAACCTGTGAAATAAACATATTTGAACATGGTTCTTGAGAGAATGAAATAGATCCCCAGCTAAACGTATGGATTATTGAACAACTCATTGGTTGCCTTTGCCATTTGTTCCACATTACTGGGTGATGTAATTAGGATGCGTGGCCTAATATTTTCAAGAATCCCACGCATAAATATTTCTGTGAGTAAGGAGTTGAAAAATCTTAACTGAGCTCCCTTAGTTCGAATTAAGACTTAGATGCTCTAGAAATCGCGTGGGAGGATTTATAACCAAATATATTTTATTATAGATTAACAAGAATGGAACATATTTGAAATTATTTTGGTTGAATTTGAATTTAATTATACAAAATGAACATGAGATTAACACTTAATTTTTGTCGTGACTAAACTTGGCCAAAAGTAAATGGGTAATGGAAGGTATGTAACAAGGTAATGGTAAATGGTAATAGGTACAAGGTAATGGTAAATATGTATTTGTAACTAATTGGAATGTAATTAAAATAATTGAAATCACGAATTGTGGGTAAATGTAATTGAAATCACGATGGTTAAAATGGGAAATGTATGAGAGTCTAGAAAGGAAATAGAAGGAATTAGACAGTGTTTTTTTTTTGTAAAACTTGAGAATGAAAAGGAGAAAGAATTCAACTGACCTAAGTTGGAGATGGCGAGGGAAGAAGTGAAAAATATTTGTCTCGCATGCGGAATATTTGGAAGCGTTAGTCGCGCATGTAAATGTTATTTTTTTACAAATGTATAATTTTAAGAAAAAAGTATAATATATATATATATATATATATATATATACATATATATATATATACATATGTATATATATATATATATATATATATATATATATATATATATATATATATATATATATATATATATATATATACCAGTGGAATATATGCAGGGGTTTTAAAGTCGTCTGTTTACTACTTGGCTTTTAGAGTGGCTACATAAAGTACATGTGCTATATTGTTTAGGCAAGAGCAGAGCTGATGCACAGCACTATGTGGTAAAGGAATAGCCCACATGACCAAGAGATATGCCTAGAAGGCTCAACTGGGTTCACAATCTTCTTGGATATCCTGAAAAGATATTTTTGTCTCCACTGAATCTAAACCTCAGTTTGGCTAAAAATCTCATCAAGGTTATGGATCAATCTGGTGCTGGATTTCGATACTTATGTCAGAAACTAGGTGGTGTGCTTTCCCAAGCCAAGTTGGAAGCAGGTGTCTTGAATGGACAAAAGATTCGCATTCTAGTTCTTGATAGCAAATCCACCCAGGCCTTAACCTCAGTTGTGAAAAACTCATGGGAATCATTTGTCAATGTATCAAAGCTTTTGGGGGGATACTATCGTATTGACAACTTCAAGGAAATCGTTACAACTATGATGAGGAATAATCATGCATTAGGTGCAAGGATGTCCTTGAAATTGCATCTTTCTACTCTCATATTGATTTTTTCCCAAATAACTTTGGATACATTAGTGATGAAAACGGTGAAAGATTTCATGAAGAAACCGCTATAATGGATAACAGATATCATGAATTATTCAGTCCTAACATGATGGGCAACTATTGCTGGACATTACAATGAGAATAGTGCGAGCTGTACAAACGAAAGGGCAAAGTTCAGGAGAACATTTAGAAATTCATATTTTGTCAATTATAAAGGATTTGAACTTATGCTTTCTGGTACAATTTCTTATGAGCTTATCAGTGACGTGTTTACTATCGTTATCTTGCGTAAGATAACACTAGCCTGAGTTTCAAAACATTTTTTCAAAGAAAAAGGGTTTTCCAACGGATTTAGGATCCCTTTTGCGGGCTGAAATCAAAAATATCATTCATTTTCTTTGATCAGGTTTGGTTTCTAAGATACACTCGATTTTTATTACAGCATATTTTTCTCAAATGGCACTATCATCCGAGCGTATATGGGCTTGGTTTTGCAATAGCTGGTCATAGGTTACTTTAAATAACTAGTTATTCTTTCTCTTTTCAGGTCTACTTGTGCAGTATGATGGATCTGAAGTGTAAGAACCATCTTAACAAATAATGTTTCATCTGTGGACACGTGGTTCTTCCAGACCGTCAAGCAAAAATCACGGATTTTGTGAAGAAGACTTATTACACTTATTTTGGACTTAACTAGAGGACCAAGATAAGGCATTTGCTTCCCATATCTGCTGCAAAACATGTGTGGGGGACTTACGTGATTAAATGAATAGGAAAAGAAAGAGTATTCCATTTGGTGTCCCAATGGTGTGGAGGGAAGGGAAAGAACACGTTACCGAATGCTACTTATGCATGACAAACTTAAAAGCCATCAATCGCAAGAACAAGCACCATGTTCAATACGCTGATGTTCCTTCTGAAATAAAGCCAATCCTCCATGGACTAGATGTTCCTGTTCCTGAGGCGGCTGTGATCATCGAATCTAGTTCTGATTCAGAATCTACTGACATGACTGATACAGATGAGTGTGGTGCATACGAGCCAGAAAAGGAAAACCGATCGGTGCGATGACCCAAGCTAAACTCAATGACTTGATACGAGACCTGAACCTATCAAAGGAGTCTGCCCAGCTGCTAGGTTCTCGTCTTTGAGCAAAACATCTACTTGCTCCAGGCACAACGTTCTATTGGTATCGGGAAGGCGAGAGCGAATTCAGAAAATTATTTATGTTCGATGCAGCGTCTTCACTGATCTACTAAAACCATATTGCTGAACTGATGAAATTACTGGGTATGAAGTGTGTTGCCATGGTATTATATACTTGACCTTGAAAACAACGCCGACAAGTGTAATTAATGTCATCATATTTACAATTTTTCTGATTGTTTACGAAAACTAGATCTGATAGTAGAATCAAACTTCTAAATCATACTCATACTCGGTTGTACGCCACAAGTGACAGAATATTGAATATTTGTAAGTATTGATTGTTTTATAAAACGTAGTCTGATAGAAAAAAACAAATATCAGATTTAAGTTCAGCAATATGAAATTAGTTGTGTGAGCATAATCTTATATGTTAACCATTTTGGCTGTTGACCATTGTAATAGACGCGCCAAAAGAAGATCTAAAACCATATGGAGAGATGATCTTCAAAAATATGCTAACATTCGAAACAAATTGCAGATTGATAATAATTCTGAAATATGAGTAAGGACTTATCTTAACGGTGGTACGTAAATTCGGCCTGAAATAAGTATACATATATATATATATATATATATATATATATATATATATATATATATATATATATATATATATATATATATATATATATATATATATATAGCGATAGCGTCGCGATGAGGTCCCCCCCTTGGCGTTCTCTTTGCCAATTTTTACATGGGCTCAGTTGAGAACAAGATTTTAAAAGCAATATTGCGCCCAAGCCTCCAATCTACGCGTGCTATATCGATGACACAATTTTGAGTAGGAATAACCTGGAAAAAATGAACGGCCTAGTTGAACATTGAAGAAAAACTCGTGTCTGAATTTTACCCACGAAACGGAAGATGAAGGATCCCTTCCCTTCCTGTATATTCTCATACAGCCTACGAGTTAAAATTTGTGACAGCAAGTCTACGTAAAGGCTACGAACTAGGGCTTCTGCTTAAACGGTTCTTTTGAGTGTCCTAAACGTTACAAAAGATCAGTCATCAATGCCTTAGTTAACAGGGCAATTTGTCATTCATCCTCGTGGACATCTGTTGATCACGAACTTAAGAGTGTTTCCTGAGTTCTCGTTAACAACGGCTACCCACAAGAATCCATCAACTTCAACATGAAAGAAAAAATGAACTTGGCTGCTGTCCCTGGAGTCAGGTATACTACGAAAAAAAGATATATCGACCTATATAACAGAGCCAATATGAAAACCGGCTACCCTGATGATGAAAAGGCTCTTAAAGCCATTCTCCATCATAACCTGACCCCAACCGAACCTAATACGGATATTAATCTGATTATATACTACAAGACCAAGAAAAAGAGTAGTTGCATCATGAAGAACAGCTGTCTTCCTCCAACGAGCGAACTCCAGGAGATTAACGTCGTGTACGAATATTCATGCAAAGTCGGGGACTGTGAACATACCAATTCAAAGTACATCGGCGTGACCTCCACAACCCTGTCAAGGCGATTGACAGCTCACCTTCAAGAGAGCGTAATTAAAAAAACACGCCAACTCTCATGTCATTACCTTAACCCGTGAAATACTGGATAAGGACAACTCCACCATCATAAGACTTCCAGCATCAAAGCCGTCATTATTCAAATGATAAAACCGGCAATTGACTTGTAACTTCAGCTGGAAACCAAACTCCCGACATATCCGCGTCTCCGAGTTGACTACCCTTAAAAGAAGCACGTTTTTAAACCTCAATTTTCCTTGCCTTCATTCCCAGAGAGCGGACCAGAGTTGAGTAGATGTAGATAGGGATAGAGTAAGGGTGTGTGGACAGATAGCGGAAAGTAGACGAGTGGTGAAAAAAGAAAGAAGTTTGGACAACTTAATGAGTGAAATAATGAGTGGAAAAAATCCTTAAAGATAAGAAGGAATTAATAGGTGTTTTGTCAGAAAAATTTCCCTCGTTACCTTACTTATACGGGTTGGTAAAAACACACAAAGAAAACAACCCTATGCGGCTTATTATTAGCACAGTTGGTTCAGTTTCATAAAAATCATCAAAATATATTCCCTAAACTGTTGTCCCCTTTACTTGGAACAATATCCGGTTCTCATATACTAAACTCTCTTGACTTAGTAGAAAAATTAAATCAACTTACTATTTGCCCCAATGATAGGTTGGTAAGTTTTGACGTTTGCTCTCTCTTTACCAAAGCCCCTATTGATTCCATTTTAGATTATCTTAGTAATGAGCTTACTCATCATGAATTACCTCTATCTGTAAGTCATGTTATTTCACTCATTAAGTTGTGCATTTGTGACTGTAAGTTCGTTTTTAATGGTGAATATTACCAACAAATATTTGGTATGGCAATGGGCAACCCTTTATGTCCCCTACTCTCAAATTTGTATATGAAATTCTTCGAAAAACAATATTTACCTAATATCATTGATATCCCCTTAAAGTAGTATAGATATGTTGATGACATTTTAATTATTTTGCCTTTTAATATTGATGTAAATAATTTGCTTTCCAATTTAAATAACCAGGTACCTTCCATAAAATTTACTGTTGAATTAGAGAAAGACAATTGCCTTCCATTCTTAGATGTCCTAATACATAGGGAATCATTTAATTGCAATTATAGTATTTATAGGAAACCAACCAACAACTTAACCTATGTCCATTTTTATTCAGGCCACCATCTTAATATTAAGATATCAATTGTTTCCTCTATGTTTTTACGTGCGTTGCGCATTGTCAGTCCTCAATATATGGACTAGGAAATTGAATCTATAAGAAAAATCGGTGCAAACTTGTGTTATCCAGAAAATATACTTGATATTTGTTAGAATAAAGCCCCCCAAAAAGTTGTATAACGAAAGTACTATTGAAAAGGAAGCACCCAAGAATATCCTCATTTTACCTTATTTTCATGGCTTTGAAACCGTAAAAACATTGTTAAAAACACTTAATGTAAATCTTGTTTTCTCTTATACTAATACTTTAAAAAGAATCTTAATAAAAAATATCCCTAATGAAACAAATAACGTAATTTATAAAATCCCTTGTTTGGATTGCCATTCATTTTATATTGAGCAAAGTAGCAAGGATCTGAATGTCCGTATTAAGCAACATAAGTACTCTGTAAACACTGGGCAAACATCAAATGCCATTTTTATCCATTTGAGTGAAAATTCCCATCGTATAAATTGGAAGGAGAGTTCTGTGATTGCCAATTTAAATGACTTTTTTTCACGAAATCTTTTAGAATCGGCATTTATACAAATGACTTCGAATTTTAATCTTCGCCCAGGAATGTATTTTTTGGACCCTTGTAGCAAAAGAATGTTTAAGAATGATTTTAAAGATAAAATTTCTGAATTAATAAGTACCACCTAGAAGTTATTTTAGCTTATTTATAAAAAAAACCTTTCCTCATATTTTTCTTTTGTCATTGTCGTAGAATGACCCTTGGCTTTGATCACTCTACGCGTTGACACCCTTTTAGTCGCGGTATGCTTTAAGGGGCGTGAGTTACATCTATGATGAAGTGGGCTTTGTTCTAAGAGTGCTATTTTTGTGGTTTAGTCCTTAAGGAAGAGCTATTTTTAAACACATAAGGATAAGAGGAAACACCAGAATCTACCAAAAAATAAACATGTATTTTAAATTAAATATTACAAACCAACAGTAAAAACATTTCTATATTTGGCCTCAAATGACAAAATATAAACAAGTAGGCTTCCGATAAACAAACCAATTGCCAATTAGTATTTTTATCACGACCCTATTTGTTTAGCCTAAAACATTAAATTGATGTACTGTCATCTACAAACACATATGACCTAGGTTCAAGAATAATGGTTTCTACTCTCCTTTAAAACGTGGGACGTACTAAACTTCTACTATCGTAATAGAGATATAAATGTTATTGTTAACTTACAGGTAGGTATTAGGGATTGCCGGATGTCGCTGGAGGACTTATCTCTCGCTTTGAAGTGTTGCTTCGTCGCTGCTTGAATTTTCGAGGAGGGATTGCTTGTCGCCTGTGCCGGGTGATGATTCTTCAACGTAATTAAAGAACGGGAGCTCGTTGGGGCAGGGTTCTTCTCCTCTCACTCTTTCGGTGCTTAAGATGTGAGATTCACTCGAGTGTGAGCGGCTTTGCTTTTCTTCAGTCGGGCTTCTTTGCAGACGGAAAAGGCTTCTTCGGTATGGCACCGATATAAAACTTGACTATTTAGGTTAATACGGCCCTGAAAGGGGGGGGATCGATTTTCTCAATCTGATCCTATCGTTTCTCACGGAAATAGTCTTGTATGGCTGAAGAATCGATCTCTACGAACTAATCTTTGTTCTGGCGAATCGACTTCTAAAAATCTTCTTGTCTAGCCGATGGATCGATCTTCACGACCTAATCCTACTCTGGCGTATCGACTTCAGATAATCTTCTTGTCTAACCGATGGATCGATCTTCACGACCTAATCCACCTCTAGCGTATCGACTTCTGATAATCCTCTTGTCTTTCTTTGCGGGGCTTATATATAGGCGGATTGCCGCCCCATCTAAAGGGGGAAGTGACCAGGCCACATATGCAAAAGGAGGGGGGAAGCGAATGGAGAGTTAGCATCTGGGGAGAGCGAGAATTCCTGAGGTGGCACTGGGGTGCACAAGTCAGCTCGCAAATTATAGGCTCGCAACCGCACCGCTACTTGGCGTGCCTTCTGACTCGCACCGTTTTTTTTTTCCTAACCACGAGTTTATGGGTCTCGTAGGTCATACGATCGTTAGAGCGTCGTTTAAGGACCTTAGGTGGTCGCCTTCAAACATATGTTAGCTCCAACTGCCCACAGCGGCGAGGCGATCACACATGGTAAGCATTTTCGCCGGCTACCTTTCCCACGCTTCTCCTCATGAAGGGAGGGGAGCTTGAATGTACCTATACTCCTCCAGGAGGCTTAATGTAGCCATTTATCCACAGTCATATTTTCTAGTTATCATGTGTAAACTTTTTTGGTTTTCATATTGCATATGTGATTCCAAAACATTGCCCCCCCCCCTTTCTTTTGCAACCCGTAAACTTTTTTTTTTTATTGATTTTTTTTCATTTTTTTAAATTTTTTCTTTTAACCCTGACGGCTTATCTCGTTAATAGGATTTTTCCAGGTATCTGCTAATCCCACCCCTTTTAATCTTTATATCCCATATTTTCATTAATCAGGTGTATAAATATCTTTCTCTTTTTTCCTGTCTTTTAGTCTGCTTAGTAAAGGACCATTAGTCGAAAGGCCTCGCAGTTCCCCGTTGTTTCATTTTCCTCGTGGCTGTAACGTTATTCATATATATAAATAAATATATATTGATTTATTTATATATATATATATATATATATATATATATATATATATATATATATATATATATACATATATATATATATATATATATATATATATATATATATATATATATATATATATATATATATATATATATATATAATCTAATGTAAAACAGTGGGTAAAAAAATGAATTACATTTTTATGCGATACCATCTTATTTGACTATTTTAGTGCAAAACAACTTTTCAAAAATTTCTGATGAAAAAATGAATATCTAGAGGTGGCGCCAAACACATGAATATTTCTGATTTACAATGAACGCAGTAGTTACATCACTCACCATGTTACCTTTTTTATATTATAAGCTCCTCAGTGAACATATCATACGGATTTCTTTTTTATTTATATTACAAGTGCTTACTTATTTCAAGCAGCTGCAATAATGGTCTTTCTTTCTTTGTTCAGTTCTGAAGAAAATTTTATCATTGGAACTCTCTTTTCTTGAGAGTAATTTTCTAAGCTCTTAAATTCCTCTTGGTTTATATGTTATTCCTTGATTCTTTAATCTCAAATCTTTGCTCAATTATTGTGCAAAATCCTTTACGATCCGTATTTGAAGCGGTTGTGTCAAAAGACATACCTTTCATTTTATGTTCGATTTCAGGGTAAAGCATCTTTTGATGAACTGCTTCAGCCATACATTCCCCAGTGACTTGAGGATTTTTTTACACTCTAATTATCTGTTCTGTACCACTTCTCCTGATAATAAAATTGGGAGGCAATCCACGACTTCTTTCTTTGACATGTCTTCAAGAAGTTTTCCATCCCAATGATCTATCAAGGGATTATCAGTTTGAAAATGTTTTTTTAAGTTCTCAGTGAATGTATTTATTGATTTTTCTGTCGAGCGCGAGACATAGTAGAATGACTGACGCTATACTCTTCAGAGTTTTTCCCTATACTCGAAATGATAGACAAAACAAAGAGAGAGGCTGAGCGTTCAATTAAATAGGCAACATCCAAGGAAGAATTAATATTTTCGTCCCATATTTTAGCTTTTTTCTTTGTAGAACTTTCTGATGTTGAAGGTTTTGCTTCATTATATAAATCTTCTACTTATGTTTCATTTGATGCATTTCTGGAACTGGTGCTACTTGCATTGAATGAATCTTCCCTGTCGTCCCATTTTTGGATCCAATTTCTCTTAATGTAGGTATACTTCAAGTTTACACTTTCCTTACCGCTATCGGCAGACGATGGAACTCTTTCAACTTCTTCATTGGTCATTATTTAATTAGGTCTTGCATTCAAAGATTTTTTGTCTTTGCTCTTTCTAAGTTTTTTTCAGTAATCATAAAATCTATTTGGTTTCTATACTGCATTACATTTATGAGGAATTGGTATCCCTGCTTTTTGCCACACATCTAATACATCAGTGATAGTTACGTTTCAAACTCGTCTCTCTTGTTTTCCCTTTTATTAGTTAATTAGTAATCAGATAACTTGTTTCTGTGATGGTCACTTGCTATGGTTCAGGTGTGTTATTGGTTACAAAACCTCTTCTTCTGATTGCAAGAAGCGCACTACGCCATGTCACCAGCCCGTTTACCCTGCCTCAACCTCAGCTTCAATTTCTTTACTTAAAAGGAACCTAAATTTATATTATATAAATTATGTGGATGATAAATATTTATAACATTTAATATATTACTCAGGAATATATCTGAAATGCAAGAACAATATAATAATGAGGAATTAATTATTCGGTAAGCATTTATAGTTTACTTAAAGTTTTAATAAATCTATTGTATTCAAGAGCCGAGCGCCACCTTTAAACATTATTTAATGTCTCAAAATATTTTGCTACCTAGTTTTTACCGGAAAATGAATTAATGAATATCTTATCCCAATAAACTTTTGATGTTCCGTTTTTTCATCACCTTATTATATAATATATATATATATATATATATATATATATATATATATATATATATATATATATATATATATATATATATATATATATTTATTTATATATATATGTACAATATTTCTAGATTGTTTACTCAGACATTTCAAATATGATTAAATAATATAGAAATATTGTATTGCCATTCATTAGCTGTCCATGGATGAGACTGACCCTTGAAACGTTGGTTCTTCTATCAATAAATTAGAAGAATGCATTTGTTTTTTGGTGTCGTTTTCCTATATATATATATATATATATATATATATATATATATATATATATATATATATATATATATTAAAAAATATTGCTACAAGCAAGATAAATCTTAAAAATGTAAAGAAGTAGAGAAAAGAAAAGGTGAAATGTCCAACTCAATTTAATGTTCATGAACTACATTTACAGCCAATTATCATTATCAGTTTCTACCAAAACCATGAAATACAAAAAGAATTAAGTAAATCCTTAGGTAAAAATTTGGTGATAAATGCTAATATAAGGAAAATTAGATGTATATAAATAAATAAAGTTATTATAATCTTAAATTAAAATTATTAAACTTGGTGTATCCAGGAGGTAGCCGATTTATTTTCCTGCTACGACTTACCATTCCGCACAAATTAGCTACGCAGGCGCCTTGTAACTTATGCGGTCTAGAATAAAAGCAAGATTCTCATATGTCTCTATTAAAATTACTGGGTAAGCAACTGGAACTGATAGCATGGTGTTACCAATGTGTAACAGAACCGCTTTTATGCTGTAAGTGGATGCATCTATGAATAACTTCCACTCATAAGACATCTCAAGGGCATTGAATAAGCCTCTGATATCATTATAATAAGTCACGTAGCTTTCAAAAGTGAATGATTGCTGTAGATCTGCAGAACGCTTCCTAAATACTGTACTTCAAGCATTTTTATTCAATAGATTACATTTTTGCAGACATGAGACCTGAAGTTCACTATTGCTTAGTAAGTGTTAGCTAACGAGATCTCAAAGTAGATCATTGAGTTCCGGTTGGGTGATGAGGTGTGGTTTCTTGTCAGAGTTAAGCTGTACCACATATGGTGTAACTTGAGATTCTGAATTATCTGAGTTACTAGTGTAATCGCTTGGAAGTTTTGAGGGCGGCTGTGGTACAGGAATAGCACTTGAATGTCGAATTGCTCGAATAGCACACTAAAGATCTGGATACATGATAAACTTTTTGCCTTTTCTGTTGCTTTGGTAAATTGCTTCATTAGGCCTAGTTTTATATATGCAGTCATGGCAAAATTATTTATTTGGATACATGATAGCTTTTTTGCCTTTTCTTTTGTGACCTGCAGTGAAATAAAAAAAAAAATCAGAATAGAAATAGATACTACTGGCTGTGATCACTTGCAGAAATATTGAAAGCACCCCATAGTATATATATTGATGTTTTAATTTATACATCTCTTGAAAATATATTAAAAAGTAGGTAAGTAAACACATTGTATACCCACTTTTAATATTTGTTAAGCAGAAGTAGCAATCCGTTAAATGGTCTTTTTGCTCCCTTCAGACGATTGATATGACAAACATAAAGGTAGACCCTTTTCCTTTCACCTAGGCCGAAAGAAACCTTCAACACCTGACACAACATAAGTGAGGTGCTCAGCGTTTGTCCTAGGCACCCACTTTACATCCAAACTATATCTCATAAAGTTTCTTCATATGTTTAGTCAATAGTCTCTTGTATGGTCTCAATGTATCTGATCCACATATATGACAGAAACTGTCTGAAGAAGTTTTAGATTCTCTAGGCATTTGGGCTCTGTCTCCTGTATGAAAAAACTGTATTATATAAAAAATAATATAAATAGTAACCGAAACAAATATTAAATAACAAAGTAAAATAGGAAGCAGTTATAGAAAGTTACAAAGCTATCAAGCTTTACATAAGAGTTACCAAGGATTTGGACCAAAATAACTAAAGAAATATTTAGCATACTTTCATAAATTTCATAGGGTAGGTAAACAAAAACATTAGGAACATTCCATTAAACTTATAGTAAAATCTGTTTATAACTTTTAAAGTTTTCATTTTCTGCCCCATCCTGTTTGCATTCAATCTCTATGGAACCATCAGTTTATTTAACATAAGTAAGATGGTAATTGAAGAGAAAATGCTGGGTGGCAGAAAGAGACGGATGTTATATTCACAATTTATGCAAAAAATACCACCATAAAAAGGTAATTCTAGGAAAGAGAAAGAAAATAACAAACGTTTATTGAGTAACACCAACATTAGGTTAGGTTAACTTTATTCATTCAACTATATCAGTTTAGGTTAGCATTACTCATTCGACCACATAAGGTTAGGTTAACCTTATTCATTCACCTAACAGCCTGCGTACCCTGCTATAATTTGTTGCTCCTGTGCAGTTTATTTCTCTTTGTGACACCTCCAACTGGCATAAATCACTGTGGATTAAAGTCTAATTAGTGTATTAATTGGATAGTGTTACAAAAACTTTCTACAAGAGTTGTTGGGAAGGATATTTGCGATACTAAAGGAAAAGGCACGGTCAGTCAGGCGAAGGTCTCGAGGTGGTACAGACGTTTAATCTCCAGAGATTTGATGATTAAACACGTTCCGGTCGACCAACAACCTTTGATGACAGCGATGCATTGGTGGCAGCATTGAAGGTTTACGATTCTGCAAGCATCTGTGATGTTGCAAAATGTGTTGGAGTGTCATCCCATCAGATTCTGCTGAACAAGTTGCATAAAATCGAGTTTGTTCACAAGAAGCCCTGATTGGATCCATATAACCTCGTCTAAGCACAAGTTACTCGTAGATAAGAGATTTGCAACCAACTTCTCAATAACCCAAATGTCACCGATTCTTGACGCAAATTGTCACATTAGATGAGAGGCGGTTGTACTTGGCTAAACGCTATCGGGAGAGGAAATGGGTTTCGCGAGCTGAACAACTGGCATCCGTTCCACAACAGAGTTGGTTTGACAAAATTTATGATCTCTCTCTGATGGAATTCCTAAGGAGTACTGCGTTTCTAGCTTGTTCCACATGGTTGAGCCATAAACTATAGAGCTTTCTAGAACTTTTGAGCAGAATTTCTAGAGAATTCTGGCAACGTAAATTGCTGTAAAATTACAAAAACTGTCTACTTAAAAGCTCAGTTTAACTCTAGCCGTCTCACTAGAGACATCGACAGTCGTCATTGATAGAAGCATTCGTTACACATGACATCAAGATGTTGTAAACATCCGAGAGACGCATTTTACGAAATGTGTTGAGAATCTATTAAGACAAGAGCGAAAATGACTTAATATAGTGATCTGTTGAAAAATAGAGGCCTACAAGATATATTTCGGTATGAGAGTATGAGATCAAGACAAACCTTGGGCACTTTAATTCACCTACGAGATCTGCAAAAGAACTCTGGAAGGTAATATATATTATATATATATATATATATATATATATATATATATATATATATATATATATATATATATATATATATTTATATATATAATGGTTTTATTTATTTAGATACTGGATCTTTTTAACGTTTCTAATAACATCAAGTGAAAAGTATATGTATATTTATACTTATGTAATTTTCTTTTCTCCTGGTTGTTACGAAGGAGAAAAGAGAGCTACGAATTTTGCAATCCCACGAATTTGGAGGGAACCAACTGACCACTCTAGCAATTATTTATTCTTCGTGGTGGTTGAACCCTTCACAATGTCGAACAGGCAAAAAATCGCTTGTTTTTATATAGCCAGACCTTCAAAAATCTATTGTGCTAGTGCCACACTCTTCTGAGCTCCCCGTACCCACTCTTGCAAAGAGAGAGGTGTAGTTTATATAAGGAAAAAGCAGTTCAGATGGGGATGAAGTCATTGATCTAGATTACAAAGGTGCAACTAAGGAGATAAACCCATATTACCCAAACAAAAATATCTCAACTAGCTTGTCAGAGATCTTAGACTCACAAAGTCCAATGCTGAGCTTTTAACTTCGAGACTCAAGTAGTGGTATTTGTTAGATAACAGTATGCAAATATTAGCTCAGAGAAAGCATCAACGGTGTTTTTTAAGCTTTTTTACACGTTAAGATGAGCTTTGCTTATGTCACAATGTGACTGGTCTGTTTGAAGCAATCGGAATCGCGTGTCACCACCAACGAGTGGCGCCTCTTTTTTGACAGCTTGGACAAAAGCCTCACGGGAGTGCTGCTTCATTACTCGAAAATGTATACATTTCTTCCCTTTGCTCATTTCGTCCAGCTCAAAGAGGAATACAGAAGTGTCAATATCTTGCTATTTGCCTTGAAAAATGAAGAATATGGTTGTAAAATTATCGGAGACTTCAAACTGGTGGCTTTCTTCATAGGTCTCAAATGCGGCTTTAAAATATTTCCTTGTTATCCTTGCCTTTAAGACACCAAGAACACCGTGGCACACTACTATCAGCGTGAATAGACACAACGTAACGATTTTAGAGTAAAGAGATACAACGTCAATATGGGAGCCTTTGTTGGACTTGAAATTGGGCATTTTGAAACAATTCGTCAGAGCTATAGATAAGGAGTCTGCAGCTTTCAAGTATCTCATATGTTTCTTTCTTAAGCTATCTGTGGCAAAGGCGGTAGCCGGGTTCTTCGTTAGTGCAAAAATAAATAAAAGATCATGGAGTTCAGGAGTTTCCCTCAGAAGCTCACTAGGACGGAAAAAACAGTGAGGAACAGATTTATCACAGTGGTTCTGGTCTTCTTCGGTAATCACAAAGACGAAAACTATGTAGAGCTTGTTGAGAACTTGGTGAGAAACTAGGGCAAGATGGGCTGCAGTATGACCCTGAAAGTCAATATTCTTAACACTCATCTCGATAAATTTAAGAACATGGGAGCATACTCAAAGGAGCATAGCGAGCGCTTTCACTAGGATCTACTGGGCTTTGGACGCCGCTATCAGGAATTCTATAATGAAAATTGGATGAGACTATATTTGGGGGCTGATTCGAGTAAATACTTTACAGTATAAGCGTAAATTACTAAAAACTATTCAATTCTAATATGATAATTGTCTCACCTATGTAATTCTAGAATAAATAAATTCCATTTTTGTATCATGTCGTTTTGTTTCTACTTTATGCGAATGAAAGTTCAAATTCGCCACTTCCTTCCAGAGGAAATGGGTAAATTTCATATAATTATCATTATCCTGGACAGAAAAGCAAAGTTCTAATTAATAACAGTTTTTTTCATGTATTCTAGACACAAGCAAATAGAAAATAACAGTCGCCACTCAAAGATAAAACTCGTGTTACACAGTGTTTCCAATGGCAAAACTTTGAAAAGTTATTAGTATTTAGTGATGAGGTCTTTATTCTCGATGATGCTTTGACATCCCCTGCCTTATCTTATAGAATTTCTCAGAGTTCTTGAACTGTTTTACGATTCCTTGATTAAGACATCTTTCCGAGTGTTTCCATACATTTTAAATGTGATCTATGTCCATACCCTGTTTATTCGAGCTCATAAGAATGATGATTGTCACTATTGGCCTTGTGACAAGGAGTGTATCTTGCAGGGAAATTGCAGTTTTAGCTACGGAAGCTGACAGATAGAGCAAAGCATGCTGTCGCAGCAAATCTACATATGTACACATGTGCGTTAGTTGGCCTCGTAATCGCACTAGTGGCCCAGTTCCTTATACCGAAATTTCCCTCATCCAAAACAATTTCTCCAAAAATCTGTATGTGATAGAATGGGTTGAGCAGCGTTAGTTTCAACTCCTATCACATATTATTTTAAAAACACGATGCTCCCACGTGCATCTTCGCGTCAAAGCTTGGTGCCTTATCACAGCCACCGGATGTCAATGTTTAAACAAGGAGGTTATCGTCCCCCCGTTCGCCCCCATACGCCGACCTCGCCAGATTGAGATAGGCTTATGGGCAGATAAGGCATTGTTTCCAGGCTCGGTGGTTCATTCCCTCGAAGCTCCCACTCCATTGTCACCCACGCCAAGGGAGTGTCTCGACTATTTAGATGGAAACGTTACCACTAAGATCAGATTGGAGATCCAGATTTTCGTCGCGACACATCACCACGACCCTGTCTCACTTTGTGCGCCAAGGGACCTCGACCTCGAGATTCACCATCACTTGTCCAGAAGTAGAAAAATATCCCTTGAGTGCCAAAGGTTCGAGCCTTTCGTGACGCCAAGTCCTTAAGGGTTCCCTCTCGCTGTTCAGGAAGAGAACAACGTAGAACAGCCATTGTTCTTTTGAGCCCTTCGCCAAGAAACGGTTCTCACCCTTCTCCCGTTGTTCAGAGGAGAACAATATTAGAACAGCCATTGTTCTTGAGCCTGTAGACAAGAGACGGTTCTCACCCCCCACCCTATTGTTCAGAAGAGAACAACGTAGAACAGCCATTGTTCTTCAAGCCGTTCGTCGAGAAACGGTTCTCATTCCTTAGACGCCACGTCAGGATCATCTTATTGCCACCTTTCGGCTGAAACTCGCCAGTGGACCGAAAATTCCTTCACGTCGCCTTCCACTGCACCACTCGTATAAAGTTACGTAAGCCAAACGTGAGCTTTGAGTACTTAACCCTTACATCAATTCTATCCCGTTCTTTAAATGGTTTAACGAAGCATCCCATCTCTTTAACTCTATATTTGTTTTACCTTTTTAAATCCTTTAATCCTCGGATTAGCCCGAGTCTCCACGACCCTTTCCATTCTCTGTTTATGTCAATATTTTCCGTTTTGTGTTTGTTGATAGTTATTATTAATAAAACTCTATTTTATTAATGATAGCAATATTATTATCCTTGAGCTCAGTTCCACTTCTTAAGCATATCGAAGATACATAATATCGGCCCGCCAGACATTAACGCCCTCTAAAGATAATTAAAGAAGTTTCCTCAACGAATGGTGATATATGGTATATCGTCGGGAGTCCATTCTACGACACTGTACACTCACAATAGTGTTATTGAGGGCTAATATTTTGCCTCCTCTTCGACAACGAGTGTTATGCAATCGGATCGAGCAAATTAAACTTATATTCGTTAATGAACTGGATTTGATTCCTTTGGTCATCCGTCCACTTAACAGGCTCACTTTTGAAAGTAAGACGGCTCTTCTTCTGATTCAGACTAATGACCTCGAATATGTGAGCATAAAGTTTGTCTTCTTCAGGCCAAAGTGACAAAGTCTGCTTGAAGACAGCAACTGCGAAATCTCACTTATTTCGCAAAAACTGCTGCAACTAACGTGACAGTGTATATCACACCTTGGGTAATGGCTGGATCTTCCATTCTTGAGACCGTTTTGAGCCTATGGGTTAATTAACCAGCCCTAAATTAGAAGTCTTTTTGTCATAGGTTGAAAGAACAATGGAGAGTAAACATTTTGATCGCTTGGCATTCACTTTAATGGCTACAATTTACTAAAATCTTAGTAGCCTATCTATATTATCAACTCGCGGCAAGAGAGAGGCAAGAGAGGTTTCTTAAGCATGTTACCGGCCCGACAACT
The DNA here is from genome assembly GCA_963969495.1 of Ceratothoa steindachneri. Classification (NCBI taxonomy): domain Eukaryota; kingdom Metazoa; phylum Arthropoda; class Malacostraca; order Isopoda; family Cymothoidae; genus Ceratothoa; species Ceratothoa steindachneri. The sequence continues at coordinate 83,899,779 of OZ018319.1, read as the reverse complement.
GGCAAAAGAATGAGTTAACATAGACAAGAATGAATTAAATTTAGTTGCTATGCAAAATATGCAGGCTCTTTCTATAAGAAAGTGAAGCATTCGGAATATTTTGGAAATATTAACTTTCTAGTAATTAATAATTGGCTGATAAATCTTGTTATATTATTACAAATTTGAATACCATCTAACCATATATAATTTATATCTGATGGCTATCATACGCAGAGGATGGAAACTTTGTATTTTTTCTCGCAAAAGATATGAAAGATCTGATAAGAGGAATAGAAACATTCTGATACTTGGAATGGTGATTTATGATATCTTTAATTCCATTGTTCAAACGTAAAATTTACCAAATACTTTTAATTGTATTGCATCTATTTTATTTCTTCCAAATTGCTCATTGTATTGGCACACATACTCCTCATTATATTGGGTTGAGGAATAAGTTCTTGCGGTTTTATCAAATTTATTAATTACCATTGAAAATTTTAGAAAAAATTCATTTTTAATTGTTAACAATATGCAATTTAATCAATAATTTATTCTCCGTTGTTATTTACGACTTCTTCCCAAAGTTCAACTAGTTTTTCGATGCCTGTTGAATAAAAATCTCTGGATTTTGACTCGAAGAATTCGTTTAACCAGGTTCTTAATTCCACATCAGTATTGAACGAAACGCCGCGCAAATTGTTGGAGAGCAATTGGAACAGATGGAAATCGGATGGAGCCAAGTCTGGCGAATATGGAGGATGCGAGGGGATTTCCAAATTAAGCGTTTTGGATGGCGTCTTTTGTCATATTGGCAATGTGAGGACGAGCATTGTCGTGTTTCAGAAGGACACCATAACGTCGATGAGGTCGCTTTTAACGAATAGCTTCGGCGAGTCGATACATTTGCTGAACGTAGAGTTCTGTATTAACAATCTCGTTGTGTGCAAGGAGCTCATAAAGAATGATGCCTTCACAATCCCACCACACACACAGCATCGTCTTTCGTGGGTGAAGTCCCTGCTTTAATCACTGAAGTGTTTTTTTATTGGGGGCTAAGCTATTGTTTTCGATGGTTCATGTTGACATAAACACGCCACTTTTCGTCACCAGTGATGATGCGGTGAAGAAATCTGTCCTTATATCCCTGAGTAGCGTTGTGACGAGTAAGCAAACCTGGGGCAATCGTGGAGCGTTGAATTTTGTTGCTTTCGCTCAAGGAGTGCGGAACCCATGCATCGAGTTTTTGAACTTTCCCCATCGAATGAAGGTGATTTACTACAGTTTTCTGATTAAACACCAATTGTACAGCCAATTCTCTAGTCGATTGACCAGGATTTTCATGAAGAAGGTCGTTCAATCGAACTTAATCTAACTTAATGGGGCGACCAGAACGTTCTTCGCCTTTAAAATTGAAATGACCGTTTTGGAAACATGAAAACCACCATTAAGCTGTCCTTTCTGATAAAGCATTTTCTCCGTACACCGCACAAATATCTTGATGAGCGTTGGCTGCCTTTGCATTATTCCCGTCTCGATTGAAAATGATAACAACAGGTGTCGAAAATGCGCCTTTCTTTCAACTTGACATTCCACTTTGAGGGTACAGAACAAAAATTAGATTAACACAACTTGTAAATAAACCGCAATGACTTATTACTCAACTTCAAGACGAAGCCGGAGCAAAAGCCTAATAGTCTACGCTGTTAAGAGACGTAGCCTAACCTTTACAAATTTTGCTCTCATTATTTATTATTGTTTCTTAATATGTGCACAAATCACGTCAACAAAACTTAAATCAACACAACATTAAAAAAACTCAAGAACTTATTCCTCAACCTAATAGAAGAGCGGAAGTTGGCGAAAACCAAAATCGTTCTGTTTTCCTATAAATCGGTTTCATAATAGTGTGTTTTCTCTAATAGAACTCTATAATCTTAGAACTGTGATAATTTTTAAATAATATCTCACCACGCTGAATCCTCACGACCTAATTAGACTATGATTCGACCATTACGGTAAGAAGTTTTACAGTGCGCACCTGAGTAATTTAAAGATCTTTTTAAATAAATATTGAGGTCAAAAATTAATCGCGCACTCACTACCGAGTAAGCGCTAATGGTGAAGAAAGAACTTGGGTTTACAGTCGTCGAAGAGCTCATCGTATGGGGGCAATCCATCACACGAAAAGAGAAGTTGAAAATGATTTACTCTTCCAAGGCAAATACCTACGAAAACTAAGAAACCTGCACTGATTGCGCACAATTCTTTCATCTATATTTTATGGGTCAAGACCACCTGCAAACTATATAAAAACTTGATATCTTCACACAAAAAGTCATTGGCGGGTGGTATTAGCCCCTCAAAAAAATATCGCGAACATTTGCCACTAGTTCCTGGAATCCGAAACAAACCGTGCGAAGATAGACTCCGCTCATTAGGCCTATTATCACCTGAAAGTAGACGATTACGTGGACAATTGATCGAGGTATTTCGAATCTTAAAAGGATTTACTAATACTGATTACAGACTATTGTTCGAGATGGGCAAAAGGGTCAACACACACCAAAATGGTTTAAAATTAGTGAACAAGTGATTTAACTCTACTATAGCTCAAATTTACTTACGTTGAAGTCACGCCAACGTGGAATAGCCTACCTAACCGTGTAGTAGAAAGCACGTCAGTTAATATGTTAAAAAACCAACTTGATGAGTACTTCAATAGTGCAAATATAACGTAGTAGGAGTACAGATTAAAACTTCATATATTATAAGGAGTTTAGGAGTAAAATGAAATGAGCAACAAAAAGATGCCAGCGACGCCTCCCTGCATGAAGTGAATGTGAATTCCCCTTTTCTTTTTCTGTCTGTCCTATAAGTATATTATTTTCATCACTAGCAGACGAAGCCTGCGGGAGAAGAGAGTACTATCCTAACACCCCGCCCCCTGGTTCGAAGAAGCGTCTTCGTGTATCTGAGGGATAGCTGAAGCTGCATGTCAAGGGTACACATGCAGAAAAGTGTGTACCGTTGAATTGAAATAATTATAACAGACATGTAAAAAATTGTCAAATGATACACATGTAGATAAATGCGTACAATAGAATAGATATATTTAAATAAATCATGTAGCAAATATATATACAAAGGGTACACATGTAGATAACTGTGTACCGTAAAGTTGAAATAGTTAACAAAAAAAATAAAAAGCATTACACACTAACGTTAGAATGTGGTAGTTATGATCTTCTGTAAGCGGACTGGCCTTGAGCAGATCTTAGAATCTTTGCTGGTCCTTGTTTCTGTAGTTCTGTAGTGAGATTCCTAAGACAAAGAAATCACTCTTGTTTTCCTATTCTAACGGGATATCATTAAATGCATAACATTTCGTGTCGTACAGCAAATGCAGTCAATATTTAAATATTACTAGTGATTTTTAAGTGATTATCGCTGCCAGGTTTTTAATTCTAACTCTAGTAAAAAATAATCAAACATACCAAAAAGTTTATTTAATACTTGAATGTTTATATGTAAAAAACTGTGTCAACCAAATCAGATAAACTTTAGATCATTATTATGAGTAAAAGATGAATATTCTCAAAATTAAAATGACATTTCGTCAACTGTTATACGTATGAATCTCTAATTGTGAATTCTCTAAATTTTAAATACACAAATAAATTTTAAATATTTAATTCTTCATTCTCTCTTATGTACAGTATCTACTCTATTACGTTCGAATATGTCGTGCATTGAGTCTCAAAGTCAAATTTCTAAAAATATTTGCTGGTATTTCATCAAGTACTGTCAGTAAAATTTCGTAACCCATACGATATATTGCGTCGAGTTTAATAAAAAAATTAAAAAAAGGAAAACTGCGATTTGGACTCGTTGATGCTATGCGGTTAATATAGCAATGCTTTGCCACCATCACAATTCATCAGGCACACCTAGGAAACGCTCTTCAGCTAGGTTCATCATCTAATAGATCAACGTAACAAGCCTAAAAAGAAGTGTATCAGTTGGGTATTTTCCTTCACTTTTGCTTCTATGAGTGGTTGAAAACGATACAGTTTACTGCGGAGGCAAAATAAAGGTTAAAACAAATAAATAATACAGTTGATTTTAAGGGTGTTAGATTGGTCTATTTGATAGAGTCACTGGCTTGGAGTAGATGAAGATTGTCTCCAGATCTGTCTGGACAAGTGTGATGGTAGCGACTTATTGTTCTACAAACCGCAAACTTGAACTTCGTTGGAAATATTGATAAGTTGCAACTTAGATTATCCGCTTCACCAAAGTTCCAGTCGGCGAAACCCCATAAAGTTTATCTATCAATATCTCTTTTAACAGTTATCAAATTTATTTGGTTACGTGTGACTGACAACGTTTTCTGTGCTGAGGTCTGTCAACAAATATGTCCTAACAATAGGAAGTTAATTCTTTTATTCTTTCTATGGAAATTTACCAAACTTTCCCTAATCCCGAAACTCTTCTCATATTTAGTTACGTAGATAATTACTTATAACTCTGTTTCTCAGATAATAATAACATTGATGCATTCTTTCCCTAATTGAGCTCTCTGCAACCCTTAATCAAATTCAAAGTGGAAGAGGAGCATATAGATTTGTTGCCATTTCTAGATTCAAGCATCTGCCTTTCAAATAATTGTGTATTGTTTTGGTGTACAAAAAGACTACAAACCGTAATGCATACATCATCACTCACGTGACGACAAATTCCTTAACCCTTTGCCTGTCCCAATGTTATGTATATTTCTGCTATTACGGCTACGCTTTGTCGGTATTTTAAAAGTGGGTAATTAGAGTTATAAAATATGATGTATGGTAATACTATAGAGTACTTAGGATGGCATTGATGCAATAAAAAAGCGTGCATCACATGTGATGTACTGGGCGTACTAATTATTATTTATCAGTCATACGTCCTGTGTATCACATATGATGCACATGATCATTTTATATAAAATGTCTTCTATGAAGGATTTGTTGCTAATTTTTGTTTTCTTTCTACCTTTTTTAGGTATAAACTGGTATATAAATAAATATATAAGCTCAAAATAAATTATAAATATAAAAAATAAAGTATATATAAATATCAATAATTACATAAGCTGCTCCTAAAAAACTGGCATGTCTCAAACAATGATACTGCACAGCCTGATGATAAGCTACACAAAATATCAGAATTCATGAAGTTGCTTATTTCAAACATTCAGGAAATTTACATTCCAGGAGAAGACATATCTGTTGATGAAACTATGATTTCACATAGAGGCAGACTTGCATTCAGACAGTACAATCCAAATAAAGCGCATTATTATGGGATAAACCTGTTCAAGCTTTGTGAGATTTGCGGGTACATTTTGAATTTCTCAGTATATTGTGGACAAGGATCTATAAATACATTACCTAGTTTGGATCATTCTGGGTCTGTAGTTGTTGAACTGGTAAAGGATTTCCTAAATGAGGGCAGAGTTTTAGTTGCTGACAACTGGTACAGCAGCATTCAGTTAGCTAAATATCTGAAGCATAGAAATACAGAGTACTGTGGAACTATGAGACGAAATAGAATTAGAATACTGAATGCATTAAAATGTGCAAAAAGTGAAACAGGGTGAAATAAAAGTAGCTATGAATGAAAATGGAATTAGAATAATGAAGTTTCAGGATAAAAGAGAAGTCTTCATGATATCAACTTTTGATGGAGTTAATCAGATAGAAACAGGTAAAAGAACACGTCAAGGCAATGTTGTGTCAAAACCAATTAGTAATACAGGATTATAACAGAGTTAAAGGTGGAATTGATCTCTCAGATCAAATGATATAAAAAGTGGGATTTGGTACAGGAAGGTGCTGATGGAATGTATAAGCATCGCTATATTGAATAGTTCGGTTCTCAAAAGGTTTTATAGTGAAAACATTGTTCAGCTTTCATCATTCACAAAGTCTGTGGGCAGCGCTTTGTTAGGTTTAGGAGAGAAAAGCAGTGTTACCAAACGTCTAAGAATTGAACATGGATTGAAGACAATTCAAAGAGTAGCTGGTAGTGGAAAAGTTACGAATAAAAGATGTCATGGCTGTTACTAGAAACTTCGAGCAGCAGCTCATCGTATGCAAGCCTAGCAAAAGCCAAACAAGTGTCTACTGAATGTGTACAATGTTAACGACCTTTTTGCTTACCTTGCTTCAATGAGAAGCACACAGTAAAATAGAAAAAATACTTTTTCAACATTATTTATATAAGGTATTTGCAAGAATTTTTTTGCTTGTTTTGGATCAATTTTGAGAAAATTTCCTGTTTTTCATAACTTTTTTATCTTTAGATAAACTTTCATTTCATAACAATATAAAACGAAAAATTATTTATACCCTGTATTGTAGTAAAATGCTTTCATTTACATAATAAATTATCAAAACTAAATGTTTTCTAATTCAACCTTTTAATCACATTGAATTTATTTCAAACGCTGTGTGCATCCATATAGATGCATAAATAGTGTAATTATAGTATAAATTACACGCACTAATAAGGAAAAGCGTTAGTTTCCACACGACCAACAAAAAATATGGCCTTACGTAATAAAGGAACTGTGCATCACATATGATACACAAGCGTAGGAGGCTGACGTTCTGTGCCTCACATATGATGCACAAGACAGGCAATGGGTTAAGACAATCGTACTTTCCTCTTTATTCATCCGAGTATATAGATAATGTGACCTTATTTTCTTTTAAGACAAAATTTACCACCTTATTTGAACACCTATAATCATAAGAATGATTTTAGCAAATGTAAATTTATATAAATCTCAAGCACCGTTTATGGCAAGGGCAGAGTCCATTTTAATTGGTGTTGTTGGCAATTATAAAAATTTTAGAAAAACAATATACTCGTATGTTTAATAAATATTAATAGGTTGCTGAAATAATGTTACAACATATTCTGGGGCTTGGAAGTTTATGAAAAGTTTTTTGAAACCAAAATTAGATCTTACAAGGACGCGTAATTTTCAGCATAACTTGATGATTGAGACACTATATGTAAATATAAGCCTAAATTATTGTCACAATGAAAGTACAAGTGATTATTTCAAGTATCAATCAGTAGTACAAATATTTCAAATAACGCAATGACAGAAATAAAAATAATATTGATAAAATATCCCTGAAGATTTCCTAAAATTTCCCCGATATGACGATTAGGTCTCGTTATCTGAGGTTAGTTCTTGATGTTTATCTGGCAATCAGAGTAATGCAAAAACAGTGAAATTAGATTAAATAAATTATGGAAGGTTAGTATTCTGAATGAAAGAAAAGCCAGTTGTGTAATAGTTTCTTGGAAGGAGAAATATCAATCGCTGTTCAAAAAAGGAATAGGTATTGATGTTAAGAATTTTAAAGAAACTTTAGTGAATTAATAGTTTACGAGAGTTTAAAGATAGTTGTTTTGTTGCAATTGGGTCACTGGGTGAGTGGTAAAAGGCAAGAGGTTTCTATATGTTTCGAAGAAAGTTATATAGTTTAGTGGAATAGGTAGTGTTAATTGAAGCCTAGGTAATGATGCCATACGGAAATTGTAGCAGAATCGTATAATGTGAATTTCCTCTTTAAATGCAATAAAGTAGAACTTCGTTTTGAGCAGCTCATATTCTGGGACAAGGGTTTGATGAGTTTTTTTTAGTGTATAAATCGTAACTTAATCAATCATCATTGTGAACACAGAGGAATTTAGTAGAATATGAAGTAGTAGTATTGAACTGCATACCCTCAGTCTACACACTCTCATAGACGCGTTCATACATACATGAGGATACATACACATAACCTTTTTAATGGAACCAGCCTCCCTGCCCCAGATTAGTTTCATGTAAAAATAACCCCCCTCTCTACCCCCTAGGTCAATCACCGTTTTCGAGCAATGGCAAGCAGTTTGAAAATTTATGTTTTGTCATAACTAATATATGTCTGAGACTTGCTTAATGATGCAAAGAGATAAACATTACTATTCTACCATTTTACTTACCATACTGAATTTTGGCGAACACGCACTAGCACATACACGACCATACACAAACACAAATGACTTTTTTAATGCGCCGGAACTCCCCTCCTTCCCAATATTTTTCCGAGTGGAAATAGTTGATAATTATTACAAGTGCTTAATGAGGCTAGGAGATAAGCATCGCTATTGTACCATTTCAGTGACTATAATTATTTTATGGTTTAACCTGGATTTTGAAACGCTGATTTACTCTGATTAACATTTGTAGAGGTATAAATAGCTATATCTAACCTTCCCCATTTATCATAGAAATTCGTAGCTTGCTGGGAAGAAGTCCTTTTTCTCCCTCATTTTTCATGAGATAGAACTTGAAGTTTGTAACTATATATAAGAATATCGAGCCATTAACAGAAGAGGAATCGTGCTTAAATGCCAAGATCAGGGATATTCTCGAACATATCACCGTTTCTCAGTTTATACCTTCGTTTACAGAGTAAGTAAAAAACATTTAGGGTGTGCAAATTGTTTATTTTTTTTTTTTTAAAGTCAAGGTTCTTACGTTTTATTTTACATTTGAAATCAAATATGCATAAACTTTGAACAAATTACGAAATCTAAAAAAATATAAGACAAAGTAATCTGAATTATTAAATACATGTATTGTCGTGGTATTCATGAGTGGATACCTTCGCTGCAGTAAATGCAGTCTACTTACCTTGGAGGCAGCCAGATGGATAGACCAGCTGTACAGGGCTAAAAAGTGGTGAGTGTGTGAGAAGATTAATGGTTGGCCAAATTGGCGATTTAAATACCAGGTTTCTTTCAAAGTTATTAAAAAATTTAAAACAAAAATACACTTTAATCACACTAATAATGCTAAATATTGTAATCTCCAAAAAGACAAAGGAATGGGAGAATAATGGGGATCAAAATATACGACTTGGTCAGACAGGAAAAATGTTGGTAAACACTGGGGAGTCCAATTAAAATGTCGGAAGGAGGATATCAGTGGGCGAGGACAAAAGGGGAATTATCCTTGAAAAGAGGTGAAAGGGGTTTTCTTTGACCGCTGGATTCTTGATGAGATAAGCGATTCTTAAAAGGCGAGGTAGTCTTGCGGCTCATGGTAAGTTGTATTCTTGACGGAGGGGTCGAAATTACCTGGGGCACGAGAAAGGCAATTTCCAGGCTGGGTGAGACACTCTCGAATTAGATGAGTAATCTCGAACGAGGGGCGAGGTTTACTTGACGGGATGAGAAGAGTGGTCACGCAATTCTGCAAAGAAAAAGTTGTGTCAAGAATTTGCCGATTGACTGTGGCCAAACTCACGTCAATCTCTCTAGCCGATGAAACATAACTCCAAGGTTCGATTTGAGACGAGGGGCTATATCTTTGCGAATGTGCAGGCGATACTCTCTAAAGAGTAACGGTTGATTTCAGGTTAAATACCTACTGGCTTCCTCGCTAGGAAGCTTCCAGGCATGGTAGTCTCTTGAGAGTAACCATTTTCGCCAGTTTCTTTAGACGCAGATGAGATAAGACGACCGAGGAAGCTTCTTCTGCGGTCAACCCTGGCCTGCAGGCAGGGAAGGGTCGGAAAAATGCATCTCAGTGGAGGGATAGAACGACTGATCAAACACAGATGTTACCAACTGCTTTGAATTTTTATTTAATTGATACTGACCAGATTAAATGATGTCCTATAATATATACAATTTTGTATATATGTTACATAATTAGACATTTCACACTAACAATTAATTGTTATCAAGTATATAATATCGATTTCTTTATATTGTTCAAGTGTTCCTTACAACGATCTCTTTGTTTCTTTGATTATTATAAGAAACAAATTGTTCAATAGAAACTCGATATTATTTAGCGATTGTCATTTAATGAATGAAATAGACCCACAACAAGTGGCCAGAGTGTAATAAGTAACTCTCAACTCTGAAGGGATTAACGATAATAATTTTATTCATTTCTTTTTTTTACGAATATAAACATCGTTCTGGGACCCCAGACATAGGCTATAAAATTAACACCTATAATTTTTTCCTACAAAGACAGCTATCCAATGCCAGCTAGGTCGATGGCTGTTGTCTAGGTTAATCATATAAACTGCTGTTTGGAAAAACAGCCATGAAAAACTAGTTTTATTTCAATAAAATAGTTTTTCTATTTATATTCCATTCATTTTATTAGGAATAAACTAGTGCGTTTTAAGACCTATCTACCTCAATAACAAACTGAAAATCTGCATATATAACAGGGGAGACCGGCATTATTAATGAAGATTTGAACTGCAACTGTATATATAATCAGCTCTGTTGTTTCGGATTAGTGAGAATCTCAGGATTAGGCAAGAAAGTGAAATCTTTTGCATGAAAATTCTATCATTACAGATAAGTTCTTCTTGATAGAAAGCGAGCTAAGATGCAGATACTCGTATTTGCAGCTACAAGAGAGGAATGCAAATTCCAATTACTTCATCGACCAACATAACCTGAAAAATCAGCCCCACAACTATTCATTGGTCTTGAAGGTAAAATATACCATCCCATTCAAAATTTTATTGATTCGTATATTAAAACAAAATCATTTTAACTAAGGTATGTTATTTTTTTGCTATACGTACCATGACAACATAACGGCCCATCTAAACGATTGTGAAAAAGTATTGGGCATTGTGTGAAAGAAATCAAGGGATTTTATATTGTGAGTAAAATCGTTCATTCTACAATAAATTATGTTTTGACATGCACAAAAAATTTCATACTTTTTAGAAGATTTGTATGTGTCGTAGATGTAAATGCTATACACACTATAAAGAAATGGAATGCCGCGTCTTATGACATTAAAACATATAAAAAGAGTGATCATTGATACTTTTTCCCTGTAAATTTTGTATGCATATTATGTGTGATATCTGTTTTGATAATTAGGATGAAACACATGATAAATGCAAGAACTGTAGTCCACGAACAAGGATTTTTAAACTGATAGTGAAAACTCCCCTTGGAAACCCTTTATAAAAGAATTGATACGAATAATGCGATCGAGAGAAAATGTGAAAGCATATGTGAAGGCACATAATAATCCAAAATTCGATGGCCAATTGAACTATGATGAGTTGCTTCAATATGTAGATCTTAATCTTTTCACTCGAATCAAATGAATCGGAGAGGCAAAATCTTTAAGCTAAAGCTCGGTTCGGACATAATCTTTAAGGATACACTTTTTCATGCCTTCATCGCTGAAAAAACTGACCAAAACAATGGGAATCCTAGAAATCGAAAAAAGGTTTTTTTCCTTACGATTTTCTTTCCGAAGAAACCTTTACCTATATTGGAACGATTCGTGAAAAAAGGTATTTTAACTATGAGAAAATAAGAAATGAGGAAAAGCAGACTTTGACAGTAAGTTTCGCGAGTTTTCAGGAAGAAGGATGCAATATTCGTACAGAGTGTATTAGGTATTGAATTCAAGATGTTTCTATTCTTCGACTTCGCCTGTGTTTTTACAAGATTAGATGTTCCTTTAAAAGAATTATTACCTTGAACTTTTGTTGATATTAGAAATATTATTTTATTTAATTTTGTTTAAATTAAACTTTTGAAGATAAGTTGGTACGATTGCTTGCTTTGTTTACCTTTGGAGTACATTTGTTTTGGAGACTTATTGGTTTTGCTTTGTTGAATATTTTTCCTTTAAATTTTGCTCTTCAACTTTGATCTCATATTTGTATTTTTGTCAATTTTTGGATTGACCACTTGCTTGACTTAGGCCACTTGACTTTGGTTTGTGTTGTTGAATCATTAATTAATATAGTAATTGGTGCTTTAGTTAGGTCAGTAGCCTAGGTTAGTAAGAATTGTTTGAATCTTTAATTGATATATTTTGTTAAAATTATTTAATATAAGAGTATGTTTAGGCCCCCTTTATCTCCAAAATAATTTAGAAGGCCAGTCAATCAAACTTACAGGTAAGCAATTATATTTTGAGTATTAAAGAATTAAAAAATATTCTTATAATTTCATCAGAAGATTTAACATTGATCCTACTCAGTGTTAAATCACAATATCCTCATTGTTTACAAGGTGTATAAAAATGTCTTCTTACAAGAAAATGGATTGCAATTATTGACAGGAAGATATCCAAAGGTTTTTCTTATAAGGTTATACGTTGCCTTATGATTGAAGAACATGTCAGAGGGACCTCTATTGTCCATGCAAGAAACGGAGGTGGGAGACTAGTTTCCCCTGACAGGATTTCACCATCAGTAGAAGGAAATGTGTTACTCTTTCATGTGTGTCAGAAAGTGGACTATATATTCAAACAAGATGTTTCCATTGTTGGACTTGGGTCGCTGGACCACTACTACCACACAATAGAGAGTGATCGAATTCGCGGTAGCAAATACAATGTTATCAATCTTTGGGCGTGTGAATTTAAAACCATGATGCAAACCATTCAATAAAAGATGAGGGAGTAAATAGAATCTCCGCTGATGTAGGGAATGGTGTATTGAATATGGGGAGTTCACTTTCTGGTGCTTGATATAACACATTTTTATTATACTACCAACCAACTAAAGCTGCGAAAACTCATTACATCGGTTTTGCTCCTTATATCCGTAATGCATGAAAAACAAATCCATATCACTTCGACCTTTCGTATGTGTAGGAGAAATCCTGTCTATTCAGAATTCAACGATGGTGTGAATAAGCCATATTTCGAGATCGTGATTGTTGATGTTCTCCCTCTTAGTAATTTGTATATTCCAGTTCTCCCTCAATCTATAAGTGTTGGTTGACCTTACTTTTACAATCTTCACCACATGTGCTCAGCAAAATCACGCGAGTGCGATAACTGAAAAGCAACGTATGATTTGCAGAATGTACACAACCTCGGAACTGAAACTTGTACTCAAAATGATGTATAAGATCAAGAATATATATGAGTTTTGGGAGCTTGATAAGAAGGATGGGTTGTCCGCAAAGTACATAAAAACATTTCTAGAAGAAAAAATAGAAGCTTCAGGATTCCCGCGAGGAGTGGATGCAGAGAAGGATGTAAAGGAATATGTGAAGAGGGTAAATAAGGCTCAAGGGATAAATATACAGATAGAAAACATCTGCGATCTCATTTCCTCTGTAGGTCTGTTCTGAAGAAGCTGAAGGTGAAAGGTGAATAATGAACTTCAAAGTGTCCCCCAATTTTTACTTCCTTCACTTATTCTCAGTTATATATATATATATATATATATATATATATATATATATATATATATATATATATATATATATATGTATATATATATATATATATATATATTGGGAAGAAATCCCAGAACCGAACCACCACAAATGGATGAACCATCATTTATTTTTCTCAGCTGCGTTTTATTAGAAAACTATAAATTTCAAAATTCAGGCTAAAATATAAAAGAAACTATATATGTACATAGGTAGAAAATAATAACAGTAAAACAAGTAACAGTGAAAAGAAAAGATTGTTTTAAAAATAAAATGCTATAAGAAAATTGAGGAAAATAAATTTCAATCAAAAACTAGTTTGGAAGTTGAATAGAAATATCTACTCAATTAATAAATAAGATTTAATTTTATTTGAAATAAGTAAAATATTATACGCGCAAAATAGCTGTTAGGGAATAAAAGCAATTATTAAACGAGTTAAAAAAATATTTTTACTACTTACTAAAGCAAAACCATCTGGAGAACAAATGATGCATTTAAACTGAGGTCTTGTATTCATAGATTTCAGTTACGCAAGCGTGGCGCTAGATTCAGAGAAGGAGAAGACAATCACCTAACCGAGCGATAGTTCAATTCATATAATTAATAAATGTCCTGAAAATAAATCTTCAGTGAATGTCGGTTTATAATATTTTATGTATAATTTTCTGGAGTTCATAGGCATTGAAGTTTGTTGTTAGAGGCTAATACTTTTAAATTTTTAATTGAAACTAATTTTGCAATTAATAGCGTCTTGCCTAATCGAAAACTACTCTTTTCTAGGCAATATTTTGCCTATGCGCCAACTAAATTCCATATGACCAGAGAACCTATTTAGAAGAGACATAACATTTCTGCCAATATGAAAAGTGCCAGTACAACTGGACATTCTAATGAATAAACAGCCTCACTACGGTGCTTCAGAGAGATAGGATATTCAATTGGGAAGAAAATTCTTTTTGGAATTTTCTTAAGAAACCGATTTTGGGGTTAATTTGTGAAAGAATCTCTTCAAAATATATAAGATATATCTTTTAAAGCAGTCCTTTAGAAAGCCCATTTCTGAAATTACTAAGTATAGGGGAATTTTAGCAACATTCAATGAATATTGAGGGGTACCAATAAATTGATCAAGAATGGTTTTTAAGACAATTGTATAAGTCATAGAGAAAAAAATATTTAGAAAATATATTTTAAGAAAAAGAAATTCATTTTGCATTGAAATGTAGATAAATGTGAGAGTGAAACTTCTATGTATTTTTTTATTGCAGATCATTTGTATTTATAATCACAAAAACTAAATAAATTGAAGCCCAGCCCTGTGAAACGAAGATTCCAAATACTTTCGAACACTATTCCAATCCATTATCAAGGAGCGACAAAAAACAACAGAAACCGTAATATATATTCAAAGGCGTAAGGAGAGAGAACGTTCAATAGAAGAAATTTATCCGCCCCCTGCCGTTTTTTGCTAGGCGTGTGGGGATTGTTTGTTTCGGTCACAAAATAAAGAAAGTAAGCGAAAGAAAAAGTTTTTCTATTTTACAACACATTCCAAATTAGTGTATAAGGAAAAAGATCACTTTATAACAATTTTTAAAAAATGCATAGACCGAAACACTTACGTGGACGTTAGGATAATTATAATAAGATGTTCTTTGTCATATAGCAAAAAATTACAATTCAAAGTAGAGAATAAAAATGGTCAATAATTACAAATAAAAGTTTCAAAATGAAGGCATTTCTGTTCCAGATACTGTATACAAGACAGACCAAATAAATTTATAAAATACAGAAGCTCTTAATTTGTTTTGTTTTTTTGGTTGCTTACGACCGATACCAATTTTTTCGATGTCTGGTAAACAAAGTGGTTGTATTCGCCGAATTTATCTCTTTGGAAGGTCTGTATTACGAAAATTAACTCCTTTCATTCCGAAACATCTCTCAAACGCCTAATCCCAGAGACTCCTGCAGAAAGTTCAAATAAATGCCGCCAATCAGATTCCTTTCAAAACGAATGGTCCGATTAACCTACTGCTTAAAAATTAACAAAACATTGTCACCTCTTTTAAGTTTACGTCGTTTTGTGACATGTTGATTATTAGTATCCATGTAACAGCAATTGTGACGATGCATTATAAGGTGTAACTGCCTTTTCCTAATTAAATAATCTTGTCTAATAACTATGCAGCTCTCAAACTAGTTGCCAATTTCCACTCACAAATGTCCCTAAAATGAAAAGGATATTTTCGTTGATGACACTAATCTAATTGAAATAATACTTTTACATTATGTATGATTCAAAGTGCTGAGCCACTTGCCAAACATTATTTCTTTAAAATTATACTTAATTTGTACACTTTCTTTTCTCTTTCTTGTGGAAGGAGTAGGCATCCACTTTCACTCAACCGATTCCTAAGGCTCTACTCATTAGTGCTATCTAATTCAAACATATTTCTAATCAAATTATTCCTAAGTCGCGTTGAAGAATGTATTTGAAAGTGCCTTTAAAAACATATATTATTGCCCATTTTTTTTAAAGTGAGTTTTGTTTAAGCATATATTTTAACAGCTTTATTATAGCAAAAATAATATTTGGTTATTAGCATTCAAATTATTTATTCAATTTTATGGGACACCCTACTTATCGACAAAAATTGAGAGCACAAAAGACCAAAAGGTATAAGTTAAAAAGTACCATTTCTCTCCAATATTTTTTTTGCAAATGACCTATTGGTGGAGGGGTGAAATTTCCGAAATTAAGTACACAAACCCAAAATGAAGCCGATTAAGATTCTATTTCATACGAGAAGAAGTTGTTTCTGTGTAAATGGAAGCAAGGCAGAAAGCACTCAAACCCTTTGGCAATCTGCCGTATTCTGTGTTCATGAGTTTCACAGGTCCCTTAAATCTCCCGTCATCACCTTTTTAAAAATGTATTGAGAGACAATGATTCAGTGTCGAGTGTAAGGATGTTCCTACAACATTCAATCAGGTTCATAATCTTGTAGAAAATTCCTACATCTAATGTGAAAACAATTGATGATATACATATAAACTAAACTAATTGGCAGACAGTCACAAACTTTTCTTTGTTTGGGGTTTATTTTTTAACCCATTTTTTCATTTAAAATCATGACTTCTTCATATGATATTCATCATCGGTGTAAAAAAGGCATTGACGAGAATTATTCTTCTAATTTCTGTTCAAAGGAAGATCTGCTTGACGGAAAATCTGAGGAGCAATTAGGAGCATCTTTAATTATTGTATTTACCTTTACTCCATTTTTATCAAAGACAAACCTGGGCAGACAATTCCAATAAGGGTAACTAACAATTTTCTCGATAAACAATATTACATAAAACAACTGATGTGGAATTTTATTTAGATTCCACGGATTTCTAGAAAATATGGAATTGGAGCACTAGGCATTTTGCCCTAAAAAGAAATTTAGATTTCATGCCATTTATTAAATTTGTTCATTACTACGTAAAAATAGTTTTCAAACGTCGTCTCTTCCTCTTCCATTCGCCCCAAAATAGTTAAGTGATTACTTTTTGCAACATAAGTCCCACACTTCATGATATTTTTTATCGACTTTTTACCTCCAACATATAGTGAAGAAAAAGAACATTAAACAATAAAGATATATACTCGTAAGATCACAATATAGGAAAGGTTTTTTTTTAATTTATGTTGTCAAAATTAGGCAACGCTGTTTACTTATAGGAGAAAAATTAAGTATATTTATTTTAAAGCACAGAAAACAATTTAAAATATCAACAATATACTAGAATAAGAGATTAATTGGAATTTTTATTTTTATTATTACTGTAAAAATATACATTGGTGATATTAAATCAAATATAGATAGTCAAAGAAGGAAGATTCTGAATTGGGATGATATAAGAATTAGGAAAAATAATTCGTAATGCTTAAAAAAGCCTTTTCTCCCTAAACTCCATTAGAAAAACAAACATCTATTAGCAATTTTATTAATTTAGCTGTTTACGCTAAGGGCTAATTTGTTTAAGAAGAATATTCGTTATGAACTTTTGAAATGGGCATTTGGTTATTGAAATATGTAGTGCATTGTCCTTTTAATATTTTCATTTCTCCCAAGTAGCCTGACATATTAACTTTGAGGTTATTTAGCAACCCTTTGTAACCGGAATCAGCGCTGGCAAGGTTATTATTTTTACTGGGCTCCTATAGTAATATTTTCAATTGAAGTGTCTAAAACTTATATGCAATTCTTCTTTAAGGTTGCATCATTTATCAGTGAGAGTAGATGGATATATTTTATTCAGTTACGTTCAGTAATGTAATAAGCAAAATTCAGTAGATACTCACAACTCAATTTATCTTAGATTTGCATAGTTTATATAGTCGATTTTCATAAATTAAGTTAAAATTTACTCACCTTCTTATCCTATGGAAAATGTATGTAATTATAATTATATTTGTCGTGGTATGACCAGTTGTACGCTATTATACGCACAGTGGCCTACTGGCCGACCGAAATTAAGGCTCCACCTTGGGATGGCTCTAAGAGTGCTTTAAATACAGAGTTGCTAGGCCAAGGAATATTCGAACACGGCTACAAAAATATACTTTAATATGAGTAAAGATTACATATGTATACATATATGGCAAGCTAAATGGCAATGCAATTAAATATTTTCAGTTCACAGCAAAGATGATTGACACTATTAATTATGTTTGAACTGAGAGATAATTAATTGAGAAATGGCTTACTATTATACAAGTTCTAGAGCCAAAGATATCCTTGAGATTCGACGCGGTGAAAGTGGGAGGAGTGGGACTAACAGGAGGTTAAATCCCTTTTACCTTGATGTGGGGCGAGTAGGAACAGAGAGGTAAATTCGACCTTAAACTAGTGAGTGTCTCACGAGACCCTCAATCCAAATTCGGGAAATTGAAGATGGGGCCTCTTCTCCTTAGGAGGCAAACTTAGGATGTTTCGGGAATCGCTTGACTGATCCTTAAAATCTGAAGACGTGGTGAGAAGGGTTGAAGCGCGCTTAAAAGTATATGCACGAACAACACTCTATGACGACTAGCTCTTCCTTGGCTTTTCAAAAATCACTCAATTCTTCTCTGCACGAGAATATAGTTGATTCCCTCTCGACTAACGAAGACGTTAACGGCTAACGTACTGGACGGCGGCTTCAGACAAAATCTTCCTGCGAACTCCGAAGTATCGAATATATAGACGGAGAGAGAGATTCCTCGCCAACAGACTTCTTTAATTGCCTTGGTTCGCGACAAGGATCCATTAGCCGGAAGTTGCGATGCCCCCTTAATGATCGTGCCATTTTTCTAATCTTCTTAGTATATAGGGCGGATAAATGTAGCGTTGCGAACGGGCTGTGAGGCTGGCAAAATTCGTCTGCGACAATGGCGTTTAGCCCTCGCGTGAATTGCTTGGAGCAGACGGCCAACGGCGAACTAGGGAAGTCAGATGGGATGGGTGTGGGCATATGACGGAGAAACGAAGTACAGGAGAAGATGGGAAGAGAAAAAAGAATTCCTTTTCTCTCTCCTTATTCTTCCACAAAATTATATTAACATACTCCTCCCAATTAATTAATTTTAAAATATTGGCACAGATTGACAACAACATTGTTGCCTTACAAAACGAAAAAATGATCCAAAAATATCTTTCTAAAAATAGGTCCATCGATAATGACAAGGGGTGTATTATATTTCATTGAAAATTTGCAATCAAGTATACATGGGTCAAAGCAGCAGATTCTCCAAGATAATCAAATAACATGTCAAATGAAAACCATTCAATTGACATTGATAATGCCAAAATAATTTATAATTCTCACAAATATATTCAATTATAATAATTCCGATGGGCAATTAAACACTACTCCTTTAATAAGCAAAAGATTTGTCCTTTCTCTGCTCAAAAATGCCGCTAATCCTCGATACTGCCCGCTTCTAAGTAAATTTCGACTTGTAATTTGTGGGCCCCCTACGTTAAGCATCTCTGTATTTATTAGTCTACCAGCGATTTAGTATGGCGGAGTTTTTCGTCAAAACCTGGTTTCCCAAATAACTTTAACCTAACACTGGTTTCTTTCCTGCATTTACATGTACGTTACTGTTTTTCTTTGGATATATATATATATATATATATATATATAAATAAGAGAGAGAGAGAGAGAGAGAGAGAGAGAGAGAGAGAGAGAGAGTGAGAGAGAGTAAGTGATTAAGTGTGTGAAAATAATATGTGTAGAGAATCAGAAAGTCGAAATTATAAAGATCTTTCTCGATCTATCCAAATGTGACCACACTCAGAACCGAACTTAAAGTTACTTTTGTACAAAAGCTGACCTATAATTTAAATTTATCATCTCGTTATAAGAATTCCTAATAGATTTACCACCAAAATCTTCGAATAAAAAATGAAATACTCTTAATGTTTCGATCTTCAGCATTACATGACAACCTTTCCATTTGGGCAAAAAATTAAGAAAAACTTTCGAAATTGTTTTCTCATTCATTCTTTATCAAACAAATTAATTTATTCCTGTAGGACCGGTGAAGTCCATACCCCTATCAATAATTTAATACACAGTTCTTTTTCAGAATGAAAACAAGAGAAAGATTTAAGTTAGAAATTAATCAGAGGATTTAATTATCATATGTAGATTGTAGATTTGATCAGTATTTCTTCGAGCACTTTTTTCCGGCTCTATACACGGAAACCTTTGCTTAAGTTAACATTACAGATTTTTTACAAATGCCAAGAATGCTAAAATAATATGATTGTAATTGTATTTTTAATTGCAAAGCCTCATTAGGAATCATCTGTGATATTGATTTTTTGGGGAGCCATTATATCTTTATGCTGAGACAATGTGAGTGCCCCTTTCCTCGTATCCCTTCCCCTATATTTAAAGTTTGAAGCCAAAACCTTAGAAAACTCTCCGTCCACAAAATTTCGAACGTAGTAGAGCTTATAAATATAGAAACTCTTCAATATTCGACCTGTTATTGATGCAAAAGCGATTTCGCCTTGTAAATTGAACTAAATCAACGAACACTAAGAAGATTAATTTATAACGCAAAAATTCAAAAGGCCATAAATCATTTTGAAGTCAGAAGCAAATTAATTTAGCTTTGCAACAAGTGACAAACTTCTTTTCCGACACGGAAATTGGAAACAAAAACAAGATTGGGATAATGGATATTGAATAGAGAAATATGTATTCATGCCAATGGATCTCATAGTTAAATAAAAGAGTATATTTCTAAAGTAAGGTGCACAGCTATCATAACAAGAATAAAGATATAATATTATTTTTACTATAACGAGCTCAACTTGATCGAGATTATAGCTTAGGGAGAGGAAAAAACCTTATTGGACCGAAAAGAAAACCAAAAAGGAGTTGGGCGAGCAAGAAGAAATCATAAGAAATGTTCGAGCTACGTAAGGGATATTTTAAGAAAGACTTTAAATAAAGTGAAGAAGAGTTAATTGAAAATGAATAAGTTCAATAAAGCGAGTATTG
Source organism: Ceratothoa steindachneri (assembly GCA_963969495.1). Lineage (NCBI taxonomy): Eukaryota > Metazoa > Arthropoda > Malacostraca > Isopoda > Cymothoidae > Ceratothoa > Ceratothoa steindachneri. The sequence continues at coordinate 83,878,962 of OZ018319.1, read as the reverse complement.
AAATTGCTATTTGGTGTGTGGTTGTAGGTTTTGAAAGTTCAGAAGCGAGGGGAGAGGCCGGACTACTATTAAAACTCAATTTATTATCCTTATAATTACTTTTAATATTTTGGTGTTCCATTTTTTTGTTTACCTATTAAATCTCTGTGTTAGATAAATGTAAATTCTCTAAATTAATACAGTAAAAGCACATTTAATAATCGATAACTCCCTAACGTATAATTAAAGTGTCCATTTCGTGTGAAAAGACTCAAGATCTCTTCTCTCCTGCGCGCTGCCCACAACAAATCGACATCTCCAAGCGGCTAATCCTCAGCCAGATGAACGTCCACAGATTAGTGGAGAGGCTCAATGAGGGATAAGACATCAATGATCGATATCATCCAGGCAGATCTATTGGTGTCAACCGTTTGCCGTTAGAAAAGCCTTCAAATTTGCTCAAAGTTCAAAATTACTTCACCCACGAAGAAAAAGAAGAAGAACATCGCTGGAGAAACTTTGTCCTCCGGTGCCCTCAGGGACGATGGCAGCACAATCTTGACTTTCGTAGAAACGCCTCTGCTCAACTCCTGTTGCGAGAACAAAGCCTGGGGCTCTTTCATTGCCTTTGCAACTACTTGAAGAGAAGACTTAAACGTGTCAAATAATGTAGACATTTTATCGCGTTCGACCAACTTTTAGGAAAAGCATCACAAAAAATGGGGGAATTATTTAGATGCACAACGGGAGTGCTGGTAGGCTTTGTCGGAACTAAGATTCTTCACTTAGAAAAATTAGACACAGCAATAATTCTTAATTATACTCCAAATATTCACTCCGGAACTTAGCGAGAGCCTGCGTTGCCCAATATGTAACGAAAAAAATGACAAACACAATACCAAGGATAAAGAAATAGGATTAACTCCTTTACAATACGGCAGACGTTTTATGAGGGCTGAAAAGGGTTAAAGTTTCACACGGTTACAAAATTCGATACAAAATACACAGGCGAGGGATAATGGGAAATGGGTAAGATTTTTTCAACAAGTTTCTAAAACCAGAACCTTTAATATACAAGAATAACACCCTTTAAAATCTATTACAAGTCTAAAAGAAATGAGATCAGATACTGCGGCTGACCCTAAAAAGCTTGCCACCAGAATATAATGTTTATACTAAAGTCGATCATCGATGTCAGCCGAAGATTGACTCTGCAGTGTCGCGAGAAGGGAGCACGCCAGAAATGGAGAGGGGGGGAAAATAGATCCCAGTAAGTGGGTTAATTAATCAAAATCGAATTTGCAATGGCTTCAATAGTCAATTCTTAGAGGTTCTGGGTTTAGAGAAACTGATTGTAGAAAAACAACTTTACTATATACAAAAAAAAATGTTACTAGCAAAAGTAAATAAATGAAAATAAATAAGATGAAACCCGAGGTACCAAACAGGGGAAAGGGATACAGATGATGCGACTAGGACGAAGGTCCGAGAGAGAATGTACAGTGATTGCTTCCAGGGAAAAGGGGAGAGTGCAAACAACGGGAAGAATCAGGCAAAGTCTAATTGACCGGAGGATTTGCAGACGTCAAGGAAGCAGTGTGCTGCAATTTTTCACCAGCAAATTACTTCTTCTTTAACTTTTCTGAGATGAGAACGAGGTCGATACCTGAGTGATAGATGCCTGTCCGTGTCTATCGTCTGTCGAGCGGGAACTAAGGCTTTAGGTTCCAGCGAGGCCGGGTAGAGAGGTGACGCGTCGCGTTCGTAGCTGGAAGTCGTTTGGAGGCGGAGCAGGGCGTACGAGTTTGTACGTGGCGCCAACGAAGACAGGGCTGTATGGTACTAATTTCCACAAGTTTTTCCTGAAGTATTTATACCGCCTCGGGAAAAGCGGGTCTGCAGAGCCCCCTAAAATGGGACAGCGATGTCATTAGACTTGGGCCCAGGGAGGTAGGAGATATTCTCGGCAAACATCACAAGCTCACGCGAAGGTTCTCAACGCCTTAGATCTAGCGCCGGGCAGGCGATGCAACGGGGGAGAAGGGGAACCCAATAAGGAGCACACGGCCGCCAAACATTCTTGAAGTGGCTCCTTGGGTTCGACTGGTCCGACCATTCTTGATAAGAGCGCCGTTGTCATCAGACCGCGCGAAATTCTCGCTGATCCCTTGGGGCTGCTGGGCGTGCAGGTGCATGTTTTCTCAGTCGCAACGGGTAGACGTTGGGTTCTAGGTTTGTGTGTGTGAGGGAGAGGGTAACCTTCTCTCTCTGACATCGATAAATGTTAAAACCCCTTTTCACCCAAATTGGTCTCATCTATTACAACTAACTTGTGGCTTGCATTTTTTTCCCCAAGCCGTAATATTGACAAATTATAATATATACAATTATATATCAGATACATGGAAATAAAGTGTAGTATATATCAACTAAGTGATCAATAACATTAGTGTTCGTTACATAGAGCACCCTGATAGTGCAAAAAGAAAACATCCTCGAAAAATGTTACTATGAATATAAAATGTATATTTGGTTTAAACGGCTTTTGCATTGTTATTATACTTCAGACAACACAAACCTGATGTAACTATTAATTTTAGTGGACCGACAAATTTTTCAAGGGAGTAAGCTTACTCACCCACAACGCACATACACATCAAGTGATATATAAAAAATTGATTATAAATACATCCACTTTAGGTACTTTGAAATAAATATAAATTCATACAATGTGCTTTATGAAATTTTAATTCACATTTGTGTGAAAAAAAGACAAGGAAAATAAAAACTTTTGAACATAAATCTCTTTACATCGACGACTTACCTACACCTCTCGCCCCCCCAACAAATGGTTCATAATTAAAAGGTTAATTTATTTTATCTATCTAATCTTGGTATATTTTAACTTTAGCATATGATTTTGTTTATTAAAGGATATTGATTTTTATCTATTCGTTAATATTCTTCAAAGTAAGGAACAAATTTTAGGATTTAAAGATTCAATAAAGGGTTGGCCAATTTCAATCATGTCCATTGGCAAAGTTAGGAATTACTTCTTTCCTCTTACCTGAATATAAACCATCGCTAATTCTGAACCATCAAATTCTAAATATAAAGAAAATTCCACAATTATTATCGTAAATATGCTTATACAAAAAATAACTACTTTCCAATGTCGATTTTGGAAGTAAGAACTTTATTCCACAATAAATTCACACTCGTCTTTTCAATACAGGTCCGATTTTTCTTTCTCATAATATGCAGTCCAAATAAAAAAATAGATTTCAAGTCATTAAGATTACCCCTATTTAATCCATGATTAACAACTAAATTTTAAACGAAAATGTTTAAATTTCGATAACAGAATTTATAGGTGCATAAGCAAAATGCATGAACGAGAGATATTTTGTGCCCAATCTACGTATATATTTGTACCTTACCCTGCATGTGAGATAAAGAAACGCCGACTCCATATATGGGCCTGTTTGTTGGCACTGGATGATAGCCAATCGCCAAATTGGTTATGTAATGAGAGATATACTGCTTTTGTGGAAGGCGAGAATTTGTTGTTGACTACTCGAAATTGTATCGAATTTCACTCACCTCTCATTTTAAGGGAATTTATAGGGTCTACAGCAATAAAGCGAATCGGTAAAACTTTTCTGTCACGCTTTCATATCGAACTTTCTCTCATATATTTCTTGTCTTATTAGAAAATATCTACATCTGGTAGCTAGCGAAAACAGGTATCATTTTAAATTTCATTGAATTACATATAATTGAATTTTCAAAACACTTTTTGTTATTTGATTACCAAAATAGTTGATTGATTCTCTATAGTAGTGAAGAGAGAAAAAATATTATTTTAAACATTTTTCAGTCTTTAGGGGAAGAAATGATCTAATAATACGAGTATATGTATTTGAAGGAATATATATTCTCAAATTAAGACCAAAAGTCTTCATTTTACTTTGAAAAATTCATCCCAATAGTTTAATGTAAAATTGGCTGGGCCAGATGTGTTCCAACAGGTCTGAAGTGGTCAGCAATGCAAGAATCGATATGACATAAATTTTCGAGAAGAAATAAACGCCTTATTAATTTTTGATTGGTTGAATAAAAACTAATATTTTAAAAACAAATCTACACAGATCCGTATACCTTCAAATTTATATGAGCAAAAAAATATCGTGATTAGGCGCATGCTCACATTTTAACGAATGTCTTTTATTTATAGCTATTTAATCCGAATCCGAAGCAGTCTCTACCACTTAAAAAGGATAAAGAATTAATAACCACAACGAGAAAAACATTAGAAGGTGGCTAATACTTCAGCCACGATCAATTTCTAATTTCACCCTCTATTAGTCTATCACGGCAAAGTCGCAACGATATCGCTTCTTATACAAAAGGTTGCTTAATTTGGGCCCATATTTAATGAATTACGAATATTGGAATGATTACTGAATAGGTACTTGTGTTATAAGTAGAATATTATTTTGTTGATTAATATATAGATGCCATTGAATTTGTTTTTGATTTTTATTTCCAACATTCCTCGCGTCTCATAAAAAAAGAGGAGGGTAATGGGTAAGATAGAAATGTCGTGGTATAACCACTCTATACCATACACTACTCCTATATTGTGTGAGTTGGTGACTTAATCACCTACTGCAACGCGAACCGTTGACGGCAGGGAGTAACGGGCGACTAGGAGGTCACCCTTGAGGCGTTGTGTTTCAAATCTTTAATAATCAGACAGAGTGCATAAATGGTTGGCGAGATTTACTGAATACGCCGAGAGAATCTTTCAAGGCTAGTTAAAGATGAAACAACCATAGTATAATTTTATTTACAAAGTTTAAAAATAAGTATAATTATTTAAATTGATGGTGACTATTTAAAATAATTATGAGAAGGGATTCTCAAATATAATTAATTAATTAATTAATGTTACTAGGCTCAGATCAAAAAGGGGGAACTTGACAATACTAAATAATGGAGGGGGTTCAGTCTTACTGATGGAAGACTTCGATGAAAGTTCTTCTTGCGATGATGCGAGTGGGAAACGATCCGATGAGGCAAGTGGAGCATGATCCGAACCAACCTTCTGATGAAGATAGCCAAACTTCAAAAGTGAGGTTCTATGGGGAATGTTAGAATTCTCGTAATTCAACTAGAATAGGAAACCACAGATAACTTTTGGTGGTCATGAACGACTGGGCAAAGTAAATTCTCAGATACCACGATGCATGTGCACCCAGTGTCACGTACAAGGGTGGACAACTGGCATCCGTTCAAGGCTCCATTTTCAAATTTCAAACCACCGTGGGAGCTCTTATTAAAGAGAAAATTCACTTGGTGACCGGAGTTGTTGGTCGACGAGAGAGACCTATTGGTATCTTGAAGAGACGGTGAAAGAGCAGGCATAGCACTAACTTGGTGTTGCTGATGGGAGGATACGCTTCCAAATTGAGAATTCTGAGGACAGTTCGTCCGTACATGACCTTCTATTACGCACGTAAAACAGATTATCTGACTTCTGGGGAATAACGACGCGGGGGAAATGGTAATTATGGGCTTAATTTCTCTTGGTTAAGAAGGAGAGAGGTTCCTGGGTTTCGAGGGGCCTTGTACTTTCACGAATTTACAGGTATTTCTTGGAGGGGCCTGGAAAAATTATTATTTTAAACTTGGGGTGAGACGGGGGAAGCTTCTTATTAACCTTGAGGTACATGTTATGTCTACTTGCATAAACATCAGCCTATTCTGGGCATTCCTTGAACGTAGAGCAGCTCTTTTCCTTAACGAAGGCAAATATTTTGGTGGTCATGTAAGCTAAGAATTGATCTATTAGGACGAAGTTCAGAAGGGATTCTTACTCTTGGACGACTTTACATGCATCTAACCAAAATCAGAGGTGTTTCTGGAGCGTATACGCAAAATGGCCAAAAGTCTGTCCAGGGCGGAACTTGTGGGACGGAAACGGGCATGATAGAAGTCGGGGTCATATTTACGGCATCTAAGATGTCAGACCTGAGAGCAGAGTAGTCGACAGTGGACTCTGATGGAAGTGAAATAAATATGTCTCTCAACTGTGAGTTTAGAAGGAGGTGGAATTTGGCGACACCATCTACCCAGATGTCCCAATAGTTAATTTTAAAAATCCTCTCGAAATGCGTAAGATAAGATCAAAAATCTTCTTCTTTAAAGACTGGTAATCTTACTGACAAGGACTGTAGAGTTTTGGTCTGGAAGTTAATTGACATTGACTCCAATTTATTACGACTTAATTTAATTTCAAGCTGCCTTATTCTCTCACGCTCTTCCATTTCTGCTCTTCTCGCTTCAGCTTTTCTTTGTTCTTTTTCTCTTCACTCTTCAGCTTCTCTTAGTTGTTTCTCCTGCACTCTTAGTTATTGTTCATTCTGTCATCTCTCTCATTTATCTCTTTTTCCTGAATATACGTTAATAATTCTCGGCCCGACAGGCCCAATGACTCTCCTTGACGCTTGTAAGGGTCAAACGAAGAAGACATATTGTTGGCTTACTAGGGGGATCGTAGCTAGGGAAAGGGGCTATTGGCATAACAAAAATACTCGGCAATAAATGTGAAACTAAATTTTTCCAAAAATAAATATTCAAAAATTATCACACCTTAGAACACTAGAACTCTTCCCACACGGTTAAGACGTCTTAATATTTCTAATTCGGCTAAGAATTGACTCAAATATTCCGGCAAATGTAATACACAAACGCACATAACGGGTCTCAACTAATAATCTAAATTTTAAACGGTTATTAGACTAAAGTTCCACTGATATAGAACTCACTTGAACGTACTTTGGCCAAAAATAGAAAAAGAAAGAAACTTCCATAATGAGAGGGAACTACTAAACCTCAAAGGAGATGTAAATCAACTAAACTAATTAACTATGTAATATGTAGACCCCACACCAGACACCAGTTTTATAATATAGAAGTAATATATATAATATATGTTGTGGTACAACTACTCTATACCATACACTACCCCTACATTATGCGAGGGAGGGGTGACTTAATCACCTACTTTAACACGAACTGTTGAAGGGATTAATGACCGATTAGGAGGTCACACTTGAGGCGTTGGGTTTCAAATCCTTAATGGCGAGATTAAGTGAATAGGCCTAGAGTATCGTTTAAGGTTAGGTAAAGATGAAACAACCAAAATATAATTTTATTTACAAAGATTAAAAATAAGAATAATAATAGGCAAAGGGTAATTATTTAAATTGAAATATTTACTTAAGTAATTATTATTAGAAGAGATTATCAGATAGAATTAATTAATTAATGTCACGAGGCTCAGATAATAAAGGGGGAATTGGACAATACTAAATAATAAAGGGAGTTTAAGTCTTTGGGGTCGATAAAATCGAGGAGGGTCCTTCTTGTGATGAGGCCAGTGGGGAACGATCCGATGAGGCAAGTAGGGCACGATCAGTTTAAGGCAAGGGGGGCCCAATCTGAACCAACCTTCAGATGAAGATATCCACACTTGAAAGATGACATTCGACGAAGAATGTGGGAATTCTCGTAATTCCACTGGAAGAAGAAACTTCTTTTTCCTCAAAGGTAATTGATGGAGATTTCTACGGTTAGAATAAACGAAGTGAGACTGTTGCGCAAATTCAAAGGCTTGCCCTTTACATAAGCTACCAATTTACTTGGGTAGAATCACGGCTGAAGAAGTCTTGTTTTCTGACGAACGCTCACGAGAGCAGGCGATAAGGACGGCCTTTAGGTGCCGGTTAGACTCGTCGAACTACAGACTAACCCGAGTATTTGTATGCTCGATTCTGGAGTGGAAAAGTGAGTTTGGAGAAAGGAGTCACAAGCTCTAGCATCTTAATCTGGAGAAGGAGTCGATTCATCATTAAGCAGCAAGGGCGAGACTGAACAGCTCTTTCACACTTCGTCACCGTGTAGGGAGGGGTTTGGGGGGATGCTTGGGACGAGTTTGCAGAATTTGGAAGTATTTCCTAACGTGCTCAGGTGTCGAAAATTCGAGAATATTCGAACAGGAGGTGATGTCGTTCATGGCGCGATACCATAGCACATGATCTCCGATAAATGAGGGGGGTTATCAGATGTTGTTCTTTTACAAGAGGAGCAACATGATATGAAGTCATAGTTATCGGTAATGATCTTGAATGCTTTTAGGTGCTCTTACGAGGGGCGGTCAATAAGTTTTAGGAATCGGTAGGACAAAACAGAGGAAGGAGGATGGCTGTTTGAGGGAGTGTTAGGACAAGTTATGGCAAGTCAGGAGCTGCAGCCGCACGCTCCTGCCTAATCTATTTAAGAGGCAGTAGCTGAGCGCAGATCGTCAGTCACAAATTTTTCAACAATGGAAAAGGTTGAGCACCGCGTAGTGATTAAACTTTTAACCAAAGAAGGCAAGAATGCAAAGGAGATTCATGAACGCATGGTTGCAGGTGTACACCGACACCGCCCCTTCTTATGCAACCATTGCTCGCTGGAATAGGGAGTTCGTCAGGGTCGTTAGTCCATTGAAGATGCCCCACATCCAGGATGGCCATCAGACGTGACCAATGAGAAATCGAGCGAGAACTTGAAATATCACCAAGAAGGGTTTTCAACATCATTCACGACAATTTGTCTATGACCAAGGTCTCTGCCCGTTGGTTTGATTCCTAGAAACCTCACGAAACCTCACGGAACCTCACGCCCCATAATCGACTTCAACGTCGTAAAAGATCGGAGGAGCTGCTGCCCCTGTACAACCAAGATCCGGCGGGATTCGAGTCACGCATAGTGACAGGTGATGAAACGTGGGTCCATCACTGGGATCCCGAGAACAAGCTCAAAAGCATAGCCTGGAAGCAAATGGGCTCTCCGACTCCCATCAAGTACCGGACCCAACCCTCAGCCGGGAAGATCAAGGCCACCAACTTCTGGGATTCTGAGGGAGTGTTGATGGTGGACTATGCGCATCATGGAAGGACCATCACAGGCCAATATTGGGCCAAGGAACTGGCTGGATTGAAAAGGTGCATCCGTCAGAAAAGGCGAAGCAAGTTGACATTCGGTGTCCTGCTCGTCCACCACAATGCCCCTGTCTATAAGGCTAGAGTTGCACAAGCTGCCCTGCGCTAGTGCGGATTTGCGTAGCTCAACCATCTCCCCTACACTCCAAATCTGGCCGCTAGTGACTACTTTTTATTCCGCTAGCTAAAGGCTGCACTGCGTGGACGTCGGTCTGGGGACAATAAAGATGTCCAGCTCACCGTCCAGGAGTGGATTGAACAGCCTTTGGCAGATTTCTGGTTGTCGGGAATTCAAAGCCTCAGGGACAAGTGGCACAAGTGCATTGAAGTTGAGGGCAGTTATATTGAAAAATAATATAACACTTTTCCTCATATCTTGTTTCCTTATATCTGAATTGCAAAACTTACTGACCACACCTCGTACCTCCCTTCATTAGGACATTATTTTTAATTATACTTATTTTTGTGCGATGTTCTAGGAAATTAAATCTAAATATTGTAAGAGAAAAGTTTCATTGAATATTATGTGAAATCCTCATGGAAATTAAAAGACACATATGTTCAAGAAAATGTAGATTTGGTATTTTTGTATGTGATTTTGGATAGTAATGAACAGAGATAGACACAATGTAAATATAAATTTCAGGTTTAGAAAAAAAAATATTTAGATTTATTGCCATTATTATGTTGCACTAGCAGATACACCTCGTTGTCCGGGTCTAAAAAACTATTTTGAACAAATTACATTACGCAATAAAAAGTTGTTCGGTATAAAATATAAAGTTTATTTTAATTTTGAGTAATGGAGTCGTGTATCATGAAAGACTAACAGAGAACGATTTTCCAATTACAGTAGTGCGAAAGCGCGAGCAAGTGGGTTGGCAAGCAGGGGGGGTAGGCGGGCAGGCAGGTAAACGTGAGTACGCGGGTGGAAGCCACAGAGTTAGAATACGCCTCAACAGCTGGGCGTGAGTTTTATCTAAATATATAAATTATTACAGTTTTAGTTATGCTGATAATAGGTATTATCGCGTTTTTTAAAACATTGCAGTCGCAAACCATAATTTTGCCACGAGCAATGTCGATGTTTTAAATGATCTTCAGAGCCGCGATTACTAGTCCAAAATAGCATTGAAAGGCTAAATATTCAAACCTAACCTAACAACCAGGCAGGTGGGGCCCAATCTGAACCAACCTTCAGATGAAGATATCCACACTTGAAAGATGACATTCGACGGGGAATGTGGGAATTCTCGTAATTCCACTGGAAGAAGAAACTTCTTTTTCCTCAAAAGTAATCGATGGAGATTTCTACGGTTAGAATAAACGAAGTGAGACTGTTGCGCAAATTCAAAGGCTTGCCCTTTACAGAAGTTACCAATTTAGTTTGGTAGATTCACGGCTGAAGAAGTCTTGTTTTCTGACGAACGCTCACGAGAGCAGACGATAAGGACGGCCTTTAGGTGCCGGTTAGACTCGTCGAACTACAGACTAACCCGAGTATTTGTATGCTCGATTCTGAAGTGGAAAGGTGAGTTTGGAGAAAGGAGTCACAAGCTCCAGCATCTTAATCTGGAGAAGGAGTCGATTCATCATTAAGCAGCAAGGGCGAGACTGAGCAGCTCTTTCACACCTCGTCACCGTGTAGGGAGGGGTTAGGGGGGTGCTTAGGACGAGTTTGCAGAATTGGGAAATATTTTCTAACGTGCTCAGGTGTCGAAAATTCGAGAATATTCGAACAGGAGGTGATGTCGTCCATGGCGCGATACCATAGCACATGATCTCCGATAAATGAGGGGGGTTATCAGATGTTGTTCTTTTACAAGAGGAGCAACATGATATGAAGTCATAGTTATCAGTAATGATCTTGAATGCTTTTAGGTGCTCTTACGAGGGGCGGTCAATAAGTTTTAGGAATCGGTAGGACAAAACTGAGGAAGGAGGATGGCTGTTTGAGGGAGTGTTAGGACAAGTTATGGCAAGTCAGGAGCTGCAGCCGCACGATCCTGCCTAATCTATTTAAGAGGCAGTAGCTGATCGCAGATCGTCAGTCACAAATTTTTCAACAATGGAAAAGATTGAGAACCGCGTAGTGATTAAACTTTTAACCAAGGAAGGCAAGAATGCAAACGAGATTCATGAACGCATGGTTGCAGTGTACACCGACACCGCCCCTTCCTATGCAAACATTGCTCGCTGGAATAGGGAGTTCGTCATGGTCGTTAGTCCATTGAATATGCCCCACATCCAGGATGGCCATCAGACGTGACCAATGGGAAATCGAGCGAAAACTTGAAATATCACCAAGAAGGGTTTTTAACATCATTCACGACAATTTGGCCATGACCAAGGTCTCTGTCCGTTGGTTTGATTCCTAGAAACCTCACGAAACCTCACGGAACCTCCAGCCCCATGATCGACTTCAACGTCATCAAAGATCGGAGGAGCTGCTGCCCCTGTACAACCAAGATCCGGCGGGATTCGAGTCACGCATAGTGACAGGTGATGAAACGTGGGTCCATCACTGGGATCCCGAGAACAAGCTCGAAAGCATAGCCTGGAAGCAAATGGGCTCTCCGACTCCCATCAAGTACCGGACCCAACCCTCAGCCGGGAAGATCAAGGCCACCAACTTCTAGGATTCTGAGGGAGTGTTGATGGTGGACTATGCGCATCATGGAAGGACCATCACAGGCCAATATTGGGCCAAGGAACTGGCTGGGTTGAAAAGGTGCATCCGTCAGAAAAGGCGAAGCAAATTGACATTCGGTGTCCTGCTCGTCCACCACAATGCCCCTGTCTATAAGGCTAGAGTTGCACAAGCTGCCCTGCGCTAGTGCGGATTTGCGTAGCTCAACCATCTCCCCTACACTCCAAATCTGGCCGCTAGTGACTACTTTTTATTCCGCTAGCTAAAGGCTGCACTGCGTGGACGTCGGTCTGGGGACAATAAAGATGTCCAGCTCACCGTCCAGGAGTGGATTGAACAGCCTTTGGCAGATTTCTGGTTGTCGGGAATTCAAAGCCTCAGGGACAAGTGGCACAAGTGCATTAAAGTTGAGGGCAGTTATATTGAAAAATAATATAACACTTTTCCTCATATCTTGTTACCTTATATCTGAATTGCAAAACTTACTGACCACCCCTCGTACCTCCCTTCATTAGGACATTATTTTTAATTATACTTCTTTTTGTGCGATGTTCTAGGAAATTAGATCTAAATATTGTAAGAGAAAAGTTTCATTAAATATTATTTGAAATCCTCATGGAAATTAAAAGACACATATGTTCAAGGAAATGTAGATTTGGTATTTTTGTATGTGATTTGGGATAGTAATAAACAGAGATAACACAAGGTTAATATAAATTTCAGGTTTAGAAAAAAAAATATTTAGATTTATTGCCATTATTATGTTGCACTAGTAGATACACGTCGTTTTCCGGGCCTAAAAAACTATTTTGAACAAATTACATTACGCAATAAAAAGTTGTTCGGTATAAAATATAAAGTTTATTTTAATTTTGAGTAATGGAGTCGTGTATCATGAAAGACTAACAGAGAACGATTTTCCAATTACAGTAGTGCGGAAGCGCGAGCAAGTGGGTTGGCAAGCAGGAGGGGGAGGCGGGCAGGCAGGTAAACGTGAGTACGCGGGTGGAAGCCACAGAGTTAGAATACGCCTCAACAGCTGGGCGTGAGTTTTATCTAAATATATAAATTATTACAGTTTTAGTTATGCTGATAATAGGTATTATCGCGTTTTTTAAAACATTGCAGTCGCAAACCATAATTTTGCCACGAGCAATGTCGATGTTTTAAATGATCTTCAGAGCCGCGATTACTACTCCAAAATAGCATTGAAAGGCTAAATATTCAAACCTGACCTAACAACCAGGTGGCGCCAGCTTTGCCAAATTGGATTAACCTATGTTACTCCCCAGGTCAAGTTCCTAAAATGGTTAACTTTCCTGGCCTTCAAGGTCGCTCTAAGCAGCTGTCTATAGCGGTCATAATATATACATGCATACATACAAATATAATTTGGAAATATGTAATAGATATGTCATTCTTTCCTCTTTTCTGGGTTTAATATCGTGATTATTAAAGATGCCAGAAAGTAAAATTCCGAAGAAATTTCAGACTTTCTAAGAGCAATGGTGTTAATCATTTCTGACAGTATCCTCTCCTAAATTCAAATTGATAGGAAGCTCGGAATAACTATTAATTTAATTGGCAGAATATAATACAACAAAAAGTAAACCATTGAACTGGTAAACACTAACCTTATGGTCTAATTTTTTTTAGCTATTTATCACAAATTTTTTGTGTTGAATCCAAAAATCACATTGGTTTTGCTCAATCAGATCAACTTTTGATTTATCGCCACATGTTTTTTGGTGGTTTTAACATGAACGGATATTTTCTATTTATAGGAAGCAAAAATCCTTCTTATTTCTTTAAATGAACGAATTCTGAAGAGTTTACAAGCAGTAATTCTTAGCTAATTGGTAATTTTCTTTTACAGGTGAAAGACATCCATTCGGCCAGAAGATCGTGCATAGTTAAGCCCGATAAATTCTTCTACATCCGTTGTGGATACAACTTTGTTACTAACAGCATTCGAGTGTATAGTTTCAAAAAGCTTGCTTATCTTTCATATTTCAGTATAAAACCTAATGAATAGTATAAAGTTTGGGCGCCACATATGGTATGAAAAACATGCACCGAGTATCTGCATCGTTCCACACATGGCAAGAAGAGTTGTTTCAAGCTGGGAATTCCAATTGCACTGACTGTTACTTCTGCGCTATTGATTTGACTGGGATCAACATAAAAAAAGGAAGCAGCATTAAGTATTCGGAACTTCAATCATACATTGTCCTGTAGCTCATTGTGATGAAATTCAAGTACCTGTCTTTGGAGAAATTCCTGAACATAGTGACCAAGATTCCTCCACTGTTGAAGAAAATTAAGAAGATAAATCAGTTTTTGACGATAATGCTTCACATCTGTTTACCCTAAAGAAGCTAAATAATCTATTTCGCGATCTTGCTTCTCATAGTCCTCTGCCAAACTTTTGGGATCCAGATTTAAGGAAAAAGTACTTTCCTTTCTCCCAGTGATCACATAACCTTCTATCGCAACAGACTTCAAGAGTTATTCATTTTTTTACTGAAACGGACTTGGTGTATTTGCTGTACAGATATTACGCAGCTTTTGGGCAAGTTTTCAGTACAATAACAACCCGAAGAGTGGAAACTTTTCATTGTGAGCAGCAAGGGATAGCTGATAAGTGCTCTGTAAGCCTTGATCCCTCGACTACATTGAAGGATAATTAGGAATCCACGAAGTACAAGCTGGATAAAATTAGTAATGGTCAGCAATAGTGGCTGATTTATGAACTCTTTGTAAGAACAATAGTTCGCTTTCACCACTACCCGTTCTTTTTGTGCGTGTGGGATAGTAGGGTCCGAGCCTAGCATTAAAAGAAAAAGGACTGACCTGCTTTTAAAAACCTCGATTGCAAATTAAGCATTAAAATGCATTACTTATTCTCCCATATGAATCGTTTTCCTGAGAATCTGCGATCATATGCGATGATCAGGGGGAGAGATTTCATCATGAGATGAAAGAGTTGGAGACCTGGTATCAGGGACGCTGGGATGAAGTCGTAATAACTAAGTATGTACTATCGGATATTAAAAAAGCGACACCACTACCGCTGGTTACTCTAGGAGTTAGAGAAACATAACTTTATACCCTGATTTCTGAATAATGATGACATAATATCCAATTTACATGTAGTTACATTTATTAATGTCTACTATTGACTATACATAAATCATTTTTTTAAGCTATCATTAATAAATTGAGTGAGGAAACGATAGTTATCTATAATAATTTTTCTGATGAAAAAATACTAACAAAAATCAACCGCTAAGGTCACAAAAAAGTAATCTATTTAATTATATGATGAAATTTTTGACAAAAATCGACTTAACACAAAAATTGGACCTGATAAGGCGAAAAAAATGTATTTGATGGATTTAGAGCTGCAAAATTATTTTAAATCAGTTAAATTCAGATTCAACAGCAGTCTGATATACAAATATCTAATGTAATTAGTCAACCAAATATTCCAGGCTCGTAACTAACTATAGTTAATGTAACTACCAACTAACATTACATTTAAAACAATGAACTGACGTCTACTGAAAACGAATAATTAGGCCTTTTTCGGATTTCCTTTTGATACTTCACGCTCTAACATAATTCGAAATATGGCTTGTTAATAGTTTCTATAAAATTTATATCATTTGCTTATTTTTTTGTCGCGAATGCATTTGATTGTAACGGTATTCCCCTTTCTTTTTTAATTAATTATTTCTTTGTACTATATTTGCATTCTATTATTGTATAGGATGGTTTTTCTATGTTACCTCTAATCTAATTTCGATTTTATGTTATTTCTGCCTCCCAATTAATTTGATTGATTATTTTGTAGTTTATACATATAATTACATTTTGGTATTGGTTGATCTGTTATAAAATTTCTAAATTTAGGTCATGAAGTTGACCTCTGGTTCAAAAAGTTGGCACATGAATAAAGGGTTCACAAACCCTGTTATATATAAAGACTTGGCCAAAATTAAGGGAAAGGTATGAAAAATTGAAGAGTATGATATTACTCATATATTTTATACTTGACATAATACAAATAAACATTTTGCGTATATTAAATCTACAATTAATATTTGATGTGTCTTCTAATAGCATTTATAACCGCTTTCATGCATATTTGCATAGTTGAGACTAAGTTGACACAAGTAGTTGGCTCAAGTTACTGCCACTTTTCATAAGAATTGAGGATGCCATTCCATCAACGTTACCCCTTTCTTTTCAAACCAACTTTTTGAGGCTCTACATTTGTTAAATGAAGAATTGTTTTGTTTGAATATTACATCATGTGGTATGTCATCATTGAAATTTGTACCTAAGGAAGGTTGATAAACCTGGTCTAACATGCTGGTGTAAGTGTTGGAATTCATTTTGCCCTTACAAGTGAAAAACATTCTTGGACCTGAAGACGACATGGAGGCCCAAACTATTACAATGCTAGCTCCAAATTTGACTTTTTGGACAACACATCTCGGATCATAAGCTTTCCTAACTCTTTGACAAATATAGAGAGCTTAAGGGGTCCCAAAGTTCTGAGAAGAAATACAAATTTTACTGATCAATTTTGTATTCAATAAACATTTCGTGATAAATAAAATGCGTACAAACGTATTAAATTAGTGAACAGTAATGTGGAGTACCTATCTTAAACTAGCTTTCATCAACCCAAACAGCTTTAGCCAAATCATTATCAGTCAATCTGCATGCTCTTTTGCCCAAGATAATGGCTTCTTCTTTTTCACCTGAGACAGCCACAGTTTCTTTTTAGCATTTTATTCGCTGAGCTATTCTTCTAGTAATCCTCATCTCAATGTGCGTATTTAAATCTCCTAGTTTGTTGCTGCCCGAAACTCAGCAGCTACATCAGAAGAGGTTTGTTTCCTCTCGGCTTGATATGTCCTATTCAGTAACTTCGCTTTCCTCGGAGTTGTACAAATTTTACGACGTTGACTATGACGGATTTTTATATAATCGGTCTCATTGTACCTTTTAGTGGTTGTTTAGACACCTTAAATTGAGAATTGCAATTTAGACTTGGGATAATCCTTCTCTGGACAATACAACGATTTAAGCTCTTTGAGTTTCAGCAATCCGTTTCTTCGGAGACATTTTAATAAAAAAATTACAACTTGTAAGTTAACAATAAGATAATCACTGAAAATAATAATAAACGTTAGTATCAGATATTGAATGGCAGAAGGTTGCCCCAACGACCTATGCACAATATACAAAAACGTATTTGAGCGGATATAAAAGCAAATGGAAAGCATATAAAATACTAAATATAGATTGGATATACTCGACTGTTTATTATATTTTTCAATTATTATGTGAAAGAGATTTATTTGTATTCTCCATTTTATCATATCTGCCCCATAATTTTAGCCAATAATGTGTGTATATATATATATATATATATATATATATATATATATATATATATATATATATATATATATATATATATATATATATATATATATATATATATATATATATATATATATATATATATATATATATATATATGAGAAAGAAATAGGATAGTTTGACGTTAAATCCATTTTAACCCGTAATCTTAATATTTGGATCTTTGTGGTTTATGGTTTAGGAATACTAAATTTTGATCTATGGATATAAATAATAACAATGAGCCATCAACGTAATTGTAATACAAGGGTTTGAAATAAATAGACATAACTTCAGCCGATTTTTTCAATAAAATGGCAAAAGGAGAAGATAGATTATGATCAGGATGGCAATCCAAGTCATCTCCCTCGGATTGTTTGAATCGAATGTCATTGCACATTAAATTGCACAACTTGTAGTTATTTGAAACATCTTGCCTTTATTGTTAATGCCCGAGTGCAAACTGAGAAAACTAACCGGTTGATAGGCTCTAGGGCAGTTATGAATCGTTTTATCCAGGTTACGTTAGTAAACAACAAAACTATATCAAAGATATCAATTGTGCATTGACAAGGATCAATCTCATTTAGATACTTAAACCAAAACGTATCCTTCTCATTGTGATCATTAATAGAAACTGGATAAACTATTGTTAAAGGATGTTGATTGTTATTACTTTTAAGGAATTTTTTATAATTTTAAATCTTAATCAAACAATATTGAGTATGAGTTACCTCAGGTACTATATTAAGAGTATTACACTACAATTCGGCCTCTGCCTGAACAAATTCAGTAGAATCAATGATAATTTTGTTTATTTTTTAGTAATAATCAGACCTATTTATTAGAGCGACTCGTTGACCTCTGCAAATTAATATAGTTCTGTCTTGTGAAATAGTTTTAGGCCTTGAAATTCTTTTATTAAAAAAACCTAATCGAATAGAAACCGTGGAATGATGAATCCTATTAATTCTGTAAGGATGATTTAAAATTATTTACAACTGTAGTATTATTAGAATAAATCTCAAACTTAATAAGAGAAAGGAAATATTCTCAATGGTCAAAAGGTTTTGTTCATTGTCCATTATCATAATCTAGAGCTTTAGATAAAGTTCATAACTCAAATAAACTTAGTTTATGATTCCAGTAATTAAATGTGATCTTCTAAGAGCGCAAATGTCAATTTTTAACGCTAATTCGCAAATATTCCAAATTAGTTTCTATTTTTTTAATGTAGCTTAGAAACTGTGTCGCAAATAAAAGAAGTAGAAGGGTGTAGTCAACGTTCCCAAGAATGCAACGTGAAGCAAATAAAGATTAGGTCTAGTAAAACACAAATTATGGCATATAAGTTTCTTCATTAATTGATTTAATTTAAGATTTCGCATAAATTCAGACACTTTTTCGTGGGAATCAACGATTTCAGAGTTTGAAACTAAGAAAATAGAGAAAGAGACTATGTCTGTTACAATACAACAATGTACATAAGGCGGAGTCCAGTGTATCTTTCTAAGTGCTCACCTTCTACACTCTATTAAATACTTACAATCATGGTCTTCTATATGCCATTAGATTGACGGAATGCAAAATCATTCTTACTATATGTATTCCTAGATCACGTCTTAGGATTTAGACTTCTTAAAACAGCAAACATTAAATATTATATTTACGGCTGAAACCGAAATTAACGCCAAACTATCCGTTTTGGACATCATTATAAAAAACAAAATAAGTTCCTAGTCAGTTCAGTATATAAACAAGCTCTGCTGACCAAATTCGAGTGCTTTCACTTATTCTGATTTATGACCTTACGACCTTCAAAAGTTTCAATAGTTCCCGGACTAACCTTGGGAGCATCTTGGCCATTGTATTAATCATCAGAAAATGTAAAAAAAACACAAGGGTTTCATATTTCGTTAGAATCAGACAAATAGTTATGCTTTTAGTGCCAAAAGAAGAAAAACAAAACGGGGACTGAAAAACCGACCAACCGACATAGTAAGATATAGAGTCGACCGCGACTAACCGCACGGGACTAAAAATTCAACATTGACTTGCATAGGAATAAAGTTGGATTTGTTTCCTCCAGGTTCATTTAACAAAAACAAAATTACATAAACTAACTCGTCTAGGCATGATTTCCCGCAGAAGGCCCGGTCTACCAAACCATGGGCCTTCTGCGGGAAATCATGCCTAGACGTAATTTGGATCTTCCCATTTCTACGAGTAAATTTATTGATTTAGTTGAATTATGTCTCTCTGACAATGTGTTTCGAGTAAATAATGAGTTGTATATACAAATATTTGGCCTTAGCATGGGAAATAGTTTATCTCCGATATTGGCATGTCTCTTCATGGAATATTTTGAGACTGAACTCCTTCCCACAATTTCTCCCCCTAACTTTATATGGTTAAGGTACATTGACGATGTATTTTCTGTATGGCCTAATGGTCATGATTTTAATAAATTTTATAATAATTTGAATAATTTGCATGTCTCCATTAAATTTAAATATGAATGGGAATACGATAATAGATTACCCTGTTTAGATGTCTTCATTAATAAAGATCACCATGAATTAAAACTTGACGTTTTATGGGAAACCAACCCACTCGAATGCCGATATACATAATTTTTCGTTTCACGATAATACTGTTAAAAAATCTGTAATTTCTAACCTTTTCCTTAGAGCATATAAAATATGTCATCCATCCTATTTAGATGAGGAAATTTTCATTATCAGGACTATTTTTTCTAATTTATATCACCCTAATTGGTTCATATCGTCCGCCCATTTTGCAGCTAGGAAAACATTCTATGGTAATAAGCCTTCCCGCACTAATAACTTCAACAAATGTATAACATTGCCATTTAATAATAAATTAAATAGTTTAAAGGACATATATGGAAAAGCGGGTATTAATCTAGCCTTTAAATATTATAATTCCTTAAACCAATTGATGATTGCCAGGGAACCCGAGGAACATCATAACATAGGAGTATATGCAATACAATGCAACGATTGCCATAAAGTTTATATAGGGGAAACGAGGAGAAATCTAGATAAGAGATTGTACGAACACAAAAGAGATATTACAGTAGGCAGCCAAAGCAGTGGAATATTTTGCTATGTTAGACACTTAAATCATTCGATCGATTTTAATGGAAGTAAAAAGGGTATTTAAATCGGCTAACTATGTTAAGAGAAGAATCGTAGAATCGAGCTTGATATCGTCAGTTCCTAATTTAAATCTATCTGAAGGTCAATTTTCTTTTAATCCTGTAATACGAAAGCGAATAAACAAAATAGTGAAAAGTCAGCCCTTCAATATGTTTAGGCCTAACAACCCCTCTGATTAGCCACAAGTAGGGGATTGGGGCAAAATAGAGGGGATCTTTCATGACCTGACCCCGTGTTATGTATGTAAGCACGTTTCTAATATTTTCTATCCAGTGTCAGTTGAAAAAGGGTGTGAGATACACCGAAACTGTTCTGAATTAAATTGTCTTTGGAGAATGTGGTTTAATTCCTCATATATATATATATATATATATATATGTATATATTTTATATATATATATATATATATATATATATATATATATATATATATATATATATATTTATATATATATATATATATATATATATATATATATATATATATATTCTATATATATATATATGTATATATATATATATATATATTTATATATATATATATATATATATATATATATATATATATATATATATATATATATATATATATATATATATATATATATATATATATATATATATTTTTAAAGAGAGAGAGAGTGAAAGAGTTGATTAGGTCTGTGATGATTGTACTTAGGTATATGATTTATTGGCTTGTGTAACGAGTTGGTAACCTGTTTTTTGGGGGTAGTTTTTTATGAGCTAGGCATTTTCTGGGTGACAGTTGGGTTTAATGGGCTTTGCGGACTTGTTAAACGTGTGTCCTGCTTATTTTTGATATAGATTAAATGCAGTACTTGAGTGTAGCTTATTTTGAAGGTATTGAGTTTCTCTTCTACGTGTTGAGTGAAGTTTGGTTAGTTTGCTTTGTTGCAATTGGTGTAGATTTGATTTTAGGTGGGTGTCGTAGAATGGACTCTCGACGATATACCATATATAACTATTTGTTGAGGGAACTTCTTTAATTATCTTTAGAGTGCGTGGATGTCTGGCTGGCCGATATTATGTATCTTCGATATGCTTAAGAAGTGGAACTAGGCTCAAGGATAATAATATTGCTATCATTAATAAAATATAGTTTTATTAATAATAACAATCAGCAACACACAAAACGGAAAATATTGACATAAACAGAGAATGGAAAGGGTCGTGGGGACTCGAGCTAATCCGAGGATTAAAAGATTTAAAACGGTAAAACAAATATAAAGTTAAAGGGATGTGATGGTTCGCTAAACCATTTAAAGCATAGGATAGAATTGACAAAAGGGTTAAATACTCAAAGATAACGTTCGGCTTACGTAAATTATACTTGTTGTGCAAAGAAAGGCGGCGTGAAGGAATTTTCGGTCCGCTGGCGAGTTCCAGCCGAAGGGGGGCGGGAATAAATTATCCTGACGTGGCGTCTTGGGAATGAGAACCGTTTTTCGACGAACGGCTTAAAGAACAATGGCTGTTCTACGTTATTCTCTTTTAAACAACAGGGGGGGTGAGAACCGTCTCTTTTCTACGGGCTCAAGAACAATGGCTGTTCTAATGTTGTTTTCTCCTGAACAACAAGCGGGAAGGTTGAGAACCGTTTCTTGGCGAACGGGTTCAAAAGAACAATGGCTGTTCTACATTGTTCTCTTCTGAACAACAAGGGGGGGGGAAGAACCGTTTCTTGTCAACGGGCTCGAACGAAAAATGGCGGTTCTAACGTCGTTCTCTTTCTGAACAACAGGATAAGGGTGAGAACCGTTTCTTGGCGAACGGCTTAAACGAACAATGGCTGTTCTACGTTTTTCTCTTCTAAACAACAGGAGGGGGGGGGGAGAACTGTTTCTTGTCAACGGGCTCAAGAACAATGGCTGTTCTAATGTTGTTCTCTTCTGAACAACAAGCGGGAAACCTTTTGGACTCGGCGTCACGAAGGCTTGAACCTTGGCACTTAAGGGATATTTTCCTTCTTCTGGACAAGTAATGGTGAATCTCGAAGTCGAGGTCCTTTGGCGCACAAGGTGAGAGAGGGTCGTGGTGATGTTTGGCGACGAAAATCAGGATCTCCAATCTGATCTTAGTGATAAAGTTTCCATCTAAATAGTCGAGACACCTACTTGGCGTGGGGGACAATGGAGTGGGAGCTTCGAGGGAATGCACAGCTGAGCCTGGGAACAATGCCTTATCTGCCCATAAGCCTAACTCAATCTGGCGAAGTCGGCGTATGGGGGCAAACGGGGAAGATAAACCTCCTTGTTTAAACATTGACTCAGGTGGCTGCGATAAGGCGCCAAGCTTCAAAGCGAAGATGCACGTCGGGAGCATCGTGGTTTTGAAATAACATGTGATAGTGGTTGGAATGAACGCGGCCTCAACCCGTTCTATCCCCCCCCTTCATTCCACGGGGAAGTTGTCACTTCGAAAAAAAGAGAGAAGGGACAACGATCGAGCTCCGTTGTGGGAAACTCATTTACTTGTACCAACCGTATCTTCATGCACCTAACTAGAATTACCTCAATACATATGATTATTTTGATCTTTTGATTACAGGGAAAAATAACCTTTAATACAACTTAATAAAAAAATGGGGCATGGAACAATTAAATGATATAAAATTAGTACATACGGGACAAAATAATTTATAGGTAAATTAATATGTACAAATATATATACATACAAAAAAAATAGACATTGAGCGTTACAAAATTCAGATATATACATTAACTAATTATAATACAAGAGAATCTAATTTAAGTCGTACAAGACGGTATATATCTACATCTAGATACTTATCCTATGAATACAATTACTCTACGCTATTTGGTAACGCATTCCTACTGAGTGCATCAGCAACCTGGTTATCAGAACCTTTTATATAATTTATTTTAAATTGATACTCTTGCAAGAGTAAACTCGAGCGCATGATTCAGCCGTTGGAGTGTCGCACATTCCTAATATAGCCTAACGGACGGTGGTCGGTTCCTATCTGAAATTCTTTTCCTATCAAGTACCTTTTGAATTTGTCTATAACCCAGATAATTGATAGAGCTTCCTTCTCTATAGTGGCATATCTCTTTTTGCGTGGTAATAATTGACGACTAGCATATGCAACTGGATGGCTCGTTCCGTCATCCTCATATTGAAGGAGTACACCTCCAATGCCCTCGTTGGACGCGTTGGTCTTAATCCCAAAGGATTTTTCCGGGTTGGGCAACTTTAAAATGGGGGCAAAAATGAGCTTACTCTTGAGCTGATTAAAATGGGAAACAGCGACATCATTCCGACGTAAACGATGGGCAGAATTCTTTTTTAGAAGCGAGCTGAGGGGCGCCGGAATTGCAGCAAATTTCGGAACAAATCTATGATAGTGAGAAGCTCATCCTAGGAACGATCTTAATTGCTTCTTTGTAATCTGGAGGGGCATGTCGGCGATTGCCTTAACCTTATCCTCTTGGGGACCCAAAGGGCTTTGTCCTATTTTGAAACCCAAATATTTGATGGTTTCGTGGGTAAAATGGCATTTGCTGGGGCCAATGGTAAGGCCATTTTCGCGCAGTCGCTCGAAAAGAGCTAATATGGTGGTTAAATGGTCACTCCATTCAAATAGTTCTTGTAGCTGACACTTTTGATGTGGTGTCAGCTGCGCGTCAATATCCAGGTCAGAGGGTTCAAAAGACTCGCCTGGTAGGGAAGGAGGAGGGTAATTGGCATGCACACTGTAGGTACTACATTAAGGGACTCCGCGGGGTAATCTTCTTCAAGCGCCGATGTTTCGTCCAGTGCTACAATGGTATCTCCATGGGCGCGTTGGGGGTACTTTTTTCTTGGGGTCCACGGACAGTCTCCGTGTCCTTGTCTTGGGCCTTATCGCCTAAGGCTGTTAGTAGTTTACACTCCTTTTGTGCCATCCTAAAGTCCTGGTTAAGGGTCTCCGAGAAATCGGACGGTATCTGGGTTCTGATGGGGACGGGCTCCTGGGCTTCTTTCTTAGCTCGGTCTTGAGGAAGGGCGGCCTGAGACACAGGGTCGGAACTTACTTGGGGACTCTGTCCTATAAGAACGGAACAGAATTGTATTGGTGCTGAAATGACTTCAGCCCAGCCATCATAATATTGACACTGCAGGTAACATCTAACGACGGGGAATTGGTTCGCCCGCCCAAGGTAGTCATGTACCACCGCAAATATTTCGTGGTTAGGGTCTACTGGAAGGAGGAGTTCGTCAGACACGATGAAACACGTACATCCTGTGTCCCTGACGAGAGTCGATAATTGGCAGCCGTTCACGCTGCCCTCCTCAAATTTCAAAGTTCCCGATGAACTTTTATCAAAAATAAAATTTACCTGGTGGCCTGACGGAGGGAAAGAAGTTTCTGCTTGCGTGTGCACCACCGGGGGAGCCGGGCTGGCATTAATCTGGTAAACTTAGTGGGCTAATCCGCTTTTAAGCCTAGAATTTTGGGGGCAATTCCAGCTCATGTGGTTTTCTACACCACAGGTGAAGCATATGATTGGTCGCTTCGGGAAAAGAGATGGAGGAGAAATCTTAACGGGAGGTTTGGAGTCCCGTTGTTGGTTTGGGGGAAAAAAGTTTTGGGGTTTTACGGGGCTCAGAAACTTCGTCGGCTTTCCGGTGAAGAAGCGCTAATCTTTCCTTCTTTCCTTATAGGGGATTGGTGAAAAGTTCGATGCTCCTTTGGGTATAAATTATGGCTGGCGGCAGAGACATCCGCTTCTTCGGTACATTCTTTAAAGGTCTGGCACCGACGATCCTTGACGAACGCGTGGATCTCTGTCGGGAGAGACGCCAAAAATTGATCTCGCAACACGAAGTCTGTTAAGGACTCGTAGTTTGGATCAACCTTTGAGGATTCTAACCAAAATTTAAAATTCCTCTGAAGAATGTATCCGAATTGACGGAAAGTCTGTCCGGGTTTAATACGACCTCCTCGAAATTCTTAGCGGTAGAAATCGGGAGTCATAAGATGAGCCGCCAATAACTCAGCTTTTAAGGTGCTGTAGTTAATTGTACACTCAGATGGTAAAGATATAAAAATTTCGCGCAATTTACAATTTAACAAGGGAAGTAATCTGGCTACACCTTCAGCCTCCAGATCTATGTTATTGATTTCGAGGATTTTTTTGAAGTGGGCTAAAAATGCTCCGAAATCCTCTCTATCCTTGAAATTGGGGAGCTTTAGTGAGAGATTGGGGGGGGGCTTTGGAACGTGAACTTGATGACTGTATTTTTGCTTCAACACGAGCTAATTAAATCTGATGGTGAAGCTCAGCTTGTCTTTTTCGTTCCTCTCTTTCTCTTTCTTTTTCTTCTCGTTGGATTTCTCTTTCTCTTTCTCTTTCTTCTCGTTGGATTTCTCTTTCTCTTTCTTCTCGTTTGATTTCTCTTTCCCTTTCTTTTTCTTTCTCTTCTCGCTCTTTTCTTTGCTCCTCTTGAACGTACTCAATTAATTATTTTCCGGAATGTCCCGAGGACTCTCCTTGTGCTTTAAAGATTTCGAACTCAGTCATCTTGCACTTGGGGGCGCAATAGTCAACCAACTAAAATTCCTTGCAACAAGATTTATGGCTCTATAGAATTAGCCTACCTAAATATGGGCACATACCTATTCGTACTTGGTTTCTTGATCTAAATAACCACTGACTAAAATCACCAAAAAAAACACAAACAAATTATTATAACAGTTCCTTGAGCTACTCCAGCTTCTTAAGTTTAAAAAAAGGGGATAGCAATCGTTAAAACAAAAGGGAACTACTATACTCTATTATTATAACGAATAACACTATGCTTAACTCGACTGAGTCTAGTGTTTGCAAAGATATAGCGTTAAACCTTACACACTTGATACCAAATTTCAATAGTATATATATATATGTCGTAGAATGGACTCTCGACGATATACCATAGTGGGATTGAGAGAAGGTGAGCAAAGGTTAGGTAAATTGGCTGTGGGCTGATTGTAGTTAGTAAATAAATACCAACGTTGTGCGCAATTGTAGAAATAGTATAGTGGCAAGTAAAATAATATGATATTTGTTGTTGGTTGTGCTCATATTGGGTGAGATTGGCTTTCTTCCTGTGTTTTGTATGTTTAGCAAGTATAGTTTTCTTAAGGAGGCTTCGTTTCCTAGGTCATTAAGTTGGGGCGAGAGCCGGTTTTTGTGGTGTACATTAAAATAGCCTAAAACCCTGATTTTGTATGTGTCTATGTTTTTTGGGGTGTACATTAAAATAGCCGATAAGAGTGATTTTGTTGGTGTTTATATGTTTAGGGTGTGAGATTTTATTCTGTTGGGACCATCTTGAGTTGGATAGAGACATCATTTTATTTTTCATTTTATCGGAGACGTTAAGTATTTTTACATATTCGGAAGGAAAATGGTTTTACTAGAGGAGCATTTTTATTTAGCTGTCTTGTTTGAAAACTACGGTTTGTAAAAATGATGCCTATTGTGAATTATAGTTATTGATACCTTGGACGTTAAGTTGAATGTTTCCTGTAAGTGTAGTGTAGGCTTTATGTTTGGTGGGTGAGAGTCTAGAGATAGGAGTTTCTCGTCTATTTGAGCCAAGTAGGTATGAACTCAATCAAACTTCTGTCTACGGTTACTGAACCTTAGCCCTATGTCCTTTATAAGGCTGGATGTACGCTTAGTATTTCATTGTATTCTGAGGAGCGATTCTAGCTTAACCTTATAGCATACCAAAGAAATGTTTAAACTGCGGTGGTCCATTTTATTTTTAATATATATATATATATATATATATATATATATATATATATATATATATATATATATATATTATATATATATAATATCTGTTAAGAGGCCATGTTGGATACATTTACCGATAAAGTCTACGGCAATGGCAGCGTTATTAACTTTAATTTGTACTTTTAACTTTTTTTCACTTGTATTTTAACTGGGTCTGTGAGGCGAGAAAAGACACTTACAAGAGACATTTTATTCCTATTTCAAGATTTCTTTCCACCATTGCACGCCATTTTCAGGGAATGGGCATGATTCCGATTTAATAAGGAACGAATAAACAGAAGTTTTCTCAAATTTGTAAAAGTAAATACAATTACGTAACCATAAATAGAAATATGTAAAAATAAATAGTTAATATTGGTGCAAACAGAAATATTTAGAAGAGAAGAGAAAGTTCCAAGTATAAGAATGAGAAAGAAGTTTATAGGAGACTGTGTAGATCAACTTATTGACACTATACAGTATTAAATTTTCACTTTGTTCGCCTATTTATTCACTTTTCTCATTGTTTGACTATTTTTTCCATTTAATTTTTTTTGTATTTTAGTATATTTCCGAGGTATTCATTCCGTTCTGTATTTGTTTGTAGGTTTGCATATTTACCGTGTGGACGCAGTACGATGGGATGTACAACACATCCTCCAATAGCAGTTCTTTTGGTTCTCTAGGCAGCGAGGGTCCTTTAAACGTCCATATCAATTTTCCTGCCAAGATCCCTTGAAGCTTTTGCCCCTGATCTTCCTTGGGCAGTTTACATAGGGGCGAACTAAAGACGGAGTTTTACATCCATTTCCTCGAATAGGTATCCTTTATTAATTTTTTTAAGGTGACTGGTACTCCTTTCTATTTATTTCTTTTCTCCTCTTCTTCTGTGGTTGAAAGTTCCCTTTCCTGACTTTCTTGTCTCTCTTGACTTTGGGTGTTTTTTCTTTCTCTTCTCTTTCATCCCCGTTTTCCTTAGAATTCTGCTGGGAATCGTGACTTCCTGTTTTTCTTCCCCTGCTGATTTTTCTTGCTTATTTTCTAGTTCCTGTTTGTGCTCGACGAATTTTATTTTTAGTACCTCTCCCGATGGAAGATTTTCCTGTACCTACATCTTCTTACGCCGGTTCTTTTGAAGAAGACTGTTTAACTGCTTTTTAAACGATAATGGCTGTGCCAAGCAAGAAAGTTGGACAATTAGTATCATCGCTTTATTTTTCTTCTCTCGCTGGGCAATAGAAGTTTAAAAGCGTTTATTCTTTCGGGTGGTGAATTCTCAGGTCAGCCGTTTCCACGTATTACCTTGTGTTTGCATCCTTTGCTTTCTTAATTTCTTCTTTCTTGGTGCGTACTGCCTCCTTACCGATGGGATATCTCATTTCCATGGCTTTCTGGTCTCCGCCACAGTTCACACATTTAGACTGCTGTGTCAAAGACTCCTTCCACACGTAACGGGGTTCGGAGCAGTTCCAACACGTGATGTCCTTTTCCTTACAGTCCTTCATTACAGTCCTAGCGACACTCTTAGCTAAAAACCGAGAAGACCTCCATTCTTCTCCCTCTGGGCTATCTTGATGTTAGCGAAGACGATCTTCACGATACCAAGACCTTTTTCTAATATTTCCACTTAGGTAATATTGGCCCATTTTTGCTTCTTGGATAATTTTTATTTTATTTCTTAATAGAAGTTCTCGGTGAAGAAAGTATTAGTTACAGGATAATACACTATATGTATATGCAAAAACTGAGCATAGGCGCTGAAATGAATTAACATAATCGCTGAAAAAATTTGAAAGTACGGCCGACAGGACGCAGATTTTAACCCTATTACTACCGAAGTAATCCTCAATATCCTAGTCTCTGAAATAAGAATCAACTTGACCTGAGGAAGACTTAGAAGATCCGACTACTGGTAGGGCTAGGTGATAGTCAGGTAAGTAGGGCTACCGACTCGTCCGCTGAATAAGGCAGGTAGATTACTGTATATAGCAGCATCTTTATCTATCTTTAGCATATCACTCTTTTCTTTTTCGCCATTGAAGATATCCAAGAAGAAGAAGATTGGCTAGCGAGTCAATGGACTCCACCAAACGGGTCCCTTTGCACCTCCGGAAAGACAGAAAACACCTAACTGAACTAAAGTATTTAGGATTATCGTGGAGTGGTAAAGGTTTGGCTCTTGGACAAATCGAATTCCTATATTTCTATTTGGCAGAATGACAAGTTAGTAGACAAGTATATATCGGAACAAGCCATGCAGGAGTTAGAAGGAATCGGTTTAAAGTCCAAATACCCCCCCCCCTCCAAATTAAGGCTCAAAAGCAGTCTATCGTTGGCAAGTCGATCTCTATATAGGCGAAAATGAGGCTGACGAACTAAAAGAAGAAATTGAGCCAAATCAAAACTTGTTTGAAGTAAAAGAAGTCATTAAATTCACTAATCACAACAACGGTAGTGTATATTCCTATGTTTTTAAAGTGTTTTTCCGGGAGATTAACATGGCGAGAAAGGCAAGGGAGAGTAATAGTCTGCAAACACCGCAATCGTAAGTTAATTGGCATGACCTCCACGTTAGCCGATGCACCTGACCACTCACCCACAAGACAGAGCAATTAAGAAACATACAAACTCTCAGCGTGTCACTCTAGCCCGTCAAAACCTTAACCGGAACACTTCCATTATCCTGCGACTCAAAATCTGCCTGATATTGCGAATAGCCAAAACCGTCAACATCCATATAAATAAACCAACAGTTAACATGCAGCTTCAGAAAGAGACCATCCTTTGTCGTGAACTCAGCATTACCTCCTAACATTATTTTGACTTTAATTTTTCTTGAATGTGATTGGTTCATTTTGGATCGCGTATTTTCAAATTTTTGCAGCGCTTATGTTCAAATTCTTGCATTGCTTATGTTCAATTTTTGAATATATATAGTGTAGTACCCTGTACCTGCGCAATCTGCTTTTTCACAGGCATATAGCTATCGACGTGTGTGGCCGTGGCGAAGGATGAAAGGATAAAGGGTAGTTCAGAGCCCGCAAGGCCATTTCTTTCTGCTCTTGAGAGGAAGAATTCCGTTTGCACAAGAGAAAAGCCAATGACTAGAAGAAGGGAAAGACCACTGCCTGAAGGGGCTCCATCGGTTCGGCCCCCAGGACAACAAACGGATCCCCCTACGCACCGTTAGCTAAGGACAAAACCCACCAGATAACTTCTTATGAAAACGATCTACCGAATAATGAACATAGCCTTAATCAAATTAATAGATACTACTAATGGTTACGCCACTATTTTTGACTCTATTCATGACATTGTACGACTCGTCTCCAAAGAGGCCAAAAACTTGCTTCAGAAGATCGGGCTGGAAGCAACCATTCATTAGGAGATACTCTTACGCCATACGATTATCCTCCGGTGGCTTGACCCGTTCTTGTCGGATAATACCTGTGAGGAATTTAAGATCGGCTGTCAAGGGAACAAAAGTGGGCAAACATTACGAAAATAGAAAAATTCGGAAGAGGCAACAACATCGTAAAAGTGATTTTTGCGAATATTGAGATAGCACAAAGACCCTAGGCTTTTACCTTCGTGTTGCTCCAGAGCAGATTAAGCCAAAAGGGTTCGTACCTATCGAAAGCTGCTTCAAGTGCTTCGCTGTCTAAAAACACCCGGCGAGAAAATAAAAAGGCGACCGACATCACTTGTTCCAACTGTTCCAAGGCCGGACACGGATGAAAGGGGTGCGTGATGCTTAAGCTAAAGTAGACCGTAGGGCTTTGTCCATGCAGTGTTTTGTCTGCAAAGAAGCGATCTGGGTGAAAAAGAAACAATCGACAGAGAAAAATAAGGCAAAGGCGAAGTCATACGTCGAAGTGGCGCATCGAATAAATAAAGCTGAAAGGATCACGTTAGCAAAGGTAGTAATGCCAAGCCAGAACAGAGACTTAGAGCGATGGATATTTTTGTGCACTTGGCAAACCTGGCTCACCCCTATACATTTGCACAGTAGTTTTATCGTCTTATGCAGAATAACGAAGAGAAAAAGAATCTTTGGTTCCGGCCCAACCCCTCCTTGCAAGATATTATTAATATACAATTTACCGACTTGCTCCAAGAAAAAGAATCAGAACCAATAGCAGAAGAGGAAGCAACAGAAGAGGAAACTACTAAGAGGGAAAAGGCCAAAAAAGAAGAAAAGACAGATTGGAAAGAATAAGTAGAAAACGGAAGAAGTGGAAGCGGATTATAGAGCCACACAAATTACGAAAGAAGAAGAGGACGAAGAAGAAGAAGATTTAAAACAACAAGGATTTTCCCCCTCATGCATAAAAGGGAAGTACTGGAAAAAGATCTCTTCTTTGACGGAAAGTACCTCGCTATCAAGGTCTTCGGATCTTCAGTGTGCAGGCCCTCAAAAGAAGACCCGGTGCAAATGATCCAGGGCATTCCGCAGGGAAAGTACAAGTGGACATAGAAGAGGTCGGTCTCCCCCAAAGGAATCACGGACCTGATGGCGCAGGCCGTATTTACATATCAAATTCATGCGTCCAAACCCTTAATATGTCCGTGTTCAAAGTGATAAAAAATGGAAGAAAAACATCCGAATTTGACAAATAAAGTGACCAGTGATTAAAAATAATAATAAAAGCTTCTAAACATGATATTAATCAATATATTAAAATAATAACAAAAGCAACTTAAAGTATAAGTATAATAAATTGATTTAAAAATATGAATTAAGGTGAATAAAATTATATTAATACGAGTTGAAGTGAGTAATTAAATAAAAATGAATAAAACAAATATCTAATTTAAGAGAAAATCTAAAATAAATGGAAATTAATAAAGTGAAATAATATAAATCAAAGTGAGTAATTAATAAAAATTTTAAATCTTAAATATATAGGATGAATGATATAAGTATTTAATAAAGCGATACAATATGAATTAAAGCGAATAATAAATAAAAAAATTTAAATGTTAAATATATAGTAAATTGTGAATATATGTTAGCAATTAAGTTAAACCCCAAATAGATACCTCTTTTAAATATTAAAAGTATGAAATAATAACAGTACCGAATCATGTGTAAATATAAAAAAAATATAACCATCATATTTATAAATTTACCATTTCTTGTATATATTTTAATAATCTAATATTGAATAGCTTAAACAAAAGGTTGATCTCCACTGTCTCTTGGAGCCTATTTTCTCATACTTATACATGTAAATTTCTCTTCCCTGCTGAATTTTTTCGGTTTTCACCATTATTAACTAATTATTCTTACATATTCTAACAACTTATTGTATATTCCTTCTTTAATGAATCTTGAAACTTGCTCATTCCCTGACCATGATCTAACCACGGTCAAAAGAAATTTCAGGAATAGGATTAAACTATTTCTTCTGTGAGTGCTTTTTCTCGCCTCCCAGACAAAGGAAAAAAAAAATTGTGAGGGGAATATCCAAAATCCTAGGCCGTATTCACCAGGCTAGCGAGAGCTCCTTTCTCATTTAATTATGTTAGGTTTTCCTTATACAAACTATTGATAAAATGTGAGATTGTTTGTTTAACGGGAACCCGAGGGATAATCGTTTTTAATTAACTTCTCTCGGATCATCCGGATTTCTTCGACGAGTAATTATTGCCAGGTGAAGCGCCATATCTAGTTTCGGTGTAGGAGGGATTTGATGAGAGATATTTTGTCTTCCTTCGGGCAGTTTGAGTCATTGCTTGTTTTTATTACCTTTTCAATTGTTTTTCTGTTGACATCGGTATTTTTTTCCCGTCATTTTGTATAAATATTTTTTCCCTAAAATAATGATTTAAGAACATAAGCATAAAAAGAAAAAAATGCATTGAAAACTGGAAGTTTATATAAATTTCTAAAATAATGATAATATATTTAAGATCATGATCATGGTAAAATAATTTCATTTGCTTATTAAAAGTGTCTAAGAGGGAGGTGGTGCAAATTCTTCACGATACACGAATGGATAGAAGAAACTTGTGTATTCAATATTAGGAAACTAGGGATGCAAGCAAGACCACCAGGACTGTCTGTTGATTCTTTCTTTACTTAATTTAAGTATTATGACCCTATTATGAACGAGCCGAGTTTAATTTTGAGGGGTAAACTAACTGCCTATTCTTTTACTTCTTGATCCTTTTTAATCCCGTTTTGGTCACAATGCATATGCCACAGACAAAAATATGTAGTAAAATGTGATATATTAAATTAAATCAAAATATATGTATATAAACCTTAAATTAAAGCTTGAAGGAAAATTTGCTAAAATAATTTCTTCTCTTCCGCTGCCAAATTGTATTTAAGACCTTGCATAATTCCAATTAAGTGAAGTCCTGCGTAATTGGAAGCTGTGTTTCTTGGATGAAGAGCCATCTCGAAATTGGTTTATTCCTACTAAATCTTAATGCTTTCAGAGAGAATAGATGATTAGAGAAATACTAAGTCTAAAAAGATATTTCTCTGTGACACTTTATCATCACTACATATGGCCATTCTGCAATTTCAAAAGTGATTTCACATGTATTAATTTCCCAGCCCATTTGAGTGAGCCAAATTGACAACAAACAAGAAACAGGAGTGTTGAAATGTGTTCCTAAATACTTGATATAATGTTTTGCCTTTCTGTTTCGCCTCAGCACTTGCTGTAGTTAGACATTTCTTGTAGGTTGATAAACAGTCGAGTTATGTTAATACTTTTGGAATTAATTCCGCCCTTCTTCTTTCAAGTTTTTTATCGGATGCTACTAACGAAAATCTTCCTACTTTCTAATCTTTGCCTAACTAATTAATTTTCTTCTCTTCCTACTTTCCCATCTTTATCAGGGTGTGTTTGATCCTTAAAAATCTTTAGCAGCTTATATGTGCTCGAAATATTACAGTGAAAATATCATCTAATTAGTATAATATATGTTATTCTCTTAGGTTGTATATGTAGATAATAAACATCAAGGTTAAAATTAAAAGGAAAAAACTGAAAGGGATGCATTTACACTAATACTACAAGGAAGGATAGATGGGAATGTTGCACGTGAGGATCACTTACTTAGAACTTTCAACTGAGCAAAAACATGAAGGTTTGGGTTTTCTGGAACTCGAATCTGCAAGTGAAGTTCCCTTCCTCTTCAGATGTAAGATTTGTAATTATGAGGTGCCCCAAAACAATCTGAAGACAAAAAGATATTTGAAACATTTAGAACCAATTAGCACACTATGAAATGCAGCTGCTGCTGTCATTATAAAATATTTGTTAAAAATACATACATACAATAGAGGGTCTCTTAACAAATAATTAATAGTTCACCCTAGTTATCTCTTTGTATTGAACTCTGCTGCCTAATCTTAAAGAGTGAGCGAAAAGTGTAAAAGAATCTTATTCCCTCCAAGAAATAAATGTTTTCAGCGACAAAATTAGGAAAATATACTTTAATAATGGTGTAACTGAAACGAAGTTTAGATCATGGATTTAAAAGGAAAAGGTTGATAAATAGAAATAGGAGTAAAAATGAAACATGATGGGAATGACAAAATCCAAAAGAAAAGCCTATCATTCTAAAAAAATGAGACAATGATATTATTGATTATTATTTACAGAAAAGTAAGATGGACAAAATCACTAAGTTATAATAGCCAGAGATATATGTCTATCCATTAATGAAAATACTTGGTATCGTCTTAACATTTGACGCCCTCTTATTCTGGTAATATATGAAAAGGCACAGGATTCTTAATTAGATAACGCTCTCTCTGCCACATACGCTCCACGAAAAGTTCTAGCTTCAAATCATCCTCCAATAAGCTCTCCCTCCCCACGAGCTGCAAACCCCCTGATTAGTGGTAACCGAGAAGAATACCAGCCAGATCATCTTAATAAATAGTTGTTGTGGGCGTGTTTGCATAACCATCAGCTCCAATGGTGACCACGTAACCGCTCCAAGATCTCTCGTCGATAATTTTTTCTAACAAAATTGAGTAGTTCAAGGGAATTTAAAATGTGGTCGAAATATGTATTTACTCACTTAAGCAAACTTTGGTTGAAGTTTCGGGAGATTTAACAATTAAGGCAAGTCTCGTTGGTGGTTATTGGTACTCCCGGAGAATATTTAGTGTCTGAGAATATGATATGAATTTCTGAGCAGCCATAACAAACGGAAAAGTAACTTTTAACAAGATGTGCCAATGCCAATAGAGATGTGAGGGAAATAAATGAAGACGAAATAATCACAGATTTATTTACATAAATGTAATCATCTACTTTGAATTTTCTAATATGTATCCAGTACATTCAAACCATACATGAAAAGGAAATGTTGTGTAAGACTTCATATTTCACATGTAAATTATCAGAATGGTGCAGTGTATGTCTATAGAAGCTAAATTTAATTACAGCCTACATTTTTCTTGCTCAACGTTGATTGTCTGAGGTCATTAATTATGGTATAATAGTTTAATATTAAAAGCACATGATCCAATTATTAGAATATAAAAGGAAGAAATAATTACCCAGTTAATTCGATGTTAGCTTAATACCCAATTTACATGCATTGATTATTGAAATAAAAAGTGAAGCAGATTTAAATCTATTAGTAACCCTAATACACAATTCAGATATCACTTCTCGCTATGAATATAATTGAATATTTGTTTTCATTCTTACATTTTGGCTTAAAATAAGAGCTTCAATTTGCTATTAAAATTAATTAGCTCAATTTTTTACCGTGACGACCAAGCACTATCAAACTTGCTCATCACATGAAATTACTTTGAAAAATTCTAAGCGTGAAGGAGTCAGTGCCATTGTATGGAAGATTCTTTCGTCTGAAGTCGTTGGCCCGCTAGTGGGAATCATTGGAACTGTAAATGCTAAGGTGTTTCAAAGCCTCATACAACATCCTGAACCATCCAACATTATTTATGCAGTACAACGAGTCAAGCCCTATTACAAAACGAATAAAATACTCTTTTGATTAAGAAGATATCGAAGAAATAAGGGAGGTTGTTGATACTACGAACCTGAACAAAATTGAGAACCTCTGGAAGATCATTGAAAACAAAAATAGCGACCATCACACTTCAACTGTGACGGACTTACGGACAGAAATTGAGCAAGATTGAAAAAGAGTAACACCAGAATTTTGCGAGAAAATTGTGAAGTCTTGTTGTCGTCGTTACGACGAAGTGATAGAAACTAAAGGCTTAAACATCTCATATTAAATTTTTCATGAATCGTAGTTCATAAATCTTGCCTTGTTTCTAGTATATTTGCTTGCCAAGCAAAACTGTGAATAGTCGTTCTCGTATTTTGCGCGTGGAAATATTTTATTTTTGCCGTTTATTTAGTATAATTTTTTACTTATAATTTCTTACTATTATTACCTCAAATTATTCCTACTGAAATGCTATTGCGCTTCGCAAAATCCTGTATTTATTTTGTATACATGTTCAATTTGGTTCTTGGATTAATTGAAATAAATCTGCTATTAAATGTGATATACATAGGTTGTATAAAATACTAATAGGTAATATTTGAAACCCTATAATTTGGGAAACGTTTATACATAAATTAAAAAACCAATGTCAAATAAATATTAAAGTAGAGAGAGATGTGACGCCCCATGGTTGCGGGAAGATAGCTTGTGCATACCCTTGACTTTTCGAGCTATGTCGGTGGGGGTACCTATCTTCTGGTACCCCTGGCAGGGTTTCTCCTGTCGATTTAGGTGGAAATTAGATTTCAGACTAAGTGCGTTATTCTTCATCCTACTCTATCCTCCCTCTTTTTTTTACATTAATTCTATTTCTTCTACTTATACAAAAAAAGCAACAAAAAAACAACCCCTATTCCTATAATGTCACTCTTACTTTTTTTTAATTTATCTACATATAAGGACCTGGCAGCTACCTCATGCGTCAGAAGAGAGGCTTTGGAACCTCTATAAACAACGCCAATCGACGCTTACTGGTTGCGAGAGACTAGGACTTGAAGGGTCTTAGGCGTTGGGGCACGATGAATGGGATGAGGGTAGTGCCCCTGTAACCCCTTTCCTGGCGCATAATTATTGACCATTCCCAGTGACCGTTGACGGGTGCCTTTGGTAGCATTGGTCGGTGGTGACGGCCCTTTGTTCCCATGTTAGGTGCCGGGCCAACAAAAAGCCTTGGGTCGAGTTTCTTGGTGTGGCGGGATATCCATTGAACGCTGCTCCGAGATCTTGGCCATCAAGAAGAGAACTAGTAGGAGTTTAGTACGGGGCGTGCTTCGTTGTTGTTCACCTGGTGACAAATCGATGACCCCTTCGAAGACCGTCTATGCTACTTAGTTGGGAGCCACGGCACGCCGAGGCTTGACGACTCGGTCGGACGAACAGCAGCCCATGGAGCGTGCCTTCTGAAAGATCCGAAACGTCTCCGATCGATAGGCGGGAGCGACTCATGCGGGAAGTACTCACCAAACCCCTTTTTGTATTGATTGGTCGCAAAGTTTTGAAAGAGAGAAAGTGTTCAAAATGACAGTGAAAAAAGGTCCAGCTGCACTCAAATATACATGTCAGATATGCCAGAAGGATAAGTGGTGCGTGAACTTCCCGGAAGGATGTTTTCGGAAATGCCACCCGGGAAGTATATGCAGCGAATGCATCCTTAAAGGAGAGGTCTGAGAGGCAGTGACATACTGCAATGAACTCAAGGATCTCTTCACAACCTCTAAAGAAAAATCTAGGGCACTGGAAAGTAAAATACAGACCCTAGAAACGCAGCAAGCGCTTCAGATTCGGCGTCTTGATGAGAGAATCCTAGAGCTAGCCTCTAAACTAGAAGCCCAGTTAGCTCAAGCTCGAGACTAAAGCCTCACTGAATTGGGTGGTTCCGCCGATGTAACTCCAGCTCAAAGAGCTGAAACTGCATTTGCTGTCCCACTTCAGTCACGCAGAGAAGCCAATGAGAAAATAAAAAGAATAAAAAGAAAAAAAAACGACTTAATGCAGCTCACCCCAGTGTAGAGGATTCGAGCGTTACTGGTGCGCAAGGGAAAATGGAAATAGAAGAAGAGAAAAGAGAAGCGGAAGAAGAGAAAACAAAGGAAGACAAGAAAAATAAGAAGAATAAGAAAACGAAAAATGTAAAGATACAAGAGGAAAGCGGCAAGTCGCTTTCGAAAGGAAAGACTAAGTAGTCTGCAGACAAATGTGCAAGAGTCACCCTTATTGGTGATTCTCAAGCACGGGGTCTGCAGCCCCTGCTAGCGGCTGGCCTTTGCACTAGTGTGAAGATAAGCTGTCTGCCAGGATATGGTAAACACCACGTCAGAGTAGAGGCAGAGAAATCACCGATTCCTGAGAAATCAGTCGTTGCTCTGATGGTCAGTGGAAACGACCTCTACCTGACAGGAGGTAGGGTATGCCCTACAGATAAAATCCTCCACACGGTCATGGATGCTGTGGACGACTGTGGGCTGAAAACCTAAGGAGAGGTCCAACACGAACCACTCACTCGATGAATGTCTCTTTAAACCAGCGCCTGGCAGATTTGTATACGGCAGAGGGGGTCTTTTTAGTGAACCCGTACCGCCCCTTTTATAGTAGAAATAATCTCTACCAAAGGGATGGGGTACATCTTTCCTTTAAAGGATGTCGTAGAGAGGACCCAGAGGAGTATCGGGCCCAGATTGAGGGCGGACGTACGCCAGTACGCCCGTGTCACTCCAGGAACGGCCTTCTCAGAGGTAGCAAAGAGGGGTGCCTCACTAACAAACAAGCCGGCAAACGGAAGAGCTTAGGATGTTCTACAGTCGGGGACTACCTGAAAGTTCTTCTGTTCAATGTGAGGTCAATCAAGAACAAGTTTTCTGAGCTCCGTGGCCTCGTAGCGACAGAAGAGCCCGAAATGGCAGCCATAACAGAATCGTGGATAAAACCTCAAACCTAGACTTTGAAGCCGAATTCACGGTCCCTGGCTATCAACTCTTCCACAAAGATAGGCCAGCCAGAGAGGGTGGCAGGAAAATGTTGTATGCCAAGGATACAATCAAATCTACGAACTCCAACATTATATCCGATCACGAGCTTCTAGGCGTTGACCTAGAGAGAGGTCCTGTCAGATACAGGACCCTGGTGCTTTACAGACCCTCTTCCCAACCCGTTGAGAAGAACAGAGTACTGTACTAGCTGATGGGTTAGCTTGTTTAAGGCTGAGTGTGCATTGTTATGGGCAACTTCATCAGAGAAGTAGACTGGGAAACCAGAGCAGCCTCTGGCGAGAGCGCGCTACTCCTGGAGTTCGCCAACAACGAGTTCCTCACTCAATGGCTCAGAGAACCGACGAGAGGAGACAATATCTTCGACTTGGTCTTCACCTCTGAGGATGATATCGTTGAGGATGTCTCTGTAGGTGAAGAGCTCGGTGGCAGTGATCACCAGCTAGTTAGATTTAGCGTGAATATTTCGAAGGTAAGATCTGTTGCCAGTCAATCAAGGAAACTTGACTTGAGGTGAGCAGACTTTGCAAGCCTTCGTGCTGTGTTAACTGATGTTAGGCTAGCGTTATGCAAAGAGGTTGTAGATTCGTGGAACAATTTCATAAATAAGTTTTTGAGTCTTCAATCAAGTTGCATACCTCTAAAAATGGCTCCGTTGGTCTTCTGTTCAACCAAAGTAGTTTAATCGAGAAATAGGCCAACTGCTAGGGAGAAGAGAAATGCGTACCGGCGATCGAAGATCTCGGGTGCTTTTAACAAGTACCCGAGGCTAGCCAGGAGAGTGAAGTCCACCATAAGGGCGGCTAAGCGTACTGAAGAACTCCGAGTGGCAAAACTCTGCAAGGAAAATACTAGGGAGTTCTTCGGCCAATCCATCGTAGGATTGGGCCCTTAGTGACCGAGTAGGGTGCATTAACTCACTCAGATTCAGAAAATGCTAACCTGCTTAATGACTACTTCTCTTCAGTGTTTACTAAAGAGTGTGGTCCACTCCTGCAGCCCATGGATTTTAACTCGGGGGAAAAGCTGGAGGCAATGGACTTCACCGAAGGGGCAATAAAGAAAAAGATCGCTGACCTAAAAACAAATAAATCCCCTGGGCCGGACGGGTTTCTATCCAAAGTGTTGAAGGAAGTGCGCGATGAAGTATCACGACCTCTGTGCGCTATCTTTACCATGTCAATCCGGACCAGATGCGTTCCTAGAGACTGGCGTGAGGCGGAGGTAACTCCGATCTTCAAGAAAGGAGACCCCAGGCATCCGTCAAACTACCGACCTATCAGTCTGACTTCGATAGTCGGTAAACTCATGGAAAGCATAATGGTGGACAAAATGAAGTCGTATTTAGAGTCAAACCTGCTACTGAAGAGTTCTAGCACGGCTTCCGAAGGCAACGGTCATGCCTGACGAACCTTGTGGAATTCTTCCACTTCGTGTTCAGTGAGCACGATCGGGACAAGGCGGTGGATATGGTGTACTTAGGCTTTCAGAAAGCTTTTGATAAGGTAACACACCTCCGCCTCCTCCGGAAAGTGCAAGCACTGGGGATAGACGGAAAAGTAGCCGGTTGGATCGAGAACTGGCTAAGTGGCAGACGGCAACGGGTGGTGGTGAATGGATAGGCTTCTGAGTGGGTGCCCGTTACTAGCGAGGTGCCTCAAGATTCTGTCCTGGGACTACTACTATTCATCATCTACGCCAACTATATGGACGGTGACATGGTTGCCAACATTTTCAAATTTGCCGACGATACTAAACTTGGTATGAATGTTGCAAAGGATGAAAATACTGCCCGCCTGCAGGAAGATCTTGGGAAGATTGGGAAGTGGTCGGACACGTGGCAGATGCCTTTTAACGTGGGGAAATGCAAAGTAATGCATATCAGCCACAGAAACCCCCAATCTCAGTATATTTTTAAGGGCACTGCTCTTGAATCCACCGATACTGAGAAGGACTTGGGTGTAACTATCACTAGCGACCTCAAGTTCTCGAAACAGTGCATCGAGGCAGAGAAGAAATCCCAAAGGATGTTAAGGCTACATAAAGTGCCAGTTTGGATACCGTAACAAGGAGAAAGTACTTTGTCTGTACAACTTTCTCGTTCGGCCGCACCTGGAGTATGCCGTACAATTTTGGAGTCCTTCGTTTCGAAAGGATATCGAAAGGTTGGAACGCGTGCAAGCCAGGGCAACCAAACTGATTCCCTCTATCAGACATAAAAGTTATGAAGATAGATTAACGGAATTAGATATGTCTTCGCTGGAAACATGTAGACTGCCTGGTCAGCTCATTGACGTTTTCAAAATACTTCTAAGGTTTGACAATGTTAACTACCGGGATATTTTCACACTGATGAGAACAGAACGCGCAATCACGGCTTCAAACTTGAACTGAAGCGATACCACTCTGATCTGTGTGGGAAATTCTTCACTTACAGTATCTGCGGTGGTTGGAACGTACTTCCGACGGAAGTTTTCAACTGTAAATCTGTTGACCATTTCAAGTTAAGACTAGATAAAGTCTTGCGAATTCACCGTCAAGATC
Source organism: Ceratothoa steindachneri (assembly GCA_963969495.1). Taxonomy (NCBI): domain Eukaryota; kingdom Metazoa; phylum Arthropoda; class Malacostraca; order Isopoda; family Cymothoidae; genus Ceratothoa; species Ceratothoa steindachneri. The sequence goes on along the minus strand of OZ018319.1, from coordinate 83,837,319 downwards.
CTCGCGAGTGATCTTCGAGGTTGCCAACGGACACCTTCGAAGATTCGGCCAAAAGTACCCTCCTTGTATGGACCGTAAGATCTTCTAGGGTACTTATTTTCCTTGTAGTTCCTTGTACTTAATATACTAAACAAGTGGTTTCCTTTATTACAGATATCTCAATATTTGTGATCTCTCTGTCTTCCAAAGAGAGGAAATTGTTAGATTGCAAATGTTTGGGGCATCTTTAAAAAAAGTTGCCGATTTGTTTAAAGTTTCTAAGGAAATTTATTCTAACGTCATATTCCCTTACTAAAAACAAATAAAACTAGTGAATGAAAGCGTAACTCGTGACGGAAGGTAAATCTCAGTAACAGAAACGGCTGAGCAATAAAAAGATAAGTGTCGATAAATCAGAGAAGCATAATTACTAAAATGAGTGCAGAAAGAAATCAACATTTTCCATTAGAGTATCCTGCCTAATTCTACTGGGTAGCATCACGAGGGTACCATTGCCAAATCTTTTCTTTCTCCTATTAAGTTGAAAATACCTAAAATGTTGCAAAGGTCACACACAATAAGTGTACAATGGACGAGTGAAATAATGCCATCTTACTGGACGAATAATGGCTCACCCTTATCATTCATTGTTAATCACGAATTTATGCATGGAAAAGTCTCAAAGAAGTCTTCGATTCAGAACTTCTTTGGTCAACCGGGAAACATTTAGTGCTATATTGATGGTTTGGTAGGTTATAAAATGGTAAGTTAGGTTCAGAGGACTATTTATCGATTTCTAGTGACTGAATTCACTCAAATAAATGATCTAGCCATTTTCTAGTAAAATAATCAGGCAATTCACACAGCTAAACTTGATAAAAACAGGCATAAAGAGCACTACATATTAAAAAGAAGCATGTATTGGCACCTGCAATAACCACATATCAACATAATTGAACATCGTTTGTCAGACATTATTCCTGGCAGTATCACCTTGGAGCGAATGACAAATGTAATATGTTCAAATCGTAAAAACTCAGATGAAAGGAGTTCTCAATTTATTCCTCCAATAGAAAAGTAGAACAATGAAGTGTATAAATTCCTGAATGGAAAAGATCTAAAATCGGGATTCAATTGCACTTGATGTCAGAGGGGTGACTCAGTTAAGGCATCACTATCACTCAAGTGGACAAGGTGATCATTTTTCGATGAAAGTGAACAAAATATGTTCAGGAAAATTGAATATATGATGCAGTCTTGAAATTAAAACAAATAGTGTCATTGGGAACAGAATTTTTACTTACTCTAAAAGAAATAATTTGGTGCCTCTCAAGCATGTGTCTTACCGAATCTTTTCTTTGGAGTGTGTATCCTACTAATCAGTTTATTCTTTAGTCTAGATCCCACCAGAATATTGTATCCTACATCATAATTTTATCTAACCTAGGCATAAAAGATAATAAAAGCAATGAAGAATAATGCAAGCAAAAAATAGAAAAAGAACTTTTGAATATTTTAAGTAAATAAATTCCGAACGTCTACTAACATTTTAAAAAATAAGTCAGCACTGAACTCCTTTAAAATTCTCAATCAAACTAAATCTCTGACCTTGCAGGTGATGGCTAGGCGTTCTTCATTTTTCTTCATTATTTTTATTCTGCTTTCTAGCCAATTTCTTTCAAATTATTGCGTATGTGCTGAAGTATTCGGATCAATAAAAATTATTTGAACTTTTACAGTTTGTGTACATAACGCAGTTGGGATAGTATACGATATGCAGGATATTCGTCAGAGTGTATCCATGATCTACCAGCTACTTCTCATTTTACGATGGGAAACAAAGTCTATGCATCTTTCTTTTTACGGATAAATAGCGCACATCTTTGTCTTGGCATAAACCAACGACCTAATGACCATCAATAAGCTTACCATGATTTTAGTTATTGAGGATTTTTTTAGAGTCTATTGTAGATGATGCTTGGTGTCCTTCCAAATTCTTCCCCATATCGTATTTGTGTCTTGTCGGCGAATCTCGCTTCTTCCATTTTAATTGGCGTGTGTTCCGTTGTAACCATGTGGCTTTAATGATTAACAAAAAAATATAGAAGAACAAACCTCATGGCAATAATTAAATCAGCCAGTCATAGTAGCAGATGATAATCATGGAAATATTGTAAGCTGTATTAATAACGACTCCATAAATCATAAAATATGACTTCAACGAGTGCACAAAGGTTCAAGTTGTATTCTAGTTTTCCATTTAAATCTGTATATGAAAAGAAATTATTGTCTCTTCTCTCCGAAATAAATTCTTGGCAACCCCTTCCCCTGCATCTGCATAGTTATAAGAACTTTTAAGGAGTTAAACCCTAATATGAGCAAAGAGAATGATAAATGATTGGCTTACCTTGGGAAAAGGACTAATACGGCATCCAGGGATTTATGATATTTCGTTCTAGAGAATATCGTTGCGGTCTGCAGTACCTTATTCCTCTTGTTAGTATTTTGGGTAAGCTATCATTAACTTTTCTTATAACAATGAATTTATTGAAAAAGACGTCGAGAACGCCTTGAGTTATGAATACGTGGAAGTTGACCCTTTTGAGAGAACTGAGAGAGCAGACGCTTTAACTTCTGCGATGGAGCCTTTGTCATGAGTCGCGCGATACTAAATTTTAGTGAAAAATGTATCAACTGGTTAACATCAAAATTTAGCCAAGCAAATTATCATTCTCTAGGAAAAATTAATGAATATTTTATATTTAAATTAATGATTGAAATATATACATAGAATAATGAAAATGACAATGAAATCAAACATAAATTATTATATTTTCCCTCTCAACAGAAGTGCAATGAATCATTGCACAAATGAACATCTATTAAAGGTAGGTAAAGTTGAAAAAAAATGAATTTAAAGAACACTCCATTATAGCTACTCTCTCAAGGTTTTGCACCGTTCGTGCATTCTGTCAACGCATGCTTAAGCAGCTAACCGTTTAGATCGAGTACCCAGTTCATTAACTGGTGGAGTATCATTAACATTTCTTGAGTTGTTATCCTTAATATTGATTGTTCCATTAACCAAATCATTAACTGAACTTTGATCAGATAGACTTTGATTTGAAATATTTAAAGAATATGTTGCAGAATAACCGGAAGGAACATCATCTTTACTCGTTTCACGATCAACTACTACATCATCTCCAGTAACAAATTTCTCGCAGAATTGATCACCGACACCTGACGAGTCATTGTAAGTATGTGTCAGTGATAATTCCAGGGGATATACATGATTGATAGAATGATGAACAATTTGTCCATCTCCTCTTTTGATTTTAACACTTCTAACTTTATTGTCACATAAGACAAATAGTTCTATTATTCTACCCAATAACCATTATGGGCGTGGTTGATTAGGCAATTTTATTAAAACTACATCACCAGATTTTATTCTATTAAACCAATTATTTTCATGAAGTTCTCTATAATGCTCTCTAAGGCTTAATAGGTAATTTTCATACCATAAATCTTTGAGAAGTAAAAAACTTTATTGCGAAGTTCAAGAAACTCAAGTAGTCCCTCTCTGGTTGGAGGATCTTCATCCCATATACTATTATCATCAGAGTATCTTAATAATATGAAAGGATTTGTATTTATTTTCCCCAAAAAATTAGGGGTAATGATTTCTAAGTCATTATCAGATGACCTATATGTCAATGGTCTTGAGTTAATAGCAGATTGAATATCTGCAATCACAGTCAGATGCTCAAAATAAGAAAGTCTTGCTCTTCCTATGCTTTTATATAAACAAGTCTTAATAGTACGGATGAGACTTTACCAGGTGGAACCAACTTAAGCTGAGGAAACTGGTATCCTATTACGTTTGATATTAAAGTTTCTAAATTGATTATTAAATTCATCTGTGCCCATTGTCCTTTATAATATATTTCCACCAGATACGAATGACCTAGTATTATCACTATACAGAGTAGATCGGACACCATACAAATTAACAAGGGCATTTTCATTTATTAAGTACTTATAACCAAGCACTTTCTCACAATCATTATAATGTTGGACCATGCAGTTGTCTCTAGTAAATGCATCTCTTAGTCCTTTGCACTTAGAGTTCCAAGTACGCAACTGGAATCCACCTTCCTTCATCCTCGCATCAGATTACTTATAGAGATCAAGTAGTTCTTCTTCAGAATTTCCAGTGAGTATCAAGTTATCTACATAAAAATTTGAGTTTAAGATACTTGTGCAATAATCTTTGGGATATTGGTTAACATGATGTTTAATTACATAATTTGAATTGAATGGGCTGGTATTAAACCCCCAAATAATAGTTCTATATATGTATGTAACTAATTTACCATCTTCCATTATAAAAAATGAAAAACGATTTTTATCTTCTTCATTTGCCAATTGAATTTGCAAAAATGCTTGTTTCATATCACTAAGCATGGTGTACCTATTAGATCTAAATTGTGACATTAGTTGGTAGCAATGCCTTCATTTGATGGAACTTCTTTTATGATATTATCATGCCAAGGCAGGGCTACAAAATATTTATTGTCCTTGAACTCAATCTTGGATTTAAAATCTTCAATTTTCTTAGCGTCGTATTTACTTTGATTTCCACTCAATTCAGTGCATCCAACTGACTCTAAACTAAGCATGTTTTCTAATCCTTGTTCTCCAGAAAAATCTGTAAATGCAGTATCAAATGGATTGAAATATGTTTTCCTGGGTTCCAAGACAAAATTTACATGATTAGAGGGCTCCTCAACCCCATAAAGCTCAACAGCATCCATGAAATTAATTAAAGTATTTGTTACTAAGATTTATCCAGAGTTGCATAGCTAGTTACTTGAGATGGTTTAATAAAATGCTTTATGTTCCCAAAGGGCACAATACCTGTAGACATAAGCCATGCTGTTCCATTTATACATTTTATTTTTCCCATTTTAGGAATAAATTGAATCACATCAACTCCAAGCAAGAAGTCCTTGTAATGTAATATTTTCACCATGTTCTGCTAGAGATTGATCTGCTATTTTAAAATCTCCAGATATTATGTTGTTAACAGCTATGGGGAGATCTGATACATGTAAAAAGATATCAAATTCACTATCAATTAAAATAGGCAATGGAAGATCTTTATAGCTAGGAATACTAACGTCCATAACACATTCTTTGAATTCTCTCTTATTTGTTCCGAGAAAAGTTTTTACATCATAATTCAAATATGCCCAATCAAAGGTATCACTTTAAGAACATCCATTACCTCCTGACTTAAATAAGATCTCTGACTGCCATCATCCAATAAATATTTAACGTTGTAAGAATTTCCTCCCCTTTTAAATCTTAATTCAATTATAGGCAACAAATATGGCTGATATGTAGAAGCACTTCTGTTAAAGCAAAGATTTGAATGCAGAGATGTATCATTTTTGGGTTTGTGACAAAGTGCTGATATGTGACTATAACATTTACAGTAATAACATGGAAAACTAAGTTTATTATATTTTCCTAAACATGTCTCACTTAAATGTTTATTGCTAGTACAAAAATAACCGAGTTTTAATTCTTCACATCTAGCCTTTCTAGAATCTAAAGTCTCATACTTGGAGCAAAGAAACATAGAATGTCCCTGAACCGCACAAAATTTACAAAATTTATCTGTTTCCTTGGCAAAGGTTCCCGAGGTTTTAAAATTTTCTAGAGTAGATGAGTTAGGGTGAAACTCCATTGATTTAAAGTCAAAGGGTAGCTTGTTTTGCCCAGAGTTAAAGTTAAAGGAGGGCTTGTTTGGTTTCCAATTGAAATTATTCTTGGAATCAACCGAAAAATCTTTACTTTCAGCAGCAATTTTATAACTACTAGAAGAAGAAGTCCTAAGTAGAGTTTTGATTATGTCGTAATAATGATCAAAAAGATTTACCACTGTAGTGCAATTAGAATTTACTTTGTGAACTAATTCTCTTTTTATGGAGGCAGGTAACTTGGAGAATAATATATGACTGATAAGTTTGCAACCCGACGAATATTCCTCCAAAAGATCTATATTATAAGTTTTAAGATCATATAATAGAGCTCTACTTTCACTTATATACATTTTAACATTAGCAAATGTATTATCAAACATAGGATATCTACGAATTAATTGTTTGAAGATTTTATCTACAATATACTCAATATCCAAAAACTCCTCTTTAAGCATTTAAAGTGCTACTTCATAGTTATCACCTGTTATTTATAAATGAGAAACGGTGTTGAAGGCATAATCAGAAAGAAAGCTTCTTAGATAAGTGAGTTTCCCAGCATCTGATAAAGATTCGCAAGCATCTATAACATCTTAAAACTGTTGTAAAAAGTTCTTGAATTCAAATTTATCAAATGATTTACCACTACATGTTTTACATTTAAGTTCAGGCATTATAACTTGTAAATATTTGTGCACATTAACTGATTTAATAGGGTTTTTACCCCCTTTTAAAGATGTGGAAATTTTAGCTAACTTATCTGTTATACCTACCTTATAGGCAACTTTACTGTTCATTTCCTTAACACTATTTTCATCATCTTCTGGCAATACACCGTCAACCTAGTCAATAATTAAATCATTCACTTCATCAACTTTAACCAAAAATTTCAAAATATCGTTTTTTCTACTAACAAAGATATCTTGAGAAAGTTTATATATATCTATAGTCTCTAAATTCTTTAAGGCAGCTGTTATCCTACCTTTAAATCCAGCTCTTTTCTTAACTAATGCATTGAGTCGAATTTCTAACTCTGGTTCAGTTGACATGGTGAAGAAATCAAGGCAATTTACTATAAAGTAACTAGAAAATACAACAAATAAATTAGGCACACTATTATGCACAGAGTAATCTTAATTAATTATAACGAGCTGATGCAATAGAGAAAACAGAGGTCCTAACTAACTCTTTAAACAATGAAAATACAAACAAATTATGCACTATAGTACGATCTATAGTATTTATAATAACCACAACAAAATATAAAAATAAAGTATTACCCATTTACCTTTCTACTAGGTTATATTAACTAGGTTGAATGCAAATAATGATAGCGATTTCGGCGGTAAACTTTCCCTAATTTGTAACATCCATGCCAAGAACAAATAAAATAAATCACTTATAAGTATAAACAATAGGCTTTAGATTTTTTACCTATTTTAATACGATATCGTACTAGATTTAGAACAAAATGCAAAGTAACAAAATAAATTTTACTCTAACTCGAATTATTCAAGGAAAACTAATAAATATAAAGAAAAACAAAATTAGCACTTGGGTATCTTAACAATCAACCCTCACTGGGTTTCATTAAAAAGTGGGAGGGCGAGGGAGAAAATATTATAAGATAACCAAATGGAAATGAATCAATAATTCGATATTCTCTGGAAGTTTTAATATAAGAACTTTTAATAAGTTAAACTTATCAGGAGCAAAGAGAATGATAAAAGATTGGCTTACCTTGGGAAAAGGACTAATACTGTATCCAGGGATTTAGGATATTTCGTTCCAGAAAATATCGTTGCCGTCTGGAGTAGCTTATTCCTCTTGTTAGTATTTTGGGTAAGCTGTCATTAACTTTCTCTTTTAACAATGAATTTATTGAAAAAGACGTCCAGAACGCCTTTAGTTATGAATATGTGGAAGTTGACCCTTTTGAGAGAACTGAGAGAGCCCAGGCTTTTACTTCTGCGCGGGAGCCTTTGTCATGAGTCACGCGATATTAAATTTTAGTGAAAAATGTATCACCTTGTAGCGGACCGAAAAATTTAGACTAACCCCAATCGATCCAACCCGCTTCCTATACTAATCCGGACGTGAGAAATCGAAGGAGAATGAAACGGATTGTATGTACAGTTCTTTACTAACAGAAAAAAAGTACAATGAAAATTACAGCTTATATTTACAACAATTTTATATTTACTAGGGAAGTGTGCACACTTCAAAATGAGGCTAACTTCCCCAATTCAAATACGATACCAAACGAGAATTTAATAACTGGCGAATACAACAATTTACTTATATTCTACACAAAACAAAAAAAACACAACCACAACCGAACGAAAAGGGGGCACGCGCTATCACTTGTGTGCTGGAGTTGGGTGGTAGTAGGCTAACTTAGAAGGAGGCAGGATTGTCAACGAAGGCGGGTATGGCGGTTCAGGTGCTTAGAGAGTCACGAAAGCCCTCCGTCTCAGGGCTGGGCGGAGCACTCGTCTAGAGAACCCCTCTTGCTATCAGTCCACACCTCCACTCTCTGTAGAAGAGATATATCCTCCTTTTATGACCCATTTATTTATACATGGATGGCGAAACTAATAAGTGGGCATTACCCGAGTAAATTTATCGACTAGCTTACCTCTTTCCAGAATATGACGCTTTGATAAAAGTTTATTTAATGCAAAGTAATATCTTAAAATTAGCTACTATCTTTCCAGAATATGACGCCTGGAAAGAAAGAAAAACATGGTAATCATTTTATACATAAAATAAACAAAAATAAAACAAACCCATTCCCATTCACACACATTCTTACAGAGGGAGGGAGAGGGTACTGAGAAAAGGGGTGGGAGAATGGCCCTTTTACACACACTCACATTCGCTCCACCACACCCCTCCTTCCTTATGCCATTCGACCAGCCACTCACTAAACCCTTTCAATCACTCTTCACGGTACCACTTGTGCTCAATCGCACCCTTCTGCACCCATTTACACTCTTCTACTGGTCCCTGGCTACGCGTAGCAATTAGTTGGGGTTGTTCGTCAGTCGTCCTGTCAGTCTCATTGTCACTATTTATCATCTCATCAACCATACTCTTAGCCCTCATTACCAGTTCTCCCATCTCACGACAGAATTCTTTCATACTCTTCCGTTCAGAACCCTCACTCTTCATACCCCAATTCATCAGCTCCTCACTCACAGCTCTCATCCAACTCAAGGTACATTCTTGCGAAACAGACAGGTCACTCACATCCCCTGTATTCTCAACAGGCATACCAGAAACCCCTTCAACTGGTTCCCACCAGAAACCTGAAAAATCAGCCACTTCATCATTCACTACATCAAACTCATCCCTACTATTACCATTCGTAAAACCCGAAAAATCAGCCACACTAGGTTCATTCTGCCCAAACACACTATCATTCATACTGTTCCCAAAACCAGAAAAATCAGGCACAGGCAGCTCACTCACTCGTCTACTTATACCAGCCAGATCACTCACCTGTTTACGCAAAAACTCAATCTCCCTTTCAAGATCCCCCATACCAGAAACACTCTGCTCAGACTTATTTTCATTCGTACTTGCAATCTTCCTTTCACTCTTCTTTGTACGCTTTCTACTCCTCGAGACTAAGACTAGCTCTTTCCCAGACAGATCCATACTATCACATTCAATCTCATCATCATGCACTTTACCTCTCTCTCTACACAGTCCATACACCGGATGGCTCACCAGGTAGTCAGGAGGTTCTCTCCATCTCCTTAACTGACTCTGATGAGCCCGCACTCTCTCAGTCATGCCGTCATTCAAACTCTCCAAAACATACGTTACCCCATTTTCCCAAACTCTCACAACTCTATAAGGTCCATCAAACTTCTCACTCATCTTTGATACATTCAACCTACCCTTCATTTCTTTCACCTTCAATACTTTTGTACCTAATTCAAATGAACGGAACCTTTCATGCGCCTCACGCCATACACTCTGCTCACTTTCACTCAAACGAAACCTATCTTTCACTCGCCTTTCAAAATTCATCACAAACTGACATGGGGACATTCCAGTTGCACTATGCACAGTTGAATTATACGCCCACAACACTCTCCCCAGACACACATCCCAGTCATTCACTGTCGTACTCATCATTCTCAACATCTCACACAAGGTTCTTATAGTCCGTTCAGCCAATCCATTTGAAGACGGTACATACGGAGTTGTTCTCACATGCTCCACACCATTCTCTCTCAACATTTGCTCAAACACTTCCCCTACAAATTCAGGCCCATTATCACTCAGACATCTTCTAGGCTTCCATACACACATAGGAAAGAACAACTGCTCAACCACACGCGCAACAGTCACACTCCTTTTATCTCTCACAGGTGCTGCATACACAAACTTACTTTTATGATCAACCATCACAACCATACCAACATTCCCAGCACTCGTACGCGGCAAAGACACACAATCAATCACTACCAATTCAAACGGTTCTTTCGCATCAACTTTCAACATCGGTGGTTTCACTTGCACACCTTGCACCTTTCGCTTCTGACACCTTTCACACGTAGTTGCAACATTATTCACAACAGTTCTCAGAAACGGGTGGAACACATGCTCCTTCATACACTTCCACAGCTTAAACTTACCCATATGCCCATAATTATCATGCACAACCTTCACCAGACCAATCATATCAACTAAGGACATCACAGGTACATACATATCATCACCACCCTTCACATGCCTCAGAAAATATACAACATCCATACAAACAACAAAATCCTTAGCATACCTTTTAAAATCACTTAAACACTCTAGCCATTCATTCAAATCAACACGCATCATTACACACTTCTTCAACTCACTAACAAAAGGACACATCTCTTGCATCTCTAGAATATCATCATCACTTAAAATCTCATTCTCATCATCCATGACCAACTCAATCATGCCACAAAATTTGACAACATTCTTCGCACACTCATTCAACTTCATCACCTCACATTCACCTTTCATAAGACGATCCTTATCAGCATCCAAAGACAAATCATTCAATCTCATAAAGTCTACACCAAGCAAGAAACAACAAGGCATTTGCTCACCTTTCAGAATCACAAAGTCATGCCTCACATTCACACCATTACCCAAACTCACTTTCAGACTAACCTGTTCCCATGCCACTATCAAGCCATTCCCTAATCCACTTATCTGTAACTTCACAGGTTTATGCTCGCAACATTTAAACTCATCATACTTACTCAGAATCTTCTCATTCACTAAAGACACCTGCGCTCCAGTATCAATCAAACCACAGAACAACCTTTCACCAACTTTCACTCTCGCTTCCATCATATCAGGTCCACCATGTTCGCAATACACCGAAGGAACAAGCACACCAACATCAGCACTGATATCCATACTGTCATTAACTCCCATATCATCACTCAACACGCACTCATCTTCATCCAGACAATCATTCTTCTCTCTTATATATGAACACCTTTCAATTACCCAATTGTAGTGCACACCGCTCAAACATTGCAGATGTACCACATTAGGATTCAAACCCTTCATCTTCTCATCCTTGTACACAATCGGCCTCTCACCACCAAAGTGCACATAAACAATCACTCCATACAAACGACTCACTACAATCAACACTTCCTAAAAATGGCGGGACCCCTTGCATACACATCGCTCTCAATTCTTTCATGAAGTTCCGCACCTTTGCCATACCAATGCTTTCAGGCTTCCTACACACTTCATTCATTACCTCCTTCCTTAAATCATCTACACTATCGGGCACTCTCACATCTACTCCATCACTCTTCAAATCTTGCAAACCATTCCATACACTCTCAAACAAGGAATCACCACCACCCTTACTCTCTTTTCCATTCATAATCCCTTTCGGCAAATACTCATGATCACTCACTCCACACACATTTTCATCATTCGTACCAGGATACCTTGACATCAAATCAGCCACTCCATTCCGTTCACCAGGCACATACTCAATCACATAGTCAAAGTCACTCAAATCTTCTAAAGTCCTTGCAATCCTACTATCAGCCCACTTCATACGCTGCAGATACACAAGAGGTTGATGACCGGTTTTTATCACAAACCTCACACCATACAAAAATGGACGCAACACTTTCAAACAATATCTTATCGCAGCCAGCTCTCGTTCCACAGTCGAATACTTTCGTTCTGCAACATTCATAGCCTTGGATACATACCCAATTATTCGCCTGACATTCTCTCCATTCAAACGCTGCTCTTGCATCAGAAAACCTCCCATACAATACCCACTCGCATCTGTATACAGTTCAAGCATTTTAGCATTTACACTATAATCTGGGTAAGCCAATTCAACATCTTCAGCCGCTGGCTCTTTCAGTCTCTCATACGCCTCATTCATCTTATCATTCCACTTGACAACCGTACTACCTTTCTTGCCCATCCACTATGTCAGAGGCTTACTCACACCAGAACAATCACGTATAAACCTTCGCTGAAACTCAATCAACCCTAAAAATGACTTCAGTTGCTTCACAGTCACCAGTTTAGGAAACATTCGCATCTTCTCAACATACTTCGATGATTTTCGCAATCCATTCTCACTCACCATATGCCCAAGGAATTCCACTTCTTTCGCAAACCATTCACACTTCGCCACTTTCACCTTCACACCAACACTCTCCAACGTTCTCAACACATCATTCACCAATCTCATATGCTCCTCAAAAGTCTCAGTCATAATCAAAATATCATCTATAAACGCAATCACATTCTTACTCGCAAACTTACTCAACACAACATTCATTGCCCGCTGGAAGGCTCCGGGAGCATTAGCCAACCCAAAGCTGAGGTTCCGGAACTGGTAATGCCTCTTTAAGGAAGAGAAGGCAGTTAATGGCCGGCTCTCCTCAGCAATGGGTATCTGGTAATACCCCTGTACCAGATCAAGCTTCGTAAACCACTCCATCCCATGCATATTATACACACACTCAGATACCACACACATCGGAAACCGTTCATTCACCTTTCGATAATCCACACACAGACGCAATCTTCCATCCGGCTTACGTACAGGTACAATTGGACTATTTCATGCACTCTCGCTCTCTTCAATCACCCCCAATTGCTCCAATTCCAAGCACTGCTCCTCAATCTCATCAGCAACCGGACGTGGGAAATGCCTTGGCCGCTGATAGATTGGGGAATCCTCCTTCAGGACAATCTTGAATTCCGGGAGCTTTGTAACCCCGAAATCCAGATCACCCTTACTGATGGCTCCCTTTCGTTCAAATATCATTCGATACACATCCTCCCTTTCATACTCAGTTAAACATCCATCCAATTCCACCATGCTCTTTACCTCATTATACATCCATTCGCATGTCTTTTCATTCGCAACATTCACCCTGATATCCGTACTATCGTCCATACCTACCTCATTGACAGTGGAGAGGTGGCCCAGTACATCTCCAACTTGGATTCCCCTCACCTGCCCTTTCACACTGGGGTCCGCCTGCACACATACAAAAGGATCATTCATTCTCATCAAGCCATCAAACACACAAGCAACACGCCTTACCTTATAACATGCATCCTTTCCATTCAATATCACAGTGTTCTCACTCACATTCAAACTAACATCCTTACTCCAACTCACTCTAACAGACACCCTTTCACCCTTCACAAGCCTTACATTCTCCATAGCAGTCACCTCAATACCAGTAAACACACTCCTCAAAACGCTACCATCTTTCCCTACATACAACTTATACACCCCATTTTTACCAATCTTTCTCTCAATCTGATCACTCGCAGGATGCACAACCATACGATTCATTTTCATAAAATCATACCCTAAAATAACACCATACTCACTACTCACCTTATCAATCACAGAAAATTCACATTCATTTATCATCATACCATGCATTCGAACAGCTGACCTTATCATTCCAATCACAGGCACTCTCCTATTACCAATACCTACTAAACTACCCTTGCACTCAGACAGGAGGGCTTTCTCGCTCACCTTGTCACACACATCTTTATACACCAAGCTCGCCTTGCATCCAGAATCTATTAAAGCCAAACACTCAATTTCATTCAATTCCACCTTAACACTCAGACACTCATACTTCCTACCAGACAGCACTTTCACACTAGACAGACTTACCAACACATTACTCACACTCATGCACCCAGAGGATACTTCAGCAGGTACCCTCTTACCATTCAGTTTCCCGCTTCAGACTTTCCATTCACACCTTGCGCTCTCAGTCTAATCCAACACTTTTCACTTGAATGTCCTTCCATCGCACAATAGCTACATACATTCCTCTGGTCACGACACATCCTTGCATAATGACCAGCCTTTCCACAATTACCACATGCATATTTCATACTTTCCCCACCAGTTGCTCCACCATTCAACCTCGGACAATCTTTCTTCAAATGGCCTATTTCTTTACACTCGAAGCACTCTTTCACACTTTCCTGGCAATCCTTTATCATATGCCCTTTCTTACCACACCCAAAACACGCACCAGATGTCAACATACATTCTGCCAACATATGACCTTTCCTTCCACACCGACGACATTCCACAATCTTTCTCACACCATTCGGTCTCTCGTTTACTGGGACATACCTCGGTTTCTCTCTCATATATCCGTTCCCACGCTTGAAATTCATCTGCCCCCTTCCATTCGACAACCCTCCATTTGCCCATCCATTCTGCTGGCCCAGGAAGTTTGACATCACTCCAGCTGGTGTAGCCTTCAGGGCATCCCTGTAGCTGACAAACTGCTGGGGTGGATGAAAGCTCCTGGGCTTCTTACCCCCAACATTCACACTGTACCATCCATCCTCTTCTAGATCGCTTTCATCATCAAATCGTCCATCTTCTAACAGTTCCAACACATCCTCCCACATCAACCGTTCACCTGTCAGTCTCACTCTCTCCTTTCTCTTTCCAATCAGCCATTCACTCACCTTTCGCGGGATCGTGCCTAAAAACTTCCTCATGAGTGGTTTACATTCATTTACATCATCATCACCATACCTCGTTCTTGCCATACTCTCAAGCCTATGTGCATACATATTCACACTTTCACTCTTCCCCATTCGAGCCTTCTCAAATTCATTCAAACTCTTATACTTCACACTCTCTTTCACTCGTTTCACCTGCCCAATCAATCTCTTCTTCACTTCATCGTACTTTGGCTCTCCCACACTCGTTATCACTCGCAAGAACTCCAACACTTTCCCATCCAAACAATCTCCCAGAACACTCACCCAGTGACCCTTGTTCTGCGGGTACTTGAGCTTGCAGTACCGCTCAAAATCCCCGAAGAACTCATCCATACTCTTTCCCCCATGCAATTTAAACTTATCAATCCTTGGCACTTCCCTAATCAAAATTCCTTTTCCCACATTCACTTCACTCTCCGAAGAGCTACTCTCAGTCTCACTCATTCCAATCATATCGTCACTCTCTCCCTCATCTGAGTATAGCGAATCCACACTCTTCCCTCTCGCCTTCCTATCCTTAACCTTAGAACCATGCTTACTTCCTCTCTTACTTTCCACTCTCTTCCATTCACCCCCTTTTCTACCACTCACAGTATCTTCTTTAGACTCAATCATACTGCCATCCATTCCATTTAGCGGAGTCCCTTCAGTAGGAGCAGGGGTCAGGGTTGTAGGTCCTGGGACTGATCCAGCCCCTGTCATCATGTTATACAGGTCCTGCATCTGTCGGTCCTTCTGATCCTGTCGGTCTCCCATTTCCTTCTTCATCCTATCAGTCTTTTCATTCATCCCTTTTATTTTATTCTCCATTCCCTCCATCATTCCCCGCAACATTTCCCACTCCTCTTCTTTCTTTCTCAACTCCAGTCTCAATCGCACTACTTCTTCATTCAATGTTTCCGCTACAGCCATTGTTCTCAAGTTAGTACAAAGATAGGAGGAGGGAAAAATCAGTCAAACTACTTGTCACACTAATTGGGTATGGACTGCAATCCAATCCAGTCACGCTCCCAGTTTCGAAGTCTCACGTCCCTATTCGGGCGCCAAATGTAGAGGGCCGAAAAATTTAGACTAACCCCAATCGATCCAACCCGCTTCCTATACTAATCCGGACGTGAGAAATCGAAGGAGAATGAAACGGATTGTATGTACAGTTCTTTACTAACAGAAAAAAAGTACAATGAAAATTACAGCTTATATTTACAACAATTTTATATTTACTAGGGAAGTGTGCACACTTCAAAATGAGGCTAAATTCCCCAATTCAAATAGGATACCAAACGAGAATTTTATAACTGGCGAATACAACAATTTACTTATATTCTACACAAAACAAAAAAAAACACAACCACAACCGAACGAAAAGGGGGCACGCGCTATCACTTGTGTGCTGGAGGTGGGTGGTAGTAGGCTAACTTAGAAGGAGGCAGGATTGTCAACGAAGGTGGGTATGGCGGTTCAGGTGCTTAGAGAGGCACGAAAGCCCTCCGTCTCAGGGCTGGGCGGAGCACTCGTCTAGAGAACCCCTCTTGCTATCAGTCCACACTTCCACTCTCTGTAGAAGAGATATATCCTCCTTTTATGACCCATTTATTTATACATGGATGGCGAAACTAATAAGTGGGCATTACCCGAGTAAATTTATCGACTAGCTTACCTCTTTCCAGAATATGACGCTTTGATAAAAGTTTATTTAATGCAAAGTAATATCTTAAAATTAGCTACTATCTTTCCAGAATATGACGCCTGGAAAGAAAGAAAAACATAGTAATCATTTTATACATAAAATAAACAAAAATAAAACAAACCCATTCCCATTCACACACATTCTTACAGAGGGAGGGAGAGGGTACTGAGAAAAGGGGTGGGAGAATGGCCCTTTTACACACACTCACATTCGCTCCACCACAACCTGGTTAACATCAAAGTTTAGCTAAGCAAATTATCATTGTCTAGAAAGAATTAATCAATATTTTATATTTAAATTAATGATTGAAATATATAGAATAATAAAAATAACAATGAAATCCAATTATTATATAGTTGCCAATCATTTTCATGTGATTTTAGGTAATAAGTACGAAAGGGCCATCGCACATTTGATAAATATTTAAATCTTTTCTAAGATCTGTTTTACTTAGGAAACTAGTCACAACACTTTCTCTTGAAACAATTATTATTAGATAAACCACTTATGCCCCCAAACAGGGTGAAGGTCACACATAACAACAAAAAACACCGTAAAACACTGTAGAGGAGCATATGTGGCCTAACAAATGACTAGAATACACAAAGTAAAGAAACAATAATTTATTAAAATATAAGAAAAACAATCATTTAGAATTAAACAAAAAATATATATGACAATGTTTCTGCCAGTCCGAGTTAATCCTTCAGACAAGCATATTAATCATGAGGAAACGCCTTACCAGCAGATTAAAAAGCATGCTGGTCAGCATAAAAAATATTTAATTTGGAAGATCGTTCCATAATTTGCAATAATATGGAACAAAACATTCGGAAAAGTGATTATTTCTGAAGTTAAAATTAGAAAATTCAAAGTCATTCAGAGCTAAGGTATGCCTATTAGGTCTATTGTGGATAAAAGGAACAGGTAGTCTGAAGTAAAAGGCATAGGTAACATTATAGAAATTTTTCTACGCTGCTCCAAATCGATTGATCAATCTGATAGAATGAAACGAATACAATTTAAAGCTCAGTATAAAGATATAAGAGGCTACTTAGCTATAGAAATCCAAATAGACGGAATAATCAAAACATGGTATCATTAATGCGTAAAAAGATTTTAAAACGGCGTCTTTATTATGTAGTGCCTTGAAACACTTACGAAGAAGTTCTTTTTTTTGTGCAATAGAGGATGCCATAGATCTATCGAAACACACAAGAGTGTAAGGGAACAAGAAAATATGAAAAGAGATCCACAGATAAACAATGCAAGATGAGGAGGGCAATGAGTCCTCGATCTACTAATAATTATAGATTGTATCTTGCTTGGCCTTAGTTTTCTGCTCCATTTAAGTCAACAGGACTGTATTCTAGAAAGGTCTCTATTCAGGGAATCAACCACAGAAGTACGATCACTAGGAGAGTTAACTGAGGCATACAAGGTACTATCATCAACATAAGCAATTAATTTAATTTCTAAATTTTACCACATGTCTACAGTGTACAATATAAAAAATAGAGAACCCAAAACACTTCCCTGTGAAAGTTCCATCAAATAAAACACGCTTCTGAGGGCTAGATAAAAATTCTCTGAATACATTGATAATTGGACCACCAATACCCAACAATTGCAATTTATACAATAAAGCCTTATGATTCACTAAATAAAAAGCAGGGCTAAAATCAAGGGAAATAACCCTGGCCTCGGAGCCAGGGTTATTTTCCGGGCTCCAAAAAGGATTGCAAAGCATGGGTTAATGCCAATATGGCTTTAATAGTAGAATCGACTGCTCACCGTGGGAGCAGCTAAACGGACCCAAATTCTTTAGATTGGGGAAAGGTTAGCGTTTTCTCTGGCTGTGCCCCCTAGTCTCCTTCAAACATGGGTACTAACCTTGCTGGGGAACGGTATGCCTGCCTAGATCTCTTTCCTTATGCATGTCGACTCGCTAATCAATAGACTTGAAGAGTCGCTGGTTGGGACGTAGGACTCCT
The DNA here is from genome assembly GCA_963969495.1 of Ceratothoa steindachneri. Classification (NCBI taxonomy): domain Eukaryota; kingdom Metazoa; phylum Arthropoda; class Malacostraca; order Isopoda; family Cymothoidae; genus Ceratothoa; species Ceratothoa steindachneri. The sequence continues at coordinate 83,818,828 of OZ018319.1, read as the reverse complement.
TGATTGGGATGACCAGTTAGAAGCCCCTATGCAACATCATCCACATGTAGCAAGGGGAGAAGAGGGATCAATCTCCTCCCTCCTATACTAAACAAAAGAAGGGCAAAGAAAAAATGGTAAGAGGTTCCTAAACTGGTTGGGACGTGGGACTCCTCGTTTGGGATGACCGGTTAGAAGCCCCTCCTGTGAAGGATAGGCCTTCGAGGTTTTCTAACCTAGCTGGTAGGATTTTCTAAATTGGCGGAAATAACTCAATGAGAGACAACCAAGACAATAAGCTGGCCCATATTCAACATCATCCACATGTAGCATGGGGAGAAAAGGGATCAATCTCCTCCCTCCTATACTAAACAAAAGAAAAAGAAAGACAAAATGATAAGAGGTTCCTAAACGTTTCTGGGAGATTCGAGAACGAACAGTTCCCCTGCAGATTTGGCAAGTGACCAGTACACAACTGCCACGTATTGCCTCGAGGAACTCTGTATCGGCGAGAGAGGTTCTTTGTGGTTGCGATAGATGAACTGGCTACGACTAGCACGTTCTGCTCTCAGGCAGTCCTTAGCGGCGAGACCCACTCAAAAGCTAAAACTGGAGCTAGGGTGAGTGAAACAACGGTGAGGTCGGGTCTCTCATCGTGAGGCAGTTCTACGGCTAAGAGGCCCTTAATCTTTAAAGGTTTCCTTAGTGTTCACTGATTGGAGTATGTTATCCAAAAACAAATGCTCTACCAACTTTAAGAAAATGATAAGGTTCTAGCTAGACATTCACATGTCTCACCTACTCCTAGGGAAATTGCTAGAAAATGCGGCGGACAACAGCCCAGGCCTCCATGTTGAAGGTTTATCGGACATTAGTTGAATTTTGTTAAAGGGGTGATTTATGATACGGAACTCGGTGACTATTTCTTAGAAGATATCAGAGAATAGCTGTCCAAAAATGGAGCGTTTAAAATTGAAGGTGTGATCAGAAAACAAGACGAGGAAGGGGCTCTTCTTCACGTTTGATCGTGATAGGCTCTTTGAGAGGGTGAAAGACGTTTAGTAGCACTATCGTATGAAGGATTTTATTTTAGTGCAGGTAGGTTTTACCCTAGAACCGCTTCGACCTTTCAAATCTTATTTGAAGACATGCCAATTTTGTTCGGCCAGAATTCTGATTAAACTGTTTATAGGCATTGCAAGATAAATCTAAATTGTGCATTTCAAAGTCTTTAGATTGTGGCGAATTGTACCTTGTTACCTCGAGGCAATGTAGATTGTGTCTTTTCAAGAAGGAGATCCTAGAAATTCAAGTGGCAACCCGAGTCTATGTAAGCCCTGATCTGGTCGCAGGATATCGAAGGGGCAGGTTACGTTCTATGATTCAAAATATAAGAAGGCACACTCTGTTATTGCCCATTACAGCATGGTTACTTCTGAGCCAATTCTCAACCCAACTACGGGTTCTACGTTTTCTGCTCTCTCCTCTTGTGAGGTTAGCTGCTCAAAGGGCTAACGCCCTTCTTGCTCTAAAATCAGTGTTAACCTCCTCACCTTTCCGGTTTCCTGTAAGAGTTGAAAAGGTTGAGCACTTCCACTAAGTCGCTAGGATCACAGTAGGCATCGCATCACCTCAAAGATGGTGGTGAGACTGACTTCGAGAGTTTCTAAGGCTGTCCGAGGAGAGGATTGCAGTGGCAACTAAATTTTTGGTCCCCCTCCCCCCAATCCTAATGCTTTGCCAGGAGATTCCAAAGAATGTTACACTCTAAACAAAGGATCCTTCGCACTGAAGCACTCTCTTTCGCCAAGTGTTCCGAGATAAAGGAAACCTAAGACTCGTATGGCGATCCCAAACTCACCAGTAACTCCTTGGCGGCAACAAGGGCTTCATCGCAATCGACGCCAGAAGCACTAGCAGTTTTTTCTCCTAGAAAATTGCCGATGACACAGAACCAACTGGAAGAACATGGGGAGGCTAGTCTCTACCTGTTCCCCGTTAGCTATCATTCTACATGAAAAATTGCTGTGGGCGTGCACCTTAACTAACCTCCCTGGGTATGAAAGTTTCGCACTCCTATCACCCTAGGATGCAAAACAGACAGGAAAATACGCGTTACACAGCTGCATGATGTCACCATTATTCCATTTGCTATAAATACCTCATTTAAGGCAGTGGCAGTGGAGCTACACTTGTATATGAGATATATGGTTATTTCTGCGTACATTACATTGTCAGCCGACTACCAAGCGAGATACTTTCACCATGTCAAGACACGATTGCTTGATCTATTTCTCCTGATCGGAGTTTGAAAGGTAAACATATCCTCTGCTGGACTGGATGATTAATCCCAAAGATCAAGTTTTTTCAGATTGCTCGATGAGGTAGGAGTTTTTGTAAATGTTGATGAGTTTACGCATCACGTTCTGGGAACCGCTTCAATCTCCTGTCTCCATCTGCCCCTGTGCTCTTCAGATGCACAGCCTGATTTTAAATGTGAAGTGGTGGATTAACTTCATGCTATTGATCACTTTTTCATTAAACTATTATTTCATGGATTTCTGATTTAAAAATCCTCAATGAGGGCTGGAGTGAGCGCAGTGATCCATTTTTCATGAAATTACTAATATCTCTAGCCCAATCAAGGTATTTATGTTAGTTGGTGAGGGCGTTCAAATCTTTCTCAACAAACTCATCAACATGGGCCAACTACCACTTGTAATACTTCTGGTCTTTATCTCTAAGTCCACTTCTTTGGTGGTCAGCCAGATGCGAGACGGCCTTCAGAGAGAATAGATATGCCTACATGCGCTGGGCAAATAAACTCCACCGCAAAAATCTCACCGTCGGTGTATTTATTCGAGCTAGGGCAAGATTCCGCTACAGTTTGAAGCACGACCGCCGCTTTTCTTTTCCAATACACGTGTTTTTACTTAATGGGAAACTCCTCTTGAAGAGGTAGGAGTGAGTAACAAGAATTATGTGGAGATTGTCTCAGAGCACCTCTCCCGTTTTCCAGAAGAACCGGACCGCAATTTCTTTGACTGAGTCTTTCGCGACCTCTTTCTCCAAATTCTCTAGCCGGGGTTCTGATAAACACATTATTCAACGCCCATTGCGATGTTGCTGAACTGCCTCCTTGACTTTAGTTTTAGAGGCTGAGAACCCTTTAACGAAAGTTTTACGATCAAAAGTTGCATTCCGCTCTCATTTCATGCGAGGCCACCGCTCAAGTCTGCCCGATTTACCATCTGCCATTCTTTGACGCTTAGATGAGCAAGAGACAGAGAATGGCTCTTCTGTTGGCTTTACAAAAAACAAAAATATATCATTCTACTTCGGCTGGTTTCCGATTAATTTTCTTCTATCTTGTGTATGCAAATTGATGGCAAAATTGGTCAGTATTAGATTAGCTTTCATTTTGGAAAGTGGATGCCTACTCTGTTCTGCAGAATACGTATTCCACATGTTATATTCCACATAAAATGATCTGTTCCAAGTAAAAAATGCTATCTGCTAGGCCTACCTCCGTAAAGAACATAAGAAAAGAAGAGGACTGCAAAAAAACATTCATGGCCTACACTTGGCAGCAATGCAACGATGTTTTTTCCTCTGGAGTTGACCTAGTTGCAAATTCTACTCATCCGCATCCGATCGTTCTTTGTGGGTGATTGAATCGATCTACCAAAACGGTGTCTTCTGCATGTTTCCCATTTAGAGCAACTGGTAAATGCCGGAGTGATGTCACCTCTTCTGCGATTTACGCCCGGGCTCGGCCTCTCAAACATTTCCCATTGGCTCTTCCTACCTCCGCTGCAGTTCTCGACCGTGCTTATGCCACCGAGAGACTCCATTCACGCCTTAAGCCTTTTTTTGGCTAGCAAACTCATTACGCCTTTTCCCAGGAAGCACCCTTATTTAGTACAACCTTTAATTGTTTGTCCCCACATCTCTGGTCCCAAAGCTTCAACAGCGCAGGGCATAATGCGTTCGAACCTTTTGGAGCACACTTCCGATCACACTGGATCCATGCTAGTGTACACGAAATGCTCCCCATTAGAGGAGTGTGTCTATTTACATGCCATATTCTCTCTGTTTAGAGTTGGAGTCGCTCTACCAATGACTTTTTCCTTTTTCACAGCCGAGTTGTTTGCAATACAGCGGTAAATAATAGAGATAACGAATTGTACCCAGGTACTAGACTGGATGGGGATGCATAGCGGGACAAAAAGCGCACTGATTACTCTCGTGGCTTTGAAATCTGCGCACTCTCTGGTTTGCTGTATCTGTGACTCACGGTTGCCGCGTGCAAGGGGATTTCACCAGAAAAAATTGTTCATAATATTATTAATAATATAAAAGCATAAAGAGTATTATTATCTAGAATAACAAATGCAAACTGATAAAGAGAATCATATATGAGTAAACACAACTAAGATATCTGATGCCATAAGGAATAACTTGCACTTCAAATTAATTAAATTATTACATAGTTTAAACTAGGAAGAATTAAACCATGAATCCAGCATTTATCACAATCAAGAAGAACAAACAAAAAACTGTGTGATACAAAGAATCTCGTCCCCAAAATGCACGTTCACTGCGCAGGCTTTTTAATCAAGGATACCGAGCGAGTGTTAATACAACTTAATTCTGTAATTTTTCACTTACATAATTTCAATATCAAAGAAAATAACAAAGTACATTTATACAGACTATCTTTGACAGTTACGTATCAAAGACTTAAAGGATTGTACTCTTAATTTTATTTAATCAATTGCCATCAGCGTCACCACAGCTTACAGGCGTCTTCCGAAACTCCTGAAGGCCTTCTTTACGGTCCTCCTGTTTAACTAAGTAAATGTTGTAGTGAACCTGGCCTTAAGTTCAACGTTGGTAGTGTACACGGACTCGTTGGTCTGTATCTCAACGAAGTACCACACGTAATAATCCAGTCCAGGAAGGGGCAGTGTGTTGAATTGATAAGACAGATATTCAGGGGCATGTGGTCAAAGAAATTGTCTGACTGTTAGACTGTATCTTGTGTTTCTTAGCATGGTGCAGAGGCCTTCTGCAACACATATAGTCTTTCAACGGTCACTTTATTCGTACTGGCTATGGCTACTGACTACCTTAAATGCCATGATGTGCAGCCGAAATTTAGTCCTAACCCCCGGTATATGTTTGTGGGTTTCAGAAAGTCAACCCTACTTTTGCAAGTTCACTTCTTAATCCGAAAAGAACTTGTTATCAGTTGAGAATATCAAAGCATGCTGAGTTTTTTTTAAGGGGCAATCTGGCTAATGCCAACATAGGCATAAGTCGCCGTAAATTTACAGCTTAGTTCTAGGCTACTTTAAAAATTTTGAAAAATAAAACAACAAGAAAAATAAATAACAATTTGGAAGCAATAACAATAACAATAGAAAAATAATAACAAAAACAACAACTAAACCTAGCTAAATGAAAGGGAGAAGGCAGGCCTCCCCCCAAAAAACAACAAGTCTACCAGTCAATGTGCACGCACTCGTCCCGAGTACAAAGGACAGGCGGTAGCGAACTCACCCATCCCAGTACCGGACCTGTAACGTGCACGAAGATCACCCAGACTGGGAAATTCTTCAAGAATGCGCGAACAGACTGGGGGACGACGCAGTCTAAGCAATAGGGCGCAGGCAAGCACTCCATGAAATAGCGATGCGTCACACGAGTATGTGCGATTCAGGGAAGACAGTAAGTGCCTTTAAGCCGTCGCGGAATTGGGGGATAGGTACATGGGAACAGTTGCGGCCCAATGGCACGCAACTTTAAGTTCCCTTCGACCGTCTCCCATCTCCTTTGGCAAGCAGTCCGAAGATCTGCCTGGATTCCTGCCATGTAGTCGGTGTGAGGAAGAGCGAAACGCTGGTTCGGTCGCAGATTCCTCGCGGACTCTTTGGCGCCCTCATCGGCGCGCTCATTCACCGCAATTATTACATGTCCTGGAACCCAGCAGAAGATAATCTCGACATCTGCTCGGGTCGCCAAAACTGGAGCGTCACGGATATCGCGAGCTAGAGGATGCGGAGATTCCAATGCTCCGAGAGCCATCAGGGTGCTTTGTGAGTCTCTATTGATCACAATCCGGTCTCCGAACGGGGCACGTCGCGTGATCTCCCGTACCGAGTGGTCTATTGACACCAGCTCGGACGTAAAGACAGGCGCAGCGCCTGGCAGAGCCCCTCTGACTTCAAACAGAGGGAATACGGCGTGAAAGCTGCCCCCCTCCTGGCGCCCTACAAGCATTGGGAGCAGAGGCGTGGCTACAAATAGCAAAATGTGGTACCCTCCAGGGTAGCGTCCTGGGCAGAACTAGGGGCACTATCGGCCTGAGAGCTATATCTTGCTATCGAAGGAGTTCCTGGCCCTAAAGTCAAAGGGCTTAGGGTAAGACTGGCGTCTCTCAGCGGCATAGGCAACATCGAGATCAGCTGCAGATGCAGTGAAAGATGTTGGTGACTGAGGGAGGTGCCGGGCTCGTGCGTACAGGCGAGTGATGCACTGCACGTGGCGCAGAGCAAGTGGCATCTCCCCAGCATCGACCAACAGGCTCTCAATGGGGAAAGTGCGGAAGGCACCGGTCACAAGGCGAAGGTCGGTGTGGTGGATCCAGTCCACCTTATGCAATAAACGCTCAGCTGCGGATGCATAAAAGTTGCATTCGTAGTCACCTTCGAACGAACAAAGGATCGATAAAAAGTAGGGCAGTACCCCTATCAGTGCCCCAAGCGCTGAACGTCGCGGAACGGAGAATATCTATTGTGCGGGTACAATAGATTCTAAGGCTGGGAATATGAGCGTCCCAGGTGAGGCGTTGGTCGAATACAAGACGAAGGAAACGGTGCGACTCAACCACATCCAGGCGTACCACATTAAGAATCAAATCTGGGTCAGGGTGGAGCCGTGGATGGCGGCAGAAGTGCACCACCTTAGTTTTGGCCAAAGAAAACCGAAACCTGTGCGCTTCGGCATAGCAAGGAGAGACGCGGTCCAATTCCTGTTAGAGTCGATGCTCTAGAGTTGGCATCTGGCCGCGCAAAAAGAGCTCGAAATGTCGTTCACGTAAAGCGTAGCGAGAACTTCTTCAGGGACACCAATGTGCTGCCGTTCATGCTCAGGGCAAAGAGTGTGACACTGAAGACACTTCCCGTCGGGACACACTCTTGCTACTCCTTTGGGCCGGAGAGAGCTCCCCCCACCCCTACGCGGGATCGACGATCTAGCAAAAATTCAGATATAAAGACTTGGAGGCGTCCCCTTGCTCCCATCATGTAGAGAGTCTCCATGATACCGTATCGTCATGCGGTATAGTAAGCCTTCTCCAGATCGAAAAACACCGTTGCGTATTGCTTTCTAAAAAGGAAAGCCTCGCAGACGGCATTTTACAGTCGTAGCAGAGCATCCGACGTGGAGGAAAACTTGCGGAAGCCGCACTGTGCAGAAGGCAGATGGCCTCCGATGTCAAGAAAAAAGGCTAGTCTAAGATTTACCAATTTGTCCATCAACTTGCACACGCAAGAGGTTAGAGAAATTGGGCGAAAACCCGTCGGAGTAGAGTGATCTCTCTCCCCGGCTTGCCAAGGGCGAGCACAGTAGCGATTCGCAAGGAATCTGGGAGAAGACCCTCCACCCAGATCCTGTTTAACAAATCTAAGAGAAAGGCCATGCCTTGCTCACACAGATGTCAAAGCAAGGCGTACAGGACATCGTCAGTGCCATTGGCGGTGTCCGCGCACGAAGAGAGAGCGGAGCGCAACTCACTCACAGTAAACCTTTCGTTGAATGGTTCTCCGCCTCTTAAGGGAAAGTTCAGCCGGAGGCCATCCACGATATCACGACGTGCAGTGAATGATGGCGGAGCAGCATCACGGCTAGAAATTACGAAAAAAGCAAAGGCTAAGGATTCCGCCACGGACGCGGGGTCCGAGATTGCGGTCCTATTCTTCTGGAGAACGGGAGGGGGGTCCTGCGAGAACTTGCCCTGAATCCTTTTGACTCGCTTCCACACCTCAGCTAAAGGGTTCTTCCCGTTAAGTGAAGACACGTATGCCCGCCAAAAAAAAAGCGGCGGGCGTGCTTCGAAATATACCGTAACCTAGCCCTAGGCCTACGAAATTCAGCGATAGCGAAATCGTTCGGGCGGCGCTTATAGCGCATGTAGGCATAATGCTTGTGTTCGAGGGCCGTCTCACAATCGGCCGACCAACATGTAAGTGGTCGCCGTGCAAAACGGCCAGACATCCTAAGAATAGTAGTCAAGCCCACAACGATGAGGTTGCCAGAGAAGAACTCAACGGCCTCATCTACCGACCTAAACTCCTAGACTGAGAAAGAGAATTCAGTCATTTCCTGAAATGCAGGCCACCGCGCCCGCTCCAAGCACCACCGAGGTGGTCTTTCAGGCGGCATTTGCCCTGAAAATGATATTTGAATGGGAAAGTGATCACTACCATGGAGGTCATCGACCACCCCTCAATCAAAGTCAGGCTGTGCATCCGAAGAGCACAAAGATAGGTCAAGGCAAGAAAATGAAGCGGTTCTCGGACAGTGATGCGTAAACTCACCAAAGTTTAGGAGACCCATCTCAAGCTCTTCGATCAGATCGGCAAGGACTTGTCGCCTGGGATTTATGAAGTAATATCTCCAGAGAGGATGCCTGCATTAAAGATATCCAAGAAAGAGATAGGGCCTCGGCAACCATGCCACGACGCGGCGGAAGTCCCCCGCGTCGAAGTCATCTGACGGTGGAATGTACGCAGAAATTTTAGTATACCTCCTATCCAGGTGCAGCTGCACAGCCACTGCCTGGAAGGGGATATCTAACGGAGACATCATGCCGGGTGTAAATCGCGCATCCCCCAGCCCGGCCATCCCGCGGTGGTGGGGTCGCAAGACCCTTGTACTCCGGGAGGGCGGGCAGGGGGCACGCACCTAGCATGGTCTCCTGCAAAAAAATAGCTAACGGGGAACGGGACGAGACGAGCCTCCGCAGCTCCTCCCAGTTGGCCCGGAATCCACGGCAATTCCATTGAAGAAATATGCCTTCCAGGCCTAGCTCGGAGGAGACGTGGGGGCCCTTCTCGAATTGAAGACCCTCACGGGAATGGCCGTACGCTTCCCGGTGGCAGAACCCCGGGCGCTGTTGGCCGGACAAAGCGCTGAAGGCTTTGGCTCCTTCGAAGACTTATTGGGGGAGGTTGGGCTCGACATGCGAGTATTTTTCTCCCTCTGCCTCGAAACCTTAGGCGGGCGTTATGGCTTTGGATGCGGGGGCATCTCTTTTCGAGGAAACACCGTCTCCAAGCCACTCGCGCACCTCAGGGTATGGGCGAAGGAGCTAAAGCTCCTTTATTGCTGTCCTCCTTTCGGGGGACAGCTTTAGGAACCCCGGAAGATGGCCTAGCGACCATCTTCACGGGTGTTGCCTCCTGTGAGTCTAACGACTCGGTGGAGGCGCGTGGTTGTTTTGCCTTAGGGGAAACGGTCACGCTGGGGGAAGAGCCCTGGTTTTAGCCGGGGCTGGTTATGGACCCTTTTTGTCGCCAGCTTTACCAGGGAAGCGCCCGTGTTCGGTAGAGCCCGCAGAAGGGCTCTGAATGGGCGCAGAAACAACCGTGCTTATTGGCCTGGATGGGCCAGAAGCAGAGTGTGCCTTTCTAACTATTGAGGCATATGACGTCCCAGGCAGAGCCGGGCGCGCTAGGACCAAGTCCTTAGCCTCGCAGAATGAGTCGATCCTGGGCCTAAACGGCCAGGATTTCTTTCTCAAGGAGATATGCACCACATTGCTTCGAAGAAGCAGGGTGGGGCTCTCCGCAATTGACACACTTGGCCACACACGATTTGGAATTATCGTGTGCGATCTTGGAGCAATTTACACAGACTTCGGGTGACCCCGAATTTGCACGTCTACATGAGCGATTCGTATGGCCGAAGTGGTGACAGTAATAGCGCCGAAGCGGTAACAGTAATAGCGCCGAAGCGGTGACAGCAATAGAACCACCGCGGCAGTGGCACGAATGCCTTCACGCGGTAGCGGTACCAACCAGCACGCACTGACTCAGGGAGCTTGTCACAGTCATACGTGACGGAGAGTGTAGGGGTGGGTCTCGAGGCCCCTCCCTGTTTTCTCATCACAGGTTTGACCTTGACCACCCCATGGTCGGCCAGCTCTAGGGTGATGTCCTAAATGGAGTAGTCAAAAAGTTCCCTTACATAATTACTCCTTTCATAAAGTTCATGGTAGAGTGCGGCGTCACACTCACGGGGGTGACATGAAGTGTCCGTAGAGCACTAATCTTGGCCGCCTCGGCGGGATTCGCCAGAAGGCTCCCGTCCGAGAAACGTTTCACCTTCGGCACTCTACCAATTGCACTAGCTAATCGTCTCCTCTAAGGGATCATGTTGCTTTTGAACAACATGGTGCCATCAGTGGAGCGAATAACGAGGAAGCGTTTGAAGCCAGCGGGCTCGAAAACGCCAGGTAACCTCTGAATGAGGGGCCCTGATGTCATCGAGGCTTCACCTTGGGCACTTTTGGTCTTAATCAGGGGCTCCGCAACCGGAGGGGGGCAGAAGGGCCAGATGTGCGGATCTTGGCTTGGTCACTTGACAGAGTGGCAGCAGACGCATCCGTCCCCGCAGCCCCAGCAGGTAAAGAGGAGCCGTGAGTCATCTTTATCTTTTTAGTCCTTTTTGTCTTTTCCTTTTTTGGAGAGGAGGGTGGGGAATGAACTTGCTTTTCACCTCCGCTGGCAGAAGCCCCCATGCCAGATGGGCCGGCCTCAGCCAGGTCCCTCTCCAAAATGGAGAAGTTCCTGGTAGTCGTGGAGGCACCTGTCAGACGAGATCCCTCTCCTCCTTGTACGGCCTTGGAGCCCTCAGCCGTTTGAGGGAGACCTTGCATACGGGCGGATTCGGGTTTTGTGCTTGGCGCCGATCCCGGATTTCCCCCATGGAAGGCCCTACCGTCTGAGGCTGGGTCTCCTCAAGAAACATGTCTATCACAGGAGGGGCCTCCAGTTGGCCATGCCCTCCTAGGACATCGCAGGTCGCTTTGGCAGCGTCAAGAGTCTTTTGTGGGGAGGCATAGGCCTTAACGCCGGCAAGGTTCAATATCCTTGCCAGCAGGTCTTTTGAGGAAAGTGACCGAAGGGGCCTGGCTTCTCTCTCCCCCCTAAGAGGGTTAACCCTACCGAGCTACTTCAAAGGGGAGCGGCTGGCTAAGGGCTGCCTCCTGGCTTTCTTGGCAGTCCCCGTGGAAAGAAAAGAGGGGACTGCCGCTGGAAAAGGGGAGGTGCCCGAAAGCACCTCCAGAGAAGGGGTTGATGGGGAGTCCCCTACACCCGTAGGCGTAGGAGAGGAGTAAGACTCCTCTCCGGTTAAAGAGGTATGTGAGGTTCTCTGCGCAAGCAAAGGGGGAGATGACCTCCATCTTTTCTGTGGAGCTGTACGAGGGCGGCTCTGTTGTTTTAGGGGGAATTAAGGCAAGATGTTTTTTTTTGGCATCATCGGGCATGGTGACCCTCTTTGATTTACGGGATGAAATCGCTTACCACCTCTTGCAGTAGCCCGCACTGCAAGAGGTGCTTACAGGCCCATCAGATCCAGGCACCACCATTTGGGACCATCCCTCCCGCCCGATGTCCTGGCAGTCCTTGGCATGGCGGATCCACCTTAAACACGGCGTAAAAAGGATAGATTTTGAAGACAGGAGGAAAAGGGATGTGACGAAGGTATGGGTGGGGATGAAGCAGGGTGTTGAAAGCCAACCACCCTAAACCGAAGCTAAGGGGTTAGGAGACATTGTCCCCTCCCCCCTCAGCCCCGATTCGGGACGATTGGCTGAGAACAAGGTCAGCTTCTACCCTGTGAAATTAGAGGCTGACCCGAGAAAGTTGTGGGAGAGGTTATATGAAAAGCGACGAGGTACGAGAGAAATACAGGCTATCTGAAGGGAGGAAGAGAGGCTAAGCTGGGGCCGGACGGAGCGCTGGATCCCGTCAGCACGGCGACCAGGATGGCAAATCGCCGCGCCCCTTGCGGGGGGCTAGGATGGTAAATCTCCGCGGCCCTTCTAGGGTACAACCCTTGAAGCAGGTTTCTTTCGTTTGTCTCTCATTTTCTGCGAAAGAAGCTGTCATTTTCTCCTCTTGTTTGACTACTCGGATTTGTCTTCATTCACTAACTGCCTGATAAAAGAATCTGACATTCCCTTTTTCACTGATTAAAGACCTTATTGAATTGGAGAGATTGTTGGCAATGATGGTGTGGTTTTCTTTGACAAATTTTGGGGTTCTTTTTCTATCTGAACCTTTGAGTCAGGTTTTTAATCTGACGTAACCTCTTAATCTTTAGCATGATTAATCCAACTCTATCCTGATAATGTGCACCGTACTTAAATTTGTACCCAATCCCTGAGAGCTGATCGTAAGCAGCACAGTTGGCCTTTTTAAAGTTTTGGGACGATTTAATTCATCCATGGAATAATTCTTTCACAAATGATGCAAAGCTGGAGTACTATAATAAAAAGAAAAGCAAACCGAAGCCAGACAAAATGCATGCGCTGAATTTCTTGTTGCCGAGGGTGACAAATTACGCACTGTATCATGTACGACTTTTCGGGTATGGTTCGAAATTTCAGATAAAATTACATACCTAAAAGATGGTATCTTGTATTTAGCTTTTGACATTAGGGATGATGATACCAAAGTTATTTTATATTTTTTCTTTCATAAACTAACATGTATCACCCGGTCTGTAAGCAGATTTTAAAAATTTTGATGCACAAGTAAAGAATCAAGTTCAAGATTATGAAAATAGAATCTCTCTTCAATTTTCAAGAAGTAGTGCATTTAATTTTTATTAATTAAAACAAATTATCTAGAAAATAACTACGAAAGAAGGACTTTATTCATATGCATTTTTTTCGGAATTTTTTATATTTATTTTGGCTGCTTAGTTTAGGTATTAACTGTTTTCTCATATTTGCATTTTGGTAAGTTTTTCTCAATTATATATTTGGTCGTTATATACATGTAAATAATAAATAACATTACCGTATGGTGATATGTCTAGTATAATCTAATCCGATGGTGTAAGAATAACATGAGTAATTTTACCTAATACAACGTATTTAAAAATACTGAAAAATATTTATATTAGAAGGACTTTGATGATCGTGCTTTTCTAATGTGAATGCTTTTATCTTTTCTGACTAAAGATTATATATAGTCTCTCAGCATGGCAGTATTTCATTATCCTTATTATCTTTCTATGATGAAATCTCTCAACGTGTTTTTTTTTCACTGTCATTAATTACCCAAGTTTCCATGAAATTATAAAGATGTTAGTAGAAAAAATTAACCTTCGAGGAGATATCACACCTCAACTCCTCAAGGCTTTCAATTAACTGTGCTACCAGATACCTATAGATTTTACCTTTGTTATTTCCTAATGCATACCATGCTTCTCTTTCAACTTCGCTCATCGCAATTTCAAGTTACTCGCACTTCAAAATTGCGTCTACTTTTCGTCCAACAAATATATTACTCTTTTTCTTACCTTCAGAAGGCTTCAGTAACACGAGGCTGATTTCTTCAAAGGCATCTTTTCCTAAATAAAAGGTCTTACAAACTTTTTTATCAATCCTGATTTTATATGAAGTTGGGTAATGAAAGCATTGAACTTCTTTGGCTGAAATTTCTGTCGCGGGGACAAATAAATTTCCCCACAGAATTGTTGATCATCTTTGCTATCCCATAAGTAAAGGAAAAAGAAAATTTGTCTATCCAATTATCAAATCAAAGCACAAATGAAAGCACCTTGAAGTCTCCACAACCTACCATCGAAATTCAGCATACTTAATTTTTTCGAGCAGCTCTTTAACATTATCTTAGTCTTATTTTCTCTGTACGGATTGTGCAAGAGACAAAGATTGATGTTGGTTTTCATTATGTAGTAACACTACTCTGGCAATTCGCAAATCATGCTTCAATCTAACAGCAGTAAACAAATCATTCACATAATTGCACAAACAGAGATTCCACTAACATCAAATTAAATACCAGATTCATCCTGTCGTTTCCGATACACAGATGTTCTGCATTCCTATTCAAATAAATTCCATTCTTCCAGCCTGGATGTTAAAAGTTCAGCTCCTGACTTAATGAGACTTAATTCCTTGATTAAATCATCCAGTTCACTATAAATTGGAAAGTGGGAATGCATATTCATTGGTGGCAAAAATGCTGTATCCATTTCTTTGCTGCCGCTACATGCTGACTCATTAATTTTTATGTCTAAAAAATTGAAATGACTTCATTCATCAACTTCCAAAATAACCTGAATAAAACTTATGTAAAAAGATTATGTATTAATATTTATGTATAATATAACGAGAAGTTTTCCAAATTACCCTTTATTTGGGGTGTGATACAGGTGAGTTATTATCATCAGCAACAGATTTCGCGAATTATAGTGTGTATGGATCATGAAACCTCTTTCTTCGTTTAAATTTTGTATTTTGCAAAAAATAGCAGTTATCATGGTGGTTCTTCAGTTCTCTCCATACTCTGGGGAGAGAAATAGGCATGGCCTTTCTTTAACCTATCAATCCTCCTCCTACACTCGATCGATAGCATCCACATAACATATGAAGCTACAATGGCTTTTCTTCGTTATGTATATGACTTCTAAAATAGAGCTTGTAGAGAATCCAGAAAACCCTTTCGGTACTTTCTGTCATATTCTTTATCCCAAATATAATATCAATACGTAACAAAAATGTATCTGGCTAATTTGGGGAACCTCTAGTAGCCATACACAAGAAAGCTAAAATTATAGTCTAGGAAATAATATGAAAGATAAAAAATACATAAACTTGTAGAATATACGAATCATCTTAAAGTATTGTTTTTAATAATATAAAAATCAATGTATTTCTATAACGGTTGATTCTATACTATTAATACTAACATTTTTGAAATCCACAAGGAGAATTTAATTTCTACTAAATTTTATTACTTAGCACAACATATATATAAATTTGACATTATTTCTAGTTTATAACTGGAAATAAAAAACATATATTTACTCATTTTTCTTTATTTATTCTTTAAAAATTTGGAGGCAAAATTAACTTTGATATAAATAATTGTGGTTAAAGTTACCTTTGGTAAAATTTACATTGGTGAATTTTCATTGCTCGATATATGGAGGGAGAATTTACATACACCGCGGAAAACTGAATTGGTGGTAATTTACTCAAAGGCTTATACTTACTCGTTTAATAGGATGTAGTCAGATATTAATGATTCGTTTTTTTCCCTGCGATAATTGTTATACAGCCTGTTCATGGATGATTTCAGTAGTGTGTGTGTTAGTTCGCTGTTGGAGACTTCTTTTCATTACAATATTCCTTCTCCGTTCACCTCATGACGCTTACCCTGCAAAAAATTTTCGTCAGTTAGTCTCTCTATTTTACTTTTCCTTATTGATATTTAAAACACTTCTCTCACATCTGCTTACCTAACATCTGATTTTAATACACTACCTCAGAAAGTCGAAAAGATATTGGCATCCAAGATTCTAGATCACATTTCATCCTACAAATTGGCGATCTATTCGAATCTTAATTCGAGAGAGGAGAAAACGTTGATCAGTTCCTCTACCTGAAACTGACGTCTTTTTCTGTGCGGCTGATGGTAATCCGCCTTCCATTTTGGTACTTACCCGTGAATTACTTAATGTGTCTGGCTGCCCGTTGAAATAGTTTTGATCGTATCTAACCCATATGGGTATATTCCATCTGCATAGCCCTTATGCCAAACGGATGTCCACCCAATGGGCTTGCATGATTCGCTATTTTGGGTAAAACACATAGAAATGTACTTGGATGAATCACCTCTTGCCAACCAGACCTGGCCTCTGTGCCATTCAGACTTGTTTCCGCGATTGGCGTTTTGATTTTTATGTGTATTTATATACGAATCGAGCTCCAGGGGTCCAAGATACAAAGGAGGATGACCCAACTTACACGTCGAAAATCTCTTAATCGGGAGGGAAAAATGGAGTGTAGAGGTGTGTGTTATGATGTTCTGCAAAGTTTTATATATATATATATATATATATATATATATATATATATATATATATATATCGTGTTAGAAGGCCAAGTTGTATACAATATTTGTTAAAATCAACAGCGATGGCTGCTTGGTTGAGGTTGTGCTGCAGCTTTTTAACCTTTTGAAAGACATTGTTTTACGCAAGCGAAAGAAGGAAAAAATGCTCAAATTGGCATATCTTTCTAGCCGCAACGTCTTTGGACCTTTTCAAAGGTCATCTTCTGGGCAAACAATGAACAAATTTACAATAATGGGTTTTGCATATGCATTATTATCTTAACATAAGAATATGTTTTGGGACTAATAAGAAATGACCCGAATTATAAATTTAGAAAAACGTTTAGATCAAAAAAGAAAAATTATTATTCTAGCTTTATAATTTTGGTCACTTCTAATTGGTGCTAAATCATATTCTAAGGTTAAGAGAGCTCATGGTACGTTTCCTGTTAGTCCGTCGTTGCTCAATGGTGAATACATGATGCTGAGACGCCTGAGATCGCTGGTTCGAATTCCGTTTGATGCTGATTTTTCCATCATTTCCGAGGCGCGCAATTATGCCTTACCTAATATATATATATATATATATATATATATATATATATATATATATATATATATATATATATATATATATATATATATATATGTGTGAGACAACTCAGAAAGGAAAGTAGCGCGTAAGTAGAGCAATAAATGCAAAACAGTTACATAGGAAAATGAAAGGCGGATTCCAAGTACTTTAGAACTTGTTCAGTTCATTCTCAAGGAATAACGAATTACTTACCAGATCTCAAGATCTGAGGATTGCGGGTCAACAGCCAGGAATTTTTGGATCTTGAGATTTATAAAATCTCTGAAATAGGTAACAATCTTTGCTACCCTCAAATATTTTTTGCAGGATGCCTAAATTTGGCGCCAAAATTCGTGTTACACAAATGAAATCGCCCCACATAAAATTTTCAAGAAGTCTTTTTCCTTGCATCCCATCCTCTTGAAAATTTTGAATGTTTCAGTCACATTCAAGTATGAGTCTACCATGTACAAAATTTTGATTCATAATAATAACAATATTATAGGGTGTTTATTCTGTCGATTGTGTCGTTTGCCATAAGCAATCTTTGGGTAAACCGGTAAATCATTAAGTGTACACTAAAATCAACATAAATACAATATTAGAAGAGGTGAAAGTAAGAGTGCTTTCTTTGTCCATTTATCTAAAAATTGTCACCCTATGAATTGGAATTCGGCTAAATTTATTTACAATCTGATGACTATGTTAAGAGAAATATTGTCGAATGCTTATTCATTAATTCTTCGCCTAATTTTAATATATCTCCCGATCTCTTTAAACTGGACAATGTAATTAAAAAGCTTATTTGTGACCAAATTGTAAATTTTAAACCTTAGCCCTTTGATGTACTAAATTAGTTATGTTTCTTTTGTTTATTTCAATGCATTTATAATTGCATGAATATGTATGTATTCATAGCTTTGTGACCTAAATGTTTTCATTCTTTTCTCACATTTGGAACTTCGAGAATTAGATCTTATCTATATGCAATTTACCCTTCATATGTGGTATTTAATCCAGTATTTGATTATATTTCGCTATTATGTGTCCTTCCGCAGTATATGGGCGGAGCACCACTCTGTTGTCTTTTATATCTACCATCTCTGTTAAATAATTTTTATTCCTTGAAAAGAAACTGAACAAGTTCGAAAGTACTTGGAACCCGCATTTTATTTTCCTGTGGGAATTTTTGCATATATATATATATATATATATATAAAGATGCTAGGGACAAAGAACACAATGATAGTTTTGATGTAGTTATATACTTTTTTATCATTTAACATATTAATATGTGTTTATATTTTAATATTAATCAATGTAGCCTCCCTCGGTGGCGAGAACTTGTGCTACAGGCGAGACTTGAAGGCCATGCAACGAAGTCCTTCTATATCTTAGATCACACACACTTAACGGGTGACTTCAGCTGGTCTAAGTTTTTGTGGCGGACCTTGTAGGTCTTGCCCACGATATGCGCCCACACATTGTAGTCGAGAGGATTGAGGTCGAGCGACTGAGATGGTCAAATGTCCTTCGACCAGAAATACATGTTCGACCCCAACTACTATTGCACGATCCTGGCCGTGTTAGCTGGACCACCGTGTGCTAAAAGACTTAATCCACCTTCTATGTTATCTTTCTTACTCGGTGCGGGACTTTCGTGGCAAGGATGTCCTTTCAATCGGCCTCGAAAATCCTATAACAGGTCGAACACTACACCAGGGACAACTTATCGCCATTAGAAACCACGACGGCGAGCGTAATCACTGAAGCCAAGTGCTTACCTCGCAGTCCTTCTGCTAGTTTATGACCTTTCGATCGTGAAGTTATTTTTATCAGAAAACAATAAGAAGTTAATTGTCCTTTCGGTGACGAATATGATGATTGATAAAAAATAGAGTATTCCAGCTAAGAGTCCGCCCTTAGCTTATAGATAGGATAGCCCTATGGCAAGAATATCGGGCCCCTAAAGAACTGGATCTACGGCGAAACGTCGGAATAAAACTTTTCCTGGAATTTGATCCTGATGATTCTCCATCATTCACAACCAGTACTCAACAAAGGCTTCCAAGCTCAGTGGAGCCTGCTGGAGCTTGTATGTGGAAACTATGGAGATCCTGAACCTATACTCCACCTTCTTGGGATATTGAAACTTGTTGGTCTCTCTCTGAACCACGCCACACACATAATAGTGCAGAGATTTCAGTTTTCATAGTGAAGAGGAGAGGTGTTCGGAATTATGTGGGGAACGAAATTGGCTAACAGCCAAGCACTTACTCTAGTCCACTGAGAAAATAAACGGGCGTATATATAACTAACGTGGTCCTCGCTTATAAAAACCCCGAAGACCAAACATGTGACCCTGAAACTGATTCTTTCTTAATGTTTGAGGGCCACAGCAAGCAAATGGTTGTTTTTCGAGTTCAGAACTTAGGCCTGGCAGAATTCCTTCTTGTCTGATAAGAACTAAAGCATTCTAAGCTTAAGAAGATTCACCACATTTCTTTCGTTTGGCATTCATCTTCTGCGACAGAATCCTTCCTTTTTTACCCATATATGAGTAGTAACGGATGTTTTTATCCCCTAACTGCCTGAGAAAGAACTATAGATTGATATCCTACCACTCGAAAACATTAGGATTGGAGCTACCAGCGTAAATCTCATACAGCACTGTTTGCCCTTTCCAAAATTTTAGAAGACTGATATCAGCCATGGTATTGCTATGTCCACAGACGATGCAAATCTGATTTTAATATGATAAGAAGAGATAGCCAACGAGAGACAACACGCTTGTGTGGAATTCAGAGTTACGAACGGTGATAAATTACCCACTACAGTCTCCACTGATCATATAACACTAACATCCCCCTTTATAACTCTAAATTATTTTCAATTAAAAAACATTTTCAAAAATAACAATTAATTTTGATTCTTTCCGTCTATTAATTTCTGTTTTCTATTCTAAGAACTTAAAAAAAAATTAGAATCTTTATTTATTAACAACTAAATCATAAAATTTTAAGAGTCCATCTGGAGACTGCCTACTAGGGCAAAGGTTGGTGTAATTATTAACAATTAAATCTAAAACTAAATGATTAACGAAATAATTAACTACATATTAAACCTTCCCCTACTTGAAAAGAAAATTATAAAAATATTTAAAGAAGTGTGGGGGGAAGGGGTATGCCCTCGAAAGACCATCGTGATAGGAAGCCCCCTCAGAAATACCCCTCTCTTCTTTCAAAACCATGTGCGCCTAGCGTGAGAATTTTAGAAAGTTTGTGCAAGAATCAGTCCCTTACTTAATTACCCGTCACACCTGTGTTTGCTTTCAGGCGCCACCCCTCCCCCCTCCCCTGTGATAACACCGTGCGCAGCCACATTAACCCTACTCGCATATCACGAGGCAAGTTTCACCATCTGGACCGAATCGTAATCATGAAATGTGTTTGCATAGACTGGCGCTAAGAATTCCATAGTAGTCGCAGGTCAGGAGGTGTCTATCAGACCAGCCATCGAGCTATATAACCCGAAGATCACTATTTCTCGAAGAGATTGAAAGCCCGCCATTCACTCCGTTCAGACTGCCGTCTGTTTCCCGTGATCCTGTGTAGGCCGTCGTTGAGCCGTAGTACCTTTTCGAAGATCTTACCAGCAGATCTACCTTTGTTAAGCTTTCGCCCTTGTTTAGAGGAAAGCTATTGAGCCTCAACCTTCCTAGAGAGTTGTGCAGCCCTCTCATCTTCAACACCCCTTTAGAATTCCCGTTCTTTCGAGACTGAGCCTTTCTGCTAATCTGCAGAATTATCTCGAGTTAAGATTACATCTTTCTTAAGCAGATAAAATATTATTCTTCATCAAAAAGTAATCAAACCTCATCTTCGAGTCTTTCTCATCAGGCCTCCTCGAAGTATGGTCTTGAAGATTTGCGCCGTTTGCTCTCCCCCTCCCCTCCAATTTACCCGTACTTGAAGGTAAATCGATCTTGTATGGTCATCCCCAGATCACCTCTTTAACCTTCAGATAATTCCTTTAACTATCTTTATTAAGTAATTTGTTCACCCCTTTTATTATATATATTTAAATCATATTTTGGGGGTATTGTTCTTAATATATCCTGTGAACTGCAACTTGGCAAGCCATTAGTCAAAACCCGGTCAACCGGAAATCGCACATATGTATCTCAGATGGCCATTGGTCAGCTCTCTGCTCATGCTTGTGTACGATCTTGTTCGCAGAGCTAGTCTGCACAGGCATACCTCGACATTGTGTTACTGTTATAATGTAGGCAATAGTGAACTGACCAGATTTCGAAATAAATTCGGCATTATTATGGAAAACTCGTTTCCCCTAATGTTGTTAAGATGTTCATGGAACGAGGACTAATTTGGTATGGAAAAGGTATGTAGCTGATGTAATTTCAACATAACCACTAAGCACGTTTGATATTTATTTGAAACAGCTTAAAACTCTCCATTTCGCCTTAAAACTTTCAATAAAATCTAAAGGAGGCCATTGTCTGATTTTGTTTAGGTAACAATCGTAGGAATTAAAGATAAATTACCTTTTGCTGTGTACTGTAAAGCTACTGATTTTACTCCACATATTGACATTTTTGTTAAATCATGAAGTTAAAATCAAAAGACATCAATATTTTCCGATCTTTAAGAGCTTTAAAAATTTGTGACCCATTAATTTTATAAATCGAAATTATCTTCATAATTTGCACGTTTGAATAATTTCAATATCCTTTATATTTTTTATCTAAACTTATCTAAAGCTAGATCAATAATCTACCGGCCACAAAACAAAATAGTAGATGAACCTCAAATAATTTAAGCCCTTCAATATTCTCCATTAGAGAAACCATTAAACTGGATTGTTTATCCCAGGCTGACATCGAATAATTTTAACCATCAGGAAATCTTTCCCTACCCTCAAACCCCAGGCACAGAACAAAGATTTTGATGCTTATCTAATCCAGTGAAAATTTTCCTTTTTATACAATGGAGAAAAGGAGAGTTCATTAGATAATCTCAATTTGAAAATAGGTCCGATGTTAATACAGCAAACAATGCCACAAGTATTTTTAATCATGATATAAACACTAACTATGTTTTATATTTCTCTCCTGCACAAATAATTTATAACTGTAACAAAATTAATAGAATGAAAATAATTGAATCTTCATTAATTAAGGAAATTATGAATTTCCAATTCAGGTCGAATGTAGGCAGCCCTAATGACTTAGAACTCATTCTACAATATATTAATGACCTTAAGTTAACGCCCCAGATTAATCTCAGTAGTTCGTTGCTCGATAATCCTATGATGTGAGTTTTTTGTCAGTTTCCGGCTGAAGTTTATACGAAAAACTAAGTATCGTATCTAGTCCCGTCTTAATAAACTTTATGCTCTGATACTATCGTTTACTTTATACATATATTTATCCGTTATATATATATATATATATATATATATATATATATATATATACATATATTCAAATATTAATCGACTAAATAATTAAATAGCCTACACTAGTATCGTGAATTTAAAATCTTTTTCCAAACTGTAGTTATCAACATACAACGTGTGAGACAAACATCCATAATAGTTGGGCTCATAAAAGTGATGCCATGGTAAGAAGTGTTTATAAACTCGTATGTTGAATATGCATTTGAAACAGACCATTTGAACTAGTAACTTCAATTTTCCCTTATACGCATATATAACGATGTTTATAACGTTGTTCCACGGCATTTATCCTTATAAATGAGTGTTTCTAATATTATCTGTTACAGCATATTGCTAGTTAGGAAATATATACTATATACTTAAGTAAATAGCTAGGAAACTGATACTGTAAAATCAAATGCTGTAATTCGCAAAGATTTCTCTTAATCTGTTAGTCATATAAAGTAGGAAACAAGTTGTTTTTATTTATATTCGCTATGTTTCAACTTTGCTTCTATTATGATTATTTGCTATTTACTCGTTGAATTAAGAGAATTTCTAATAAATTTTATTGTCTTTATGACTTTTACACGTGTTGGTGAGAAATAGAAAAGATGTTTACCTGCTTCTAATACAAACAAGAAGACTTTCATATACAATGAAGCTTAGGGCTAATAGCTAAGGCTTAATTAACCATCTGTGCCTGAGTCAACAGATTTGACATATAGCTCTTTAAGAAAATACAAGCCTTACATATTAAAGCTTAATAGAGATAATTATATTTATTAGAAAAGAGCATAGTAGCACTCTCGACGAAAGAGCTACCACCAGGGTGTTTTAAAGAGTTCTTCGTATAAAAAAGTGAACGTAGGTGAAGGGAAAACTTTTTAAAGTAAACCTTATAAAATGGGGGCAATAAAGAACAACGCACAAACTGGGATCGGGAATGATACCAATTCTATTTTATTGCGATTTTTTGGGACACCTTTTCGACAATTTTCTTTACAGCTCTTTGTATATTTTGCTATTTGAGAGAGCATAAACAATGACGTGGTTGAACAAAATATCATTTCTTGCAGAGTTAAATCTAAACATTAGTCTATTTGTTACCTCTCCATAGAAAATATAATAGTACCAGGCTCCTGTTAAATATAAAAGTACCACTCTCGAGCTTAAGTACGTAAATTAAGATTCCTTACGTATAAAATTAAGAACGAGCATGAGTCAAATACTTACTCTTGCTTGCAAGATTTGCTTGATTCATGTATCCCTGGACATGACGTCTAGGGATTCATAAAATGTGTAAGCTTGTGGCGTTTTGATTTTCAAGGAATGAGGACACAAACTCTTTCGTGAGCGCCTTAAGAGAAGAAAAATATAGGGCTTAGTGAATGACCATAAATCGTTCTATTTAGATCGCAATTAATATATTTCTGAAAATTTTCATTCAACAATGAAGAGATAAAATATTTCAAATAATTCGACTAGAATGATTTGTAGAGGCAGGAATCCATATGAAACACCATGAATAAAATTAATATCTTAAGAGGGAAACAAAGATTCTTGAAAGTGGAGGACATCAGACGTGAATCACTAAAATTTCTCTTCCTCCCTTACAACTTATTAAATTATTTTTTGCATCATAGATGCATTTGATTAAATTTTACAAGAATTTACATACATGTTAATTATTAGATATGGAGTTAACTAAATAATTTATACTTACAAACATCCTTTCCATTTAGGTAAGTATTTTAGTCTCTCCAGTGCATTTATTCATCCTTTGGGCACAGAACCTGCTTGTGTTCTGAGTACATAAAATGAGTGGAATGAAATACGTTACCAAATACGAGGGGAGGCAGGAACATCAGAAGGTACTCGTAAATTCCTGGGAACAGGTAGCGTGAGAAACCAGCAGCTGCATAAGATATCATTGTGTAAAAAATGTTCCAAGATTTGAAGGTAGGAAGAAAATGGAGATCGTTCATTTGGCATAGTTAGGAATTTATTATTGGGCTGATACTTCGACGGAATAGTAAATCGTCGATGTTTGTTGGGGCTATATAATTGCGAATAAATAACGCGTCTGAAATTGGGTTGATTGACTTGACAATTCTTGCGTATTTATGTCCATCGTCAATACTGAGATTTTTTAAGAGAGTTGCGCACTCTTCACTACTTTCTTTACAAATATCTTAATAAAATCTCTTGTCGAGAGGCAAAAGATGTTATTCTGTTCTTACCATAGTTTTCATTAAATAATAATAAAAAGTGTGTGAGTACAAAACCCCATTGTGGTGTCAACTTTGGGTGGTAGTTAGAGGCCAAAAGTGACCATATCTCAAGCATGAATTGGGCATTAGCTAGAGCTCTAGGATCTGCTCTTGTTTAGCATTATGTTGAATCTAAGTATAAACGTGGCTATCGTGGTTACCTGCCTCGAATATGTTTGATTATCAAATCGTCTTAGCGTTTTTAAGGTAAGGGGGGGTGGAGGAATTGACTAACTAAGTAGGCCATGTAAAGGTTTGCTTTGGAGATCAAGGAGTCAGATATGTAATCTAGACACGATTAGTCCCTTAAAAACTGCTATCACGGCCATTGAGGCCATTTTGGGGAACATGTTAAAGTCTAGCAGGGTCTAAGGCAAGAGCTAGTGTGGTAATAAGATCCTAACTTATATTGGTGAGCTAAGATAAATACAAGTCACTAGAAGCGCACCGGACTCGATATACGGCATATTCATTAATGAGTAAAAAATGAGTTTTATGGTTCGCGAGTTGAGGTGGTGTTTTTTATAACCGATAACATCAGTTATACCTATTGGGACACTTTAGAAGCGAGGTTTAGCAAACCCCGTCTTATAATCTGCTAATATTCTAATTATGGATCAAAAATTCTTAGCTTAAGATTTAATCATGAAAGCTTCATAAATATTCTTTTAACAACAAATAATGAAATCAAGGCAAGTTCATATGTAGATAGTTCTCCCTATAAAAAGATCTACATCTGCCCGAACAAACTCACTCTTATGTTTTTTAATCTTTGAACATGGATACCACGAAAACATTTCGAAGAATTTGCTAAGAAGAGCAGCAGCAAGGTTCTTCTTTTCATATGTATATACAGGGCGTCCTTTAAATATGTGACATCTAGGAAAATTTTAAAAAATTGCAATACTCTCACCCTACAGAAAACTACATATATATATATTTCTTGCATATTCATTCTTGAGCGCAAACCTGAATTATATATACCCGAACATTTTTTTTGGCCTGATTATAGATGTATTTTGGGGAAGGGGCAAAACTTTTAATTTAAATTTTTTTTGGTTTTCTTTATAGTATAATGTACAATAAACACTCTTTACTTATACTAAATAACTATATATATTAAATAAATCTTATTTCATTATTATAGATTAAATTGTATATTAACAAACATACAATTTATATGCATATATATTTAAATTATTCAGCTTTCAGGCATTGCCGCTATGTGGATCTTCCATTTGTTTAGACCACGTAGAAGATTTTCTGGTTATCCGATACTAGTGAACGCAGAAGCATATAACAGAGACAAAAAAAGGCGATATTTTCAAAACGGTTAATCCACTTGTGAGCAGATCTGAGTATTTAGACACATCAAGGGGCTTAAAAAGATGCATTTGTCTCTTTAAAGTGAGGACTATGGCGTCGCGATCAGGATCCCATCCCTCATGAAAAAGTCAAACAAGATAAGAAAAATCCAAGGATAGGTGCCAGACCTCTTACTTTGGGGCTTAAAATTAACCTTGCGACAATCTAATAATTTGCTGAAAGAGATGTGCTTTCCAAACCACCTAAAAGAAGTAAGTCAAAAGAGAACGCCTTCTTCTCCCACGGCTCTTAGATGACTCAGTCTCAAGTTTAATGAACAGATGAGAAGTTCTTCCCTGTCAATGCCACCCACAACACAGAGAATGATCGTTGGGCACAAAATAAAAAGGGTTCACGGTAGATCATGGGATATAATTTAGAAGAAAGAAGCCAGCTCTCTGATTTTGGGAGCCAGCATAACATCACCGTGCCAAAAATCACCTCACATTCAAATTGAAGAGAGATTTAAGCTCAATCAACATTTTTATTTGGACAGGATGAATAAGAAAATTATCAACTGGGTGTCTGCATCATAGATGCATATTTTTATAGATTTTCGTTAGAGGAACTTTGGCTTCGCAGTTCGCCAGATTTCAACCCCATTGAGTTCGAATGGGACCAATGGTTGAACCAAATGGTTGAACCAAACCCCTTCAAAGTGTGAGAGTTCTAAATTATCAACTAGAAGAGATCTGAGAGGAAATAGCAGCTGAATCTATGCAGGCCAGTTGCTCTCATTTCATACTAAGACTTTGTCGTATCATTGCCGCAAAGGTCGGTTATATTGAATAATAGCTTCATCATATTTTAGCATATAATTTGTTATATTGTCTTAGTCTAAGCATTATATAATATATAATTGTGTCCTGGAAATAAATAAAAGAATATGAGGCTACATTTGGTGTTTAGATCATCACAATTGGTAGGCATCCATTTTTCTTAGAAATAAATATTTCAATCAAGTGCTAAATATCTCCAACGAGTTTTTATAACCAGGTGTGACATTGATAACCTCGTGTGTGCTTAGATTTACATTTAAACAACGAGCAATTGTATCGTTTAGTTTTCAGGTGGGTATAATTTTACTTAAAATTACTTGATTGACTAGCTGAATAAAAATTAATTTTGTGATGGGTCCGCAGGACATAAAAAAAGTCTAAACTTTAAATTCCGTAAAAGATGGTCTAATAACGGCAATATTTACATGTGTCATACAGAAATTTAAACAAGCTTTATTAAACGGCCTATTTTATGAACTTGACAGGCTACATAATTGAATCAATGTGCTTCTAACACATATAATTGCATTTGCTGTCGTACATTCACAATGTTAACTTAGGATTTTATGTCACTTCTTCTGTCATCTTTATATATTCATGCAGATAATAAATTGACTAGATGAGAATATTGGCAAAGGGCTTACGACCATTTTTGCTATCTGGCTAATTCGGTGAATGAAATGTCGAAAAGGATGCGACTACGGCTTAATTGATCGTCAGATGTAAAATCATGCTAACTTTCGTAGCAGAACTAACGACCTTTTCAACTACTGTAATTTTTTGTTATATAAGATATTTTGGACATTTAGATCAAATAACCAGATATAAAGCATCAACATTAAGGAAGTTGGTTAAAGAGAAGGATTTTACCCTGATTATGGCTCTCAATATAGTCAATTGTGCCGATGAATGGGAGTAAATAGGTAAACACTTCTCTTAGGCCTCTTCTGTTAGTGAAAATCAAGAGGTTAATTATCACAGCCAGAATGTAAAAATTAAACCCTGGTGCAATTGTAAAAAATTCAGTTTTACAGTAAAGAAATTAAGCAATGGCTAATTTACTGCTAAAGCTTTTATCACTACCCAAACTGAAAGAAAGATTATACTGTTAGTCGTGGATTTATTATCTATATAATGGGAATTACAATTTATAGTTGATAAGCACTTGCCCACAAAAATAGGAGATAGTGTAGTAAATAAGTGTAGATGAAATATTGGGTGATTATGGAAATATTCCAAAAGTGGAGCAAGCCAAAACCTAAAGTTCGCAGTAATTTTTTTATTTCCAGCTTTAAAAGAGAAATAACTCTTAAACTTTTATCTCCACACACACAAAAAAGTATCACAAAATTCTTCTTGAGTTTTAACCTCTTTGTCCTCTAAATTTAATAGAGCGTTTGAGAAAGATTTTGTGGTAAATCAAAGGTAGCAGCTGTCAATCAACTTTTAGAAATTGCTAAGCACTTCATTTATAACAAATAAAGACTTTTTTTAAAGTTACTACTAACAAAATATTTTCTAAAATTTGTGGTATTCATGTCTTTAATCAGTTATAATTGGTTGATATGAGTAAAGTAATTCGAACTATAAATACTACTAAAAAACTGCATAATATACTGGTTCCCATTTGTCATTGTTATTAGCTCTTCCATGTGGCAGAAGCCAAAGTAGAAAGCTATATTGGTTTTATCATGTTTTATGCCTAATTTATATTAAATTATCTACCAGTGGTGCTCCTGTTTACAATCGTACATAAATATAGAATATGATGGAGCCTTTGAGGCAAATCAAGAGACAACTATTTTCCAGAAAAGCGTTTTACTATTTTACAACTAAATTATCTTTAAAATTGGATTTTGATGTCAAGTAGTTGGTGAACGATCTATGTAAGTACATGTACTATTAACAGGTGGGGGAAACATTTCATACGCTTCAAGAATTTTCAAAACTCCGACAGGGGCAAAATGCCACTCTCACTACGGTCTTATCTATCTTATTTGGCATAGAGCATTTAGGTTATTACTTGTATGGGAGTCCTACTTTAACACTTTAAAGTCCACTTACAGATTCCTTGGAACTTTTGAAAATCATATTCTAAGATGGTTTTGTTCTTATTCACTTATTGATTGGACGAAACATGTTGCGAGAAAGTGCAGCCAATGATGTATCCCACTTGGGACCATGGTCCGATTACGGGGAACAGCGCTTATCCAAATTGGGATCTCGCGGGCAGACTACGAGTAACCACGCTAAACCCATTTGGGATGTACTGGGCCAATACAACTCAGCAAGTGCTTTTACCAAAAATATTAAATTTTTAGTTATTAACCATTATTTTTAAACCTTTATTATTTTACTATTTATCAGTTATATTTTCAACTCTATATTATATTTCGGAAGTTTTTTTCAATTCATTATGATGTATATTATTTCATTTTTAATTATTTTTGTTCTTTTGATTTTCTTTTGCCAGTTACTTTTATTTCACACTTCTACTTACTTATTTAGGTTTAACAAGAAAACTGTACAGTAATATATACTACACAAAAAAGTTTTATAATTTCTAAATGTTACAATAAAAGGTCTCAATAAAAGAATACTTCATTGCATAGTTTATTAATTGAAAATACATTAATAAATATATTAAAATAGACATACCAAAATAGTTATGTCAAAATAGAAATATCAAAATGTACAGAAATATACACAATAAAATATAAAAATGGCACACTCAGCCCCATGGCACTTTATGGAACTCCAAAAAACAATTTCTATTACCAGACAAGGACAGAGCAACTTTACATACTTCACACATCCATTGGGAGTGACGGAGGTTTCCTTTATGTCAACAAAACTTACAGGTTTGTCTCATGTCGACGTGGACGAGCATGTCAAGGGCGGTGGCATTTTGACTCATCGCCAGATCTGGTACTACCCTACGTTTACCCATTTTAGGAAGGGGTACATCCTGACGAGTAACGGCAGACCTTGTCACTTTCACTTCAGCCGTCTTGCAGGTTCTGTACTTAACAGAGATTTCAAGACGAAAATCCTTTAATAAAATAAGACGAATCTCCAAAGCCTTGCAGTCTCGCTTATAGAGGAGCCATGCATTACAAATGATGAGATCCAGTATGTAGCCAAATAACCTCATGTAGTACCTCTTGGAACGCATAGGATTCTTGTACAGGTGAGTAAGCATATCACTCTTGTCGATACCACCCATAGGCCCGTTATACTGTTTCACAACCTTGGGAGAGCCAACATTCTCCTTTTCATTTTCAAATCTGTCGCAGCGAGCAACGGAGGACATTGGGTTAATTCTAACGTCATTGGATAACATGGTGACTGGCTTGTTATCCTTTTAACTAATGAGCAAAATCCGTTGGCTGATACGTAGTCCATGTCGCCCCATGGTACGGCTTTCTTGGTCATGTCCTTTATGCCCCGAAGGGGAGGATGCCCTACTGGGTTTCCTCTAGCAGTCATAACATAGCAGCAACCGTAGGAGCAAATCAGATCCTATGCTAGGAGGAGACTTGTGAAGTAATTATTGCCATAAATGGCAGACTTCTCTGGGCACTTAATGGTCTTCACAAGGGCAACCGCGAACTTTAATGACAGCGTTCCTGGTGGTGGGCATCGAAAGTGACATCCCCTTGGCACAGTAGAATGTCGTTTATAAATCCATCTTCACTCAACCTGCAGAACAGCTTGTAGTCACACCTGCAGGGCTTCGACTGGATATATTGACGAAGGTTGCCTGCCCTGGTCCGCTTCTAAGCAACCATTACTTCGTCATTGTTGTTGACAGGAATGTCAGAAACGTTGAGAAACTCCCTGGTGACCTTCGTGAATAATCTTGAATCTATTCTTGGACATGTAGTCAGCTAGCTGAGGAAGCTGCGTCTTCACAGCCCAGTATTTCGTGATGGAGGGGTTGAAATAAGCCATGTAAATGATGAGACCAACAGACACATTCAACTCATCCTCCTCGAGAGTGAATGTACAGCTAACATTCTTCTGAGAGGCATAGAGGTTAGTCTGGTAGACTATTTGCTTCCTTAGGTCCTCAGTAAAGAACTGCTCGAAATATTCATACGGTTCACGTATGAAATCAGGCTTCGGATGGATATAGTAATACACATTGAAGGGCAATCAAACAAACAAACAAACAGCAAAGTTTACGGCAGAAAACCTAGCCTAGTCAAACTGTGTCTTGTATTGACCATGTTATATATATATATATATATATATATATATATATATATATATATATATATATATATATATATATTTATATGATTGAATTTATAAAAAGTGAAGAAAATGAGGCCACATCGTTCACCGACACATCCAGTCTTTTTGTCTATCTCCAAAAATTACATAAGTTGTTCGAAAAATCACTAAATATATCAAAATAAACCTTAAAAAACATTTTTGAAATTATAGATGTCATGTGTTTATGGGCCCGCTATATCCCATTTGGCATAAGCATACTTTACTGTAGTTGATCCAAGGTATCCCATATGGGTGAAACGTGGTTCTTCGTAAACCAATTGGGATACCTTGTTTTTTGTGAGGTTATTTAACCATCACAGACAATCACACGTACAATGAAATCTATCACACAGTGAAGAGAAACTATTCAAAGGCAACATGTAAAAGCACCATGAACTTACCATGAGTTTTAAAGGAGGTAGGGCGTGATGTGTAGGAGAAACTTGGGGTGATCTTGACGGTTTGGCTGCTGCAAGTATACCGAGACAGACGTTTGTCGTCGCTGTCTTGCGTAAGTAACTGCTGCCGATCTCTGATTGGTCGAAGTCGAAAGAGGAGGAGTTTAGCTAAGCAACAACGCTTTTCTGAATCTTCAGAACTTCGTTCGTCGCACAAATTAAAACGAACTTTCGTCATTTAAGTATCCCATATGGTTATGTGGACCGTAAAGGGTTAATTTTAGTAACAGACCCAATTTTTTTCGACACACTCGGGGAAAAGCTCAAAACTAGCCAATTTATCCTCTGGTAGACTGCAAAGATTGTCAATAATTTTAAATACTTATAATTTTAAACTCGAGTTTCCTTCTAAAGTTTATGGGAATGCGGCTGAATTATCATGCTAACCATTTTCAAATTATTAGGGTAAATAAAACTTGGAGGAATTTCAAACTACCAGGTTACTTCTGTTGTATATGGATATGCTATGTTTAAGAGTACTAACACTGCAAAGTGTTGAATGTCATTCATTTAAGTGTGCCGCGTGTTTTTATTCCACCCAGTCAATATGAACTTATGTAAATCACTAAATATCAAAGGTTTATCAAGACCATATTTCTGGTGGCCAATCTTAAATAAAGATATGGAGCTCTTAATTAATACATGCATCTTAGGTCAGATACAGAAATAATCTTTCTAAACACACCTTTCACTCATTGTATGATCCGCAAGGTCCATGGAAAGTCTTCACATTCGTTTTGCAGTACCTTTATAATGGATTTTTTTTTAAATTGTTATAGTTTCATAGCAAATGGCCTGAGGTTCAAATAATGACTTATAGTGCTACTTTCAACAAATTAAAATATTGAAATCATTATTTGCTAGTCATGTCTTACGCTGTAGGGCTATTTATAATGGACCGTGATTTATTTCCGAATATGTACCAATTTTATTAAATCATATGAAATACTGCATGCAAAATGTGGTCCCTATCAACCATAAAGTGATGAAGAAACAGAGAAAAATTGCTCAAACCTTAAAAACCTACAAAATTACCAATGGTGGATTACAAAAGCTTCATGATTCCATTCTGAAGAATTTTTATGATATATCGCGCTTTATCTCATGCTTTGCACTTATTCACTTACCTTCATATCTCATGAGTAAAGATGAACTAAAGACCAGTTATAGACAAGATAAACTTTGTAAACTACATAGTACCCCAAATTAATATTCGTAGTGCAATCTTAATGAAAACCCTCGCCAATCTAAAATGCGACTTCCTGATGTTGTCTTTGAGAAGATTAGGCAATTTTATTTTTGATTGTATATAGTGTTAAGAAGTTTAAAGGCATGTTGACGAATTGAAGCCATTAGATATGTCAAACTACAAAACTACAAAAAAGATGAATTTACTCAAGTCATTTAGGCTCGACCTGTAATGGTAACGATTCAGATGTTTCGAATGAGCAAAGGAATATATAATTGTGACAACATAAATAAAGGGGGAAAGTGATATATATTTATATGTTCAGTTGTCACAATTATTCAGATTACACTTTACGCTGAATTTCGTTCATAGAGAGAGAATTTAATATATCATTATTATTTGGTGAGAACTGGGGAGTTTTTGGACCTTCGTGTGGGTAATCGCCGGGTTTAAGCTAAATAAAGTATTTTTAAGTGATATTGTAACGCGATTGTTAAACAGAATCTATCCAATTATGAGAAGCTCCTGGCGTCTATTGAACGAAAATGGAGCCAAGTTAGTCGAGATAACATAAAACTTTTGTCTCTACTATCCTAAAACCAATTAAAGAAGACGTTAAGAATAATGGATCCTATCGTAAATATTGAGTGTGCGCATCAATTGAGTGTATTTAGTAATAAAATCAGTTTAGGCTATATTTTTTTATTTCTCCTTCAAATTATGAAACAAATATACTAAAACAAAATGAACATTTGATTATTTCTATTTACTTTCCTATATGAAAATATATATAGTAGTCTAAAATCTTTTGGCCTTGACCGAACATTTTATGGTAAATCATTTACAATATAATTACTATGTTCACTAGAGTTTAGTAATAACCTCTACTACTTCATAATAACCACTAAACAGATGTTCGATGTCAGTTGAGAGTAAATTTTAATTAGATTAAACTGAATCACATAGTTTTCCTTATAACAATACTTCGCATATAAAATTTCAACGCTTTCTCTGGGTTTCTCTCTTTAAAGCAAACAAACAGGTGGGGCCAAATCTTGACTAACCTCATAGTCACTGATTCATTACGAATATTACGTTTCTCATTGTGGGCCTACTTGTAAATTCCAAATACTTTCACTAGGCACCAATTATTTTGCTACTTGGGTATTAGCTTGTGATTTATACTAAATCGAGTATGTTGATTCCGAATCTGTAATCAGAACTGTTCTAGCACATAAAGTTCCTGAGTTTAGCACGTACTCTTTAGTTACACATGTGGGCAGTGTTGCTTTGGCTACCGAAGTGAGAGGATGTGTTGTATGTGTTTGATTCCTGCGTTACACTCCTTCTTTATCACGTTGTCAAATTTAGCCATTATATTATTGGTGTTGAAACAGTATTTCCATACAGTGATTAATTGCATTTTTCTTTCAGATTTGTCTCTCAATTAATTTGTAAATGAAATAAGATTGTACAAAAGTCTATAATAAGATATATACAAACTAAGTTGAAAACATGAATCGGCGAAGATTTATAAATAGCCGGGACAACTTTTGTTATATCTGTGTAAGATATACTCCAAGCAACCAGCGGAAAAAATGAGCTAAAAGAATGAAGACTGCATACAATTATTATTATGGTTTAAAGTTGGTGACCAAGGCAAGCCCTTGGCACCTAACAATTCTTGTACTCTGTGATATACAAGGCTCACACAGTGGTTAAATGGGGTGGCGTGAGCCAACAAATCATATTTTTGATTACTACATTTATATTACAAATAAGAACAAGTCAAAAATTGTATATCTAGATTGTAAGTGAGCAATAAAAACAGTTCCCCATAATGTGGAGCTGGCAATCCCAGTTCTTCCATCATCTAGTGCAGTTAAAGAAGATGATTAATCGCTTGAAGAGGAGGATAATTAAGAAAGATTGAATGATTTGGTGAGGGATTTTTTATTGTTAAAGGAGAACTCAGAACTGTTTGGCTCTAGTCTACAGCAATAGAATCTTCTAGAGGACGGTGCAAAAATATCTACTTTTTGTAAACGTCATGAGGCCTTAGCTACCCTCTCTAAACAAGAAGATGGTGCTTGTTTCTCTACTAATGTTAATGGCTTCATGAATCAGCTAGGAAACGAGCATTTTCCTGATGAATGAAGACTATTCATCGATGCAAGAAATGCTAGCGCACCAAAAACTAGTTACTCACAACAACATTTACTCAAGTAGCAGAGACAAATTAAAATTTGTTGGCTAGGGTTTTTG
This sequence comes from Ceratothoa steindachneri, assembly GCA_963969495.1. Taxonomy (NCBI): domain Eukaryota; kingdom Metazoa; phylum Arthropoda; class Malacostraca; order Isopoda; family Cymothoidae; genus Ceratothoa; species Ceratothoa steindachneri. The sequence goes on along the minus strand of OZ018319.1, from coordinate 83,784,045 downwards.
GCAGGTTTTTGGCTGTTTAGGAAATACAGTGCTACTAACATGTGCGAGTGAGATTGGAAAGAATGGAAGTGTTATATACCTTTAACTGTACGTTGGTTAGGTAATAAATGGTAATTTTGTATTTTTAACCTGTACTGTAACCTGACTTGTTTCGGAAACCAGAGCAGACTCGGAAGAGCTTTTTACCTTCAACTCTCCCAGCCATCTAATTAGTCTAATTGGATGTAGTTGCATATTTCCTAATGACATAAGAAAAAAAGAGCGGTTATTTTAAATAACCAATTTACAAACGGGTTATTTAATGAATGTCATTGTAAAAGCAGAAATACTGAGTAACACCAAAAATATGTTATAGACACTTAAAATGAAAAGTTATTCAATATATTTATTCGATCCACGCTGTTAAAGTTTAAGGTAAGTGGATTTTCGTTCGAAATCAGACTCGATCAATGTTTAGCCCCGAGCAAATATGAACTTAGTTTTTTTAAATGAACCATGCCTGGGCATCACGTAGGGACGGGTAGGTGGAGCTCGTAGCCATGGGAGGCAGTCCACCTAAGAGAAGGTTAACTGATTCAAAACCATGGAGCCACAGGCATAATTTGCCTCTTCCAAAAAATCCTCTGTGATTATTTGTGAATATTAGTACAAATTTATGAGTGACTTTCGGTTTGGATTTTCCAAGAGCACAATCTTTCTTCTTTTGTTGAAGATATTTATATATTAATTCCTCCTCTTATATTATTTAGTAACTTATCATTGTAGATATCAAATTCTAGCGGGTAAAATTGAATTTCCTATAAGCACGTACCTCCCAACCTGGAAGAGTTTCAGAAGTTTTTGCAAGAAAAACTGAAATTTATTTAAGAATGTGAAAGAAATTGCAAAGGAAGAATCGTCGGAGAGCCGAAATGGTATAGGAAGTCTTTTTAAAAATACAGTATGTACGACGTAATTTCCCAACATGAAAATGTTAGGTAAAGATTTTGACGATTTTGCTATATTCCTTGCTTATTTTCTCTATATACAGGGTGTCGCAAAAGAAGGAAACCGAATTTTAAATCAATATATTTCTAAAGGTATTAAAGCTAGATAGTTACTGAAAACTTAATTTTGTTTGTCTATTTTCTGTGCATCTATTCTGAAACTTTAATAAACTTACATCTATAATTGTAAATTGTGCAATGAGTTAGATAAAAGACATAAAAAGCGTTCTTGCGCAAGCAGGTAAAACATAGAATCTAGTGTGTCACAAAAGGGTGCATTTCATATAAATGTAAGAGTCAATAATCATAAAATTCGCCAGTATGCGCCACAAAGCAATCCTCCAAATTTTAACTTTAATGTAGTAATATCCATGGAAAAGGTTTCTGTATGAGTCGGAATGTGTAGAAACGGACGTCTTGCGGGCCCTTTTTTCTACAACAATAGCTTGACTGGAGATGGATACCTGAACCTAATTAGAGAAAGGATAGTTCCTGAACTAAGTCAAATTTATAGAAACAAATTTAAGAGGCTGTAGTAAATTCAAGATGGCGCTCTAGCTCATAGAACTCATGCTGTATGGCATTTTTAATCCCCGCATTGTTGCATTGAACCATCCAATTGAGTGGCCGCTCAGATCTGCGGATTTAACACCTTACGATTTTTTTTTGTGGGTCCATCTCAATAGTAAAGTGTACTTTCCTCCAGCAGCAAACACAGACGATTTGAAGCAAAGAATTAGAAATGAAAGTGATTAACTAAAAGAAAACCAGGATTTAGTTAAAAGAATTATGGCAGAAATGCGAAGAAGGATGCAAGCATATGACGAAAGAAACTAATATTAGCCTCTTACAATATAAATGAGAATTAACTATGTTTATGTAATACATATTAGAAATTAAATTGTATTTTATTCTGCTTGCTTCTACTAAATGGTTTTGAAATATGTACATTTGAAGTTTGATTTCTTATTTTACCTGCTTGCAAAAGCATACTTTTTATGTCTTTCATTTACTTCATTACAGAATTTACAATTATAGATGTAAGTCTATAGCATTTTCAACATCGATGCATGAAAAATAGAAAACAAAATTAAGTTTTCAGAAAATATCTAGGTTTATTACTCTCAGAGATATATTGATTTTAAAGTTGGTTTCCTTTTTTTGGCGACACCGCGTATCTCTCTCTCTCTCTCTTTCTCTCTCTCTCTCTCTCTCTCTCTCTCTCTCTCTCTCTCTCTCTCTCTCTCTCTATATATATATATATATATATATATATATATATATATATATATATATATATATATATATATATATATATATATATAAATATATATATATATATATATATATATATATATATATATATATATATATATATTTATATATATATATATATATATATATATATATATATATATATATATAAATATATATATATATATATATATATATATATATATATATATATATATATATATATATAATATATATATATATATAGATAGAATTATGGCAAAAATCACCCACAGGAAAATGAAAAGGTTAACTAATTACTTTCGAGCTCTATTTTCAAATTATATATAAAGGAATAGATATAAAAACAGAATGCAACCATATATATGTAGACTACAAGGAAAAGTAGGGAATGGACATTAAAAATTTTTAGCCAATAGTAGAAAAAATAAATAAATATAAATTAGATATACCTGAGCTTGGGAGCCGAAATGTCCAAAATCCAAACACCAAAAATATAAATAAAATATTAAAAAACAATATGTATAGAAAGATTTAGAGAGGGCCGGAAAAGAAGGAATTAAGGCTAAAAAGGAATCATATAAAAGAGTTTAGGATAAAAGATTTAGTGGTGAAATGATAGAATTAGAAAGGATAGAGAAGAGGGATAGACGATTAAAGGAGTATGCAAAATGAAAAATTCAACAAACAAAATAGTAAACTATTATATTTACATTTATGATTGGAAATATTTTCAGTTAGTCTGAGTATTTTAATAAAAAGATTGAGTTTAAATAGAACGAGTAAAATATTCAAATCACAAAACTTACTAATTATGAAACATTTAACGACATCTTCTTATAAATTCAGAATGATAAATGAAATTGACAGAATGGCTATTAGCTGGATTATGAAAAAAGTGAGCCCTGCTACGTTTTTCTCTCATAATATTATATTTGTGTTGGTTTGAACAATAGTAAGTGGTTTAGCTTTTTGATTAAAGTAACGTCTATTACTAATTGAGAATTTGATTGAATAAACTCCCACTATTTGTTCGATGATTATAAACAAACTGGTTGTATAAAGTAAATTCATAATTAAAGATAACAAAAATAATTAATTGTTTTAGATGCGGGTAAGAAAGTGAAAGCCTCAGATTAATGTAAAACAAGAGAATTTATATAATTTAAAGAGTAGGGTTGTCCTTTTTTAAGAATTTTTTTAAAAGAATTTAGCGAACTGAGGCAAAATTGGCCAGGGAAGCCACTTCAGATTGTGAACTATCTCACACACTTTGAAAATTCTGTTTGCAAAAAATCCAAACCAACAAGGTGTAATAATATAAAACCGGAGTAAGTAGAGATCCTTTAATTTTATAACTGCGGCTAAAGGATTCGAGACAGATGGACCGAAATATGTTACCATTCTATAGACAAAATAGAAGACGAAGACAATACAAATAAATTTTGAACACATTAAAGAGTCAGAGGAGCTCAAAGTACGATTCAGGGAAAGGAAAACTAGAGAAAAGTCTTCTTCCTAACTTCGGAAGCCAGGAAAACTTCGACATCGAGTTTGAAAGTCAAGTTATTAAGGAGAGCTGAATGGTTATTGAGTGGACCTATACAGGCCGCTACGTATCTGAGTAGAGGGAGGGGCCATTACTCAGTAGCCAACTAACTACTTAAGAACTCGTCGATGTGATCAAAACCTTCAAACAAAAGGTTCCAAGTTGGTCAGGAATCAACAAATACTCGTGCAATATAACCCACGCACCACGGCGAGTGCTACATAAGAAAAGCAAACATAATGAACTATGCCTTAAACAATGGTTACTTACCTGATGAATTCAAACTTCCCTTAGTTATATTCATTCCTAAGGTAACGAAACCTCTCGACCATCTTCTGAATTACAGGCCTATAAGCCTTTTGGATCTTATGGAAAGCTCAGATAGCAAAGAACACAAACATCACGAGCACGATTTTTGAAAAGAAAGATGAACCGATCACAGTATATAGACTGTGGTCTTCAAAGACATTCAAAATGCCTTTGACAAATTTAGGTTGAAGGGAATACAATAAAAAATTGTAAACCTTCAGCTGAGCTTAGTCAACCAAACGATTTCGCGTGACTACGTGATGGAAAGGTGGGATATATTACGGATAGAGGGACAAAGGGTACCATAATTGAGCTTTGAGGCAGCAATGCCGTAAGACAGCTTTCTCAGCCACCTAATATATAACATCTCTGTCATCGACCTATTATTACCAGTTAAAGATAAGGTGATGTATCTATTGTCCGCAGGCGATACCCTTCAAAGTAACTCAAGTACGGACAATGAAGAGAGGGTGCAGGGTAAAGAGACAACCACTGGTATTGTTTGTAGGCGACACCCTACAAAGTACCTAAAGTACAAACATTGAAGACAGAGTGTACGGTAGAGAAACAGCAGCGGATATCGAAAACAAAAACTCGTTCGAGCGAAAGTGGAAAATAAAAAAAACGCTCAAATAGTCATCATTATCTACAATAACCACATCCAATTGGCTGGTATTTATGATGGGGATCAATGCTACTGTTAGTTTGAGAAAGACAGAGTAATTGAACTCAATTTGTCAACATATGAGTATAAAAAAAACATAAAGAACCGGATCAATGGAGCGAATAAAATGCTTTAAAATATGTAACCGCATCCGCAAGCTAAGCATCCTTAACCTACAAAAGCTCTATTGTTTTTACGTTAAATCAAAGTTGATATATTCGGCGGTGGTCACCTTGACCCCAGGTTTATTGGACATAAGAAAAATACAGAAGGGGTCTAAAACAAAGATTCCTAGTGCATTAACCATGAAAGAACACGTGATAAAATCATATAAGAAAGTATTACACCACAGAAAACAATTGCAACCAAATAAACACATTGATACAATCGCACACTAAAAAAATTGGGACAAATTGAAAGAAGAAATAGTACCAAGAGTCGACCAATAGTAAAAATTAGATTACCAGAAAAATGAAATTCCCGTGCAGAAAGATAAGTGCACCCAGAAGATATATTAGAAATCTATAATTAAAAACTATTTAATGTAAAAATAGTTCAGCAACAAACTAAAATAAAGGCCTAAACACTTAAGAAATCTTATATATATATATATATATATATATATATATATATATATATATATATATATATATATATATATATATTAAAAAAGGTTGCCTTTTATGTATGATTTCTTGAAGTCCGTAGCAATGGCTGCATTTTTTAATTTAAACTTCAGTTTTTTATGGCTTTAACTATAATTTTAATTGATGACTCTTGGCGAAGAAAATTACTCGGAAGAGGCATGACTTCATTTGCCTTGACCTCTTTCAAATTGGTAATAGGTCATCTTCGGGACAGAAAGGTGAACATGATATTAAATGTAATATAAATACAAAATATTTTGTACATAACCGTGATATAACCGACCCCATTTGTTCCCGTCCAAGAAGAGCCGCTGAAGATCTCCCTCCGACTCTGATACGAAGTCATTAGGCTTCTTCTTTGGCTTAAAAAATCAGACACTATTGTGTAAGAGACGTCCAAACAGCTCCACTCTACAGGCTCTACCTATGGTCAAGTTTATGGTCTCCCTAAAATTCATGAACTTAATGTCTCACTTAGACCTATTCTACCACCTATAAACTCTCTATTTATAAAATCGCCAAATTAAATGCCCCACTTATTAGCTCCCATGCCACAAACCATTACACTGTCAAAAATTCAATACACCTAAGAAAAGAAGTCCAAAACTAAATTCCAAATTATACTCGTATATGGCTAGTTTTGACAGATAAACAATCAATATTTTTCCTTTTCGAGCATTCCCTTCTCCAACTCCCTCTTTCACTGTTTTAAAGAGAAAAAAATAAAATACTACTACTTACAGTCCCTGACCAAAACTATTTCTTATTTAACGGAACTTTTTTCACCGAATAGATGGCTCGAAATGCGAAGTCCTATTGCCGCCCCTCTTGCAAATCTCTTCATGTGTAATGTAGAAAAGGAAGAACTTGAGAAATGTCCATTACAATTCCGTCCTATCTTCTACCTGAGATACCTAAACGACACCATTGCACTTTTCCGCTGAAAAGTTTCAAGTGATAAATTCCTAAAGTACTAAAACCAATCACATCCAAATATTAATTTCAGTCAGGAAAATGAAGACAACTCCATTCCTATCCTAGACTTACGAATAACACGCACAACCGATGATTTTTTTACTTCCATTCATCGAAAACTTACACATGGGCTATGGCCTCCATTTTCTTAGTCATTGTGCCATCAAAATCAAACTAAACTCTGTCAAAACTTTTTTTGCGCTTACACCTTCAACTCATAGTTCCATCAGTTTTTGTAAGAAGGTCACTTTCCTCTCTAACTATTTCCAACAGAGCAGATATCCTTCAAAATTATACGACCAACTGTTCGAAATTTTATCAATAAAATATTTACACGAAAGACCCACAAACAGCATTTCTAATGAAAAGTCTTTTTAACTCTCCCACATATAGAACCGCTAAATTAACTACTCTGGGACAAACTCTCAACCATCATTAAAAATTCTTTTCTTGAGACACATTTTACGCCCATTTTTTCAAAACACACGAAAAGTGTGGCATCTTTTCAACATTAAAGACAAAGTGACAGCGCTGCTTCAAGCTCCATCATATATGTATTAACCAGCTCGAGATGTAATTCCGAGGTATATTTAGGATTGACACAGCGCACACTACATGCCCGTATTTAGGCACATGTAGGCATCAGTCCCTGAACTGAAGCCCCACTCACTACTTTGGAACTCTTCCTTATTCGATTACATTATGAAACAAGACATCCACTGTACAAACCCAACTTAAACAATTTTTCAATTAAAGATACAGCCAACACCGAAATCCAAATTCGAACACTTGAATCCATTTACATTAGATTTACAAACCCCCCTTTAAAATTGGAGACAAGATCATATCCACTTTTGCTACAACTATAAACATGCGCGAACCATACACGCCAAAGAACTCCCCCCCCAAAAAAAAATAATCCATATCTTTCCAAAATTTTCATTATCACCCTTTTGTACAACGAAGACACCCAAAAGATGTTAATCTGTTTTTATTTAAAAAACAAAACACACATTTACAATTCCCAAATAGTTAAAAACCCTGCATTTTTATAATTTGAGTACTGCGACCTCTGCTGCTTCTCATTTCCCATATAATTTATTTATAAATATCTGATGACTATTCTATAAATTTCTTATGTTTGTATATATTATTAATGTTGTATCCTTGAAAAGGGGTTTCTACCCAAAACGTCGGTACCAAGCAGGTAAAATACTACCATGAACATCCTAAATTCCACCTTCTCATTTATCTAATATATATATATATATATATATATATATATATATATATATATATATATATATATATATATATATATATATATATATATATATATATATATATATATATACACTCAAAGGGAGGAATTCAAGCTAGCCTCCCCAAAGTTTTTATCCTGGATCCTCCCCATATAAATATTTATATATAAAGATAATTTATCCGAAAATAAATAGCAACAATTAAACTAATAGAAAAAAATATTTAATTATTGAGAAAAAATAAGTGATGACGTGCTCGCAACACCAAGGTAATATTTACTGAGGTTTTCATACCCTTTATTCTGCCACTATTCATCTCTTTCAAAACTAATTTTCCATTAAGATAAACCACTAGTTTGACCACTTCTTACATACTCTTTAATCAAACTCTACCCTTAAGTTAAACATGCCCCAGAAAGCACAGCGCATCCAGAACTCTGTTCTGAAACGCGCATATTGCTCTCCTTTGTAACCTCAAATGGCCAGAGTACATGAAAACAACAAAATAATACCACTCAACCTAAATACCCACACCCGTTTAATACGACAAATGGTGACACTCGCCCAAGACGCCCCACATAGATACACACGAAAGACCATAGACTGCGATGATATTAAGATACTCCGCATCCCTCGAAGACCCTGAGCCAATATGTAGCTACATATAATATAACAGTAACATCGACAGTGATTTTCCATACACATGCGCCTCTCCTCCCAACCCCACCCTCCTCTCACCACACATCGTTTTCTAGCTACCAAAGTTAAATATTATTATGATGTCTCTAAATTTTACCCATCATCTTCCTCTCCTACAGAACGACCACCTGCGGTTTTCCAACGAGATCCCTATGCTGTTCTTTCTAATCACATTCCTCATTAACGAACTTCACTACCGATTCAGAAAAAAATAAAGCACGTGAATTATGTGGACATCATCTGTAGTGGTACTGTATATAGAAAACATTCGAAAAAGTGTGGTAATGGAGAATGCAATACAAGATCGTACATTTGGGATTAAGAACCAAACAGATCTGGAAGAGTGATGTCGAGGGTGGTTGCAGGTTTAGAAAACTCACAGGTAAGAAAGAAATTGAAGATCCAAACGAACCAGACCAAATTCACCGCAATCGCGTTCGGCATACGGAAGACGTTACCCATCTGAAGGAAGAGTTCCAAAATAACTATTTTCCAAACGCGATTATACTAGGCTTCAGGAATTCAAAACACGCCATACCGGGTTTTGTAACAGTTCTGTCACGCACTCAGTTTTAGATCTTTTGAGAGGTTTATGTGATTGATAGAAAAGGTTCGGTCAAAGAAACTTAATCTTCTACTTTTCAAAACATGTTATTATAGTATCTTATCCATTGGGTGCAGGTGTGACGAGATAAAAGTGAAAATAATCGAGATCTCTGCTCTCGTGCGTGCGGGCCACAACAATTCTGACATCGCCGAGCAGCTCAAGTTTAGGTAGCCTTATACAGTTGAATTTGGTCTAACTCTAAAGTGTTCTTCTGGGAAATCCGCTTGTAGGCTAGTTTTGAATGGTTTTCTGGATGTTGTTTGGCAGAAGGAAGGGCTCGAAGGATAGATTGGCGGTTTTGTAGGCTCTTAATCTTGGCTTAGGGCTAAATTGTTCAGGAGAGGGAAATTGTTTAGTTTGTATGCTCTCCTCTTTGGCAGACTCTTGTGTTAATAGCAAGTGATTATTGTAACTCTCCTTTTGCGTCAGATTGTTGGAACTATGGACGTATGGATTCTGGACGAGAAATTGTCTGGTTCTAGACCATTGCCAGTACTAATAAAAATAATGGACCCAATAATAATTATACTGTTGTATGTTTCTGCCTGCTTAGTTATACTAACGTCAATTGAAGGGTGAGGATTCGCTTCTCTAATTTGATAGGAGGGGGGGGGGGAGGGCTTACCAAATCAAAGGCTACGTGCGTGTGTTCTCTACTGAGACTGATCGGCGGAGTTTATTTGGTCAAAGGGTGTGTGTGCATTAAAATAGTATCTGAATTTGAGAACCTAAGCGAGCTATATCAACCAACATTTTTTAATAGATATTTTGTTTTTTTACGGGTTCATGTAAACTCTGTAGGTCAGATCAGATTCCGTTCTATCTGTGCACAACTATTTCCACCGGTTCTTTTCTATCTCTGCGACCAGACCGTTGGCTGCATTTGTTTTCTAATGTATGTATGCTTGTAAATTTGCGTAGGAACACAACGATTTCACTTGCCTCATTAGAACATTTTTTATTCTGCTTTCGAATGATACATAGATTGTCTTACATTAATTAATTATTAGAGGATGGTATATGATTTTAATCTTCGACCTGTGTGCCCAAACTTAAGATTTCATACTCCCAACGGGTGTTCATTTGTAAGGTTTCTTGTTGGCTCTACTCCATCTTGCAATTGGTCGCTACAAGGTATCCAGTGTGGCTGAAGCGGTGGACGTTCCAGATAAGGGTGAAGAGGTAGTAAAGCGGATGGTACCGTCTACTTCGAGGCTGGTAATGTTTCACATATACGTTTTAAGAGCGACGGAAAGGAACGACTCATTCATTTCTCTCCCTTTTCAAAGTGCAGTCACAATCGCCCCGCTATTGCCCCTCTATTAATTCTTTTGTCAGTCGTGTACTATTGTATGGCATTCTAACCGTATATCTTGATGAAATCTTTGTCTTTTATTCCATTTTCAGAAAAATTAACAGATGCAAATCACTTTCTAAACATATGTCGTACAGCTGGATTTGTGATTGGCCCATCCTTACACGTTATGTGCAAGAATCAGAAGTTTTTTTTCTTGCAGACACCTTTACTGCTTGAGTTTGATATGGGATTTCTGGTAATTCAGAGGGCTGTACGGCCAAAGGAGCGCATTTTTTGTACAAACTCGGGTCGAAGTATTTTACCATCCAGTCATAAAACTTTACTTGTTTTACCAGTAGCCTGGCCTCAATTTTCTCTTCCTCTTTTGAGGAGACGACGATTAACCTGAAGTAACCTCTGCAGATAACTGTGGCATTGTACTCAATAGTGATAGTTGTTGTTAGGTTGCTACATTTGTTCAAAGCGATGACCAAGTTGATATGCTTAGCATATATATATATATATATATATATATATATATATATATATATATATATATATATATATATTGATTAAGATTGCTTCCAGAGAGCCGAAATCTACTATTTAACAGAAATCGCAGAGGCAAGGAAAATGGATAGCGTCATCCTTTTTATTTCGAAGCTACGTTTTGACCACAGTATGGTTATCTTCTTAGGCCTACAAAAGAAATACATGAACAAAATATTATGCAATGATGAGCACTATTTTAAAATTACAAATAACTTTAAAAATTGGAGTTCAGATTTACAATCAAAAGACAAGATATTAAAAATATTTAAATTAGTTTGTGACTGCCAAATTACTAAAAAAAAATTAAGTTAAGAGAGCTTTAATTTATTAATCAAATATTGATACAGAATTTTTTAAAATTAATATTAAACGTAGCACAATTTTCTCCAAACTCCCTGCCTAAAATTACAAGTTTACTGATTCAAAGTAGCAAACGAAAAATCACTACAACTCTACAATTCAGAAGCCTACCGATTCCTAAAACCGAATCTGCGCATAGTACCTTTCAAAATAAACAAAACGAAAAATCAAAGTAAAATTTGATAGAAACTGCCCGTGTAAAAACACAAATCTAGCCTAACTCGGCTTACACGATGCTCCACTGTTCCATGTTTACCCCACAATCACCAAACGGAGCTCCCATCCAAGTAACAAAACCAATTTATCTAAGTTTGAGGAGAACTGACGACAACTCTCTATTTAAATCTTAAGATAGCTGTTTAATACTGTATATAGTGTTTGCGAGATTCGAAATGTAATCGGCCATTATTGCGATTTTAAAATTTCTAAATTTTCTATAGGTAATTCGCTTTAACATTTTATTACGCTTTCTCTGATGATTGAATTTTCTTTGGTTTGAAGTATCTTGCCTGTTGGATTAATTATCCCCATATGAGAGGGAAATCGTGCTTTCAGAGTTCTCATGAAACTTCCAAATTCTTTGACATGGGAACACCCAGGTCATTCAAATAAGTATATTATTAAACTCCTAAGACTCTTTAGAACTGGATCATTTATTTAAAAGAAAGATTTTATATTTATTTTAAAATAATAAATATTAAATCTTTCTTTACAATATAGGATTAAAGTATTTGAAATTTTATTTTACCAAAATAGTTCTTTAACAATGTGTCTAATTCTCAAATAAGGACTTTATTTTAATTACCCAGCTCTGGCATAATCAACTTAGGTGTCTTTTACCACCATTATCTCAGGATGACCTGGTTGGTACACTCAATTAAAAATGTGTGGTTTGACTTTTCGACAATATTTAATGGAAAACCATTGTGCAAAAAGGAGGATTTGAGGTCTTTGAATTATGTATATATAGGGAAATAAGATAAACAAATATTGTATGCGCAGTAAAGAAGGATCTTAATAGACGAGATTTTATATTTCAAATCTAAGATACTAAAAATGTTAATTATAACCTCGTATTTGTGAGCTTCCTATAAACTGATGTTTCAAGACTATTCATTAGCAGGTATGCTTGTAAACAAAGACTATGCATAAATATATATATATATATATATATATATATATATATATATATTTAGAGAGATAGAGAGAGAGAGTGGCATGAATCATACCACAAAGCAACAAAAAAAATGGAATAATTTTTCCTGATCGTTTTCTTAATTGCAAAAAAACTTCTTAAATAGATGAGGATCGAACTACGCAATTTAGCCAGCAAGCACCACTTTGAACTCGGGTAAAACAACAACTTAAATCGCCCGCTGTAGCCGAGTGTATGCGTGTAAATGTATTTTTGCTTCCATACAATCTTGCATTTTTTTCTACTGCTAATCTGTCGTATCTTACTTTCAAATCATTTTGTTCTTACCCAAAATTTTTCGCCATGATATCTTCTTATTCTTAACATTCTTATATTATTTAACTTGTTCTTAGGTTTCATTTAATTTATTAATACTTTCGGTTTTTTCCATTCCCAAGCAACTGTTACTGTTACTAACACTATTGTTAATATTTTAGTCGTAAAAATTTGTATTATTTTTTCATTATGACTTCAAGACTGGTTTGAGATAAATGAGATATAATCAAATGTTATCATATTACTTGAAGTAAAATCTCTCGATACGGCAGCATAACTTAGAAGGCTTCCAATCTCTGATTAATTTCCTTTCCAATATTTTACCAGACTCGACTTGAAAATAATCAGTTTGCTCAGATTAGATTTCCTTATCTTATTCCTTATTTCACTCAAATCTTTACACAGCCGCATTGCCGCATTAATTACGTTGGCAGGGGACTACATATGTATGAGTTCACGACTATGCGAAAATGTGCAGTATCTAGTTCTTCCTTATTTATTGTGTGTAGCAATCTTACGACTAAATAACGCTAAATTGATAAGCCTTTCATAAACTACTGACGTCATATAGACGGCCATTACGGGCGCTTTATGTTCTTTGAAATATTTTTTAAATAGCAAAATGATATTGATAATCTAGTTGCTTCTGAATGTTCCAGCGTCTCATCAAAGCGCAATCGATTGTTTCCAGTAATCTATTGTTAATAACTTTTACATGGATTTTATATATTTCTGAGATGAGAATGAATGAGAGGTAGTTCTGTGAAATTTTTTTGTTTCCTTGAATTACGAAGTAAATAAAAGTGGTACTATACCAATAGCATCATATTTCCTATTTGTTTTAGGGTGCGCCAAGTACCCCAATTTCAAATTTAAGTGAACGCCCGATGCACTTAATATATTTACTGATGGTACTTTAGAAGTGGAAATATTATGAATACAATTAAAAGTTAATAATTAATTTATTAAATACATGCAAATATTTACTAATATTACTCTAACCCCCAAAATTAGCTGAGGTAGAGTGATCTTTGCACGGTTTAAAAAAATACCATGCTTACCTCACCTAAGTGACGTAGCATGCCATATGGGACACGGTTCTATCCAGGATCTGTGTCCACTCTTTTAAAACCGTACTATCTTATGCGAGGGCACCGTCGGGGTTATTTCAACCTCAGGAAGGGCCTTAAAAGGGAGATTCCTCCAGGTGTATAGAATCAACTGTAAGGGTTCAGTAGTCCTACGGGATGTGATCGACTTTCTGGAATGGCAAACCGACCTTCAACTGTCACTCCCACTTCCATCAAAGTTAATGCAGTCTGAAGAATAGAATGGGGCATGGCCGGACACGGCCAGCCCACCTTTTTACCACTAAAGGGTTTCTCTTTTTCGACTTTAACCCAATGAAGGCAGTCAATTTTTGGCCCTTTGTTGGCTGTCTGTTTGGTGGTATAGTATGAAGGAAACATGGGGGCTGCCGCAGGTCTTGAGGCGTAGTAGACCGAGGGCGACTTTATTTGAAGGGTGCGAGGGTAAAGACACCTAACTCTTTAATATACCAGAGGAAGAAACTCTTCTCTGCTATAAAAGGTTTGGATGGTTCCCTTGAAAGGCAAAGGGGGTGGAAATTAACTCAATATAAGAGGACGAGCAACCCGAGGGCGTCCCTGAACTTTGAAAAAGGGAAGTACTTAGGCCGCACAACACTAGTTGGAGGGAAGCCCCCTACACTTGTCAGAGAGGTTTTGTTGTGGCTTACTTTGCTAACCCCAAAACAATAGTTAGGCAAAATATTAGTGTTCCGTAATTAGTATGATTTTTTGTATTTTTCAGAACAGGAATACGTAAGATTGTGTGCAATGGATAGAAAAAGATGGGGATGGCTGGATGTATTCTGTATCTACACGCTCCTACCTATCCTGTATTGGGTTTTTGGATAAGTTACTGGCGGGTATTAGCACATTTGCAGCCCCCTACACCTAGAGCACCAATTTCTCTTCAAAGCCCACAGCTTTAAAATAAGCAGCCAGAGGTGCATGGTGACATTGCAGATTTCGTTAATGTAATGCAACTAATCCTCGATCAAGATCTAAAGATCTGTTCTGTCAGACCTACAGACCGGGAACCGAGACTTTTATTTGGCCTTGCAGCCAACACGGAAGTAATTAAAATCCTCCAACTAAATGCAGTGCAGCCTTATGCACCGAGAAAGGCCGCAGGGAGGTGGCAAGCCTTTTACACACATAAAATTGGATTTTAGGGAAAAATAGATCTTCCCATTATTCGCTCCCTAACTTCCAGGATCCCCATTAAGTTATCATCTTTAGCGACTTAACAAAGTTGATTATAGAGCCTTCAGAGCCTGTCATATTACATCCCAAGAGGTAAATTGTCAGGTATTTAAGCCTAGATACAGGTTTAAGGGGATAGTCAAGAAAAATAAACGAATACTGAGAGGGAACGATGGGGAAGCACAACAAGTTGTCGCGGCTCTATCAGGGAATTAAATCCAACCTAGTGACGGGGCTTGCGCAATTTCTACTCAAGCTGGGATGCCGTATCATCTAGGTACTAATTGTAGCAGGGTATACAGAAGGCCCCCCCCGCCTCACTTCAAGCGATGAGGGCAGGTGAGAATAGTTGGTATAGTAATAGTTTTTAACGGAATAAGGAAGAGAGAGTAAGCTGGGGCGGAACGGCGACCGGCTTAACAGACCTCCGTGCCCATTACGGTGCTAATATAATGGAAGCTGAGAATAAAATTTTATTAATGTTGCTAGAGTTGGTTAAAAAATTCTTTTGCTTAGGTTATCAGAAACCTTACTTCTTTACTAGCTCTTCTCATTAAGTTTCAGATCTTTAGATCATACCATATTTTTTCAAATTACTACTCAAAATAGTTTTTAAATACAACAAGCTCAAATATTTTGTTGAAAAACCCCATTAATAAAAAATTAACTAATCTCCTAAATTTTACTTTCCTCAATGTTAATTTAATGGATAAACTCTAAGTCTCGTTCTTTATACTTCATATATTCTCAAATTGTGTGACTTTAAAATTGCTTTAAGTCATGTATTATCTACAATTTTACCAGCTAAACTCGTTATTTTGGTCAAAGAGGCCTTCCATTCAAATATTGGATTGCTAAACATTTTGGACTCTTCCAGATGGCAAGTATTCCTCTTTGTAAACCAGAAATTCCCACCATAAGAGAGCATTAAGAAAGAAAACATAATCCCATTAATTGCTCTTTATTTGTTCTGTCTTCTCTTATCAACACTTAAAATTGCTCCAAGCGCTCATCTTAAAGATACGCAATGTTTAAATACTTCATTCCTATCTCGATAATTAACTAGTTCCCCCACACAACTTACATGTTATCCCATAAAACGTCGTTTTCTTTTCTATTATTTGCAGATTTTTACTTAACATTTTGATGGCCAAGTTTGAATAAGTAATAAGAATTTTTGATGAACTTTTTAAATAGGTTTAGGAGAGGCCACATAATCAAAGAACAGATAATCATTGAATATAAAAAACGAAGTGGCCCAATACGGCAACATTTTTAACAAAGGGGAGGTTTATAGGGGCTCTATGTGCTGAAAATTAAGTGAAGAAGACCATTTCGCAAATGGTGTAATCTTTTCTCTAGTACATCGTAACACAGTCTAATCACAAATTGCGAAGAAGTTTTAAGCTCTTTATTGTAATATACAACTCTCTTTTCGGGTATATACATCAAAATTGTAAACAATTCAATTTTTCCAGTGTTTGATATAACATTTTGCCCATTTAGAATGTTTCTCTGGATTATACTTTTTCAATGGACTGTGTGCTTTCGTTCGTTCTTTGTTTTCTGAATTATTCCTTTATGTAAAAATAAAAGATTTTGGATTAAAACATAGGCCATTTATGTCATAGAACACATATATACAACTTTTTTATTGAACATTGAAGGAAATGCATAAAAATAAAATGATTCTACATTGCAACATATGAAAATGTTTATACAAACATTAAAAAGACCTAAAAAATAAAGTCATTGGGAAAATAACAACAAAAACCTGGAATTTATTAAACACATTCACTAGGAATAAAAGTTTAATCTTTTTTCATTAATTTTAATAAAATAATATAAACAGTTTATTTTTTATTAAGTGTAATATATCAATTTTGCTCTTTCAACAAGGCATAATGAGATGTTTTACTTGTTGCACTTCATATGTGCGTAAGCTTTTATGCGGTATTTGCATCTTTGCTTTAGATAAGTAAGCACAGGAAAAAAATTTAACCAATTCAAACGAACATCATCAACTGGCGGTCTTGGTCTCATTCGTTTTTCACTTAGATTACTTTACTCTCATTCGATGGCATACCTTTTTGCCTTGTTGTCCTTTTACCAGCATTACTTAGTCAGAGCTTCTCCTCTAATGTGTTTCTAGGAGGCATATGAAAAGTAAATTAGTTTTTTTTATTTTTTATGTAACTATAGTAGATTAGGATAGGTTATTGAGACTGGCCATGTACTCCAACTTAGGGAACAAGACTGCTCCGCCAGCCCATTCCGACTTCGGTATGCCTGTAATTCTAGCTAAATAGGCCCTATGGAACTAAAACAATTTATAGGTAGCAGACGTACAGGAATATATATACATATATATATATATATATATATATATATATATATATATATATATATATATATATATATATATATATATAATACACAACGTAAAAACTTATATATATATATATATATATATATATATATATATATATATATATATATTGTAGACAAAGAACTTATTTTAAATAACAAATTTCGTCGGCGTTATAGACTATGTAGACTAATACTTATAAAAACTCCAATGATGCAACATGGAATCTCCATTTCTTTTAATCTGTTACCCTTTTCGTCTTCTCATTTTGACCTTACTACCTGCTTCTTGTAATTTTAATGTGAATCTTTACTTTTCCCCTTCCGTCTTCCTCATTAGTGATTTCTTGATTTTAGGCGGTCCTTAAGACTTTTCTTTCGTATATATAGCTCTAACATAATATTATTTCTTGTAGTTTATCCTTGATAAGGAACTTAATAAAGTTCGAAAACACTTAGAAACACCATTTCATTTTTTCCTGCCGGACATTGCATTCATTTGATACCCTCACGTGATACTTTGTGAGTTTTTCATTGCACATATATATATATATATATATATATATATATATATATATATATATATATATATATATATATATATATATATATATATATATATATATATATGTATATATATATATATGTCGTGGTGCATCCATTCTATACCATACAGGACTCCTATATTATGTAGGGGGGTGACATAACAACAGTCACACTTGAGGCGTTAGGTTTCAAATCCTTAATAATAAAACAGAGTGCATAAATGGTTGGCGAGATTTACTTGAATAGTCCGAGAGAATCGTTCAAGGTTAGTTAAAGATGAAACAACAAAAATATAATTTTATTCACACAGATATAAATAGGAATAATAATAATAATAGGCAAAGGGGAATTATTTAAATTGACATAGTCTCTTGAAAATTATCATGAGGAGGGATTTTTAAATGGAATTAATTGATTAATGTAACTAGTTTCAGAGCAAAAGGGGAACTTAACAATACTAATAATGGAGAGAGTTTCAGGCTTACGGGTCGATGACTTCGAGGAATGTCCTTCTTGCGATGAGGCTGGTCGGGAACGATCCGATGAGGCAAGTGGGGAAAGAACCGAAAGAGGCAGGTGGGGCACGATCCGAATGAGGCAGGTAGAGTACAATCCGAAGGAGGCAGTTCGGAGTACGATACGAACCAACCTTTCGATGAAGAGACCAACTTCAATGATGATGATCGACGGAAAATTCTCTCAATCCAAGGAAAGAGGAATTTTCTTTCCTCAAAAGTAATCGATGGAAATTTTCTTCAGGTCGATTAAACGAAGGGAGACTGTAGTGGAATGAGGTCAAATGGCAACCACGTGTCCTTCTGTACCCACGTTGATCCTGAGATTACCGCATGGAGCTGTGATGGCATGGCTTAACCTGGGCAGTGAAGCTGCCGACGCTGTTATCACACGTCTCAGCTGAATTTACCCGAGGACCGATGTCATCGTCTCCCAAGGCCACCTCTCTGCTAGTATTCTCCTGCTTTGCGCTAGAAGATTGCAATCCGTTGGACATTCCAACCAACGTTATCACAATTCCCCGTTTCCCCGAAGCAGTCGCCGACTTTTCCCCAAATTTGCGCGCGCGTCTGGAGCCCGCTCACCAGGCACCTATATTTCGCTTTGACTGAGTTTAGAGAGCAGCACTTTTAGACTTCCATCTACTTCGGCGAACGAGGTGAAAGACGCTCATCCCTCCCCCTGCGGCGATTTCTAGTCGAGCTGAAGGCTAAATCGATCCGTGAACTCTGCCGTAGTCAATCGGCAAGTATCCCCATCCCTGAACTCTACCATAAGCACTCGGCAAGTACCTGGCAAGGATTCCCAGCTCCGAAGGCTCGAAAAGTGCTCCCTCTTCTGAAGCAAAAGTTAACTTGACTCCTTTCGTCACATTCATCGTACCCCAACTGCCCCCTTTTCGGCAACGAATACGTAAGATAATCGTAACTGTTGCCGCCTACAGATTAATCTTGAACCTGGCTTACCCAATTGCTTCCGTATTTGTGTGAACACCCAAGTTTAAAATCCCCCTTTAAATCGGCAAACTGAAACTGACCTCTTTAGTCCCTTTATTAACCTACCTGTATCGCGTGTAGACCTTTAACCCCGTCTGGGCGAGTATTCCATTTAAACTAAATTTTTGTGTGAATATAAATATCATTTTGTTGTTAGTCAAGATATATTTGCGTGATTGTCTTTCTTTTGCAACCCCAGCGCGTACCAGCTACCTGTTACTCTTTGGCCAACTTACACTCTGAAAAATTTCTTAAAGAGGACCCGGCAAAGTTAATAATAAGCCATCCCCACAGGACTCATAACAATTTCCCCTTTCGCTAACGATTTTCAACCAACTTCCGCCCCAAGCCTCAAAGTACTTACGTATAAATATATATATATATATATATATATATATATATATATATATATATATATAGAGAGAGAGAGAGAGAGAGAGAGAGAGAGAGAGAGAGAGAGAGAGAGAGAGAGAGAGAGAGAGAGAGAGAGAGAGAGTCTGGCCATTCCACGACAGAGACTGTTGCGCAAATTCAAAGGCTTGCCGTTCACAGAAGCTACCAATTTACATGGGTAGAATAATGGCTGAATAAATCTGCTCTCTAACCAACGCTCATGGGACGAGAAGATAAGACGGCCTTGAGGTACTGGCTGGACTCGTCGAACTACAAAATAGCCCGAGTATTTGTATGCCCGATACTGAAGGGAAAAAAGGAGTTTGGAGAGAGGAGTCACAAGCTTCAGACATCTTAATCCGGACGTGGAATCGATTCATCATTTAGCAGAAAGGGGTGAGACATAGCGGCTCTTTCGCACCTGTCACCGGGGATGGGGGAGGGAGACTTGGATCAAGTTCGGAGGATTCAAATTTTTTTCCCAATGTGCTCAGGAGTCGAAAATTCAAGAAAGTTTCAGGAAATGACGTCATCCATAGAGTGGTACCATAGCACGTGGTCTTCGATAAATTTAGGGGGAGAAAGGATAGGTTGTTCTTTTACAATATATATATATATATATATATATATATATATATATATATATATTTGTGAAGGAGTCGTTCCTTGGGCACCTCATTCGTAGCAGGAATATGAAGACAAATGCGATGGTTACGAACATTTAATTTTCCGGACGTTTCAGTGATTAACGATGAACAGCATCAGTGAATTGTTAAGCGCAATAAAATAAATTCACTATACACCACAGAAATAAAGAATTATAAGTGCAGGGCGAACAATCTAAAATAAGTTAGATCAGGGGCTATGTAATCAAAGCTGATATTAATAGATGGAGCGAAGCAAGTAATTCAATAAAGTTAAAATTTAACTGAGTGAACGTTAAATGAATTCGGGTAGACTAAGGCACGAAAGTTTAAATATTAAATAATTAATAAGGGAGAGGCCAAAGAGGACGACTTAAACATTAAATTAAGGAAAAGTCAATTGTAAACTAGATCATTTCGATATAAATGGACAAACTAAAATAAAAATAAAAACTTATTTCGGTGTAGCTGGGAGTATCAACTAATATTAAGTAAATAATTTGAGGGATGATGAATAATCATTGAGTTCCGTGTTTATTTGTTTAATGTAAAGTGATTCAAGAATTTTTAAACCGGAGAAGAGGAGGCAGAAGAGAGTATACTAAAGGAATAAGGGTTAAGCGGGTGGTTATGTTTTAGTGAATGTTCTCGTATAGAGTAGTGTTCGGGTTTAGAGATAAAAATGTTTGTTCTGTATGATACTCCGATATGCTTAGCGATCCTATACCTTAATTGTAGACTTGTTTCGCCTACATAGCGACTTTGGCAGGTCGTACAAGTGAATTCATGAAGGATGAGGGAAGCCAGGCATAATGGAAGCGATTCTTTGTGTCGAAGAAAAGTACAAACACCAAGAGGATTAGAATTAATTAGAAAAAACTTGCATTGGGGAAAGTATCTATTAAGAGTCGAGAGTAAAGCTTTGTTGAATTTGGTGTTATCAAGTGGGAGATAAGGCAGTTTTAAGATTATTTTTTGTTTAGGGACAGTAATTAGAGGGGTTTTGCAAGAGACCTTTTTAAATAAGAAATTGGAAGTATGTCTGTCAAAAAGGTGGGCTGGTTAAAAAGTTAAAATGAAAAAAGCTCCCAAGATATTCTATTTCGAAATGAAAGTGAAACCAATTTGAATTGATTTTGTAAGCTCTTCGTATACGGTTTATGATGACGTGATGTTTAAAATTAGTAGGAGTACAACTAAAGAAGCCGGTGCCAAGTTTGCTGGTAGTGGGTTTCCTGTAAACTGATGTGTTAAATTTCGAACCAATTTTTGAAAACGGTGACATCCAGAAAAGAGATTTTATTGTATAATTCAGTCTCCATGGAAAATTTAATATTAGAGTGTTGTTGACTTAAATAATTAAAAAATAATGAGAAATGGTTTTTGTGTTTAAAAATAAGGCAGCAGTCGTCGATAAATATTTTAAACACTAACGGTTTATATTCAACGGGACAGTTCCTTAGCAAGTTTTTTTCGTGGAATGATAAGTGAGCATTAGCAAAGCTGGGACACAATGCAGAGCCCATGGCCATTCCATCGTGATGAATGTACAAAATCTCATTAAAAAAGAACACTGTATTTTCAACCGACAATTTTTAAAAAGTAGAAAAGAGACTTGCTTAGACTTAAAATGCTATCATTTGATTGAAAAGGGGTATCGGTTTTGATTTTGCAAGTTTCTATGGCAGGTACATTTGTAAATAAAAATCTACATCGATTGAAGTCATAAACGAGTGGTTTAATTCTAATTTAGAAACGTAGCTGAAAAATTTGAATGAATCTTTCAAAGTGAATTCATTGAGAGTGAGAGGTTCAATTTTGGGGAATAGAAACTTGGCTAAGTTAAACCTAGGGGCATTAATGGCAGATAATATTGGACGGAGAGGTAATCTTCCCTTGTGAGTTTTTGGTAAAACATAGATAATACTTGGCGATGTAGCTGAAGCAAACAGTTAGTTGTAAAAATCGCAGAGAATATATTTATTTTTTAGAGAACATAAAAAGTTGTTTATTTTTTCTTTAATTTGCAAGATGTATTTGAATGGATCCTTATCCAGTCTAAGAAATTTACAGGAGTCCGAAAGAATTAATTGTTTACATTTTAGAAATATAATGAGCCCGATTCAAAATGAACACACCTTTCCCTTTATCCGGTTTGGATATCACGATAGAATGATATTTACGGAGGTTTGACAGTATATTAAAATCTTTGAAACTTAATACAGGGCAGAAAACTTTATAGCTGTATATTTACATATAATAGAATCTATTGGCTAAATACTTAATATCATCTAGGAAATTGGATCCTAGTTTTAACATAGGCAGGAAATTAAGTTGGTAGCACAGTTTTTCGATTTACAAAAAGCAACGATAGAAATCTAATTTAAAGACCGGGAGTGTAAAATCTAGTCCCAAAGACAGGATACGTTTTTTCTGAGGGGTCAGAACTTTGTTGAAATAATTAGAGATGACATCATCCCTAGAACAGTTTAAATTTGAATTTATACCCAAGTTCGATAGTTTATGATTTTGGCGACAAATGGTAGAAGAATTATATTTATCAACTTGTCTACATATAAAGCTATATAAAATAGTGTAATCCAACAGAGAAACTGATCACTTACGAGACGAAGAGAAACGAGTAATATCTGAAGAGAATTTAGACACGAGACGTTGCTTATACTGAATCTCTTGCAAAAGTTATTTAGATGTCCAAGATTTATAGAGCTCACGTTGCATTAGAGCAGATCGATATAGTTTGAAGGGCAGAAACTGTAAAATATAGCTATAACTCTTACATGTTGAGAGAAATTGGACATCCAGTTTGGCCTTCTCAATTTTTTTGAAGGTGGATTCTAAGCATCGAAATTGGCGGACAACATCTTGATTGTATCTCTTCCTCAATATTTTGGTGATGAAGTTGTTCCTTGGGAACCTTATTCGTAGCAGGAATATGACGACATATGCGAAGAGTACTTCAGAAATCGTAGACCATTTCCACATGGTGAATTAACTTCTACCTTAAAAAGCTGAACATCAAAACTATCTTCACCAAGAATGTTATGAAGCTTTCCCACCTGGTGCATTTAATTGTCTACCTTAAATCAGACAAAAGCACATGTTCCGGGGACCATTGAGTCATGGTTTGCACTATAACTTTTGATATAAAAAGAGAGTTCAAGAAATTAGGTATCAATTGAAAGAGCATAAAATTATGAATAATAATGATAAAATAAATAGGAATAATAATAAATATTATCTATGTTTTTTTAGGAAATACGCTAAAATTAATTATAATCTAAAAAGAACTCTAGAAGATACAATTTCACAATGGCTAATAGCTGAAGGAGCTACGTAGGTGCACAGTTGATATTACAGAATTCCCACTTACTCTCTACAGGCAGATGTCAACTGATCCATTTACCAGATCTTTTACTAAACCTTTGTTGCTTGGATTCCATTCAGCCATGATCAGTGGTTCTCATCTTTCCATTAACAGACAGGTGTTACAGTATTACCTTAAACATCATAATTTACTGTAAAATATATGTTCTAAGGCCCAAGATGCATGACTTTGATATGAAACAGTTTATTCAATCATTCCATTCAAGCAGATGGCTAGGATCAAGATAAACATGAAGTGTAACGCAAGGAATCTCTTCATCAAACATCGTGACCTGTTGAAAGCAACGTAAGAGCAATTAGGCGTAAAAGACGAGTAATAGGGCTGGAATAAGACCGCAAGTTTGATATTGGAGCTTTAGATACATTCCTAGATATACAGAACAGTAAACGAATCGAAAATGAAAAAAGATGAACATCTCAGATTCTACGATTACCAAAAGAGTGAAAGGAAATTTGATGTCTTGTCATGGGAAGAATTTTTATGTCAGATCCCTTCATTAGGCAGCGGGGACTAAAAGACCCTGGCATTGATAAGAACTAAGTAAACCTAATTATTTTGATTGACAAAAAAATGTTTTAAGTTTTAATCAATTGCGATAATTAGCATTACATAACAATTACTGTGTTAATTGTGACGGGGTTTCGTCGCACAACCCTTTGGTCTCCGGAAATCTCTGTGCTGAACGGTTTTTTTTCTTGTATGGAATGTATTTTAAAAAAAAAATCCATTTGTATAAAACTTGGACTATTTTTGTCAATTCCTATACTAATTTCATGTAAAAATGAATAAATTTATTTGTTGTTATTTCATATTTATATATCTCCTATCTTAAAAAATATAATGCTGCAATTGAAGCTTATAAAACAACCCAGCGTTTTTAGTTGGTTAAAGACGCGCTGCACTGATTGCTTTGTGGGGTCCATATTGTTATATGGAATAAGAGACTCAAAGAAACCTGAAAAATTAGCACGTTCATCTGTTTTCTGAAACATTAGAATAGATTCATGTACAACTAAAATGACATTTGGCATAACGGAATCTGAATTAACAATAATAGTTCAGAAATAGCATTGTTGTCGCAGTCATAGTACCTTTCTTTTGGACATGTCGAATTGACAGAGGCAGAAGACTGGGATTGTTTGTTGTCCTCTTCTGATTCAGTAAATATTTAGAGCTCGTTCTATAAAATAAGTAGCCCTCTGGCCCTTAAATTACAGGATTTAATAGGCCCAATTACGAACTCTAAAAATAAAAGCTCGGCGGATTTATCAAATACTAAAAATTGCTATGTGTGTAAATTAAGGAAAAATATGTCCTTTCTAATAAATAGGGAAGCGAATAGAATTAGGAAATGAAACTATATATGTGTTAAATGTTATAAATAGATCTGGGACAAGTATTCACTTAGAGTCGCGCAGAAAAACAAAGATAACAAAGATACGACCTGGTCAAATACGAGGATCACACACAAACAAACATTCATGTATTTGGAACATTTATTATCAGCTGAACAAATAGAGTCTCTTATCAGATAATTTCACGGAGACCTGCAACCGCCGATTCAGACAAATCTATGTGAAATATCTAGACACTACAGATACTCCGATCCATCAGAAACTCCGCCTAAGTGGTGGAACTAACGATCAAACTAGATCACTGGTCCGCCCATGGACGACTCAAGGCCACGCCACTTGGAGAAGAAACATATATATTTAGACAGACTTTTATTAGTCGAGGATTATTAGTCATGCGGGTAAGAGTCAGCATTCCATAGTCTCTCACTATTTACCACTCATGATAATCTGGGTGTACACTTCCCATCCTTAAGTAAAAAGGTAGACAATCAATCACTCCGTCTTCTCTTCCTTGCATCGTAAAGTAGGCCTGACGTAGCCTACTCACTGAACGCTAAAACTTCGCGACGTTCTTGCTTGCCCCGTTTGAATAGGTCAATTTAAAGAATAAAGTTATATTTTGCCACGTCCTTTCGCAATTTTTTTTCCTCCCCCAACCACGAAGAACACCTTTGGTAAACCTAGCCTACTTAATATCATGCCTGGGACAAACAACTTGTGCTCTGCACCGAAACCTAGCCAAATAAAGTTCTGCGTTCTCTATAAAATTCAAGCACCTCAAATAACACAAACCTAGAAAAAATATAACGAGCACCTAAATTTGCTACCAGGGCACTTAAAGAAATAAGGAGAGGTCATGCTAAACTTTAGGAATACTAAGCTCACAGATAAGACCGCTGCTCTACTGAAATCAAAGTTTTGCCCTCAAAGTACTTAGTAAACTTTCTAACAGTAAATAAAGTTAACCTTATAATCGGTATGTCCCCTCACGTAAAAAATAAACAGCTTCAGTCATATTTTCCAACTTACTGAAATTTTCGTGCAAGGTTCCTTATTGTATCCCTAACTATATTATTTTTTCCTTTCCATTAAATCGAAGAACATTAGTACCGTGTTAAACAGAAAGAAAAATGAGAATGTATTATTTGGGGTCAAATAATTTAAAAAATCTGTATAAGGAGTATAGGCGATAATTACAGTAATACTTCAAATTCGCGGCGCACGGTAGGTGGCGCTGTTAGTAGGCTACATTTTTGGGCTAAAACATATCTCTTATGACGTCAGACGGTAGCTGCAGATGTGACCAATCACGGCATTATATTTTTGGGGTGTTTTGGGGATTTGTAACATTTATTCTGTATTATTTACTAAATATCTGCGCCTCTGCTCGTTTATAGTTTTTTCTAAGTTAGGTAAGGTTTTTTGATGTTTTTTATTGTTTATTTTTTTGTTTTCGTATTTTTTGTTTCTCAGTGAGCGATAACTGCTTCTTACTGGCAACGTCGTAGCTATAAATACAACCCGCTTATCATTTGTTTATTTTTGGTTATGGCTTTTTCGTGCTCTATTTATTTTTCTTCGTTATTCGAATTCGAGTATATTTTGCATGACCACGAATAACTTTTAGATTATTTAGGGGCGCATAAACTAATCAAGAAACCTATAAAAGTAAGTATTGTTTTTCATTAGGTTCGGTTTTTCTGCCAGTAAAAAGCATTTGGGGGAAAAAAACCAGTAAATTTAAGGGGACTGCTCGTGGAGGAGATATCACTGTGGGGGGACCACCCTGCGATGATCCTGAGTTTCAATAAATTTTAAGGGTTCTGTGGAGCGTAGCCCCCCAGTATATCCTCATATACAAAAAATATAACGCCGTAATTATTTACATCTGACGCTACCATGTGACGTCATAGGACATATATTGTAGCCTATAAACAGTGCCACCTACCGTGCGCCCTGAAACTGAAGTGTTACCATAATTACAATTCAATGTCCTCTATACATTTACTTTAAATCAAATGAATGTCAAAATCAAAAGATGATTCATGATCGTAGCACTAAAATGGGTGATATGCCGATATTTGACAACTATTATAGGAATGTTTTCGAGATGGTGAAAGAAGGTCACCACATTAAATATTGAAACTTAACCCTCTACATTATATAGCCATATAAAAAAAACATTATATAATAGCTTGGTCTTATTTCTGCTAAAACTAATATATCTTTAATTAAAAATAACTCATATTCAATAAGCTAAGCTCCAAAAATCGATATTTGAATATATTAAACTTGTCGTAGAATGACTCCCGACGATACTATATATAACACTATTCGTTGAGGGAACTTCCTTAATTATCTTTAGAGTGCGTTACTGTCTGGCGGCCGATATTATGTATCTTCAAAATGCTTAAGAAGTGGAACTGAGCTCAAGGATAATAATATTGCTATCATTGATAAAATAGAGTTTTATTAATAATAACTATAAACAATACACAAAAACGGAAAATATTGACATAAACAGAATGGAAAGGGTCGTGGAGACTCGGGCTAATCCAAGGATTTAAGGGATTAAAAAAAAGGTAAAACAAATATAGAGTTAAAGAGATGGGATGGTTCGATAAACAATTTAAAGCACAGGATAGAATTGACAAAAAAGGATCAATACTCAAAAGGTGACGTTTGGCTTACGTAACTTTTCATTAGAGTGCGGTGGAAGGTACTTGAAGGAATATTCGGTCCGCTGGCGAGTTCCAGCCGAAGGGGGGGGATAAAAGGATCCTGACGGGGCGTCTTGGAAAGAAGAACCGTTACTCGACGAACGGCTTGAAGAACAATGGCTGTTCTACTTTGTTCTCTTCTGAACAAAGGGGGGGAATGAGAACCGTCTCTTGTCTACGGGCTCAAGAACAATGGCTGTTCTAATGTTGTTCTCCTTTGAACAACAGAGGGGATGAGAACCGTTTCTTGGCGAAGGGCTCAAAACGAACAATGGCTGTTCTAATGCTGTTCTCCCTTGAACAACAGGGGGGCAAGAGAACCGTTTCTTGGCGAAGGGCTCAAAACGAACAATGGCTGTTCTAATGCTGTTCTCCTTGAACAACAGGGGAGGGATGAGAACCGTTTCTTGGCGAAGGGCTCAAAACGAACAATGGCTGTTCTAATGTTGTTCTCCCTTGAACAACAGGGGGGGGATGAGAACCGTTTCTTGGCGAAGGGCTCAAAACGAACAATTGCTGTTCTAATGCTGTTCTCCTTGAACAACAGGGTCGGGGGGGAAGCCTTGGGACTTGGCGTCGGAAAGGATCGAACCTTTGGCACTCAAGGAATATTGTCCTCCTTTGGACAAGTGATGGTGAATCTCGAGGTCGAGGTCCCTTGGCGCACAAAGGGAGAGAGGGTCGTGGTGATGTTTCGCGACGAAAATCTGGATCTCCAATCTGATCTTAGTGGTAAAGTTTTCATATAAATAGCCAGGACATCTCCTTGGCGTGGGGGAAAATGGAGTGAAAGCTTGGAGGGAACGCACAGCCGGGCCGGAGAAAAATGCCTTATCTGTTCATAAGCCTAACTCGATCTGGCGAGGTCAGCGTATGGGGGTGAACGGGGGGGGACGATAACCTCCTTGTTTAAACATTGGCATCCGGTACCTGAGATAAGATTCCAAGCCTCGAATCGAAGATGCACGTGGGCAGCATCGTGGTTTTTAATAATATGGGATAGGAGTTGAAATTAACTCGTTCTATCACACCCCTCCATTCCAGGGGAAGTTGTCACTTCGAAAAAAAAAGAGAGAAGGGACAACGATAGAGCTCCGTTGTGGGGAACTCGTTTTCTTGTACAACCGTACCTTCCTGCACCTAACTAGTATTACCTCAATACATATGATTATTTTGATCTTTAGATTACAGGGGAAAATAACCTTTAATACAAAATAATCAGAGAGAAAAAAAAAAGGGCATGGAACAATGAAATGATATAAACTTAGTACATACGGGACAAAATAATTTATACGTAAATTAATAAGAACAAATATATAGACATACAAAAAATTAGACATTGAGCGTTACAAAATTCAGACATATACATTAATTAATTATATTACAAAAGAATCTTAAATTAAGTCGTACAAGACGGTATATACCTACATGGAGATACTAATCCGATGAATACAATTATTCTACGCTATTCGGTAACGCATTCCTACTGAGTGCGTCAGCGACCTGGTTATCGGAACCTTTTATCTAATTTATTTTAAACTGATACTCTTGCAAGAGTAAACTCCAGCGCATGATGCGGCCGTTTGAGTGTCTCAAATTCCTAATATAGGCTAACGGACGGTGGTCGGTTCCTATTTGAAATTCTTCACATATCAAGTACAGCTTGAATTTGTCTATGACCCAGATAATTGATAGAGCTATCTTTTCTCTAGTGGCATATCTCTTTCCGCGTGGTAATAATTGACGACTAGCATATGCAACTGGATGACTCGTTCTGTCATCCACGTATTGAAGGAGTACACCTCCAATGCCCTCGTTGATCACGTCGGTCTTAACCCCAAAAGATTTTTTCAGGTTGGGCAACTTTAAAATGGGGGCAGAAATGAACTTACTTTTGAGCTGATTAAAATGGGAAACAGCGACATCATTCCAACGTAAACGATCGGGGAAATTCTTTTCCTGAAGGGGGCATAGGGGGGCCAAAATTGCAGCGAAATTCGGAACAAATCGCTGATAGGGAGAAACTGATCCTAGGAACGATCTTAATGGCTTCTTTGTAATCGGGAGGGGCATGTGGGCGATTGCCTTAATCTTGTTCTCGTAGGGACCTAACTTGCTTTGTCCTATTTTGAAACCCAAATATTTGATGGTTTCGTGAGCAAAATGGCATTTGCTGGGGCCAATGCTGAGGCCATTTTTACGCAGTCGCTCAAAAAGAGCTAATAGGGCGGGTAAATGGTGATTCCATTTAATTAGTTCTTGGAGCTGACTCTTCTGACGTGGTGTCAGCTGCGCGTCACTATCCAGGTCAGAGGGTTCCGAAGACTCGCCTGGTAGGGAAGGAGGAGGGTAATCGGCATCAGGTTGGATGCACACTGTCTGGATTACATTAAGGGACTCCGCGGGGCAATCCTCTTCAAGCGCCGATGCTTCGTCCAGTTCTACGAAGGTATCTCCATGGGCGCGTTGGGGGTTCTTTTTTTCTTGGGGTCAACGGACAGTCTCTGTGTCCTTGTCTGGGGCCTTATCACCTAAGGGTGTTAGTGATTTACACTCCTTTTGTGCCGTCCTAAAGTCCTGGTTAAAGGTTTCCGAGAAATCGGACGGTATCGGGGTTCTGATGGGGACGGGCTCCTGGGCTTCTTTCTTATCTCGGCCTTGAGGAAGGGCGGCCTGAAACACAGGGTCGAAACTTACTTGGGGGCTCTGTCCTATAAGTACGGAACAGAATTTTATGGGTGCTACAATGACTTCAGCCCAGCCATTATAATATTGACACTGCAGGTAACATCTAGCGACGGGGAATCGGTTCGCCCGCCCAAGTTGGTCATGTACCACCGCAAATTTTTCGTGGTTAGAGGCCACTGGGAGGAGTTCGTCGGACACGATGAAGCACGTACATCCTGTGTCCCTGACGAGAGTCAATACTCGACAGCTGTCCACGCTGCCCTCCTCATATTTCAAAGTTCCCGATGAACTCTTACCAAAAACAAAATTTACCTGGTGGCCTGACGGAGGGGGAGAAGTTTCTGCTTGGGTCTGCACCACCGGGGGAGCCGGGGTCGCATTAATCTGGTGAACTTGGTGGGCTGGTCCGCTTTTAAGCCTAGAATTTTGGGGGCAATTCCAGCTCATGTGGTTTTCTACACCACAGGTGAAGCATATGGTTGGTCGCTTCGGGAAGAGAGATGGAGGAGAAGTCTTAACGGGAGGTTTGGAGTCCCGTTGTTGGTTTTGGGGAAAGAAGTTTTGGGGTTTTACGGGGCTCGGAAACTTTGTCAGCTTCCCTGGGAAGGAGCGCGAGTCCGTCCTTCTTTCTTCTCGTTGGATTTCTTTTTCTCGTTCTTCTCGTTGTTTTTCTCTTTCTCGTTCTCCTCGTTGTATTTTTCTTTCTCGTTCTTCTCGTTGTATTTCTCTTTCTCGTTCCTCTCGTTGTTTTTCTCTTTCTCGTTCTTCTCGTTGTATTTTTCTTTCTCGTTCCTCTCGTTGTATTTCTCTTTCTCGTTCCTCTTGTCGGATTACTCTTTCCCTTTCTCTTTCTACCTCTTTTCTTTGATATTTTTCTTCATCCTGAGCTAGTTTAATCTGATGGTGAAGGTACACTTGTCTTATCCATTCCTCTCTTATGTACTTAATTAGTTCTTTTCCGGAAAGTCCCAAGGATTCTCCTTGCGCTTTAAAGAATTCAAACTGAGTCATCTTTGCACTTGGGGGCGCACTAGTCAACCAACTAAAATTCCTCGCAACAAGAATTATGCCTCTATAGAATTAGCCTACCTAAATATGGGCACTGACCTATTCGTACTTGGTTTCTCAATCTAAATAACCACTGACTAAAATCACAAAAAAAAACAAACAAATTATTATAACAGTTCCTTGAGCTACTCCAGCTTCTTAAGTTTAAAAAAAAGGGAGATAGCAATCGTTAAAACAAAAGGGAACTACTATACTCTATTATTATAACGAATAACACTATGCTTTACTCGACTGAGACCAGTGTTTGCAAAGATATAGCGTTAAACCTTACACACCTGATACCAAATTTAAATAGTATATATATATATGTCGTAGAATGACTCCCTCCCATACCATATATATACTATTCGTTGAGGGAACTTCCTTAATTATCTTTAGAGTGCGTTACTGTCTGGCGGCCGATATTATATATCTTAAAAATGCTTAAGAAGTGGAACTGAGCTCAAGGATAATAATATTGCTATCATTAATAAAATAGAGTTTTATTAATAATAACTATAAACAATACACAAAAACGGAAAATATTGACATAAACAGAATGGAAAGGGTCGTGGAGACTCGGGCTAATCCAAGGATTTAAGGGATTAAAAAAAAGGTAAAACAAATATAGAGTTAAAGAGATGGGATGGTTCGATAAACAATTTAAAGCACAGGATAGAATTGACAAAAAAGGAGCAATACCCAAAAGGTGACGTTTGGCTTACGTAACTTTTCATTAGGATGCAGTGGAAGGTACTTAAAGGAATATTCGGTCCGCTGACGAGTTCCAGCCGAAGGGGGGGGATAAAAGGATCCTGACGGGGCGTCTTGGAAAGGAGAACCGTTACTCGACGAACGGTTTGAAGAACAATGGCTGTTCTACTTTGTTCTCTTCTGAACAAAGGGGGGGAATGAGAACCGTCTCTTGTCTACGGGCTCAAGAACAATGGCTGTTCTAATGTTGTTCTCCTTTGAACAACAGGGGGGGATGAGAACCGTTTCTTGGCGAAGGGCTCAAAACGAACAATGGCTGTTCTAATGCTGTTCTCCCTTGAACAACAGGGGGGGAAGAGAACCGTTTCTTGGCGAAGGGCTCAAAACGAACAATGGCTGTTCTAATGCTGTTCTCCTTGAACAACAGGGGGGGGATTTGAACCGTTTCTTGGCGAAGGGCTCAAAACGAACAATGGCTGTTCTAATGTTGTTCTTCCTTGAACAACAGGGGGGGGGAAGAACAGATGTTTCTTGGCGAAGGGCTCAAAACGAACAATGGCTGTTCTAATGTTGTTCTCCCTTGAACAACAGGGGGGGGGATGAGAACCGTTTCTTGGCGAAGGGCTCAAAACGAACAATTGCTGTTCTAATGCTGTTCTCCTTGAACAACAGGGTCGGGGGGGAAGCCTTGGGACTTGGCGTCGGCAAGGCTCGAACCTTTGGCACTCAAGGAATATTGTCCTCCTTTGGACAAGTGATGGTGAATCTCGAGGTCGAGGTCCCTTGGCGCACAAAGGGAGAGAGGGTCGTGGTGATGTTTCGCGACGAAAATCTGGATCTCCAATCTGATCTTAGTGGTAAAGTTTCCATATAAATAGCCAGGACATCTCCTTGGCGTGGGGGAAAATGGAGTGAAAGCTTGGAGGGAACGCACAGCCGGGCCGGAGAAAAATGCCTTATCTGTTCATAAGCCTAACTCGATCTGGCGAGGTCGGCGTATGGGGGTGAACGGGGGGGGGACGATAACCTCCTTGTTTAAACATTGGCATCCGGTAGCTGAGATAAGATTCCAAGCCTCGAATCGAAGATGCACGTGGGCAGCATCGTGGTTTTTAATAATATGGGATAGGAGTTGAAATTAACTCGTTCTATCACAAAACTAGAAGTATAAAACCCATTCTAGCAAAAAAATACTAAGCATTGCATCTTATAAATTGTTTGGGTATAATTACATTTCAATTATAAGATATATATAATATAGTAAAATAGTCTAAAAAAAAAATCAACATAACTAGACTTTGCAAATTTACTGTTATTTGAAATCATATCAAATGAACAAAAATTAATTCCATATATATCAGTTGTTTGCAATGGTGTGTGTCACCCATTAATATAAAAAGGATCTTGTAAAACACCTCAGAAAAGGACAACAAACAATCCCATTCTTCTGACCTCTCTCAATTCGACTCGTCCAAAAGAGAGGTACTACGACTGCGACAACAAGGCTATTTTTGAACTATTATTGTAAATTTAGATTCCGTTATGCCAAATGTCATTTTGGTTGTACATGAATCCATTCTAATCTCTCAGAAAACAGATGAAAGGGGCTCCTTTTTTAGGTTTCTTTGAGTGTTTTATTCCATATAACAATATGGATCCCACAAAGCAATCAGTGCAGCGCGTCTTTAACCAACTAAGAACGCTGGGTTATTTTATAAGCTTCAATTGCAGCATTATATTTTATAAGATAGAAGATATATAAATATGAAATAACAACAAATAAATTTATTCATTTTTACATGAAATTAGTATAGGGATTGACAAAAATAGTCCAAGTTTTATACAAATGGATTTCTTTTGAAAATACATTCCATACAAGAAAAAAAACCGTTCAGCACAGAGATTTCCGGAGACCAAAGGGTTGTGCGACGAAACCCCGTCACAATTAACACAGTAATTGTTATGTAATGCTAATTATCGCAATTGATTAAAACTTAAAACATTTTTTTGTCAATCAAAATAATTAGGTTTACTTAGTTCTTATCAATGCCAGGGTCTTTTAGTCCCCGCTGCCTAATGAAGGGATCTGGCATAAAAATTCTTCCCATGACAAGACATCAAATTTCCTTTCACTCTTTTGGTAATCGTGGAATCTGAGATGTTCTTTTTTCTTCATTTTCAATTCGTTTACTGTTCTGTATATCCAGGAATGTATTTGAAGCTCCAATATCAAACTTGCGGTCCTATTCCAGGCCCATTACTCGTCTTTTACGCCTAATTGCTCTTACGTTGCTTTCAACAGGTCACGATGTTTGATGAAGAGATTCCTTGCGTTACACTTCATGTTTATCTTGATCCTAGCCATCTGCTTGAATGGAATGATAGAATAAACTGTTTCATATTAAAGTCGTGCATCTTGGGCCTAGGTACATATATTTTACAGTAAATTATAAAGTTTAAGGTAATACTGTAACACCTGTCTGTTAGTGGGAAGCTGAGGACCACTGATCATAGCTGAATGGAATCCAAGCAACAAAGGTTCAGTAAAAAATCTGGTAAATGGATCAGTTGACATCTGCCTATAGAGAGTAAGTGGGGATTCTGTAATATCAACTGTGCACCTACGTAGCTCCTTCAGCTATTAGCCATTGTGAAGTTTTATCTTCTAGAGTTTTTTTTAGATTCTGATTGATTTTATCGTATTTCCTAAAAAACATAGATAATATTTATTATTATTCCTATTCATTTTATCATTCATTTTATTATTCAGTTTCTTTTTATATAAAAAGTTATAGTGCAAACCATGACTCAATGGTCCCCGGAACATGTGCTTTTGTCTGATTTAAGGTAGACAATTAAAATCACCAGGTGGGAAAGCTTCATAACATTCTTGGTGAAGATAGTTTTGATTTTCGGCTTTTTAAGGTCACAAGACATAGGAAAACGCACTGAATACAATAAGAATATGAAAATGTTGATCTTTGAAAACGGATAATTAAGCATACTCTAGAATTAAGCTAGGAGACCAAGAACAAAGTTCCACCCCTCTTTATATTGGTCAAGACGTTGATTGAAATTTTTGAAGAGATATATCAAAAGTAGAGAGCCATCTTTTCTCTCTTTAATTACCATGATTTGGGAATAATGAACTTGACAAATTGTTTTTTTATTGAATACTTATTCTTCTTGAATATTTTAATATCCTTTTGTGAAACATGACATAATGTTCACCATAATATCCTAATTATTTCATATATTATTGTTACATTTATAAATTATTTAATATAATAGATGATTCAGAAGCTTTTTTAGGGTCATGTTTCATTAGGGCTGTGGCCCGTGGGGTAGGCTGCGCTCAGAAAGATATGAAATATATCGATGGAAAGTGAAAAAGAATAAAAGTCTATTCACCTTAAAAAAAAGTATTCCATGGACTTTTTTGGCTCACTCATTAGTTTCCAAATTGTGAATGTTTATTTTCTTACAGCTGCAACTGTTATATCCATGTTTTGATTTTTTAAAGTTAAAATATAAGATAAACACATTCTTGTATACCGTGACATTCCTTCTGCAATGAGATCCGTACTCCATGTCCCATAAATTCCCTTACCTTGAAGCGATCAAGTTGTAAAAGATGGTAGGTTTGTGGCACCGAAATTGTAAGATTTAATAGGCCCAGCGAGAAACTTCACAAATGGATTCTCGCTAGCGGATCTATCAAATCCTAAAAGACTATTTTCATGATGCACCTGAAATACTTTTGTGAGAGAATGAATTTGCAAAATATAATTGATTTTAGTATATCACCTAAATTCCATGATGACAAATGTGTGAATTTCAAAGGTAATATAATTGCTGTAGAAGTTCAACAACTAAATATCTGATCTCCATTAATATTTGTGTATGTGTTCTTTGTAGATTTGTGATAATATTCCTGAATTATTTTGTTATCTATGTGGCTAGTTTACTCCAACCTCTCAGCACAATACTATCAATAATGAAATAAAAAATATCTAAAATTTTACTTTTGCATCCTTTTGCGGATCAAAACCTAGTTTGAATACATGATAAGACCAGTGCCGCATAACACTAATATTCCTATTTAGTTGATACCATTGGATGGCATCGATTATGAATCCAAGTATTATAAGGAGACCAATGCGTGTATGACAGAAACAAGTACGGACACATATTTGTACTTGATAAGTAAGACAAAACAAGATAGTTCTCTTAAGCAGAATTAAATGACTTGATACGATATTTGGCAGTCATACGGTATAAAGCTGAAATGATAGTATCTCGTCTGAGAGAAAAATGTTCGCTCAAGAATAACTTTTTTAACGATATGGATAAATTTATGCACTCAGCAAAGGAAGCCTAAAAGCGGTGATTCTGTACGAAATGAATAAAAACTTTGTCTGTTGAACTTTCATTTTATATAAAAGAGTATTAAGAACATCAAGGGAATTCTAAACCCCATAAAACCAGAAATACAATTGGAAATTATGTATGGATTTAAATATTATTAGTATGATGATAAGGATACAGTAAGGTTTCAAACGACAATGCTGTTTTCATAATACTTATAGAACTGAGCGAATATTACATAGTACGAGCAAACATATATAACCAACCCAGCATTTTAAACATCGATAACACTGGTCTGCGTCACAAATGTACCTTAGGTTTTCTATAGTGTTTCTTAATAAAATTGACCTCCTAAATCCGAATCTGTCATCCGTTTTTCTCTATCACCTCCAGTTTTTGCGATACAGGGGGTGATAATAATTTATAGTTTATGCATCTCGTATATTACATCAAATTTCAATAGTTTTTGCACTGCTCTATTCGCAGTAAATTTTGTGTACATTTTAAGTAATTATGCAAATACGTTTATATTTTGCAGGTTAAAAATTGCTTAGCATTATAATAATAAGAATTATAATAATAGTGGTTGAGTTAAAAATGAACAGAAAATGTAAGAATAGCTCCGACAGATTTTGCTATGTTTGCGGCAAAGTGATCTTTCCCGAGCAGCAAAGTACAATCCCTCCTGTAATTAAATCTTTGTATCGTGCATAATTTGGAGTTAGGCTAGGAGATCAAAATAAAAGTTTTGCACCACATATCTGCTGCAAGGGATGCTACATAAGTTTAAGACGCTGGAGTCAGGGCGAACAGAAGTCCCTCTCTTTTGGTGTTCCCATGGTGTGGAGAGATGGCAAGGACCACACTACGGACTGCTATTTTTGCATGACCAATCTTAAAGGTGAGCATTGTATCAAGTATTTAGGCTTTCTGTATTATACTGCCTCCTGAAAATGTCATTATTATGCAAAGACTTAGCATAAAATTAAAAACTAACATAGTTCACTTCAGCATGAACATATCTTTTACTAAGCATTTATGTACTATCTGCAACTCCAAATCAATTCCTTTATGTAATATGCAATTATATTTTCCACAGGTATAAATAAGAAGAATAAACATAGTGTGGCATATCCGGATGTTCCTTCTGCCATCAAAACACTGCCCCATGGCCCAAGAATTCCTATACCTTCTCCCCTTGAACATATAGAGGTACATGAAGAGATTAATATGGAAGTTGACCAAGATTATGACACATCTGAGTCTTATCAGGTTTCCACACATGATATGGTCGCAAGACCATTCACTCAAGTTCAGTTAAATGACCTGACCGGGGATCTAGGGGTTTCAAAGGCGAATACACAAAAAACTTGGGTCTCGACTTCGTGAAAATAATCTTCTCGCTTAAGAAACAACATTTAGGGGGGTACAGAATTAGAGAACAAGAGTTTCGAAGCTATTTTTTACAGCATTCTTCCAGCTCTTTAGTATACTGCGCCAATATTAAAGGACTTGTTGAGGCCCTTGGAATTCCCTACAACCCATTAGAATGGGGACTGTTCATAGATTCCTCCAGTAGAAGTTTAAAAGCTGTTTTACTGAATATTGGTAACAAGATAGCTTCCGTTCCTATAGACCATTCAATCCAACTTACTGAAAGTTATGAAAATATGAAAAAATTGCTGGATGCAATAAATAACTCTAGCTATAAGTGGAGGATATGTGGTTACTTAAAGGTAAGATCATTTTACACTTGGCATTTCTAAGCTTTTTGATATGGACATTTTCATTTTTAATTGTTAATACTTGTATACACCTTTTGGTCAACTTACATTTTACAAGAATGCAAATCTGGAAATCATGAGTCATTTTTGAGTTATATTTTTTGTAGAAGTGTGTCCCTATAGGTTAATGCATCCTATTGGGATGATGGGGAACTTATCCTAATTGAGAAGGTATACAACACAACCCAATAAACTCAAAATAAGATGTACATATATCCAATTAGTTCCAATACGATGATTTAATGCATCGGCATACAGGATTTTTCAGTACATATTTATAT
Source organism: Ceratothoa steindachneri (assembly GCA_963969495.1). Lineage (NCBI taxonomy): Eukaryota > Metazoa > Arthropoda > Malacostraca > Isopoda > Cymothoidae > Ceratothoa > Ceratothoa steindachneri. Next base: position 83,745,298 of record OZ018319.1, on the reverse strand, counting down.
TCTTATTGTTTTAAGAAATATTACTTCGAATTTGTTTTTAGAAATATTACACTGAATTTACATACCATGCTAAAAATAATTTCAGGTAGTGTCTCTTACGCTTGGGACGCAAACAAGCTACACGAAGCATCCCTGTTTCCTATGTTTATGGGACAGTCGTGCAGATAGTATGGACTATGAGAAGAAGGTTTGGCCTCCACGAGAAGCCTTTAGAATTAGATCAAACAATGTGAAAGCTGAACCTTTAGTGCCTCCTCAAAAAATACTCCTCCCTCCACTGCATATAAAGCTTGGCATAATGAAAAATTATGTCAAAACCCTTGATAAAGTAGGCCAAGCTTTTAAATTTCTTCTTCAAAAATTTCCACAAATCAGTGACGCTAAGCTCCATGGGGGAATTTTTGATGGACTTCAAATCAGGAACTTGATCAGCAATTTGATGCATCAATGAAGGACATAGAAAAAGATGCCTGGAAAGCTTTCAAAGCTCTAGTTAACAATTTTCTAGGCAATAAAAGAAGCCCAGAAGAATATGTTGCCCTGGTCAATCAGCTCTTAACAAGTCTCAAACATTTGGGAGCTCCTATGTCTATAAAGATACACTTTTTACAGTCCCATCTGGATTATTTTCCCGACAACTGCGGGGATTACAGTTAAGAACAGGGGCAAAGATTCCACCAGGACATAAAAACAATGGCATCCAGGTACCAGTGTAAATGGAACGGAAACATGCTTGCTGACTACTGTTGGTGTTTGAAGCGTGATGCACCAGATGACAGGCACAAACGAAAATCGTCAAGGGCGTCTGTTCTTCGAAATTCTAATTATTTGATTTATTATGTTGCATTCTTTTATTTTTTGTTTATTCAAAGAATTATAGTTTACATACGTGTATTCCTGTTTATATGATATAACAGTAATAATGCATTATTAGATAAAGAAAGGTTTGTTTTTTTAATTCAGAAAAAATGACGTAATCTCAATGAAAATGGTGTATGCTGTACTGAGAAAATCTGACCTGATTGAACAAATATACATTTATTTTTGAGCTCAGGAGGTTGGATGCATTAAGAAACCACAAAGAAATCCTGAGGAACATAAAAAAAATGTTCAAACGCAGGCCTGTGTAATAAGTCTCTCGTCTCTTCGTAAAATTTTATGCTCAGTTAGTTTTATATAAAGCGGTGATTAATAAAGCTCTTTCGTCGTATGTAAACTTCCCCAAATTATTGATACAACCGTATGAAAATAAAGGATTGAAACTTCCCCGCATGTAGATGATATGGAGTTAAGTGTTTGGAATTAATTTAGTTAGCTTTGTGAACATTTCTTATCATACAAGAGATCTCCATATTTTGAAAATAGCCTTAAAATACTTTTAACATTTTGTGCTTCCCTTTCCTTCATTCTCATCTGAAAACTTATAAGAACAAAGAAAGTGCTTTCATCAGGATATAAGTGCGATGAAGCCTGCCGATTACAACTAGAGGATATAGAAAGACCATCCTGAAGTGGAACACGAAAAGAAGTGAAAACATCAACGGTTTTCTGAACTACCTATATTTTGTATTTGATTTAAATATTTTAAACATCACTAATATATAATTTTAGGTGACCTAAGTAAAATCTCAATGATCGTCAAATTATTAATTTTTGGAGTTTGTATGATACTTGATATGCAATTTGTGATAATATATCAAGTTTGTTCTTTTGTAAATTGCTGTTGTATATCATCACTAACTCTATACTTTAAGAAAGGGAATATTTTGAGTATTTGAATAATCATTCCATCTTAGTTTGGTTATGACTTATGTTTTTTTATCAAAGTTATTTCTAATAATTCTTTTATAATATCAAAAAACAAAATGGTTAAGTTCAGAAATAAATATAAGTATCGAAATTTGGTAAATTTTTAAAATCTAAAGAATTAGAAATGGTGAAGTGCAGTAAATTATTTTTATATATCTTCTTCTATAACTTTATATTTTAGCAACGTGATATTTTGAAAGGGGGGAAATTTAGTTTAGAGTTCCTTTATAATTGGCGAAGTTCAGAAAATTTATAAAAATTTAACCATGGCTGCTTTTTTTTATAGATTTTAAATTTTAATCTTAGAAGTTAAGCGCAAGCCTTTCCCTGTTGGGGGACGTAACGAAGTCATTGCCTCGTCCTTAACTCTATAATTTAACTTCGTTTATTTTTGGAATTTTGGAAAATGTTTTTTTGCTTAGTGAACAAGTAACCTTTCATGTTTTTGAGTTTAGGTTTATTTGAAACTTTTATTCACAGGGCTGTTTTTTGTATGTTTCGAACTTTTATCAAAGTTCTTTCTAAGAGTTTAGAAAAAATAAAAATAATTATCGAATGATTTGGAATGAAAAAACATTATAAATTGTGAAGTTCAAAAAATGTATTAAAATTTGGGCTTGGGCGCTTTTTTACTATCATTTCGTATATAAAACAAATTTAGATGAAAAAAGAGATCTGACGAAGGTATTTCTATATATCAAACCGGGTAAAATAACTTTAAAAAAAGGTTTCAGGGTGTCTATGTTGAAAAAAGTAGTTGGAAAATGCTCAACTATACATAAATTTTCAAGGGGTAAAGAAAATATAATAAAAGGTTAAATAACTTTCAAAAAATGTTTCAAGGTATCTATGTTGAAAAAGGTGTTAAAATAAAGTCTATAAAGGGGATTCAAAAAAGCGGTTCAGAATAGCAAATAAACTGTAGGCCACACAAAGAAGCAGTGCCTGTGGAACCAGGTTCTTTCTGTAAGAAAGAATACGAAGTGTGGCTTGTATACTTATATTATGCTTGTTTCGCCCCTGAGAGCGTTAAATTTCTGCATTAAACTACTATCAGGCGTAAATATTACTTTTCTACGTTTCTCTTAGCATAAATCTAACTACAGTATTCGATGAAAATAGTAAGTCAACTTAGGAAAAGATCGTAAGCGATACACTAAAATGGTTTAGAAATTCGATACTTGTATCAGAAATGGGTCAAGAGAAAGTTACTTTCTTATTTTATGAAGTAAACAAGGTAATGGCTTCCGAACTCCCCCTACGGGGGAGCTTGCGCTTGGCTACTAAGATTCAAATTTTAAATCGAAAAAAATGCATCGATGGTTAAATTTTTATAAATTCTCTAAACTTTGCCAATTATAATAATTTTAAGAAGGAACTCTAAACTAAATTTGGATCATATGAAGATCTTTCCCCCCCTAAAGTACTCAACTGAAGATTCACTCCCCCCCCTTTTCCAATCGCGCTCATATGAAAATCCTCCCGCTAACATTTTAATATAAATAAACTAATTAAGGAATAAATACTAAAACATTATTCAGATTACTTTTGTTACACTAAATATTGCAGGAAATTGGTGAACATAGGTTCTTAAAAAAAGAATGATTACACTAAATATTGCAAGGATATTTGAGTACATAGGTTATCAAAAGCAATCCTCAAGAAACGGTCACGCCGCATAAATTCTTGAATATAAGAACTCAAGAAGTTCCGCCTGCATCCTCGCATCATGCTGATGTGTGCTTTATGTTTGTTCCAGTAGGATTCTATGCCCTGAGTGTGGACACCAGTTTGCGGATCCACAAAATTAAGTGAATGATTCACTGTCCTGTGTAAGAAGCCAAGGCCTTGTATATTAATGTATGCCTTCCACTCATCACTTTAGATTATCGATCTCCATTGCACTACTCTTGTATTATAGGGAGAAGTGTGGAACCATCCCTTTTGTCCACAATTTCCATGTATCCAGCTCATAGTGAGGTGCTGTTATCGACCATTCCAAACAGCCAAATAGGAGGTGAAGTTCTCTGCCCCGATGACGCTTTGGTTTGTGAGAAAACCACGATTCATCGATATGCAAAACTGTTCTTGGACCACCAAGTTGCCCTGGGTTAGCATGAAAATATCTACTACACACTTTCAGGAAAAAAAACTGTAGCAATCGATCATGGTCTTCGCAAAAACACAAACTTGACGGCTTGCCCTTGATTCGATTCACGAATACGTTCACTCCACATATAGATTGCATGAACCCAGGTCTAAAGCGTTAATCTAGAGTTAGAAAAAACTGTATATTTATACTTGGCGCAATCTTTGGTCTGGCATTTCCAAGCATAGCCATCATTAGATTTGGCATTCTTCGTCCAGTTCATTTCACTATCACAAGAGGGACATTTCACTTTACTTTTCAGCATTCTGCGTTGCTTAAGCCAATTAATAACGAGAGAGATTCTTCAGTTAGCAAGGGCAACACAACAGTCTTGAAAGTATCACGGTCCACGGTACCCTTGAAACTGAGTACATGGGCAAACAGCGAATATATATATATATATATATATATATATATATATATATATATATATATATATATATATTGTATTGGTAGCTTACTGTGCCTGGCAGCTTAGCGGTAAAGCATCTGACCGGCAATCAGCAGAGCCGGGTTTGAGTCCCGGCCAGGAATTCCAAACTTTTTTCCCTGGCGTTATTTCTGTCTTGTCGGTAAAGGATCGCCTTCACTGTGCCGCCCTCTGCTTTCTTTAATTCGGGATTCTTCTAATGTCCCTCTTTCTTGCCTTTAAAAAAACTCCTGTTCCTTGTCTCATTTGCCCATTCGCGTCCAATTCTTATTCCTCTTATATATATATATATATATATATATATATATATATATATAGATTATATTTATATATATATATATATATATATATATATATATATATATATATATATATATATATATATATATGAAGATCCTTGCCCCTAAACCTACTTGGAGACAGAAGCTTCACATGATTCCTAAATTTCCCCATTTTCAAAATTTTACGCTGCTAACATATAGAGTTATAGAAGATATATAAAAATAAATTTTCTGAACTTCACTATTTGTAATTCTTTGGGTTTTAAAAAAAATCACAAAACTTTGATACATTTATTTATTTATGAACTTCACCACTTTGTTTTTAATATTATTAGAAATAACTTTGATTTTCAAACATAAGTCATAACCAAACTAAGATGAAATTAAAATTCAAATACTCAAAGAAATCACCTTCATAAATTATAGACTTAGTGATGATGATCATGATGAGTTCAAATTTTCGAACTAGGATTCATAATTTATACTTTACATTGATGTAATTTATTCTTATTGATTTTATTAAATAATTTTAAGTAAAATGTAATTATCTTAAGCAATTATCATATGATACCACTGAGTAATCGAAATTTGATGATTATTATTCAATTCTGGAAAGATAATTTAGGTTACAAATTAAATTTAGTCTAGTCCCACTATGCTTTCGCTATACTGTCTGCACACGAGTTTGCAACCATTATTATTATCGGAAAATAGCTAACAGAGCTGGTCTTTCGTATATTTAGAGCCTTTATTATTTTGCCCTAATATTTTTTTGGTAAATATATATTTCTAAATCGTGAAGTTCAGAAAATGTATTATAATTGAAGGATTTTTGTTGGTATACCAAAGAAACTTAGATGAAAAAGAAAGAACTCTGAAGGGTTTTTTCCTTATATAAAAAGAATTCCCACAAAGTTTTTTTCTTGCCTTTAGGGCTAAAATATAAGCATGGTTCTGAAATAAACGAGGAGAAGAGTATATTATAAGGAGATATATAATGGCAACGTTTCAAATTTTTTTAGCCTGAATCCTCGTAGCCGAGAAGCGCACGCTCCTCCTGTATGGAAGAGTGGCGAAGCAGCTTCTCTGGTTTTTACTCTATGAAACTTTGCTTAATTTTCTAATGTTGCTGAAATAAATATTTTCATTATAGAAACACTAGATTATAGATTTAAGCTAGCCATGAAATTCATAGAAGGCATATATCACCGATTATTTATTTTTTTTAAAGAGCTCATCTGTCGACTGCCTCCCTGGGCATTAGTCCCCGTATTAAAAACTGCCTAGTCCTAGGCTACTTTAAAATCTAATGCAATAACACACAAAAAAAACAAGCAACCCGAACAACAACAGAAATTAAAAAAAGGGAAAAGGAAACTAGTAAGCAACCTCCTGCGTCGAGGGGCAGTTCACCCGGCCCAGGAGCGTGCAGCGTATAAGGGAAAAAAACAACAAAACAAAACAAAAAAAGCCTTGTAAAATAATAGGGAGAAGGCCGGCCTCCCACCAAAAGTCAACTAGTCCACCAGTCAATGTGCACGCACTCGTCCCGAGTACAAGGGACAGGCGGCAGCGAACCCGCCCATCCCGGTACCGGGACAGGTAACGTGCGCGAAGATCACCCAGACTGGGACATTCAACAAGAATGTGCCGAACAGTCTGGGGGACGACGCAGTCGTTACAATAGGGCGCAAGCGAGCGTTCCATCAAATAGCGATGCGTCACACGAGTGTGTCCGATTCAGAGACGACAGAAAGCGACCTAAAGCCGTCGCGGCATTGGGGGATAGGTCCATGGGAACAGTGGCGGCGCAATGGCACGCAACTTTAAGTTCCCTTTGACCGTCTCCCATCTTCTTTGCCAAGCAGTCCGAAGAGCTGCCCGTATTCCTGCCATTTAGTCGGTGTGAGAAAGAGCAAAACGCTGGTACTGTTGCAGATTCCTCGCGGACTCTTTGGCGCCCTCATCGGCGCGCTCACTCCACGCAATTCCTACATGTCCAGGAAACCAGCAGAAGATAATATTGACATCCGCCCCGCTCACCAAAACCGTAGCGTCATGAATATCGCGAACTAGGAGATGCGGAGATTCCAATGCCCCGAGGGCACTCAGGGGGCTTTGTGAGTCGCTATAGATCACAATCCTGTCTCCAAACAGGGCACGTCACGAAATCTTCCTTACCGAGTGGTGTATTGCCACTAGTTCGGTCGTGAAGACAGACGCAGCGCCTGGCAGAGCCCCGCTGACTTCAAACAGAGGGGATACGGCGCGAAAACCGACCGCTTCTTCAGACTTAGAGCCATCTGTATACACTGGCACGGGTAAATTATTTATTTATTCAATATCTAATAGAATTTCCATTTCTACCAAAATACTCGTAGAGTAGTCTTTAGCTTTCAAATAACATTTCAATTCTATGATTGGGGAAATTATTTAACGTTGATTTAGAACAAGTCTATATTATTAAACATTCTATACTTTGGGTTAGTCATGGGAAAAAATCTATATCCCAGGCGAAATTGGAGACTCGTCCACAAAAGGTTTTGTATGCATTTGGCGGGATGTGAATGGTGTAATCCATTTTTAAATGCTTAACCAAAATCACACTACCACCAAATAGGTTAACTGTGTTCAATTAGACTTTTCAAATGTAGCCTTTGAAGAAAAAAGGAAATCCTTAGTGAATAAAATGAGAGTGCTCTTTTATTAAAAAAAGGCGCAACCTCAAATCACAAGAGATAAAATATAAACGAGAACAATTTTGATTGGGAAATAAAGAGTCATCCTCCATACCCACTTAACTTAGCCTCATCAGATTACAATCCATTTCGACTTATTGCGAATCATCGAAAAAGAATGAATCTATCACCGACAAAAGGGATGAAGCAACCTTAAAAGTCCTTTTTTAATCAAACTCTAGGGAGTTTTACAAAATGGAGACTAGTGGCAGAAACCTATGGAAATTTTACTATATATTAAATTAACAGAAACTTATTTAAATATAAATAACTTCACACAATTGTTTGATGTCTATTATTAAAATAATGATAAAATTGAAAAAAAATGTCTCATTACCTATGGAATACTTAATATCTGGGGGCGGATTTTCCTAATGAATTCAACTCTTTTTACTACTACAGAAATATTCTTGTCTCATTTGTTTAATTCTCTAACCCATATGTTAAGGTGGAGGATTTTTTGTGAGTGGCTTTGGTGCCGGATGTTTCCTGGATTAAGAACTACTAAAAAAGACAATCCAGCTATCATGCTTAGTCCCTAAATATCACCTCAAACCGTAAATAATTACAGCACTCCTTAACGACTGTACTCCCAGATAACCACAGATTACCAACCTTAATACAAAGGTAATGCATTATCCAAAATTATTAGGCACCTAGAAATAGTCTTAAAAGCTACATCACTACCATACAGAGATATAAATTAGAAAAAATATATACATGAATATCTAATTCTTCCCAACACTCCCAGCAGTTTTTCGCTCAATCTAGCTCTAGTTTCATACCTTCCATATCTTATATCACGGGGTGAGTTTAAATTTCAACAACAAGCCTGAGGATGACATCGTTAAGGACCTCTCTGTTGGCGAAGAGCTCAGTGGCAGTGACCACCGACTAATTAGATTTGTTTTCAAAGTCTCGAAGGCAGGGCCTGCAACTAGTAAATCGAGGAAAATCGATTTGAAAAGAGCAGACTTTGCAGGTCTTCGTGCTGGACTGACTAACGCGAGGCTAGAAGTTTGCAATGTTGTTGAAGACTCGTGGAACAGTTTCAAAACCACAATCATGAGTCTTCAATCACGTTTCAAACCTCTGCAATGTCTCCGTCGGTCTTCTGTTCAACCAAAGTGGTTCAATCGAGAAATCGGCTAACTGCTTAGGGAGAAGAGAACTGTGTACCGGCAATCGAAGATCTCGGGTGACTTTGACGAATACCGGAGGCTAGCCAGGAGAGTGAAGTCCAGCATAAGGGCGGCTAAGTGGTCTGAGGAGCTCCGAGTGGCGAGACTCTTTAAAGAGAATCCCAAGGAGTTTTTTTGATATCTGAACAGCCGTAAACCAATCCACCGAACGATTGGCCCTTTGAGAAATGAATAGGGGGCATTAAAGCATTCAAATGCAGAAAATGCTTACCTCCTCAACGACCACTTTTCTTCAGTGTTTACTGAAGAGTGTGGTCCCACATCCCAGCGAATGGATTCATACTCGGGGAAAAAGCTGGAGGATATGGACTTCACCGGAGGGGAAATAAAAAAGAAGATCGCTGTCCTTATGACGAATAAGACACCTGGTCCGGATGGGTTTCTACCTAAAGTGTTGAAAGAAGTGCGCAATCAAGTGTCACGACACTTGAGCGCAATCTTCAACATATCCATCCGGACCGAATGCGTTCTGAGAGACTGGCGTAAAGCGGAGGTGACTCCTATCTTCAAGAAAGGAGACCGTAGCCAACCGTGAAACAACTGAACTATCAGTCTGGCTTTGATAGTTGGTAAACTCATGGAAAGCATAATGGTGGACAAAATAACTACGTATTTAGAGTCAAACCTGCTACTGGAGAGTTACCAGCACGGCTTCAAAAGGCAACGGTCATGCCTAACGAACCTTGTGAAATTCTTCCACTTCGTTTTCAGTGAGCACGATCGGGACAAGGCGGTGGATGTGGTCTACTTAGACTTTTAGAAAGCCTTTGATAAGGTACGACACCGCCGCCTTCTCCGGAAAGTGCGAGCGCTGGGCATAGACGGAAAAGTAGCTGGCTGAGTCGAAAACTGGTTAAGGGGCAGACGGCAGCGGGTGGTGGTGAATTCAGGCTTCTGAGTGGGTGCTCGTTAAGAGCGGGCTGCCTTAAGGTTCTGTCCTGGGACCACTACTATTCATCCTCTACGTCATGATATGGACGGTGACATGGTTGCCAAGATTTTTTAATTTGCCGACGATACCAAGCTTAGTATGAACGTTGCAAAGGATAGAAATACTGCTTGCCTGCAAGAAGAACTTGGGAAGATTGTGGAGTGGTCTGACACGTGGCAAATGCCTTTTAGCGTGGGGAAATGCAAAGTGATGCATATCAGTCACAGAAACCCCAAATCTCAGTATATCCTTAAGGGCACTGCGATTAAATCTACCGACACTGAGAAGGACTTGGGAGAAAAAGGCCCAAAGGATGCTAGGCTATATAAAGCGCCAGTTTGGATATCATAACAAGAAGATTGTACTGTGTTTGTACAGCTCAATTGTCCGACCGCACCTAGAGTATGCCGTACAATTTTGGAGTCTTTTATTTCGAAAGGACATCGCGAGATTGGAACGCGTACAAGCCAGGGCAACCAAGCTGATTCCCTCTATCAGACATAAAAGTTATGAGGATAGACTAAGGGAATTAGATCTGTTATAGCTGGAAACCCGTAGACTGCGTGGTCAGCTCATCGAAGTTTTCAAAATACTTCGAGGGTTCGATAATGTAGACTACCATGATATTTCCACACTGAGTAAAAACATAACGCGCAATCACGGCTTCAAACTTGAACTAAGGCGTTACAACCGCAATCTGTGTGGAAATTTTTTTACTTACAGTATCTGCGGTAAGTACAACGCACTTCCAGTGAACGTTGTCAAACGTGAATCTGTTGACCAGTTTAAGTCAAGACTAGACAAATTCTTGAAAAGTGGCCGTTTATGGACGAAAAACAATTTAGCAGCCATTTGCCCGATCAATTGCTAGTCCAAAGGTACCCTCCTTGAATAAACAGTAAGGTCTCCTAGGGCACGTTCTTTCCTTGTTGTTACTCCTTGTTGTTACCTCACCAAACCTAATACAGAATAGAAGCCAAACAGCAATAATATACCCAAAATGCAACATTAACTCCACCACCCCAAAGAAATTCTGCTGCTTTCTTCCCTATTACAATTACCCACTGACTTTCAAAACTTAAAGGAATGGAGCCCATTAACAAGTTCTTTTTTATTTACAAAATAAGGAAAGACAATAGGTTCATCTCTTCCAGAAAGAGTTCAAAGAGAGGTTTTTATAGGAAGTTGCGAAGTAATGAGAAATGAATATAGGAAAAAGATGAAAAGTGGAAAGAAAGGATGAAGCCATCGCGAGAATTTACACAGTGACCTATTGTGAAGAACATCGTTTTTTAGAGGGCAGCTGCCGATGAATTACATGAAAATGGCAAATTGATTTGACGGGATACTGAAGGCAATAAAAATACATTCCCTTATCCTAATTCACTGGTCTTTTCTACAGGTAGGCAGGATTTTAAAATATTAATATAGATTATTTTAAAATACTTGCTACATGTAGAAATCAACAGGCGCTAGGAATTGGAAATCTATTTTTAAATATTATGAAAACTTTTAGTCAGTTCCGTTTAAAATACATATAATTCAATTATTCTATATATAATTTAATTATTCAACAAACCAACCTGCGCTCGGTAATAAATGTCACCACTGTGACTACAAACTAACATTTAAATTAAAAGAATCAACCGAAGTTAAATCAAAACGAAAAATCTAATTTCATTTGTAATACCTTGGATACCTAACCCAATCACCCATGTTTCAAACACTTGTTCTTGAAATGACAGATATTAAGATCTTATTTAAATAAAATATTTGAAAAAGTTGCACAAGTCAAGTACCATAGGATAACAAGGATGATCTACTTGTATATAACAAAAACGTAGAAGCTGGAAAGTCATCATTCTTCCAGCAAACCTCTGCTACCCGTCAAAAGGCAAGAAAAATATACGCGTGGTTGTTAAACAATATTATGCACTAATGATCCCCAGACTTGAGGCCGCCTGAATTTTTCGAATAAAACTCCCTAGATTGATCAGAGATGATCGTATGCCATACGAAAAGAATACTAGATGAAAAGATAGAATACGAGAATAAGTGGCTCATTGCCAAGAATCCTCAGAAGACACAGGTGACACTCTTTGGCGCAAGCGATCATTACATGCACAACTCACAACTCTACTCCCACACACCAGACCACAACCATCCCAATCTAACGAGACTCACATTCCGAACTATTTATGAGCGAATGTAAACACAATAGTAAAACTTTAACTGATTTATATACAGATTGTTTACAGAATGTTCTAATTGAAACCTGGACGAATACAACATACTAAAAAAGCTACTTGTGGATGAATGGTCTCTTCAGGGAGTTCCAATTGTGCCTAGCAGACACCAAATCCCTTTTTAGGCACCAGCAGGAGTCAGTCAGAAAGTTGACATCCCAACGGCGTTGGTAGCGTTTCTCCATCACAAAGATATCTTGGTAAAAACGAACACCCTGTTCTCCACTGAAGTCTCCACGATTCTCCGGAAAAAAGTCCACGTGGGACCGAAGGAAGTGCATTTCACTGACATGTGAGTACCAAGTTTACTGAAATACTCCATTAACTCATAAACCTTCCCCTCTCACTAAGGACTTCTGTGTTTTCCAAGGTATTTTGCAATGACTGACTTAAAGGACAACCGGGCAGAGTTCAGCAGGATTCAGTTCTTCATTAAAACTCATGTAGTTGATGAGCTGCCTTATTCGAGGACCATCAAATTCAGGTAATTTTAGTTTTTCCATTCTGATTCGTAGAAAATTCTGATGGAGGAAAGTAAATTCTCTACCATCCCTGTCCATTGCCTTGACAAAGTTCTACAATAAACCGAATTTGATATGCAGGAGTGGGAGCAATATCTTGCTCAGTTCAACCAGAAGATGGGACATAACGTTATGCAAACCGAGGTCTAATCCTTTTTCTAACAGCTACTACTTTCTGTGATAATGCGTGGCGTCTGCCCGACTGTTCCACAAGTACATAAAGCCTGTATAGTTTATATAGCCACTGCATAGCCTAGATTGAATCCACCAACTTTAAGATCTTCACAGATCAGCCAATTGTGTTCCTGGTCGTTGGGAGCAGAAAACATACGATCCATTATGTTGCATGTTTCTTTCATTGAAGCTGAGTGTCCGACATGGAACGAGTAAACTATATTGCCATTATTAGGAAGAACTGCCTTAGGAATTCAGGTAGATGAATCACTGGAAAGTCTCCATTCCATAGCATCATATTTCGGGCCCATTAAGTTGAGCAGGTAATGAATCTTGTTAGAGTAGACCAGTAAAGGGGCTTAATCAAACGTGAAAGATTTCCTAAATTGTTTCTCGCCGTCCCGAAACCAATAGAATATCGTGCCGGGGGCCAGCCTACATTTCTTTCGAAGACGTGAACCCAATAGCTGAACAGATTCATTGAAAAGTTTGAGGTCTCGTATCGATTCGTTGAGTTCGGCTTTCATAAATGACACCATGTGGGACTGGTTTTATAGGAGAAGGAATATTAGAGTATTAAACATGGTGCCTTTTTGTTGCAATTGATGCATTTCAAATTGGTCATGAAGAAGTAGCAGTCAGTGACGTGAGCTTTGCCTTCCCTGCACAGAGTTGAGACACCAAATGACATACTTTTCCTCCTCTCAATATTTCAATCATGAAAATTTTCGACATATGTTTTACAGCAAATATGGAGCTCAAATAACTTATCTTGGTCCTCTAGTTTTACTCCATGTAAGTATGATGTGCCTTTTTCACAAAATCCTTGATGTTTCCTTGACGGTCTGCAAGAACGACATGTTCGAAGATGTAACAAACTCTATTCGGATGTTTCTTACACGTACGATCCATTCTAATGAAATTCTCGACCTGAAAAGATGAATAAAATAAATTATGTTTGGTTACTCACTAGATGTGACTGTCGTAGAATGGACTCTCGACGATATACCATATATGACTATTCGTTGAGGGAACTTATTCAATTATATTTAGAGTGCGTGGTGTCTGGTAGACCGAGCTTATTTATCTTCAATATGCTTAAGAAGTGGAACTGAGCTCAAGGATAATAATATGGCTATCATTAATAAAATAGATTTTTATTAATAAAAACTATCAACAACACACAAAACGCAAAATATTGACATAAACAGAGAATGGAAAGGGGTGGTGAGGAATCTAGCTAATCCAAGGATTAAGATTTGGAAGAGATTTAAAAAAGTGAAACAAATAAAAATTGAAGGGATTGGATGGTTCGCTAAACCATTTAAAGCACAGGATAGGGTTGACAAAAGGGTTAAAACTCAAAGGTAATGTTCAGCTTACGTAATTACACTTGTTGTGCAGAGGAAGGCAACGTGAAGGAATCTTCGGTCCACTGGCGAGTTCCAGCCGAAGGGAGGGGGGGGGGAAATTAAATGATCCTGACGTGGCGCTTCGGGAAAGAGATCCGATTCTTGACGAACGGGCTCAAAGAACAATGGCTGTTCTAATGTTGTTCTATTTCTGAACAACAGGGGGAAAGCGTGAGAACCGTTTCTTGTCTACGGGCTCAAAGAACAATGGCTGTTCTAATTTTGTTCTCCTTCTGAACAACATGAGAAGCCTAGTGGACTTGGCGTCACGAAGGATCGAACCTTGGCACTTGAGGGATATTGTCCTCTTCTGGACAAATGATGGTGGATCTCGAGGTAGAGGGCCCTTTGGTGCACAAGGTGAGACTGGATCGTAGAGATGTCTTGCGAAGAAAATCTGGATCTCGAATCTGCTCTTAGTGGTAAAGTTTCCGTATAAATAGTCGAGCCATCCCCTTGGCGTAGGGGACAATGGAGTGGGGCTTCGAGGGAATGCACAGCCGCGCCTGAGAAAAATACCTTATCTGCCCATAAGCCTAACTCAATCTGGCAAGGTCGACGCATGAAGCGAAACGGAGGAAGATAAACCTCCTTGGTTAAACATTGACTCAGGTGGCGGCTATAATGCGCCCGGCTTCAAGGCGAAGATTCAGGTGGGTAGCATAGTGTTTTTAAACAACATGTGATAACGGTTGAAATTAAGCGGCCTCAAACCATTCTATTACAGTGACAAAACAAAAGTAATAAATTTGTATTATAGCGCTATTTTGGAATATAAGTTTTAATATAAATCGATTATATCTTAGAAAACAGACCTGACCAAAGAAAACTAATTATATTCTTAAATTCAGCCTGCAAATATGATTCTAAGTCAGTTGGAAAACCTAGGCCATTTGAAAAAAAGTTTCGAAACGCAGGCTAGTGTATTATATCAAACTTAGGTAACTAAATTGAAATCCGGAATTTAAAATCAAATTTATTTCTGGGGAAGGGGTACGCAAAAATTTAAAATACTAAAGAGAAAACTTCAGAATTCATAATAATTAGGCAATGCGAGCCTAAAGCTAATAAAGAAACTTAAGCGAACTATCAAAAGCTTAATTGAGTTCAACCGCCGCTTTTGCTCAGAAGCAACTATTTTTTCGAAGAAATCGGGCTGAAAGTTTTTATTCATTTCGTTTGATTATAGTTCTAAAATTTATGTTTTCTATAACTTTTTGATGATATCTGACATAATTAATCAACCAAACTTAACACTATTCATGATAGAATCAATTCCCAAGCCACAATTTTTTAAAGAAAAACTGGTACTCTATATTGGGCCGTCTTTTGCCCTCTTCTACTTTTCCGGTTATTTCTTCCGCTCCAGTATAGACCCTACAAAGTGGAAAATATTTTACTAAACGTCTTCTAATAATATAAATTTTTACTATGCTATTTTTCTTGGAGAAGACTTATATATTGCTTGCTTGATGCAATTTACCTTTCGGCCGTATAGAATCGAGGCCAAATTCAACAATTCAAATGATGTACACAAATTATATCTACATTTAAAGATGTATTTTTTAATGGTCGGTGCAAGTCAACTTTTCTTTAATATAAAACTTAATGAAGTTTTATCCTTCTCTCTCCATGCTAAGAAAAGACAAGATGGTTTTAGCATACAATAAATATATAATTTCACTTGTTATTATAAATTTTTGAGGTGATCTAACTTTTCTTCTCCTAGTCGTTCGCAAAAAATACTGCACCGTTTTATTGTGACTGGCGTACCGACTAAACACCTGCAATCAAAAACTTTCAGTGAATATAGGGATTCTTATTTAAATTTTTATCATGTAGTTACATATCATACATATTTCAGAGTTATTGATTCCTCTCCACGAGTAGAGGAACTGATACGCCACAGGTCGGCAACAGTTTCCCTACGGAGAAGAGGTCGAGTTGATAGGGTAACCTCTTAAAAATCAATTCCATCACTGGTGGTTTCGGTGACACACCTTTACGAGAAAGAATTTGCGTGAGTAGAAAAACTCAATCAAGACCATGGAAGGTGCACGTTAAAACCCCACTACTGTTTTTTATAACCGAAGGATAATGATCTTATACTGTATATAGTGTATATTACATGCTTCCACCAAGTTACTCACAAGTTAACCATATATCTACTTGTTATTTTTTTTTCTTATTCCTATGTATTCCTCTTATTTTGTTTGCTTTTAACAAAAGTACTTTCAAAATAGAATTTAATATTTATTTGTATTTTAAAATTAAGCGGTGTTCTTGAGCTGTTTCATTATTCAAAGCATCACTCTTGTGGGAAAACTTAGTATCCATTAACGCGAAAGATCTCATGTGGAATTTTGCCTTTCGTATGCCTGCGAACACCGAGGGTTGCATACATATAGAAATTTACACAATGAACTCGTTATAGAATTTCACTAATCGCTAACTTTTTGCGGTAAACTGAAACATTCACTGTCAGAATATAGGCAAATAAAATAAGCATTTATCACTTTTACAAATTGTTTTATATTAAATTACAATGTGTATGTGCTAACAAATAATCCACTATGTGTACAAACCAGAACTACATACATATAGCGGATAAAAGTAACTTTAGTAATTAAAAAAAAGAAGATACGTTGCCTTCTGTAAGATAATAGTGTTATGTATGCTACTAGTTATGTAAATTTATGTAATTGTTTATATATTTTTAATGTTTAATATATCTATTTGAAATGTATTTGTAATGTATATTTGTAATGTTTAATATGTTTATTTGTAATATATTTGTAATGTATATTTGTGTAATATCGGAGCAACAATCTCAAACTCCTTTATTAATTGCGCATGGTACAACCAACTAACTTGATACAGATACATATTTAAGTTTAAAGTTCCCCAATTTTAGGCAGTTCACCTCCAACCACTTAACGCGGTGCTACTGGAATTGATTTGCTCTAGATTTTGTGTAACTATTTAACTAATGTACTCTATTGTTTTGTGTGTTTATTCAATGCACTACCACTGCAACGTAAGTCTCTTATAGTTGTCAAGTTTGGCGCTATGTACCTTAGACCTCTCTCTCAACGTGTGATAAGTACTATTAAGATTTTTTTATTTCGTACATATTGTATATTTGTAAATATAATATTCATTTTTCTCCAAACTTCATATTCATTTATAACCTTAATATTTTAATTTTCTATATTTTCTTTGTTTTGCCTTACTAATACTAGGCTGTGCTATATATAATTTGAACTCTGATTTAAGTTATTAATGTAACTTATCATTGTTATTTAACTGTCTGTACACATTTGTTATTTTTTTAAGACTAGCATAGAGTCGAGCTTAGCCTGTAATTGGCGTTCTGTAACCTCGTGTTTATAACAAAGTTCTTATTAATTTTCTTTACTGTTGTGGGACTTAACCCTGGCCGTAACAATAGAGATAATTATTACTAAATTATTTAGGGAGATCGGAAAATATTTTCTTTGAAAAAGGAAACTAAAATTTGAGTGAAGTATAATTAATCTATTTATCGATAATTTAATTTATCAACAATTGAAGCGCAACAGAAAGCCAACATTTTATTTAATGATTGTAAAATTTGGCCATTTTTACAAAAATGCGTTTGAGAGAGCATTTTCAACCACATCTTAGTTTCTAAATTTCTGGCACTTATGAAATATTCTACTAATCCAAATAAACACTTATCCAATAAACCTATCTTAACTTGAATTTGTCTTGATAAATGAGTTTATGAATTTACATGCTGGAGAACAATGCATCTTCTCTTTAACTGTCGCTGCTATGCTATATTTAAAAGTTAAAGTCTCGCAATTATAGTCTGTAATGATGTTCCTTGACACATTTTATTTATATGGTAATACGGCTAAGTAAAGTGTTTTCCACAACATATTTGAAGTAAATATATTAGATAATGATAAAAGTAAAAAAAGTCTATATGTCTGAGGTAGCATTGGTAAATATAGTGCTGAAAACACATACTCTCATCAACAGGTAATGCAGAAATGACTACTAAATGCATATCTAAATATGTCTGGAGACCTTTTCTTCTTACATGACAGTAACATTTTCCTCTTGGATTTTCCCCACGACCTTTCCCCGGGAAAAAGAGGTTGCGTATTTGTTGTCCAACGTGAATTGGTTGAGAAAAGTTGCGCCTCATTATCCCTCTCCACAAAATCGTTTCTGTCTCATATTTTAGTAACCATGACTATTTTAAAAAATTATCTGTAAGAAATGAATTGGCCGTCCTCTTCTTCCAACTTCAAATAAGATTCCAAATTGCCATACTCTGCTATTACATTGCAAATGGAAAAGAATTTCGGTTAAAAATGGTCTATTTTCTCATATTTAAATATAATTTTACCTTAACAATATGGCATCTTTTATTTTCCGTCATTTCGAAATAAAATGGAAGTTTTGTCTTCCAAAGAACGAATTAAGTATTTGTCAGTTATGAAGATTTTCCTGATGTAATTTAAAAATCTGTCAATGGCAAATTTCGTAACTCTAATTTATCACATTTCAATTAGCACCTTTTAATTACAAGGAAATTCAATATCAGCAATAGTTAGAATTTTTACTTGTGCCTGTAACATAATGTGAAGGGACGGCTCCAGTGCCACTTTTCGTATCTCACTTGCATGCATTAATGAAAGAAAGGATCAAGGATTCTTTTTCAATTTTCGCTAAAGATCGTAGATATGACTCGGCATTTTTAGAGTCCAGAGCTCAGAATTCAAAGGTAACATAGCGTTAAATTAAATCAATCAACGGTCTATAGGACGGTTTTTCCTGCCTACTAAAGTGGTTACCTGCTAACCTTTTTATAAAACGATTTGGGATGGATGGGACAACTTCACCATTTAATTGAATTCAGTTCATAGAAGATATGGACGAATTCTGCGCCTTGATGCGGCAGGGCCAACGTGCTGATATAAATGATCCTTGGAGCCTTGCTAAGAACAATCGACATAAGAAAACCTTAACCCCACAAGAGCATGATTGAATGTATTCAATTGAATATTAAGAAGGAATTTTTACTCAGGTACGAAAAAGAAATTGATGTGGCCAACAAAAATATATATTTGCCTTTTTTCGAGAGACCAATCAGTTAAGGAAAGAAGCATAGGTACAGTTTGGAAAAATAGAGTCCAGAGAAAACAAATGGTGGAAAATAATTTGGAATGAAATAGTAAGCTTAGTCAGCTATAATAAACATAGGGAATGGAAATGCTATTATAAACTTTCAAACACTTCACCTTCATCACTTCTTTAAAAAAGTAGAGTTCAATGAGATAAACGGAACACCGAGTACATTTCGACAAACGACGAATTCAATTTATTTGGACCATCGCTGATAGATATACATATGGGCATTTAGCATAACAAGCATGAAACAAATGAGAGAGAAGAGTTTAAGGTTCAAGCACTACTCAGAAATTCCTGGATTATTTTACTTGTGTCTACTCAATAAAAGGCATTATAGCTTCTATACCTAATTTTTTGGCCTTTTAATAGAACGAAAAAAGTCTCTAAAACTTCTATCACATTGAATAGTTTTGGGACGACCTTTTTCCATTTTCTCTTATTTATTTCTTCTCAAATCATTGATATTTATTTCAGTTTTGTCTCTAGGAACCATAGACTATCACCTTTCTTTGTATTTTTCATACACACCATACAATCCAGGTAAGACAGGAAATGCTTCCTAATCATATTGGTCACTCTTAAATATGCAGGATCTTTGGCTACTCTTTCTATGAAACCTATATAATGATTATCTCTAGCTATTTCTTATACTTTCTCGTTAATATGGTCCTAATTTATCATAGATATCATTTTCTATGCACATTTTTAATTTATGTTTCTTGTATACTTCGCCCGATCCTTCGCTGATGTAATGAAGTCTGGCATTAGTAAAAAAATACAACGAACATCGATCTTATTCGTAAAGCTTTAATTCCTTTTTCTATCATCTGTATATAGATGTTTTAGATCTCATATGTACAATGACTGCATTTTGCTTCAAATGATGAATTTACATATTTCCGATAAATCCCTGAATTAAAAAGGATAGAATTACATTTTCATTATATATACTTTACATTGTCTCTTTCACCATTAATGAACTTGCTCTCGTTGAAATAAACCTATTTTATTATCTTTCTCATTAATCCATTATTTTTTAGAAAAAAAAAGTTCAACTTCTTACCGAACTTTCTATTTTCTTACTCAACCGAATAATGAACATTTTTCTTCTAAAATATTTTATTAACATTAAAAAATAATTCTTTCCTCTCAAATTACGCAGAAGGCATTCAAAGGGGAAGTTTGGTACTTCTCTGTGTAGTTCATGAAAAATTAAACTTTTTCCTTCACTGGAGATGTATGCTATAAATATTTGCTTGAAGAAAAGAGAAATAACAATAGTAGAGAGGAGAAAGATTTGTTCATTCATTTCCAATGAACGGTTAAGCTATTGTTGTATAAGTTTCATCAACATCAATGGATGTTCATTTCATTTTCCAACATTGAATCCTCTCGTCCACGAAACTTTTTAATTTCTGATTTATTCGATATTTTATTTTATTACGTAAAATTCTGTTCATAGCATACTTCACTTTAAATTTCCGCCCCCCTCCCTCCGGGACCAATGCACAAACTGCGTCGCTGAAAAAGCGACGCCTAGACCTGAAGCTTAGCCGCAAGCAAAAACAAACTTTCCTTATTATTTCTCGTACAAAGGCAGTGTAGATATAAAAGATTCGTTTTTCTATTTCAATTAGCCAACGAATTGAGAAGGATTTTCCGAATTACATTAAATTTAACGACAAAGAATCATGTAGTAAATTGTCAATTTATATTTTGGGGATAATTTTTAATTATCTTATGCTCTTCTACACTTGATCATAATTTCTATATTTAGAATATGTTCATTTCCATTAAAAATACGCACCCTTCCACTCTTTCGCTTTTTCTATTTCTTTACTTTAAAATGGTAATTCCCTCAAGTCAGTATAAGTTTGACTGTGACAGAAAATAAAGCATCCGATATATCGCCAGTTAGGTTACAAAATTTATTTACAGTACTTTTTGAGCTATTTACAACATCACAGTTTCCACCGTTTGCCGTTTTGATGTATCTGTAGACGGATATTTTAGGGTACTTTAATATTTAAAAGACGAATGTTAAAACCAATTAAACACTTAATGCAAAGTAGTGACAAATGATATTATGAAGTCCAACGGATATCTTCTTCTCAAATAGCAAATTATGTAGATCTTTGTAATTTAAAAGTCAATATTATTGAGAGTATAACAATGGTTTCTGCAAAATTCTTTCCTATTTTGATTAGTTGATCCTGTTCTCTAGCGATATTGTAGAATTTTAACCTTAATTCATCGCAGAGTACATCTATTCTTGAGACCACTTGAGGATGAAGATGTTAAATTAGCAGAAAAAAAGACTTCTCAGTGTTAGCAGTTCTTACAATCAACAAGGACCATTTGGTTTTGCTCAAGCTTCCATCCTAATATGTGCCGAAACTGTTGGGCGAAAATCAATTCGTAGCCATTGACAATGACTCATTTCAGTTTTTAAACAAAGGGAATGATTATCATACTAAAATCTTTAAACAAATGTAGTGCTGATGAAAGATTAGTATGCTAAGCTGATCATGAGGCAACACCCCTAAGGTTGGTCGCCAGGCTATTTTCGGGGTCCTTAAAGCTGTCCCCCAAAAGAAGGACAGCAACAAAGGAGCTTCGTCTCCTTCGCCCACGCCTAATTGGTAGACTGAGTGTCTCGGAGACGGTGGTTCCTCGAAAAGAGGGCTTCCCGCCTAAGAAGCCGGAACGCCAGCCTAAGGTTTCGAGGCGGAGGGAGGAAAAAACAGGCATAGCGAGCCCAACCTCTCCCAATAAGTCCTCAAAGGCGACAGCGCCTTCAGCGCTTTGTCCCGCCAACAACACCCGTCGTTCTGCCTCCGGAAAGCGTACGGCCATTCCTGTGAGGGTCTTCTGTTCGAGGAGGGTTTCCGCGCCTCCTCCGAGCTACGCCGTGAGGGCATATTCCTTGAATGGAATTGCCGTGGACTCCGGGCCAACTGGAAGGAGCTGCAGAGGTTAGTCTCGTCCCGCTTTCCGTTAGCTATTTTTCTGCAGGAGTCCATGCTAGGCACTTGCCCCCAACCCGCCTTCCCTGGGTATAAGGGTCTTGCAACCCCACGACCACGAGATGGGGTCCGGGCTGTGAAATTCGCAATTTACACCCGACATAATGTATCCTTTCTTTATTTCAGTTTAGATACCTTCTTTCATGCAGTGACTGTGCAGGTGCACCTGGATAGGAGGTATACTATCATTTCTGCGTACATTCCACCGTCAGCTGACTTCCCTTGCGTCGTGGCACGGTTGCCGAGGCCCTTTCTCTTGCTTGGAGATCTGATCGACAGGCATCCTCTTTAGAGAGTTTACTTAATAAATCCCAGGGGACAGGTCCTTGCTGATCTGATTGAAGAGCTTGTGATAAGAGTCCTAAACGTGGATGAGTTTACGCATCACTGTCCGAGAACCACTTAATTTTCTTGCTTTGACCTATCTTTGTGCTCTTCAGATGCACAGCCTGATTGTGAATGGGGGGTGGTCAATGACCTCCATGGTATTGATCACTTTTCCATTCAAATATCATTTTCAGGGCAACTGCCGCCTGAGAAACCAACTCGATGGTGCTTGGCGTCGGCCCGGTGGCCTGCATTTCAGGAAATTACTGAATTCTCTATCTCAGTCGAGGATTTTAAATCGGTAGATAGGGCCGTTGAGTTCTTCTCCGGCAACCTTATCGCCCTGGGCCTCAATACTATTTCTAGAACGTCTGCCCCTCAACCAGAAGCGTTATGTCTACATGCGCTATAAGCGTCACCCGAAAGATTTCACTGTCGGTGAATTTCGTCGGGTTAGGGCTAGGTTCCAGTATATTTCGAAGCACGCCCGCCGCTCTTCTTGGCGGGTTCGCGTGTCTCCACATAACGCGAAGACCCCTCTAACAGAGCTGTGAAAGCGAGTCAAAAGAATTCGGAGCATGGTCTCGCAAGACCTCCCTCCCGTTCTCCAGGAGAATGGGACCGTAAACTCAGACCTCACGTCCGTGGCGGAATCCTCTGCGGCCACTTTATTCGCATTCTCTAGCCAAGATGCTGCTCCGCCAGCATTCAATGAACGTCGTGGTGTCGCGCAAGGCCGCCGGGTGGACTTTACCTCAAGAGGCGGAGAACCCTTAAACGACAGGTTTACTGTGAGTGAGCTTTGCTCCGTTCTTGCTTCGTGCGCGGACACAGACCATGTCCCGTACGCCATGCTTCGACACCTAGGTATGCGAGGCATGGCCTTCTGTTAGATTTGTTCAACAGGATCTTGGTGGAGGGTCTCCTCCCAGATTCCTGGCGAATTGCTACTGTTTTTGCCTTTCACAAACCATGGAGAGATCAATCTACTCTGGCAGGTTTCTGCCAAATCTCTCTAACCTGTTGCGTGTGGAATTTGATGTAAAAATTTGTAAATGTTAGATTAGCCTTTTTCCTGGACAGCGGAGGCCATCTGTCTTGCGCACAGTGCGGCTTCCTCAAGTTCAAACTCTACGTCGGATGCTCTGCTCCGACTGTAAAATGCCGTCCGCGAGGGCTTCTTCCTAGACAGCACTGCGCCACGGTGTTTTCCGATCTGGAGAAGGCCTATATTACCGCATGGCTAAGCGGTATCATGGTGACTCTCCACACGATGGGGGCGAATGGACCCCTCCCAATCTTTATATCTGATTTTTTGCAAGATTGTCGATTCGGAGTGCGGGTGGGGGGAAGCCCTCTCCAGCCCAAAGAAGCAGGAAGAGGGTGTCCTGCAGGAAAGTGTCCTCAGTGTCACACTCTTTGCCCTGAGCATCAACGACATTAGCTTGTAGCTGCCGAGAGATAAACTCGCTACGTTCTACGTAGACGACATTTCAATCTCATGTGGTGCAGCGAAGATGCCAACTCTGGAGATCGTCTCCAACAAACAGGCTTTAAACCTCGTCTCTCGCTATGCCTAAGCGCACAGGTTTCGTTTATTTTTTTCTAAGACTAAGGTGGTGCACTTCTGAAGCCATCCACGGCTCCACCTCGACCCAGATTTGTTTTTTAATGGGTTGCGCCTGTATTTGGTTGAATCGCACCGTTTCCTTGGTCTTGTATTCGACCGACGCCTCACCTGGGAGGCTCATATTTGCAGCCTTAGAGTCTATTGTACCCGTGCCATAGATATTCTTCGTTTCGGAACGTTAAGCGCTTGGGGCGCTGATAGGGGTACTGCCCTACTTTTTTTTCGATCCTTTGTTCGGACGAAGCTTGACCACAGATGCGAGTTTTATGTATCTGCAGCCGAGCGTTTATTGCGGAAGGTGGACTGGATCTACCACACCGGCCTTCGCCTTGCGACCGGTGCATTCCGCACTTCCCTCATTGAGAGCCTGTTGGTCGATGCTGGAAAGATGCCACTCGCTCTACGCCGTGTGAAGTGCATCACTCGCCTGTACGCGCGAGCCTGGCTCCTCTTTCGATCGCCAACAGCTCTCAGTGCATCCGTAGCTGATCTCGACGGTGCCTATGCCGCTGAGAGACGCCAGTCATACCCTAAGCCCTTTGGGTTCAGGAAGAGGTAACTCTTTCGAGAGCTACGTATACCTCTAGGGCCGGTGGCACCCCTGGTAACGCCCAGGACGCCACCTTGTAGGGTACTATATTTGTCTATTTGTCGCAATGCATATGCTCCCAAAGCTTTTACAGCGCCGGGAGTATTGCGTTCGACCTTTTTAGAACACACCTCGTGTCACGTTGGAACCGTGCCAGTGTATACAGATTGCTCCAAGTCCCAAGAAGGGGTCGGCTTCCACGCCGTATTCCCTCTGTTTTGAGGTCAATAGGGCTTTGCCAGGCGCTGCGTCTGTCTTCACTGTCGAGCTGGTGGCAATACACCACTCGGTAGGGGAGATCACGCGACGTGCCCGGTTCGGAGACCGGATTGTTATCTATATCGACACATAAAGCGCCCTGAGTGCTTTCTGGGCATTGGAATCTCCGCATCACCTGGTTCGCGATATCCGTGAGGCCAAGGTTTTAGCGAGCCGGGTGGAGGTCGAGATTATCTTCTGCTGGGTTCCTGGACATTTTGTAATTGCCGGGAATGAGCGCGCCGATGAGGGCGCCAAAAAGTCCCAGAGGACTCTGCGACCGGACCAGCGTTTCACTCTTCCTCATACCGACTACATGGCAGGAATACTGGCAGCTCTTTGGACTGCTTGGGAAAGAAGATGGCAGACGGTCGAAGGGAACCAAAAGCTGCGTGCCATTGTGACGTGACTGTTCCCATGGACCTATTTCCCAATGCCTTGACGGCTTTAAGTCTTTTTCTGTCGTTTCCGACTCGGACATACCCGTGTGACGCATCTCTATTTGATGGAGCGCTCCCCTGCGCCCTATTTTGACGACTGCGTCGTCCCCCAGACTGTTCGGTACATTCTTGTTGAATGTCCCATTCTGGGTGATCTTCGCGCACGTTACCTGTCCCGGTACCGGGATGGGCGGGGTCGCTACCGCCTGTCCCTTGTACTCGGGAATAGTGCGTGCACATTTACTGGTGGACTTGTTGACTTTTGGGGAAGGCCAGCCTTTTCCCTATTATTTAACCAGTTTTTTTTGTTGTTTTTTTCCCTTATAGGTTGTACGCTCCTGCCCCGGGTGGACCTCTCCCCGACGCAAGTTCTTGCTTATGAGTTTTCTTTCCCCTTTTTTTAATTTCTGTTGTTGTTTGGGTTGTTTTTGTTTTTTTGTGTGTTATTTATATTAGATTTTATAGTAGCCTAGTACTCGGCAGTTTTTAATACGGCGACTAATGCCCAAGTAGGCAGTTGCCCGATGAGCTCTTTAAAAAAAAGGTTGATTTCGATTCTGAGCCTAAATCCATCGAGTCCCCATCTTGCTAGGAAGTCTGAGAAAAGAGTGACGTTTAGTTGATCTAATCTTCTGTAATGAATTTGATTGAGGTGGTTTGAAATATCATCATAATTTGAAAGAAGATTTACTATCACTGTAAGGTTATTTACAAAAAAGGAAGCCTTCTATCCACTGAGAAGAATGTATATGTACAATGAAGTGCAGCTGACACGACGTTTTGCGGTTATCAAAGTGATAGTTTGACGAGGCATGGTCTCCACAATGCTACGAAACATCAGGGGAGTGATGTTGGCTCATTGCTAGTTTATGACTGCCTTCAGTTACTCACTAGATGCTGCATTCATATCCGAAACTAATATTTTGCGGATTTAGACTTATGACATGAGGAATTATGATATAAAGATATCATAGAATCACTCAAGACAGCTTAATCCTTCAACCGATAGACATTTAGAGTCGCCTGGGACTAAAAAAAACAATATTTAATTCCGTCTAGGAATACTTGTATAGACTTGCTTGGCGCTTAGAGTCGTACACAAGCACGGAGATTGAGCTGACCACAGGCCTCCTGAGATATTTCGGGGTGATTAATAAAGAGTGCGAATTACGGTTGACCGAGTTAAGATTAATGGCTTACCAAGTTGCAGTTTAAAAAATATATAAATACAATACCCTGAAATATACTTTGACCCTATATATAATAAAAGAGGGGCAATTTACATACACTCGTATATACCAAAATGGGAACAAACTACTTATGGTAGTTTAATTAATTAAGTGAAAATTAACGAGATAATCTGGGGATAACCATACAAATTCCTTTTACCTTTAAGCGCAGGCGAATTGGATGGGGGTGGAGGACAACGGCACACTTCTTCAAGAAGATACTTCGGGAAGTCCTAACAAAGAGGAGTCAAAGATGTGGTTGGATTACTTCGTGATGAAGAATGAGATTTTCTCTGCTCCAGAGAGATTTAATCTCAACTAGAGACGATTCTGCAGATCAGCAGGGCGTTTGAGTCTTAAAAGAACGCGAATCTTGAATAGGGGGTTAAGAAGGAGGGCGGGAGAGAAGCAGGTTCGATAGCTTTTCTCTGAACAGAGGCCAAAGCTTAACGAACGTAGATCTGCTGACGAAATCTTCGACGATGTACGACGATGAGTTACGGAGGTTCGCGGGAAAGAGACGGCAATCTCGACGGAGTGGATGGCGGGCATTCAATCTACCTGAGAGATGGTGAGCCTTGGGTTAAATAGCCGGGTGGCTAATCCAATAGACGCCTCAGGGCCTTGCGGTTACTATGGGTATTCTAGGCACTAGTCTAAGCAAACATAATTCATGATAACGCGTCGTTCCAGACAATGAGACTTGCCTCGCGGTGTCTGGGTAGGGTTAAAGTGGCTGCGCAGGGTGTTATCGCAGGGAAGGGGGGGAGGGAGATTGGCGTCCTTGACTTTCTAAAATTCTCACGCTAGCTCACGTGGTCTTTAAATTATGGAGAGGTATTTCCAAGACGCTTCCTCTCACGGTGGGCCTTCCAGAGCATCCCCTTACAAACTTATTAGCATTAGCTATCATAATTAGATTCCTAATTGCCATTGATGTGTTTGCTATCGATTGGTTTTATTTCTTAAGCCTTGTGATTGTTGATTAATGCGGAAAAATTTATACCATGTGATTTTTAGTCACGCGCGTCTCTATATTTCACTATGTCGGTCGTTCCACGTTTTGCTTTTTTTTTTTTTTGGTAATAACATTTATCAATTAAGCTGATTTTAACAAAATTTGAAACCCTTATGTTGTTCTGCATTCTCTTTCGAATAATAAAATTAATAAATTCTTCCCAAGGTTAGCCTGGGAATTACTTTGTTTTGGCCCTAAAATCATAACTATTCGGCCAATTCTAACGAGATTTGAACCCTTATCTTGTTTTATATTTTCCTTCGAATGATATAATTTTCAAAGTACTCATAAGGTTAGCCTGGGAATTATTTGGTTTTGCAAATAAAATAAAAACTATTTGGCTGATTCTATCGAAATATAAAATCCTAATGTTCTTTTACATCTTCTTTGGAATGGTATAATTGCCAAAATCTTTTCTAAGTTAGCCGCGCAATTATTTAGCACTAACCTCATGGCGATTAAGCCAATTCTAACGATATTTTAAATTCTCTTTTGATTGATATAATTGAGAAGGTCCTCTAAAGGGTAATCTTTGAATTATTGAAAGTTTTGAAGGTTGTAATGTCATAAATCAGATTAAGTGAGAGCACTGGACTTTTAGTCAGCACAACTTGTTATACAAATGCTTTTGATCAAATCTTACTCCTAGACGTTTTAAAAAATATTTTTAGAAAATAAATGCTAAAATAAAACGTTGACTGTCAAAGACTAATAAAAAATCTATAGTTAACAAAACTCTAGACTTATCTATTCTAAAATTATTTTATTATAAATATTCTTCTTACTTTAAATTTATTTCTAAATTATAAAAGTATAAATGTTATTTTATTTTATTCACATTTTCGACATGACTAGAAAATGACCAAATTACTCCAATTGATTTGTTTTTAGCTGCAGCTAAGCAACATTGAATGGATATCAATTTAAAATATCGTCATTTGTGAAAAAAAGTTAGCACGCACATTTTGTGATGAAATTAGGTGATAAAGATAAAAATATTCGCTTTCCATTTATGTTGTAAGTCATGTGTTGAAAATCTAAGGAAGATGGAGTAAAGGAAAAATCAGTTCACTACCTTTTGGTATACCGATGCAGTGGAAAGAAATCAAAGTTCATGTTACAGATTTTTATTTTTTCCTCACTGCCTTAATAGGCAAGATTATTCTGCCTGAAGACTAGTTCCTCACGGCCAAGAGGTACCTATACCAGCATCAAATGATAATCTGAATATTTTTAAGAAAGCGATGAATGATATGGAGAAATGACCATCCTAGTGATAACCACATCCATATCCAACAAAGGACCGATCACTCCTTTATGCTAAATAATTTACTCGTACTCGTATATGAATTAATTGAATAAGGTAACCGCTTAAATTAGTAAGCGTCTTATATGTTTACACTATCTCTTTTCCTTCATAGTACAGGGTGACCTCCAAAAAATGGGCCCCAACTTTCGATAGTCTTCATTTCTCAATTTTCAGCAAGGATTGAATAAAACTTTGAAGATAAATAGTTTATTGTGTTTAAAAACATTATATCTAAACAAGAGAGTCTTTGGACCTTTCTTTTTTATTCTAAAGCACGTGTCGAGATGAGCTCAATTTAGCTCTCTCTGTGCATTATTTGAGGTGCAGCACAAAGCTGTCCATGACGTACTTACAAACCGACCGACTAATGGCTCTAATCTCCTCCCTGATGGCTTCTTTAAGTTCCGTGATGGCTCTGGGTCTTCTTTTGTACACCTTTTCTTTAAAGTAGCTCCAGAGACAAAAATATGGGCGGCTAAGTTCTGGTCTATGTGGTGCCTACTCAAAATCAATTTTGAGACTGATTACATGGCCACCAAAGTTCTATTTCAGCTAATCTCGGGACAGGTTTGAGATGTGAGAGCTTACTCCATCTTGCGGGAACCAGAACATCCCCATAAGCGACGGAAACAGAGTTTGCTGCTGCCTTTTGAAGATTTTGAGGACCTCAACATACCACTCCTTGGTGATTGTCACTGTCGCACCAGTTTCCACGAAGAAGAATGGTCTGATGATGCCTCTGGCTCAGAATTCAGGCCATACCGTGCACCTAGGATAGTGTAGGTGCTTAGGGGCTACCTAATTTGGTTTAGAGGTCCCCTAGAAGACATTTGTCTTTGAGTTTACCTTTTCTTCAGCTTGAAAGTGAGCTTCATCTGAGGTCCAAAGGCAGTTAAGGGAAGTTTGAGTCTCCTGAATCTTCTCCAGTATCTTTACTGCCATAGCCTTTCTCTGCCCCTTGCTTGAAGCTTTAATGGCTTGCTCCGTCTATATTCTGTATTGGTAGTCCTTTACATCCATTACTTGTACTCTAATTCAAGTCTAACGGGATATACCGAGGGACTGACTTCGCTTGCGGACAAAACGTTTTGGACTCGGCTGAACTATCTCTCTCAAGCTCACTACCAGCTCAACTATACGCTTCCTTAATGGCTTGGACGGTTGTCAATGGCTGCATTGAGGTTTTCCTCTGTCTCAAAGTTCTTAGTCTCAAAGTGGCACACTTAGTCCTGATTTCTGCTCTTGGAGAGGGCTTTTTCACATTCGAACTGATGCACGACAGTGTCCTGCACTTTCTTGAACGAGCCTGTCTTGTACTAATTTTTAAAGCAGTATATTCTTTGCTGGAGCTCCCAATGAGATCTAGTTGTGTTCACAGGCATTGCTTCTTTCATGTCCAGCAAAGTAAGGCTGATTAGTAAATGAATGAAGGATATATCACAAAAAGTGTGTGCAGGCCCGTTTACTTATCACCCTGTATTATGAGATAAAGTGTTTATCAGATAGCTGTGCACCTATGTAGTCGTCCATATATTCAGTAAAATGAGAATAATTAATAAAATATATAAGCGTAAATAAAACAAAAAACGTTGCTGTTATTTTTCAATCAGGTGAAGCATCATTTACAAGAGACCAATAAAAATAAAAATATTCCAAAAGGTTGCTCAGTAAACATTCGCAAAAGTCAGCTGTAAAGTGTGCTTTTGTGACCAAGCACGCTTTGGAGATGAACATTTTTATTCTAACTTTTTTATTTCCCTCCACACCGTGGGTAGTAAAATAACAAAGGATTATGCATTAAAATTATTTATAATAAACTTTTTTTCGCAATCAACATTGCAATTATTGTGAATTAATTTGTGCTTGTATTTTTGATTCGGAGTTATGAGAAATTATTGAAAAAATGTTGCTTTTATTTAGAGTATAATTTTGAATGAAAGAGATTCTAGAATTCGCAATTAATTAGAACTTCCAGTTATACTAAGTATTGTGAAGCCTCTAGTCTGTTAGGTTACTCTTAAGCTGTCGCATGCATTTCTTTAGCTTCTTGTATGCAGAACTGCCGTTAGCAAAATGGGGAACGAGTACTTCAGTCTTCCGTATCACAACTCAGCTTCTTAATGCCAAGACACCTGTGGTGTCTTCTAGCGGCCACATTAATAAATTGTTGTCATGGGAACACAGATTGAACTTTATTGGGTCTCAGAGCAATCGGTAGCTTAACATAGCTTTGATATGCAGGACAAATGCTGAGTGGACATGCCATGACGTCTATCAATCTCTTATGGTTTATCAAGGTGAAGAATGGCTGGTAGGAACCTTCCTTAACTATATTATGCTCAACCTACGCGAAACGAGGCCCTGACTAAATACTGGTAATCTGGCATTATGCTGTAAACTTAGCAGTTGCTAGTTGTCAAGGAAGTCCATGCCACTGGACAAGATTCAGCTGCACCTCAAGCCGGTTATTTTCTTTCCTGAGAGTCTTTATTTTCTTTTCTGAATAGCAAGCGTGAGAAAATAGAAACGCATTGGTCGGTTTCAATCGACTAACAAACCAGCCAATCATATGAACAGGATGTACATTACCGTCCAAAATTACATAACAGAATAAAAAAATATTTCTTTTCGCGAAAATACTAGTTTATTTAGGGTGAAAATTGTACAATATACTTTGGAAATTAGCAATTTAAAAAGTTATAAGGAAATTAAGCTAATTAAAAAAGAGAACGATATGTATACATGGAGAAAGAAGCAGAAAAGAACATGACTACTTGCTGTGAATGACTTGTGGCAGAGGTTTGGTAGCGGAACTTTAATAACAATTTGTCGCTTTATATGTTCGTGTGTTTTCTCATCTTTCTTCCAATCTTTCCAAGAAATCTTCAACATTAGTCAGTTTCCAAGCAATAATCTTCTCACTCGGTATCTTCAATAAATTTTCTATCTGGTTTAACTTAGGGCTATAAATAGGGTTCTTCATCACGTTGTTATTTTCAATATCCAATAATGGATTCATTATCCTATGTGAAAACGAGCTCCCACATTCTCGAAGATCGGAGAGAGTGAATTAACTGTTCCTGAACGAGATTCTTGTATGTATACCGCACCGTCTAATTTTCAGCGTAACTGCAGGAACACCGATTGAATATAAGCCGTACACCATAACGCTGACTCACAAAATGAGCCACCTTTTTTATGCAATCATGATTCAATATTACACCACTATAACTCCTTACATTCTACTTCCACATCCGATATGTGCAAATTAATTTACAATTCTTACTAAAAAACAGTCTTTCTCATCTTTAGCACTCCGCATGATAGGTTTATTAGCCAAGGACAACTTACCCTATTTTTAATTATGAATGGTTTCTTAAGAGGTAAGTGTGCTATTATTCTTAATTCTCACAAACGGTCATAGTCAGACTTAAGAGACACTTTGAGGTTTATATTATTGGTAACTTTACGTGAAATATTGGACGGTGTCCAAAATCAGTCCTTTATCGGCATCCGATGCATTATACGATCCTTACTAGGAGTAGACAGAACTGTAGATTGGAGGTAATGTAAGCACAACTAAGTATAACGGCTACTATTTATTTTTTTAAGGGAAAAAAGAATGGTTCAAAAGTCCTCTTCCTCCCTGTTCCCCAGCAACGATCATGGACCAATGGGCAAGTAGTTTGTGAGGAGGCCAGGAGCAACGTTTTATAGATGGCTTATAGTAGGAGATGGAAAAATTAAATTATTAGAGATAGACTTTAGTGACGTGCTAGAATGAGGAACTTCCGTAATCGTAGGTGAAAAAGGAATAATTAAAATGCCCAAAGGACACGGTTGATTTAGAAACACTAAACTGCATTTACTTTTAATTCATTCTTCCTTTTTCACAGTCCCTAAATTCATTAGGCTAATATTGTTCGGGAGATCCGACTATTCTTCTGCACCTAATTCTTATTGTTTTTATTTCGCTGTACATATAATGTCATTCATACATTTGGATGCATCTTTTTGCTTTGTATATCGTGCATTTACTTTTATCTATTTAATCTCGTTTCCTTTTTGGTTGTTTGTCTGGTTGTTTGTTCAAAATCTGTTTAGGTTGTCTTACTTCATGTATCTTATTCATTTATAGTCTATGTCCGGCTCTGAGTTCAGTTCCTATTCTTTTGTTGTTTTAGGTAGGTTCTCATATCTATTTCTGTTATTATTCTCGTAGAATAGTTTAGTATTGTTCGGCATTTTTTTCCGCTTCGATATTTTTCTTTTCTTATCGGTGAATTTTCCCGTTCCTTTTGTAATTCTTTCTGATTTTCTCACGTAATTATGAGCTCTTATTCTCTCCTCAGCTAGTGTTTTGAGCTTTGGAAATGAAGTCGATTTCGTTTGTTGTTGTGGATATAATTATTTTCTGCGAATAGTTGTGGGAGCTTGTTTATTTTCTCCCATATATCTTCGGCCTTTTATCGAATGACCTTATTTTGGGGTTGTATTTTGGCCTCTTCGTACAGGGGTTTGATTTTTTTCCCTTCTCTCTTCATGGTGTTTGTTATTAATCTTACAGTTTTATTTTGTACTCTTTGCATGTCCCTTTTTCTTGATAGGTACATCATATGCAGTGTTATTGGAGGGTTTTGCCTTGTACAATGCCGTATAGATTTTTCTCTTCTGCTTCATTAAGATTCTTCCGAGTGAATATATTAATTATCCTTTGTATCCTTTAAAGGTACTGGCTTATATATCCCCTTGATGTTACTTTTACCACAAAATTTCCTTCCGGTCTATAATAGTACTTTATTCCTTCAGTATGATAAAAGCTACTTTAATTCTGGCTATAGGGATTTAGGGTAAATTTTGGAATGTTTGACTCTACATATTTTTTCCATTGTTTTTCAACTCTATTGATGTTACCAATTTCCAGTGCCGTTAATCGTGTTTGCCCTCTTTTATTCTGCTTTGGGATTTTATATGTACATTGGCTGATAGCATCCACGAAACAAAAGCTTCGTGGCTCTGGTCTTATTGGTGGTGGCTTTCCGCATTATATACTGAATATAATGTGAGAGAAAGAACCGCCTTACGGCAAACTGGCTTCCATTACAAATTTTGAATCCTCATATTCATTTATCAGGATATTATTACCTTTTCTTTTCGTGATCTATTTAGAAAATTCTTTCCAAATTGTTATTAATTTGGAGTTACATGATCTTCTATTGTAAAACTTGGTTCCAGACTTCATTAAAACGTTTGTCTACGTGTCTTAGCACTAAGTCAATATACCTTATGTTCACTTGGGCTTGTGCTATTTTTTAGGTTATTTATTCAAGAGCCATGGCAGTATCTCTGTTCTTCAAGAATGCAAACTTGAAATTATTATATAGATTTTCTTCCTCTATATATTTATTAATCTTCTTGTCCTTACTTTTTCCAAAAATATCAGGTAAAATGCAATAGAAATATAACCCTGTTTTTAATACGCTAAGAAAGTAGCTGGTGCTTAAACTTATATTTAAGATGTTTTTGTTTCTCTTATGATGGTGTTCAGTTCATTGATCAATTTGATCTTTGTGAGCCATGATGGTCCTGGTATTTTCTGTTTGAATGAGTAAATTACACTCATTATTCTTCATCCTTTGTTCTTCTTGGCTTCTTTTTTTCTTCCTTGTTAAGGGTTACCTCTTTGGCTGGAGTAATCATGATGATGATATTACGTTAGAATTCATTCACCCTCCCTTCAGTTTGGCCACAGAAGTTTTCATTTACATCGGATGAAATCGAGAAATCTTAGTGCCAGTGCCGTCTGAATTTTCATTATATTTCCCAATTTTCTTTGATTAAGTGGCCACTTTTGTCCTTTCTTTATATTTTCATCATAGGTTGCATCGCTCTTGTTCTGTTTATTGCTCTCCAACTTTTTTGGGTGTTCTGTTTAAATCAATTTGCTTAATAAAATCATCAGAACTTTTTCTATTGCTCCCTTAAGTAAATAATTTTACTTCTGAATTCTCTTAATTCGTTAAAATTTTCCGGACTAGAACATATTGAATTATATGCCATTTTTTTTGTTTTCTGTTCTTCATCTTGCTTGTGCAATCGCGTTGCTGTGGAATTGAGTAACTTGATTTTGGGACGTATTTCGATTCTGAGACTACCATGCCATACGTTAACTGCTTGATCTCTTCATATATCTCTTTAGAAATATATCTATTTAATTCTTCTTTATCTTTCCTCCAATTTGCTCTGTGATATTGTTTCCTTTTAATTGCATTGAAAAGGTAATCGTGGAACCCAGTTCACACGCCCAAAGATAATACACACATAAAATTTATAGAGGACCAGTGATCTAAAGACCGACCAGAAATTCATTGGAATTAATCAGGACGGTGCTAAATTATGAGGTATCCACAAGGGGTTAAATAAATACACACACAAAAAGTATTTACAGTATTATTTACCAAAAAATTAAAATGAAATAAAAATATAACTGTTAAAAAATTATACGGGGTTGATCAAACAATAAGAAAAGTCACAAATGCTTAACACCATCGAACGACTACAAGTCGTTTTAACCACAAAGATATTCGCACATACAAAAATGGGTTCTATAGATAAATTGTTTAAAGCTCTAACGAGACGCGCTGTAGAAGATGAAAATAGGTTTCGCTATTCTAGTGACAGGTGTTCGCGGAATAACCTCCCTCTCTTACGTCCCTTACCCGAAGGCCCCAAGTTGAATGAATAAAACTTATATTTAATTTAAAGGGACGTTAGAAGAAAGAGATACTCTAAAATAACTGATACCAGAGCAGAGAAGCAATAACCAACGTCGGGAACACAGGCAAAAGATGCTAGGTGACGATAAAGGAATTCGACCCAAGTAGACAAGGGTGGATGCGATGGTGGTTTTTGGCGAGGAGAAACCCACAGACAGCGATATCGTGGCGAAAGACGTCAGGATCACGGGGAACGATGATTCGAAGGCCCAACGATCCGAGAGAACGAATTCTAGATGACAGAATTCTCCAAAGAGGAGATGTCGAGGTTACTAGGGGAGAACTTAAACGTGCTCAGTGTGAACGGTTTCCCAAGGAGAACACTTGCAAACGTAACTGGAAGAGCACAAATGGATGCAGCCAAGAGAGAAGTAGCTACAACGCTGGCAGGAATCAATGGCAGAAAATCCTCGCTGCCCGAAGGAATCCAGTACGGTTCTCAAAAAAATTAATGACGTCAAGGTACGTGACGGACAACGATTCAGCGGAGCAATCAGGCAGAATCCTCACCACAGAATAACTTAAAAGGGCTCACGGCCCCATTAATATTCTTCAGCCCGAGGGGGGAAAAGGGAAGTGGAGCACAAAGGCAGGGGGGAATGAGTCGCTTCCCCTACGCAAATTAGGCTAGTAAGTTGCAGAAGTCTGGCCAAAAATGGTAGCCTCAAAACGGGTTGACCTGCGATAAACACCATAAACTATGATGAGAAGGGAAAACATAGGAATCCGAGGGCCTACCCTTTATGTGCATATACCTCTATTTGATTTTGATTCAATTGGAGTAGTGTTCCTACATGGTCGTGGTTACGGTTTCTATGAAATTTGATGGCATATCAAAGCTGCATAAGACTATGTCTGGTTTTGTAGCGGTGTTTGCTGCAATATATGTGGGATTATCTGGTTCTCCTTCTAGATTTCGGACAAAATTATTTGTTGTTCAGTGTCCAATTTCTTGGCATCTTTGATTTAAATAGGTCACCATTGAATATTGTTGGGTGCCCCTGTCTGAATATCGTTATGAATTTATCTACTAGTAAGAAATTTCTTCTTGGTGGTTGATATCTCGACGATATTTTCAAGGGAGTTATTTCTAGTAATATTCAAACAGCTATATATACTTCGTCTGCAATTAAGTTGTTGTGTACTTAAGGCCTCTTTTGATAACCATAGCCACCCTGTCATTTATTTACTTGTTGTGTTGTTAGGTTTGACGGTATATATTTTTAATATATTTTCTTTATTAATGTTCCGAGAATAGTACAAAAACAGAATCGATCTTTGTGATTTTGGTGCCAAGTGTTCTTCCTTTCGTAGTAACTTCCAAAATATGTAGTTTTCTATATTTTTCACTTCCTATTTTCCATTACTTAACCAGTTAGTTTTGCTTAATATGATCATAATTTAACTCTCGTTTTGGCCGTTTGTAGCATTGCTTTCCTTCATGTTTCGACAGTCTCAACAGTGGGGTAAGTGAGAGTAAATTTTCCATTTTGGCTTGTTTATTAGTACCATCTAAGAGAGTTTTCAAATCACCTGGGTATACCCTAATTCTGCCTTCTCTCTAAAGTTTTTTGATTTGCATTTTTAGGTTTTCTTGACTAGTATGACCATTTGAAATTATCTTCTTTAAGTGCTAGGACTATATAGGCTTGTTAGAGTTTCCTTTGCAGTGGCATGGTTAAATGGAGATCTCTAGTTTCGCACACTTCTCCTTCTCCCTTATTTAGGTCTATTTTTCAATGTTGTTGCACCACCTCCTTTGCACTACAGGATGGCGAGTTTTGTTGGCTGTTTAAATTTTGTGTATCCGTTGTGCTTTGGTTGGCATTACATTTCTACTATATTTACCTTGTTATTTTATCATCGCCTATCTTATGATACCTAATGACCCTGAATTTTCTGGGCCGCACATTTCTTGTAACCCATTTTTTAGCAATATAATTGGTTCAGTGGGTTAAAGAACAGCTGGTGTGCTTATGTTGGCCAAGTGAGCATATAATATGCAAAATAGAAGGTCCGAGCATACTTCTTCTGCCATAGTATAATTGTTTTTTATTCTTTCATTTAACTTATGGTTGCGGTTGCCACTCCTGCATAAGGGGCATTTTGCACCTGCTGTTTAGCCTTAGTTTTCACTTTATCCTTTTTTCTATGTTATTTCTTTTCTTTTGGGGCAGTTCATTGCTAAAGTAAGATGGTTTCCTTTGTAATTTAAGAATTTCTATTTGTGCGTGAATTACATTCAATTCATCCATGTTCACTTGATAATTGAGAAGATCTTTTTTCTGCCAATTCAATTTCTTCTACTATGGTTCTCAGGTGGATAGTATTTAATGTTTAATGCGAGTATTCTATTTAGGCTATCTTTTTTGCCACATAGCTATTCGTACACACTATTTTGATTACGTGGGTGTTTTTTACGAATTTTTTTATCTGTTGCACTTTATTTGCTTGGTTGCTTTTCTCAATTTCGTTTTTCAGTTTTTCCGCTGAGTAAAATTGATCCATAAATCTAATTTCTCACGAATAATTTTAGAAACAGTTGCTAGATTTAGCACAATTTTCCTTAAGGTTTCGATGCCTTAATTCTTCGTAAAAACTTTGGAACTTTTACACCTGTCCTGCTTCGGGTGTATTTTCCCATTCCTCAGAGTACAACTCTTTTGCACTAACTCTACTCTTTTCTTGGAGCGCCTAGGCACTCCTATTTAATGTCCTATTTTCTCTCTTGTAATAATTTCTTTCTCCGAAATAAAATTGGTCTCCCAATTATTTTTTTTTCCTTTATACCTATTTCTGACTTCCCTACCTTCCTATTCCTAGCAGCAATCTAAAGTTGGCTTTGGGCTCGTGGTCGATAACCGACCCCTATTTTCCCGACCCCTAGTAAGATTTCAAGCCGGAGCTCAATATAACTTACTCTCTAACTGCACCTGAAATTTTATGCGGAATCGAGTTATGTTAAGCTGGTCAGAGAAAAAAACGTAGAAGAATAAATTTAGAAGAAATACGTGAGATAGATGAAGTTAATACCACAGTGAGGTATTAATTCGTTACAGGGGAACATGAGCTCTCTCTATTCAGCTAGGGAAACGCAATTCACCCTTTTTAGTATTGTGTCTTCAACTGAAAATACTTTTTACAATGTTGTGACTTTATTTGATAAAAATAAAAATTAGTCCTTCGGGTATTCTGAGAGTTCTGTTTAACTAAGCTCCTTCCATAGATGTGTTCTTGATCTAAGTTCTGACTGAGACAATTTTATATGTAGGTAATGACATATAGAGTCAGGGTAGGTTGTAATAAAACGTCACCATACCCTTCGAATTATCATGTCTTTAGTTGAGTCTCTTCCGAAGCCTTGTCACCTCTTTCTTTTTCCTTGTTTGCGAGAAACGAACTCTGACCCTAGTGCTACTTTACTAGAAGCCTTTAGTCTCAAAACTAATTACCAACATCAACAATTCTCTGAGCGAATCAGAAACTAATAAGAAAATTCAGCAGCAAAGGTAGCACATAATAATGGAAGGTAAACCAGAGAAGACAGTAAGTAGTACAACGACGTTATATTTAGAAAGCAGTAAACCTTTTTCCACAGAGCCAATAAGGAGGGAAAAGTAAAGGAAACAAGTAAAAAAAGGGATAAGGAGACAACCGAATCGAAAACAGTAGAAGAAACGAAAAAAGTAAGCAAAGTTAAGAAAACAAAAAATCAAAGTAGATAGAACATTAGGGCTTGTGTACGAAGCAAATTACTAAATTCGCAGTCTTCGTCAACTAAAGACCCATTGCCTCTAAAATACAAACAAGAAGATGTTTTAACGCGATTAATAAATGAGCACGCAAATATGAAGAACAAAAGCGAAGAAACTTATTTTCAAAGAAAACAAATCTGGATCAACACAACGAAGAAGAAAATACCCCACAAAAATTAGATCTTAATTGCTGAGAAAGGATGGAGAGAGAAAACGGTTAAAAAGCACAAGGGCAGGAATAAGTAAAAACAAATTAAATACTACGGAAAATAGAAACAATGATGGACCCATAGATCAAAATAAAAATACTACAAATAAACAGTTAGGGGTGAAAAAAAATAGAGTGCAATTTATTCATGAAATTTGTTCCTACCTATGTAATAAAAATCTCTGAGAAGGACTACATATAGTTATGGAAAAAAGTATGATTAACTAGAGTGTATTTTAGCTAAAAACACTACACATGTAAGATACATCACCTTTGCAACAACAATAAAGAAAAGTACAAAATACGAGAAATAAAAACAGGTGGATGAAAAAAATCTAGCGTCGAACATCTAATTGAAAAAGAAGACAGAAAAAAAGGTCGAAGAATAGCATATTAGTCAATAAGCAGAATAAATATGAGACCAAAAAGAAAAACCTTCAATGAAGCAAATGGTAATGGACAGTACATCAGGAATAATGAAACAAACGAGCAAATACTTCCCAAACACTGAGAGGGAATCTTAACATTATCAGAAGAGGATCAGGACGATATTGATCAGCACACTGAAGAATTTATAAAAAGGTATCCTAAAATCGACAAAGAAGATAAACTAAAGAAAAAAGAAGAAGACGAAAGAGCAGAACATATTGGAACTGGTGCAAAAATATCCAAGGAAAATGGTGAGCTACAATGCACGTTGTCTTAAAATGCCCCCTTTTGTTTTAAAAGTGCTAAGAGTCCTAATATTGGTATTTTAAAGTAAAGCCGTAGGAAACACGTGAGGATATAGAGAAACGCACAATAATTCCACAAATAAACTTATATTTTAACTTTAACAATTTACTACACAAAAATTAAACATTAACCACAGAAATACTCGGAATATTATAATACACAATAAATAATTTAATTAGTTTGATCCTCTAAAATTGGTTAATTTCGCTACACACTTCAATATATAAGATTTAGGCTTCTTGACTCTACTGGAGTTTAAATACCTCAGGAACGTTATTGGCTCCACGACGCGTGCCGACCTGCAGATTTAAGTTAGTGGGTGCACGAGGTAATTTTGGCGAGGGTAGGAGCTGGGGTCCACACAGTAAGAAGGGGATGGGGGGGGGCTTCAAGGACGAGAACAAGTAGAACTTTGTTCATAAACCAAGTTAACTTAGATTTCAGGGTGACCACCGAGGAACGAGCTCGAGGGGGAGCTTTTCTCCTTCGTTACTTAATTACTTATGGGCGAGGACTGAACTCGGGGAGGGTCTTCTTCAAGGGCAAGGATCGAGGAGGGGAGTTTCTCTGACGAGAATAAGTTAAACTTGAATAAGTTAACTTAAAGGTAAGTTTGGTAACCAGGAATTAGCTCAAGGATGAGCTTTTTCTTAGTTCCAGTCTTCCTCAAGGGTGAGTATAACGAAGGGGGGTTTCTCTGACGAGAATAAGTTGAACTTGGTTCGTCAACCAAATTAACTTATGAGTTTGGTGTGGCCACCGAGTAACGGTCTCGAGGAGGAGCCTTTTCCTTTTTATTTTCTTAATTCCTCAAGGACAAGGTTTGCTCCTGGTGTTTAAGATACACCAGGATATGAGGAGTCTCACTGATGAGAGTAAGTTGAACTAAACAAAGTTAACTTAGCGTTCGGTTTGATAAACAGGGACTAGCTCTAGGATGAGCTGCTTCTTAGCCCCTTAAGGTAGGTAGCCCTGTCTCTCTTGCAAGTTACTTCTTGGTCTGGCAAGCTAAGTAATCTAACTGTCCAGTCTTGGTAGCCCGGTGTCTTAATCTGAGGGGTTCGTCACCTAAAGACTGACGTATTCTACCAATCCAGTCTAGGTAGCCCGTGGTCTTAATTCGAGGACTTCGTCACCTTTAGACTGACGTATTCTATCAATCCACTCTAGGTAGCCCAGGGTCTTAATCAGAGGGCTTCGTCACCTGGAGACTGAAGTATGCTACCAATCCAGTCTCGGTAGCCCGGGGTGTTAATCCGAAGACTTCGTCACCTGGAGACTGACGTATTCTACTAATCCAGTCTGGGTAGCCCGGGGTCTTAATCCCAGGACTTCGTCACCGGGAGACTGACGTATTCTACCCCAATTTTCATCAGTGTTTCTTATTTATACCTCGTCACTCCACTAGAGAGGTTGTGAGAGGAAAGGGGGCTTGAGAACAGGCCCAGGAGGGTTCTTATGCCAAACGGTTTTTCTCACCAAGTCTTACATCGGCTCCTGTTTAGCTTACGAGCTTGGGAGAAACACGTCTCCAATTTCTTACTTGACGTGAATTTGAATCACAGTTACCTGAAGGAGATCTTGCATTTTACAACCTTTCGGTCTTTCATAGCAACGAGTTGAGCGGCGCTGCGGTTACGCGCCTGACCCGACGGTGCCGGGGCCGGATGTCTGTGCGGTAATTGCCTTGTGATTCCACTGCGAGAGAACGGGGTAGTGACTATTCTCCTACCCACCTCCTTTCGAAAGAACATAATATGATGGGGGTGAGTCCCGGGAACTCAAAACAACTAACTCAACAAGCTATTCGAGTTTAGCAAATTTGTATATCTTTAAGCCCTCTCTGACATTAAGTTTCTTTAAACTTGAGCGCACACGCGCGCGCCTCCCCCGGCCAATGTGTCGAACAAGAACTCGCGCGCCTACTAGGGGGGGGGGGCGTATGTTACACAAGTATCTTTACATCCTCGCAATACAATTTGACCCTCAAATAACAAAACCCTAATTCGTCGATTACCCGCAACAAAACAAAAGGAAAAATACAAGCCACTTCCTTACATTTCTAAGCTTTTGAGAACTTAAATCTTACCGATAACTATTAACACGAAAAACAAATGAAAACATGGTTTCACGCTCATGAGGTACTGAAATAACCCTCAATGGTATTTCGTCTCTGCCTATAGAGCAGCGGTACTTTATCGGCTCCTTTGATGTAGCTAATACTAAAATGGTGCTCTGTGACCATTATCCTAGCGCGTCTAAGTCGGCCGTTAGGGTTCTGGAGTCTACCCAATTATGTCCCTAAACGGTACTGGTGTTTCAACCCACTCTAATTACCCTTCTTATGGTACTTTACTAACTTTATCCGTAACCTTATGACTAGAGCGGCCTGTTGCAGCGGGGCATAATTGATGGAAGCGTGGATTCCATAGCTCTCCTTTAACCAGGTACACGGGAAGCTCGTGTCTGGGTTGGATCTTTGGGGCTTGAGAAAAACTTTTCCTTGCGCGGTCGTTAATGAGCGTGGCGCTCACTACGACTTGGCGTATAAGCGGTAACTCTGTGCACGTTCCGCTCGGGTAAAAGACTACTAGGCGTAGGGGATACTCATCTGCGTCTACCATTTGACTAACTTCATCTGGGTGTTTCGCATTAACACCTCTTTCCTCTTTCCTTATTAACTCCTTTGACTCAGTTCTCTTCGTAGGTAGTTCCTCAGGTACACCTGTTCGTACCTCTACCCTACCTTCTACTTCTTCCCTGATAACCCCATTTAGCTGGGTTCTCCTCGTAGGTTCTCCGTTAGGTACTCCTGCTGGTACCTCATCCCTACTTTCTATTTTTTCCATTAAACCCCATTTAGCTGGGTTTCCCTCGATGGTCTTTTCTTAGGTCCAGGCCGAGCTACAACTTCCTCGGCCCCTATCAGATTCTCGATAGGTGCTCTTTCGAGTCCGAGAAATATTTCCGTTTCTTTTCTCTCTTCTATCCAAACTATTTTTTCTTCTTCGCAATCTATTCTCATTTCTGCCATAAGGTAGTCATGCATCTCTTTGCCTTCAAGTCCCAGACTTTGGGCTTGTTAGGAAAATCTTTCGACCCGATATATTCTGTGTTGTCTGTCCATTTTTCCTTACTGTAAATTAAGATACGTATGCCTCCACTCACCAGGTAGCGCGCAGCGTAACTTACCCTTAATCAGACTACTATGCTGATTGAAATACCACTCCGAGAACAAATTTACCACTTGGCCTACTAATTACCTTTGGATTGTTTCCACCCCTACCTCTACCAATTTTCCTCTCGTCAATTATTCTCTTATTCCTAAAATTCCTTAACGTGTTGGCTCTCCCTTAATTAGACACTGCTGGGTTCTTTCTAATTAAAACCTACAAACCTGACACCACTTTTATTATGTCGTAGAATGCCCTTCCTTTTTGTTCTAAAAGTTCTAATATTGTTGTTTTAAAGCAGAGCCGTAGGAAACATGTAAGGATATAAAGAAACGCATAATAATTCGACAAATGAACCTATATTTTAAATTTAAAAATTTACTACACAAAAATTAACCATTAACCACAGGAATACTCGGAATATTATAATACACAATAATTAGTTCAATTAGTTTGACTCTCTAAAATTGGTTAATTTCGCCACAAACTTCAATATATAAGATTTAGGCTTATTGACTCTACTGAAGTTTAAATACCTCAGGAATGTTATTGGCTCTACGACGCGTGCCGACCGGCCAGATATAGGAGGGCGGGATCACAAGGTAATTTTGGCAAGCGTAGCAACTGGAAGCCACACGGTATTCAAGGGGGGATGGTCTTCAAGAACGT
The DNA here is from genome assembly GCA_963969495.1 of Ceratothoa steindachneri. Taxonomy (NCBI): domain Eukaryota; kingdom Metazoa; phylum Arthropoda; class Malacostraca; order Isopoda; family Cymothoidae; genus Ceratothoa; species Ceratothoa steindachneri. The sequence continues at coordinate 83,701,079 of OZ018319.1, read as the reverse complement.
AAACAATCACGGTGCTGTAGGCGGCACCAAGGTAGGCTTGGTCTCTCTGACGAGAGTAAGTAGAACTTGGTTCATACCTAAGGGTAACTTAGATTTTGGTGTGACCACCGAGTAACGAGCTTGAGGGGAAGATTTCTCCTTTGTTACTTAATTACTCATGGGCAAGGACTGAACTCGGGGAGGGTCTTCTTCAAGGGCGAGGATCGAGTAGGATGGTTTCTCTGACGAGAATCCGTTAAACTTGAATAAGTTAAATTAAAGGTCGGTTTGGTAACCAGGAATTAGCTTGAGAATGAGCTTCTTCTTAGTTTTAGTCTTCCTCAAGGGCGAGTATAACGGAGGGAGTTTCTCTGACAAGAATAAGTTGAACTTTGTTCCTCAACCAAGTTAACTTATAAGTTTGGTATGGCCACCGAGTAACGGGCTTAAGGGCGAGCCTTTTCCTTCTTATTTTTTTAATTCCTCAAGGACGAGGGATATCCCTGGTGTTTAAGATGCACCAGGATGTGAGGAGTGTCTCTGACGAGAGTAAGTTGAACTTGAACAAGTTAACCTAATGGACTAGCTTGAGGATGAGCTGCTTTTTAACCCATTAAGGTAGGTAGCCCTGCATCTCTTGCAGTGGCACTTCTTGGTCTGGCGAGCCAAGTAATCATCCTGTCCAGTCTCGGTAGCCTGGGGTCTCAATCCGAGGAATTCCTCAAGGTGGAGACTGACGTATTCTACCAATCCAGTCTATGTAGCCCGTGGTCTTAATCCGAGGACTTCGTAACTATGATACTGACGTATTCTACAAATCCAGTCTAGGTAGCCCGGGGTCTTAACCCCAGGACTTCGTCACCTGGAGACTGACGTATCTTACCAATCCAGTTTAAGTTTCCCGGGGTCTTAATACGAGGACTTCTTCATCTGGAGACTGACGTATTCTACCAATCCAGTCTCGGTAGCCCGGGGTCTTACCAAAGTGTATAATTCTTGCCTAAATCTAAGCGATTTCTATGACGGATTTAAAACAGATATGATATTTATTTATAAAGGAGAATGATATTTCTAAACTAGTAACAACCCAATAGAGTAACGAAATGCAGACCGATCTCGTTAATTATCTTCGTAAGTAAATCGCTGGAAACAAATAATGAACAGAATATCAATATACTATTCAGAAAGAAACGCGACACGTTAGTAGAATTGGCAATAATAGCAGAAAACATAGCAAAGTTCGACAAGTGGACAATCAGTATCTTTCGGTGTGAATTAGAAAAAAACTTTCAACAAAGTCTGGGCCGAATGGTTAATTTACAAAATCTAACGTATAGGCTAGATAAATAACATGGAGTGCTTTATCTGTTTTATGCATGGAATATCATACCTTACATAGATTTTGATGGATATAACGGCCCAAAGTTCTGTCAGAGGGCTGGAGTGCCTCAAGTGGGGTTTATGAACCAGACATTTTAATAAAAATACATAGCAGATATCTCTGTTTCTATAGCAGCGGAGAATTTGAAAATCTAATACGCAGACGACATTGCACTGATGGTAAAGAACCCGTACCAAACTTCAAGAAATCAAACAAGAGTAACGACTCTAGAATAGAAAAGAACAACAATTAAGAAAATCAATACAAAAATCAAATAAGGATATATCTTTAGTATTTTCTTTTGGAGGAAACAAAAAAAGAGCTCATAAACACTCAGCGTTTTACTTATTGTATCTTTGCTAACTTCAAATCCACTTGTTTTCACATGTTCCTTTTACTCTTTAAGAGTATTCTGTGGTTAATCACATAGTGTTCTAGCAAGTTTTCTAGCTTCACGTTCAGGTAAAAATTCTAGGGCGACCTGAACGACTCGTAGGATCAATTGAATTACGAGACTTCCATTTATTTCTTATGGTGCAACTCAATTTTGAGGTAATCTAAGCGGAAAAAGAGATGTTCCTTTGCCCAAATCAAGCCTTATGAAGGGCTACAATTCGTTCACAAAGATCTTGACTGATCTCTTTTGTTTTTAAACATGATACTCATGTTTATGGTATGATTATTGTAAGGAATGATGCATTAGCACTAAACAGTGACGAAAGAAACTTTGCATTGAATTACGAGACTTCCATTTATTTCTTATGGTGCAACTCAATTTTGAGGTAATCTAAGCGGAAAAAGAGATGTTCCTTTGCCCAAATCAAGCCTTATGAAGGGCTACAATTCGTTCACAAAGATCTTGACTGATCTCTTTTGTTTTTAAACATGATACTCATGTTTATGGTATGATTATTGTAAGGAATGATGCATTAGCACTAAACAGTGACGAAAGAAACTTTGCATTTTGTTAAGAATATTCTAGATATTCGGAAACATATAGGACTAGTTTTTAAAGCGAAATTTTACAGGTGTATATGTATTTATATGACTCTGTTTTAAAATTTCACTTTGTCAAGTTTTGCATTTGTGCTGGACAGTTTTTCTTTTTCATTTTCACCATTTTGTTTAATATCATTACATTGTATTTATTACATAAAACTACACGTGGTTTGTAATTTTTTATATCCTGGGTTAAATAAAATGATGTATATTAGCATCTATAACGCTATTTTATGAACTTTGGGTTGTTATTCCTATATATTTATATATACATATGTATAATAATACATATATATATATATATATATATATATATATATATATATATATATATATATATATATATATATCACATGATATGTGATATACAATACATGTATTTAAACGCCAAAAGAAATGAAGAGTGGTATCACAACCTGGAAGAACGCTAAGGAAGATATTACGTGAGACATTAAAAGCTTCGGGAACCAAGGTTAAACTCGCGATTAGAATTTTTTATTTTTGTCTCGTTGGCGTTATTCATTTCCTGTCCGTCTGAAATGCCTAAAATTAACTTTCCTTTACTCTTCTTAATCTTTTTCTTCCAATACCTCTCCTCTTTCTTTAAAAACTTCGGTTTCCTGTCCCATGTGCCTATTCAAGCCCAATTTTGTTCTTTCTTGTACTTATATTATATGAAAAATATTCTTTAAATCAGTTTTCACATCTTTCTTTCTTCCTTCCAAAGGTTTGGGAAAGGAAGAAATTAAATATGATATAAGCCATATGTTAATTCTTCCCACCACCGATTTTCTATATGCTATTTATTTGTTTGTGATATTAATAAGGGTTAAAAGTAGCTTCTATACTGGGAAGATATTGAGTTAGATCTGGTGACGTTCTGATTTGTTATGCCAGGTCGCTTAACGTTAAAGCAGGATATTTCAAATCATTTCACTTGTTCCTATTTATATCTTCTAAGTATGGAGGGGCCTAAATTAGCTTTCTTTTGCTCTCCTTGATCTGTGTCTTCTCATGTTCCTTTCTCTTGTGCTCATTCATATCTAACTTACTTTCCTTATTGTAATATCTTGATATATAGTCTGCAATACGCAGTTTTTGTAGGTTGGCGAAAGCCCTATATTTGTTTTAATCACCCCCAGACACCTTATATTTGCTCTTTCTTTCTTTTTATATGTGTATATAAATTAATATATGTATATATGATGAGAAAATCACAAGTGACACATTATATGATCCTCAACCGGTACGTAGCCCGTCTTTCTCTTATTAACGTCTTTGTCTTCAACATATCGAGAACTTCCTACACTGCTGTGCCTATAAGCTCAATTATGAGCACTCAAATAAAAGGTGAATAAAATAGTGCATGGGTCCATGAATATGGAGCCAGTATACCATACTTCCTTCACCTTTCCTACCTCGTCCCCAAAGAACTGGATCATATTTCTTTTTAGTTTTATAGCTCCCTTTTTTAGTTTTATTTTGAGACACACGGAATTTATGTTAGTAGCATTTTAGTCTTTAACTTGATAAAGAAATTCCTTTAGAGTAAATATGCGGGGAAGATAAGAGCCAGTTTTCAGCCCTCTATGTGCTAGAAGAAAAGTCACCTTTGGGAGAAAATATTCTACAGAAGAAAAGGTAATATATATTATAGGGGTCAAATCTGGCAATGACTTGCATGCCAGTAAGACCTATGTTATTTTGAATTGTTTCCACTCAGAATCCAAAAAGAGCATTGATTTTTCAGAGTGAATTAAGATGAGGTAGAGTGTAGACTTATTAATCTTGAGGGTTGCATAAAGATCTCTGTATAAACTGAAGGCAAGTGGCACACAGGTTTTCAGCTGATATTTTTTGCCATTATTTTATAGTTATGCCCTTCAGAACAACAATATTTGGTGAGATTTGATACAGATCATCTTCTTGAGCATAGACCACTCTTCAAATTCCATCCATTTTAATATTTTCGAACTAGGAATTCTACTTCCTTGGACCCAAACCGCTTAAAACTTTTGTGGGACCAGTCTTGAAATAATTTGGCTTTTGTGAAGTTGTTTCATCTTGTTGAAGGGTTGCACCAGTAAATATTATAGTGGCATCATTCCACGTGGAGATGATTTTCTCCTTCAATATGTCGAAATAAAAATGTTGATTGATCTTTACTCCTCTTTAAATAAGATCAGAGGGGTCTTTTGTCCAGTTGATATTTTTAAAATAACCGCTTTTCAACAAGAATCTCATTTTTGTGCGGGACCCAAACACGATCATTCTGTGTTGTCGGTGCCCCAAACTTTGATCAACTTCTTATCCCTCATGTTAGAAGAACTGTTTTTAATCTATTATGACACACAGAGAGCTCTAAGTACTCTTTAGTTATCTTAAGCCCTACATTCTCTTGCAACGGAGACCTGGTCGAGTTGAGTGGTTGATAGAGATTAACTACGTTTAGTTTCCTGGACATCTACAACTTGCTAAAAATGAAGCAGCGGATTAGTAGGTCACGCTCTCTACAACCAGATAACCAATGGTTTTCATTGTTCCCCTCGCTGACTCCATACACAAGGTCTGCGTAACCCCGCAATGTACTTTCATTTTGTATTTTAACTCGCAGTAACAAAAACATTTGTATGCCAGAATTCACTGACCAGTGGCCCCTACCCCTGCTAAGTTGTCTTTTTCCAACAGCGCTAGGAAAAGATTAATTATTTTTCTGTTTTACAAACAGGCATAATTTTAACTCGCTGAGCAATAATTTCTTGTATAACAGTCTTGAAAAAACTGATTAAGCTATTTGAAAAATTTTCAGAATTTTTTCCGGTTTCATATAAGGGACTAACATGAGTCCAAAGATCAATTAAGAAGCTAAAAGTTTTATTAAAGGTTCATACTTAAGCATTTGCGGTTTTAAAACGATCAAGATCCGTGGAAAAGCGGGATAATTGAGCGGTGCACTTTGCTACAATACGGGTATTATTTCTTTCAATATTTGTGCAAAATTTTGTTGTTACCACGATTTTTTATTTACTGTTTAAAAACCTTCAAAAACTCATCAAGTAATAACTGTATCCGGGAGTCTGACGCATACTTTGATCATGAAGTTAGCCTGGATAAGAATGAGAGCCAGTCTGGTCTGGTTGCACTTAACGTGGTCCACTAATCAGTAATAGTAAAACTCCAGGAACTAAACAGTACAATCAGAATAATCATTTAAGAGAAATTTGCAGGAAGTGATCACTAATATAGCTTTAGTAATTTTTTTTTTCTTTCCATAATTAACTATATAAAAATATTATGGAGGAAAACACAAAATAAAATAATAAAACGTAATTCAACTTCTTAATTTAAAATATTATTTATACAGACTTAAACACGCGGTCATATTTCCCTCACCCTTGCCGATTAAGGGGGGATACCATTTTAAAGTATAAGGTTGGACGGATTGAATGGAGATGAGAGTTGTTCTGACGCTGCCTGGTTTCAGGCAACTGTGTTTATTACTTTAGTAAATTATATTTAGAAACCAATCTGTCGCATAAATTTGCCGTATCAATACCTTCCACTTTTATTGCGTTCACCACTTATCGTAACAATGAGCAAAGAACTGGATTTATTTTTGTCATTGGATAAGTGAAAAATCTCCACATGGACTTTGTTTTTACTTTACCTCAATAAAATTCACTCATTATAATAAATTATTTTAATGTAACATAACAATGTAAGCAAAATGACCATAAAATCCATGTATTCTTCCAAACAGCAAACATTCATGTCGCTTTTAGCCACCATAAACATTGATCTAACAAGTTTGACCAAAATAAGATTTCTGAAAAGCAATTTTACAAAGTGCTTATGTGTAATTGGCATTCTGGTGCAATCAACAACAACATATTTTATAGGCATAATAAAATAAATATTTTGTCTTTGAAATTAATTATTTATTCGATCATCAGAAATAATAGGTAACACTGGGGAACAATGTATTTGGTGAATTGACAAAAGTAAATTTTCCTTCCTAATTCTAGCATACTAAATTCAAATCTGAAATCAGATTCTCTCTAAATGCTACAAATTTTTTGTAATATCAATAACTAATATTATGCAATAATTTTCATTTTATCACTTCTATCATCATGCCCTGAAGTAATTTTGAATCATGCTTTTGCATCATTTATAGTAAAGCAGGCATTTTGCACAAACATTTTATTGCATATGATAAGAAACTTGAATTACACATTAGGATTACAAATACTCTAATCAAATAGATGCTAATTTATTAATAACCAGACATCAGGCTGGAGGTCCTCTTCTTGATTTCAATCGGGCAAAAATTTGCGTTTGCAACTCTTTTTCTTGTAAGTCTTCTCTGGCTGATCTCTTATAATCGTCCAGCAGTAGTTCGCCATCATGTGTCTATCCCAGTGATCTTGGTAGCGCTCTCCAAAAGGTAACAAATCCTGATGGAAGCGTTCCTCTTGTTTGTCACTCACGGCTCCCAGATTCTCTGGAAATCGGTTGAGGTGACTATTTAGGAAATGCAGCTTCACACTCCTATTGCCTCCTAGATCACGATATTCTAAAAGCATATGTGTAACTAGATCCTCGTAGTTATGCGCTTTTTTGTTTCCCAAGAAGTTACGAACAACGGCAGAAAATGAGAGTCAGGCTGCCTTCTCTTTTTCATTCATAGTGTTCACGAATCTAGAATCACTCAGAAGTCTTCGGATTTGGGCACTATTAAATACTTCTGCTTTTATTTTTTCGTATAACAAAGCAGGAAATGCCGATACTATGTACTTAAAACAATCATTTTCAGTGCTAAACGCCTTGACATACTGCTTCATCAACCCCAGTTTGAGATGAAATGGAGGGAAAACGATCTTCTCTCGACTTACGATTGGCTCATTAGCAATGTTTGGCATTCTTGCTTTCAAAGTTTCAGGAACTGGCCAATCTTTTGGGGACCAGTGTTTGTCACGGGCTCGACTGTCTCACATACAGATATAGCATATAAAACTTTGCATATTCCTTCTGCTAGCCAAGGAGGAAGTTGACCATCTTAAGATCTACACATATGATCCAATTGTGTTCATGGTACTTAAATAAATCCATGACCATTCTTTTGTCATGGTAAGTTTGTCGCAGATGGACAGAGTGACCGAGAGGAACTGCACTAAAGTCATTGCCATTCCGCAAAAAGACAGACTTGAGGCTACGCTTGGAGCTATCCAAAAACAGTCTCCACTCAGCAGGGCTATAGTTGCAAAGTCCCAACTCAGTAAACAGACCAGGAACATCGTGGCAGTATACAAATTATTTGGCCTCAAAGAAATACTTAACAAATGTACTCTCCCTTTTTCGGTAACATGATACCCGTACCGGTCTGACAAACATATGTCTTTTACTCAACCTAGAGGCTACAGTTTCTGCAGCTTTCTTGGGGAGCACCAAATCACCTATTAAGTCATTCAAATCCTCTTGATTGAAACAGTGAGAACCTAATGACTGTTCAGCATCTGATGATGAATCTGCGACTCTGAATCCATTCCGTGGACGTCCATACCAGGTACATCATTTTCATCCTCGCAGGAAGCATATCCAGTAAAAATCGGAACTGGTAAAGACTCAATGAGGTAATGGCCGGATCGCCGAGGGAATGTTGGGGTAGTTGATCTTTTGCCGATTTTTCTTGCCAACCCCCTTAGAACAGTCCGATACATGATCCTTTGGCTCTCACTACACCATTGGGATTCCAAACGGAAGACCATTTTTCTTTCCTTTTGTTTACTCAGGAAGATGTTCCATACAACTATGGCAAACAGCATGTGGGGCCCACTCCTTATCTTGATCGCCAAGAGGAACATCAAAATATGCCTTATAAGGGCGAATCACAAAGTTTGATGTATTGCGCCTTTAACGAATTAGCATGTAACAACCACCTATGTAGCAGAAAGTGGCTTGATCATTAACTCAATTTCCTCTTGATGAAGCCAATCATGTCAATATTTTGCATAATAAGACTTATTATTCTCTTACTACTATGTACTGTTCAGTATTAGCTTTCTACAAGCACCCTTTCTGTCCGTCCGGAGGGCAGTTTTGGGGGAAACGAGAAAATAGAAATTACAGAATAACTATAGCATGTAGGAAAAAATGGATTATATATTTGAAATCAGCATGGAAAAACGAATTAAAACTAGCATATAAATCTAAGTCACCAGAAAATGTTTTTAAAATTGTTCCCCTGTGTAATCACTGCGATTAATTTAAATGGCAAGAATTCGATTTTTACAGATTTAAGAGCAAAATAAAAACTTACCTCGGAAGATGCCCTGACTGGTTTTTATTTTTTGTAAAAAAGGTTGAGTGAGAGAATTGTAAGAAAAGCGAATAGGTTTTATAAAGTAGCAGTAACCAATCTTCCCCCCCAAAAAAAATAATTGAATTTTTTATTTTTAGTTTTTTTATTAAAATAAGGATGTAAGAAAAAGATAAAATAGGAGATGATTAAGACCAATGTTTAGAGGAGAAGAAGCCTGTGATTGAGCAAAAAGGTAGTAAAACTAATCAAGGCATGAGGGAAGAAAGCGTATATTGCTATTTCAAACCTTCTCTCGACAAAGTGCGAGTACATGTGAATCTGACTTCGGAAAATACAGATAAAGCATTTTCAGACATATACAACATGGGTTTGGCGAGATAATTCACTACCAAAAGAGATTCCGATATACATATATCAATGTTGATAAGGGGAACTGGGGAGCACTAATGCTAGGAAATCGAAAAATAAGTTTTCAGCCGTTCATATTCGAGCAACTATCCTTTAGTAGCACTCCAGTTTGTCCTGATGGACTTCCAAAAAAGTTCCGAGAACCATTGATAAATGATATAAGCCGTTAAAACTATGAGTCTCAGCCAAAAAAATAGATATAAAAAGAACTAGGTATCGGTGAAATAAGCGTATAAATGGAATGATAGCCAACTGCACCGCATAACTATACCCAGAGATAAATAGGACTAAGAAAAAGAAGCGCACATGTAAATGAGGCTTGGGCAAAAATATAACCCACCTCTGCTAGCTAAGATATTTATATTAGCATAGATATAAATAGCCTGAATGCGAGACTAGATGCTACATTCATGCGTAACCGATTAAAGACGATTCAAAAACACACAGAATTGAGAAAGGCGATTTATAAGATGAGTGTGATCGACAGAGAAATTCTGCTAAGAAATCGACAATTGCCGGAAAGGAAGGACTGCCTTCATCAGCTGCAAATATAAAGCAGTCTGCAATGAAGCCAGACTGCAGGACCTAATCAATGTTGGGGGAAAATATGTGTTCTTGAATCTGGGCTGACATCAGGCTCTCCAGTAATTTAAAAATAATTAGATTTGATAGATTGGTGGTTGGATTACCATTTTTTTCTGGTTCAGGCTACCTATCTGAGGATTTTAGCAAACAGCAGCTCGTTTTATATCAGATTCGACCGCAGGAGATAAAAGTTAGGGGAAGAGGCTTTATAATGTAAATAAGGTAAAGGAAGAGTGAAGACCAGGGAAAAACTGACCTTAGAGAGCTGGAGGGAAGAATGTAGAGGATAAGAGGGTTTTTTGTATGAGAAGAACGGTAGTTAATTTCTCAGATGAAATTTAGGGAATAGAAAGTAATTCCAACGAGAGAGAGTGGATTATCGGAATGTAAGAAAGAAAGGGAGATGGGTTTTCAAAATGGATATAAATCATCTTATCAGAAGAGAAGAAAGATACATAATTCAGCAGGTGTAATATATGAAAGAGACTGGAACGTCAAAGGAGGAGTGAGAGTATCAAGAACCTTAAACAATGTGTTTGATTCCTCTTTTTTTAACTGCAATTATACGGTTATGATTGTCTTTTCTATTCCTGAGGAAATTACCAAGATAGTAGGCTCGGGAATCAGTTGCGTTTTCCTTGCCATGAGTACTGGAAATTCAAAGGTGCCTGCGTTAGGCTCGTCTCTTTTTCCTTAAATTCAAAGTGAGGGTAGTGTAGATGTGTATACACCGTAGGAAAGATGAGATGGGGTAAAGCCTGGCATATACATCAAAGCAGAGGGAGATTATATTGGAAAAAGAGCGAAGGCACTCCATGAATTCTGTAGCGTGACTAGTTAAGTCGAAAGAGGGAAAGAGTGACGCAAAAACTTGATCAGAATTTCTTGAAAAATGAAAGAGAACCGATAATGCTAAGACTTGTGACATGGATTAAGCGAGGGTTTGTATTGTCCACGTTGAAATATTCGATAAGAGACTTAAGAAACTTAAATAAATGAGCACTCTCATGTGATTAATGATATATTTTAATGGGTTCACGTTGAAGCAAAATAACATTTGACTTTAGGAAATCTGAATGAATATTAGTGGTATAAAAAGAGCCCTGTACGACTCTCTTGGAATAATCCGATTGGACAGTGGTCAAATCACTATTTTTTTTTGTTATTCCCTATTCTGGTTCGATTTGTGCAAGCGACTCAATCTACGATTAGTAAATATACAAATCTAAAAAACAATAATGAGCACCTAAAAATTACTGACAAACTGCTTAAAGAAATGTAAATAGATCGTGCTTGATCTTTTATACAATAAGTTCAGATCTAAGACCACCGCTCGCCTCACGTTAAACGCTCGATAAGAAAAGGAATTAGTGAAATTTATAAGACTTAATACTCTCAACTATCTAATACATATGTCTCATAACGTAAAACAATTAACAACTTCAGTCACTTTTCCAAGTTATTCTCATTTTGTACACAGTTTCTTATTGTGTTCCTAACTAAATAATTTTTTTTCTTCGTTAACTCAAGTAACTTTAAAACCGTTTTGAAATGAAGAAAATATTTAAGCTTAAATTATTCTAGTATATGTCTATACGGGTGTGAGTAATATTTACAATGCAAGGGCCTCTCTATATTAAAACTAAATAAAATGTGTTAACGATATAATAAAGATAATTCGTTTTCTGAGAATTAGAATGAGAGTTATGGCAGCATTTGGCGATTATTGAAAAAATGTTTTCCAACTCTCACTATTCCAACTAATTAAATATCGAAACCTATCTCTATAAATTATTCTAATATTACAGAATACCATTTTATATAATAACTTCGTTGTATTTCTGCGAAAATTAATATAACTTTAATTAAAACCCCTATACGATAATATAAACATCAAAAACCGATTCTGAATCTCTTAAATTCTCAAATTATTAACTTACCTAATCAAAGATATACTATGGAAAACTATCTTATCAAATACATGTGGATAATTGCATAACGATTGTAATGTTTTATAATAATGTAAAACATTCTGAAAGTAGAAGATAAAAATTAATGTTATTTGAAACTCATATCGAATCGACAAATATTAATTATTTTTGTAGCTCTTTGTAGCAGAATGAGATCAAATAGCGACCACGTGACCTTCTATATCCACGTGAATCATGAGATCACTGCATGTAGCTGTGAAAGAATGTTTAGACCTGGGCTAGGAGGCGGCCGACGCTGTTATCACATGCCCCAGCTGTATTTGCTTAGGGACTGATGTCATCGTCCCCCCACGGCCACCTCTTCGCTATCATTGTGGCTTTCCGCTTGGGAATTGAAACCCGTTGGACATTTCAACCAACGTTATCACGATTACCCCTTCTTCCGAAGGAGTAGCCAACTTTTCCCCAAATGGGCGCGCGTTTGGAACCACCTCACCAGGCGCCTATATAACGCTTCGACTGAGTTTAGAGACCAGCACTGTTAGACTTCCACCTACTCCGACGAACGAGCTGTATGACGCCCCCCTACGCCTCTTTTCAGCGGCGCTTTCGATTCAAGTTGAAGGCTAAATCGATGCGTGAACTCCCACATCCGAAGCAAGATGTAAACCGACTTCTTCCGTCACATTCATCCTACCCCAACTGGCCCCTTTTCGGCAACGAGCTCGTAAGTTAATCGTAACCGTTGCCGCCTGCAAGTTGATCTTGAATCTAACTTACCCAATTGTTCCATTATTTGTGTGAACTCCTAGTTTAAAATCCCCCCTTTAAATCCCCAAACCTAATTTGACCTCTATAATCCCTTAATTTTTCTACCTGTATCCCGTGTAGACCTTTAACCCTGTCTGGGCAACCATACCCTTTAAACCCAATCTTATTTTTAGTAAAGGTACTCGTATATTTTCATGATTGTCTTTCTTTTGCAACCCCAGCGCGTAACAGCTACTGGTTAATCTTTGGCCACCTTCTACTCTGAAATATTTGATTAAAAAGAGCCCGCAAAGTTAATAATAAGCCATCCTCACTGGACTTATAGCAATTTTCCCTTTTACTGACGTTCTTCAACCAACTTCGGCATCAAGGCCCAAAGTACCTACGTATATATAAATATTGAGTCTGGCCATTCCACGACAGTCTTGTTTGCTGCGAGTTGTGTGGTCCATTAATATAGTTGCAAAATTGGAAAGTACCAATGATGTATAAAACAATATCTGATGACTTTCAAAGATCCCGCTCAATAAAGATAACTTAAACAAGCACCGAATAGTTCTTTACCCTAAACGATTAACTGATCATCCTTTCCCAGCATGCAATCTATAATGACAGCCTTTACGAAAGAGAGAAAATAATTCTACCACCTGGACTAAGTGCATAACACAAAGGCTCCCCCCTCCTAAGAATTGAAGCAGAGGCCACCAAGCGGAACCCAAAACCCTATCTGGTTAGTCAGGCATATGTAGTACCAAAAGCTCGATGACAAATCATCCATGGTAACCAAAGCACTCTCAACAGGGTATTCAAGCCTATTGTTTAATTGAGAGGGAAATAGAGAAACTGAATTGAATGAGGGAGTGTTCAGAAATTGTTTTGAAGTGGTCTTGTATAGAAAGATCATCTATTAGGAAGGAAGAAGCAACAATGTCATTTATATTTCTAGGAGTGTTGTTGTGGCCTGATAAAAGGTGAGAGAGAGAGAGTAAAAGTCGGAAATAGGAGTAAATATGATAGAGTTTGCTAAAATTGGCATAATAAGTAGTGTTCCGGATTTGAAAAGGATGGGACAGCAGCAGCTTAGTATGTTATCGGATAGAGTTATTAGGCATTGTGCCAAGGAGATTAGTGAGAGGAGGAAGACATGTGTTAGAAAGATTGTGGTGCGAGGGGAGATGGTTTAGTTTATAAAAGGGTTCGTAGGAATATATTAAGACTAAAAACTTTGTGTCTTATGGGTAGCTTTAATAAAGTGCGAGACTATTGTTCGGTTGGTAGGCGAAGCTAGCTTTTGTAATGATTAGTCTGAGTATGAAAGAAGAGATTGTAGGACAACTAGCGAATAATAAGTGGGAGATAGTTGCTGAAGAAAAGGATTGGGAGCGGATGGATGAAATTGGATAAGTAAAATCAGTAAAAACATGTTAATCAGCAAGGAAAAATAATGAGTAATGTAGCTAATATAAGGAAACAAAGAGTGCATTAGCCTAGAGATAACTAAACAATATACATATATTCAGATTTACCAATTTATGCTCAATTGCCAAGAGGCCAAGTATCAAGCGCAAAAAAATGATAATCACAAGCAATAATTATATGACATCATAATTCTAAATTAAAGCTTTGAGGGCGAGTTGGTACTAATTTTGAAATCTTTCTATCTGATTATTATATTTAAACTCCACCTATATACAATTATTTTGAAAAAAAATCTTGGTTATGATATTTTCCTATTATTACGATTCTCAGACAACTATGAAAATTAAGAACTTTTTGTCCATAACTCTAACAAAGATAGGTTTGGCAGAAAGACCAGGAAAACGTTCTCTCAAGCAACACTAAAATCAATATAAGACGTTTGCTGAAGCAAAGGCTATGGTGATGCTTTGCTGCTATGTTATAAGCATAATTGATAAATTCAATAGATGAAGCAGAGAAAGATACTTCGATTTTTTTTAACAAAACTCTGACCATCAGCAAAATATTCACAAGTAGTTGTGATAATTTTACTTCCAAGGAGACTGCGGAAACCAAACATTCTGCCTCTGTTTTAAAGATGTTTTGAAGATTTCAAGATAAATCTTTGTTGATGGTGATCACATAGCCGAAACTTGAATCATAGAAAATATGTAGAGGTAATTAGAAAAATGCTTCAACCCAAAAATACACCTAATAAAATCAAGTTAGGAATCCACCCCGGAAGAATGAAGAAATATCTCTAATTCCACCTTTGTAACTTTGAAAGAAAGATTTCAATCAAATAGGTATGCTCCATTCTACATATACTCTATATAATATTATTGATAGTAGAGTATAAATAGTACAAAATAGTTAGTAGTTATTTTGTTAGATAAAATCAAATAGGACCCCCACCTAGATCACGACTAAAGAGCACCACAAATTACTTTTTTATTTAAATAGTGTAATGATGCATTCTTCCTTACATGTTAGTTCTTGCAAATATTATTTGCTTAACAAGATGGAGTAATTAGACTCTTAAATGTTCTGAAATTTGGGGTTTGTCTTACACATGAGAATTTTTTTACGATATTGAACTCCCTGAACTAGAATAAACCTTTGAGATGACACAATAAAAAATTATTGTCCAAAATGAAGAAGGGAGGAAATTCAAATGAAATTGTCAATTAATTTTCTTAACGATAGATACAACACAGTAATTTAATTCCCATAGTTTAGTACTTTTTTCTTACAAAAATCATAATAATATCTGATAAATCCATTACATACTGGAGAAGTTTAAATACAACTTACATTAGTGTATGCAGAAATACCCCGACACAAGTTGCGAGTTCCTCCGGTATTCCAAATTTGCCTTTCCCCTCGAAATACCTCCGCTCCTTTTTGCACCAAAGAGACGAAAAAAATTGCGGCCAGCCGCTCAAGAAAATGTCTGCCGCTAAAAGATACCCGAGCCGATGAAGGGCCGAGTTTTCACGCCGTCGAAAACCGCGACGTAAAGCAAGAATAGCTGGAAGGTGTGAAGGATTTACTTTGTCTGGCACCAGATGAAAAGGTCTTTTGCGCAGCGATACGGATTTTATGAGAATTCAGGGCTCTCTCTCGATTTATGCTCGTAAGGGAAATAAAAGGGAAAATTCTCCCTGGAGTCAGGCAGACGATCTTGGACCTACGTTGAGTGTGGAGGACTAGTCCCACAAAAGAAACAGTTTGCCCGTTGTAAGAAACAAACTTCGGGGAATGTGTGTGTTGCCCTCAGGGTACTTGTATGTGCCAAACTTCTCACAGACCATCCCCCCTCCTTCAGACTTAGAGGTTTGACAAGACCTCTCTCTGCGGATCAGCTTTGGCTACCCACTCTAGGAGCAAAATAATCGGACAGGAACTACGAGAAAGAAGAAGTCCAATTTGAGCCACAGTTTGGCTCGCCTTCGTGATCCGGCATAGGATCATTATATCACCGGTCGAGGATTACCTTTTCATTCGGTAACCTCGGATGGCTGGTCTAAGTGCGATCATCGTCACCAGAAGAAGATCTTCACTGACATTCTCAAAAATACTTAAGAACTCAAATGTATTGTAAATTGAATTATCTCCTCCCCTAACTTCACCAATTTCTTTCTTGTCTAGAATTCCAATCCCCAGCCCATAACCTCGAGTATTAGAAGTGATTAATTTAGTGCTTAATTCAATAATCTTATTCCATTCATTCTGTCGGGTGCCATTATGACGCAAGCATCCTAGAGAGTAATTTTCTAGTGTAATCCCCACGACATTATGTAGATTTACTGATTTAGTGCAAAGATTAATCCTATTCATACATATATACGCTGTTTCATATTTCTAATTCATGTACATTAAATATTATTTTTGTACATGTGTGTTTAACTATTTTGGACGATACTTTGGCAATTAATAAGCAATTTACTCGGATTAAATCTCAATATTACACAAGTCCACCCATGACAGGCTTTTACTGAGTGAGGACACACTCAGGGAATCATCATCTTAATTTTGGTGTAATTGATTGAGAGAACTAGTACGGAATTGGGAGTTCTGAGGGTATTTTTTTTTTCAAATCTCTTTCAATATGCCAGATAAAGACACGATGGGCCTCCTCTAGAAGTATGACAAAGGGGGATTTGACGAGAATGGCTTGACGCCACGGGGTTCTGATGGAGATAAATTTATGGGCTTGGAGCAGCCAGTTATTTTGACAAACTTACTAGGCTCACCGAAAGTGGCCACCGTAGGTGTATTGGATACACTTCACCTCCGCTTAACCTTGGTGCAGTAATAAAATATATGTCCAGGAAGTGGGACTGGGATTACCCACTAACTAAATTCGATATATATATATATATTTATATATATATAAGTGGTGTGAGGTGTGTAGTGTTATCACAAAACCTCTCAACCTATATAAGTAGTATCAGGTGTGTCAGGTTATCGCTAAAAGCAACATCTATAAAGTTGTGTGTATCTCAAAATTTTACTAAAACGATTGTCAACGTCCAAATTAGTCTAAATACTCAAACATTAACATTAATTCTCGATTAAGGCACTAAAAAAATAGTTAGGTTAGGGTAATTATCTAATCTAGTTTTGTTTTTCTTATTAATTGTTTTCTCTTGTCTACCACGATTTTGCTAGGGAACTATAATAACCCCTTTTTTACTTAAACACGTTATGCCAAAGCAACTCTCCCAGTGCATACTCTTATCTTGGGATCGACAAAATGGCTTCCACATCGTTCGCAATATTACTCAAGCAAGGACAAATACTCGGACTGGAAGGTCGCGAACTCGCCGAATACGTTCAGAGCAAACAGAGGATCAAACCTGCAGAAAGATAACTTAAACTAGAAAGAAAAGCAAACAGAGCAAAAACGTAAGGAAGATTTAGAAGGAAAACAAAGACTAATACAGATGAAAAAGGAATCAGAAGAAAGGAAAATACTGATGAACAGAAGAATAGAAGAAATAAGAATACATAATAGAAGAAAGGTAAACGAAACAAGAATATAGTGTAGAATAGAAGCAGAAGAAAGAAGAATACCGAGGGGCAATTGAACAAAGAAGAAAATAATACACTTGAAAAGAGAAGCAGAATAAAGAAGAATGAAGATAGAAATAGAAGATAAAAAGAAAAGACAGATAGACGGGGACCTCCATCTTCCCGCTCTGCCTTCTACCCCGCTTCCCCAGGAAGAACCCTACCCCGAGTTACGCGTGAACCCCGAACTCGGTCTGTTAAGATCGCTTAAATGGTCTCGCTCTTAGGAGAATACTATAGCGTTATGCGAAAAGATGTAGAAGGGCTAGAAAACGTCACATTCTATTTGGATAACATGTACTTAGCCATGCGTACACGGGAAGGACCACTCGCGAGCTTTCGCCCACTCTTAGACCTACTGATGTCTCATGGCTTAACAAATAAGCCCTCCAAGTGCCATTATTCTTATGGCACTATTGCACATTTAGGGTTTAAGATTGGCGAGAACCGCATATCTCCACAGAAGGATAAGATAAAACCAATAACCGATAGGCCGCCTCCAGTCTCAAGGAAACAACCCTGACCCTTTTTAGGAGCAGCTTCCTTCTATTGGCATATTGTTCCCATTTCGCGTCCGTTACCTCTCTCTTAAATGAACTGCATAAAAATAAATCTCCAGACCCCATTAACTGGAACCCCATGCCAATTGCCAGTTCTGGCGGACTCAAGCAGAAACTAGTGACTGCCCCTATCCTGCACTTACCTAATCCCGAGGAGAAATTCCGCGTTCGGATCGGCGCCGATCATCTTGGAATCGGATGCGCCTTGTTCCAATACGAGGCAGAAGTGCCGTTCCCGGTGGCTTTTGCAAGTCAGAAACCTTCCGATCGGGAAAAGAAGTATGTCACTGTGGAGCTAGAAGCTTTAACTCTCGTATTTGGGGTAAAAAGGCTCCGCGTATATTTAATAGGTAGCCGTTTCCCATAGAAACGATCACAAACCCCTAGCGTATTTAAAAAGTTGTAAGGGTCAGAATGGAAGATTCAAGCGTTGAGCCCTGTTATTATCCGAATATCAATAGGATATCTGATACCTAAAGAGATCCCTTAATGTAATCGCAGATAGTTTGTCTAGGAACCCGGTATACAAACCCAGTGGATCTTTATAAATAATTGGTATTATAGCTAAGTAAGTATTGGTTAAAGTTTTAGTCTCCACTCACTAATTATTCATATGTTATACCATTTGTAAAGTTGATAATATGACTCTCTAACTGCGGATAAATGTATCGAATATAATCATTCATTTCTTTTGTACTTAGACATCAGTTCTTAATTATTCAGGAGCTTCCTGTATATGACCGGCAACCAGTGTGTTCCTTTTTCCGTGATGATTATTTTATGATGTTCCTATATTCGTTGAATTCCCGTTTTGCTTTGATTTGTTGTTCGTTTAGCCAATGTTAAAAGTATATATTATTCCTAGTTACATGCCAGAATAATGTCTTCCAAAACGGGTAGGGATGTAGAAGTCTAAATACCACGTACATTAGTGTACGCAAAAATATTCCGACACAAGTTGCGAGTCCCTCCCGTATTCCAAATTCCACTATCACCTCGAATTCTCTCCGCCCCTTTTTGGACCAAAGAGACTACCAAGTTTGCGGCCGGCCGCTCAGGAAAATGTCTGGCGCTAAAAGATACCAGAGCCAACGAAGGGCCGAGTTTTTGCACCGTCGTAAACCAAGACCTGGCACAAGGATAGCTGGAAGGTGTGAAGGATTTCCTTCTTCTGGCAGCAGATCAAAAGGTCTTTTGCTCAGCGATACAGATTTTATGAGAATTCGGTGCTCTCTCTTTATTTTTGCTCGTGAAGGGAATAAAATGGAAAATTCTCCCTGGAGTCAGGCAGAAGATCTTGTACTTACGTAGACTGTGGAAAACTAGTCTCACAAAGGAAACGATTCGCCCGTCGTAAGAAACAAACTTCGGAAAATGTGTGTGTTACCGTCACGGTACTTGTAGGTGCTAAACTTCTCGCAGACCACCCCCCCTTCCCTTAGAGTCAGAGGTTAGACAAGACCTCTCTCTGCGGATCAGCTTTGGCTACCCACTTTAGAAGCCAAATTTTTGCTGCTAGAGTGGGTAGCCAAAAAAGAAAGAAGAAGTCCGATTTGAGCCACAGTTTGGCTCGCCTTCGTGATCCAGCATAGGGTCATTATATCATCGGTCGAGGATTACCTTCTCATTCGGTAACCTCGTTTGCCGGTCTAAGTGTGATCATCGTCACCAGAAGAAGATCTTCACCGTCATTATCAAAAATACTTAAGTACTCGAAGGTATCGTTAAAGTGAATTATCCCCTCTTCTAACTTCACCAGTTTATTGGTTAACTAGAATTTTCATCCCAAGCCCATAACCTCGAGTATTAGAAGTGATTAATTCAGCGCTTAATTTAATAATCTTATTCAATTCATTCTGGTGGGTGCCATTAAGACGCAAGCATCCTAGTGAGTAATTTTCAAGTGTAATTCCCACGAAATTATGTAGACTTACTGATTTAGTGCAAAGATTAATCTTACTCTTACCTATATACGCTGTTTAAAATATCTAATTCATCTATTTTTAAGATTATTTTTGCATATGTGTGTAAGACTATTTTGGACAATCTTTTAGCAATAAATAAGCAATCCACTCGGCTTAAATCTCAATATTACACAAGTCCACCCATGATTAGTTTTTACTGAGTGAGTACACAATCAGGCGATCATAATTTTAAATTTGATCATAGGGGAAGCACCAGAGTTATTCTTATTTGCCGAAAGTGGCTACCCTAGGTGTATTGGATACACTTCACCTCCGCTTCACCTTGGTTCAGTAATAAAATATATGTCCAGGAAGTGGGACTGGGATTCTTCACTCACTAAACCTCGACACATACTCTTTAAAAGGATACTTCATTAAAGAACGTGGTTATCTATTTTATCAATATATATAGCAATCAGAAACTACCTATAGTCAAGTCAAACTTAAATAAATCTAATATAAGAGAAACAAAGACATGACGAAAGAAAAAAAGTAACAAAAATTAAATCTAAAACAAAATAAATTCCTTACAATTTAGACTAACAAATTTAACGAACATCCGGATCCAATTAGAGATTTTCCATAACAAAACTTAAATAAATTTTGACAGAATATATTCTATGCTAATATCAGACTCCTACTTGCGAATACAACTCACTTCAAATAGAAGTTGGTAAAAACAGTTAGATAAAATCAATTTTAATTTTTTCCGATTACATAATTTTAAAACACAAATCAGTATACCCGGAAGATTTTGAACTGGTACTATTCTCTCTTTCTAATATACCTTTGTCTGATGTTCTCTGTAATTGTTTTGTTTGCAGGGTTATTTGCTGTTTTTTAATTTTCTACAGTATTCGTACCCAACATCGTCATTTACATTAAACACATCCAAAAGAAAATATAGATACTATAAAAAATTGATAAGAACAAACCTTCTGTAAAGGGTTTGCATAAATGCTTGCGGAGATTTTCAATACTCAGCAACGAGAGTAAAAAGAACAAAAAATCAAAAAGTGGAGAAATCCTAGCGAAATATGTTTGCTGATTCTACCGTATTATTTTCTTTAAATTCTGAATGATATCTAATAAAAAAACAATAAATGTCACAGACCAATGCCACATTCGGAATGAAACTGTTCATCAGTCCTCTAGAGCAGTGCAATTCTTTACTTTTGGAGGATACAAGGTTGTAAACCTATTTAGTTTATCGGGCTTCCATGGAAGCATATATTTTAGCATTTTATATATTGCAAAATAAGACAGATTCATTAATTTCACTGCATATATGAAATGAACTGAACCCTCATTATTAAATGGTTGTAAATCGATTTAATTCTCTAGGTTCTAACACAATTTTATAAATCTTTGTGTTTCTTAACTACTTCGGTAAACCACAGGGTATTTCATTGAATACACCACATTTTTAATCCGACCTCTTCTTTTGAATGATCACTTCTATGGTAATACAATCTAAACCAAATGTCTGGGATTATTCGGGGAACCAAAATTCAAAAGTTTTACCTACAACACTATGAATGATTTTATCATAGGCCTTTTAAAGATACTTATAAATTTATCATTATCAATATTCTAGACTCATGAGATATTTTTTTTTTTATTTTGCGGGGTTTGACTCTCATATATTAAAATAGAATGGTAGAATTTGTGAAATTTATGACAAATAAGATAAATATTTTGAATAAGAGAATACGTTATAACAAATTACACACCTTGAAACTTCTGAACTTAATCGAACATGTTAATATAAACAGCACATAGTCCAAATGTGTAATAGGCAAAAATCATTTGTAATTAGACATACAAAGATAAAAATCTATCAATTAGATCGGAGGTATTGAGAAAGAGAAAACATGCCCTCGAATTTTAAACAATACCTAATTTTTATGAACCTACTTTTTAGGAATAAAATTGTTGAATCTTGCAGAGTATAATTTTACTCAAATGCAGGTTTTATAGGATTTTCGAGGAACCGCATTAAACCATCGCATAATATAAAACCAGATTGGACTTAAGCTAATTTTTGGAGAAAATTACTCTTTGATTTTATTTTTATTGCAAAAATGCACAAAATAATATTATTAATTACAAGAAAGTAAAAGAGAAACTTAAGTTGCACTGACACGAATAACAAAAATGATTTCTTAATTCAAAAAGAAAAGGCGACTGTACTTTGATTTTAATGCTAGTAAAAAAGCAACGGGGAAATTGTATTTAAATTTATGGCTGTTTCGAGTATTCTGCCAGAAATCATTTTGAATTCCCTTTTCTCCTTTGGATGGAAAAATTGCGCGGACTATTCTGAATTCGGGCTGTACCCAATAATGAATTATAAGTAACAAGCATTAAAAAGACGGTAACATTTCACGAAATTCTCTATAAAGCTTTGTGGACACTAAAGTTAAATTATTTACAATGTTGCTTTAAAAGTTTCTGAAATAATTTAATTAAGAGCAAAAAATATTGATGGAAAGAAAATAAAAGTTATAAAGCTAAATCGAATTTTCCCTTAGTAAAGAGTAAGGTTTGATATCAAGAGGAAGATTTCTGAATTTTCATATATAAGGGAGCCTAAATATACGGATATGTATTATAAAAATTCTGAAGTAACCTCGCCAAAGTTTCCAGACATTTCTCCAACTCCATGAAAATAATAATTGGAAACAAAAAATTATTTAGAAATGTATTGTTTTGGGTTTGCTTATTTGATAATTATTTAAGTTTTTCTTTCTTCACTTTATTTATTAAAGTTTTAATGTTGCTAATTTGAAAAAATCGCATTATATTTTGTATCAAAATCATTACAAAATAACGTTATTTTTCTTAACAATTCGTCAAATTTGAAAAAAATTATAATACTCTATAACCAAGTTTCGAATTTACAAATCCTTGGTATTTTTTCTTCCAAAAACGTATTGTTTGAATTTAAAAAATTAAAGCATAAGTAGAATTACATATGAATGCGAGTTCATACGACAAATACATTATAGAAATATTTACATTTAAAATGTTCATTGCTTAAATTTTATTCATGTATGTTCTTAAAAAAAGTAATACGAAAATCAGTGAAAATGTGAATTGGCTTTGGTTTTTCCATCTCACAAAAAAAAATCTTGAGATAAAAAAAATTATTGCTCTCCATTAGTTTTATGCCATAAGTGAGGAGAAAGGCTGATTTTTGTGGTATTCCTTTTTTTCTTCCATTGCTTTGGGTCATTCGTCTATTAGATTAAAGCTCAAAAGATTTTGGGTTTCTTTTTTTTCGTGATTGATTTCGAACGAACAAATTTGTGTTTTATTTGTTATAAGGAATGCTTAAAATCAGATAAATAGAAACTAGTCTTCCCACTAAAAACTTATTATTAATTATAAGTGATTAGAATGATCACATTCTCCCGAATTATTTTGATCATGTAGTGCGTAATGCTCTCTGGTATTACTCCTTATGAATCTTCTTTATGTTTCCGCCCTGCGCAATTTTCGCTATTATCACTGAATGGAAACATCCTAAGTCCTTTATTTTTAAATTACAAAATTCCGTATGGTTGGAAGTTATATAATCCGTCTCTGTTGAATGAGCGGAGGCGGTGCAAATCGTAAATCAGAGCCTCTACTAGTAGAGCTGCGTTACCCCTCCACAAATTAGAAACGTTTGATTATAATTAAAGCGATCGCAATGCGATGTTCAAAGCATTCATATCCAATTTGAGCTAGTTATACAGGTCATGTGAACATTGTTTTGCATCAAATTAATTAGGAGAAGGTAATGAACGCTATTATATATGTATTTATTTTCTCTCCTATCACTCCAAACAATCCAAATTGTAAAGTAATTTGTAATATGATTTCTTTCCAAATGTAGCCATCGATCCTTTGTTTTTTCGAGATGTCGAGATTATCTTCTGCTGGGTTCCTGAACATGTAGAAATTGCGGGGAATGAGCGCGCCGATGAGGGCGCTAAAGAGTCCGCGAGGACTCTGCGACCGGACCAGCGTTTCGCTCTTCCTCTCAACGACTACATGGCAGGAATACGGGCAGCTCTTCGGACTGCTTGGCAAAGAAGATGGGAGACGGTTGAAGGGAACTTAAAGTTGCGTGCCATTGCGCCGCGACTGTTCCCATGGACCTATCCCCCAATGCCGCGACGGCTTCAGGTCGCTTTCTGTCGTCTCCGAATCGGACACACTCGTGTGATGCACCGCTATTTGATGGAGCGCTCGCCTGAGCCCTATTGCGATGACTGCGTCGTCTTCCAGACTGTTCGGCACATTCTTGTCGAATGTCCCAGTCTGGGTGATCTTCGCGCACGTTACCTGTCCCGGTACCGGGATGGGCAGGGTCGCTACCGCCTGTCCTTTGTTCTCGGGACGTGTGCGTGCACATTGACTGGTGGACATGTTTACTATTTGGAGGAACCCGGCCTTCTTCCTTTCTGTTAACTAGGTTAAGTTGTTGTTTTTGTTATTGTTTTGTTATTGTTATTGTTATTTCTTTTTATTGATGTTTTCTGTTCAAATTTTTTAAAGTAGCCTAGAACTAGGCTGTTTGTTTACGGTGACTTATGCCCAAGTGGGAAGTCGCCAGATAGCCCCTTAAAAAAAAAAATATCCAATTGTAGCCCTCCTGTTTAGAGCAACCACACTTATGTCCATATAATACGAGTATATCGTTCAATTTGATTATATGTCATTTACCTAAAATAATAATGATATTATTATTTTTAAATACTAAGTGGTTACACCAATGATGGCCAGAAACTCGGGAAAAAGTTTTTGTGTATGAAATTTGTGAATATTAGGTAAGTGAAAAATGTGTTTTTTTGTTGCGCAAGCAATCTGGACAGTAGATTAACTGGACTGGTCAAAAGCACGACTCCATAAGATACAGACTCTCTAAGCATTTCTTATACCTGCTACAATTAATACCCTATTCTTGGGTCATCGAGCCACCTGAGCTCAATTTTATCGAAAAATAATTGAATACAAGCTATCGAACCGTTTTATTTTAACCTACTTTTGTAACATACAAAAAAAAACGATCGAATCATATACAAATTATAAGGTGAATCGATCATGTCAATTGATGGAGGAAATTAACGTTTGTATTATTCAGTAAAAAGAATTGTGTTGGATAATCAGAGGCAAATCAATTAAAGTTCAAATAATGACAAAGATCCGCTTCAGTCGATATGAACGAAGATGTTCGTATATGAATGATTTGCGGAGGTGTATCTATCAATAAATTGTTTCTTCAAGCACGACTTCCTCATTATAACAGTTTTTAGGGTGCAGTTTTTCGGTAATATGGAGTAATATTTAGTTAATAAAGTAAACACTATAAATTTTAAAACACGATGACTGCATTGCCAAAAATAAAACAAAACTAAAGTTGAACATTGTGTGCGTTTCCAATGAATTATCCCCACATCACACACTTGAAATTCGTTCGTATCTATCGGAAAGTGTCATGATGCAGCCAGCTTTCGCTAGAAACATCATTTTGGCAACACGTGGAAACCTCAAGACATCTGTGGCTTATTGCTTCTTGGACCCGCGAGAGAGGCAGTATTGGAATTTTCGCAATTATCTTGTTATTCACCATTACTTGCTTCACTGCGTGCCAGCATGCATATTAACCTTTATGAAAGCACTACACTCACGCGAGCACCAGGGCTACTGACTTGATACAAACAAAAATAATTCTATCTGTAGTCTTTATTAATATACAAAATAGCGAGGATGTTTACTTACCCACCAGCTCCATTGTTAACGCCGTGAACAATATGCAATCTATCAAGATTGAAACAAAGAACTCCAACGATAACTCATTTCTTTACGCACTCCCTATAGTTCATCAATGAGACAGGCAGTATCCCTATACTATGGACGGCAATTGGTTTGGTGATTCAAGTCCATCAAATATTTGCCAGGGAAGACGAAACACTGCTTCCATCTCTGCGATCTGACATTTTAGGCACAAAATGTCTCATCTACTAAAGGAAAAGCTAAGATTGACAATAATCCATCTAAAAGCACACTTCATTCAAGCAGCGTACTCGTAGCTCGAGTTGCCATCGGAAGAGAGAAGCTACAAGGGTCGCAATAACAGCATTATTTGGCACCACGTGACTCCTGATCATGAACCATAGCAGAAACTGACCAGGAATATTATACTGTTGAGGTAGAATCCACAACTCTCCTTCGGCAGCTCTGAGACGTGCAGGTTCTAATTTCCTGGTACAGCTTCCCCAAGCCCGCTTTAGTTCTCCACCGAATCCTATGACATACATAGAGTCTGGATGTCCTAGGTGACTTTCAACCCCTAGGTATCTTTTCAGAAACTTCAAACTGTGTTTTAGTTCGAGATGGTGTAATAGGCCAGATCTTGTCACCTGTGCCGCATATAATACTCTGACCACCGATTTTTGGATAGCTCTCTCGATGCCTAGGACAATCCATCCGAAGAGAACAAGTTGAAAAACTTCTCGAGGCTCTTCCTACAAGTGATATCGAGGGAGTGAATCGACTAGCTAGTGCTGGTCGCAACTTATATAATACCCATTTTTGCTGCCAGAATCCAAACAAGGGCTTCCTGCTGAATTCTCAAACCCTTGAGCAGCAAAACGTCTCCCACGTTTGCTCATCCGGACACAACTGAACTTCGTTTACTCCTCTTCACCGATCATAACTTTGCAAATTTACGGGAAATAACAACTGTATTTTACGATGAAATACCGAACTTAAGGCCCTTCGGATTAGTTATTACTCTCTTCCCATGCGATCTAACGCAGCCTAGCCACCTCACAACCAATATTTTAGTTATATAGGATAAGAATCCATAATCTTCCCTGCAAAAGCGAGAAATAATTTGATATATAAACAGGCAAGAAAGGCGTTTTAATCAGTTACGATAAGAGCGAAAAGGATAATTTAAAGCATTTTACCGTTAAATTTCGCTAAATTATCGATGATTTATTTCACTTATCTACTACTAGAACTCCATTACGAATTTGATTTTTTATTTGCCTTGATTTTAAAAAAGGTCATTTGCCCAAATTCGATACTTAGTTTTTTTATTATTTTGATTTTTCGTTTACTTTTAGTATTTACTATGTATATTATATTAAAACAATAATTCCTTGGAAAGTTTTCTATATTATACATATTTTGCAACGTAAGTCTGTGACTTTCCCCTGAACTTACTTACCTCTGGTGCTTGGAATACTGATTTTTTCACAAAAATATTAATAAAAGCATATATTAGAACAAATATTATATATTTAAAACTTAGTCCTAGCTAATACTCTCGAGCAGTATTCACTTATAGGCATTATTATAACTGATTTGAAAGAGATATCAGAATTCCACAAATAGTGTCACCTACCATAAAATATTCGAAATCATTCAAAGCAACTTCAGTAAAAAAAAATTCAGCTGGAGATTAAATTTAATCCGATTGTAACTTCCTATTATCTAATATATAATGTGAACGAAACTTTGAAATAACGAATTTTGATGAGTAATAATACCCTCTATCTTAAATAAAAATTATAAAACGAATATTTTATTAGGACGAGTTTCTCTTACGAAAAATGCTATTGTTGCGGTGGCGGATTCACGCAGGGTAAGGTACCTCTCTCACTAGTCATACTGTATTATTTGCAATCTTCCTATAAATTCATTAGTTTATATATGTATTTATCAAAACCTTCTGGACTAAAAGAGTTTCGCCGACTTTTGTTTTCCCCAAAATATAAATAAAATGTTTAGTTGCGAAAAAATAAAAAGGGGCTCCTTACTTGCCATCATTCTTTTGTCTATCTCGTTTCATTCCTCATGATTTAATCCTTTTAATCATAAGGCAGAATAAGCAAAGAGTAGCTGTGAGTTCGAGAATTTCCGTCATGAAGAAACAGTGTCATGCCAGGGATTGTAAACATTCTTCTCGCTCCATTCACGAGTCCCTAATTAGCTGCATGTATTTGTATCGCAAATGTTGTACCTTGCAAAACTTGTCATATTTTAAATAGTGATGTGCATTTGAAACGGGTAATAACCATTCTCAATTTACCGTATTTATTGATTCATCTGGCGAATAATTGTCATTCTAGTCCATTCATTCACCAACCGTGCCTCGCCCTTGAATCCGTGTCTATTATTCCTTTATCTTTCAGAGAATTTTCCCCTAGCCATGCCAGATACAGATCATCTTAGCATCTCTATCTCTACCGAGTGCAGGACATGCTTTTTTTCCACTTTGTGAGAGTTGAGTTCTCTACTTCTATCCTTGATGCCGATACTGTTGGATTGTTAAATTCGTGAAATGAATTTTCAACCTCATCTTTTATATTTTTAGAATTCCGAAAAATCAAGTGTAGTGTCTTATACCAATGTTTGACTTTTGATAATAATGTCCTATTCTTAAATAAAATGATAGAATATTTTTTTCAAGCAAAGTTTTGTTTGAAAATCTACCATTTTAAAAACTTAAAAACCTTGGATCATTTCTCGGTAAGGTTCCTATAGGGAAAGAAAAATTTCAGGTAGTCATTCCCAAAAGAAGGATGTTTATACTACATTACTCTCGAATAGGAAATAAATAACTTTTAATTTACTGTCTTCCACATGCATTGCCACTTTTTACCGTGTTTTATTTCTGTGCATGTTAAGGAAATTTCCTCGCTATCACTTATCGTTTCCTTGCCAGTTAAAAAAGCCATTCTGAAATTTTTCTTGGTTCATTCTACAATTTTTCTGATTATTTTGTTTACCTCAACGATTATATTAATCAATTTCACTTTAAAACAAAATATACTCTATTTGTACGTCTAGGCACGTACTTATTCAGATTTGCGCTAGTTCAGCCTGCTTTACCTGGTCGAAATAATATTACGTTTTATTTTCATCGCAATTTCCTATCATTTCTACCTTTTTTAGCCCATTTTTGTTCTGGTTAGCGCTAGCAAAATAGTTTCGTGACTGCAACTATTCATTTCACTTTTTATTTTCCTTCATTAATACTTTACTTTATGTAAGTCTAAAGGGTATGATAAATGAATATATTTCTTTATATTTTAAAAAGAATTTAAGTTTATAACCCTCCATCATTTACAAGGAAACACAAATGACATTCAAATGTTAATAATAATCATATATAACCACTAATCCAAATCTCCAGTTAACAAAGTTATACTCTAAAAATCTTTTGTACTACATTAGTCTCTAGCATCATTTTCATGTTAAGAGAGAAAAAATATCCATAATTCTTTCGGTATAACGTACTCATAGTATTAATTTTCCTTTAAATTACATATATCAAAAGCTCACAACAAGACCTGTGGTTGATACTAGGTGACCTTGAATAAAGATTATGAGGAAAATAGATAGTACAGCTTGCATTAGTTGTACAGGAAACACAGAAAGTAGGATAGATTTGGTGAACTTGTCACCTGAAAGCTAGGGAGTTAGTTATTTGCTAGAAAACGCTGTTAGTCGAGAACTATACTACGTTTGAAAGTATCCATAGTGTTTCAGTCTATTACTTTACTATGGATGCACATTCCATAAGTTGAAGATTCGGTTAAAAAAGAAATTCTTAGATTCGTGCGAGTTAAATTTTTTATCTAGAATTTTGCAATCGTTTCCTCTCATGTAATTTGACTGGCCGATAGTGAATTACTTATTGCAATCCATATTGTCTATGCCTTTGATAATTTTGAAGACCTGAATTACGTACCCTATTAATCGACGCTGAATTAACGGAAATATATTTAGTTCTCTAAGTCGCTCTTCGTATGTTTTAAATTTGGCATCATTTTGGTAAGCATTCGTTGGAATGGTTCTAATTTCACTATATTTTCCATGGAGGATGGGCACCAGGCTTGAATACAGTATTCCATAATGGGACAGACAAAGGAATTATAGACAGTAAAAATAGTATTTGTAAATTATACTTGAACGCTCTAGCAAAAAATCCAATTATTTTATTTGCTTTATTAAGGAATTCTAAACATTGGCGACTGGGTTTTAGATCGTTCGATATTGTTACTCCTAGGTCTATCTCTCTGTCTATGCGTATGAAATTTGTACCAGTTTTTTAGTAATTTGATTTGCAGGAACAGTATCAGATATTGAGCACTTTACATTTATTCACGTTCAAAGACATTTGCCACGTTTATACCCAATTGAACAATTTGTAGAAATTGTTTTGCATTTTATTAATGTGCTTTAGTGAGTACTGAATTTTCAATTTTTGTGTCGGCATCAACCTTCAACATTATGCCTGAAAGGACTTCGTCTAAGTACTTAATTGTGGAGGAATGAATTGAACAAGGACAAACAGACGCTACTTTATTTATACAGCGTCAACCGTTACTCTCCTTATAGGCCCAGACTTTACCTCCCATCCCCTTTTTCTCCGCTGCCTAAAATATGAAGTCGCTCGCAGGGAAGGATTTTGGACAGCAGATTTCCTAGCCTGTTAATATAAACATAGAAGGGTGTGAACGCCTTTAGAATGAAAATCTTGTGCCTAGGCCTTCGTCAGCAGAAAATCTATGAACAAGCTCACTGTGCCCTCCGATTGTTTATTTCTATTTTCGTCAAATAGAGGAACTTTCACTTTTCTCGTGCGTAAACCTAAAGGGGCGTAGTGTCATAGCGTTGAAAAATTATCCCCTAGGAGAGAGGGTTAACTGTGGGGTAGTGAAAGTTTGCCCCTTCTAAACTCCCTCGTATCTCCTCTCCCTAAGGGATAATCGACAGATATATAGTTCAATCTTGAGAAATTTAAAAGAGAAGCTGTGTCGCTATCGAGAGAAGAAGATGAATCCCTGAGTCAAACAAGGAACAAAGAAGATAGTTGGAACAGAGCGTGACCTTTCCCCCCGAGGAAGTTTCTTTGGTCGCTTCGAAGACCAGACCACTGGTCATGAGACCAATTCGCATACCATTCTCGTCCAGAGAAAATCCCTTATCTTACTTTTTCCCTCAAAACAGAGATCCCTCATCACCATTGAAGAATAATAACGTGAATTCCCATTCGAGAAAAGATTCAAGTCTCGGTTAAGTCTCATCATCGAAAAGCCCGAATTGGTTATAAAGGGATCGAGATAACTTCCGTTCATCTAAAATCCCCTCACTTACATCTTCAAGTGAGATAAGCATCGTACTTGCATTCAAATAACCCCGAAAGAAGCATCATCTTTTTTACAAAATCGCCTTACCAAGCTCGCCGCACCTTAGCGATGACGTCTCCAGTCAAGCTCACTTTTAATGTCACCCAACTGTCGACTGCCTTTACAAACGTGTATTTAAAGATTTAATATCTCATTCGTTTATGTAATTAAAAGTATATTTTTGTTTGAGTTGTTTACTTATACCCTCGAACGCAGCAAATGGCAATAGATATATCATAATACGAAACCCCCCTCATTAAGGAATCAAATTAAAGCACTCTTAGAGAAAAGTGGAACGGAGTTGCACATGTATGTAGCAAACTTACATACGTACTTGGCCGTAAACCACGACATTAATGTATACTAAAAATAGAACTGATCCCAGAACAGACCCCTGAAGTACCTCGCTCGAGACGTCTTTCCAGCGAAATGATTATCCCTCTAAAGCTAGGCGTTGCCTACGAATGCTCAGCCAGTTTTCTATCTACTTGGCTATGCCGCCTTGAACTCCGTGCTTTTAATTTGGTTAGTAAAGGTTTAGAGGGAACTTTATCGAAGCCCTTTTCAGAGTAGAATTAAATTATGTTAACTGCTTTACTCTCGTCGTATTAAATAAAAAGGTCATTAAAATAGTCAAATAGTTTCGTTAGGCAAGAACATTTATTACGAAAGCCGTATTGGGTGTCTCTAAGTAGCTTTTTTTTTCTAAGTGATCTATTATTTCGTCGCGTATAAGAGTTTCTAACATTTTGCAAAAGACTGAGGTTAAACTGAGTATGCGATAAATTATAGGTAAAGTTTCCTGCCATTTTTAAATATCGGTGTTACCTTTGCGAGCTTCCACTCTTCGCCCCCGTAAAGGGAACGGTGATTTGCGATCCTGGCCGCCGTGCTGACGGGATCCGGCGCTCTTTCTGGCCCCAGCTTAGCCTCTTTTGCTTCCTTAAGATAGCCTGTATTTCTCCCCTACTTCGTCGCTTTTCATACAACCTCTCCCACTACTTTCTCTGGTAAGCCTCTAATTTCACAGGGTAGATGCTGACCTTCTTCTCAGCCAACCGACCCGGATAGGGGCTGAGGGGTGAGGGGACAATGTTTTCTGAACGCTGAGCTCCGGTCTGAGGTGGTTGGTTTTTAACAACCTGCTTCATCCTTACCCATAACTTCCTCACATCCCTTTTCCTATTCTCTTCACAATCTATCTTTTTTTACGCCGCCTCTAAGGTGGAGCCACCATGCCGATGGACTGCCAGGCCACCAGGTGGGAGGGGTGTTCCTGAATGGCGTCACCTGGCTCGGTAAGGACCTCTTGCATTGTGGGCAACTGCAAGAGGTGATGAGCGATTGCATCCCGTGAAACAAATAGGGTCACCATGCCCAATGATGAGAAAACTCCGGTGTCATCAACGGGGCCGCCCTCGAGCAGCTCCACCGAAAAATGTAGGTCGAAACCGCCAATGTGCTTGTGCAGGGAACCCTCCATATTTCTTTAACCGGAGATGAGGCTTACTCCTCTCCTAGGACTACGTTTGTAGGAGACTCCCCCTCACTTCCTTCTCTGGAAGTGCTTTCGGGTACCTCCCTTTTTCGAGCGGCAGACCCCTCTTTTATTGCCAAGGGGACTGCCAAGAAAGCCAGCAGGCAGCCCATTGCCGACCGCCCTTCATTTAAGCGGCTTGGTAGGGGAAACCCCCTTAGGGGAGAGAGGAAAGACGGGGCCCCATCGGGCGCTTCCCTCAAAAGACCTGCTGGCAAGAATATTAAACCTTGCCGGGGTCGAGGCCTTTGCCTCCCCACATAACCTGACTAGTGACAAAACTGCCAACGGGACGTCGAATGTCTTGGAGGGGATGGCGAACTGGAGGCCCTCCTGAGGTAAACATGGTCCTTGAGGCAACCCAGCCTCAGACGGTAGGGCCTTCCATGGGGAGGAATCCCGGCTCGGCACCAGGAATCGAATCAGAATCCGGCCCTATGCAAGGTCATCGTCAAACGGCGAGGGTTTCCGGGGCAGTACAAGGAGAGAAAGGATCTCCTCCAACCGGTGCCACCTGGCGAATGCGGTGAATCACGCTGAGGTGGCAAAGATAAGTGCTCTTCGGACACTTCATGGCACCCCGGTGAGTGTGACGCCGCACTCTACCATGAATTTTGTGAAAGGAGTAGTTTATGCGAGTGAACACGTTGACTAATCGAAAGAGAAGATAACCTTAGAGCTGGCCGACAAAGGGGGCGGTCAAGGTCGAACGTGTGATGAGAAAACAAGAGGGGCCTCGAGACCTACCCCTACATTCTTCGTCACGTTCGACTGTGACAAGCTCCCTGAGTCGGTGCGTGCCGGTTGGTACCGCTTCCGCGTGGTGGCATTCGTGCCACTGCCGCGGCGGTGCTATTACTGTCCCTGCTTCGGCCATACGTATCGTTCGTGTAGACGTGCAAAGTCGTAGTCACCTGAAGTATGTGTAAATTGCTTCAAGGCCGCACACGATAAGTGTGAACTCCGCTTCTTCTAAGTAATGTGGTGCATATCTCCTTGAGAAAGAAATCCTGGCCGTTTAGGCCCAGGATCGATTCTTATTCCACGAGGCTAAGGTATTGGTTCTGGTGCGCCCGGCTCTGCCTTGGACGTCCTATGTCTCAATAGTTAGAAAGGCATGCTCTGCTCCTAGCCCATCCAGGCCAAAGAGCAAAGTGGTTTCCGAGCCCATTCGGAGGCCTTCTGTGGGCTCTACTCAAACCGGGGCGCTACCCTGGTAAAGCTGGCGGAAAAAAGGGTTAATACCCAGCCCCAGCTAGAAACCAGGGCTCCCCCTTCTTCAAGGCGGAGGGATAAAAAAACTCGCATGGCGAGCCCAACATCCTCCAATAAGTCCTCGAAGGAGACAGCGCCTTCAGCGCTTTGTCCGGCCAACAGCACCTGGTATTCTGCCTACGAGAATCGTACAGCGAAACCTGTGAAGGTCTTCTATTCGAGGAGAGCCCCCGCTTCTCCTCCGAGCTAGGCTTGGACGGCATATTCCTTTAATGGAATTGCCGTGGACTCCGGGCTAACTGGGGATAGCTACGGAGGCTCGTCTCGTCCCGTTCCCCGTTAGCTATTTTTCTGCAGGAGACCATGCTAGGCGCGTGCTCCCTGCCCGCGCCCTGGAATTTAAAGGTCTGGCGACCCCACCACTACGGGATGGCCGGACTGGGGAATGCGCGGTTTACACCCGGCATGATGTCTCCGTTCTTTCTTTCTCTTTATATACTTACTTTCAGGCAGTGGCCTTGCAGGTGCACCTAAATAGGAGGTATACTATCATTTGTGCATACATACACCGTCAGCTAACTTCGACACGAGGTAATTCCGCCGCGTCGTGGCACGGTTGCCGATGCCCTTTCTCTCGCATAGAGATCTGAAGAGCAGGCATCCTCTCTAGGGAGATTACACAATAAATCCCAGTAGACAAGTCCGTGACAATCTGATGGAAAAGCTTGAGATAGGTGTCCTGAACGGGGATGAGTTTACGCATCACTGTCCGAGAACCGCTTCATTTTCTTGCCTTGACCTATGTTTTTGCTCTTCGGATGCACAGCCTGATTTTGATTTGGGGGTGGTGGATGACCTTCTTGGTAGTGATCACTTTATCATTCAAATATAATTTTCAGGGTAAGTGCCACCTGAGATCCCACCTGGGTGGTGCTTGGCACAGGCGCGGTGGCCTGCATTTCAGGAAATGACTAAATTCTATATCTCCAGCGAGGAGTTTAGGTCGGTAGATGAGTTCTTTTCTGGCCACTCATCGGCGCGGGCCTGCCTACTATTCCTAGAACGTCTGGCCGTTTTGCACGCCGACCAATCATATGCTGGTTAGCCGAGTGTGAGACGGCCTCAAACAGAAGCGATATGCCTACATGCGCTATAATCGCCGCCCGAACGATTTCAATGTCGCTGAATTTCGTCAAAATAGGGCTGGGTCCCGGTATATTTCAAAGCACTCCCGCCGCTCTTCTTGGTGGGCATACGTGTCTTCACTTAATGCAAGACCCCTTTAGCAGAAGTTTGAAAGCAAATCAAAGGGATTCGGGGCAATTTCTAGCAGGACCCCCCTCCCGTTCTCCAGGAGAATGGGACCGCCATCTCGGACATCACGTCCGTTGCGGAATCTTTCGCTATCGCTTTTTCTGCATTCTCTAGCCGGGATGCTGCTCCGCTAGCATTCAATGTACGTCGTTTTCGCCGAAGGCCGCCGGCTGGACTTTACCTTCAGAGACGGAGAACCCTTCAACGACAGGTTTACTGTGAGTGAGTTGCACTCCGTGTTTGCTTCGTGCACAGACACCGCCTATGGGCCGGAAGATGTCCCGCACGCTTTGCGTCGACACCTGGGTGAGTAAGGCATGGCCTTTCTGTTAGATTTTTTTAACATGATTTGGGTGGAGGGTCTCTTCCAGATTCCTGGCGAATCGCTACTGTGCTTGCCTTAACAAACCGGAGAGAGATGACTCTACTTCGATCGGTTTCCGCCTAATCTCTCTAACCTCTTGCGTGTGCAAGTTGATGGAGAGATTGGTAAATGTTTGATTAGTCTTTTTCCTGGACATAGAACGCCATCAGTCTTATGCACAGTGCGGCTTCGGCAAGTTCCACTCCACGTCGGTTGCTCTGCTCCGAATGGAAAATGCTATCTGCGAGGCCTTCCTTCAAAGACAGCAATACGCCACGGTGTTTTTGATCTTGAGAAGGCATATGATACCGCATGGCGATACGGTATCATGGAGACTCTCCACACGATGGGGACGACGGGATGCTTCGCAAAGTTTATATCTAAATTTTGGCGAGATCGTGGATTCGGCGTAGGGGTTGAGGGGGGCCTTCTCCGGCCCAAAGGAGCAGGAAGAGGGTGTCCCACAGGGAAGTGTCGTCAGTGTCACACTCGTTGCCCTATGCATCTACGGCATCACCCCGGTGCTGCCACAAGATGTACTCCCAACGCTCTACGTCCCCGACCTTTCGATCTCTTTTGGCGCGGCCCAGATGCAAACTCTGGAACGTCGACTCCAACAGGCATTAAACCGCGTCTCTCGCTATGCGAAAGCGCACAGCTTTTGGTTTTATTTGGCAAAGACTAAGGTGGTGCACTTCTGCCGCTATCCCTGGCTTCACCCCGACCCTGATATGTTTCTTAATGGGCGCGTCTGGATGTGGTTGAATCGCAGCGTTTCCTTGGTCTTGTATTCGACCGATGCCTCACCATAGGAGGCTCATATTCGCAGCTTTAGGGTCTCTTGTACCAGCAACATGGATATTCTCCGTTTCGTGACGTTCAGCACTTGGGGCGCTGATAGGGCTACTGCCCTACTTTTTTATCGATCCTTTGTTCGTTTGAAGCTTGACAACGGATGCGAGTTTTATGCATCCGCAGCCGAGCGTTTATTGCGGAAGGATAATTTGATCCACCACACCAGCTTTCCCCTTGTGACCGGTGCCTTCCGCATTTTCCCCATTGAGAGCCTGTTGGTCGATTCTGGGGAGATTCAACCTGCTCATCGCCGCATGCATTGCATCACTCATCTGTACGCACGAGCCCGGCGCCTTCCTCAGTCGCCAACAGCTCTCACTGCATCCGCAACTGATCTCAAAGGTGCCTATGCCGCCGAGAGACGCCAGTCATACCCTAAGCCTTTTGGTTTCAGGGCAAGGAAACTCCTTCGAGAGCTAGATATAGCTCTTAGGCCGGTGGCACCCCTGGATCTGCCCAGAACGCCACCCTGGAGGGTACCACATTTGGCTATTTGTCGCAACGCCTCTGCTTGTACGGCGACGGGAGTATTACTTTCGACCTTTTTGGAGCACACTGCATGACATGCTGGAACCGTGCCAGTGTATACGAATAGCTCCATTTCCAAGAGGCACCGGCTTCCACGCCGTGTCCTCTCTTTTTGAAGTCGGTTGGGCTCTGCCAGGCACTGCGTCTGTCTTCACGGCCGAACTGGTTGCAATACACCACTCGGTACGGGAGATTACTCGACGTGCCTGGTTTGAGGACCGGATTGTGATATATAGCTACTCACAAAGTGCTCTCAGTGCTCTCGGGGGCATTAGAATCTCCGCATCCCCTGGTTTGCGATAACCGTGACGCCATGGTTTTGGCGAGCTGGGCGTATGTCGAGATTATCTTCTGCTGGGTTCCTGAACATGTAGGAATTGCGGGGAATGAGCGCGCCGATGATGGCACCAAAAGGGCCGCGAGGAATCTGTGACCGAACCAGCGTTTCGCTTTTCCTCACACTGACTACATGGCAGGAATACGGGCAGCTCTTCGGACTGCTTGGCAAGAAGATGGGAGACGGTCGAAGGGAACTTAAAGTTGTGTGTCATTGCACCGCCACTGTTCCCATGGACCTATCCCCCAGGGCGCGACGGCTTTAGGTCGCTTTCTATCGTCTCCGAATCGGACACACTCGTGTGACGCATCGCTATTTGATATAATGCTCGCGTGCGCCCTATTGCGACGACTGCGTTGTCTCGCAGACTGTTCGGCACATTCTTGTCGAATGTCCCAGTCTGGGTGATCTTCGCGCACGTTACCTGTCCCGGTCGCGGTATGGGCGGGGACGCCGGCCTTCTCCCCTTCATTTAACTAAGCTTTGTTGTTGTTTTTTGTTATTGTTATTGCTTCCTAATTGTTATTTCTTTTTATTGTTGTTTTCTGTTCAAATTTTCTAAAGTAGCCTAGAACTAGGCTGTTTGTTTATTGCGACCTATGTCTAAGTAGGCAGTTGCCAGATAGCCCCTTAAAAAAATCCTCCTCATTAAATTGGTGAATGCAGTATAGCATTCTTTGGCCGTTTCAAAAGAAATTTAACAATCGTCAGAAAAAATTGGAAGGGTCACTATTAAACCTACCAAAGGAACATCTTCAAAATCTTTTAGGTAGTGTCGGCAAAATGATTTTTTATTTAAGAATTTTATCTGTGTAATTTGAGTTCCCTGCATAGTATATATGCAGTTATAACTAATACTGCCTTCAGCATCTTAATTTCATTAATGCACTCCGCTATACATATACTTCAAATGGTGGGAATTCAACTGAGAGCGCCTTGAGTTTGGAGGGCGAACCGCAGATTCTAATGCCTTGTTTTTTCACAATGCTAAAATCTGAACCTTTCAAAGGAGCAAAATCTTTTTACTGCCTTAAAGCGCGAGCTGAGTCCCCTTATCTACCTTGACATAATTTTATGCATACTATTAAATGCGCTTCAAGAAAATGGTAATGGGACTCTTTTATTTCATTGTTGCTGCTAAAATAACCTCTAAGCTTGCTAACGCTCTCATTCTAAGAGCTGCGTCAACAGATGAGTTATAGATCTCAGGAACATTAGCATTTGAGCTTTTAGCTATTTGAAATGCTCAGTTGACCTTAATAAATTAAGCCAAAGTCCATTCTCTAAATTTGTCTGGACAATTTAGAAACTCATTAAAAGAATCTAAAATTGTATTTGCAGGAATATACCAGTATTTCATCTGAAAATGAGTTCACCAAGTTCAGTTCACCAACTAATTGATTTAAGAAAGGTAGTTGGTAATGGAGGGATCAAACAAAGAGGGATGAAAAGTAATTGATATAGACTTAACCAATCAAAAGTGGTATCGATGGAGTTATAGGGATAATATATTCTTG
Organism: Ceratothoa steindachneri; assembly: GCA_963969495.1. NCBI lineage: Eukaryota > Metazoa > Arthropoda > Malacostraca > Isopoda > Cymothoidae > Ceratothoa > Ceratothoa steindachneri. Next base: position 83,662,280 of record OZ018319.1, on the reverse strand, counting down.
TACGGGTAATTGCTGAAAGGCCTATTGGAGATCAAGCTTGGAAAAACATTTCCATTTGCATTGATTTATACAAAGTTAAAGAGAATGAGAATATTATATATTTCCCAACTAATGGCGCTATTTAAAGCTCAGGAGTCACAAATGGGTTTATACGTGTCATCATCGTTGTTTCAAAGAAGATGCAGGTGTGAAGGTCATTGGAATTCGAAGTATGGCCAACAAGTGTATGGGAATATGCGCACACAGGTTCTAAGGTAGGCCAAGCATAGCCACAACTGTTTTTGTTCTAAGAGAGCTATTTGAATAGATAGCGGCAGCTGCATGACCAAGGAATATACCAAAAAACGACAAAGATAGATTTTGAATACACACTAAATAAAAGGCACAACAATAAATATGAATATATAAGGGTACATGAATAGGACGGAATAAGGTTTAAAATACTAATTAGACAACCTGGGTTAATGAATGGTTATAATGGGAGATTGAGTTACTTTGAACTCGAGAGTAAAGTGAGAGAAAGTTTGGGGGGGTCTTGGTGACCTTGATTACTCATGGGTATTTTGCGAGATGCGGGCCTCTTGTCCTCAACAGGTAACCAGTTGAACTTCGAAAGGGGGTGGGGGAGAGATGAGTTCTGCACACTCAGTTTGAGCGAGCTAACGGGCTTCTTGTCCTCGAAAGGTCGCCGGTCGAACTTCGAAAGGGGGAGAGATGACTTCTCCACACTAGGTTTGAGGGACCTAACGGGCCTCTTGTCCTCAAGAGATCACCAGAAAAACTTCGGAGGACGGCTTCTCCAATCCTTGATCCGAAGGCGATTGAGAATGCATGACGTTGCCTCACGAGACTCTTCTCCCTCACTCGAACATACAGGTGTGTGATTTCCAGCTCTTCCGAGTCTTGCGCCCGTTACTCACACTTCTGGGGAGAGAGCTTCGTTGGATTGAACTCCTTTCGGGAAAGTGTCGCCTAGGCAAATATGTCTGTAATCCTGAGGATGGTGCATATATACCCGGAGTCTTACAAACAGGGAGAGAGAGAGAGGCCTTTTCAAACTCACGCTATTGGGCGTAACAAACCAAGCGTCTTCTCGAAGGGAAGTCTCGACGGCAGGGATCAGCGAGGGAGACGGACAACCAGCGGCTGGAGCCATAAAAGCTGTTCGCGGCGAACCTACAAAATAGATGTGAAATCTCCCCCCTTCCCCCGAAGGTGGGTGAATATTGTGACGGCGGGGAGGTAGCTTCAATTTCCGAGTCATGCCTCTTGTGAATTTTGCGGAGACCTGGCGGTAAGTCCCAAAAGGGTGAAGTCGTTGGGAGTGAGTGAATAACAGTTTACTTTCTCCCCCTAAGTAATATCTTAGGAGATGGGGAAATAAAAATTCTCTAGGGGATACATCTACATTGGATAAGGGATGTCTATTATTAAACAGCAAAGAAAGAGATCATTGTAGTATAAAGAGATGGAGAGAAGTTTATTGTAATATATAAGACTCAGCTAACCTGATCCTGTTTGTACCAATAGCAGGATGAAAGGTTGGTTCTTGTGTTCCTGCGCTGTTGAGTTGTGGAGACGGCCGAACCGACATAAACCAGGAAATGAGGTGTTGTAGCGCAGTCTCTAACGAAAAAGCAGCAGTTAGCCACGGAGTTTGAGCTGGTGGAGTGAGCAGAGCATGCAGTGAATACTACATAAGTAGAACGCTCTACTTTTTATTTAATTCCATAAAAAATGTAAGAGATATCTTGTCTAGTTATCCTGAAAGTTGGTGTTTTTATCACATCTAAAAATAAAAGATAACAACTCATTCGAATAGTAAACTGAATTATAACTAACCTCTCCGTTAACCGACTACCAATCTCATAACTATCATCCTCAGTAATAACTGAATAGTGTAATCAGTCAAAGGCAAAACCTTTATTATGTCATTCGGAGAAGAGTAAAATTACCTAAGGTTATAACTGCAATAGAAGAACTAAAAGAAACGAGAAAAAATAAAAAAACATAGAAAAAGAAATCTTGAATGAATATAAACCATAAATGAGTTTTGCCTGCGCTGTTGAGTTGTGGAGACGGCCGAACCGACATAAACCAGGAAATGAGGTCTTGTAGCGCAGTCTCTAACGAAAAAGCAGCAGTTAGCCACGGAGTTTGAGCTGGTGGAGTGAGCAGAGCATGCAGTGAATACTACATAAGTAGAACGTTCTACTTTTTATTTAATTCCATAAAAATGTAAGAGATATCTTGTCTAGTTATCCTGAAAGTTGGTGTTTTTATCACATCTAAAAATAAAAGATAACAACTCATTCGAATAGTAAACTGAATTATAACTAACCTCTCCGTTAACCGACTACCAATCTCATAACTATCATCCTCAGTAATAACTGAATAGTGTAATCAGTCAAAGGCAAAACCTTTATTATGTCATTCGGAGAAGAGTAAAATTACCTAAGGTTATAACTGCAATAGAGGAACTAAAAGAAACGAGAAAAAATAAAAAAACATAGAAAAAGAAATCTTGAATGAATATAAACCATAAATATATAGAAACTCTTTTTTTCATAATTCCCCCTACAATGGTTATTAGACCATTTGGAAAATGGTGCATTGATTATTGGAGCGTCTTTATGAATATAAAACAGGCCCTAGCAACAGATGAGACACACGTAAAAAGCTGCTCCATTTTATTATAATGTAGTGTCAAGTTTAGAGAGATTGGCTATCGACTCAAGAAGTTAATGAACATAACGCCTATTACTTGACATAAATGTTTTATGCATTCATTAGTGTAAATTAACTTTGAATCCATTCTCAGACTCGCTTTATATCGCGGAATAATCCGAAAGGCCCCTAGGTTTGTCGCTTTAGCCAATTTAATTGAATACCAGGATCGATAAACAATTTCGTTTGTGTACTTTCCACTAACGAAGGTAAGGATTGCGTGGTCCTCATTGTGGGGGAATTCAACGTGAAATTTCTTTTCCAGCACGGAAGCGACGTCCATACATAGAAGAAGGTTCGAGAATTTGGTTAGGATTAAATTGGTGAGCCCCCCTCCCCCATCCACAAGCGGTAGCCTCGAACCGCGTCCACCTTTGACCACCTCTTCGCGGACTGGAATCGCCTCGACGTAAAGATGCGAGGCTATTCGAGAGTAGCGCTGTTTTCCCCACACCTGCGGGGGAACCTCGGATATATAGGGCTGGCCTTTCAGATGGGAGACACAGAGTTGAGGAGTCTCGCCCGGACCCAAGAATATTCGTCTAGTTCTAGGTCAGGTGCTAACAACAAAGCAAAGTGACGGCTGAACTTTTTGTGTGTTGGAATTAGCCCAGCCAATGAAATAATTCAATTTGACGATCGCTACAGAGCGATTTTTCCGATTCCACTCATCAACTTCTGTCGAAGCCCTCCTCGTTTCGGGTGGCCGAAATACTCTTCCCTGGACCGGACGTTACCGCCATCCCCTTCTTTGGAAAACCGTCATCACGTCAAATTCCTGCTCAGAAGCTCCGAGCGCCCTCGCCCTCACGTTTATTGCCTGCAGAAGACATCCATGAAGCCTGACCCTGGCGTCTCACCCGAATTCTCCGTAAATCCACCCCTCTCCTCCTTCAGCAACCCATTTGAGTTAATTCCCTCCATTTGAATAGTTTCCTTCTGTAACGCATTAGTTTATAACTTGAGAGGATGATTTTTAACTCTGCGATTCCCTCCTCGTTCACCGATGTATTTTTCCCATTAATTCTCTTATTTTATGTAAATAAAATTATATTTTGGTACATGCCTCTTTAAATAACCTTGAGCTTTGATATTGCCCAAATTTTACCTGATGACGTTGCACTCTTTTCTCGCTGTTCCGCGCGTCGAAACTCGTGGCGTTCCGTCCCTTGTCGGTTCGCCTTTAAGTTATTGGTCCCTCCCCCCCATAGATATAATATGGTACTGATATAATATAATGTCATACTACGAAATATATATTTATTAATATACATATTATATAATTTTTGGTGTCAAGTGTGTTTGGGGGTTTTACGAACCTCTGTCATTTTAATTTCTACATTAAAAGTTCTCTTGTTATTCACGTCTATATCTTTTATTTTAATTTTTGTATTGTACTGGTAGAAAGCAAGGTTAAGTTAATTGAAGAGCAGTTGAACGTTAACTATTTAGATTTTGTGTTGGACCTCAAGTAATTACTTTTTTTCATTGTTTGAATTTTGGACACTCTCCCGGTTATTAATCCAAAAGAGTTAAGGTCTTTGGCGTCCTAATTTCAGTAAGACCATTTTAATTTTTTTTTCGCTTAGAAACAGCAGATGAGGTAGCTGTATCATATTTTTTTGTGAACAAGGCCTTCACGAATATTAAAGTATTCTTTTCACGTGGGTACTGTCCTAGCTCGTTCACGTGTCATTGTTCCCTCAGTTAACTGCGTAACAATGTCATCCTTCAAAAAATTTAAAAGTCACGGTGAAATGTTAGGTCTTTCATGCAAAGACCTGCTAAATTATGTAAAGGAAGAATGGAGGAACGAACGGGCAGAGCGAAGGGAAATTGAGATGGAGAAGAACAAAATGGAGATGGAGGAGAACAAACTGAAAATAGAGATAGAGAAGAACAAAATGGAGATGGAGGAGAACAAACTGAAGATGGAGATAGAGGAGAACAAAATGAAGATGGAGATGGAAGAACGTGAACAAATTAGGCAGCATGAGCTGGAAATGAGCCGAAATCAAATGGATTCTCAGTCCATCGGTTCCCGGGCTGAAATTTTCCAAACTCCTTCAGTCAAACTTCTCGCTTTTAATGATAGAGAGGAGGTTGGGTCATTTTTGAAGCCTTTTAAGACAATCTTACAGATCAATAAATACAATCTCAAAAATGATGACGTCGCTCGCTTACTTTCCCCCCTAAATCCCAAGTTAAGGGATATCTTCGTTTCCCTTCAACCAGCAGCAACTTTGGTCTATTCCAGGTTAAAGTCCGATTTTTTAGCCGCTGTTCATATGAATTGCAAATTCTACCAGCCCTGATTCCGCCAAGAAAAAGTCCGTTCTGGTCAAACATTTCGGCAACACGGATACATCCTCCAAAGACACCTTCAGTGTTGGCTGGATGCGTGCAAGATTCCCCAGGTCTACGAGTCCCTTCTGGACTTCTTCCTTAGGGATCAGCTTTTAGCTGCCGAGGCTCCCGAAATTCGCGCCTTCATTAAGGATAAACGTTGCGCCACTTTCAAGGAATGCTTGGAAGAGGCCGATGTCTAAGCGGGTAGTCACAATTTATACCCTAAGGATGTTGAAAATGCTCCCCAATCGCCCCCCAAACTAAATTTTATTGTCCTAAGACCCTCCTAAATTGGTTCCAAGATTTACCAAAGTTCCTAGTCCCTCAAAGCCAAGAAACTTTCATCCATCTGAACACCGAGACGTTTAGCCCCTAGTTTATTCTACCCCAGGTGTGCCGTACAAAAAAGAGTCCGATCATCTGCTACACCTGCGGAGTTCCCGGCCATTACCACAAAAACCGTCCTCAAAACTCCCGATTCGCAAACTCTCAGTCCCACCAAGTGCACTAAATCTGTGCCGCTCCTGATCCTCCTCCGTCGCTTCCGGAGACCGACCCCCAATCTTCCTTCGCCCGCCAAACACCCGGTCCATCAGGTAAACTTTCTCTTTAATGAGAACAACTTTGGTGGATTGAAATTCGAGAACGAAACTGTGAACGGTCGCCGAGTTTCCACCCTCGTCCGTAACACCGGGTGCACTTGCTTCGTAGTGTCTGACGACACACTTTCCCCTGTTGGCCCCGACCACAACAAATTTGCGGTGGTCCACGACTACCTTGGCCGGGCCAGTCGTTTCCAAGTAATTCGTTGTCACATAGAGTGTGACTATATGTCCGGTTGGGCCAAAGTGGTAGCGGGCCCAATCCAGTTCTGATCCGTTTTGATCGGTCAGAACCCCGTAATCCACGACCATCCCGTGGCCCAGCCCGTAATTACCCGTACACAGGCAGCCCTGGAATCCCATGCACCCCTTCCCCTGGAAACCCCTATCGACCTGGAGTTCCAAGCCCTCTGGAGCGACAAGTTTGCCCACGCCCAGAAGGAGTGCGCAACTCTCCTACCCTTTGGGAGAAAACTAAAACCCTCGAACGTGAGTCTACCTGAGGTAACAAACAAGTGTCGTATTTCGTTAAAGAGTTATTGAGAGGTATAAGACCTACTTTGACCTTAAGTCACGAACACGAAAATTCAAGCCTGGCGCGCAGTTGCCGGTACTACTTCCCACGGAAAGCAACACACTCCTTAGCTAGTGGAAGGAAACCTACCCCGTCCTCGAGGCTAAAGGCTCCGTGGATTACCTCATCCGTACTCCGGCGGAAGCGAAGTTTTTCCAAGTGAATTGTATGAATTATCTCATTAATGATCTTAATTATGAATTTATTTAATCATAAGTCCCATATTCATGCCTCCATTTAATTGCATCCTTTTTCTGTTTCACTGAAAAGTCGCAAATGTTCTCCTATGATTTTTTTTTAGTTTAGAAATTGTGCTAGTTAAATTCTCTCTTGAATTGACCCGTTTAAGGGTTATGTCCGTAAATTCCCCACTGAGCTCAGACTCACGTTTTTTGTGTGTAAACCTGTCGTAGCAGGTCAGAATTTCCCTAGACCCTGGTTAGTTCTAGTTCTATAGCGAGGATGATTCTTTCCTATGCAACTGCTCTGTAAAGCATCATCTTTCGGGTGGGAGATGTGTGGGGGAATTCCACGTGGAATTTCTTTTCCAGCATGGAAGTGAAGTCCATTTGATGGAGAAGGTTCTAGAATTTGGTTAGGCATAAATTGGTAAGCCTCCTTCCCCCATCCACAAGCAGGAGCCTCGAACTGCGCACACCTCAGACCACCTCTTCGCGGGTTAGAATCGCCTCGGCGTGAAGATTCGAGGCCATTCGAGAGTAGCGCTGTTTCCCCAACCCCTGCGGTGGGAGCCTCAGATATATAGGGCTCGTCTTCGAGGATGGATACACAAAGTTAGGGTCTCGCCCGCACCCAAGAAGATTTCCCTAGTTCCAAGTCAGGTGCTACCAACAAAGCAAAGTGACGGCTGAACTTTTTTTGTGTTTGAATTAGCCAAGCCAGTGAGGTAATTCCATTTGACGATCGCCACCGAGCGATTTTCCCGAATCCAATCTTCAACTCCTATCGAAGCCCTCCTCGTTCCTTCCTCGTTTTCGGGTGGCCGAAATACTCTACCCTGGACCGGACGTTGCCCCCTTCCCCTTTTTGAAAACCGTCATCACGTCAACTTCCAGCTCAGAAGCCCCGAGCGCCCTCGCCCTTACGTTTATTGCCTGCAGAACACATCCGTAAAGCTTAATCCTGACGTCTCACCCGTTCTCCTCCGTAAGCTAATCCCTCTCCCCCTTCAGCAACCTATTTGAGTTAATTCCCTTATTTAAATAGTCTCCTTCTGTAACGCATTAATTTCTAACTTCAGAGGCTGATGCATAACCCTGCAATTCCCCCCTCGTTCACCGATGTAATTTGCCCATTAATTCTCTTATTTTATGTAAATAAAATTATATTTTTGTACATGCCTCTTTAAATAACCTTGTGCTTTGCCATTGCTCAAATTTTACCTGACCTCGTTCCACTCTTTTCTCGCTGTTCCACGCGTCGAAACTCGTGGCGTTCCGTCCTTCTTCCCATAGATATAAAATGGTATTAATATAATGTAATGTCATACCACGACACTCATTTTGTTCGTATAAATTTTTAATCTGTTTAATAACGTTATTTTTTCGACCACCTTGGAGGCAGATTTTCCTACGCTTAGCCCTATTACGTGCGTTAAATTCTGAATCCTAATTATTTTAATGGAGTCCAGAACTATCATGCTATTTGTTTCCTTCTCGAATAGGGTTAACAGTGCGAATGGGTTTGAGCTGGGAACTTTAAATGTCTGAGTGACTCGTTGGTCGAGCCCCGTTTCTGACTGGCTAAATTCTGATTCCGTGTCTTCATATCTATAATAATAATCAGGCAATGGCTTCGCCACTTCTCCGTACGGGGGGATTCTTACGCTTCGCTACTAAGTTTAAAATTTAAAATCTAAATAAAAGCAGTCATGGTTAAATTTTTTTACATTTTCTGAACTTCGTCAATTATAATAATTTCAGAAATGAACTTCCCCCCTCTCCAAAAATCACGTTGCTATTATATTGTATAGATAAAAAAATAGCAGCCTTACTTAAATTTTAATAAATTTTCTGAACTTCAACAATTGTAATTCATTTTCTTTGAAAACATTATAAAGCATTGGAAAATGATATTTATTTGTTCTAAACTAAACTTTTATTTTTTTTTTAAATCTAAAGAAATTCTTCGAAATTACCTTGATACAAAATTTAAAATATACTTAAGTCATAATCAAACTAAGAAGAAATTTTTATTTAAAAACTCCAAAAAATCCCTTTCTTAAATTATAGATTTAGTGATAATGATGATGTTATGCAAACCCAGAAAATATGAGTGGCAAGATATAATATGCACCACATGATTAAATTCAGTAATAATAACTTCGATGAAAAATATGTCATGCAACACTGCAGGAGATTTCAACATCTCATGTTATTTTTGCTCAGCTAAACAATTCTTAGCTGAAAACACAAGTGATGGCCTTTTCAATAACTGTTTCCATAAAGGAAGAGTTCCATATCACCCAAGGGGGGCATTCACAGAATATCTTTCAAACATCTTTTTTCAACCTGTCCTTCTTTTCTATGCGAATTTCAAATCTAATATAAGGTCTTTCAATTCCGCTCTATCCTTCGCGTCAATGGAAGCGCAAATAATTGAATCTCCCGGTCGTTCATAATATGGAATTAGAGAGTCCATGGACAAATCTATCATCACACATCAAACCTTTACCCTCAAGATGGCATCAAAGAAAGTTTGATCAGAAATACGTTGTGGATTCATCAATAACTAATCAGAGTAGGTTCAATCATCAAGCTAACAGAGATTGCAGTACTGAGATTATAGCAAATTTAGGTCAAATTATAAGGGAAAACAATATATATGTAATGGCTTACAGAATGATGAAAGGGATAGAACAGGAGGAATAACACACTGCAGAGCTTGAAACTAGAGAGATTTCAATAGTTACTATGGTGTTCAACAGAGCTTCCACACTAGAAAGAAAACGATATAACATATCAACTGTGGATGAGGTTTCTATGTTATTCAAGAATGCCAATAGATTGCCACCATTTAAAAGAGATTTTAGATTGTATCCAAGGAATGATCCAGATATCAATCGCATATCTCTAAATATATTGAACCCTAACTTGGATTCAATGATCTACGCTCTATGTTATCCTTATTGCAAACATGGATGGCAACTGAATTTACGTGTTACAGAAGAACTACAAAGAAATAATGGACGTGACAATCTTACCCTTAGCACCAACTGGGGTAAGAGACGATTTCAATCTGATTCTGCACGGTGGCTAGTTATTCTAGCAGTGGATTGTTGATAGAAACCTTCAAGTTTGAGCTAATAATTTAAACTACGTAAGATACCAATAATTTCAATTGCGAGTTAAAGATTACAAATACTTAGCAGATCACATCGCGAGTAATTACGAAGGTAAAGTTGGGCGCATGGTGATATTGCCATCTTCTTTCAGGGGTAACCTCGTAACATAAAAGAACACTAAGACGATGCAATATGCATGGTATCTAAATATGGTAAACCAAACCTTTTGAATACGATGACTTGTAACCTTTCATGACTTGAAATAAAAAATAATCTTTTCCCTGTTCAGAATCCATCTGATAGGCCAGATGTAGTAGCTCAAGTGTTCAAAATAAAGCACAATTCATTAATTGACGATATTGTTAAAGATTCCCTCTTTGAAACGTTCGTGCATACTGCTATTCCATCGTGGTACAGAAACGAAGACTCCCACACGCTCACATCCTTATTATCTTGGAAAATAAGGAACTATTCAGTGACCCTGAGAAGGTGACAAATTAGTATGTTCTGAAATTCCTGATTATGTCACTGAACCTAAACGATATGAAATTGGAACTAAATGCCATATTCTCGGGCCCTGTTTTGCAAATAACCCAAATGCCCGCTGTATGGATAACAACAAGTGTTCAAAAGAATTTACAAAAACAATTTCGGAACAACACTGACTGCACCGCAGCCTCTTATCCTTTGTACAGAAGAATTCAAGTTCCAGCACATCAAATTAATAACCTTGGAATTGATAAAAGATCAGTTGTACGATACAACAAACATCTTATTTATAAGTACAACAGCCATATTAATCTGGAAATATGCTACTCGATCAATGCCGTGAAATATATTTTCAAATAGATATACAAAGGCTACGACTGTGCTCAAATGGAGAACGCACAAAGTAATAACATTTATAACAATGAAATAGTGAAAAAGTTTAATGGACGATACGTCAGCAAACCAAAAGCTATGTGAAGATTACTAGAACATAAATTGCACGGCAAATATCATGCAGTGATTCGTCTTCCTGTCCAATTGGAAAATCGGCAGCATATCTACTTTAAAGAAGGCAATGGAAGAAGGTAAACCTGAAGATCAGGCGCGCGCCCTAAAAAGTTTTTTTTCAGCTAAAACAACACTGGGTTGTATCTAGGTTTCGTTCACCCGCGCATGAATATTCATGCGCGTTTGCTTAAATAAAAACTTTAAAATAGAAGCTAGAACATTATTCTATAAATAATTATAGTTATATACAGAAAAGCTGTGCTCTCCTCCCCCCCTCCCCTCCAAATGATTGAAACTCAGGATTATCGTAGGAGTGTCTCCCGCAGTGATATCTCCTCCACGAGCAGTCCCCTTGAATTTACTCAAAAAAGGTGAAACATTTGGAACAGGGAGAAAATAATTTGGGTTCCATCGGTCGCACTGCCGATCTTCAGGTTTACCTGGAAGAACTGCCATTGAAAACGCACATCAAACGAATACTCCTCTTGCAGCCTGGCTTATATTAAATCAAACTGACATCAATGACCGACAATACACGTGTCCTGAAATTTCTTCCCATTATGTATTTGACGGGAAAACATCATCTTGAAACAGGTGAATTCGCGGTGCTCACAGAATAATATCACGCCTATATACTGTGCATCCAACTGAAATTGAAAGATTCCATCCAAGACTGCTCCTGCTTCGCGCCAGAGGACCATCGAGTTTGGAAGAGATTTGAACTCAAAATCGAATAGTTAATAAAACGTAATATTTCACGAAAGAAATATAGCTTTAACTTAAAAATAATGTCTTAATTTTTACGGCACGGATACACTACTGAATTTATAATACGTGCATGTTCAATAATTATGTAATGGGTGCTTTTTTCTTTATACAACTTGAACTCAGGGTTGAACGCGAATTTTTATCCCCGCATTTCATCAATGGATGCCCCAAAACTATTTGCCAGCTTGTCTATCCTACGATTTGTAGCTACAACGTCCGTCCCTTCGGAGTTTATTTTTAACATAATTTCATTTATCGTATTTGTATGTTTTACCTCGAATGCTTGATTTAATAGGCAAAAGTGGCATGTCTAATGTTATAAGGCCAAGGATATGTAAATTTCCTTATTAAACAAAGCCCCACAATGAGCAAATCAAATTTGATGCCAGGCATGGTAGGCCAATTACCAAGCTAATGGCAATATTAAATTTTATTTCTATTTTGCTACAAACAATGTCGAATTTCTCCCTAAATGTATATCTAAATCCGATGTAAGTGATGGAAATCCAATTCATAGGATAGTATTATAAATCCAAAGGAAATCCAAAGGATAGTGGTCAAAATTCAACATCGAGGATGGTAATGCATAGCCAACATCTAGATTAATGGCGTAAATCCATCTCCTAAGTTGTTGCTAGAACTCCAACTCCTATGATAGTGTTGTGAACTTATCGTCTAAGATAGTGTTGAAAATTCAACACTTACATAATGGGATAAAAACAACTACTACGTAGGAAATTGGTAGAAATTCATCAATTCTGATTGTGGTGGAAATCTGATCCATAACATGGTAATAGATATCTAAAGCCTAGATTGTTTTAAAAATCCAACGCATAAAATAGTGGTGGAAAGTCAACACCTAGCATAGAGGTGGATATACAACGCACAGGAGAGTGTTAAAATTATATCGACTAGCTAGGATAGAGGGGAGATATCAAACGCGTAGGATAGTGGTGGAAAAACAATTTCTATCTTAGTGGTGGATATGCAGGCTTAGATAATTGTGGAAATCCAACGCCTATAATACTGGTGTAAATTCAACGCCTAGCCTAGTGCTGGAAAATATCCAAAACCTAAGAGAAGTGGCGGATATACAACGCGAAGGTTTGTGGAGGGAAACTATTCCTAGCATTGTCGTGGGAATCTAACGCGTAGAACATTGGTGAAATCTTTTATTCTTTCAAGATTCTAAGCGAGTTCATGCTGTTTGATGCCATAAATTTGACTTAATATGTAATAAACTCGAAACTATAAAGTCGAAATGTTAAATCATAATTAAGATTAGATTTTAATTAAAATACATAAGTTGATATTTCAAATGTGTGATTTTTTACTAAAATTTATGTAGAGGATGATAAAATGTGTCAAAGATATATAACTGCAGATCCTCATAGGGGCATTCACTCCGCGAGAGTAAATAAGCATGCAAAATAAGAGTGATTTGCTATGGCACAATAGAAAAGGATTTTCGTACAAATTCAATAAAACTGAGACTAAGTAAAATAACGGAGAAGTGGTAGACAAAGTTGCCTCAGCAAATGAAGGTTATTAAATAAACATTATTGTATAACCAATGGAAAAATGAAACAAACACAGTGAATATATCAGGAAGAATAACTAGAATTAAGATGAAATCTGCAATGATGGAATTGATGGTTTAGGGCTTTCAAAATGCCTTTGATAAAGTACCCCACAGGAGAGCTTATGACGAAAGTAAACTCTATGAGAATTAGAAGCAAAGTGGGAAAATAAATAGGAAATTTGATCAAAAATTGGCAGCAGCGGGTGATGATGGATGATCTGGCATCATACTGGCTTTGAGTAACTAGGAACGTTGCACAGGGCTTAGTTCTTGGCCTTTTCCTGTTCATCATCCTTATTAATGCCTGTATGTAGCAATGATAAGCAGCATTCTTAAGTTTGCGGACGACACTAAGAAAATAGTGGGGCTTACTGTTCCTTAAGAAGTGTAAAGGATCAAACATGACCTAACGGAGAAGGTCAGTAGTCGGACGTGTGGCAGAGGCCTTTCAACTTGGACAAGTGCAAAGTGAATCACATAATGCATGCAAACTCGAGTCAGATAATACACTAAAACGTAAAAAGTTCAAATCGATTGAATGGGACAAGGACTCGAGTGTGATGAGTAGCAAATACTTGAAATTATGCAAGGAGGAGGTTGAGGTTGAGAATAAAGCCAAGTATGTCTAAAGCTACATAAAGAGACAATTAACCTTCCGGCAAAGGTTTTTATTAACACCTACAACTTATCGGTTAGAGTTTGCTCTTATAGGGTGCAAGCTATGGCAAAAAACTAATACCATAGATAAGACTTAGTAATTATTGAAAACGTTGGTGAGGGCAGAGTCATTCACAGCCCAGTGACAGCGTGGAGAATTTATATTTGTATTAAAGATTCTTCGAGGTATTGAGGAAATTGATTAGACAAAGTTGTTCACTCTAAATCAGATTAGGAATAGGAATCACGGGAGAAAGTGGAGTTACAGAGGTTTCAGACTAGACTGGTGGTAAATTTTTTCACCTTGGGTAAAATAAAATGTTGTAATCCAGTTTCTGTTGCTTTAGTAAATATTCATACAACTGCTAAATGAGTGAATTTAGTAAACGGAATAAATCAAAAAAATTAAAAATATTTCAGCATTTCTACCAAAATTCCTAGCTATTTTCTCTTTTCAAGATTCCTAGGGAGTATTCAATTTCCATACCAACATATTGTGGGGAGCGTGGGTATAGATGAGCATGGACAGCCTTAATTTTTTGCTATACCTTCCCTCATAGCTATTATGTTAGACTTTCCTATACGATGCTTGCATTTTACGGATTAGAAAGAAATTTTGATGTAATGCTTTTCCTTGTACCTAGATATAGGTCCTGCCAGATATAGGAACCTGGTGCTTTACAGACCCCCTGGCCAACTCATTGAAAAGGACAGGGATCTGTAAGGCTACTGGGTGAACTTGTTCAAGACGGTGTGTGTATCACCATGGGTGATTTCAATACCCAAGTTGATTGGGAAAGCAGAGAACCCTGTGGCGAGAATGCACAACTCCTGGATTTTGCGAACAACGAGTTCCTGACTAAATGGGTGAGAGAGCCGACGAGAGGCAATAAAACCCTCGACTTGGTTTTCACCTCTGAGGATGATATCGTTGATGATCTCTCAGTAGAGGAAGAGCTTGGTGGCCGTGATCACCGACTAGTCAGAGTTATAGCCAAGTTCCCGAAGGTAGAGTGCGCGACTAGTAAATTCAGGCAATTAGATTTAAGAAGAGCAGACTTTGCAGGTATTCGTGCAGGATTGACTGATGCGAGGCAAGAAGTGTGTGAGGATGTTGTAGATTCGTTGAATAGATTCAAAACTACGTTCATGAGTCTTCAATCACGTTATATCCCTTTGAAAAGCCTTCGTCGCTCTTCCATTCAACCAAAGTGGTTTAATCGAGAAATAGGTCAACTGCTGAGGAATAAGGGAACGGTGTACCGGCAGACAAAGATTTGTGGAGACGTTGAGGAGTACCGTAGGCTAGCTAAGAGGGTGAAGTCCAGCATAAGGGCGGAAAAACGTGCCGAGGAGCTCCGACTGGCAAGACTCTGCAAGGAGAATCCCAAGGAGTTCTTTGTTTATGTAAATAGCCGTAAACCAATCCATCGCACGATTGACCCTTTAGTTAATGAGGAGGGGTCATTAAAGCACTCAGATGCAGAAATTGCAAACCTCATCAACGACTGCTTCTCTTCAGTGTTTACTCAAGAATGTAGTCCCCTCTCCCAGGCCCACGGATTCTTACTCGGAGGAAAAACTGGAGGAAATGGATCTCACCCAAGGAGAAATAGAAAAAAGATCACTGATCTAAAGACGAATAATTCTCCTGGCCAGAGCGCGTTTCTACCTAAAGTGTTGAAAGAAGTGCGTAATGAAGTGTCACAACATCTGAGCACAATCTTCAACATGTCAATCCGGACCGGATGAGATCCAAGAGACTGGTGTGAAGCGGAGGTGACTCTTATCTTCAAGAAAGGAGACCCTAGCCAGCGGTCGAACTACCGACCTATAAGCTTAAACTCAATAGTCGGTAACCTCTTGGAAATTATCATGGTGGACAAAATGAAGTCATATTTAGAGTACAACTTGCCATTGAAGAGTTCCCGGCATGAGTTCCGAAGGAACCGGTCATGCCTAACGAATCTTGTGGAATTCTTCCACTTCGTTTTTAGTGAGCACGACCGAGATAAGGCGGTGGATGTTATCTACTTAGACTTTCAAAATGCCTTAGATAAGGTACCACACCGCCACCTACTTCGGAAAGTGCGTGCGCTGAGCGTAGACGGAAATGTAGAAGTTGCTAGAGAACTGGCTAAGCGCCAGAAAGCAGTGGCTTCTGAGTGAGTGCCCGTTACTAGCGGTGTTCCTCAAGGTTCTGTCCTAGGCCTACTACTATTCATCATCTACGTCAACGACATGGGCCGTGACATGGTTGCGAAGATTTCTAAATTTGCCGATGATACGAAGCTTGGTATGAACGTCGCAAAGGAAGAAAATACTGCAAGCCTTCAAGATGATCTTCCGAAGATTGGGGAGTGGTCGGGCACGCGGCAAATGCCATTTAACGTGGACAAATGTAAAGTGATGCATATCGGCCACCGAAACCCCCAATCTCAGTATATCCTTAAGAGCACTGCTATTGAATTCCCCGAAACTAAGAAGGACTTGGGTGTAACAATCACTGGTCACCTTAAGTTATCGAAACAGTGCATTGATGCAGGGAAAAAGGCCCAAAGGATGCTAGGCTACATAAAGCGCCAGTTTGGATATCGGAACAAGGAGATAGTACTGTGTATGTACAACTCATTTTCTCGACTGCATCTGAAGTATGCCGTAGAATTTTCGAGTCTTTCATTTCGAAAGGATATTGTGCGATTGGAACGTGTGCAAACCAGGGCAACCAAACTGATTCCCTCTATCAGACACAAAAGGTACGATGATAGATTAAGCAAATTAGATATGTTCTCGTTGGAAACCTGGAGACTGCTTGGTCAGCTTATTGAAGTGTTTATAATACTTCGAGGCTTCGATAATGTAGACTACACGGATATTTTCCAACTTAGTTAAGGCAAAACGAGGAATCGCGTCTACAAACTTGACCTAAAGCGTTACAACCGTGATCTGTAGTAGGTGAAACGCACTTCCAGTGGAAGTTGTCAACAACAATTCTGTAGATTAGTTCAAGTCAAAACTGGACAAAGTCTTGAAAACTGGTCGTTTGGGCACCTAATTCGTTGTGCAGAACTGTGTCTGCACAACTATTAGCCTAAAGGTCACCTCTTTAAATGGACCGTAAGGTCTCCTATGCTACTTCGTTTCCTTTTAGCTGTCTCTTTCTTTCTCTCTCTCTCTCTCTCTCCCTCTTCCCGCACCTCTCTCTCTTCTCTTCCTCTAAATCTCCCTGTCTCTCTCTCCATTTTCTTTCTCTCCCCCATCATCTTTCTTTCTCTCTTCCTCTCACTCTCCCTTTCTCTCCTCTCTCTCTCTCTTACTCTCTCCCTCTCCCTGTCTGTCTATGAATGTCTGTATTTCTCTCTCCTCCCTTCTTATTTAGAAATAGCCATTTGGAAGTCTATGAATGTTAAAAACGTATTTTGGAATTCTATACAATCTAGAAAACTTCCTCACAAAAGGCAGCTCAAACAAAAATTTATCTCCTACTTCATCCCTTTCCGAATTCCACGAACTGCCAATTTATTGAAATTTTGTTTACCTACCCGCATTTTATTCCTTAATCGTACTCTCGTACTGTACATTTTAGATTTGTTCAATTTATTGACCAATATTCATATTCTCATTTGTTCTGATTTATTCTCCTTCTTTCTGAATGTTTTATAATCCGCATATTACATTAGTTCTCCTTTGCATTCCTTCTTGCATTTTTTTCTGTATTTTTACTCATATTTTCTTACTGTCTTACTGCACATTTTACATTTGTTCTCTTTATTTTCCATGAAAATTATTCGGCATTTAATGTCCTTTATTATTTCTTTGTTTATTTTTCTGAGCACTCATTTCAAATTTGCTCCATTATTTCTATTGTTCCTCTTTTTTTAACTTCCACCAAAATTTCGCTAGAAATACCTTTACTCCAACTTTTGCATTTGTTCTTCATTAGCTTTCCTACGTCTACCATTTTTTCACCACTAAATTCTGATCTTATACCTTAAAACCCATTTTCGGCAAAGCTTCCATTTTTACTTAATCCATATTTTTTTATTTGTTAAAACTATTCTATGTATTCAATTGTTCTTTTCTCTATGTGAGGAAACAAAATGCCCAAATCCCAATAGCTAAAAGTCACACGTCGTCGGTGCAGTTCATTAATTGTTGCATAGACTACAAGGAAGGAAAAACTTTCCTGCCTGTAAACTTGAGGAATGAATGAAGAGAAGGCTAAGGGGAGCAGAGAAACATCACCACTGCGAGATAGCCGTAGTGAGAAAGCAAGTTGTCAAAATTGAAGAGAACTTTCTTCGACAGAGCTAAGAAACCAATTCACTCACCTCTTGGAGGAAGTTGGAAATGCTCAAAAGTGTTTCAGCTCCATTTAAGATCTTGCAAGGATGGGAATGAGAGGTCGAATGCGAGAGGGATGGGCACTGTATAATATACGGATAGAGGGATTAAACTTACTGGTATTGAGTTAAGTTATTTTAAGGTAGGACAAACGATTGAATATTTCAAAATAAATCAATCGATTCAATGACTTAATGTGAATAAAAGTTCGGACAATTTAAAATGGATTATTCGAGTGAATGATCGAAAGGTGAACCAATCACTTTTGAAATTTTATCAATTCAATGCAATATGGATGATATACTGTAGATAATAAACAGACAATTTACGAGCCAGTCGCAAGAGGAGGTGAAGTACTCCATTCCGACCGCTATTTTTCGAGAAGATCACAACGGCTACAATGGGTAGGGGGAAGAAAACAATGTAGTAGTGAACGCAGCTATGATGACATTGTGACGATATCACCCTGATCTAAAGTAAACCCTTGTCTTCGGGCTTGCCCTTTCTTGGGTCTCACCATGCCGAGTTCTTGGTTGCTGTTTCTGTTGAGCCTCCCGAATTCAATTCAATGAGGAGGAAAGGGAAGGAGTGGATAATAGCTCTAGCATAAGGTACTGGAGGTAGCACTAAAGTGGCTGGATCATGCGAGCCGGACGAAATACTGGTAAACACAGAAGAAAATAACGGTTCAACAACTACATGCGAACCCCGGGGGGTAAAGAAGCAGAAGAATAATGTAACTTTCGTTCTCCCTAAGGATGCATGGTTGAGGTAAAATGAGTATTAGTGAGACTCTAAGTGATGGGCAGAGTTACGGCATAGATGTCAGATAGTTTTAAAGTCTCTGGAAAGGTGGCGAAAGAAACTCTTCTCCAGGTACTCCGTCCTATCCTCGAAGGTGAATGGAAACGATCTCTTCCTCCTCCTCCAAGGGGATTTGGCATACTGAAAGCATCCTGATCAGGACAATGACACCTGCTGTTGATAAGGGATTACTGGTAGAAATCTTACCCCAGAAGTTAACTAATGTAGATGGATTTAGCAAACTTTTAGATATTAGTGAGCGGTTAGGACTCCTAACTGCCTTGATAATAGAAAATTTTCTACAGTCGTTAGACCGTATTTTTGGAGGTGGAGAGATGTAAGCTATGGATTAGATGCACATCAACGCTCTAGGTAAGATGGCTCTGTCCAACTTAATTAAGCAGAGTGCCTTCTTGCTGTTGTGGGTGGCACGAGCCTTAAATTTGACACTAGTGAACCAAACTAAGGGCTAAGTCTAGGCATTGGGGAAAGAATATGAGACAAGTCTTATAAGAAAAGGAAATTCGACACGTAGCAATGCGAACGTTCATGCGCCATGAGGTAATTCTTGAGTCTTGTTAGGCTTTCGAACAACAGTACCTCATTTAAGGGGAAGAACGGAGCTCTCTCTCGCCAAATTGAATTCAGGAGACCATGAGAAGTAGTTTTACTAATCAGTTGTCGGTAGAGGTGATGTGCGTCTTTCAGTTATACACGAATTAATCAAATTACAGGAAAACGCATTAGTTTGAGGATGGTGGGGAATATCTAGCGTTCCTTTAATGTTGTATTCTTCAACGCTAGGTCAATAACGAACTTTCTTTGTAAAATTTCGCCGTGTTAACCGGTGATACCATCCTAGACATTGTAGCCATCCTGCTAGCGTGGATTAATAAAATACTCGATACTTTAGTAGTGTCTTAGTGATTCGCGGTTGTGTGATGTTCCACCGGGATTTACATTATTGAGAAGGCGGCGAAGTAATATTATTATACTTCCGAAATTGTCTTCACGCAGTGGACTTTGATTATACAAACGACCAACGATTCTAGGTGTAGAAAGGTTCCTGGGTAGTCTGCATTCTGGTTGATGATCGTGTACAGGCTGCAAACTCAAACTGATGACATATTTTGATTTATATCTTGATTTATATTTATATCTTGATAGGGACAAGATGAATGAAAGGGACTGAATCAATCAATATGATGTCTGAGTGAAGTGAAGAGATATAATAAAGAAACTTATTTGCCAGGGAGATATCATTAAATTACACTCAAACTATCATCAACATAGTGGCAGTAAAATATTATCTTAATATTTATTGACAGCGCTTATCATTTTTCTTCCAAATAGGTCTTGAAAAAATTGCGTTTTAAGGTCTAATAAGGAAACCAATGGCCACATCTTCCTGATGCTATAGATTGGGGTCATCCCTTAAGTAATGCTGCACTTTTCCCAGATTATGAGTATTTAATGGATATAAATCAAACAACTCTTTGAAGTAATTTAAATGTAAATACAATCTTTGTATAAATCATTTAAATTTTATTTCCAATTGTTCTTTAAGAATGATTCGACCTCTCTTCTTGTTGAAAACATTCTCTTTAGGACATTTGGTAAACTTATAAGAATAGTTATTTAATGTGGTTAAATCGACAGTGTAGAAGATTAATGAATAGTTTTCAATCGAAATTGTTAAATTTTTCTATGGTATCGTTCTGATAGAAGTTCTTGCTTTGTTTCGATGAAATAGCACCCTTTCTCTATTGATTAATCCTGACTTTTTATTTTTTGGGTCCTACATTTACACGGTCCAGCTGAGAAGAGCAACATATTTTTGTCATAGTCTGATTTGGGATAATAAATTCGAAAGGGATTTATTTTGACATTCATACCTCACTAAACGCACATGAGAATCATACGTGAAGGAGAGTCCTGTTAAGGCTGGGGTACTATTTTTCGCAAGTATGAATCCAGTATCAAGAACGTTTAATATTCATGAACATAAACCATTTTCATCTTAAGTAACAATCCTAATAAAAATGTGTCACTTTTTGAGTCGTGAAAAGGGAGATGAACAAATGATGATATTTCGTTGCAAGTGTACCTCTGACAGGTGGTGAGAATTCAAGTCCTCTAATGATGATGCAGAGTGGAAAAGTTAAATTTAAATTTAATAGAATTGTTCAAAAGTTACAATTATATTTTTTTCGACTATTTTTAAATATATTAGCTTTAAAAGCTAATAATTAAATTTAAAATTTCTTATTAAATAAGTTCCACCTTAAAACAAATGTATCCCGAGTGAAAATTCTTAAACTATCTTTGTCACCTAATATATGAAACTAGCTATCGTCTCTTAACTTGGTTTTGTTGCCATCTCATAACTACTGAATGTTTTTGAAAACGATGCTCGGCTCCAAGCACCTGAATCAGTCTGTTCTCAATTTTTGCATTATACTAACCCAGCATTATTCTTGAGTTTCTAGAATTTCAAGCTGAAACGATTTCATTTCCTGTGACACATAACGAGGATTCCTGTTGAAAAGCCACTGCATCTACTAAAGGTCACTCTTTGATGTGGTGACAGGCAAGTGATACTGTGACATGAAAACCAACTTTTTATGGCCCGAATTGAATTATATTGATGTCGAAGATTTGTGGCATTAACAGGACGGTGCCACATGCCACACGGCCAATGAAACAATGGCTTTATTGAATGAGAAGTTCCCAGGTCACATCATCTATCTAAACAGCAAAATCAAATGACCACCACGATCGTGTGACTTGACGCCTTTAAATTTCATTTTTTGGTGTCATCTCGAAAGTAACTTCTATGCCAACAAGCCAACAACAATTCAACAGCTCGAGAAGCAACTATGCAGAGACGTCATCAAATATTTTGACCAGCGAGTGGAGGTGTGCCGCCGAAGCCATGGCGGATAGTTAGGCGATATTATTTTTCAATCATAATTGCCATGACTAAGATAACATGATCCAATAGTGAAATCAATAAATTTTCACCAATAACACTGTTTTATTTACTGCTAACTTCGATCCATCTTAATAAAATACCCTTTACTTTCAATCTTCATTTTTCCAATGCAAAAACGGAATTTAGATACCTTTTATAGTTTTTTTCCACTTCATAAAAAAACAACATGAGTAAAAAAACGGTTATCGAGATAAAATATTATTTTATTGTGCAATATTATACAGAAAATATTACGTTCTTACAAATGCCTACAGGCCTGAACATGTCCTATTATCGATATCTTTATAATGACGTCAAAAGAAGATCGCATTCTCATTAAAGTTTGTTATTTTCAAAAGAGATGAAAGACTGAAAGACCATGGCAAGAATTTGGGGAAAATGATTCAAGAAACAGTAAGTGCTCAAAGAAAATCAGGAATGGGTAGACCTCAAACAGCTTGAAAGGTGGGAAATGTTAAGTACATTCACGATAACATCTGCTCCCAAGAAGATAAACCAAGAAATAATATATCACAAAGAAAAATTCTTAAAACTTAATAATGGAAGGAGTTCGGTACAGCGAATAATTAAGTCAATTATTCGCTGATGTTAAAAATATTGTCTTTACAAATAAAATAGATTTCACTTTTTACTACGAGCGTAGTAAAAATTGTGACCTACCGATAAACAGATTGTATCATGAAACTTCTAGATTTTCCATAAAGGTTATGATATCTGCAGTGATCTCTTTGAATGGCGAAACAATGTTCATTTTATTGATTGTAAAAGAGACAAAAGTGAATTCTGCTAATTACATTCAACTCCATAAAACAAAGTTGTCGCCTGATTGTCGTCATCTGTATCAAGAAAATGACTTTATTTTACAAGAACGAGCACCTTCGCCAACAAGCCACGACACACAGTCGTTTCTAGTAAACAATACGCGAAGCTTAATAACGAAAAATGAGTGGCCACCATAAATTCCAGATTTTAACCTCATGTATTACTTAATTTGAAAGGGACTAAAATATTGAACCAAAATTTAATGCAAAATACGTGAATCTTGGCTAGAAATTGGCATTAATGAAGTAAGAAAAAGGTTGTGTGTGTGGAAGAAAGCCTCATATTAGTGATTCATCAAAGTGGTTATCCGATTGATCATTTACTGTAGGTAAGTTAAATTTCTGATTATTTATTTGTTTACACTCGATATTCGTTTTTTTTTACCCATGTTATTATTTTTGTGAAGTGCAAGAAAACTATAAAAGGTATATAAATTCTGTCTTTTGCATTCGAAAAGGGAGGATTGAAAGTATCTTGCAAAAGAAAATTGTCATGAATAGGAAGGAGATTACTGAGATATTATTTTTTTTAAAATTAGTCCTTTTGGGGTGAGAAGGGGGGGGGGCACCCAATATATGAAAATTCAAAAATCTTCTTCCTCGTATATAAACTTACATTTACTAAGTGAAAATGCGATTTGGTTTTATACCTTTTATTTTCTCTCCATCATTTTCTGTTTCCCTTAATTTATTTAATTCTGAAACTTTTAAAGCAAACTTGTAAACAATTTACGTTTATTGTCTACAAAACTTTTTAAAGAAGTTCGTGCAATTTTGCTGTCTTTAAAATTCCTTAAATTACTCAGTGTTCGGTACTGCGAGGCATTAATTCTAGTCATCGCAACATTTCCCTCCCGAAAGAGAAATGGGAACGGAAGCACAGTCGTTTGTGCTGTGTGTTTTAAGAAACCAGTTTTGTAATTTTTGTCAGTAGGACTCAATTTTCTCCTTCACTTCCTTCTAATTAATAATATTATTTTGTGCATTTTTTTAAATAAAACCCAAATCAAAGAGCAATTTTTCACTGAAAGAAGAGCTTCAGTCCGCCCGATTCCCAGTATGCAATTCTTTAATGAGATTCCTCTAAAATCTACTAAAACTCCCATTTGATGAAAATTATTCTTTCCAATATTAAACAAATTTATTCATAAGGAATAAGTTGATACAGATATAATTCTGAAGTTTGTTTAACTGAAAGTACTTGCAATTATTCCTTTTATTATTGCTTAAACTTTAGAGTGTGTCTTCTGTCTTTCTCAACCCTTTAAAACTACTCAATAGTTTTTTACCTTCTTACTCGTATGTCTATTAGCAAAATATTTGACAATGTGCTCATTATTATAAGATGTTCCAGTAGGCTCAGAGGTTTTACAGGGATTTAATTTGTGATAACGCATCCTCCTATTTAAAATATTTATAGTTATTTGTTCTAAGTTTTACCCTTTCTCCTTTCCAGTTTAAATATGTGAGAGTAAAAACCCTCCACAAAATTAAAAGAAATATATTTTATGACTCTAGCATATTAATGATGATAAAATTTCAGGTATTTTAAAGATGATTTTTAATGAAATCATTCAAAGTGTTTCAAGCAAATCTTTTGAGTTAGGTTCCCCAAATAATACCGGACCATCGGATCTGATTATATAGCATAGGATTCATAATACGAAGGTAGAGAAATACAGCCACTTACAAGCATTTAAAGATAAGGGTGCAGTTCATGTGGTTTTTGCAGTGAAATCAATGAATCTCTCCTATTTTGCAATATATAAAATAATGAAATATTTGGCGGGTCATGGAACTCAGACAAGGGGGAATAGTTTTACAACCTTGTATACTCAAAAGGTAAAACATTGTACTACTCTAGAGAACTAATGATCAGTTTCACTCCGACTGTGGGAGATGTTTGTGAAATTTCTGTTATTTATTAGATATCATTCTACATATATGGAAAATTTTACGATGTATTCAGTCGAACATATTTCACTAGGATTTATTCTTTTAATTCTAAGTTGTTTTTGCCTTCATTGTTGAGTTATAAAAATCTCCTCGAGCATTTAATTAAATGATTGGGAGGATGTCTCCTCTTATCAATTATTTTAATATTTATATGTTGAATGCATTTATTGTCAATGAGGAAGTTGGATAAGAATAAAATAGAAAAAAAACAGCATATAACTCCTCAAAAAAACAAATAACAGAGTATATTAGAGAAAGTTATATTTGAAGGAAAGAATAGTATTAGTTCCAAATCTTCCAGGTGAACTGATTTCTGTTTTATCAAGCATCTTTCTAAAAAAAAAATTCAAATGGATTTTAACTAAACTTTTTGAAATAGTTCTATTCGAAGCGAGTTCTATTCGGAAGTAGGGGGCGGATATTTGCGTAGCATAGATTATGTCATAGTTTTGTCAAAGTTTTGTAATTGGAATTCTCTGAGTTGTTCAGGAAGTACGTTAAATATTCTTAGTCTAATTTAGAAGTAATTAATTTTGTTTCGAATGTAATTTACGTTATTTTGGCTCCTTCCTCATTTCTTTGGCTCTTTTGTTTTAGATTTTATAAGCTATGTTTGACTATAATGTTTTTGTGATTGTTATCTGTATTGAAAAGAAATATAACCACCGAATTTAATCAAGTTTCCTTTTAAAGAGTATGCAATGTATTTATAGGAATTTATTATTATTATTTTAAGGAAAAATATCATGTTTTAGTAATTAAAGAACTGTGTGTCGTATCTATCGTACAGGAAATGAATTGACAATTATTTATATTTTGTAGTTTTTTTCTTTCTATTTTCTTCAACTTCGAAAAGAATGATCCATTTTATCATCTGAAAAGTTTCCTCTAGTTCAGGGAGTTCATTATGTTCAAAAAACTTTCCATTTTGAAAACCCAACACAAAATCTCAGAACAAATAAGATCCTAAGCACCACATTTTGCTAGGCGTATGACATTTTTGTGAACAAACTCGAGAGGAAGAATGCATGATTAAGCTATATTAAATTAAAAAGACATTTATGTTGGTTTCAGCCATAACTTATGTAGAGGTCTTTATTTTTTATATCTAAGAAAACAACAACAAAATTTTAAAAAATTGATCCTCTCTTATCAGTCATATTATATGGAGAAAATGTTGAATTACGACATAATAATGGAAGATACCTATTTGGTTGAGATCTTGCTCTGCGAGTTCAAAAGTTTCTTTCCCATCAGATTTAAAAGTAGCATCTGAATTTGTTATGCCAAATGGAATAAAATCAAATGTCCTTGAATTTCGATTGATTTCGATCCATATATATTCAAACTTGAGGAGGTCAGAAGTATTTTACCGATTCGAAAGTGATCTTCACGGATCATTCTGAAAGCTGTGCTAATCGGGAAATAAAACTCAAGAAAGAAATGAAAAATTGCTCCCGAAATGTTATTTTGTGGCTAAATATGAAAGTTTGGCTTCGTCCATTCAACCTCTGTACTGTGTAAACTTTAATAAGTTATATTGTTCCATTTTCAGAGCAGATACCATTTCATAGACGAGAAAAAGGTTTATAAACTTGAAGAGATTTACAATGACAAAGGGTAAATTAATTATTTCATAAAACACCAATATTTTATATACGCTAAGGGCATTAATAACTTGTGTATTTAATCGGATTATTTCATAAAAAAACATATAGAAATATTAAACCCATTGAATACATTATTACTTATATGTATAATTAACGTCATCTGATGCGTAGGTGCATCATATGGAACATCAAAGCTTAGGGTAATTAATGATCATTAATTCTTGATTACCGGATAAAGTAATAATCTATGATTAAAATAGAAGGGAGGACAGTATGGAATAGTGGAGCTGTGTGAGCTAATGACATAATGAACTGGTACTTACACGTGGCATCAAAACAACGGGTTCTGAAATAACTGTAGTAACAGCATTTGTCGCTCTACAATGAAATCTTACCCTAGATAACCGGGAGACCAGCTATAGAACTAAATTATGTCCTTGGACTAGTATTCCTTTTGGGCGGTCTTCGTAGATTTTCGTTAGCTGCGACAAAGAAAATACAAGATAATTTTTCAGTTAGTAATATCAATAAATAGATTAATGAGTTAATAATATTATAGAAGTTTCTAAGTATTACGAACACGAGTTGACATCAAAGATTTTGCAGATACAGTAATTGTTTCCATAAACAGCTGAAAGCTAAAAGTATGTTTGCCCTTTGCTTTTGTAATTTTCTTTCTTAGCATTTAATCCGAATTTGAAACTAGAAAAACATTAGAAATTAGTAGAAAGGAGCGGTTTCTCTGATATAAAAGAAACTCTTTCCATATTTTATATGTAAAAAAGACTCTCTTTGGTATAACACTAAGCTGTGTTATACAATTGTCGACGTGGGTTGAAATACGTGTTTCTAAGTTAGATGTATGTCGGTTTTGCCTCCAGGATGGATTTTACTTACCAAGTGGAGCCAAATCCTTTCTCTCTGGGCTAGGAATGGCTTTAACAATGCAATCAAAGTAGAGCTCTTGTCTTTTAATTTCGAGGCCATAAGAAAAGAGGCATTCTTGGCTTAAACCTGTTTTTGCTTCTGAAGTGGAGAAAATGAGATGATTGCGTTTAATTTCATCAAGTTGAATGCTCTAATGAAAATTTCGGTTTGAAAGCGATTGCAATTAAAGAATTATTTTATGAATAAGATCACAGGAGACAACAACTGAATATTCCTGATTTTATCTCAGATGTTGTGAGAATTTGAAAAAGAATTGGGGTTTTATGGAGATTAGTAAAATGGAAAGACGTATGAAAGAATTAAACGTGATAAATTAGAGCAATTATTAAATTTTCTCTTCACATCTATAAATACGGGCGCCAAAATTTATTCCACCAATACGGAAATATAATTTAGAGAAGCTAAGAATTCCTTTAACACTGCAAGGTAACTTACATTTCACAAAGAACTGCTTTTTGGTTAATAACGTGAATTTTAGAACGAGTGAGATTTTGCAGTGCAATTAATAATTCGTCCATCATCATCGTGTAGGGGAATTAATATCGCTCTGCTAAAAACCATCTTCATGTCTAAAAAGTCTGAGATAAATTTTTAATTGATTTTTATAATTTTATTTTTTTTATTATAACATTTTTCCGAGGAATGGAAGACAAAATAATATGTAGCATGGATAAGAACTGAATTAAAAGAAAAATAGTAAAAGGCATAATGGATGAACTAGCCACAAAAAAGACGAACATTAACTCTCCACCTGAGCTGTGACAAGTATATTTGTGTATTTTAGCCTAGTTATTACTCAAAAACCTCCTTTTATGGAAGAAGAGAAATATTAATTAACTTTTTAACCTTTTATAGAAGGAGTATAGAGAAAGAAGAGATATCGGAAAATGAATATTTAGTCAGCAAATTAAGACCAACTTACTACAGTAAGTAAATGAGCCAATAAATATATTTAGAGGTATATTTTGAAGAGAGAGATGCACGCTTCACAAATTCAAGGAAGGGAAAATGTATATAAATAAATAAATACACTTGACTCCATTTGTGAGATAAACCTTACAACAGACTTATATGAAAGAACAGTGAAGCCTGACAGCTCTAGCCAAATTGTTCTTGCTCGGCTATAATCACTTATTAAAGACAAGTATAAAAATACAAAAACTATACTCAAGTGTCCCAAAGTAAGCACAAACTACGAAATCCACATGTATCTATGGAATTGGATTAGATTAGCCGAGTAGTGGGGAATAGAACGAAAGGACGCTCAAGAGACCAGATGCCAGAAGATGTTTCCGCTACGCTCTATGTGGATGACATTTCGATCTCTTTTGGCGTGGCCCAGATGCCAACTCTGGAGCGTGAACTCCAAAATGCATTAAACCGCGTCTCTCGCTATGCCGAAGCGCACAGGTTTCGGTTTTATTTGTCCAAGACTAAGGTAGTGCACTTCTGCCGCCATCCACGGCTCCACCCCGAACCAGATTTGTTTCTTAATGGGGTGCGCCTGGATGTGGTTGAATCGCACCGTTTCCTTGGTCTTGTATTCGACCGACTCCTTACCTGGGAGGGTCATATTCGCAGCCTTAGGGTCTCTTGTACCCGCACCATGGATATTCTCCGTTCCGTGACGTTCAGCGCTTAGGGCGCTGATAGGGATACTGCCCTACTTTTTTATCAATCCTCTGTTCGTTCGAAGCTCAACAACGGATGCGAGTTTTATGCATCCGCAGCCAAACTTTTATTGCGAAAGGTGGACTCGATCCACCACACCAACCTTCAACTTGCGACCGGTGCATTTAGCCATTCCTTTATTGAGAGCCCGTTGGTCGATGCTGGGGAGATGCCACTCGTTCTGCGCCGCGTGCAGTGTATCACTCGCCTGTACGCGCGAGCCCGGCGCCTCCCTTAGTAGCAAACAGCTCTTAATGCATCCGAAGCTGATATCGACGGTCCCTATGCCGCCGAGGGACGCCACTCATACCCTAAGCCCTCTGGGTTTAGGGCCAGGAAACTCCTTCGAGAGCTAGATATATCTCTCGGGCCGGTGGCGCTCCTGATTCTACCCAGGACTCCACCCTGGAGGGTACGACATTTCGCTATTTGTAGCCACGCCTCTGCTCCCAAAGCTTGTACAGCGTAGGGAGTATTGCGTTCAACCTATTTGGAGAATACCTCGTGGCTCGCTCTAACCGGGCCAGTGTATACGGATGGCTCCAAGTCCTAAGAGGGGGTCGGCTTCCACGCCGTATCCCCTCTGTTTAAAGTCAGCGGGCCTCTGCAAGGGGCTGCGTCTGTCTTCACGGCCGAACTGGTGGCAATACACCACTCGGTACGAGAGATTACGCAACGTGCCCGGTTCGGAGACCGGATTGTGATCTATGGCGACTCACCAAGCGCCTTGAGTGCTCTCGGGGCATTGGAATCACCGGATCCCCTGGTTTGCAATGTCCGTGAGGTCACTGGTTTGGCGAGCCGGGCGGATGTCGAGATTATCTTCTGCTGGGTTCCTGGACACGTAAGAATAGTGGGGAATGAGCGCGCCGATGAGGGCGCCAAAGAGTCCGCAAGAACTCTGCGACCAGACCAGCATTTTGCTCTTCCTTACACCGACTACATGGCAGGAATACGGGCAGCTCTGGGACAGCTTGGCTAAGAAGATGGAAGACGTTCGAAGGCAACCTATAGTTGCCTTCTATTGCGCTGCAACTGTTCCCATGGACCTATCCTCGAATACCGCGATGGCTTCAGGTCGCCTTCTGTTTTCTCCGAATCGGACACACTCGTGTGACAAAACGCTATTTGATGGATCGCTCGCCTGGGCCCTATAGCGACAAGTGCGTCTTCGCCCAGACTTTTCGGCACTTTCTTGTCGAATATCCCATTTTGGGTGATCTTCGCGCATTTTACCTGTCCCGGTACCGGGGTGGGCGGGGTCGCTACCGCCTGTTCCTTGTACTCGGGACGAGTGCGTGCACATTGACTGGTGGACTTGTTGACTTTTGGGGGGAAGCCGGCCTTCTTTCTTTTATTTAACTACGTTTTGTTGTTGTTTTTGTTATTCTTATTGTTATTTTTTCTTTCTAGGTCACACGCTCCTACGCCGGGTGGAGGGGGACTTATCACCGACGCCGGAGTGTGCTTCCTGATTGTCATCTCTTTTTTATTGTTGTTTCTGTTCAAATATTTATTTTAAAGTAGTTTAAAACTAGGTTGTTTGTTTCCGGCGACTAATGCCCAAGTGGGCAGTGCCCAGATAACTTCTTAAAAATAATAAAAAAATCGTCTTCATTTTGCAATAGGATACAGCAAATGACCTCTTTGCTCTCATCAGTCCGGATTCCAAAAGTTTTATTGGATTAGTTAAACTATGAATGGGAGCGGACGCTAATTTACCTTTTAGTTAGTCGAGATGAAAAGTGTTTTTCGGATTCAAAATAAGGCGGTCGGGAGATTGCGTTTGAAATAGGTTGCACAGGGTAGGGGGGGAGAAACGCAAACTTGTGAAGGAACCACCGATAAAACGAAGCAGATCCCATCAAATATCTTAACTTCTTCTTTGCACGGGGGAGAGGCATATGCACGATAGCTCAGACTTTATCTTCTTTGGGGTTATAGCGAGATCATGCTCAACCTGTGTGGCACATCCTGGGACTTAAGAAATCACATCCCGGAATTGACTTAGCGTCTGCTGCAGCTGAGTCTTCTCTTTCAGTGTCAGCTGCGCGTCAATATCTAGGGCAGAAGGTGGTAACTTGGTGGCGCCACGCAAGGTGGGCTGCGGATAATCTTTCTCCTGCTTCACACAAATGACCTGCACTACATACAATGTACCTGCGGGGTAGTTGGCTTCCTTAGCCGACTCTCGGTCGAGTGCAACACGGATGAAGGGCTCAGAAATGATTTTTCCCTTCCGAAGAGGAGCGGGTTTGATGCCTCTTTTTAACGAGGTCTTCTGGCAAATGACACAAGATCTGCCGTAATTTGAGTCGTCCGCTGCAGTAGCGGGCCGAAAGAAATACTTGGAAATTCTTTGTACTGTTTTCTTATGGCTAAAATGGCCATAAAACAAACTGTCGTGCTCAGTTTTTAGAACAAACGGGATGTAGCAGTAGAGAACTCATAATACGTGAGCCTGGGTGCTATTTCCTTCCGAGCAAGCGCTGTACAACAAGCCTTCCTTCTCGATGTAAGAAATGGTTTTGTTGCCACGGACGGATTCTCTTTCATCGCTCTGGGATTTTTTCCACTGCGGAAGGAGGGACTCACACCTTTGACTTCTGAGCGAATCCTTCCCACATAATGCCGCTGAATTCCGAGTTGCAAGGGGTTTGGGGGGGAGCGGGCGTCTCAGCTTCTATTGTGGATTGGACTCGTGTGATTACGAGTTGAGCACGGGGATAGAAAAAACCTGGGGGCAGTGTTCTACTATTACGGAACAAAATTTTATAGGGTCTGACACAGCCCAGCTGGTGAAATATTTGCATTTCAGATTGCAATTTACTATGGGGAAGCGGTTTACACGTCCCCAGTATTCATAGACTACCACAAATCTTTCGTAATTCGAGACTACTGGGGAAAGCAGTTCGTTGAAAACCACTATACAGGTTCAAACTGTATCTCAGACGAGGGTGGATACTCGGCAGCCATTTACTGCTCCGCTCTTGAATTTCCAACTCCTAAGAGAACTTTTATGGACAAGGAAATTGACATGATGCCTAGAGTAATTAGGAGCAGAGAGAGAAACGAATGACTCAGCCTGCGACGATGCTGGCGCGTTGGCGGCACTCTCTCGGTGTACCTTGTTGACAAAATCACTACAGATTTGTGAGTTATCAGTGCAGTTAGGACGTAAATGGCCTTCTACGTCGCAGGTGAAACATACACTTGGCCTCCTGGGAAAGGATAACGCATGGGAATTAGACGCATATGGTTTTATATCCCGGGGTTCTGATGGGGAGTAATTCTTGGGTTTTAAGGGAGCAGTCACCTTAACGAATTTACTGGTGTTGCGTGGAGGAAATCTAGGGTTTTTATTTTTTGGCCTTGGAAGACGAGGGGGGAGTCTTCTTATTGGCCTTCGGGTAACAATTACAGCTCTCCGCGTAAACATCAGCCTCTTCGATGCATTCCTCTGAGGTGTAGTATCTACGATCCTCACATATACACGAATTTCTGTAGGGAGCGAAGCCAAGAACTGGTCCTTCAGAATAGAATGGACTAGGACAATTTTAGGCGAGTTCAGCAGGAAGTTAATATTCATTTGGATGAAGTAGCAAAACTAGCAGAAAGTTTGGTTGGGCTGAATTCCGGCGTCACGAAACTTGTAGCGATAAAAATCCAGGGTCATATTATACACCACTAGAAGCTCGGATTTTAAGATGGAATAATCTCTTGTAGTTTCAGACTGGAGGGAATTAAATATGTCTCGGAGTTGCCAACTAAGTATGGGGAGAGGTAAGTGACACTGTCTTCGTCGATGTCCCAATTATTCACTTCAAAACCCTTTCAAAGTGAGTTTGGTAGGATCAGAAATCATCGCCCTCTTTAAAAACGCGGAGTTTCACCCATGCTGACTAGGGAATTTCAGCGCGAGAATAGAGAGGGTCTTGACCCTCGCTCGACTTAGCTCAAGCTCTTGCTGACGTATTTCTTTCCTTTCTCTTTCTTCACCCTCTCGTTTTTATGTTTCTTCTTCTTCCTCTTGTTCTTCTTGTTCTCTTGCTCTTCCTTTTCTCTTTTTTGTTCTTCTTGTTCTATCGTTCTTTTTTCTGCTCTTTCGTTCGTTTCCTTTTCCTAAATATATGATAGAAGATCTTTGCTTCTTAAGCCAAGGGACTCGCCTTGGAGCTTAAAACGCTTAAAAATTGACATATTGCCTGTGATAACGGAATTAACGCACGAAAAAAACATCAAATCAAATTAACCACAAGCACTGTTACGAGATGACGACCTAGTCTAACTTGTTACGCGGAAACTAAAAGAAAATGCCCTACAATGGGAATAATTAATGTGAGAGCCTTGTCTTTTCAATTAAAATCCACACACAAAATAAATACACACATTCCTAATGAGCTTTCATAATTCCGCTGAGGCATAAAATTGAGACACACAGACTCACAAAAATGAATCGAGAAAAATGTAGGCGGTCAAAATGAACACACACAAAGAGAAATCTATTGAGAAATTATTTTTAATCCCCTTTTAAACAATCAGAACGTTCTGCCTTTATGGACAATGCAAAAAATAAGAATTTTTAAAAGTCTTCTAAAAAGACGATCGATTAAATAATAATTCAAACTGCCTGACCTGCCACCAGTTTTTATAATATAGATAGATATATAATTACTATATTTCGAGGCATAGCCGATATATATCAATCTATGTAGGGGGATTATATTAGCCGAGCAGTGTGGAATAGAGCGAAAGGACGCCCAAGAAACCTAACCGCGGCTCCCTTACCAGATGATGATGTAAGATAGCGAGGGGGAATAAATGGAGAGATACTGTTCTCCGAGTACACAGGCAAAATACCATAGCGAGAGCAGATTGGTCGTTACTTACTAGCTAGGCCCCCAATGCCGCGAAGGCTTCAGGTTGCTTTCTCTCCTCTAGGAATTGGGCAAACTCGCGGGACCTACCGCCATTTGATGGAGCACTCGCCAGCGCCCTACTGTGAAGACTGCGTTGTCCCCCAGACTGTTCGGCACATTCTTGTTTAATGTCCCAGTCTGGGAGATCTTCGAGCACGTTAACTGTCATGGTACCGGGACAGGTGGCTACCGCTTGCCCCTTGTACTCGGGACGAGTGCGTGCTTATTGACTGGTGGACTGATAGACTTTTGAGGGGAGGCCAGCATTCTCCCTTTTATTTAACTAGGTTTGGTTGTTTTTTTATTGTGGTTTTCTTTTTAGGTCACATGCTCCTGCGCCTAATGGAGTGGGACCTCTCCCCGAAGCCAGAGCTTGCTTCCTAATTTTTGTGATTTCCCCTTTTTATCGTTGTTTTGTTTTCAAATTTTTATTATACATTAGCCTAGAGATAGGCTGTTTGATTGCTGCGACTTATGCCCAAGTGGGCAGTCGCCAGATAGCACCGTAAAAAAAAATACTTACTAGCTATGGCTTAATGCTATTTTGGGGTTAAGCCATAGCTAGTAAGTATTTTTTAATGCTATTTAATGCTATTTGCCATCTTCGTCGCCGTGCTGACGGGACGTAGCACCCCGTCCGACCCCAGCTTAGCCTCTTCTCCTTCCTTCAAAAAACTTGTGTTTCCTTGCTTTTCATCCAACCTCTCCCACAACTTTCTCTGGGCAGCCTCTTATTTTACAGGGTAGATGCTGACCTTCTTCTAAGCGAACCGTCCCAGATAAAGGCTGAAGGGGAAGGGCACAACGTTCCCTAACCCCTAAGCTCCGAATCGAGTTGTTTTTTTTTAACAACCTGCTTCATCCCCACCCATACCTTCCTCACATCCCTTTTCCTTCTCACTTAACCATCTATCCTCGATTTTACGCCGTGTCCAAGGTGGAGCAGCCATGCTGAAAGGCTGCTAGGTCACCAGGCAGAAGGAGAGGCCTTAAATGGCGGCATCTGGCTCTGCCAGGCCCGTAAACACACCTTGCAGAGCGGGATACTGCGAGGGGCGATGTGCTTTTGCATACCGTAATAAAAAGAGGTCACCATGCCCAATGATATGTCAAAAAAGAGACCCCTTTAATTCCCCCTGTACCATCGACGGAGCCCCCTCCGGGCAGCTCCCACGAAAAAATGGAGGTCCCCCCCCCTGTGCTTAGGCAGGGCACCCTCCATATTTCTCTAACCGGAGATGAGGCTTACTCCTATCCTACGACTACGGGTGTAGGGGAGTCCACCTCACTCCGTTCTCTGGAGGTGCTTTCGGGCACCTCCCTATTTCCAGCGGCAGTCCCTCCTTTTCTTTCTAAAGGGAAGGCTAAGAAAGCCAGCAGGCAGCCCATTGCAGACCGCACTTCATTTAAGCGGGTCGATAGGGCAAACACCCGTAGGAGGGAGAGATAAGCCAAGCCCCTTCGGTCGCTTCCCTCAACAGACCTGCTGGCCAGAATATTGAACCTTGCCGGGGTCAAGGCCTGTGCCTTCCCACACATGACTGGTGACGCTGCCAACGGGACCTAAGATAACCTGGGAGGGGATGGCCAACCGGAGGACCCTCCTGTGATAGACATGGTCCTTGAGGCAACCCAGCCTCAGACGGTAGGGCCTTCCATGGGGGAAAATCCGGGCTCGGCGCCAAGCACCGAACCAGAATCGCCCCTATGCAAGATCCTCCTCAAACGGCTGGGGTCTCCGAGGCAGTACAAGGAGGGAAGGGATCTCCTCCAACCGGTGTGATGCGACCACCAGGACATTCTTCATTTCGGAGAAGGACCTGGCTGAGGCCGGTCCATCTGGCCTAGGGGCTTCTTCCGGCGAAGGTGAGAAGCGGATTCATTCCCCACCCTCCTCTCCAAAAAAGAAAAAGACGAAAAAGACTAAAAAGACTAAAAAGATTCGGGGTTCCTCTCCATACGCGGGAGATGCGGGGACGGATGGGTCTGGTGCCATTTTTGCAAGCGACCAAGCCAAGATCGGCACATTCTAACCCCCTGTGTCAGGAGCCTTGATTAAGAACAAAAGTGCACAGGGCGGGGCCTCGATAACATCGGGGCCCTTCATTCAGATGTTAACTGGCGTTTTCGAGCCCGCTGGCTTCAAACGCTTCATTGTTATTTGCTCCACTGATGGCACCATGTTGGTCAAGGGCAACATGATCCATCAGAGGAAAGAATCAGCTAGTGTAATTGGTAGAGAGCCGAAGGTGACCCGTTTCTCGGACGGAAGCCTTTTGGCGAATGCGGTGAATCCCGCCGAGGCGGCCAAAATAAGTGCTCTTTGGACACTTGATGGCATCCAATTGAGTGTGACGCCACAATCTTCCATGAACTTCATGAAAGGAGTAGTTTATGCGAAGAAACCGTTAACTATTCCATAGACGATATCTCCTTAGACATGGCTGACCATGGGGTGGTCAAGGTCGAACGTGTGATGAGAAAACAAGGAGAGGCCTCGATACCCACCCCTACACTCTTCGTCAAGTTAAACTGAGTCGGTGTGTGCGGTTGGTACCGTTATCACATGAAGGCATTCGTGCCACTGACGCGGCGGAGCTATTACTGTGACCCCCTTCGGCCATACAAATCGTTCTTGTAGACGTGCATATTCGGGGTCACCCGAGGTCTTTGTAAATTGCTCCAAGGCCGCACACGATAACTGTAAATCGTGTGGGGCCAAGTGTGTCAATTGCGAAGAGCCACTCCCCGCTTCTTCGAAGTAATGTGGTGCATATCTCCTTGAGAAAGAAATCCTGGGTGTTTAAGCCCAGGATCGACTTTCATTCCGCGAGGCTTAGGACTTGGTCATGGCGTGCCGGGCTCTGCCTGGGACGTTATATGCCTCATTAGTTAGAAAGGCTCCCTCTATACCTGGCCTATCCAGACCAACAAGACGGTTGTTTCTGCGTGCATTCGGAGCCCTTCTGCGGGCTCTACTCAAATCGGGCGATCCTCGGGTAACGTTGGTGGCAAAAGGGGTTCATACCCAGCCCCGGCTAAAACCAGGGCTTCCTGCTCTTCCACCAGCGTGACCGTTTCCCGTAAGGCGAAACGGCCACGCGCCTTCACCGAGTCGTTAGATTCACAGGAGGCAACATCCCTGAAGCTGTTCGCCAAGCCATCTTCCGGGGTTCCTAAAGCGGTCCCCTGTAAAGAGGACAGCAATAAATGAGGTTGAGTTCCTTTGCTTTCGCATCGTGGTGGACCAAGTGGCTCGGAGGCGGTGGTTCCTTCAAAAGAAGGTCCCCCGCCTCCTAAGCCGCAACGTCCGCCTAAGGTTTTGAGGGGGAGGGAGGAAAACACTCGCATGGCGAGTCCAACCTCCCCTAATAAGTCCTCGAAGGTGACAGCGCCTTCAGCGCCCAGGGTTCAGTCTCCGGGAAGCGTGCGGACATTTCCGTGACGTTCTTCTGTTCGAGGAGGGCCCCCAACTCTCCTCCGAGCTAGGCCTGGAGGGCATATTCCTTTTATGGAGTTGCCATGGACTCCAGGCCAACAGGTAGGAGCTGCAAAAACTCGTCTCGTCGTGTTACCCGTTAGCTATTTTTCTGCAGGAGACCATGCTAGGAGCGTGCCCCCTACCCGCCCTCATGGAGTATAAGTATCTTGCGACACAATAAAAACGAGATAGCATGGCTGGGGAATGCACAGTTTGCACTCAACATGATGTCTCCGTTCTTCCTTTCACCTTTAAATTCCTCCTTTCAGGCAGTGGCTTTGCAGCTGCACCTAGATAGGAGGTATACTATCATTTTTGTGTACATTCCAACGTCAGCTGACTTCAACGCGGGGGACTTCTGACGCGTCGTGGCACGCTTGCTGAGGCCTTTCTCTTTCTCGGAGATCTGAACGGCAGTCATCCTCTCTGGGGAGATTATTCAATAAATCCCAGGGGACAAGTCCTTGCCGATCTGATCGAAGAGCTTGAGATTAGTGTCCTAAACGTGGATGAGTTTACATAT
Source organism: Ceratothoa steindachneri (assembly GCA_963969495.1). Classification (NCBI taxonomy): domain Eukaryota; kingdom Metazoa; phylum Arthropoda; class Malacostraca; order Isopoda; family Cymothoidae; genus Ceratothoa; species Ceratothoa steindachneri. The sequence continues at coordinate 83,624,649 of OZ018319.1, read as the reverse complement.
CACTGTCCGAGAACCGCTTCATTTTCTTGCCTTAACCTATCTTTGTCCTCTTCGGATGGACAGCCTGATTTTGCATAGGCGGTGGTCGATGACCTCCATGGTAGTGATAACTTTTCAATTCAAATATCATTTTCAGGGCACCTGCCACCTGAGAGCCCACCTAGGTGGTGATTGGCACGGGCGCGGTGGCCTGCATTTCAGGAAATTACTAAATTCTCTATCTAAGTCGAGGAGTTTAGGTCAGTAGATGGGGCCGTTCAGTTCTTCTCCGGCAACCTCGTCGCCGCGGGCCTGACTACTATTCCTACAACGTCTGGCCGTTTTGCACGCCAACCACTTCTCTGGTGGTCGGCCAAGTGTTAGACGGCCCTTAAACAGAAGCGTTATGCCTACATGCGCTATAAGCGCCGCCCGAACGATTTCACTGTCGCTGAATTTCGTCGGGCTAGGGCTAGGTTTTGCTATATTTTGAAGCACGCACGCCGCTCTTCTTGGGGTGCATACGTGTCTTTACTTAACGGGATGACACCTCTAGCAGAGGTGTGGAAGCGAGTCAAAATGATTAAGGGCAAGTTGTCGCAGGAGCCCCCTCATGTTCTCCAGGAGAATGGGACCGCAACCTCGGACCCCGCGTCCGTGGCGAAATCCTTCGCGAATGCTTTTTCCGCATTTTCTAGCCGTTATTATTCCGCAAGGATTCAATGCACCTCGTGGTGTCGCGGAAGGCCGCCGGATAGACTTTACCTCTAGAGGCGGAGAACCCTTCAACGACAGGTTTACTGTGAGTGAGTTGCGCTCCGCTCTTGCTTCGTGCGTGGACACCGCCCATGGTCCAGACGATGTCCCGTTCGCCATGCTTCGTCACCTGGGTGAGCGAGGCATGGTTTTTCTTTTAGATTTGTTTAACAGGATCTGGGTGGAGTGTCTCCTCCCAGATACCTGGCGAATCGCTATTGTGCTCGCCTTTTGCAAGCTGGGGAGAGGTCCCCCTACTCCGGCTGGTTTCCGCCCAATCTCTAAATTTTTGCGAGATAGTCAATTGCGCATACGGGTAGGGAAAGCCCTCTCCGGCCCAAAGGATTAGAGGTATGGTGTCCCACAGGGAAGTGTCCGCATTGTCCTACTCTTTGACCTGAGCATCAAGGACATCACCTTGGTGCTTTTAGAAGATTTACTCGCTAACCTCTACGTGGACGACCTTTCGATCTCTTTTGGCGCGGCCCAAATGCCAACTCTGGAGTGTTAACTCCAAAAGGAATGAACCGCGTCTCTTCTCGCTATGCCAAAACGCACAGGTTTCGGTTTTCTTTGGCCAAGTCTAAAGTGGTGCACTTCTGCTTCCATCTACGACTCTACCCCGACCCAGATTTGTTTCTTAATGGAGTGCGCCTGGATATGGTAGAATCACACTGTTTCTTTGGTCTTGTATTCGACCGACGCCTCACCTTGGAGGTTCATGTTCGCAGCTTTAGAGTCTCTTGTACCCGCGCCATGGATATTCAACGTTTTATGACGTTCAGCGCTTGGGGCGCTGATAGGGCAACTGCTCTACTTTTTTCTCGATCCTTTGTTCATTCGAAGCTCGAATACGGATGCGAGTTTTATGCATCCACGGCCGTGCGCTATTGCCGAAGGTGGACTTTATCCACCTCATCGGCCTTCGACTTACGCCTGGTGCATTCAGCATTTTCTCCATTGAGAGCTTCTTGGTCGATGCTTGGAAGATGCCACTCGTTCTGTGCCACGTGCAGTGCATGACTCGCCGGTACGCACGAGCCCGGCGCCTCCCTGTGTCGCCAACATCTCTCACTGCATCTGCAGCTGTTCTCGACGGTGCCTATGCCGCAGAGAGACGCGAATCATACCCTAAACCCTTTGGGTTTAGTGCCAGAAAACTCTTTCTGGAGCTAGGTATAGCTCTCGGGCCAGCGGCACCCCTGGTTCTGCGCACGACGCCACCCTGGAGGGTACCACATTTGGCTATTTCTCGCCACGCTTCGGCTCCCAAAGCTTGTAAGGCCCTGGGAGTATTCCGTACGACCTTTTTGGAGCACACCTCGTGTCACGCTGGACCTGTGCCAGTGTATACGGATGGCTCCAAGTCCCTAGAGGGGGTAACTTCCACGTCGTCTCCCGTCTGTTCGAAGTCAGCGGGGCTCTGCCAGGCGCTGCGTCTGTCTTCACGGCCGAACTGGTGGCCATACACGACTCGGTACGGAAGATTAAGCAACGTGCCCGGTTCGGAGAACCGATTCTAATCTATATTGACTCACAGAGCGCCCTGAGTGCTCTCAGGGCATTGGAATCCCCGCATCCCCTGGTTTGCGTTTCCTGTGACGCCACGGTTTTGGCGAGCCGGGCGGATGTCGAGATTATTTTCTGTAAGATTCCTGGACATGTAGAAATTGCGGTAAATGAGCGGACCGATGAGGGCGCTAAAGAGTCTGCGAAGATTCTGTGACCGGACCAGCGTTTCGCTCTTCCTCACACAGACTACATGGCAGGAATACGGGCAGCTCTTTGGACTGCTTGGAAAAGAAGATGGAAGACGATCGAAGGGAACTTAAAGTTGCGTGCCATTGTGCCGCGACTTTTCCCATGGACCTATCCCCCAATGCGGCGACAGCTTCAGGTCACTCTCTGTCGTCTCCGAATCGGACACACTCGTATGACGCATCGCTATTTGATGGAACGCTCGTCTCGGCCCTATTGCAACGACTGCTTTGTCCCACAGACTGTTCAGCACATTCTTGTCGAATGTCCCAGTCTGAGTGATCTTTGCGCACGTTACCTGCCCCAGTACCGGAATGGGCGGGCTCGCTACCGCCTGTCCTTTGTACTTGGCACGAGCGCGTGCATATTGACTGGTGGACTTGTTGACCTTTGGGGGGCGGCCGGCCTTCTCTATTTTATTAAACTAGGTTTTGTTGTTGTTTTGTTATTGTTATTGTTTTCTTTTTAGGTCACACGCTCCTACGCCGGGTGGAGGGGGACCTCCGCCCAATGCCGGAGCTTGCTTTCTAATTGTTATCTCTTTTAATTGATGTTTTCTATTCCAATTTTGATTTTAAAGTAGCCTAGAACTAGCCTGTTTTTTTACGGCGACTTATGCTTAAGTGGGCAGTCACCAGATCGGCCCTTAAAAAAATATATATATATATTCCTGGGTTAATTAAAATAGAAGTAGAAAAATAATATTTAATAACACAACCATAAAATAAATAATTGCACAAATAATACCCAATGTGATTATCTAGGACTTCAGTGGCTTAATAGCCTTTCAAAAAGGACAAGCTAATGAGCTTAAGGCAGGTTAATGACTAAACTCCGATTGGTTCTTCCAAGGGCTGCGCTGAGCCAAAATACAGAAGTTAAAGCTTAGACAGTGAAGCGCCAGGGAGCAATTCGAGGAGACGAATTGCAGAACGTTGTGATTTACCTCGGATTACCTTGACGAGGGAGTACGTGGGCTGGTGAACGAGAACGGCCGTTCACCAGTCCCTATTCCTTGAAAATCGCCAATTAACTTGGGTGTAATTCATACGGGAGAACTTCTTGCTTTTGCGCTTGTGGAGACGAAAGTGGAGAGAAATCGAAGAGAGGTGTCTTCTTCTGGATTTTATAGCCTGCACTGTCTTGTTCCAACCTTAACTGACGTTAAATACCGGTCGACGATGGGGTTAAAATCGCCTCTGGCCACGAAGGAAATTCTCCCAAGGTTAACATATGGCAGGGGGGGGATGTGTTCCAGCCAAGAATCTGTGATAACTGATTATTTCCTTTACTTTAGCATGTTTCCAGATTGTAATCGGGGAAAACTTGAATAATAAATACAGCTGCTTACCGAAGCCTCTTCTCCAGGAATGTAGGCCTGTTCTCTCGTACTTTGACCTCCTGTGTAAGAACCATGTGGGACTTCCTTGATTTAATTTTTCATCGGGAGCAATCAGTTATTAAAGACATATTATGTATAAAAATTTCAAAAATTATTCTCAAGTGTCACAAAGTAGATGCAAAGGAATATAGGTAGCACAGAGAACTAGCTATGGGATCGCCTCTTAGTGCCCTTATGGCATGCTTGTTCATAAAAGATTTAGAGACGGAAAAAATAACGAGGGTCTTGTGGAGGTATTCTTTTTGGTGGAGATACGTAGACGATGTCCTGGCCATAATTTTAGCTAATACCAATATAAACGAGAAGTTGGAGCGGTTGAACAAGATAGATGAGGATATACAATTAATTTATTGTGCAAGAGGAAGAAAACCATAAATTCCTTTCCTGAACACGCTGATCCATAGGGATGGGGGTAGTGTAGAGTTGTCCGTGTACGGAAAACTGAAAAATAAGGACGATTTTATTCATTTTCTTTCTGGACCCAGTAAAAACAAAGATGGGGGTAGTCATTGGGTTTTATTTAAGGGCTAATCGCATTTGCAGCGTAAACTTTTTGAACGATGAATTTGAATACTTTAAGATTGCTTTCATAAGACAAAAATATCAAGAGGGCATTTTAATAAAATTAAGGCATAAAGCAATAAAAATAGCGTAGAGAGGTAAAACGGTTAGGCTCACAGTGGAGGTTTAAGATGAGGAGCCCACTATGAGGCGATTAGAAGGGGTCAGATACCTGTCTGCTCCGTACTCTATGGCGGCAAGGACATTGAATAGGTCTCTGAGGAAGGCTGGTATTTTGGTACCCAACTCCACGGGGACCAAAAATAACGAGTTTCTAAATCACAAAAGTTAAACGGCAAAAACGGATAAGGGTATTATTTATCGGGTGGGATTCAAATAATTCACAAGGGTTTAGGGAAAAGGGAGACAAGGATAATTGAAGCCGCACATATTATCCGACAGATCGACCAATCAGCGGGACGTATTCTTTCCGCTGTCCAATGGGGAAACACGGCTCAACAAAATTGAACCAGAAAGGTCAAGCTCCGAAAAAATCAACCAGAGGAGGATGAGAAGCGGTGATCCGGGATAGCATCTGACACGTATATAGAGAGTGATATCCCCTTTTTCTTACAGTTCTATTATGAAGAAGATTTAAGATTTAAGATAAGTTACCGGTGGGTTGATGCCCAATCCAAGTGGATTCTATATGGCCGCTAGGGTGAAACGAGAAATATCATCTATAAAAGGTGGAGGAGACCACTTTGTGACAAAAATTTGAAAAACGACGGGTTAAAGGATTCCTCCGCCAATATGAATCGAAGAAGTGTGTTGAGGAATAGTTAAAAGATCGGGAAACAGGACAACGGGAAAATGGTAAAATAGCTACGATCCAATAAAAGGTGGGCAACCGATTGGTCCCCACCGCAAAAACGACAGCAAGGGCTGATATGGGTATCACCCGAAACAAGATAGCCGTAAGTAAGTCTCGTGTGGCCAATGCGAACTCGGCAAAGGGCCACCTCCAACGACTGCATTCTATGACGACTCGAGGGCCAAAAGCGAATAGAATTTTTTATTTTGTATAGTTTGGATGATGAACAGTCATCCCATTCATTCTGCCACAGTTGAAAAATATACTTTCTTATTGAAGGAAAGTAGTCCCTAAAAGGCAGAGCCGAGTTCTCAGGGGACACAGAATGTGCTGAGCGGGCCAGCCGATCAGCCTTCTCGTTGCCCAGGACCCCCACATGCCCAGGGACCCAGCAAAAAATAATTCTATATCGGGATGCATTTTGGATCAGCCAGTTGCAAATTTCTGTGACCAGGGGATGGGACGCATTAAAATATCTAATTGACTGTAAGACACTCCTTGAGTCGGAAAAAATAACAAAATCACTAAAAGGTAAAATTTGGATGAGTCAAAAGGCTAAAAGGATTGCTGAAAGTTCAGCGGTAAAAAAGGATGGTGCTAGTGGCAAAGATAGAGTTAGGAATTCTCCTCCTGGGTAGATGGCTGCGGCGCCCACGCCACCGTCCGACTTAAAGCCATTCGTGTATAGTGGAAAGCATCGTTTGTGGGAGATCGAATGCTCTAAGAACAGGCTTTTAATGATGCAAGGGTCCATGGAGGACTTCTCCAGGCTCACATGTTGGTACATACCGTGGGGAGAGGAGCAGGCCACCTAGGGTTCAGTAAGGATGGAAGGGTAAGGATCCTTGGAGCATCCAAAGTTAGAGGGATGATCTCCTATGTGAAAGTTCAAAGGGCGGGGTAAAGATGGCAACTTATCATATGCCACCGTTGATTCGGCAGCATACAGGCATCTGTAGACCTCTGATACAGGGGCTTGCTGTACTCGGCAGAGGTATCGCATGCAGATTTGAAGTCTATGGTAGGGCAAAGGGAGTACCCCACTCTCGCAGTAAAGGCTGTTGACAGGAGAAGTACGGAAGGCTCCACTAGAAAGGCAAAGTCCGAGGTTTCGAATGCAGTTCAGCATTTTAAAGGCTGAAGGGGAAGCCGATAAGGTAATTTGACAGCCATAATCCAATTTGGATTGAACGAGGGCTGTGTATAATGTCCACAATGTTTGTCGGTCACTGCCCCATGAAGTGTGTGAGAGGACTTTCAAAATGTCTAGGGCCCGCAGACAGCTTGTTCGAAGTCGGCGTAGGTGTGGTAACCAGAATAACTTTGGATCGAGAGTTACGCCAAGGAACCGAAACTCGGAGACAAACTCTATATCTTCGCCTTGTATGGATATAGATGGCGGAACAAAAAACCCTTTGCCTCGGTGAAAATACGTTGCTTTGGTTTTGGTCGTGGAAAAGCGAAATCCCTTAAGTTCTGCTCTTTTGGATACAGCATCGACCGCCAGTTGTAGCCGACGCGCTGCTGATGAAAGGCGAGGGAGGAACAGTATAGTGCTAAATCATCGACAAACAGAGTTGCCGATACACCTTCTGGGAGAGACGAAAACATAAGACACTTAAAACACTGCCATGAGGAACTCCCTCCTCTTGGGGTTGCAGGTCAGAGTATGCGTCTCCAACACGGACCTTGAAGGATTGAAATGCTAAGAAACTTGGAATATGTTAAGGTAAAAGGCCTCTCATCCCCCAGATGTATAACTGCTTCAAGATGCCTTATCTCCATGTTGTGTCGTAGGCTTTCTCAATATCGAAAAATATGGCTAGGAATCGGTGCTTTAATGAGAAAGCTTTCCGGACTGATCCCTCGAAACGCACTAGTTGGTCAAGGGTACTATGACCTTTGCAGAAGCCACATTGAAATGGGGAGAGAAGGTAATTGGCTTCTAGACACCAGTTTAGGCGCTCCAATATTATTTTTTCCAGCAACTTACTCAAACAGCTGGTGAGAGTTATAGGGCGATAGTGATCTGCATTTAACCCGTCCATGCCCAGGGTGACAAAGGGAAGGATGATCCCAATGCGCTATGATGACGGGTAAAAACCCTTCACCTATATAAGGTGGTACAAATCAAGCAGGAAGAGAGTAGACTGTTGATGTAGGTGCCGAATCATGTCGAAATGGATCTCATCAAGGCCAGGGGAAGGAGATCTGCAAAGGGACAAAGCGCTTTGCAGCTCGTAGATACTGAATAGAGCGTTATACGGAAGGTTAGATTTTGTTGTAAAGTTGAGAAAATGAGATTCTTCCTTTGATTTGTAGGATTGAAAAGCCTTATCGTAGCGGCTGACATTGCTGACAGCGCGGAAATGGTCAGCAAAAGCATTGCTGTCCGCCAGGCCGTCATTCTCCAAGGAACCGTCTAAGTTGAGTGAGGGGGTATGATGATTAGCATAATGACCCCGGATCTTATTAATCCTCTTCCAGATCTTAGCAGTAGGTGTCATAGAGGAGATCGATGAAACTTATCTGTGCCATGAATTTTTGCGAGCTTTACGAAGGGTTCTTTGGCGAAGCGCACGAGCTCGGTTTCGGTCGACCTTGTTGCACAAAGTTTGGTTCTTTCGGAATCGGGCATGGACTAACTTGTAATTTTTGATAGCTGTTGCACACGTCGATTTCCACCAGGGCACGGTTGAGCGGCCCGTGACAGGTCGTCTCCGTGGAATGGTCTGTGTTGCTGCATTGTAGATATTCGATGTAAAGAATTTTACTGACGCGTCCACTCCATTGAAGGTCCCCAAGGATAAATTTGTGAAGGACGCCTCTTGGAAACCTTCCCAATCTGCATGACCTAAGTCCCACTTAAGGGGCCATGGTTGTATGAGGGCTAACTTGAAGTGGTCACTCCCATGTAGATCGTCAAGAATGGACCATCGAAATTCCGTGAAGCAATCAATGGAAAAAACAGATAGGTCAACACAGCTAAAAGAGTCCGTCTGGACATGATAAGAGGTAAAATCGCCAGTATTTAAAACACAAAGAAGGTCAGATAATAAAAGAGACTCTAAAACACCGCCTTTGGCATTTCGAGGGATGTCACCCCAGTATGGGTGACGGGCGTTAAAATCTCCTATTAATAAGAATGGGGAGGGCAACTGGTCTATAAGTTCTAAAAGGTCGGATCTTAACAATGATAAACAAGGGGGTAGGTAAATAGAGCAAACGGTAAAAAGCTTAGTAAGAAAAACCCTCAAAGCAACAGCTTGGATGGTAGTATGTAGGGAGATGAGAGAAACATGGTAGGATGAAGTTACCATGATTGACACCCCTCCATGAGAGGGGCTTCCAGCAGGAGCAATAGAGTTGAAAGTGAGAAAACCGGGTACCAGCGTAAAGGCCCGTATACCCAGTTTATTATCCTGGAGACAAATAACAACGGGGTGGATAGTCGTCAAAAGAACTTTGAGTTCTTCCCACTTTGAAAGAACTCCTTGACAATTCCATTGTAAAATGAAAGATATTATGTGTGACGATTAGATACCACTGTGGATATCTTTTTCTCTTTTGAGGCCGATAATGTATTTGAGGTTCTTTCCAAAGAGCTTGGGAGACGGAGAGCTGATTTTGAGGATTCTGCTTTTGCAGGGGGAGAGATCCTAGATGGAGTAGTAACTGAGGTTTTTTTCGTGGGTTTTGGAGAACCGACCGAGGCCCTTGATTGTGATTCGGGCTCGCAACCTGGCGGAAAAGGAAGATCCAGAAGGGATTTTCGGCCGGTAGACCCGGATTCATGGGTCGAGGGTATTTTCGGTGTCTGAGGAGTTGGTCCAACCGCCGCCGTTGGTGATGTTGGAGTATCAACTGCTTCCATCGGATCTTGGTTTGGAGGGTGAGCGGGACGAACAGGTGATCTGAGCGAGGTGTGTGGAGCTGGGTGTATTTCTGCCATCGTTTGGATCAGGATGGGGCCTACGTCCTGTAAAGAGCGAGACGGACTTAAGGGCAGAGAATGTTCAACCATAGGGGAGGAGTCCATTGGAGATTCTCGGGGTTTAGCCGAGTCGGCTCCAGAGGCTGCCCACTTATTGGTGGTCGATGACCCAGGTGAGGAATCCTTTCTCTTACCACTGGGCTTTGAGTCTCGTTCCCGAGTGGATAAACCTTCCCTGGTCGATGTTGAGGATTCTTTCAAATAGCGCCTGATGTCTTCAAGCGTCACACCATGAGCGTCTCTCCCACCTAGAGCTGCTGGAGAGAGGGGGGCTACATTAATTATCTCGGTTTGAGAGCGATGCTTCGACTGCATATTCTGAATATTTTCGACGCTGCGATTAGATCTAGGGTGAAGTGCTTCAGGCTGGTCGGAACTCGCGCGTGATGGTCGGTTTCGTCCAGCATCACGGAAAACGTCAGAGAAGAGCCGGCCGAGTGGCAAGGTTTGTGCTCGGGCACGCTGGCGGGCCTCTCTTATATCTAGACGTAGGGAGTCGCGCAAAGCGAGAACTTCTTTTTCATATAAAAATATAGAGCAAAGTTTCGACGCAGCACTCTTGGTGCCTCCGCAGTTGGCACAGTGAGGAGTTTTGGTGCATTCGGGGCCATGGTAGTCAGAGCTACAATTCACGCAGGAGCGAGGGTCCGACAAGCTCGACCAACATGTCCAAATTGATTGCAATTGAAGCAGCGTCTGGGTAGTTCGATGTAGGGACTTACCGGGACCTGGAGGTACCTAGCTTTAATATACTGCGGCAGTTCTTGTTGTTCAAATGTTAAAATCAGTGTGGCGGTTGGAACTTTAGTGGAGCCTAATGTTTTAGTTACCCTGTGTACGTGTGTGACACGTTGTGTACTGAGCTTACTCTGAAGGCGGGTGGGGTCGTAGTCCTTTAGTTCGTTTGAACGGATGACACCTTTGACGAAATTTAGACGCGGATGGGGCGAGACAGTTATTGGAATTTTAGCTATCGAAGATAGATTTCGCACAAGGTTGTGTTGAGAGTGGGATGACACCTCGACTACGACATCACCACTTCCTCTTGACCACATCCGGCGAGGTTCACCACAGCGGGACTCAAAAGATTCATTGATGTCAAACATATCGATTTTTGCAAGTGGGATGTCAGATTATGAATTCATGACAAGAAAGCGAGGATAATCAAGATCTGGGTCTACTTCGTTGGAATAGGAATCTAACAAGCAAGGAAAGGCTGAAAGGGAAGCTAAGGAACGTTTGGCACGAGAACCCTTACGAGAAGGGGAGGTTTTTGGTTTATGGCTAGCCATTGCAAAAAGAAAAAAAACGCATTCTCCCTCGGGGCTCTCCACCATGGAGGCCTACAAGGGCCCGGCACTACTGCAACTATACAATCATTTACGTCCGGTATGTCCTCTTGGAGAATGGATACGGATCCACCACACCATCTTTATAACCCTAAGAGGCTGCCCGAGTTCTCCTACGCACGGAGAAAAGGGCCAACGATGGGTTTCTCCTTGGGCATTCGGTAGACAAGGGCGGTGGAGATGCCCAGCCTCTTTCACCTTCACGAAAGAACAATTCTGAACCAAACCATTAAGCGAGCAGAGGTCGGGTATTGATATGGACCACTAGATAGGTGAAAGGAGAGGGGGAAATAAAGGGCAGTGGAAGAGCGTAATAGAGGAGGAAAGAAAGAGGGGTATGTTAAAAGTCTTGTTGGTAGCACCATGGTTCCCCTAGAGGGCCCAGATCTGCCCCCCCCCCCTCGCCACGAGAAGGCCAGAGCCTCTCTGGGAACAACCCTTGAAGAAAAGATCCCAGAGAGGAAGGGGGATTATGAGGAAGTCAATAGGGAAACGTTAATAAAGAACTCCAATGTGTTTTCCAGTTTTTATTTACTCCACCCATTCTCAACTATAAGTCTTGAAATCCAATATATATATATATATATACAGCCTTGGCCAAAAGTAATAGGTCACCCGAGTGTTTCTGAGTTATGTTATCTCAATGTTAATGAAACACGTGTGCATGGTGGTTTATGGTATATTACACAATATAAATTAGTTTAATATCTAGTTGACCCTCCTTTAGCTTCTATTCCCTCTTATAAACTGTACTGTACGCATGTAAACAATTTTGGGTAAAACCAACGTCCACAATAAACTAATTTTCACTTGATTAATTCTAGGGCTTTATGCTGAAAATACCTGGAGATACACTTAATAAACAGTAAAACGCCTAAAACAAGGGAGTTGAGTGTGTGTGATCGAAGTCAAACTGTAGCTCATCATAAAGATGGAATGTCTCAAAGGCAAATTGCTCAAAAGATGAAATGTTCTTGATGTGCAGTACAAACGACTCACAAGCGCTTCCGAGAGAGAAAAGCTGTGAAGATAATACAAAGAACATGTAGAAAAAAGATTACAAAGCCTCGTAAAGACAGATTTATCATCCGTCAGTCGCTCAGAAGCAGGAGAAAAACATCGCCCCAGCTCTGTGCGGACTTCAACGAGGCAGGTACATCATAATTATCAACCAGAACTGTTGTAGGGAGGCTTGTAGAGTACTGTCTGAAAGGCTGTTTGTAAAGCCAGGAAGAGGCCATAGAATTCTGAAGCAAATATGAATAAACGTCTTTAGTGGGCCAAAAACCACTCAAATTCACCAGTGAGCAAAGGTCAAAACTTATATAGTCTGATGAAATTAACTATAAAGTAAGATAGTGCAAGTATTCAATCAACATATAAACTCAAAATATCTTTGTTTTTTCCTAAAATATGTAAGAAATATCCAAAATAAGGATAATATTATCGTTCATGTTTTTTACACAGGCTTTCGGCACATCCGATGCAACTTTCGTGCGTCGCAGAAAGGGGGAAGCATTTTAGGCCGAATGTCTGGTACTAAACGTAAAACATAGGTTTGGTTCTATTATGTTGTGGGCCTGCATTTCTGCCACAAGACCCGGAGAAATGTTATTATGTCAGAGAAGGATGAACTTAGCTACCTATGTTTCCATGCTATTGGATATTTAAGAGCCATCAATAGCTAAATTACCTCCAGGAGTGTCGAAAAACAGTGTTATCTTTCAACAGGACAACCCTCCATGTCATGCAGCTAAGAATACTCATCAATGGTTTGAGACACAGGGTATTGTTCCCATGGACGGGCTTGCTCAAAGCCCCTATCTAAATCTGATCGAACACCTATGGGAAAGTCTTGTTAAAGCTACCAAGAACACAACTATTTAAAATAAAGAGCATTTGTACAAAAAGCTTAGAGTAGAAAAAACTAGTTGATTTTATGCCTAGCCATATAAAAGCGGACATTAGAGCTAAAGGAAGGTCAACCATGTATTAAAACTAATCTATATTGTAAAATATACCGTAAACCACCATGTCTACGAGTTTTATTAACATTGAGATAACAGAAACCAGAAACACTGGGGTGGCCTAATAATTTTGGCCAAGGCTGTATATATATATATATATATAAATAAATATATATATTTATATATATATATATATATATATATATATATATATATATATATATATATATATATATATATATATATATGTATATATCATCCGCGTGCGGCTAATTAATAGAATGCTTCCCCTATTAAATAATGTTTTGTTCAAAAATATCCCTATAAAAGCACACTTCTATATATGGGGAATGGAAGCGATATGCCTATTGCCGTCACCCAGAGAAAGCGAATTTGAGCGTTATGTTGTGCTTACATTTAAGCTCTTTCATATTTACAGATATAAATAATTAAGTCTTTATAACTCATATTTTTAAAGAGGGCTAACTTATGATGTGCTTTGATATTAGCTCATTCATACTTACCAGTATTTATATAGCTAAAAGTTTGTATTGACAGATAAAAAACTAAGATAATATATGGGGAAATGGAAGCAATTTGCCTATTGCCGTCACCCAGAGAGTAACCGAATTAGTGCGCTATTGAAATTCACCAACCAATTGAAAGTGAACCTTCCGGATTCCTGTATTAGGCTCGTTTTTGCTTTGAGATTGTTATTTTTTGGGATGTCTCGTTATTATTACATTTTTATTTTACTAAAATTAAATAAAAGCCTTATCTTACATTGATATTAAAGTAATTTCTCTTTATTGAGAAATTATACTTTCATGACAGCTTTATATGAGAAGGTTTTAGAATGCAACAACATAGAATCAATAATCTTTTTTATTGTTTTTGGCAGCATTGTCAAAAACAGTTTAGACTACTTACTTTGTGCATTGATTAATAAGATATTGTTTATATTATCTTTTTAGATTGATTGTTCTATTTAAAGTACAGCCCTTCACCTCGATAAGGGAAATGAACAATGAAACCATTGTGAAAAAAACATTACATATGCATAATTGAGAGATTATTTATTACCTTATAACTTTCTTCTAAAAGTCATGCAGATAAAAAGAGAATAATTAATGAAGGTAGGCCTACTCCAGAAAGTTTAACGGGTAAAAGAAAGCATTAGAATATGTAACAAAGTGCCATACAAAAAGACAAAGTGGGTAACTGCTTGTCCTTGATTCCAAAAATTATTTTGCTGCTCGAATTTGTTGTTTAACAACTAAATAGGTTTATGGAATTCATTTTGCTTTACTGATTTAAATAATATGCATAAGATAATAAAAAGACACGAAATGAAGTATTTAATGTTTTACAGAGTAAAATATTTGACATATCCTTTGTGTTTTCGTAGAGTAAATGAAATAGGTAAATACTTCCGAGATAAAAAGAATGCATTTTCCAAAATTTTGTCCAGTGTCGATGGTATTTATCCGTTTATTAAACGTAGAAGAAACGATCCTTTTGAAGACTCCATAGAGAAGTATAGAAAGGATCTCTTACCAAAATATAGATCTGATATGCGTGCAAATTGAAGTAAAATTTCAAAATCTAAATACGTTAACATTTGTGGAGCTTCTTGATCTAAGAAAACAAGAAGAAAACCAAAAAGTCTTTCATGAATCCGCTCTAACCTCACTCAAAAATTCATATGAAGATTTCTATGGCTGCCAAAGGTTGAGGAGCAAACAATTAGTCTTATATAATGACAACCAACTTAAAGGAAAACCATTGCATGAATTGCTTCGCATTTTGAGTTATAGTAGGTAAGATGAAGCTTTCCCGCAACTAACATACTTGTGTGTGCTAACTTTGACCGTACCAGACACAAGTGCTTCAGTTGTTCTGGTCATAAGTACTTTCTATGCGAAGTGAAGGTCAGAAAGCTACATCGAAATTGTTAATAATATGCAGACTGCTTTCAAAAACCTCAGATGCTATATGAACATCAAAATGCATTACTTTTGCCTTATATGGAACGCTTTCCTGAAAATTTAGGATTAATGAGCGACGAGTAGGGAAAGAGATTCGATCAAGAGATGAACGAGCTGGAGACTATTATTTGGCATGCTAGAATAGATTCATGATTACTGATTACTTTAGGGTTATAAAGAGAGACATCTGTAACACTGAACATTTTAGAAGTTTGGAGTAATTTAAGGCTATGCCCTGAATTCTGAAAAATGATGAACCTATATCCAATTTACTTGTACTTACCTTTACAAATGTGTACTATTTAATGTACAAGAATAAATTTTTGTAAGATTTTATTAATAAATTGTGTTATAAAATTAGTTTTTATTATTTTTTCGGATGAGAAACATTAACAAAAATCCACCGAAATATCAAATAAATGTAATCGAATTAGTTATAAGATCGGATTTAAAAAAAATCGAATTAGCACAAAAACATGATATCAACGGAGGAAAGAATGTCATTTTTGGATTCAGCGGTGCAAAATTCTTATAAAAAGGTTGAAATCTCAAAATTCGCCGACATTATATAATCAATATTGCTCCCGGTCACTAAGAGTGTATATCACTATCAATAGTACTCACACTACTAACTTCGCTAGAAACTTTATAGATCGTGTATATTTAGAGCCTTTGGAATTAAATGCAAGAACCCAAGCATGCACTCCCTCACATTAATTAATAGCTCTCCTCAATAGATTACTTCCGTTTAAAGGAACTTTTAATGGTAACTTCACACGAACTAAAGTACAACATTGGATTGAATCTCTTGATCAAAGGAAATTTCGTTGTCTCATATTCATCAGAAAAAGCCAAAGATGATATTAATTAGGTAGTATTGAAAACGCATTTGTCAGATAGGTAGAAGCACACGACACAAAGTCAGCCGAATATTGTGCTCGAACTGGGCAGCACAACCATGGGTATACAAGTTAAATCGGTGAATTGGGTAAGTAGCGTATGTAACTTGTTCTTCTGGGGGATCGGAAGCTGAAGGTTCATGGGGAATAGTCCATGGGGAATAGGGAGTATTGGCAAGACGGGAAGATGATATTACGCGTTTGTTCCACGCAGGCGGCTTTTACCACGACCAAGGGGTCAAGCGGCTAGCTAGACTCCAAGCCGGATTATTCGTTCAGGGACACAAATTTGTTTGCACAAGCACGTTTTTTGTACGTTTTAAGCATGTTGACGTGGAATAGCTTAGTGCCATATGGGGTTTGGAACAAGTAGTCGACGGGGCCGCGTCTCTCGATCACTGAGAAGGGGCCGTTACATTGGCTCAAAAGTTTGTTGTTCTCCATGGGGAGTAGTAAAAGGACTTCGTCACCGGGTTTAGATTTTCGTATTTTCGTTCTTAGGACTTATAATCGAAGTAGGTTTTATACTCGCCTAATTTCTCTCAGCGTTATTGTGCGCGATCTCTGCACACTTTTCTTAGCTCTGCCTCAGGTCTAGGAGTTAAGCGTAGGAGGATTGAATCTCCTGGTCTAATTTCGAATTGGAGAAGAGCTTATTTAGAATACTGAGAGGCCCTCTAACATTACGTCCATATAGAAACTCAAATAGGCAAAAACCTGTGGTGCAATGGGGAATTTCTCCGGTATGCAAAAAGGGCTACCAGCAAGAAACCGTGGCATTCTCGGTGTTGTTCGGCGCACATTTTTTTGAGGATTGATTTGAGAGAGACGTTGAGCCTTTCACACATCCCATTACCAGTTAGGTGAAAAAGGATGGTAAAAAGGGGTCTTATCATCAGCAGCTTGCCGCCGTGCTCCATCAGTTGCGACTTGAATTGGCGGCCACGATCAGACAGGATTTCCTATGGTAATCCAACGCGGGAGAAGAGAGAGATTAGTGGTTCCGCGCAGAAGATGCTGCCCATATTATTCAAAGGCACGGCTTCAGTGAACTGGTGGCAAAATCCACTAAAGTTAGCACGTGACTGTGACCTTCCCTAGACGGGGGGATGTATCAGACCAATAAGACTAATTGCGTCACCAGAAATCGTCTCTGAGTTTAGGAGTCCCATCGGAAAGGGTGCGAGCTTAATTGCCTTCTGACGGCAGTCCTTTGGCAGATGTCGCAATACATGCAATAGCGAAGGATTTATTCATGTACTCCTGGGCAATGAAAATATTTAAGGATATTCTGGGTAGTATTCGTGTGGGTAAAATGGCCTGAAAATAGGTTTTCATAGGCAATGGTTGAAATGTAACCGATGTGAGAACATGTAACACACAATACTTGCGTCTGGGGTTTACCGTTATCTGAGTACCAGGGTAAATTAAGCCCTCTGTAACTTGGTAGCATATCCCCTTTTCTCCTCAGGTGGCTTATGTTCTTTTGACTGAGCCTTAGTCTGATAGAACGGGTTGAGGCAGCGTTAGTTTCAACTCCTATCACATATTATTTAAAACCACGATGCTCCCACGTGCATCTTCGCTTCGAAGCTTGGCGCCTTATCGCAGCCACCGGATGTCAATGTTTAAACAAGGAGGTTATCGTCCCGCCGTTCGCTCCCATACGCCGACCTCACCGGATTGAGTATGGCTTATGGGCAGATAAGGCATTGTTTCCAGGCCCGGCTGTGCATTCCCTCGAAGCTCTCACTCCATTGTCCCCCACGCCAAGGAAGTGTCTCGACTATTTAGATGGAAACTTTACCACTAAGATCAGATTGGAGATCCAAATTTTCGTCGCGAAACATCACCACGACCCTCTCTCACTTTGTGCGCCAAGGGACCTCGACCTCGAGATTCACCATCACTTGTCCAGAAGGAGGACAATATCCCTTGAGTACCAAGGTTCGAGCCTTTCGTGACGCCAAGACCTCAAGGCTTCCCCCTCTTTGTTCAGAAAGAGAACAACGTTAGAACAGACATTGTTCGTTCGAGCCCGTTGACAAGAAACGGTTCTCACCCTTCCTTCGTTGTTCAGAAGCGAACAACGTAGAACAGCCATTGTTCTTTTGTGACCTTCGACAAGAAACGGTTCTCACTCTTCCCTCTTGTTGTTCAGAGAAGAGAAAAACATTAGAACAGCCATTGTTCTTGAGCCGTAGACAAGAGACGGTTCCCCCCCCCTGGTTGTTCAGAAGAGAACAACGTAGAACAGCCATTGTTCTTCAAGCCGTTCGTCGAGAAACGGTTCTCATTCCCTAGACGCCACGTCAGGATCATCTTATTCCCCCCCCTTCGGCTGGAACTCGCCAGCGGACCGAAAATTCCTTCACGTCGCCCTACACTGCACCACTAGTATAAAAGTTACGTAAGCCAAACGTCACCTTTGAGTACTTAACCCTTTTGTCAATTCTATCCTGTGCTTTAAATGGTTTAGCGAACCATCCCATCCTTTTAACTCTATATTTGTTTTACCTTTTTAAATCCTTTAATCCTCGGATTAGCCCGAGCCCCCACGACCCTTTCCATTCTCTGTTTATGTCAATATTTTCCGTTTTGCGTATTGTTGATAGCTATTATTAATAAAACTCTATTTTATTAAGGATAGCAATATTATTATCCTTGAGCTCAGTTTCACTTCTTAAGCGTATCTAAGATACATAATATCGGCCCGCCAGACATTAACGCACTCTAAAGATAATTAAAGAAGTTCCCTCAACGAATAGTTATATATGGTATATCGTCGAGAGTCCATTCTACGACACTTAGCCCACAGGGGTAGGAGCGAATCGCTGATCATCTGGTTCCCTGCGAAGTCTTCATTAATGAGATAATTGAATTCTGAAGAACGTGAGGTTTATAGGGGTGAGAGCAGCTTCGAATCATTTACTACTTGCGAACGGGTAACCACGGGTTGAGCCAAGGAGCTGGGGTGCCGCACGAGCACTGGCCAATGAGGATGGACCAGAATATAATAAGGGCTGCTACTCCTTCTTCCCA
This sequence comes from Ceratothoa steindachneri, assembly GCA_963969495.1. Taxonomy (NCBI): domain Eukaryota; kingdom Metazoa; phylum Arthropoda; class Malacostraca; order Isopoda; family Cymothoidae; genus Ceratothoa; species Ceratothoa steindachneri. The sequence continues at coordinate 83,606,140 of OZ018319.1, read as the reverse complement.
GCAGGTGAAGTACGCACAATCGTTGTATGACTTAACGATGGGGAACGGATTGGCACGCCCCAAGTAATCGTGCACGACGGTGAATTTATTATGGTCCGGGGCAACTGGGGAAAGCAGCTTCTCCAAAACCACTATACAGGCGCACCAGGTATCTCTTATAAGAGTGGAGACACGGCAGCCATTAATCGTTCCGGATTCGAACTTAAGCCTCTCGGGGTATTCCTATCAAACAAGAAGTTGACCAGGTGGGCCCCGCGAATTGAGGTGCTCGGGCGAGGAGAAGATTCCGATGGTATTGAGGGAGGCGCAGACGTGGCACAAATCTGGTGTACTTGGTGAGAAGAGTTATTACTGAACTGAGAGTTGTGGGGGCAGTTCTTTTTCACTTGGCCTTCCACACTACTGGAAAAACAAATGATGTGTCTCCTGAGAAATAAAATGGCGTATGGGCGCCTGAAGAGAGCGGTGTTACATCCTGGTGTTCGGACGAAAAAACTGGTTTCGGCTTCGACGGCCCAGTTACCTTCACAAACTTACTGTCATTTTTCAGGATTAATTTAAATTTGTTTGTCTTATGTTTGGGGGAAAATGCCAGTGGTTTCCCTCCCTTTTTGAATAAAGGTTGTGGCTTGCTGAATAAATGTCGTCCTATTTTGAGCAGCGTCGGTCTTTTACGGAAGATCGCAATACAGCCGAAAGTGCAGCCAATAACTGGTTCTTAGGAAGAAGTCAACAATGGTATCGTAGTCATGTGGGATTTTATAAGCATCAAACCAAAAGTTAAGGTGACGCTGGAGGGTGTTCCGAAACTGACAGTTATTTGACCTGGCTGAATGCGGGCCTGGCGGAATTTGAATAGGGAAAAGTCTGGGGTGATGTTCATCGCCGGGGGTAACTCCGATTTTGAGGACGAATAATCACTTATTGCTTTTGAGGGCAGTGATATGAATATATCTCGGACTTAGGAATTTAGCAAGGGCAACAATTGAGCCAGTCCATCTACTACGATGTCCCAGTAGAGGATTTCGAAGATTTTCTAGAAGTAGATTAAGTAAGCTCCTGAATCCTCGACTTCCTTGAAAAGCGGAAGCTTAACAGGTGCGGAAGATGGGGCTTCGGACCTCGTGCTGATGTACAGCGTCTCGTTTCTAGTCCTACTCATTTCAACTTCATGAAGGCGAATTCTTTCCCTTTCTTCCTGTACTTCTCTTTCTCTTTTTTCTTCTCTTTCTTCTCTTTCTCTTCTTCTCGTTCTTATATAGCTCTTTTTAATGTCGTCCCTTCTCCTCTCTTTTTGTTTTCTCTCTTCTCTTTCAGTCTTTCCCTCCTCTTGGATATAAGCTAGGAGGTCATTACCACTGAGCCCAGGTGACTCTCCTTGAAACTTAAACATGTTAAATAATTAGGACATTTTATCGCGTTCGCTAACTTTCAGGGAAAGCACCAGATAAAAAGTGAAAATTATTTAGGCTAACAGCGGGACTGCTGGTAGACTTTTGCGGATCTAGGATTTTTCACATAAAAAACAAACACAGATATAATTATTTTGCACGAGACAAATTATTCGTTATACTCGAAATATTAACTCCGCAATTTAGCGAGAGCCTGTGTTGCCCAAAACGCCATGAAGAAAACGAGAAACACAATAAAAAAAGAAATAAGATTAACTCCTTTACAATACGGTAGACGTTTAATAAGGCCTGAATAGGGGTAAAATTTCACACGGTCACAACTTTCAATACAAAATAGGCACACAAAAGGGAAAACTGGAGGTTGGTAAATTCTTTTCTACACTTTCTTAAAACAGAACTTTTAATATACAAAAATTACACCCTGTAAAATCTGTTACAGTTCCAAACGAAATGAGATCAGATACTGCGGCTGACCCTAAAAAGCCTGCTAGCCAAGGATTAAACCTAAAGTTCAAGGAAAATATTAGCAAAAGTAAATAAATGACAATAAATAGGATGAGACCAGGGGTGCCCAACGGGGGGGGGGGGAGATACAAATGACTCTACAGGGACGAGAGTCCGAGAGAGGATGTCCAGCGTTTGCTTCCATGCTTCCAGGAAAAGGAGGAAAGTGCAAATAATGGGAAGACACGCCAAGCCTAATTGACCGGAGGCTTTGGAGACGTCGAGGAAGCGGCGCTCTGCAAATTTTCACTTCCAAAATTCCTTGTTCTTTAAATTTGCTGAGAAATAAACGAGGGAGTACTCCAGATGAAAACGAGGTCAATACCCGAGTGATAGATGCCTGTCCGTGTCTATTGTCTGTCGTGCGGAAACTGTGTCCTAGGTAAAAGCGAGGCCGAGTAGATAGATGACGCTCCGCGTTCGTAGCTGTAAGCCGTTGGGATGCGCATCAGGGCATATGAGACTGTACGTGGCTGCTGAATAAGACGGGCTTGTATGGTATTAATTTCTTAAACTTTACCCAAAGTATTTATACTGCCTGGCCAGAAGCGGGTCGCAAAATGCCGCCAAAAGATGGACAAGGATCTCATTAGACTTGGCGCGCCATGGGGGAGGGGGATTTTCTCGGTGAGCATCACAAGTTCGCACGAAAGCCCTAAACGCTGTAAGTCTGGCGCCGAAGAGTCGATGCCACAGGGGAGAAGGAAAACCTAACCCCGATCACAAGGCCGTGCAACATTCTCGAGGCGGCTCCTTTGGTTCGACTGGCCATACCATTCTTGATAAGAGCGCCAGGGTTATCCGACCACGCGAAATTCTTTTCGTGCCCTTGGGTCTGTATGGGCGTGCAGGTGCATCTTTTTTTAGGCGCTACGGGTAGACGTTGTGTTCTAGGGAAGGGGGAACATTATCTCTCTGACACCGTTAAGAATGTAACAGTACAATTTAACAATCTATTTTTCACTGCAAAGTAGAATATTTTGTATTAAGGCAAGTGAAATCATTAAGCTCCTACGTGATCATACGAACATACATACAGTAGAAAAAAAATGCAGCCGATAGTCTTGCCAAGAGAGAAACAAAGACATGGGAAACAGCTGTGAATCCCATAGAACTGAATCTGATCTGACCCGCCAAAGTTTACATGAACCCGTGAAAAGACAAAATCAATCTTTATACAAATGTTGTTTGATAAAGCACGGTTAGGTTTTAAATTTTAAATACTATTTTGATGCACACATACGCTGATTTGATACTTAAGTAAAAGTATTTTTACTGTTACAAATTTTTCTAAAAATACGAGTAAAAGTACTAAAACTTAAATGTACTTAAGTAAAAGTAATAAAGTATGTTTTAATGAAGTAGTAATACAGTGAAATTCAAAGGTTGCGCAAATACTGAAGAATACATCAGCCCAGACACTTTTTAGTCTACTGTACAGTAAATTCTTTTTTACCTGCTGTACTGAGCCTTATATGATGGAATTCAGTTAAACTTGACTTAACAATCAAGCTGGCAATATCCCTCCATTGATTAGAAAGTTTAGTTTATATGAAAAGTAAAATTAACTCTACAAACTTATCCAGTTTAACCAAAATTCCAGAATATATTAGTCTGATTAAGTAAATTATTTATTAGGAAAAAATATACGAAGGAATTAATTACTCTCATATTTTTTATTCAGCTTCACAAGCAACTGATATTCAAAGTTCTGGCTCTCTAACGACGAACGTTTTGGGGCAAAAATTACTCCTCTGGAGATAAACAGGAGCTCACAAGTAGTAGTTGCAGGTAGTGGGATATTTAACTTAAGTGAAATAGCCTACAATGGAGAAAAGAACCTCATGATTTCTATATCACCCACTCGGCATGACAAGCACCTGTCAATTTCTTGTGTAACTCTGGTCTATGATTTTGTTTTAATTGAAGAAATGAAGTTTTCATCATTTGAGCTACTATTACCGGCATAAAATATCTCTTCATTTACACTAGATTTTTTTCTAGACGCTCGTATATGTATCTCGAAACTGAAATGAAAGAAAATCAATTAAGAACCCAAACAATATTGTGAATAAAAATTGCTTTACTGATAGAAAGATTTCAATCAAGCAAGGCTCGTTGCATTATGATAGAAACCTGAAACCAACTGTGAAACTTTGCAAAATATTTATGTGTGGTAGAGTTCCTTCTCCTCTTCAATTTTATTACTTAAAATATTAATTTAACCTCAAATTATACCTTTGCTGGTGAGAGTGCCAACGTCTGTCAAATTGTTCTTAAATTTTGCCAATAAAGTAGCAGCAGAAATAATTTCAGTATCCTCCCGCATCTCAGCAAACCGATGTCTTAATGACGACAGAAGGCCAGTGATAAGAGGAAGGCTCAGGTCAGCAGAAGTCTTGATCTTCTCCAGCTTAGTCAACAACTGGTACAGAGTTGGAAGAAACATTCTTATATGTGTATTTTTATCTCAACCTTATCTCTCATCTTCCCTCTCCCGTCGTCAAACACATAGGGCACTCTCGTCTAACCTCATTCCCATACTGAACACTCATATCTGCAGAATTGCCTTCTCTCCTCTCTAAACTTTCTCTACACTCGCTACACAATCTGCGCTCTGGAGGGCTAAACGCCCTGATCGGCGCATTATAAATATTTATTATATATATATATATATATATATTTGCCTACTGCCTTCAAGGTGGTATAATAATCTTTCAGGAAATCAAGCTCTACGGGTTTAGCCTGGAAAAAATGACCATATCAGTTAAACCACATACTTATTATACAATATTAAGGTTATTTAAGTTTTATTAATAAGACACTAAATCAAACATCACAAGGGTCAAGGTGGCTTAAGGTTAAAAACTATAAGTGATGAGTGAAGAAATTATTACTAAAAGTATAGCACATAATCTACTGATGAACATATAGTACAATGATTTAATATGTATATATTAATTACTCTCATATTTATGTATATCACCCCGTTTCCACAATAAAAAAAGGATGAAGACCGACCGGAAATTATTCAATTAATGACCGGTTCAACTCCTTTTGATTTTGGCACACTTGAGTGCAATGTGGAGTAATTCTTAAGCTGCTCCTTTGAAATTTTTTCATCATTTTCAATTTTTATTTATTTTCTCTTTCTAGAATGAGGCGTCAAATAGGAGTACTGGAGTTATTGCCAGGGTGAACACCCTGAAAAACATAACTACTATCCTTATTAGATTTATGGGTCAACTCATCGAATCATTTTTATTATATAAGTAATTTCTCCCATAAAAATAAGGCCACGGGCATTTGTTTTGACTGACTGGGCAGTTTCTTAATAAAAAATTCATCATGTGTGTATTCTTAACAAATAACCTATTCACTACATCAGATGTAGGCAAATGTGATTCCTAGAGCGATTTTTGGCTTTGAAAGCAGCTCTCGTGTCCATCTACGTATTACAAGCTTTTTTAATCATGAGTTACAAGTCAAAATATCACAGCGTCATGTTAGAGGGCCACCTTGCAGACATAATGAAACACAACTACTGATAAAATACCTAATTATTCTTCCATATTGAAAGATCATGAAGAAAATTCAGCTCATTGAATCAGAAGTAATTTAATGATTATACAATATCTTATACATAGGAACTTTTGTTTAAATTAATATTTTCAAGTTACTATTAGTTCTGATTCAGGTTCAATTTATTTAAAAACATCATTTAGTTTTAAACCTAATTTAGTTTATTAAAGCTATTTATTTGTTGTTGTGCATTTTAGTTTCCCCTTTTTCTTATAATATCCAGATTTATAGTGAAAATGAAATATTTTGCAGCTCCGAAAACTATTCTTGCTGCTCCCCCCCAAAAAAAATATTTCTACCTACCTGCACTACATAGTTAAAAGTATGAATAATCACCGCAATGCAAATATCCCATACGTTTTACTATTCAATATGTTGGTAGTTGTACCATCTATCCTATACAGTAAATAGGTCAAAGCATGAATACTCACCTCAATGTAAATAGGTCAAAGCATGAATACTCATCTCAATGTTTTTCTTTAAATTTGAAGGGGAATTGATGTATGCAGTCACCTCGGCAATTTTTGCCAATCCCAACAAACATTGCAGCTTCACCGAGCTTTTCACATTCTTCTTGTACCTGATAAATGATCCCAAGTATGGCCATGGGCGGGAATCGCCACTATTTTTATTTCCAATAGTAGGAGTAGAATTCATTATGGTGCAGTAATAGAACGGCAACACACTAGTTGTCTAGGAAAATGAGAAATAATTTAATAAACGGATGCTCGATCTCAGGCGGGAAAGTGGGAGACACAAACGAATTATCTATCGGATATGAAAGGATGCATTGATTCAGTGGCGGTCCTCGCCTAAATGGCGAGAAAATTAAATTGCCATAATCAATCTAGAGAACTTAATTTTTAAATTATTTAAATGCTCTATCACTTAAATGAGGGTGTTTTATTACAGTCAGAACAAGAAACAAATCAAATTGCGCCACAGTGCAACTGCTATTTAAAACCTGACTTTTCTTGCCTTCCTTGAAGCAAAGTCATCAAGTAAATCAACATACAAAATCTGCCCAGAAATTATATGATTTACACTGATGATGGCAAGACCAGCAAGACGCTCCTGTGACATAGATGATCTCAGGTAAGATTTGATGAGCTTTATCTTTAAAAAGCTCCTCTCTGCTTCAGCAACAGTGACTGGGAGAGTAATACTAATTCTGAGAGCAATTCACAAATTTGGATATATTTCCGAGCTCCCTTTCATGGATAAATGTCAGCAATTCAAGCAAGGATATGGTCTTTAATGGCAAGTCAAGCAAGTTATTCAGCTCTCCTAAAAGCTCTTTGCAATCTAAGTCAGATTGTCCCTTAAAGTGTAGCATATTACTAAGGTTTACGCATTGTTCTGTTAACTCCTCAAATGTGTCAGCACTCGAAACTTCTCTCCCACAATTTCCAACGTGGAAAATCTTTCTTAAATGGCTAATGTTGCAGAATATACCACTGCATTTAACAATCACAGCTCCAGCTTTTTCAAAACATCAATCAAGGGCTCATCAAATGAATGATAGGAGAAGTACCGCTTTGTGGACCTCAGCCGTATTTGTTTTAACACAGCCTCTACATTCATTTATTCACATATATCTGAGGTTGCCATTTGTCCAGCCACATAGCCTGTTGCTCTGTAATTGCGGAGACCTCTGTCTGTTTCTTTAAATGATTTACTGCAACGTCAATGTTCATGCTATGAAATTACATAGGCTTGCCCACCTGCTGAATTTGGCACAGCGGGTCATACAACACCATTGAGCGAATGGCGAAGCGGTACGACCCAACCTCCTCGGCTAGAGATTGGGCCTCTACTTTTAATACTGAGTCGTTGATGTTGTTCCTCACTGCAGCTGTCTTATATCTCAGGAGATCCACACTCTTGATCTTACTCTCCTATTTTCTACCATACTACATCCTCCATGTGATGTCCACATATTTTTTCAAAATGGTCCATCGCTGTGTGGAGGCTGGAAACAAGTTGTAAAGTTCTGCAAGAAAGCAAATTAATTTGTGGCATCGATAGATCCCTTAGCAGCATCGACCATCACCAAATTCAATGAGTGAGTCCCACATGGAACAAACAGAGCACTGGGATAAACTTCTAAGATCCTGGATCGAAGACTCGTGTTCCCGCCCCTCCCCCATGTTAGCCCCGTCATCGTATGATTGCCCTCTACATTCCATAAAATGATTTTTTAGCTTATCCAGTCTCTTCAAAATCAAAAATGCTATATGTTAACCTGTTGACTTCTCTGCCTCCCTAATTGACAACTGTTCAGTGTGGCTGATATCTGGAGTGCAATTTAAAATTATTGAAAAAACTTTGATTGCTTGATGTCGCTCAGCATTTCTATAATAATCTTACTGCTCAATAAATCAATGAGTTCATTTTGTATGTATGTGGTGGCCGGAGTAGCTGGTGTAACAGGAAGTACCTTTTTAGACATGGCTAATGTTCTCTTGCATTATAGGATCAAATTTTGACATTAGTTCAACTTCTTTCAAAAAGTGACATTTGATGGCGAGATTAACTTTTCTGTATGCCCCCTTAGTACCAAATTCCTAACTGCCAATTAATGCACAATAGCAGTGAGGCATGTTAGTACCGCTCTCCATCTTAACTTCTCAGCCTCCAGAAGAGTCCTCTCCAGCTTGTCAATGGTCTTTCTCTTTTTTATCCTCACTGATATTTCTTTCCACATTTTCATAGAATTTAGATGTTCTGAACTGTTTTCAAGCGCTGTGAGCAATGAACTTGCATGCTTCCAGCTCGATAGTCCCAAACTTGTTAAATTTATTTTCTTCTTGAAAAATAATATGCAACAGAAACACAAATGGATGTTGTTTATCAAAGAATAGACCAACCAACTTCCGTCAGTGTTGTTCCTAGGGAATACAAAATAAGATGGCACTTTACTTGGTCTCCTGGAAACCAGTTGTGGCCGAATTCTCTCAGTCAGAATTGATGGACAGAGACTCATCCTCAAGAGAAAATTCTGCTCCAGTCATTTACTATTGAAAAAACAAGAGCAATAGTATACATAAATAAGTTAGATAATCATAGGTGTAACTCATGTGGGTATGGGGCACTAGTTTTACCGATTTCCCAGAGATTTGCTGGTCCTAGGATACCTAGACAAGGATTGGCATTAAAAAAGCGCCTAAATACAAACAAAACCCCCTGAAAAGTTTTTAATATACTGGGTGCCATTACTTTTCACCACTGTTATATACCTCAATGATACAATGAACTGTTCTAAAATGCTGTAAAACGCTTTGCAGAGATACACACACATGGATGCACACATTCACAGAAGTATGTGCAAACAAACTCAGATGAAGAATCATGTTGTGAAGAAGTAGAAGCAAATGTCTACACATGAAGGTTCAAAGCCTATTTCTGTAGAGGCCTGTTTTGTTGTAGATGTATACGGCCTCTCATCCGAGGGTCTTCCAAAATTTACAAAAGTGCTCCTGCAGTAAAATTGAACATAACTGACCAATCAATGCATGAATAGTATAGAACAATTAATTTAAAATGTCATTAAGCATAATTCAATTAACCTATAGTCTGTAATTTAAAATGTAATATTTTCGTCGTTTTATTTTAAGACACGATATGTGCTGTATGATTTGTTTGAATAAAACCTATTTATACAACAAAACTTTTGCCCTTTTTACCAATTTTCTCTCAATGTTGTGAAAAATCAACACAGTTAAACTCTATATTAAACAATCTGTTACTAATACATCTGTAAGTATAAATCAGTTTTTAGTTATTAATTTTATTTTTAATATTTTATTATATTATATTATGATACTAAAATCTGATTTTATATATTATTTATTTATTTTTTATGGTAGATTTTAAATGACTCACAAAGCTATATCACAAAATAGCAATATATACAAGGGGTGGTAAATAAGTTTTGCAATTCGGATATAAGGAAACGAGATATGAGGGAAGGTGTTTTATTATTTTTCAATATAATTACCCTCGACTTCAATGCACTTGCGCCACTTGTCCCTGCGGCTTCGAATTCCCGACAACCAGAAATCTCCAGACTGAGGTTCAATCCACTCTTGGACGGCAAGCTGGACATCTTCTTCGTACCCAAACAGGCATCCACGCAGTCGAGCATTGAGCTGGCAGGATGAAATGTAGTCGCTAAGGGCCAGATCTAGAATGTAGGGGATATGGTTGAGGTCCTCGAATCCGCACTCGCGCAGGGCAGCTTGTGCAACTCTGGCATTGTGGACAGGGGCATTGTCGTGGAGGAGCAGGACACTGCGTGTCAAATTGCCGTGCCGCTTCTTACGGATGCACTACTTCAACTCAGCCAGTTCCTCAGCGTAATATTGACCTGTGATGGTCCTTTCACGAGGCGCATAGTCCACCATCAAAACTCCATCAGAATCCCAGAAGATGTTGGCCATGATATTCTCAGCTGAGGGATGGGTCCGGAACTTGATCGGGGTCGGAGAGCCCCTGTGCTTCCAGGCTATGCTTTCGAGCTTGGTCTCGAGATCCCAGTGATGGACCTACATTTTATCACCTGTCACTAAGCGTGACTCGAATCCCGCCGGGTCTTGGTTGTACAGGAGCACCAGCTCCTCCAAACTTTGACGACGTTGAAGTCGATCATGAAACGTTTGTTTCTAGGGAACCAACGGGCAAAGACCTTGGTCATAGCCAAATTGTTGTGGATGATGTTGATAACACTTCCATGTGATATTCTAAGTCTCGCTCGATTTATTTAACCTTCACCCGTCGATTTTCAAGGATCATCCTTTCCGCACGGACCACATTGTCCTCATTGGTCACGTCTGACGGGCGTCTTGGACGAGGGTCATCTTCAAGGGACTCACGACCATGGCGGAACTCCCTATTTCAGTGAGCAATGGTTGCATAGGGAAGGTGCGGTGTTGATTTAAACTGCAACCATGCGTTCCTGGATCTCTTTTGCATTCTTGCCTTCCTTGGTCAAAAATGTGATCACTGCGCGGTGCTCAACCTTTTCCATTGTTGAAAAATTTGTGACTGACGATCTGCGATCAGCTACTGCTTCTTAAATATACGAGGCAGGAGCGTGCGGCTGCAGGTCCTGACTTGTCATAACTTGTCTTAACACCCCCAAAAACAGTTATCCCCCTTCTTCTGTTTTGTCCTACCGATTCGAAAAACTTATTGACCACCCCTCGTATGATAATGTAAAGTACCTGGCATACCTTTGTCCTTTGCTCGTTTTTCCTCTTCTGGAAGTATTAGAGAACAAATAGGCCTACTAAGAACTTTGAATTGTACAAGTCTTTTAGGGGAAACTTTGTGGTAGGGATGGCATTGATTAAATCACTTGTGTTGTATAAAATAAAACAATGATTCTTTTTCGATTTTCTTTATTCTTCCTAAAGAAAATCCAATTGTTAACAAAATTCACTTCTCTATTAGGAGATTTTTAAACTATTATAATAAAAACTAAATTCCAAACTGAGCTAATTTTCCAATTTTATCGTTTTGTTGTAACAAATTATTTTTTGTGAAACGTCACAGATGTTTTTTTGTACTAATAAAAATATATATATATTTATATTTTATGATTTATTCTATTTCAATTGATATCTATATTCTTATTTTTTCTAGTTTTGGAGGTAGTCTTATGCCGCCCTGGGCAGCTGTCCATATTGCCAATAGGCAGAACCGCCACTGCCTTGATTGGTCCAAACATAAACAAGCGCTTATCATTGGTTCCAACCAGAGTAGACGTTGTGATTGGTCATCGTCTGACTTTTGTTTCTAGGTCTCTTTTTGACCAAAATTAACTGAGTAGTAACGAATACTTCTATACAAGTAAAAGTGCAAATACTCAAATCATCGAGTAGTATTTAGGAAGTAAAAAGTATAATAAAGTTACTTGAGGACAGTACTTCGGTAATTATTGTACTTCGTTATTTCACAACTAGGGCAGACCGTAGTTGTGGCCTAAGGCGATTTCATTAAATCAAATTAATATTACAATCCTTTAAGTCTTGGAAATGTAAATTTGGCAAATATATGTGCATTAAGTAATCTGTGTTATTTTATTTTATAATGAATTGAGGTGACAAATTAGCTCCCATTCCGTAAATTTATTCGTAGATAATTCCGTTGCCAGCCAATCTCTTAGGCTTATTCCTGGTGATGAGAATTGGATCCTTTATATTACCGTTCGACGCTACCGTTCGTGAATCAGCCAAGGAAGCAAAATTTCTTAACACTGAGAGTAGGTCTTTATCCCCTAAAATCATGCTGAGTATATAATTTAGATAATGATAATAATAATAATAATAATAAGTTTCTTATAATGCGCTCTTCAAGGCCGGAGGCCTTCACTGAGCGTACGTTCGCTGTTGGCTAAGAACAGGTGGGTAAGTAGGCAATCCTGAACAAATGCGTTTTCAGGAGTCGCTTGAAAGTGGTAGATGAGGCAGCAGATCTTACTGCGGCTGGAAGAGCTTTCCAAAGCTTGATGGCACAGACTCCTAAAGAGCGGTCGCCCATTAAACAAAGGGCTGAGCGAGGAGTGTAAAGGAGAGGAGCATGAGATGACTGAAGGGCCCGAAAACGAGTCGTTAGAAAGGGCAGAGGAAAGGTAGGTTGGGGCCTTTTGGTGAAGTACCTTGAAAGTGAAGAGGAGAATCTTGACATGAGAACGATATCTGACAGCTAACCAGTGCTTTTCCTGAAGCAGAGGATTAGATGGGGAGAAGAGAGAGATACAGAGGAGTAGTCGGGCAGCGTAGTTCTGGACTAGCGAAAGGGAACGTTGAGAGGAAGATGGTAGATGTACAAGAAGAGAGTTACAGTAATCAAGGCGGGAGGTAATGAAGGCTTGGACAGCAGTCTCAAAACTTTGGCGATCGAAGTGAGAGCGAATGCGGGAGAAGTAACGGAGGATACCAAAGGAAGATTTACTAATATTGTGGATCTGGAGATTAAAGCAGAGATGCTCATCAAACACAACGCCCAGATTTCTAACAGAGTCAGAGAAAGTTTCTACCCAGAGGGAGGGAGGGAAAGAGGGATTTAACTTTGTATAATAGAGCTGAGGTACCAACCAAAAGAACTTCAGTTTTGGGGTGGTTAAGTTTGAGGAAGTTAACCGATAAACAGTCCGACAAAGAAGAATAAGCAGATAGGAGGTCACATACAGGAGCAGCCAAGTGTAGGCCATGAATGGTCTTTTGCAGTTTCCTTCGTTTCTTATGTTCTTATAAGTGGGCAATGGTCGATGGGGAAGAGGAAATAAAGATTTGAGTGTCATAGGCGCATAGGTGGAAGAATAGACAGAGATTACGTAGTAGGGAGCTAAGAGGGAATAAGTAGATATGAAAAAGGAGAGGGCCGAGTACAGAGCCTTGAGGGAGACCAAAGTGAATGGAAGTGAGGTCAGAATAGACATCGTTAATCCCTACAGATTGGGTGCGAGACGAAAGGTAAGAGACGAACCAGTAGAGAGCAAGGCCAGAAATGCCAAGGAAAGAGTGAAGGTGATCAAGCAAGACGGATTTGTCAATAGTATCAAAGGCAGAGGAAAGGGCAAGTAGAATGAGGATGGAGGCCAAATCCTGGTCAGCAGCTTTACCTAAGCAATCAGTAACATTGAGTAGAGTGGTTTTGGTAAAGTACCTAGCTTTGAAACCTGATTGGTAACTCTCATTAATATTAGAGGCAACGATGTGGGAATTAATGACCAAAACAACTACTTTCTCAAGGACATTAGAGAGGAGGAGAAGTTACGAAATTCGGCGATAGCTAGCTGGGTCGGAAGGGTTAAGCTTCGGCTTTTAAGGAGCGAACGGATTTGGGCATATTTTAAGGAACAAGTGGCAACACCAGTAGCAAGGGAGGTACTAAACAGGTAGAGAAGCATTGGGAGTATGACAGGCAATATTTTGATTAATAGCTTTAGGGGGAACGAGTCACCAGACGAGCCAGATTTTTAGAAGCGCGAGGGTAAGGCAGACAACTCGGAAGCGGTCACAGCAGGAAATACGTTGAGCTGGAGGGGGGGGGGGGTCAGAGAGAATGTGAGAGGCCTGGTCAGGCAGTCGTGAAGTAATTGTCAATTACGAACTTTTAAACAACACCATACAATTAATGCTAATCTCTATCAAAATCAACTTCGTCGTTTGAAAGCCGCCTTGGGGGAAAGACCACCCTACTTATTCAGCAGAAAGGATGTCATCTTTAATCACGATAATGCCCGTCCTCACACAAATCGAATGACATAAGATCTCTTGAAAGAGTTAGGTTGGGAATAATTCATTTATTCCTCATATTCTCCTTAACTTAATCCTTGTGAATATCAGTGATATAGATGATTACAGTACAATTTGTTTTTTCTCAGGTTAAAATCAATAGAAGAGGTAGAAAACGAGTTATATTCATATTTTCCATCGAAACCTAAGGAAATTTAGAAGCGTGGCATTTAAAAGCATGTTTACCAATAGAATGAGGTTCTAGGAAGCAATGGGGTATTATGTTCATGAATAAATATTTGAAAATTCATATTATTTTCATTTTACATATATATCCCCGACATAAGACATTACTTTTGTTCAAATAAGGGCAAAGGTTTAGTTACTGTACAAGTAAACCAAAACATAGGTAAAGTTTGTTCCGTGTGTTTAGTGTTAACTCCTAGCTTAGTATTAAACGTTTCTTTAGATCTAAAAATTACATCCTTTATAACTAACGCACAGAAACAAAAAATTTCTTCATGACTCCCAACTACTTGCAATCATCAGGTTCTCCAACTTCAAGATTCTAATATTTTTGAGGAAGTTCTTTAAAACTTGTTAAAAAGAAGTGTGATTGCATTTTCAGGTGATCTTTAGGAAGCACCAATTTTGCCCCTTTTCAACCTGACTTGAAACTAATTTCATCCCATTTGTTAAAGAAAATTCACCCAAATTAGGCGTGCATGCCAAATTACAATATTCTAAAAACAATCGATAAATTGGGAACTTTTATTCGCTGCGTACGGTTCTCTCCATCTTGCATCCCAAATTTACCGATATTGTTAGATCTGTCAAAAAACTATAAAAAAGTACCCCACGTTCACTTACACACAAGAAAGCCATCAAACATTTCAAAGAGCAAAAGGGGGACACAACTGTCCTTGAAGGATTAACAGTCACTGAGTGTAAACTCAAGTCGGCGGCCTTCAGCGTCATGGACACTTGCAAGGAATAATGGCTAAGTAGCATCTCGTCTGCAAAATGTGGAAAAACCAGTCTCGAAAGACTCTGCCACGGAAGCGGGGTCCGAAACTGAGGTCCAGTTCTCGAGGAGAACAGGAGAGGATCCATGCTAGAACTTGCCCCGAACCTTTTAAGTGGCTTTCATACATCTGAAAATTAAGTCTTTTTATCAAGTGCAGACACATATGCCCGCCCGGCAGAGTGGCTGGCATTTTCGGGCAGCACTTATAGCGCATATAAGTAGGTATATAGGTATATCCTTCTTTCTCTGGTTCATTTCATATTCGTCAGAACACCAAGCATGCGCAGAGCAAGAAAGACAGAAGTTCGATGAATAGAAGTTATGACTATGAAGAGCAGTTTCCTAAACAAAGACTCAACTGCTGCATCCACCGATTTATATTTCTCAACTAGGATAGAGAAATCAGTCATTTCCTGAAAGGTTTATCATCGTGCCCGATCCAAGCATAACCGGGGCCTCTTTTAGTAGGCACCTGCTCATTGAATTGAAATTGCATGGAAACGTGGGGGATACCCTGAAAGTTTTCGACCACATTAAACACAAAAAAAAAGCGTTGCCCACGTAGTACACAGAGACAAATCGAGGCGGGAAATTGAAGCAGTTCTTGGGTAGGGATGCGTAAGCTGATCCAAATTTAAAAACGCGTCCGAGAAACGGGTAACATTCGGTTCTCTAACAGTAACACAAGCCAAAGCTCTCCGGTGATAAAGTTACTGGCCTTTGGCCAACTTCCTGCCATGAGTGGACCGAATAACTAAGCGTTTGAATCAGTGGCCTGAAAAATGCTTATTTCCTATTTGAATGAAGGCCTCATTGTAATCAAAATCTTCTCACCCCATTGACAACTTTATTTGGCGTCTCTGGCTTTCCACCCGAGGAAACAAAAGGAGAAGGACGTGCCGGTTTTGGCCTGGTCACCTTAAAAACAGCATCAACTTGTCTAGCCTATGAGCCCAGAAAAGTCCTTTATCCCCTTTAATTTATTCTTACTCTTTTTTTTATTTTGGAGAGACTGGAGGAGTCTGAACACGCTTCTTACCTACATAGAAGGGATGCCATGACCATATGCACCAGCCTCCCACAGATCTTTTTCCAGATAGAGAAGATCTTGTCCTCAAGGGTGGACCAGGCAGGTGGTTTAATATGTGCGATATTATATGCTCGCAATTTTATGCACTGGTTTCCACGGGTGAAAATGTGTTAAATATAAGTCATTGCTTTATATATATGCATATAGGATTGATAAAATGTTGGTTCACCATATTTTATCTTTTCCTGCCCGAATAGTTTCATCCTCGCTTCCATATTAAGTATCAGCTCCGGTTAGTGGTCCAAAGAAATTAGAAAAAAAACATCCAATATGTAGGCTTACAAAAATTAGGCTGCGCAAAATGAGCTATATAATGAAATTTCTTTTCTCTTAAAGATATAAATATAAAAGAAATTACTTTCTAAGATGCATTTTTAGGATATATCTGCCGACTCGGCAATTCAATGTCACCTAAAATGGAGATCTAAGCAATAAAGTTTTCAAAATTATTAATCAGAACTTTAATAATCATCTATATATGGGGAATGAGAGCACAACATTATCATTACCCTAATAAGTAAGTGTGCTATAGAAAGTAACTTAATGCTCATCCAAGTTTGCATTACCAGTTCGAATATACTTTTACGATGTCATTCAATGTTGAAGCTAACTGGTACAGACTAGAGGTAAACTTATTTTGGTCGGATGTTGTCTCAAATGGGAGCAAATATATAAAGCGTTTTGTAATTGCGGACGAAATACCTTTATCTAAAACGCTCAGGAAAATGAAAATTACTGAATTTTTTAGTGTGAAGTTTCTAGTTTGGACTGGAATGAAATTAATATTGTTGGCACAACAGGTAAAACTCCGCCCATGGTCCTCTAGTTTTAGAAATGGAAATAGAACGGTTTCTACTATAACTATATTAATTCTGAAGCTCGCATTACCCCACGGAGAGATGGGGTTTAATTATGTCGCCTTCCTAGGGAAGAGCTAGTAATAACCTCGTCTTTTAACATCCATTCTACGAGGGAGGGAGGATGGTCTAAAGGGCGGAGACGATTAAAAAAGAAATTATAAGTTTTATTTGCCTGGGGCGAATTTTCAAGCAAAGTTGGCAAAAAGAGTCAGTTGCTAATAAATGAAACATGTTGTAAATAATATTGCATAAAAGACTGATTCGAGAGTAGAAGAAAGATAGTCAGATATATTATTTGGTTTCAAATTATAGCAGAAACTAAACATTTATTTTCTCTATGCCGACCAGCGAGTAATATAAATAATATTTCATAAAATTAGCTAAAGCAAACGGAACTAATTACTTCTAATATTCCAAGGGGGCGAAATTCAATCTCTCTACCTACATTTTATTCTTCCGTTCCGTATTTAAATACCTCTAAGTAGGTATTTCAATATGTATGAACTTAATATTTCGTTTGGGGCCTTTCTTTTGGTTTCGAACCAAAGGAGACACCCCAAAACGAACAGAGGCCAAGACTATTTTCACAATACCTATTTATTAAAACTTAAGAGTAAGCCATTAATATAGTTTTTGTTAATTTATTTCTAGCTACTTTAATAACCTATTTAAACAATGCTGAGTGTCAACTCAAAGACTAGCCAACAATTAATCAACCATGGTATTGATCATTAGCTCCAGACTAACTGAAGTCAGCTTTTCTTTTCTAGCTTAAGTATGGTTACTTTTCCTAACAAGAATGGGTTAGGAAAGAAAGAAATGAGCAAGGAATACTTCAATTCGTTTTGCAGGACAATTTCAGCTCAAATTAATTAAATTAATTTTTTATCGGGTTATAAATCTTTTTATATTGCCATCCTTATTTTATTTATTTAGTTTGGTTTAAATATAAGTGCTATTTAATACTTCATTTTTTTTCTTAAGAATATCCCAGCAAGGAGGATCAGGTTTAGTTGGGGCAATCAAAATGCACTACATCTAAAGAATCCGTGACCCCAGGCTAATTTTGGATAACCTATCTTAATTTAATAATAAAAATGATAATAAAAGAAATCTGCATTAAAAATCTAGCTATTAATGTAATTGATCACATTACTAGTATCGAAAATGAATGTTGCAAGATTATAGGAAAAAGGATAGTTGTTCTGAATGAATAGGCAAAAGTGTTTATATTAGATTAATAAAATATGCCTTTATGTTTGGATAAATTATAAGATAATTTAAGATGGAGTGGAATCTACTACACTGGCTAAATCTTCAGTTTATGCACATTTACATATTAAGTATAATTTCAGTCAAAGATGATTAACTGACTGAGGAAATGGTACAAAGTCACTGAAATTAAAAAAGAAATAATATAGATAACAACCATGAGCAAAACAATATAAAGAGGAATTAAAAAAAAGAATTTAATCTAACGGTATTTCTTTGAAATGAGGATGATGAAAAGATCTGAGGATGAGAATGTTCGGCATGTTTTGGTTGAGTTCGAGAGTATCATTTGAAGCATTAATATTTGGAATATCATTGATAAGTTATGTTAAAAAATTTATGACATATTTTATTTTATATTTAGCCTATTTTCATTAATAAAGATGGTTGTGTTTTTTTCCTCAAACATTCTATTTAAAGTTTTTCCTTTCCTAAGTTTATTTCTGTCTTGTGAAAGATAACTTTGACAATGACTAATGAGTCTCTTCAACTTAGTACTTACGAGTATGCCCATAATAATAATAAATTATGTAGACTTCTTTCTTGGACTAGAAAATACCTGTATTAGATAGTTGAATGAGCTAGGCGTATAAGGGAGTGGAATCTACTTAATTTTCTAACTGCATAAATAAAACTTGTTTTAAAAGAATGGTGACTAGGTTTAAAGGTGAGGTTGTTTTATCAATCAGATTTTGTAGACCAGTTTGGAAACCAATGAATTGAAAAAAGTGGAACTGTAGCGGTATGTATAAAGTTTATGCTTTAAACTGTAAATTTGTATAGTTTACATTTTAAATATCATTTTCTGTAAGGTTTCATTTTTACCAAAACTATTTAATTACCCCTCAAACCTTTTCGTTTTTTGAATAAAAAATGTAATTCACTTTTAATGTATTTAGCATTATTATGATATTTTCTAATCTTATATTTCTATATTATTCTATTACTAATTATTTCGGTATTTTTCAGAAATTAAATAACTTATGTTAACCTTGGAATATTAGAAGTAATTAGTTACAAAATATTATTTATATCACTTACTGGTCAGCATAGAGGAAATAAATGTTTATTTTCTGCTCTAATGAAAAAACCAAGTGATATATCTGACTATCTTTCTGCTACTATCGAATCAGTCTGTTTCATCTATTAGCAACTAACTCTTTTTGCCAAATTTGCTTGAAAATTTGCCCCAGGCAAATAAAACTCATAATTTCTTCTTTAATCGTCTCCGCCCTTTAGACCATCCTCCCTCCCTCGTAGAATGGATGTCAAAAGACGAAGTTATGACCAGCTCTTCCCAAGGAAGGCGACATAATTAAACACCAACTCTTCGTGGGGAAGTGCAAGCTTTAGAAATAATATGATTATTGTAGAAGGCGTTCTATTTCCATTTCTAAAGCTAGAGGACAATGGGCGGAGTTTTACCTGCCGTGCCAACAATAGTAATCTCATTCCAGTCCAAACTAGAATGAGATTAAAATAAAAGATTTATGTAAGTATTTTCATTTTCCTGAGCGTTTTAGATAAAGGGGTCTCGTCCGCAATTCCAAAATGCTTTATATATTTGCTCCCATTTGAGACAACATCCGACCAAAATAAGTTTACCTCTAGTCTGTACCAGTTAGCTTCAACATTGAATGACATCGTAAAAGTATATTCGAACTGGTAATGCAAACTTGGATGAGCATTAAGTTACTTTCTATAGCACACTTACTTATTAGGGTAATGATAATGTTGTGCTCTCATTCCCCATATAAAGATGATTATTAAAGTTCTTATTAATAATTTGAAAACTTTATTCCTTAGATCTCCATTTTAGGTGACATTGATTTCCCGAGTCAGCAGATATATCCTAAAAATGCATCTTACAAAGTAGTTTCTTTTATATTTATATCTTTAAGAGAAAAGAAATTGAATTATGTAGCTTATTTTGCGCAGCCTAATTTTCGTAAGCCTACATAGTGGATGTGTTTTTTTTAATTTCCTTGGAACGAGTAACTGGACCTGACACTTAATATGAAAGCGAGGATAAAACTTTTCGGGCAGGAAAAGATAAAATATGGTGAACCAACTTTTTATTCTAACGGATTTGACAGTTTAGGCTTATAATTCAACGAGTAAACGTAGGTAAACTATCAATCCTATATGCTTTTATAAAGGAATGACCCAGATATGACCAATTTTTGCCCGTAGAAACGAATGCATAAAATTGCGAGCCTATAATATTCAAATACTAAACCATCCGCCTGGTTTACCCTGGACGACAAGAACTTCTCCATCTAGAAAAGGTTCTGTCGGAGGCTGATCCGTCCGGTCATGGCATTCCTTCTACATATGTAGGTTAGAAGCGTTTTCAGACTACGCCAGTCTCTCCAAAATAACAAAAAGAGTAAGAATAAATTGAAGAGAATAAAGGACTTTTCTCCCTCTCCTTGGGCTCCCTTACGTGTTTCCAACGGCTCTATTCTTTAAGATATTATTATAATATCAATATATTAGACACTTAGCACTCTTAGAACAAAAAGGGGGGCATTCTACGATACTGAGTATGGAGCAATTATTGTCTGGATTTGTGTCAGATGATGAAGCAAAAATGAATCTCTTTCCTAAGGTTATTATTTCCTAAACAAAGCTAAAATCATTTCTTTGAGATATTCATTTATTTAAAGCAACTATCATATATGTAAGTATAAGTTATTATGATTTCATCTATTTATAAATGGAGGCCGACTATAATAGCATATGGTTGTAGCGCACATTATTTAAATCTTGTGGAAAGAAGAGCAACTCCAACACCAGCTTTGGCTGCCATAAAGGATGTTCAGAGGTACTTCCGTGAGCACTACCAGCAGGCTGGTTGGTTGAAGGTTTTGAGTCGTGTCTTACCACAACTTGACAATAATACAAGTTATATCTATCATTCTAATTCCTAATTACAAATTTAATCAAGTTGGAAACGAAAATATTTATTCCCAGTATGTACATTTTCATGTCACCATATTCTTGGTATGACCTTTTAATTTTCAAAATGTTTAAAGATAACATTCGTTACACTTTTAGGAAGTTTTGTAACTTCTGGTTACTTAAAAAAAATTATTACAATATTCAAATCTTAAACAGTTTATTTACTTGTCAATAGTTGAATGATCGCATGGGATTACAATAAATATAATTGCATTGCACATGGTCCAATCAAAGAGCATGTTTAGAAACATTTGTGAAAATTCATCCTGAGTATGTAGAAATACGGGACAGAGAAGCTCATAAAATGAGTACAAATATCATCAATCATATTGACAACGAGCTTCTACTTGTGGAAGCAAAAACCTACTGATGCAGCTAAGACAAATTCTATTGCTATAGATTTCTTCCGAGTGAGTTTCTAAAACATACAATAATTACCAATAGAAAAAGTCAATGCTATAATAAATATTATGCAAAGCATTTTCTTTAATAATATTTCATTCAATTTCTAGAGATTAAAATACATTTTAAAATATTACAGTAATTAGCAATTGAAAAACTAAATATAAAAATATATAAAATGCAAATAAGTGTGTTTAATATCGATTAAAATAGGTAATATGTATTATAATATTTTAGATCAGTAACATTCGAATACATTATATATTATATTTTATTGACAGGATGATCACAACATCTGTCAGTCTGTGTTACTGTTTGGCTTAATCTCATCGCAGATAGCAATATCAATGAACAAATAAGAACTGAAATAAAGAGAAGATTCAATGAAGTTGTAACTCCACAACACCTCCTTGCTTATTTAAGTGATCACCGAAGACGAGATGCTAAAATGAAAAATGGATTGCTTTACCGGACGAACAACAAGATACTGCGCGTAACTATGTTGATCATTTGAATGAAAAATTAATGATTGTCCTGGCAGCATATGAGACAGAAGACATCACAATATTCCCCAAAATAGCTTTCCAGAATTCTCTGAGCAAAAAGTACTACCTAAAAAATGTTGGCAATATATGATCAAAGTTTCTTCATTAGATCTAGTTCAAAGATTCTGGTCCCTGATGTTATCTATATCATCATGTCGACCTTCTAGTGCTGGAATTGAGAGTTTTTTAACACAGCAGGCCTTATTCATACAAGCAAAGAAACAGACTAAATAATGAACGTGGTGAAAAACTTATTTTCGTATACAGGTACATTGGATGGAAGAAGCCAAAATATAATGAGGAAAATAATAGCATCATAAGGGAAAGCACACCCAATTAACTTCTAGATGTTCAGATGATAAGCTTATTGAATTCATGGCTTTCTGATAAGCAGAATTATGTGTATCTTTGTTTGTCGAAGGCATCGTTGAAATTTTCCAACTAGTAATGAAAACCTATGTTACGTCAACTAATATATTATCATTATTATTATGAAGCTACACGTATATAGTTTAGTCTATCTGTTCTAATATAGTAAATATATCAAACTTAAATGTATAAATTTATTATTGATCAATTAAAAGTTAAATTCTTCCTTTTTATCCTTTTTACCAATTTTTCACCACAAAAAAGTTTGACCCAATTTTTTCCAGGAAGAAACACCCTTTTTCCTGTTTTTTCCCAGATTTTTCTCCATGCAAAACAAAAGTGGAGAAAAACTTACCTTACTAACCTTGCTTAAGAGTGGCTACACAAAGCACATGTGCTTTTTGTGGTTGTGGGACAGCGGAGTTGATGCAGAGCACTATATGGGAAAGTAATAGCTGACAAGACCCAGAGATGCGCCTGGAAAGTTCAACTGTGTTCATAATCCTTTTGGAGATCCAGAAAAGATATGTTGCCTCCATTGTATCTAAAGCTCGGATTGGCCTAAAATTATGTCAAGACTATGGATCAATTTGGTGCTTGGTTTCGATACCAATGTCAAAAATTAGGTGGTGTGGTATCCGAAGCCAAGTTGAAAGCAGGTGTCTCGAATGGACCACAGATTCGCATACTAGTTATGAAAGCGAATTCACCAAAGCCTTGAACCCACTGGAGAAAAGCTCATTGGAGTCATTTGTAAATGTGTATAAGCTTTTTATTGGAAACTATCGTGCTGATACCTACAAAGAAATCGTTATAACTATGCTGTAAAGTTATTATGCATTGGGAGCAAAGATGTCCTTGAAAGTGCAATTTTTTCCACTCTCATATTGATTTTTTCCTAGATAACCCTGGAGACATTAGTGATGAATACGGTGAAAGATTTCATTAAGAAATCGCCATTTTGGGTGCAGATATCAGGGAAAATTCAGTCCTAACCTGATGGGGAACTATTGCAGAACGCTGCAACCAAAGGAGAGAGAGCTTTACAAACGAAAGCGCAAAGTTCAGGAGCACTTTTAGAAGTTCATAATTTGTCCATTATAAAGCATTTTAACTTATGATTTCTGGTACAACTTCTTATGAGCTTATCTGTGAGGTGTTTAATATCGTTATCTTGCATAAGAGAATTAATGTCATCATATTTACTATTTTTCTAATTGTTTAAACAAGTAGATCTAATAGTAGAATAAAACATCTAAATCATACTTAACAATGTGAAATTAGTCATGTAACCACAGTCACATAAAAGACAAGCTAGGCTCCTTTGCTTTAAATCTCTGTTGAACGACCCAAGTGATGGAATATTGAATATTTGTACCTATAGATCTTGTAGTAAAACCTAATCTGATAGAACAAAAAAAAAAAAGATTCAAATTGGGCAATATGAAATTAGTTGTGCGAGCATAATCTCATATGTGATCTATTTTGGCTGGTGATCAGTGTTATCAGAATAATGGAACTTAAAAAAAGGTGATTAAAGTGAGGTAACCAAGTGCTAAGGAGATAATGATTTACAGCACATCCACTCAAATAAAACAAATACGGTTAAAATAAACAATACACTAAATAAAACGCCCTCAAACTCACAATAGTAAACAGATAGGTATTAGAACGAAAACATTTGCCCATGACGGCATGATTACTACAATAAACATATCAATGAAATAACAGTTGCAAGATGACATAGATGAGACGGCTCTCCCGTCACATATGCAGAAGTTACCTCAAACGATGACAAAAGAAATGGGTAGAATTTTATATAAAATAAGTGTCTCGTAGTTCGGATTCCACGTAATCAGTACATCCAAATAATACGGATATTCCATTCTAATCTTCTACCCCATAACAAGGAAAGAAATTCAACTGAGATTATCTTCTTATTTTTTAATATTATTTCTGAGTTCAACCTCATTTCGCTCTACTGCTCCTCTCATATCTAATCAACCACCGCCAAAATCCTTTCTCAGGCATGACCCAGTAGGAGTGAGTTAGCAGGAGGCGTGAGGAGGGTTGCCGTGGGGTTATCTACCTGAACCTCCTTTCTTCGTGGTGAGGGAGAGAGCGAGCTTTAGTCGATGGCACGATCACTCTCACTATCCCTCAATATATACTAAAGTTAAATAACTTCATCGCAAAAGGAGGCAGAGAGGTGGGAATAAAGCTATAACTGATCAACTCATTATCTACTGAGCCAATTTCCTAACTATGATACAGCATCAAGGACCTTCCTTTTATTATAATGAATTTTACAAAAAGGACCTTCAGAAAAAGGTCATTAACAGAAAAATTTTACAAAAAGTTACAAAAACAAGTTACAAAATTTGGGATGAAAAGATGACTTGGAGGAGAAGGGGCGGTCGGAGGGAGCAGGTCACACCGGCAGCAAGCTGTTAAACGTCCGTCCCGTCTCGGGGAGTGTGGGTCCATATATAGTCCGAAGGACCCTCCCCTGGATCACTACGCTCGTTGAACGCGGAGTGATGGAGGAGGCGAGCATTCGTTGTGCTCATCGTATCTTTGGAGTTACTAAACCCAACGGCTCTGCTCGTTTAATATACGACATGTCCCCTGCCGCCGACGCCTACCACCCACCTAAATTTAGCCTGCCAAGCATCAAGAAAATAATGGACTCGGCTACGGAACATTTGTGGGCGATGAAGCTTGACCTTAAGGATGGGTTCTACCACGTCCGCCTTTACCCTAAGGCGCGTCCGTGGTTCGGAATCCGCTGCCACAACAGATCCTTCAGGTTCACCCGCCTCCCTATGGGATTCAACGGCGCCCCATTCATCATGCAAAAGCTCACTTCCACTACCATGAATCAACTCGCTTCTGCCCACGGTATTAGAGTCTACACCTACTTGGACGATGTCCTTTGTTTTAGAAGAAAACGCGCCCTCCGCGCCTTCATGAAAACAGTGGACCGCAGCTCCATTAACGCAAATTGGCGAAAGTCGGTCACCACCCCCACTAAACACATCTCCTACCTAGGATTTAATATCGACCTAAAGATGAAGCGGATACAACTAACTACCACGATGCGAGACAAGACTCGCTCAGCGCTTCGTATAATGTCTTCACGGCCTGTTTCCCGCAAGGCATGGTCCCGTCTTGCAGGACTCCTCAACTTTGTCCTTCAGGCCCTCCGTCTCCCCTTTTGCTGGGTACAACTCTGTTACCTACAGAACTCCCATCCTAACCCCACCCCTTTCCTTCATCTCAGCCGACTGGTCCATAACCGCTGGACCCGTTTCCGCCCACCCAAAGGAATTTCCCCTGCCCTCTATGTGGACGCCTCCCCCTGGGGCATCGGTTGGTGGTCCCAGGGCGTCTCTTTGGCCCTTGATTGCCGAAGCTGGGATATAAGGATCTTTGAACTTGAGGCCCTGGGACTTATCCTCTCCACATTGTTCGCTCCCCGCGCCCTTACGTTCGGGGATAATATTGGCGCCATCTGGAACGCTAAGAGGGGCAAGCTTCCGGAATCCATTCTCCTTGCCCTCTCCACCACCGCCCTATTGGATTACTCTGCTGCGTTTCGCATTGCATCTAGAAACTTCGGGTATATTCGTAGCAGGCACAATCCGGCGGACGTCCCGTCTCGGCACTTTTCAAGAAGTACTTAGGCGTGTGTGGGCCCTCTCCTCCTTCGGACTATATAAGGACCCACACTCCCCGAGACGGGACGGACGTTTAACAGCTTGCTGCCGGTGTGACCTGCTCCCTCCGACTGCCCCTTCTCCTCCAAGTCATCTTTTCATCCCAAATTTTGTAACTTGTTTTTGTAACTTTTTGTAAAATTTTTCTGTTAATGACCTTTTTCTGAAGGTCCTTTTTGTAAAATTATTATTTTTGTAATTAGGAATTACTTTAGAATATGTTAGGTTTACACATATATTATTTCTTAATCTACATAATAATATTAAATCGTTAGTTAATTTGCAGTAGAATATTATTTCGGGTAAACATTCGTGTAGCAGACCGAGCATAAATTTGAAATTGGAAATAGGATTCCTAAAGATAGTTTGCTGGGGATATTTGGACAACTTTTCTGATCAGATCGGAGGAGAAAAAAACGTAAGGAACTTTTGGATATAATAAAAAATGCGCTAATCTCACGTTAAATGAACCTGAATCTTGGTCAGGAAAATAGTTTCCACGGCAGATAAGTTTATTTTTTATACCTTCATAGTTGCATGAGCCCTGGAGCTTATTACATGAATTTGCATTGGTGGAACTTAAGTTAAGTTTTTTCTCTTTCTCCATTTTATTAATATTATATAGAAATGGTTTGTCAATGTTATATTGTTTAGGCTGTTTTATCAATCTTTTCTTGATATAATTAAGAATAATTATATTTCCATCTTGCAATATTAAATTTGGTTTAGTTTTATGGGTTTTTTTTCAGTATGCTTGCGAATCCCGAATATGCCAGTGCAGAAGTGAGATTCAATAAACCCCTAAATTGAAGCAGACCTTGTAAACAAAATTGAAAATACTTGGTTGCATATTGCTTTGTTTAAGTTACAATCACTCTTAAAAAGTGTTTTAACGTAGGAACAATTTTCGTCATAACTTCATTGTTAATCCATTGCTTATTTTACTTTTTTACGATCTAACGTGGGTTAGGTATCATAAACTTATATTTTTGATTTTCATTTCTTTATTACATTTAAGAGAAGCAATAAAATCATTCAGCAAGTTTTTTTGACATTATACAAATAAAACAAATATAATGGTGGAAGTAAGTAATCAGACACGAGATGGAGAGATAAAAATATATCTTTGTTTGCTAGAACTGCTAGCAGTCATATGTTATAGGATTAAACAATTCCAGGCAACCTTTGGCTGAAATATCTTATCACTCCTCCTTACATATAGCTTTTAATTGAGCGACGTTTGCAGGCTTGCTGGTGTAGAACTGTTGTTCAATGTTCGCCGCGAAATTCGACCCGATTCAAGCCACGTGGTTGAATCGGTCAGGGATGAAAATTAATAATCTTTACTTCAAGAAACCCACTGTCGTTCGTTATGTAAGTTGGACCTTTTTCTCGCCGGAAAATCCAATCATCATGCAACCCATACATCTCCAAGTTTGCTATCAAGTACAAGGAGAGGTCAATAATTTTTTTAATTCAGATATAAGGAAACGAGATATGAGGAAAAGTGTTTTATTATTTTTCAATATAACTACCCTCGACTTCAATCAACTTGGGAAACTTGTCCCTGAGGCTTCAAATTCCCAAAACCAGAAATCTCCCGAATACTGTTCAATCCACTCCCGGACGGCGAACTTGACATCTATATCGTCCCCAAACCGGGGTCCACGCAGTGAATCCTTGAGCTGGCGGAATAAAAAATAGTCACAATGGGCAGGATCTGGACTATAAGGAGGATGGTTGAGCTCCTTAAATCCGCACTTGCGCAGGGGCATTGTCGTGGAGGAGCAGGACACCGCATGTTAACTTTCCCCGCCGCTTCTTACCGATGCACTTCTTATATTGGCCTGTAATGGTCCTTCCACGAGGCGCATAGTCCGAAATCAACACTCCCTCAGAATCCCAGAAGATGGTGGCCATAATATTCTCGGCTGAGGGTTGGGTCCGGAATTGATGGGAACGGGGGGGGGCCCCTGTGCTTCTAGGCCATGCTTTCGATCTTGGTCTCGGGATCTCAGTGATGGACCAACGTTTCATCACCTGTCACTAAGCATGACTTGAATCCCGCCGGGTCTTGGTTGTATAGGAGCAGCAGTTCCTCCGAACTTTGACGACTTGAGTCGATCATGGGGCGTGAGGTTTCTAGGGACCCAACGGACAGATACCTTGGTCATGGACAAATTGTCGTGGATGATACTGATAACAATTCCATGTGATATTCCGAGTTGTCGCTCGATTTCTTCGACCTTCACCCGTCGATTTTCGAGGATCATCTTCTTCACACGGGCCACATTGTCCTCGTTGGTCACGTCTGACGGGCGTCCTGGACGGGGGTCATCTTCAAGGGACTTAAAACCATGGCGAAACTCTCTATTTCAGCGAGCAATGGTTGCATAGGAAGGGGCGGTGTCGGTGTACACTGCAACCATGCGTTATGGAACTCTTTTGCATTCTTACCTTCTTTAGTCAAATATTTGATCACCGCGCGGTGCTCAACCATCTCTATTGTTGAAATATTTGTGATTTACGATCTATGATCAGCTCCTTCTTCTTAAATAGACGAAACAGGAGCGTGCGGCTGCAGGGCCTGACTTGTCATTACTTGTCCTAACACCCCCAGAAACAATTATTCCCCTTCCTCTGTTTTGCCCTACAGATTCGCAAAACCTATTGACCGACCCTCGTAATTAGCCAATATTTGCCAGTTCTTGGCTTCGATATTGTGGCATAAATTATATGGAATTCTTATTAAAAGAAATAAACAGCACATGCATTTATGCCTAACCTCTATGTTTGACTGTACGAATAGTGTTCTTCTGATCAAAGACAGTTCAACACAGCAGCAAACATAGCGAGTTCCATTCCGGCCCATGACATCAAGTTCGGGCTCATTATACCAAAAAACATTATCTATAAATGATCTGGGTTTTATGTATAGCCCTATGCAAACTTTTCTTATCAGATGATGTCTCTATTAGTGCCTACTTTTGTAATATTTTAAATGGGAAGCCTAGAAGAAATGATATTAAAAACTAACGAACCCTCAAAAAACTAACACCAGATATATTTATGACATATACATAATGACTAAAGACGAACATAATCAATTACTACAAAAAAAAACGAACTTAGAGTCTTATTCTTTTCTAAGATTCATATAACAGTTGAGTGTAAGCGTTCATATTCTCTTGATGGATATAGACATAAAAAAGAATGGTGACGCAAAATATACCAACACCGTCTATAAAAAAGGAACAGACTTCGGTCTATGTCTAACGAAAAAAGTGAGTTCACAGAACTATTTTACAATTTTATTAAACGGTAAGAGTAATGTTAGGTTAGACAAAGGCAAGTTTTTAATAATAACATCCAGAGCTTCATCGACAGGAACTCTTGTGAAAAGGCTATTAACAACAAGATTTAACAACTACTTATTCAATAGGTCAATTATGAAAACCTTGCCTTTGTCCAACCTAACATAACACCTACCGTGTAAGGAAATTGTAAAATTAGTTCGTTTGTGTGTGTTGGACAATGTATTTAGAGCTGAAGATTGTTTTTACAGGCAAAAATATGGCATGGAATTGGGCAATCTGCTTTCCCCGATATTATGCAATCTGTTTATGGAGGATTTTGAAAAGCACCTCCTTTCCCCCGTATTTTACACAATCTCATAACGTGGTTTTGCTATGTAGAAGATATATGTGTCACATGGCCCATCAATGAAAACAGATTTAAATATTTCTTTGAAAAATTGAATAAAATCCTCCCAACTATTATATTTAAAGTAGAATGGGAACTGAACAACTTGTTGCCGTTTCTGGATGTAAAGATATCTAAAATAAACGACAAAGCATATTGTTTCGTCTACCGGAAACTAACTAATTATAATGCCTATTTTCATTATTTCTCGTGTCACCATGTTCCTGAGAGAATTTCGCATTTGTGATCCTCGTTTCTTGCAAAACGAAATTAATACAATCATCCAAACATTCATTGAACTGCAATATCCCCATTGGTTCATAGAAAAGTGTAATTATAAAGCCAGAACCACCAATTACTTCCCAGCTAATTATAAGGAAAACAAATGTGAAAATATTATGTTACCTTCCCATACTTCCCGCAGTTAATTAATTTCAAAAAGTTGGCACGGACCAACAACATCAATGTTCCCTTTCAGTACGAAAATACCTTCAGAAATAGGTCGATCATAAAAAGCAAGGAGTTTATTTTATTCCATGCAAATCATGTAATGAATTATATATCGGTAAAAGCAGCAGAATTTCCAAGCGAATGAATGAACATAAATGCGATATGCAACGTGGTGCCCTCTCCTTGAGTTTATTTCTACATATGTCCAACGGAAATCATTAAATCGATAATGATAATGCTAAAATAGTTTATAAGTATCACAATTATATACATTGATGCTTAATTGATTAGCCATTTATAAAAGAAATTCCCAACTTTAATACTTCCGACGGCCAATTCAATACTAATACCTTAATAAGCAAGAAATTAATGTTTCCGTTTCTCAAAAATGCCGACACATTCCTGCATAATCCACCTTAGTGCCACTTGTTCACTAGCGATGCGATTGACAATGACGGATGTTTCCGTCGAGACCAGGTTTTGCATATAAAATTAGTCCTATTAATGTGGTTTTATCCATATATATATATATATATATATATATATATATATATATATATATATATATATATATATATATATATATATATATATGTATATATATATATATATATATATATATATATATATATATATATATATATATATATATATATATATATATATATATATATATATATATATATATATATATATATATATATATATATATATATATATATATATTTACACCCCGTGCTACGCTATTCGCTTCACTCATTTCTTTAATGTTTTAGATGTTTAGATTTTTCGAAGATTCTGGAACTTATGTGGCCGACGCCTCTTCATATGGCAACACTTCCATCCTAAATTCATTTAATCCCTGGCCTCTGATGAGTTATAGCACGTTTCTTGATCTTCAGGTTTGCCACGTTATTAGCTGCTGAACGATTTTTTGAAAATGGAAGAGGCTAAGGCTCTCACTGAGACTGAAAATCTACGATAGTGAAAGAAATAGATAAAAGAACTCCTCCTAAAGTTATAGCCAACTCCATCTGCCGCCATGTTGACATGGTGAAGCCTTTTTTAGCCAACCCATCGCCAAGAAAGACGTGGTTGGACTCTGGCGTCCTGAAGACCGTATCCACCCGGGACCTAAGTAATGTAAAGAGGCAGTTGTTGAAAAAGCCAAGACAAACATCGAAAGCAATCTTTGCTGAAGCAAACCTACCAGAAGTGTCAAAATACACAAGATGAGAGATATGAGAAAAAGCATTACGCCTGAAAAACGACCTCTTCTGGCCTCCAGACACATGGAATTGCGGATGGAATGGGCGTCAAAGCACATGAAGACAGACATGAAGATGGTAATATTCACTGATAAAATTCGAGCAACTCTGGACGGGCCTGACGGATGGGGGAAAGGTTGGGTTGGAAAAGGCCTAAAGTGCTACATCCATTTTTGTCGCCACCAGGGTGGAGGAGATGTAATGATATGGGCAGGAATAGTTGAAAATGAACTTATTGATCTTGCTAAATTTTGGTTGGCATTTTGTTTTTCTATAATAAGCTAATACGATGGCAGGCTTGAAAGCTAATTAAAATCTTTAAATGTTGCTCAATTGAAGGCCACATTACAAAATGTGCCTAAAATGTAGGACAAGGTTTCCCTCATTAACTTAAAGATAGTATAGAAGTATAAGCTTAGTTCTACCGATAATTAATGTTTTATCATTAGGAACGACTTTAAGATAGTATCGTAGCACGAGGTTATAAATACGAGTAATATATATATATATATATATATATATATATATATATATATATATATATATATATATATATATATACATATATATATATATATATATATATATATATATATATATATATATATATATATATATAAACGCAAATTCCATTCGTAGTTATGTCACCACAGGTTGGGGTTTATTAAAACCGCACTTGGTTCTTAAATATAATAGAGAGTTTTTTTACACATTGCCAGTTTCTCAGATCCAAGTTGGTTTCTTATATGTCCAGTTAGCTTCCAAGGGTTCCTTAAACACCAATTTGGTTCTTAGATCAAGTAGGGTGTTCTTTTTGACTCATTGACAGTTCCTTAGATCCAAGTGGGCTTCTTAGACACTATATGGTTTTCTTAGTCTTTACCTTATATAGGTTTCTCATATGCCTAATGGCTTTGTAGAAATTGAATGGGTTTCCTAATGGGTCTCGAGATGTAACAGTCAATGGATTGAAACAATGAATAAAGCTTGCCTATCACGTTTCCACAGAGATTCAGAGATCAGCTTGCAATAATTTTGCAGATATGCGGATGCTCAAACACTCAGAGACTAAGGCTTACATTCCGCGTTGATGTGTCTGAGGATTTGCTCAGAGGGTAATGTTAAAAGCTCTGGATAATTCATACAATTCAATGACACAATATTATATAACTAGGCTCTGATTATGTGTGAAAATAAAGTGTTGGACTTAGCAGGTGAGGAATTGCATCATTATTGCCTTATAAAAACCCACTGTGCAGAGATTCCGGACATTTTAAAAGAAGTTTTGAGGGACTTCTCCATTAATGTTGTATTTTTGCCTAATATGTTGAAAAAAGAGTAACGAAAATTGTTACCAGACAGGGTTTGACATACCTTCATTTCTTGAACAGTATAAAAAGGAACTTAAGGAATTTCCTTCCTAGATGCTCCCAGAGGAAGTAAAAAGATAAAGTTGTTAATAAACACTTCTTTGCTACTGTTAGGAACCAGCAGAAAATTGTTTTTGCAGGTGCATCTTATTGAATAGCTTTTACACTCTTACCAGTACGACGAAACACACATTCTAACCTCTAACTTTCTCTACATCTTGAGGCAACTAAAAATGCAATTTGCAATGTTAGCAAAGGATCCGGCGAGGCTGAGCGGGTAAAACAACGTTGTCTTATTGCTCGCGATGAATGTACCATCGGTCACAAAAGTACTCGTTAGGCTCTGATAAGGACGTTACAAGACCTTTGAAACTCTAAAACCACAAGTGGCGAAGTGATGCTACTTCTCTCTAGGTATTTCATACAACTCCTTCCAGCGATCTTCAAGGATACACGAACTGATGAAGTGATCTCATGTTTGAATTTATCTCATCCTAGGAGAAAAGTACAGAGGCTACATTTATCAAATAATATGTGTGCCCAGTGAAAAGAAAGATCTTTAGTGTGTTTTGTCTAGTCATTGCGACAATTTGTAGAAGGGAGATTACTTACAAATACAAATGGAAATGTTGAACTGTCCCATGCGAGTTCTATATTTCATGACCTTACAGATATATTTAATGAAGTCTTTACTATTCTTCAGCAAAACAACAAAGATTAAAAATGGATTTGAAAAAGCTATCTTGGCACCATCTAATAAAATTGGTAAAAAAAATAACGATAGGTTCTTGACAGTTATGCCAGAAGAACACTTGAATTATAAATTGTTTAAACCTGTATTAGCCAAGATCAGGCGGTGCACTACCCTAAGGAATGTCTCACTTCGTCTTAATTGTCTGTCTTTGAACTTTAACTCTTCAGTATTACAGATAACGAATATGAATCTACCCCAAATTTGAAATGGGACTAGACTTGGTTGGAAATTATGATGATCTACCTAATTGATGTGTGAATACTCACTGGTTGTGGAGCAGAAGCGTATGGGCCTATTCCTCGAATTACACATATTCCAACTTTTCTTCCATTTGACTGTAAAAAAAATGTAGTTTCCATTGAGGCTACCTATGACAGTGACTATCAACAAATCGCAAGGTCAGACTCTGAAAGTGGTTGGGCCCCAGCGGGAAGAACTATGCTTGTCATATGGACAACTGTACGCCGCAGGATCTATTGTTGTTAGTGGAAAAAACTATACTTAATGCACCATGAGGAAAATCTATGTATGTGGTTGATACGAAAGTTCTTAAAGGAGTTTAGAGTAATGTTTTACAGAGAGCCTGTACAACATTAAATTATCACTTACTCGAAATACACCCACATATCAATCAAACAATTTGGCAGTTCTTGTTTTACCATAAGAAATAGTAGGTAGAGTTTTGAGAAATTTATTGGCCCGGTCTTAGGCATGGAATTTCAGCTAGTATATATATATATATATTTATATAATACATAGTCTCAACTGGCTTATTAAGCAAATTTAAAAGTATAATATACCTTTATACCTGGTATATGTAGACTACCAGAAAGTTTTGCTTTCAATAAAAACATCAGTGGTCATAAGAGTCTTGAAGTATCGAAGAATAGAACCGGTCTACATAAATATCATGGAACATATATATCAAAATTGATGATCTTATATTATATTGCATAAGGATTCAGGCATCTCTCAATTACAAATAGGTGTAAACAAAGCTATATCATATCTTCCCATTTATTCACATTTTCTGTAGAAGATATCCTCAGGAGGCTAAACCTGCCAAATAAAGGCATTAAAAAGAAGGGAATTTTCTCAATCAACTGAGAGTCGCAGATGATATTGTAATTATAACTGCTAACCTAGAAGAGATTCAAAAAATGCTTAAGAGATTATCCATAGAACCAAATAAGTTAGCCTAAATATATTTAAATAATTATTTATATCATTTTAATTTTAAAAAACAACGGAAAAAATAAAAACATATTATTCATAAAACATATGGCGAAGACTGTATTCATGACGAATTCTGAAACATCCCTCCTTCCCAGAATCGTTTCCTAGCTTCCTAACTAGTTCAGATACGTAGATGATAAAAATAATTATGATGCATTATTCTGGTGACTTGAACCATCAGCCCTTTTTAATCTAGTTCTAAGTGGAATGGGATCATGCAAATTCATTACCCTTCAATGCTCAAAGGGTTTCTTACTCAAGTGACGTACATGCACGGACACTTGCAAGAGAATGAAATAACATCGACGAGATTGAACTGAAGCTAGTTGGTATACAAACAATGCAGGTTCTTTGTATAAAAAAGCAAACTGTTCAGAATATTTTGGAAATTTCAACTTTTCTAGTAATTGCTAATAAGCTGATAAATTTTGTTTTATTTTTCAAAATTTGAATACCTTCTAATGATATATATTTTAGAGCTGATGGTTATCGTAGGCAAATTCTAGAAACGTTGGAAATTTTACTGACAATAAATATGGAAGATCTTATAAAAGAAATTGAGTTATTCTGATCATTTTTGATTGTAGTTTAGAATAGCTTTCATGCTTTGAGGGAATACCCTCGATGGACCACTGTGAGAGGAAGCTCCATCGGCAATACACCTCTATTCTTACAAGATAACGTGCGCCAGCGTGAGAATTTTAGAAAGTTCGAGGAAGAATCGGTCACTCGCTTAATCACCCGTCACAGCTGTGCTTGGTTTCGGACGTCCCCTCAACCCACCCCGCCCATGAGATAACGCCGTGCACAGCCACATTAACCATACCCCCATATCGCGAGGCAAGTTTTATCGTCTGGAACGACCCGTTATCATGAAATGTGTGTGCTTAGACTGAGGCCAAGAATCCCCTTGGGACCGCAAGGCCCTGAGGTATCTATCGGATCAGCCACCCGGGTAGGTAACTCAAAACTCACAATCTCTCGAGGAGATTGAAAGCCCGCCATTCACACCATATAGAAGTGGGTCTGTTCCCAATGAAAATAAATAACCCGTCGTCGTAGGTAATCGAAGATCTCGACAGCAGATCTACCTTCGTTCGGCTTTGGCTCCTGTTCACAGGAAAGCTATCGAGATCCCTTCAACCCAGAGATTTTTGCGGCCCTTCTATCTTCACCACCCATTCAAGATACCCGTTCTTTCGAAACTAAGAATCTCTGCCGATCTGCAGAATCGTCTCGAGTTGATATTACGTCTGTCTGCAGCAGATAAAGTTTGATTCTTCATTAAGAAGTAATCCAACCCCATCTTCGAGTCCTCTTCTACCCCCCCCCCCTCTAATTCGCCCGTTATTGAAGGAAAAGCGATATTATAAGGTCACATCCCCAGATTACCTCGTTAATCTTCCCTTAAATCATTTAACTACCATAAGTAATTTGTTCACTCCTTTGTATATATTATATACTTGCCCCATTTTATTATACATATTAAAATAATATTTTGGGGTTTGTCTTTATATATCCTTTGAACTGCAATTTGACAAGCCATTAGTCTGAACCACGCGGTCAAAAGTAAATTGCACT
Organism: Ceratothoa steindachneri; assembly: GCA_963969495.1. Lineage (NCBI taxonomy): Eukaryota > Metazoa > Arthropoda > Malacostraca > Isopoda > Cymothoidae > Ceratothoa > Ceratothoa steindachneri. Next base: position 83,569,790 of record OZ018319.1, on the reverse strand, counting down.
CTTTATTAATCGCCCCTCAAGCAGCCTTTGGTCAGCTCCCCGCCCGTGCTTATGTACGACTCTGAGCGCCGAGCTATTCTAGACAGGCATACCTCGATAAATATATATATATATATATCATTACCTTTATCTGGTAGCTGGTATCTGGTATAGTTGGCTACTTTTGGGAGTAACAAAAACCACAAAAATTTTAATCATCATCCTTAACTTTATCTGGTGGGAGGTGAAGTGGGGATATTTTTTGTTTGAAAGAACCCTTTTTATTTTCAAGTCCCAACCCCTCTCCCCTAAGTCAAGTTGTTCATTAACCAGTTTGCCAAGTTTGATCAAGCATATCCAAAGAAAGTGTAAAAAATTCTTCTCTTTTTGGGGGATATGGATCATATTTTATAGTGACCGTTTTTTCCCAATTTTATTTTCGTTGTGGGTGTTTGGGGGACATTCTCCCCCTTAAAACCCTCTTCTAATCCCCATACAGATATAAAGGCCTATAGTCATTGCTCAGATAGAGATAAAGTTTTGAATTATTTTTATTTTATTTTCTTTATTGCTTACAATCTTGGTGTAACAAAATCTCCGTTAGTATTTTAATACGATCGTCAAAACTTCATAATCTTTTCCGTAAGTTCGTTGGATGCGCCGAGCGGCCAGATGTGCATTTACACCATCAAGATGTCCTCATTTGAGCGTTTCCGTCAACAAGGAGAGATCCTTGGGTTTTCAGGCAAGGATCTAGTTGCATACGTTCAGAAGGAAGAAACAAATGACAGGGCAGTAAAATGAGAACGATGAGAAGCTGAAGAGAAGAGAGAAAAGAAAAAAGAAAAGCTAAAGAAAGAAGAGAAAAAGAACAAAGAGAAGCTAAAAAAAGAGAAATAGAAATAATTCGTCAGAAGGATCGTGAGCTTTATAGAAATCGTTTGGAAATCCTTTTTGTTAGCTCGAGAAATGAATCTCCTCAAACCCATTTGTTAAAGTTGCCAGTGTTTAAGGATCGCGAAAATTTCAGCGCCTACATAACTCACTTTGAGGAAATCTTTTAAAGTGAACCACTAGAATATTAATGCCGATGAAGTCGCTAGACTCCTTCCTCTCCTCAATACTAACCTCCGAGAAATTTTCATTTCGCTCCCTGCCGATGCTTCTGTCGTCTACTTCTCCCTCAATTCGGAATTATTATCGGCTGTTAATATGAATCTCGATTACTATAGGTCACAGTTACGCCAGGCGAGAATAATTCCTGGCCAGACCTACCGTAAATTTGGATTCAATATGAGTCCCTCTTTGATTTTCTTTCATAATAATCAGTTGATGGCTGCACTACCCTCTGAAATTCACGCATTTCTGAAGGACAGACGCGTGTCTTCTTTCAAGGAATTTATAGAAGAAGCGGATGTGAACGCATCAAGCCTCCATCTATACCTGGAAGACTCCAATCCCTCAAATGTAAAATTAATCTCTCTAAATTTCCCACAAAGAATTCGCCCAAGTTTTCGAAGGTACCCGGTCCCTTTAAACCCAAGTACCATGCCCCGCCAGAATCGAGAGATATTAAGCCCCTCATAAATAATCCCCAAGCGTTGGATTCTCCTGTAGTCCCATAATTTATTTTTCCTGCGGTGTTCCCGGCCACGTGAGAAAACACTCTCCTCAAAACTCCCAATTTCGTTCTGCTCTTAGTCATCAAATCCACCAAATAAGTGCCTCTCTCTCTCATCCGCCCGCTCACTCTGAAACGCCAGCAACTTCCTCAACTCACAGTCACGCGGGACAGCAATTTAATTTCTTGTTTAACAAAAGCTTCCCCAATGAACTAAAGTTCAAAAATGGAAGTGTTAATGCTAGCAGAGTGTCAACCCTAATAAGAGACACTAAATCTACTTGCTTTGTCGCCTTTGAGGTAGGTTATCTCGTGTAAAATTATTGAATATAATGTGTTTTAAAGTGGTTTGTAGCAGCTATGGTCAAAATACGATGAGGAAGTGAAATAAAACATGGTAGCTTGTTTAATAATAAAAAAAAGTGTGTTTTGACTATGTATATCTGTTACGACCAACTTTACAAGAGTTTGGCATGAAAATTATAATATTCATTCTTTTTTTCCATAGTATTTTTTTTTTAATTTGGTGACAGTACACCTATTTTATTTATTGACGCCAGCTTGTCTTTAAATATTTGTTCACACTCCTCACTATTATAAAGCTAAAGCCGAAACTACTCATAGATTCCAGTAAAGGATTCATAAAATTGTGGTTTGTCGTAAATAATTATATAATTACATTATTGTGATATTTCCCAACACACACACACACGTACACATTTATAAATATATATATATATTGGTGATTTTGAAAGAAAGACATTTAGCTACATATATGATACATCTACCATTCTCAAGTGAGAAATGGAAATTCTACATGCGACTATTTCATGTTACGTTGGTCTATAATGACTCAGGAAATTTAATTTTTATTTTAAGTTTCAAAATATTTTTAGCTATTTGTGAACTTTCGTTTTGTTTGTCAATGATTGTTTTTTTGTGTCTCATACTTAATGCTTAAAAGATTAATATGTAGGCTTTTTTATTTGATTTAATTATACTTTTTTATATTTTAGTCTTATTGTTTATGTTGTTTGGCAAATCTTGTATTTTTATTCATCTGACTGTTCCATTAATGTGACGCTGCTAGCATGTGGTCTGCAGGTAATTTATGGTCAAACTATAGGGGGGGGGGGGAAATTTATAGTGGGACCAGTTTATAGGGATAACCACTATATGGTGAAAGGGAATTAAGTATCTGACTCTAAAGATGATTTCTTCACTGTGTTCTTATTTTGGTAGGGCTTACCGAATCTTTCAGGTAAATCGAGGTAAAGAAGGACCTTGCCATGTTATAATGTATTCTAATCTTGGCCTATTAACAGGGCAAGCAGCATGTCACGAAGTTACTTTGCAGGTGACTAGCACTCTATATATATTCAGAGCGAAGTAGTAAATTCTGGAGCAACAAGACTCTGTGGATTTAAAAGGGGGTACGTGAACGAGGTAATCTTCTGAACGATATTAATCTAATAATCCTAATAAATTGCACAATAATCACTCTAATTGAGCTGCTCCGACTATAAATATTCTTATTTTCTAGAAAGCATGGCCTAAAATCTTCCCTGGGGTGAGCTTCAGGTGTTAAGATCATTGCTCTCTCCCTTTAAAGCCTAGCTACCAAAAGGTGTCTATGTCAAATTACTTGCATATCCCATGTTTCCTTTTGATACAAGAATATGTTTGTCGTAGCTTTGTAATACAATTCCTTTTGGTCAACGTGTGTATTTACCCTGGTGCTTCGTAGACTTCCGTCTTTTGATAAATCTATTCTGAGACGCGATTTGTTTTTTATGCATTCTCTTATTGACACAGGTGTCTCTGACCTTCACGCGTTCGTACATTCGTGTGGCCTGTGCGCACTTTCAACGGCTGCGTGCCTTTTATATTTATACATTAACAAATATATTTACATTCCATATTTTTTGTATTTGAATTCATAGATCCAAATTAATCTATATATTCTCATTTCCATATTCCAATTTTAGACATATTATTTTATATGTGTAGAGTATGCTGGGATTTCATAAGACTACAACGCGTCGATTTTGTGGAGGTTTTCGCTGGGCCTTTTGAATACTGCACTTTGGTGCTAGTAGCCTACCTATTACATAATAAGATCATCACAAAACCAATGTATCATGATTCAATGATTTTACATCCATTGTTTGCGCAGGTGAATCAGTATACCAAATAATTTGTCTCAGATAGAGCAATGGGTAATAATTTTCTTATTAGAACTAGATATATTATTTTTCAATTTTTAAAGTAAATATTAAATTCCTGTTTATTTTCGCGTTTTTAATTATAAAGTTTTTATTTTTTTTAAGTTATTTTTCTCTTGAAATGTAATTTTATGTCATTTGGTGCAGTAATATACTCTTAATTTGTCTTTTACGCTTTAATTTATTATAGTAGTTATGCATTGATTAATAGTTTGCTATATAATATACAACGAAAAATCATTAATAAGAGACATTTGTTTTATGCTGCTAACTTTTGTATTACAATTTTGCCAGTTCGAAGGAATCAAGCATGGCGTCACACAAATTTTTTTAGCGAAAGAGTCATATACTGTTATAATTTAAATAGTTACCCTCAGTTTGGTTTTTATATAAAAAAGTATTACATTTATGTTTATTTGATATAATGTTTACGTCTAAAAAATATTGATTCCATTCTGATTGTTTTTTCATGTGAATATTAAGACACATGCTTCTTAAAATGATTTTGCACTTGCATATTTGGATCACTTATTTTTGCCAGGATAGATTTGCCACTAATGACTCTTTATTGAGCTTCCAACGCCGTAAGTTATACCACGCGAGGAATGTGTAGAGGTACAGGATGATCAGTAAGAAGTTTATGTGTTTCTTCATGTTAAGGTTGAAAGATAAGTTTTACTACTTGTATCCATTTTACCCCCTTATTTAAACTGGTAAAATAAAAATATTGATTTGTTAAAATCTATTTTTCTGTCTTTTATTATAAAAACCAAGACCAGGGTTGGAATTTAAAATTAACCTCAAAATCACCCCTATACACCTTAAAACGCTTTCAAATTATATAGTTTCTAGAGTCATTTCGGTGCTAAGCGTTCCGTCTTAAACCACCTTTCCCTAATACAAGTTCTGAGGATATTTGTTTTTGCAGAGGTATAGAATTTTCAGTATTTTAGCGAACCAATCTATTGTTTCCCCAAAAGGGTTTAAATGGCCTAACTGATATAAGCTTGATATTGAGTTACATTTTACTCGAGTGGAAAAATAAAATCCATATTAGATAATAATAAATAAAGATGATTATCTTATTAAAATTATATAGTCTCTAAGAAGAAGAAAACAGCAAGATTATAAATAAAACTAATCACAAAATATCGGTTCATAATAAACTGATAATACAAATCTCGAGCTTTTAAAACAAACAAATTGAATAATAAAATCAATGCCTATAATAATTTTAAAAGTTCAATAGCGTACAAATTACATCAAGGATTTGTATCCATTACAAGCTCTCTATTGGCTAATGTATAAGCAAATAATATAAGAAAAATCCACTGGTCTTTTCCTTAAAATATGAATTATAGAGCCAATTTTTAATTATCAATTGGTTACATTTTTTTACTCTTCCACTTTACCAACTCTGAATAAAAGTGAAGATTTTGAGTAAAGATAATTTTTATTCCATGTTCCTCATAATTATGATTTAGATTTTGAAAACTATGAAGAAATATCGTATTTTTAGCTATACTGGTAATTGATATCTAGAAAAAAGGGGAATGGCGATCCGAAACCTTCTCTTACCACTGTGAATTTTCTTATACTTTAATTTATTATTTTAAGAGGAAATTACTTCCAAGAATTGTTGCGCAAAGCGACCTCTGCCATCTTCTTCCTGAATGACGTTCTTTGTCCGTTGTCATGAGAAAGTGATCAGAAACAGTTCATCATTGAATTTAATGATTTTATTCCTAAAAGATTTAGTACTAATCATAACAAATCTTATAAAGTTTAAATCGAAAACTTACAGTATATATAAAACCTACCAAACTATTTTCTTCCTTAGAGTCTGCTAAAAAAAACAAACAGATAGTAATTTGAAACGAAGGAAATTTCACTTTTAGGTATTAAGGTAATTTAAAAATTTTCAGACCATGAGCTAAAATTTATTCTTTAAATAAACCTTTCGGTTTACATAGGAAGCATTATTAATGAAATATTATTAAGGATGTAAATTAGTGATTAAGAAAGTAGTGATAAATTTAAAATAAGGATGTAATAGAGTAAAAATGTAAATATATATAGAACTAATGATATGAACTCACCTTCAGCATTGTATCACGAATTTGCAGGTAAACACACACACATCATGCGAACATATATATATATATATATATATATATATATATATATATATATATATATATTTACACTTGCAGAAATATCCGTCGTTGCCTGGGTAAAATTTGCGTTCGGAAATAATGTAAGCCGAATACGATCTTTTTCTCTTTTTATTCTTCTCAAACAATATTCTCATTCTATGAACTAAACTTACTCTTTTTAGCAACGTTAGAGAACTTCTTGGTAGACAATATTCCTTAGATTTGCCCCTTGTAGCATATACAAACAGATTACTTTTGATTCCAACTCTCGAACAATCAACATAGAGTTGACCATTTGAACAACAGGGTTCTTCTAATTTCAACTAAACCACCAATAGAGTATTTATTGCCTAATTAATTGTTTAATTCAAATTGCAAAGCTTTCATGGATGGAAAATATAGTCTTATGAATGTAAATGGCAATGCTGATTCTGTTTGATTTAGAAGTATTATGTGAAGGAAGACATCCTCTCGTTTTCCACTTCCTGTATGAATAGTTGCCTCAATGAAATGCTCCATTACAGAGTTTTGTTGGATCCAAATTGCGCAAGAACATTATTTGGATTCACTATCTTCAGTTCAAGTTGGGGAGCAGCTATATCAAGAGGTTCTAGAGTTGTTTAGGAACTGTCTGGAATAATCGAATATTTGAGCATGATCCGTAATTATATTAACTGAATTGGAAATCTGTTGGCTCCCTGAGAGGGCAAACAGTATATGTTTATTGAACCTGCAGACCGTGTTGTTCTTCGGAGCTGATATAGATCTTTCGCACAGTCACTTATAGGTTTTGTAGCTTTGCTGAAGATGGGGTAATACGTTTGCATTGAGATTATCAACAGTATTAATATTTCGGCATATAGGAGATATTTCTATTCCACCATCAGCATCAAGAGTTACTTTGCTATTTTTTAATATTAGAATATTTTTTGAAAATTGTGCTGAGAGATGATCACCCAAAAGGTCTGCTCTTATTTTTACGTTTAAAGACAGTGTTTTAATATTCCTACACAAAAAAGATTTTAGTCAAGCCCGGACTTCATCTACCCTGGTTCGTTTAGAGATCATTGAAAGCGCCTGCATCAAATAACCTTACGGCAAAAGAGTGACACTTCTCAAAAGAGCCTCACAATCACTGAAGTCTCTCATTGTCCTTTCAATTAATTCTATGGTTCTCTAATGAGCTACTAAATTAGGGTGGTAAAAAAAGGTTCTGTGCCACATAAATAAAGATTGTTTTAAATTTTTATATTGTGGCCCTAAAATATCTTTACATGCTGATTATTATTTTTTTAGTTTGAAGACAGATTCGGGAGAGGTCTGCACTCTACCTACCATATAATATACTTGAATGAATATACTTTTTACCGCGCGCGCCCGTCAGTTTACGGTCAAGTGTGATTAACCGTTGGTTATGAGCGAACAACGTCGTGGCTACAGAAACAGATCGAGCGTCTTATCTCTAACTATATTTTAAGAACAGGATTTAAAAAAGAATTCTATTGTTTTGGATCTCTTTTGTACAAGAGAGAGGGGAAATGAGGGAGAGAGAGGGAGGAAGAGAGTGGGAGCAGAGAGGGGGCAGGAGAGGGTGAGATAAAATGAGGGACAGGGCGGAAGAGAGGGGTAGGAGAAAGGGGGCAGGAGAGGGTGGGATGAGATGAGAGAGAGAGGGATAGGAAATTTTTATGTTGGTTTGGATGTGCAATTTGAGGGGGGAAAGAGGCGTGGATAGGGGAAGGAAAGGTGGGAGAGAGGGAGGTAGGAGAATAAGATGGAAAAGAGAAGGGGGAGAGGTGGAAATAGGTGGTTTAGAGGGGAGAGAGAGAGGAGAGAGAGATAGATGGAGAGCTACAAGGGGCTACAAGGAAAAAAAGTACTCTAGTAGAACTTACAGTCCATTGAATCAGGGTACTTTTGGCGTAACAGTTGATTAGGTGGAGTCCTCGAAAGTGTCAATAAACCCCCTTTAAGAGCACTCGCACAACGGTTATGTGCCAAAACGGCTGCTTCTTAAGACTTTGTCTAGACACCACTTGAACTGGTCAACAGAATTGCTCTTGACAAATTCCACTGAAAGTGCGTTCCATTTACCGCATATGCTGTATGTGAAAGATTTCCCACACAGATCATGTGGTTTCTGGTTCTGTTTTCGCTAAGCAGGAAAATATCCCTATAGTCTACATTGTCGAAGCCTCGAATCATTTTAAATTCTTTGATAAGCTGAACACGCAGCCTCCGGGTCTCCAACGAGAACAAATCTAATTCTCCAAACCTATCTTCATAACTCTTGTGTCTGATAAAGGAAATCAGTTTGGGTGCCCTGGCTTGCACGCGTTCCAATCTTTTAATGTCCTTTTGAAACAAAGGACTACAAAATTTTACAGCATACTCCAAGTGCGGCCGGACAAGGGAGTTATAAACAGAGTACAATTTCCTTGGTCAGATATCCAAACTGTATCTTTATGTAGCCTAAATCCTTTGAGCTTTCTCCTCAGCCTTAATACATTTTCCGAACTTGAGGTCACTAGTGATAGTTACACCCAAGTCCTTCTCAGTATCAGTGCATTCAAGAGCAGTGCCCTTAAGGATATACTGCGATTGGAGGTTTGGGTGGCCGATATGCATCACTTTGCATTTGTTCACGTTAAAAGGCATTTGTCACGTGTCCGTGGCGTGCAGTATTTCTTTCCTTTGCAGTGTTCATACCAAGCTTTGTATCATCGGCAAATTAGAAATATTCGCAACTATGTCACTATCCATGTCCTTAAAATAGATGATGGACAGTAGTGCTCCCAAGACAGAACCTTGACGAACACCGCTAATACCGGGCACCCACTCAGAAGAGTGTCTATTTAACACCACCAGTTTCCGTCTGCCGCTTAGCCAGGAGGAGAGTTAGGGGGGAGTTGAGAAGGGAAATCTACGCATAGAGAGAAATGGGATGGGGAGATATGTGGGGAGAGACAGGGAGGGTAGAAGTTTTAAAAGGGGAGATGGGAGGGGAGGAAAGGCAAGAGGAAGAGAGAGGGGGAAAGGGAGAGGGAGAAGGGGGAGGACAAAATGGTGACGGGGAGAGAGAGGGTGGAGAGATAGAGGAGAGGAGGAGAGAAGGGAGTGGGGAGAGAGGTGAAGATATAGAGGGAGAAAGTTAGGAGAGAGGAGTAGATATAGGGGGAGAGAGAAGGGAGAGATAGAGTTAGATAGGGGCAGAGATGGGAAGAGGGAAAGGTAGAGAGAAAGAGAGATGGCGAAGAGAGAAGGGGTGGAAGAAACTGGGGAGAGAGTTGTTGAGAGAGAGGCGGGAGGGTTAGAACGGGCTTTCTTATTCCTATAAATGGACAGACACCCCCAACACAGATGGACAGAATACATATATATATATATAAATATATATATATATATATATATATATATATATATATATATATATATATATATATATATATATATATATATATATGAGTGTGTGTGTGTGTGTTGAGCAGAAATACCAGAAGTACCAGAAAAGGATGAAACATCATTTATTTTTCCAAAATGCGTTACGTTCGAAAACTTCAAGTTTTCATCTTCAGGCTAAAAATAGAAGGTAAGTATATTAATAAATGAGTAGAGACAAATACCATTAAAACAGTTACTGGTCAGAAGACAAGTTGTTTTAAAATGACCTCATATAAGGTAATTAAGAAATATAAATTTAAATTAAACACATAGTTTGGAAGTTAACGAGAACAACTACTAAATTAATACATAAGATTTAAATTCATTAAATAAAATATAATATTATAAGCGCAAAATATCTGTCACAGACTAAAACCAATTATTTAACGAGTTTAAAAAGAATATTGATACTACTTAGTAAAGCGGAACAATCTAGATGGCCAAAGATTGATTTAGACGGGAGGCTTGTATTTATAGTTTTCAGCTACGGAAAAGTAGCGCTGAGGAGATAGAAGGAGAAGACAACCAACTAACCGACCGAACTTAAATTCATGTAATTAATAAATGAACTACAATTAAATTTTTATTAATTGTAGGTTTGTAATATTTTATGTAGATTTTTTTAGACTTTCTTGGGCATAATTGAAAACTTCTTTCTACCTAAAATTTTACCTGTACGCCAACTAATTGTCGTATAAACGGATAACCTATTTCCAAGAGATATAACATTGCTGCCAATTAAGAGGCAGTAGTATAACTTTACATTTAAATATATACCCAGCACCAGTGTGTTGCTACCCAGAATCTCCAAAGGTGAAGAAACACCTTTGATCGTCAATTTGTTTCTGAAATCGATTTGGGGTTATTTTGGGACAAGAAACTTTTCAAAATAAATAAGAGTGTTATTTTCAATAAATCCTTTAGACAGCACATCCCTAAAGTTACGAGATATTAGGGAATCTTTGCAATATTCAATGAATGTGTAGGGGAGTTGATACATGTGTCAAGAAAGGTTTTTAAGTCTGTCGTACAAATTCGAGGAAAATAAATTCTTTAGAAAATATTTTAAGAGAAAAATAAATTCATTGTGGTTTGAAAAGTAGGTGAATGTGAAAGTGAAACTTCTATGTAGAATGTTTTATTGCAGGTCATTTGTATTTAAAATAAAAATAATTAAACAAATGGGTGAGGAGAAAGAACGCTCTAAAGAATACATTTTTCCAATCATGAAATGAATTAGCGGCATTTAGATTAAAATTGTTTGTGCTGAAGTAACAAAAAATGTAAATATTTATTTATAAATAAACATATTTTACCTAAGATAAAATAACGGAGGTATTCTGATGCTTGTCAAAACTCCATTCAGCGTAATTCCAATGTTTAAGGTCGCGAAACCAGCTTTTATCGCCACTCGTTTTTTTATTTACTTTGAAGGCGTTCCTTGGGCCCTTTCCCTCAAGCTTCCACAAATTTATGCTCCGTCTACCTTATCAGCTTTCCCCCTCTCCGAAATAAGACCCTTTTCACCTCTTAGGATTGTCTTTCCTCAACAACTTGCTCAACAAATTCGATCTGAAAATATTCTGCCCTAACTGATTTATTTGTTTAATATCTAGGCGGTTAGTGAAAAGTTAATGAGAATTAGGCTCCAGTTAAGGTCACATCTAGTTCCTTTAAATAAGTACATAATTTACAAATTCGTTTTAAATAATAATTAAATGTCCGAGACACTAAGTGGGTGACGCTTTGTTAAATAAAGTATCAAGAATTTAATTAAAATACCCCTCAAAATTATTTTATTTGGGTTATCTTTTCACTTTGTACTGGGAACATTATTCCGTGCATGATTTCCTCCTTCCTAACTCCAAGTTTCGGAGAATTTTCTTACTCTCTCTCTCTCTCGCTTCCTCTCTCTTTGTAGCTCTCATTGCTTCTTATCATTCTCCCCTGATCAGTAACCTTAAGATCATTTCGTCTGAGCAATTACTTTGAGATTATCTCACCTCTCTCACGCGTGCCTCTTCTAAATCCCAAGTCCCTTTTCCATTGTCTACACATCTTGAGGTAAGGACGGATAATTATAATTTTTTACCTAATAAATTGCATATATCTCAGTTTCTTTGTTATCTAAAGCAACCCGTTTTAGTAACCAACTTAAACTTGATAAATGATTTAAATAACATATACTTACCCTATAAATTCAATTGATATAAATGATTAACTATTTTTCCTTTTAACTTTTCTTGTACATACAAAGATACCTTTTAAATTGTTACAATACACATTTGGCCAAAAATAAAAAGCATCCTTTGGAATATTCCTATCATGTATTTGGATATTTAGGGTAAATAAGTTCAATATATACATATATTATATATTTGTACTTAAATATTTAAAAACTTTGTTGGAACCATCGTCATTTAATTTCACACATAATTCTACGTGCCATAAATATCACCAAATGTACACCAATATATAACGAAATCTTTCTCCAATCAGCTCGTATTTTTTCATGTACATAGTTTTGTTTCATTAGGACTTGTGGTACTTATTTTTTATCTTTTTTAAACAACTACCCACTAGACTTCTTTGGGATTTAACTTTGTGTTCTATGGTAGCCACTCCATAGGGGTGATCCGCATTTCTGTCAACCAATTATTATTGTGAGCTGATGTATGGTATAAGGCATTGTTCTGCCAAAATATAACTTCATATCTTACTGTTTTCTTTGTCGTCAGCTTATTAGCCCGTCTTTATACGGGGTCGCTGTTTATGATGAGCCCTTTCCACCTGTTTCTGTCTCCCGCCGTATTAGTCTCCACTCTCTTTTCCCTCATGTCACCTTGTTTGCAGTCTCTCTATCTAATCTTCGGTCTTCCTCTCTTCCTTCTTCCTTGTACTTTCATCTCCTAAGTTCTTCTCTCGTCACTCTCTCCATCCCTCCTCATTATGTATCCATTTCATCTTAGTCTTGCTTCCTGTGTCTTCTTCGAAATCACCGCTACCTTTGTTGTTCCTCTGATCCTTGTATTTGTGATTCTGTCCTACCTCGTCACGCCACAAATCCATCGAAGCATCCTCATTTCTGCTACTCCCATCCTCTTCTCAGTATTCTTCTTTACAGGTAATGCCTCTACTACATACCATATAGTTGGTCTTACAACAATTTTTTATACTTTTCACTGGCATTTTACTGTCACAGAGAGCCCCTGATACATCCCTTAATCTCTAACTGTGTGGAATGCAATTTCTGGATAGATGACTAAAAAATGTTACAATATAGTGATATAAATTATGTAGTTCATTCTTTCCTTAAATAACAACATCTAACCCCACCCTAATGTATACATGCAGCTCCATATCACGATAGAAACACCACCATGTTTCAGAGTTGGTGGCATTCTTAAGATTAATCATGCCAGATATACATTTTAAAAATTGGATATCTTTAATGAATTAATTCAAACATTGTGACCCAAATGATTGTTCTTAATTTTCATTAAAATGTCTTACTTAAATTAGATATAATCTTTATGCTGTAAAGTATGTGAAAAATTAAATGATATATAAAATATTTCCTCGTAATTTTTGTAATATTCTGTAAATACTCGCTGTAAATTCTGTCCAACTTTACGAAACAAGGTGAAGAATTACATTTCAACGACAAATTATAATTTTCTGACTGCATCTCATAATTTCTTTTCTCTCAAGTTAACAAAGCTATTACACCTTTCCGACAGTGTATGGAATAGAGAGAAACGCTGTTTCCAAAGGATTGCTTTAAGCAATTTAAGTTTGGTTTTGGTTTGCTAAACTTAGATTGAAGAGTTCTGGGAGTGTATGCTTACAAATCACTCAGTCAGATATGGTCAATTGTCCTGCTACATTACTTCCTATTCTAAAATACTAGAATAAATTACATTGCAATCACCATATAACTTCGTACTCCAAACATATGACACGAATTATGATATCTTTTAATGCAAGTGGAGTGAGGCGAGTAATGAAGAAAATAATGCCTTCCTTGAAGAGTTTTCTGAATGATTGAATGATGCGTAATTAGGGTGTTATCTACATTGTAATGCACCTTATTATGTTAACGCGGGAGAATTCTGTAAATTTTAGGTCAAAGCGTACTTGAAACTGTGGTTATATGTACTACAACTATATGAACAACTAAACTGCTAAATCGACTGTGAAATGTAGCAAATTGATAATTATCGCACCCATTGATAACACCAAATTTATAAATCCAAGTGTTAGCTACTTGCGTATTCAAATATGCTTATTTTCCAAGTACCTCTAGTAAGAGGGGTTAAAAACAAATTGTGTGGCAAGAATATTTGTTCTCGCGGTGAATGATGCGAACAAACATGTTTCGGGGTCCAATTGTGAACATCATAAAAAGATGATCAGAACACTGGAAATGGGTAGTCCAGAAATTTGAAGAACCTCATTTTTTGTCCGAGAAAGGCAATATATGTGTAAGTGAAAGGGACGCCAAGAAGAATACTCCCTTCATTTTTTTATTAAATTCCTTTCCTCTTTCTCTTTTCGAAGTATGATTCCACGTGGAGTAATCTCTGAGCCGCATGATAATAAAAAGAAGAAAGAATTAAAATATCCGTCAGCCTCCTCACAGGTGCAGTTAATTAAGTTGGGCATGTTAAAAGCTTTTACCTCGCTGAGGAAGCGCTAATCTCCCTAGTCGGAAAACTACTAGCCGAAAGTTTCCCGGCCACATCGTAAAGGCCATTAAGAATTGGATCAGGCGAAAAACGCTAATCGAACTGGTCGCCGGAAGTTGTCAGCCAGTCGTCTGAGTCTGCCAACGAGGAGAAACCAAAAGAATGGCCGTCATATAAATACCCTTCGTTTTGGAATATCTGGAGATTCAGTTTGAGGACCCCTTGCCTGGGTTCAGATCGTGGGTCTGTTTCTCCAAGTTCCTTGTTTTCGATTATACCATTGAGGTTGGATCTCACCAGGAAGATACATCTTTTTTGTGAATGCTTACTCTGTTCAGATTAAGCCTCAAATCGTTCATACCCCAATGAATGGCCAGAATTCCTCTCGTCTCACCTGGAACCCCCTTTAAAGATCTCCAGTTTCCCGTGTGAGACATAGCGCCGAGATGAGGTGCTATCGTCCGTCTTCAAGGAGGATCGTGAACTCGTCTTCTGGTCCCCTTCCTTCATCCTCGTCACCGTCAGAATATTCGGCAGAGAATCACGGTCATTGCCCATCTCTATTTCCCCGCGCCGACTCGATAAAGGATCCCCCTTCCTCGAGGTGACCGTTTTAAGGTACAACGACCCTTCCTTATATCTCCCGTTAATCGACTCACTTTCCGACACATAAATATTCCCTCTGTATAAATTATTTATAGTATTCCATTTAAAAGCTGATTAACGAGTAATTAACGTTACCTGATTGCCAATTAATCTATATTTTATGATACGAAGGGTGGTCAATAAGTTTTGCAATTAGCATATAAGAAAACGAGATATGAGGAAAAGTGTTTTATTATTTTTTAATATAACTACCCTCGACTTCAATGCACTTGCGCCACTTGTATCTGAGGCTTCGAATTCCCGACAACCATAAATCTGCTGATTGCTGTCCAATCCTCTCCTGGACGGCAAGCTAGACATCTTTATCGTCCTCAAGCCGGCGTCCACGCAGTGCAACCTTGAGTGGCGGAATAAAAATTAGTCGCTAGGATCCAGATCTGGACTGTAGCGAGGATGGTTGAGCTCCTCGAAATCGCACTCGCGCAGGGCAGACTGTGCAACTCTGGCCTTTTGGACTTTGATGACGTTAAGGTTGATCATGGGGCGTGAACTTTATAGGGACCCAACGGGCAGAGACCGTGATCATGGCCAAATTGTCGTGGATGATGTTGATAACACTTCCATGTGATATTCCAAGTTCTCACTCGATTTCTTTAACCTACACCCGTCGATTTTCGAGGATCATCCTCTCTACAAGGGCCACATTGTCCTTGCCGGTCACGTCCGACGGAAGTCCTAGACGATGTCATCTTCAAGGGACTCACGACCATGGCAGAATCCCCTATCCCAGCGAGAAATGGTTGCATAAAAAGGGGCGGTGTCGTTGTACACTGCAACTATGCGTCCATGTATCTCTTTTGTATTCTTGCCTTCCTTGGTCAAAAATTTTATCACTGCGCGGTGCTCAACCTTCTCCATTCTAAATAAATTCGTGACTGACGATCTGCGATCGGCTACTGCTTGTAAAAATAAACGAGGCAGGAGCGTACGGCTGCAGGTCCTGACTTGTCATAACTTGTCCTAACATGCCCACAAACAGTCATCCCCCTTTCTCTGTTTTGCCCTATCGATTCGCAAAACTTATTGCCCATTCCTCGTAATGGTTCTTATTTACATTACCTATATTTCCCGTATGTGTGTATATATATATATATATATATATATATATATATATATATATATATGTTACCTAGTGTCTTATTAAAATTATATTTTGGGTTGTCATACTTTAAATATATCCTTGAGCTGCAACCTGGTAAACTCATTAAACGTTATCGGCCACTGTAGTAAATCGCACTTTCATACCTCCTAATCAATGGATTACTCCTGTGAAGTGAACGTACTTGTATGTAGCGAAGGACGCGTACATACATTAGAGGATATATGTATATATATAACTGTATATATACATATTCTCGTGGCTTTTATCTCTTTCCTCCCATCCAATAGATCCATATATGTATATATAGCCATATTGTCTGGGGATGTGACCTATTCCTCGAAAATATGTATATTTACCTTTGCATAAGCAAAGAATCGAATGTGAATCAGGAGTGATCGAGACTGTTACTAATTTCCCTGCTGCAACCTTAAACCCGGCACACAAAAGTCTTTTATCAATGCCACTAGTAAAGAAAATATTTACAAATTTAGAATCACTTTTATACTTTAAAAACTTCGTATACTGTTCTTTCTGATTTATATTTGCCAGGATTGGATAAAATAATGGAAACAAAGAATGTTTGTCTTTTATCTAATGCCCGACTTATCCTTATATAATTGAAAACTTCCATGTCCCATATTTTAGATGCTCTTAATTGTAGATGAAGAAATTTGATTCATGTGCAAATGAGTAAAATATTTTATCACTAATCTGGCCTATCTAGGTGTAGAAAAGGAAGAGATGGTGCATTCTATGATATTAGTAGGCAAAGAGCCATGAAGTATTCTAATTCCTTTGTGCTGCTCTCTGTAGCCTATGTCTTTTTGAATAATTACGTTAATCTAATTTTAGTGATATACAAAGAACCAAACTAGCAAACATTAACTGAGATTGTGTAATAAAGCAAAAATCAAAAGGGTCATCAAATCAGTTTGAAATTCATGGGCAGATTAATTTACCTGTGTAACTAGTGACAAAGTTCTTTTCCAACACGGAAAATTTTAAACATAAAATGATTGGGATATTGGATATAGAGATGAGAAATATGTATTCATGCTGATAGCTCTCACAGATACTTAAAACGATATTTTCCAAAGTTTAAATTAAAGTGCCCGTCTATCACGGCAAGAGAATGATGTAATAGTATGATTATTAAAACAAGCTCATTCCGATGGACACTATAGCTTAAAAAGAGTAGAGAAAACTTATTGGACATAAAAGTAGACCATAAGAAAGATGCGTAAGCAAGGAGACATCATAAGAAGTGGTCGGGCAGGCTAAGGAAGCAACCAAGTATCTGCCTTAGGAATGTTATAAAACTAGACTTCTGCATAAAGTGAAGATGATATAATGAAAATTAATAAGGTAAATTAACTGAATATTAAGATTGTTATTGCTCTGTTGTTGTAGTTTCTGAAGGTTCAGGAGCGAAAAAAGAGGCCGAACTACTATTTCAAGTTAAATATTTATGTCACAATTACTTTTACTATTTAGATATTAATCAAGAGTTTTAGTTCTTTAATATTTCTTGATTTAAAAAATACTCTTAAAGAAAAGTAAGAAAGGGAAAATAAGGATGTATTTGGAGGACAATTAGACAAAAAAGAGAGAGGTACGTTAATCTATTGTTATTGTTAGAGGTTTTAATAATTATGTAAATAGATGGCTGTCCACTTAAAGTTCCAACATGTTGGTTGAGGTACTCGTAATTTGAACAACATTATCATCGATGTTATAGGTGAAATGTTTCCCCAGGATAACCGTTTGATATCGCTTTACATTTATTTTGTGACAATTTGTTAGCCTGAAATTATCAGCGCGTTCAAGTAAAGAATCAAAGAGTTTGAGTATATTATCAATTCTATATTCATTTTCATCTATATGGGATCCTTTTGCAGATTCTCTTTCAAGGTCTGTGAACTTTAGATCCACCTCCCTTTTCGGGATACTCCTGACGAAAGATCGAATACTCATGTTGCATTATATTAAACTTGTTTAAGTTGAAGGTCATTTTCCCACACTCTCCAATGCAGTGTTACAACTCCTGTATTGCCTGAAAACCTGGCTATTTTACTAAACATTTCATCTTCTATAACAATTATATAGATTTTAAACAGTGTTTAAGTCAGAGCCCAAAATCACTCTACTCAGCACTGATAACAAATAACTTTGATTACAACAATCAGCCGCATTCCTACAAATCTTTTTAAATATATGGGCCTACTTTTTCTTTAAATGAAACGTTCGCACTTTGGCCCTCAACCTACGATCAAGTACTTCGTCTAATATCTTTTGAAATTCCAAGTAAACTCTGTTAACCACACATATTTTCTCTTACTCGATCATAATATCATAGAATAACTTAAGCAAGTAGGTCAGGTAGGACTTCCTTTACGAAATCCGTGGTGAGATTCTTTAAGTAGTTCATTGCTTTCTATAATAAGTGCACTGTAGTGTAGCTATTATAAGTCTTTCTAACCGCATAACCTCGAATATCTTTATTATAGATGGTAGTCAGATTAACTTTATACCTTCAGTTGGCAATTCCTTAGCATTTAGATAGGCATAGACGATCTCAGATAGATGAAGTTCCACCTCATACTTGACCTAATTCAAGATGCGCGGCAGAACTTTACGATTTCTGAAACGTTGCTGGTACCTCTGCGCTTCATTCCTTGTCTATGTTTTGCGTCTGCACTTAATTGTTTCACTCAAGTGTTCGACACCTATCCCTTATTCTCCCTTTTAAACACAGAGGAAAACTAATTATTAAGCACGTTGGCGATATCAGGATTTAGAAATTGCAGCTTAACATCTATGTCCTAAAGTTGACCAATGTACCGGATCACCGGATTCTGATTTTGAACTAAAAAGAAAAGTCCTTTTCTGTTCCATCTCTTAGTATTTACCTTCTGTTAACCCTGAAAGAATAGACTAGTGAGCAGGTAGCCAAACTCTTGTATATTCGAATGGGAATGCACTCATTTCGACCACCTAGATACAGACCTATTAAAAATAAGGGAAAGCTGAGTCTACTACAAAGCTTTTCCCACATTGTATAGAATCCCCAACTGTTCCAGAGGTGGAAATTTACCTAAGAATCTATCTTAAGGGATTTCTTTTCGCCTTTTCAGAGAAGTTAGGAGAAGCTCGTTATTTGAATCGTCGTTTACTTTTTAAAGACATATCCTAATGCTATATACCACCGTCCTGAAAATTGGCTTTGTTAACCTCGAAATCTCATTGAAAAGTTTAGCTTAGACAGCCTGATTTCCATTTCGCTCCTTCCATGCCTTCATCATTTGGATTTTTATCTCCCTCGTTCGTTGAAGGAAAATAACCACTCGATGCGCCCCGTCGAACTTCATTCAGAAAAATGTTGGTCGAAAGTCAAATATTGCTACTCTGTTTGCAGGAGCAAACTTTGAATTGTGAAGAGGTTTATCTACTGGCATCTTCTTGGGCTTTGAATTCTTCGAGTGAAATCAAGTGACACCTTCAAGGAGCTTGAACCTTTTTTTCATGTGGAATTCTTGTAAGCATTAAAGGACAGGCAGTGTTAGTGGTTTCTCAATTTATAATCGTCTTTGATTCTTGGTCACTCAGACAGGGAAATAACTAGTTAACCTGCGTGTACATAAGAAATTAGGTGTGCCGTCTCTAAGGTCAGGACCTATTTTTCTACAAAATAGGAAACGCCTTTCATAAAAGGAAGTGGTTTCAACTCGCGATGCACAATCTATGACGAAATTAGCATATTTTGACTTAACCCTTCATTTTACGTCAATTTGTTTTACATGTATGGCCTAAGCATTGGCTTTGCTATCATCGCTAGAAGGTAAGGTCACCTTTTCGGGTTTGCAATTGAGCTTCAGAAGATCACTAATTTTTGCACTCAAGGCAGAATTAGTTAGAGTGAACTAAGGGCTAAAAGTCTTAAAGACGAGAAAGTTTGGCTATCTTCCAAGGAAAGAATATAAATTTTTAGGCTTACGAATCGTCTCTCATAAACACACTCTATGCTTTATTGTAATTTGTAGCCTAGGTTAAATTTATATAATCAAAAAGGGTATCAACTAAGGAGCCACTTCCTATCATCTTTGCAATACAGCTAGTAAGGATGTCTAGATAACTGCTATGTAGTCAGTGTCTGTAAAGATAAATACGCAAACCAAGAATCTGAGTATCTCAGACAGCTTGGTTACCTTATTTGCCTGATAATTAATATATTATTCTTAGACACATCCAAAAAAGACGTCATCAAGACTTCTTGCAGGGACTTAACCTCTCGTTACTACCAACGATGTGATATAATGATTTCAATGCCAGAAGAAAACTTAACGTGCTCTATAAGTCATACATAGCCTTCCATATACATAGGTACCAAATAATGCAGGGTCATTAATGTCCTGTAGCGAGCGGTATATTGTAACTAGCTCATCCTTGTCAACAGTTGCGTAAGACAACCAATTAAATAAATATCTAGCCTCTCTATACGGAATTTGATCAATAGTCTTGATTATCAATACCTATTTTTGGTAAAAGTAGGAAAAAAACGGAGTATATTAAAAAACGTGTTATATTCACAATTCACACAGTTGGTTGTTCAGGAAAAGGAGTCATCATGCACGATCTTGGGAAAAGGAAGACAATTTGGAATTGCTACATTGCTACTTGTATGATGGTACCAGTGGCAGGGCTATCACCTCCGTTTTAACGGCATAAATGTCATGACATCAAAACGATACCATCTAGAGGGCAATGAGTTAGAGGGCGGATCTAAGTCAAGCGTGACGAAGAGGTTCCGTGTGTTTTTTTTTCATTTCTCTCTTATATTGATCAAATCATTTGATCAAATGAATGGAAGAGCCTCTAAATCATAAGCTTTAACATCACTTGTGCTCCGCTATTTTTATGTACTCTTTATTTTTAGTGGAAAGAACGAGTTTTCATCTTTTTATTTCCCAATTCAGATGATGCTACCATAATTATCAAATCCTAACTGATTTCAACACGGAGGAAGGTGGAGAACAGAAATAATTCTAATTTTTTCAAGGAGGTGGTGGGAATGGGTCTCGCTGCACTTGGTACGCCGCAGTCTAGGGTTAGGCTTTGTGGTTTGTTCCGTTCGTCTATAAAGAAAGACTCTGCCAATCTCTCGTGAGACCCACTAAATCTGTATATTGTGGTCCTTGCCTGAATAAGGTAGAGAGCTCCATTTTCAGCAAAATTTTATTGCCACGCACGCGTATTAATGGCGACCGTCTATCCTTTTGCTCCTATACGTCTGGGACAAGCAATCTTCAAAGATGTCCACAATCTCACATATCCTGTCTACGTTAATCTCAAAATTTGGTATCTTCCCGTTTAGTTTCGCTTTCATGCGTAAAAACATCAAACTGTGATGTTAATCATGCCTTCTCTCTACCTTGCCAAGATTCAAGGGCATACGAAGTCTAATTTGTAAATTCCTCAACTCCATTACAGCGTTTTGAATACGGACATGTGAACATCTTTGGCACTCCTCTATTTTCTTAAGTTCAAACTTAAGTACTTACTTCTTGTGATTTTTTCCGGATGTCTAGTAGCCATTCCGTGCCCTGTTATTCAGCGAATACATTTGCAAGAGCTCTTCTCCGTTGCTAAATTTTCAGATTTGGCATATTAACGAAAGTCATTACCAATCAAGGACCGCATTTTGATTCTTATCTTTAGAAGAAGTTTATCAGTTTATTTTGTTTGGTGCATGAGGATACATTCGCGTATCATACACAATCTAGTAGACAGATAGAGAGTTTCCACCGTCTGCTACATTCATCACTTACGTGCCAAGAAACCTTGATTGGGTAGACAAGCTTCCAATTATGTTGGTTCGAATTCGTTCTGCATTCAAGGGTGATTTAAGACAAGGGCTGCTGAAGAAGTCTATCAAACGACATGCTGCAACCAAATGGCTTGTTTAATACTGAGAATCACACTTGCTATCCAAGCGATTTTTCTCTAATAGTGTACCCTCACATGCAATCTTTCCTAACTGTTTCAACTCGGTTGAAAAACGACAGCAAGTTTTTGTACCGCCAGCTCTTGAATCTTTGAGTACCATAACCCAGGGAAGTACCTTGGATTTTTGGAAACAAAGTTAATAATAGACAGGGTGCTATCTACGAAATTTAGCGTAATCCGTCTCGTTCGAAGCTTATGATTTTCTTCTGCGATGATCGAGTGTGTAATAATTACTTATATTTGGATAGCACAAAAATATCAATTTCTCATTTTTAGCCATGTGAAATTTAAACTATTTTAGTTATACATCATAAATAAATATCAAACTCATTAACAATATCTTTATGCACATTATTACAGCTCATCAAACTGGCTAATTAAATTTTTATATTTCCATATCATGAATATTTCTTTTATTATATAAAATACCAATACTAAATTTATCTTAACGTTTAAAACTAAGTTTCAGTGTCAGTTTGGACTCCGTGTGGGGCAGATTTGTTGTGCTCTTGCCCTATGTTACACTAATTTTTTAGTTTAAAATCCAGTGTTGGGCCCAAACAATAGCGAAAGCTTAATTTAGGGCGTTGTTAAACAATTCTGAACGTAAAATAAGAGGTAAAACTTGATAAGTGATGGGATACAAACGCAAATTCACGCCTGAACATGTGGTGAGTGACAGGCAGTGACCATTGTGGGACTTTGGACGCCATCTTGCGCTTAGCGCCAGCGTCGACGCCAGGGGCCACCCCAGAGACATCAGTGAAGCAGATGCGGAACCACTCGCCTTAGGTGTCACCGGCGGGGACCTCCACGCCGCAGAGGACCGCCTGCAGGCTGGATCCGAGGTTCTCCCATGCAGAGGAGGCCCCCAGCGATGAAGAGGGTTGCCCCGTCATCGAGGGGAGCCACCAGAACGAGGAGGCCCAGCAGGAGAACCAGGGAGGCTGGGAAACAGTCTCTCATTCCCGAAGAGGCCCCCGGCCCAAGTTCAAACTGGTGCACCAGGACCACACCAGCTGTGCCTACCAGACTGTGACGGAGATAGAAAGCGCGCACCCAGGCCTGCGAATATACATACGCCCTATTCTCACCAGCAAATACGTTCTCACCCCGAAGGACGATGGGTCGGAGGACCTGCCGCGCCGCCTTGCCGAGGAGGGAGATCGAGTGATCCTGCTTCACCCCTGCGTGAGGAGGCACAAGTTGGTGCTGGAGCGCTACTCCACCAATCTTTCCCTCCAGGCTGTCGAGGCCAGCCCCCACGTGCTCTCGGCAACACCGCTTCGGGCGCACAGAGACGAGGTCCCCACGAGGTTGATCTCGCAGGTGTACGAGGGGCCGCCGCCCCCTAGCTCGACCTAGGCAGCTAAATACGCTACGCCCTGCGCCTCTACCAGGGTGAGTCTGTGAGGTGTTACAAGTGCCAGCGCTTAGGGCAACTGCAGGCCACAGGCCAACACCTCGTCAGGTGTCGCGTGTGTAACCAAGCGCACCCGACGGACAGTGTATCGGTCGCCACAACGCCAGCAACGCCACCACGGCACAGTGCCCCAGCTGCACAAAGGGGCACCACGCGTAGAACGTGAAGTGTCTAAAGCGCATGAGGAGGATGCTACAGGGACACCGGCAGCAGCAGCACAGGGAACCACGTCCCCCCCCCCAGCAACAAAGGCATCAGCAGGGGGAACCACGTGCCCCCCCCCAGCAACCCGATAGACGACCACCAAACAGGATCGAATGGGCATCCCACCCGCTACGCACCATCGGCAACTCCGCTTACACCTCCACCCAGCCACCTACCTCCTCGGACCCCATGCTACAGAGGAGGGGAACACACAAGCGCTGGGTCCACCGCGCCCGCCCAGACGAGGAGGTATCTACGGTGCTGCCCAATGCCCACCCTTCGACAGACTCTCGACGTGGCCCCCTGGCTACGTCAAGGGACTCAATGAGAAAGGCAGAGCCATTGTGGACGTCATCCTCAAGTGTGTGGAAGGGCTTGTGAAAGAGGCTGCACTACTACCGACAGGGTAACGCAGACGCCCCCGAGCAGGACCTCGACGCAGTCCTCCGCGAATTGTTGCTCACCGCCATCACAGGGGGCGCCCTTCAGCCCCCCCCCATCATCTTCAACACCTAGGGGGCCAACCAAACAACCTCTCCATCCACCGCACGCCCACAACCAAGATGGATAGACGGAGTGATAGCACTGACCACTAAGCCTACGCGCCCGCGCATACGCTGAGAATACTGCAGAAAAATTTGCAGGGGCTCCGCCACAAGAAATACAAGGAGCTGCAAGCTGTTTTCCAGGAGGACCTGGACCTGGTTCTCCTGCAGGAGACGCTCACGCCAGCAAGCTTCGAGTGGTGAGTAGGAGGCTACACCTTTCACTCGCGTCCGTTTGGCGACGGAAATAGGCGTGGCTGTGCGGCCCTCATACAGAACACGATCTCGCACAAAAGGATCACTGCACTCGTGCACTGTAGGGGCGGCTTGGAGGTCCTGGCACTAGAGCTGCAGCTGGGGCCCCTCACTCTTACATAATTAAACGTATACAGGAGCCAGCGGTTCCTGCTGGAGCCAGGGGAGCTGCTTTCCCTCGCATCCACTCCAGCCTCTTTGTGGCAAGCGATTCAACTCCCACCAACCCGTGCTGCCATCTGTGTCACGTACCAAAGCGACTAGGCACCACACGGCTGACCTGCTCGAAGAAGTCCCTGATTTCAAACTCCTCATCACCGGGAAAGCGACGCACGCCCATGGGGGGCGGCTCGACCTCCCGCTAGTGTCAGGTGAACTAAAGCCCAGCCTAACGTGGCAGGTCCACCCACCCTCACCAGCCACCACTAGAGGACCTTCACCTCCCTCACAATGGCCCTACCTGTTCCTCCTTTCCCGCCACCGCAGTGAAACGTCAGGAAAGCGGATTGAGCTAAGTTTCAAGCCACCATGGACGAGTGCTGGTCCACATACGTGACGACCATGGACTTTCACCAGCAGGAGAGGAACCTAAAGGCGGCCATAGAGAGTGCAGCAGACGCGGAAATGCCCAGGATAGCCTCGGACCGCAGCCAGCACCCGGACTGGTGGTTTGATAACAAGGAGTTCCGGGAGCACAATCCCCGCGTCAACTTCCACAGGAAGCTTTACGAGAAGCGCCCGACCGCCACCCACCTGCGGCTTCTGCAAGACGTGGCAGCCCGCGCCAGGCAGGTTTCCCTGAGCGCCAGAGAGGCAAAGTGGCTGGAGTGGTGCGCCTCTTTTAGCCAACAAACCTCCCTTGGGCCAGCGGTAGAAGTGCTTCAGGAAGGCCTCAGGTGCTGCCGCTATCCACTCAGCCGCACACCCACGCACACAGCAGGAGGCAGATCGACTTGCAAACTGCATCGCAGCGACGAGTTCCAGCGAGCAGCTCCTTCTCCACACCCGCCACCTCCACCAGCAGATACGCCCACAGCGCGACAAGAAGGTCATTGAGGCGCGGTGCCAGCCGCACGCGACGGACCAGCCCATCCCCAAGCTCAAGGATCCCACCAGCTTTAGGCCAATCTACCTCCTGAGCTGCACTAAAAGAACAGCGGAGAGGATGGTGCTGAGACGCCTACTGTGGAGCGTGGGGAGCCTTCACCCCCACGTGTTCGGCTAGTCCATGGTGTTAACCACGGGGGAGTACCTCATCACCCTCCAGGCTAAAGCCAACACCAGCCCACCATCGTAGTCTTCCTTCACCTCGAGAAGGCTTTCAAGCTGGCCACCCCTCGCGCCATACTAGCCGCCTTTCTGAAGAAAGGCATCCGAGGGACACTGCTGGACTGGCTCCAGGACTAGCGTTAGCAGCGTCGGGCCCCTGTGAAATTCCAGGGTCACAAGTCTTCTTACCTGACCTTCGAGAACGGGACGCCCCATGGCGGCATCCTCAGCCCTTTCCTCTTCAACATGCTGATAGAGAAGCTGGTGGCGCTCCTCTATCAAGAAGGAACCATCTTCCTCAGCAACGCTGACGTCCTGTCCCCTGTCGTCACCGGGCGCAGCGATAAGCTCACTCTGGCTCAAGAGGAGCTGCACTTCATAACTGCCAAGTGCAAAGAGCTGGGGCTCGCGATCTCGGCAGAGAAGTCCCGGGCAATGGCCATCAAGGCTTCCAGTGGTATCACTGGTTTAATTTTATCCAAGGAAATGTGAAACTCAAAGAGATAAAGAGTGCTACTGCGTATTTCCAATGATATCACAACAAAGTTGAGCTTTTTTCCAAATCTATATAGACTACTAAAATATCTCAAATACATATATTAACTATTGAAAATTGTACTAATTACCTATAATTAGTTGTCTGTATAGCTGCAGAAAAAATTCAAATTATTTTCCTGAAAATGTGTGAAACACAGTTTGATTAAGTATTTATCAAAAGATCTCACTAAAGTTTAAAATGCTCCATCGCTATTATATTTTATTATTAAGCTCTAGCGTTAAACATAATTAGCTTGCATATTATTTTCAGGCATACTTAGGAGAAATATTTATATTCACTGCTGTGTCAGCCATAATGTCTTTAGCCCAACTTGTTTGTAATCCATTCCATATTTCCTTAAGTCAAGAAGCTATTCTCGGAATATTATCAAAAGATATAAGTGAAGATTTATTTTACGTAAAAATCGATAGAAAATTTAATACTATTTACTCTTACGGGAAAAGCACTGAAGACCAGTAAAGTTATGTTCCTCAGAAAGAGAAACGACGTATGGTTTCGGGCTTTATAAGCTGAAAATATGAGTAAATTAATTTTAGGAAAATATTGCTTCGCCCTATACATATATAACTGATTTGTAAATTGCATCAATTTAAGAGGTGGTGTGCAGGAATAGGTAATTTGCCACAGAGAAAACACTGTCAAAGTATTTGATAGTATAAACAAACTTTAAATATTTCGTCCCCTGTAAAATTCTTTTGAGCACAGCCCCATTGAGAACCTCTGGAAAACAATAAAAGAAGTAAAATTATGAAGAAATGTAGCTAACAAATAAATTGAATAAAAAATAATCAACGTATGCCAACATTATTCAAAGATTTGTAATTTTCTAATAAGCCGAAGTGCATAAAAGGTATAGTAAAGGCCCAAGTGGATTCACTAAATGTCAGAAAATATTCCTACTTAATTTTTATTTAAAATTACGGTTATATATGCATATTAAGCTGAAATATTAAAAAATCTGATCTAAAAACTCTGATTAGGAATATAATAAATTATTATACTATACCATTATTATACTATTGAAATATACCGAACTTGTTCCATAGGCGTGCGCATAATACGTGTAGCAAACATTATCAGCTAAGTCCAAGAGCATAGAGTGCATAGGATCCACTGGATTACGAAAATCGCCCGAAATGCTGGTAAATTAATCCGCTAACAACACTTGTACACTGCAAATATTAAAGAACCATTTAAATTGTCAATCATTTCTTACAAAGTTAGAAAAAATGGAAAAAAGAAGAGGTGTAGGGTTGGTAATGCTCAGGTGCACACGAAATTTTACAACAAGAACTTTAAGAATATCGAATAAAATGATTAACTACGAGAGGCAGTAAATAGTTTTTGCAATTCGGATATAAGAAAACGAGATATGAGGAAAAGTGTTTTATTATTTTTCAATATAACTACCCTCGACTTCAATGCATTTGCGCCACTTGTCCCTGGGGCTTCGAATTCCCCACAACCAAAAATCACTCGACTGCTGTTCAATACACTCCTGGACGCCAAGCTGGACATCTTCATCGTCCCCAAACCGGCGTACACGCAGTGTAGCCTTGAGCTGGCGGAATAAAAAGTAGTCGCATGGGTCCAGATCTGGATTTTAGGGCGGATGGTTGAGCTCTTCGAATCCGCACTCGCACAGGGCAGCTTGTGCAACTCTGCCTTGTGGACAGGGGCATTTTTGTGGAGGAACAGGGCACCGCGTGTCAACTTGCTGCGCCGCTTCTGACGGATGCAATTCTTCAACCCAGCCAGTTCCTCGGCGTAATATTGACCTGTGATGGTCCTTCCACGATGCGCAAAGTCCATCATCAACACTCCATCAGAATCCCATAAGATGGTGGCCATGATCTTCGCGGCGGAGGTTTGGGTCAGGAACTTGATGGGGGTCGGAGAGACCATGTGCTTCCAGGCCATGCTTTTGAGCTTGGTCTCGGGATTCCAGTGATGGACCCACGTTTCATCATCACCTGTCACTATGCGTGACTCGAACCCCCCTAGGTATTATGTACAGGAGCAGCAGCTCCTCCGAACTTTGACGACGTTGAAGTCGATTATGGGGCGTGAGGTTTTTAGGAACCCACCGGGCAGAGACCTTGGTCATGGCTAAATTGTCGCGGTCGATGTTAGTAACACTTCCATGTGATATTCCAAGCTCTCGCTCAATTTCTTCGACCTTCACGCATTGATTTTCGAGGATCCTCCTTTCCACACTGGCCATATTGTCCTCGTTGGTCACGTTTGACGGGCGTCATTTCAAGGGACTCACGACCATGGCTAAACTCCCTATTCCAGCGAGCAATGGTTGTATAGGAACGGGCGGTGTCGGTGTACACTGCAACTATGCGTTCATGGATCTCTTTTGCATTCTTGCCTTACTTGGTCAAAACATTGATCAGTCCGCCGTGCTCAACCTTCTCCACTGGTGAAAAACTTGTCAGTGACGATCTGCGATTAGCTACTGATTCTTAAATAGACGAGGCAGGAGCGTGCAGCTTCAGGTCTTTACTTGTCATAACCTGTCCTAACACCCCCACAAACAGCCACTTCCCTTTCTCTGTTTTGCCCTACAGATTTACAAAACTTATTAACCGCCCTTCGTATTAATTTCAATATCAAATTGGTTTTTATCTTCATACTCATCATTAAGTTCATCAACCGCTTCGCACAAGGGGTTCTGGTGCACATAAACATCTCTACTACTTGGCTTGATGGGTCGCCTCACTATTTACACCGCATTACCGCAATTGCTTAAATGGCGCATAATGGAATGTACCTTTGTTGCGCGGCTTTCTAAACACTTCTCAGAAGACGGTATGAAGAGACAACTCAGAGGTAAGATTGAAATATATCCTAAGGAAAGAGAGGAAAACTCACAAAAAAAAGCATTACGCTTGAAATTGCTGCCCACAATACAACATACATATCGTCGACCTTTCGATTAAAGCTATAAAACATGTTTACGACCTTAATGATCAGAATCAGATCTGATGCGTCCAAGGAAAACATAGAACAAACTTTTTTCCACTTTTGAAGTTTTGTAAGCGAGTTCATATAAAATAAAATATTTATATGTGCTACTAATAGAGTTTTGGAACAATTAAATTTAAATATTAGAAAACTTGTCCAATTTCGTTCCTTCAGAACGAAATTCAATCAAGAAACACAAGAACTCAGAATTACAAACTGAACTGCCGTACAAAGGAACGAAATATTGTGGCATTTATCCAATCGCAATCTACCGCTCTTGTGTATAATTCTGTTTTTTTTTTTAATTGGTAGTTTACGAAACTAATCCATTTTCTATTGCTACCTCTCATCATAAGTGTTATATATTATATATTTATTCGGTTAGTGTCACGACTAAAACCAGATATGTACAAGGCATAGTGTTAAACAATACTTTTTGCTTTCCACTTGCACATAATTGGTAAATATCAATATTTGGTGAGCGCCTTGCCAATATTTGAATGTGTCAAAAGTGTTTGTAACGGTTCTAAATAACTGTCATAAAGGTGTTATAGATAGTATTAGAATTATCCCTAAATTTTTGGGGTGGAAGATCGATAAGATTGTAATATTTTCACATAAAAGTGTTAATAATTAGAATGATCACTAAATTTTGGGATGGAAGATCAATATGGTTGAAATAACCTGTATTCTAATAAAGAGTCGTGATTGGGATACAGAGTGCAGTAGGGAGAATAAAAGAAAAAAACATCTGGCACGAGTTCCTTCTAATTAACGTTTGCTTGGCCCCGAGCTTCTTCGCAATGATGAGAAATATACTCTTTAGTATTAAGATATATGGAAAACTAGTAAGAATATAGAGAATGGTTCGTTATACTGAGTAATAGAAAAGAAAACCTACAGAGAATTGGAGTTTAAGTATTTTAGATATTTTTACCTTGATTTACTTCTCTTGTTCAACTAATCATTAGTAGGTTCAAATATAATAATAATGAATTTTACCATTTTATTATTATTACGTATTATTTTCTACTAACTATGTATTTTAATTAGTTTTCCGCAATTGACTTTGCTAATTTTTAATTCCAATCATCTCTGTATGGTTATTCACCATGTTATAGTTATATTTCTTCAATATTTTAATGTTTATATATTTTTTTATTAATATTATACTGCACTATTTTGTTTCTTCCAAGTTTTAAAGATTGGAGAGGTGCTATGCTGAGTGTGTAGAATTTTACCATTAGAATGACAATGGTGCTTTGTAAAAGTTCTCATTCTCCCGCTGCCTTCTAGATCGATAGTCGCTTGGGGATCCGTTTAAGATTGCTGCTGATACAATCAGGCGAGATTTTTCTTGAGATTTGGAGCAAACTTATACTTTGGCCCTGCATTCCATCGTGTTGTGGTCTTTGATTACCTAGTAATTAATGTGAGGGTTTATCAAGAAGAATTGTTCCTTCTCCCTCTGTTTTAGGGCGAATGTATATAGATAAAAAGGAACCCATGAGTTGTAGCCTTGGAGGTTATCTCAGAGTCCACCAAATTGTTGAGATTACATTTTAGGTACTTTCTAAATTTTTAAACTTTCTACATTTTTACTAAGCTCTCTTTTATTTCTAGTTACTTACATGATGTTAATCATGAGGATTAGATGAAAGACGAGGCAGATAATGATCGTCTGTGTAACTACCACGTCTGCAACATTAATTTGATCTGAGTTAATATTCCCTCCGTCTCAAACTCTGCTGAACACACTCGTTTTTAGTCGTTCAGTACCATAAGAAATTTATGCTTACCTTTTGCTGGAAAATTAGTGTGGCTGAAATCACTTGTAAAATATAAAGATCAGAAGAACGGAACTTTATATCCTTAAGCGGTTTCCCACATATATTACGATTAACGACTTATAGGTGACCTGTAATGGACATAAAAAGTTAGAAATGTCAAATTGTCAGAAAGATTAAATGGAGGAAAATTTTGAAAAATAAATAGAGATAGAAGACAGTTCTCTGGCGAAGTTGTATCACGTTATTCACACTGTTATGTTTATACAGGGATATTATATTGAAAGTTTTCAATCTTTTCGACCACCTATCCTTGTACAGTAATGGTGCTGCATAACCTGATGTTGAAGGAACATGATTATTCTCTAAAGAGTAATCTTAATTTTCTTTTGTTTTCCTCAATATTTTATTGTTAATATTTTATTTAAATTCTTTTCTTATTATCTTTACTTAGTTTTAAAATATAAATATATTTTCTATTAAATTGTAGTATGTTTGTACTACTAAACATTAGGCTAATTTCTCGCTCAGTACAACGATTGCAGGGGACCATTTTTCTCGGTGGTCCGTAATGAAATGGCAATTCGAATGCACATTGACGAATTCTGCTGGCAGCTTTCAATCACCCTCTCCCAAATTTTAACAGCAGGTCGCTTATCAATTCGCCAAAGACAAATGATTCCAACGTTAGAAAAAGGCTGTTATAATTAGAGTTGCCTTGAATTTTACTCGCTGGATTTATATCAGGATTCTTTAGGCCACGAGTGTAGGGTATGAGGATAGTCATCGTTTAATTCAATCGAATTGGTAAATAACTACATGCCATGTATGTTTCTACATGGTGGTAGATGTTTTATATACATATCGGAGTGATTATCCTAGATCCACGGCCAAAAGTTTCCGAACACTTGAGAAGTGTTATAAAATTAGATATATGCAGGATTGGGGAGATTTCGTTTGCCTATAAATATGAGTATAAGAGTAAAATAAGGAGGAATAAGTAGCAATAAGTTATATATGCACCAACGAATTAATAATAATAAAGAAAATAAAAAATTGCCAAAACATGTAGCAGAATGAGGTCAAAGGTCAACCACGTGCCCTTCTGTACCCACGTAGATCCTGATATCATCGCATGGAGCTGTGAAAGCATGGCTGACCCCGGGTAAGGATGCAGACTACGCCATTATCACACGCCCCAGCTTTGTTTGCCTATGGACCGATTTCATCGTCTCCCAGGGCCACCTCTCAGCAAACATTCTGGCCTTCCGCCCGAAGATTGAAGTCCGTTGTATATTCCAAACCAACGTTATCACAATTCCCCCTTTCCCCGAAGGAGTCTCAGACTTTTCCACAAAATTGCACGCGTTAGGAGGGCCGTCACATCCACCACACCAAGCGCCTATATAACCCTTCGACTCACTTTAGTAAGAACACTGGTAGAACTCCCACTTACTTCAAAAAACGACCTGAAGGATGCTTGTCACCCCACATCCTCCCCAGCTGCGATTTCCATTCAACTCAAAGGCTAAATCTATCAATGCACTCTGCCATAGTCAATCGGCAAGTATCCGATGAAGTTTCCCAACTCAGAAGGCTCTACGAGTGCTCACTACTCTGAAGCAACAGGTACCCTGACTTCTTCCATCGCATTCATCGTACACCAACTGGCCCCTTTTCTTCAACGATCAGATAAGTAATTGTAACCGTTGCCGCCTGCAGATTGATCTTGAATATGGTTTACTCCATTGCTCCAGTATTTGTGTGAACGCCCCTGTTTAAAATCACTCTTTGAGTCACTAAGATGAATCTGACAACTTTAATCCCTTAATCCACACACCTGTATCTCATGTGTACATTTAACCCCGTCTGTGCAACCATTCCCTTTAAACCCAATATTTATGTACATATGAATATCATTTTGTTGTTACTAAAGATATATTTTCGTCATTGTCTTTCTTTTGCAACCCTAACGCGTACCAGCCACCTGTTAATCTTTGGCAACTTACACTTTGAATTTTTTGTTTAAAAGGACCCCGCAAAGTTATTAATAAACCATCCCCACTATACTCATAATACTTTCCCATTTCACTAACGGTCTTCAAACAACTTCGGCCCAAAGCCCCAAAGTACCTACGAGTATATATATACATATTTATATATATATATATATATATATATATATATATATATATATATATATATATATATTCTGGCCATTCCACAACACATGTAACATCAGCAACATAAAACGAATGAAGTCCTTTGAAAATTACAGCAACACCAAACTGATACATTAAGCTCAGTAGCAGGTCAAGAGTCTCTTGGAACGGGTGAAAATATTTATCGTTCGAAGAATGCTCTCCACGGAGGTGAAACACCTCAAGAATATGAGCTCAGCCAATTCTTTTGGATGATTACCTTCAGTTGCTTATTTGAAGCTGTTTAACGACGTCTTACCGCCTCTTTCAGGTATTAACAGAGGTTTTTCAGTGAAAGCATCTCCACTCACTGAGGGGGCCAGTCAAACATTGTGATATTATGTCTGTGAAACACTGCATGGTGGAGAGGTCTCAGACTAAGGATAGCATGTGAGCTGGTAGGACAGGTTTGTATTACTCTGAATTCATAGTGCATTCAATAACGTCGAGTCGAACTAAATCTAAACATGATATGCAGCCCTACACTAATAGAAATTAGGCACTATACTTCAATTTTGGTATTATGCAATCTCGACTCTAACTTTGTCTGTAGTCCAGAAAACTGGAAATTGGAATAATCAGACCAGGAAAGACATCCGTACTAACGCATGGTTCAGTTGAGGAGGCAGATGCCCAAGCCAGTCAAAGACACTTCCGCTGAAGATTGATCATAGACTTCTGGCAAGCTTAGCATGATTTCAGGCTTTGTGTACGTAGTCTGCGGTGGACTGCTGTGATGGATTCATTAACCTGACAACGTCTATCCACTCATATTATAGCTAAACTGCGGTTTTCTTTTATCCCGAAGGATCATGCACCGCAGAGACCTGTCTTCATGCTCTGTACTTCCCCTGGCTCGTCCAAAATGAGATCGATTTGGAATTTTCTTACTCTCTCATATACTCATCAACACTTTTGCTGCACCGGATCCTGATTCGACGATCCTTCAGGCATTTTATCAAGTTCACCTATGATAAATTAGAACCTGTCGACATGCAATATCATATTAATAAACAAATATGATCTATTAGTTGAAGAAATTGGCTGTAACCTAGAGGATGTCATACATTTTAATAGCATCGCCATTTGAATATTTAAAAAGAGTTTGCTTTCCAGATAGATTTGACACACCCAGACAAAGTTACACAACATATTCATAAACATACGCGGAGAATAAGATAGATTCCAGGTATCCGTACCTTTTCGCCGCGTTTGTACACATAGGTAAATTCAGTTTATGTCCAGAAGAATTAAAGGATAAGTAATAAGCTTATTTAAGGGAAGAGGCCTAATCCTTATGAACTTTTCAAGCATTTTTACACATTAAACTTACCGATGTATGAGATTTGGTGGTGTATCCCTCATTCAATCCATACTCTTCCCCATTCATTTATTAACTCTTTCTTTAGTCCTTAATTTATACTCATATTATACCTCTTCCTTTCTTTCTTACGGCAGACTGGTATTATAGGTAATAAATATATATTCATATTATATATATTTATATATATATATATATTTAACAGTTTTTAACAGCTAATTTTACGCTTTTAATAACTTTCTTCGTCGGACTTTTTCCTCTTAAAATCCTGAACCATTTTGGTGTATATTTGGGAAAAGAATAAGGGAAAATTTTGAACTACAAATTCATGGAAAGGTTTCAGTTGAATCCGTACCAGAAAGCAATGAGGTAAAAAACGACAAGATAAAGCTAAAAGGGAGTGTTAGAGTCTCTCTTCAGGCAGTTTTCGCATGAGAACATCAACTAATACTGATAAAAAATGCTAAAAATCTAGCTTCTATCTCAGAAGATGAAGGACAACCTGAACAATCGTGTTACTAAGCTTGCAAAAGAATGGCCATATGCACGTGTATATGAACTCGCTAACTAACCGTTTGATTGTTGCGTCCCCTATAGATTTAGCATGATTAATGAATACCAAGTTTCCAATGCATTTCATGGTGTTTAGGGTGGTTGTTATCAAGGGTCACGTTATAACCCCATATATCTTCCCGGAGGCCTGGATCAGGTGCCTGTAGGAGTTGGCGTTGTCCTGTATCAATGAAGTGGCCCTTTGCTGGCAGCAAGATTCTGTACCAAGGTACACAAGCAAAAGGGCCCAGTTTTGCCCCTCAGAC
Organism: Ceratothoa steindachneri; assembly: GCA_963969495.1. Lineage (NCBI taxonomy): Eukaryota > Metazoa > Arthropoda > Malacostraca > Isopoda > Cymothoidae > Ceratothoa > Ceratothoa steindachneri. The sequence goes on along the minus strand of OZ018319.1, from coordinate 83,534,554 downwards.
AATTTAATTGACCACATTACTCTGAACATCCGGCCTCAATCTCCTCAGACGCTAACTGCGTGGTGGAGTTGAGGTTTAGGATAACCACAAATTTCACCCAGTTAAAGATTGAGACTGTCAAAAACGCCTGCAGCAGGTTCGGCTAGTGCCTGGAGGCCGTGGTGAAGCCAACGGCGATTTCCTTGAATTAAATGAAAAATAGACTCCTTTAAATCTTTAACATGTAGCTTTGGTAAATATATCTGTATAAATGAACTCTTTTATTTTCTTTTATATTGGAGTTGGGCGCCTAAATTATCGCCTCACCCTTTATATGACATGTGCAAGACTTTACACGAAAGTTAGTACTAAAATTCCGTCGTGAACTCATTGTCATGTGATGCTCAAAGCACTCTCTCCCATGCTCTTGCAAAACATTTGCTACCCAGTCCAATCTGTCACATTCGAATCAGCCCAATAACGTTCACTATGAAATTACAGTTGGAAATCAACATCCCTCGAGTTCGCCACCAGGTAATCTTATTGAAATGATCGTGTGTTTAAGGTTTGTAAGTTTTTCATGTCAGTAGCGCTTGATTTCAATACAATGACGAAGCGAAGTCCTCCTCCAGGAGACCGATAGTTTGTTTTACGTACGGATTAGAAGGACACGTACGTAAGAACTGTCCCCATAAAGCCTAGCTCCGGAATAACACCGTTCACCAAGTTAACCAAGTTAGCGATGTCGCCGCTACTCCATCATCTCAACGCGAAACACCCGCTCCTCTCTTGTCTTCCAGCTTCCCCAGACATCTGTTCAATCTTCTTTTTGACAAAAGCTCGCCGGTGGTTTAAAATTCGAAAATGGACACATAAATGGCTGCCGAGTCTTCACTCTCGTTCGCAATACAGGGAACACCGGTATCGTGGTGTCTAATGAACTGCTTCCCCGAGTGGCCCCTGATCACAAAAATTTAGCGGTATTCCATGACTACCTGCACCACGCGAACCACTTCCCCATTGTGAATTGCCACTTGTAATGCCAGTATTTCACCGGCTGGGTTGAAGTGCTATCAGCACCTGTGAAATTTTGTTCGGTTTTGTTCGGACAATGTCCCAAAGTGTCCTCCAACCCTGTAGCTTAGTCCATTGTTACGCGAGCCCAGGTAAAGAGAGAATCTCACACTCCAGCTCCTCTTTAAGACCCCTGCAATTCTGATTCCAGCGGCGTCATGAGCGAAGAATAAGCTCGAGAACAGAAGGAGTGCAAGACCTTCCTTATGCCGAGGGAAAAAGCTCGGAGCCACGAGTAAGATTCTGTCCGCGGCTACAAAACTGCCCCTTACCCCGTGAAAGAAGGCCGTTTGTACCGCGCTTGCTCGGATGTTTATAACACCAAGGCTCATTGGCTGGGCGTTCCACATCATTACATCTTGCCCGTTTGTAAAAGTGACAAGACAGTTTGCTCCCTGGCCATTTTTGCCACAATATTGGAAAATTGCTGATGGTAAAAAAAAACCCGGTAGCACCCTGTTTCTCTCAGTCTCACACCGTATTCGCAAAGAAATAAATGCGACTTTAAAGCCCATTTCAAACAATTTATTCAATGAAGAATGGGCTATTGAGGCTGATTACACCAGGGATTCAATGAATGTTATACAGTTCGTGTACGTGCAGCAGGATAAAGACAATCCTCTTTCTCCCTTGCCCAGCTCACCGCAATTATCACCCCCTAGCCTAGACTTTCTAAATTAATAAATTGTTTTCTTCTATTTCGCTGCAGCCTCGTATTTAACACTTTATATAAGTCCGATAAGGCGAAGCTTCTTGTAATTGGAAGTTGTGTTTCTTGGATGAAGGGCCATCTCAATATTGATGGTTCCTGCCTAATCATAATGATTTTAGCAAGAAAACAGGAGTAGAGTTATACAGGCTCTAAGAACACATTTCACTCTGACACTTCATCACCACAACATATGGCCATTTTGCAATTTAAATAGTAATGTCACATGTAATAAATTTCCACGGACATTTCAGTGAGCTATATTTGCAACAAACAAGAAAGAGGAGTGTTGAAATGTGTTCCTAAATACTTGATATAATTTTCCTACTTTGTGCTTCGCTTGAGAACTTTGTACAATTAGACATTTCTTGGACGTGTAAAATCACCTCGAGTTATGTTCATCCTTTAGAAAAATGCCTGACCTTCTTCTTTTGAGTTCTTAGCAATGTGTTTATTCTCGGGTGCCCCTAACAAAAATCTGCCTATTTTCTACTATTTGTCTTCTCTCTCTAAACATCTCTATCTTTATCACAATGTGTTTGATCCTAGAAGATTTCAACCGACTTATATCTGCTAAAAATATTATAGTAAAAGTATCATAGAACAATTAGAATATATATTATTCTATCAGTTTGTATAAATAATAAACGTTAAGGCTAAAATCTAAGAGAAGAAAACTAACAGGGACTCAATATCTCAATTTTTTCGATAGTAAAAGCAAGAATAGATAATAATGATGCATGAGACGATCACTTACTGGGAACTTTCAACCCCAGCAAGGACAGGTGGGTTTTGGGCTTTGTAGAAATCAACTCTTCAAGTGAAGTTTCCTTAATTTTCCTATCTCAGATTCATAATTAACAGGTGGTGCAAAACAACCTGAAAATAATTTGGGGGGAAATTTTAATTAAAATTCATTAACACACTATTAAATGCAACTGCTACTTTAATTATAAAAATGTTCGTTACTCCTAAATACAACAGGTCTTATGCCAAAATAATTAAAAGCTCGCCCCAATTATCTCGGTATTGAAACCTACTGTCTGATCTTATGGAGGGACTAACAATGGCAAATATCTTCTACTTGCAAAGAATAAATGTTATCCGCGACAAAAGTTGGAAAATATATTTCAATAATAGTGTAACTGATTATTCATATTTACTCAGTATAGAAAATAACTTTATATCATAGAAATTAACGGAAAAGGTGAATAAATAGGAGGAATAACAAAACATGTTAGGAATGACAAATTCCAAAAGAAAAGCCAATCATTCTAAAAAGGTGTGGCAATTATATTATAATTATTGTTATTTACATAGAAGTGAGATGGAAAAATTAACTAAGTTCGCGTAGCCAGCGACATCTGGCAATCCAAAATGGTGGGTTGACCATTCGAAGCCTACTTATTCTGGCATTAAATAAAAAGGCACAAGATTCTCATTCATATAACCCTCTCTCTGCCCCTAGCACTCAACCCCAAGTTTCAGCTTTTACATTAACCTCCGAGAAGCTCTTCCTCCTCGCTAGCTGCAAACCCCCTTAGTAGAGGCAACCAAAAATGATTCACTCTATAACAACCGCTTTAAGTCAACTTGTTTATTTTTTGTAACATATATGGTTTTTTAAGGGAACTGAAAATATGGTCAAGTTATGTAATTAATCACGTAACTAAACTTGGGGGGAAGTTTGGCTAGGTTTACAAGGAAGGCAATTCTCATTGTGGGGTTAATGCGACCCTCAAGTAATATTTTGCATCTGAGAACATAATATAAATTTCTGAGCAGCAATAAAAAGCGGAAAAGTGACTATTAACAAGAGGTGTCAATCTCAATAGAGATGTGAGGGGAAAAATGGAGTTGAAAAAATTACAGATTCATTGCCATAAATGTAAATATCCACTATTTATCATGTCATATGTATCGAGTACATTCGAATCATACATAGATAGGAAATGTTGTACAATTTTTCAACTGTCATATGTGAATTATCTGAATGGTGCAGCGTAGTTCTAAATTAAATTTTCCCCTTCATTTTCAGTTATGGTCATAGTTGAATGGCTGATATCATATATTATCGTGTAATATCCGAGAGACGTAATGCAATTCTTAGAATATAACAGGAAGAAATTATTACGTAGTTCATTCGGTGTTGAATTAATCACCAATTTCCATGCCTTGAATAATGAAATGAGACGCGAAGCAGATTTAAATCTATTAGTAATTCCAATCCATAATTCAGATATCACTTCTTTATATTAATATAATTGGGTATTTCTTTTCTTTCTTCCATTTTTGCTTAGAAAAAGAGCTTCTATTAGCTATTAATTTCCCTTAGCTCTATATTTTACGAGGGGGCAAGCACTATCATACTCAGAGATCAAATAAAAATATTCTGAAAAATTGCCAAGCATGAAAGAGGCTGTGATTTGCTATGGATGATTCTTTCGTCTGAAGAGCAGCGAGTTGCTATGGATGATTATTATCATATAATCGTGTATATATCAGAAGGACGTGATGCAATTCTTAGAATATTAAAATGAAGAAATAATTACATATTTCATTCGGTGTTGAATTAATCACCAATTTTCATGCATTGGTTAATCAAATAAGAAGTGAATCAGATTTAAATCTATTAGTAATTCCGATACCTCTTTCAGATATCACTTATTTATAGGAATATAATTAAATATTTATTTTCTTTCTTTCATATTGGCATAGAATAAAAGCTTTTAATAGCTATTAATTTCCCTTAGTTCTATGTTTTACGGGGAAGGCAATCTCGATCAAACTCACACATCAAATGAAATTATTCTGAAAACGTGCCAAGCGTTGAAGAAGCAGTGAGTTGCTATGGATGATTCTATTGTCTGAAGGAGATGGTCCGTTAGTGCGAACAATATGAAACTTGTACAACAACCTGAACCAGCCAACATTATTTTTGCTGGACGACAAGTGAAAGTCTATTTCGATCAAGAGTAAAATACTATTTCAATCAAGAGTAAAATACTAATTCGATCAAGAGTAAAATAATATTTTAAACAAGAAGATATCAAAGTAATAGAAAAGCCTGTTCGGAGTTCTGATCTGAACGGAATTGGAACCTCTGCAAGAACAGGAACATTCGAAACCAGCATCCTTAAGCTGTAACGGATTTATGGATTAAAATTAAACAAGATTTGAACAAAATAACTCTAGAATTTTACAAGAAACTGGTGAAGTACTGTGGTCTTTGTTACGCCGAACTAATTGAAAACGAAGACTTCAACAGCTCATATTGAATATTTCATGTTTCATCGTTATCAAATCTTGTTTGTTTCTAGTGTATTTGCTAGCTAAGCAATTATGTGAGTGATTGTCTGTTATTTTGAATAAGTCAATATTTGTTTTTGTTGGTTTAATTAGTATAATTTTTTGAATATACGATTGTATCATAGAAAATATGCATACAATATAGTAAATGCATGCTTTTTTGTAAAAAATAAATTTCCTTTTCCTACTCATCATATTTTTGAAATTTTTTAATAAAGGAAAACCGTTCTCTTATTTTGCTCGTGAGTTTGTTTATCTTATAGTTTTCTACATGAGAATGAAGCAACTAATTACCTTGATTTTCCCTGGTAAATTTGAAATATTTGCCAGAGGCACTGCTTCTATCCCAAATTCACTTCTCACGGCGGCCTATATTCGTAGAGAGCCTTTAATTATATTGTTATTCGCAGTGTTTAACGATAATCTAAATATTCTATTTCTATTATTTCGCTGTGTTCAGTTTCGTATTTAAGTTAGGATTTGTTTAACTATACTTCCTTCTCATATTTGCTTGAGTTCCTGAGGTTACTCCCTAAATTTATACTCACGTCGTCTATTATTACATTTACACTTATCCCTACTGGACGATATTTTGTGTGCATTTGAAAATCTGTTCTTGGGTTGATTAATATAAATCTGTTGTCAATTGAGATATGCAATGGCTGGAAAAAATAAAGGAATTGGGTATTATTTGAAACCTAATAAGTCTTAATCAACATTTTCCATTCCAGTATCAAATTAAATACAGTTGGATACCATGGCAAGGTTGCCATTGCCAGATCTTTTATTTACCCGAATAAGTTGAAAAACGCTTTAAATGCTGCAAAAGCCACAGAATATGTGGCAAATGGAAGAGTAAAGTAATGTTATGTTATCGGACGAATTATCCTTTAAGCTTTTCCTTTTTCCTGACGAATTTATCCCATTCTTCGTTATGCCAAACATGAAGCATGAAGGTCCTAGTATGGTGTTTTGGTAGGCTATATCGTGTATTTCTCTTGGTCTTGCGCTACGACTATTGATAAGGTAACATTAAAAGACTATTTATCGATAGTAATTTAAGTCGACGATAGCGCCACCTTCTCTAGGCTATTTGCTCCAAAAAGTATAATTTTCTTAGGTACTTTTGAAAAGGTGGGCGCCACAATCTAAAAATATATATTGTAATATTGTTAAAGACCGTATAAAATCTTTGCCACAGTAAACGCGTCTGTCGCTCCGATATTTACCTAAATTATTCAATACCAGAATGGCAATACACTTAGAACAGTTATATCTGTCTTTAAGAACACCGTGATCAACTAAAAATGCAACAGTAGTGTGAGGAACCCTGCGTGGAATCTTTTGAGCAGGAGGAAATTTCATACGATGCAGAAGGCCCGGTTAGGCCTAAATTGGTAAGCCTAAACCCCCCCCTTCCACAAGCGGAAGCCTCGAACGGCGTCCCCCACGATTCACCTTTACGCGGACTAGAATAGCCTCTGCAAGAAGATTTTAGGTAATTCGAGTGTCGTAGAATGGACTCTCGACGATATACAATATATAATTATTCGTTGAGGGAACTTCTTTAATTATCTTTAGAGTGCGAGGATGTCTAGCTGGCCGATATTATGTATCTTCGATATACTTAAGAAGTGGAACTGAGCTCAAGGATAATAATATTGCTATCATTAATAAAATAGAATTTTATTAATAATAACTATCAACAACACACAAAACGGAAAATATTGACATAAACAGAGAATGGAAAGGGTCGTGAAGACTCGAGCTAATCCGAGGATTAAAAGATTTAAAAAGGTGGAACAAATATAAAGTTAAAGGGAGGGGATGATTCGCTAAACCATTTAAAGCACAGGATAGAGTTGAAAAAAGGGTTAAATACTAAAAAAGGTAACGTTCGGCTTACGTAATTCTACTTGTTGTCCAGAGGAAGGCGACGTAAAGGAATTTTCGGTCCGCTGGCGAGTTCCAGCCGAAAGGGCGGAAATTAAATGATTCTGACGTGGCCTCTTGGAATAAGAACCGTTTCTTGGCGAACGGCTTGAAGAACAATGACTGTTCTACGTTGCTCTCTTCTGAACTCTCTTCTGAACAACAAGGGGGAAAGGTGAGAACCATTTCTTGGCCAACGGGCTCAAAAGAACAAATGGCTGTTCTACGTTATTTTCTTCTGAACAACAGGGAGGGGTGAGAACCGTTTCTTGTCAACGGGCTCGAACGAACAATGGCTGTTCTAACGTTGTTCTCTTCTGAACAACAGGAGAAGGGTGAAAAACGTTTCTTGGCGAACGGGCTAAACCGAACAATGGCTGTTCTACGTTGTTCTATTCTGAACAACACGGAGGGAGGTAATGACCATTTCTTGTTAACGGGCTCAAAAGAACAATGGCAGTTATAAAGTTGTTCTCTTTCTAAACAACAGGGGAAGCCTTGTGGACTTGGATTCCCGAAGGCTCGAACCTTGGCACTCAAGGGATATTGTATTTCTTCTGAACAAGTGATGGTGAATCTCGAGGTCGAGGTCCCTTGGCGCACAAGGTGAGCGTGGGTCGTATTGATGTTTGGCGACGAAAATCTGGATCTCCAATCTCAATCTTAGTGGTAAAGTTTCCATATAAATAGCCGGGACATCTCCTTGGCGTGGGGGACAATGGAGTGGGAGCTTCGAGGGAATGCACAGCCGAGTCTGGGAACAATGCCTTATCTGCCCATAAGCCTAACTCAATCTGGCGAGGCCGGGGCATGGGGAGAGCGGTGGAAGATAAACCTTCTTGTTTAAACATTGACTCAGGTGGCTGCGATAAGGCCCCAGGCTTCAAAGCGAAGATGCACGTGGGTAGCATCGTGGTTTTAAATAACATGTGATAGTGGTCGAAATTAACGCGGCCTCAACCAGTTCTATTACACCACCCGATTCCGGGGGAAGTGTTCTCTTCGAAAAAAAGAGAGAAGGGACAACGATAGAGCTACGTTGTGGGGAACTCGTTTTCTTGTACCAACCGTACATTCATGCACCTAACTAGTACTACCTCAATACATATGATTATTTTGATCTTTTGATTACAGGCGAAAATAACCTTTAATACAACTTAATAAAAAAAAGGGGCATGGAACAATGAAATGATATAAAATTAGTACATACGGGACAAAATAATTTATACGTAAATTAATGGGTACAAATATATATACATACAAAAAAATAGACATTGAGCGTTACAAAATTCAGACATATACATTAACTAATTATATTACAAGAGAATCTAATTTAAGGCGTACAAGACGGTATATACCTACATGGAGATACTAATTCTATGAATACGATTACTCTACGCAATTCGGTAACGCATTCCTACTGAGTGTGTCAGCGACCTGATTATCGGAACCTTTTATATAATTTATTTTAAATTGATACTCTTGCAAGAGTAAACTCCAGCACATGATTCGGCCGTTAGAGTGTCACACATTCCTAATATAGGCTAACGGACGGTGGTCGGTTCATATCTGAAATTCTTTTCTTATCACGTACATTTTGAATTTGTCTATAAACCAGATAATTGATAGAGCTTCCTTCTCTATAGTGGCATATCTCTTTTCGCGTGGTAATAATTGACGACTAGCATATGCAACTGGATGACTCGTTCCGTCATCCTCGTATTGAAGGAGTACACCTCCAATGCCCTTGTTGCTCACATCGGTCTTAATCCCAAAGGATTTTTCCGGGTTGGGCAACCTTTAAAATGGTGGCAGAAATGAGCTTACTCTTGAGCTGATTTAAATGGGAAACAGCGACATCATTCCAAGGTAAACGATCGGGGGAATTCTTTTTTAGAAGCGAGCTGAGGGGCGCCGGAATTGCAGCGAATTTCGGAACAAGTCGCCGATAGTAAGAAGCTGATCCTAGGAACGGTCTTAATTGCTTCTTAGTATTCGGGAGGGGTATGTCGGCAATTGCCTTAATCTTGTCCTCTAGGGGACCTAACTTGCTTTGTCCTATTTTGAATCCCAAGTATTTTATGGTTTCGTGGTCAAAATAGCCTTTGCTGGGGCCAATGGTGAGGCCATTTTCGCGCAGTCGCTCGAAAAGAGCTAATAGGGTGGTTAAATGATGACTCCATTCAAATAGTTCTTGTAGCTGACTCTTTTGATGTGGTGTCAGCTGCGCGTCAATATCCAAGTCAGAGGGTTCAAAAGACTCGCCTGGTAGGGAAGGAGGAGGGTAATCGGCATCAGGTTGGATGCACACTGTCTGGATTACATTAAGGGACTCCGCGGGGTAATCTTCTTCAAGCGCCGATGTTTCGTACAGTGCTACGAATGTATCTCCATGGGCGCGTTGGGGGTACTTTTTTTCTTGGGGTCCACGGACAGTCTCCGTGTCCTTGTCTTGGGCTTTAGCACCTAAGAGTGTTAGTGATTTATATTCCTTTTGTGCCATCCTAAAGTCTTGGTTAAGGGTCTCCTGAGAAATCGGACAGTATCGGGGTTCTGATGGGGACGGGCTCCTGGGCTTCTTTCTTAGCTCGGCCTCGAGGAAGGGCAGCCTAAGACACGGGGTCGGAACTTACTTGGGGGCTCTGTCTTATAAGTACAGAACAGAATTGTATGGGTGCTGAAATGACTTCAGCCCAGACATCATAATAATGACACTGCAGGTAACATCTAACGACGGGGAATTAGTTCGCACGCCCAAGGTAGTCATGTACCACCGCAAATTTTTCGTGGTTAGGGTCCACTGGGGGGAGGAGTTCGTTGGACACGATGAAACACGTACATCCTGTGTCCCTGACGTGAGTCGATACTCGGCAGCCTTTCACGCTGCCCTCCTCAAATTTTAAAGTTCCCGATGAACTTTTATCAAAAATAAAATTTACCTGGTGGCCTGACGGAGGGGGAGAAGTTGCTGCTTGGGTCTGCATCGCCGGGAGAGCCGGGGTGGCATTAATCTGGTGAACTTGGTGGGCTGGTGCGCTTTTAAGCCTAGAATTTTGGGGGCAATTCCAGCTCATGTGGTTTTCTACACCACAGGTGAAGCATATGATGGGTCGCTTCGGGAAGAGAGATGGAGGAGAAATCTTAACGGGAGGTTTGGAGTCCCGTTGTTGGCTTTGGGGAAAGAAGTTTTGGGGTTTTACGGGGCACGGAAACTTCGTCGGCTTTCCAGGGAAGGGGCGCGAATCATTCCTTCTTTCCTTAAGGGGGGATTGGTGAGAAGTTCGATTCTCCTTTGGGTATAAATTATGGCTATCGGCATAGACATCCACTTCTTCGGTACATTCGCTAAAGGTCTGGCACCGACGATCCTTGACGAACGCGTGGATCTCCGTCGGGAGAGACGCCAAAAATTAATCCTGCAACCCGAATTCTGTTAAGGACTCGTGTTTAGGATCAACCTTTGAGGATTCTAACCAAAATTTAAAATTCCTCTGAAGAATGTATCCGAATTGACGGAACGTCTGTGCGGGTTTAATACGACCTCCTCGAAATTCTTGGCGGTAGAAATCTCGAGTCATATTATGAGCGGCCAATAACTCAGCTTTTAAGGTGCTGTAGTTAATTGTACACTCAGATGGTAAAGATATAAAAATTTCGCGCAATTTACAATTTAACAATGGAAGTAATCTGACTACACCTTCAGCCTCCAGATCCATGTTATTGATTTCAAGGATCTTTTCAAAGTGGGCTAAAAATGCTCCAACATCCTCTCCATCCTTGAAGTGGGGAGCTTTAGTGAGAGAATGGGGATGGGGGCTTCCGAATGGGAACTGTAAGACTGTATTTCTGCTTCAACACGAGCTAATTTAATCTGATGGTGAATCTCAGCTTATCTTTCCCGTTCCTCTCTTTCTCTTTCTCTTTCTTCTCGTTGGATTTCTCTTTCTCTTTCTTTCTCTTCTCGTTGGATTTCTCTTTTTCTTTCTTCTCGTTGGATTTCTCTTTCTCTTCCTTCTTGTTGAATTTCTCTTTCTGTTCTTTGCTCCTCTTAAACGTACTCAATTATTTCTTTTCCGACAAGTCCCAAGGATTCTCCTTGCGCTTTAAAGATTTCGAACTGAGTCATCTTTGCCCTTGGGGGCGCAATAGTCAACCAACAAAAATTCCTTGCCCAAGAATTATGCCTCTATAGAATTAGCCTACCTAAATATGGGCACTGACCTATTCGTAATTGGTTTCTCAATTTAAATAACCACTGACTAAAAACACCCCAAAATAAACAAAAACAAATTATTATAACAGTTACTTGAGCTACTCCAGCTTCTTAAGTAAAAAAAAGGGGATAGCAATCGTTAAAACAAAAGGGAACTACTATACTCTATTATTATAACGAATAACACTATGCTTTACTCGACTGAGACCAGCGTTTGCAAAGATATAGCGTTAAACCTTACACACCTGATTCTAAATTTAAATAGTATATATATATATATATATATATATATATATATATATATATATATATATATATATATATATATATATATATATATATATATATGTCGTAGAATGGACTCTCGATGATATAGCATATATAACTATTCGTTGAGGGAACTTCTTTAATTATCTTTAAAGTGCGTGGATGTCTGGCTGGCCAATATTATGTATCTTCGATATGCTTAAGAAGTGGAACTGAGCTCAAGGATAATAATATTGCTATCATTAATAAAATAGAGTATTATTAATAATAACTATCAATAACATACAAAACGGAAAATATTGACATAAACAGAGAATGGTAAGGGTCGTGGGGACTCAAGCTAATCCGAGGATTAAAAGATTTAAAAAGGTAAAAAGAATATAAAGTTAAAGGGAGGGGATGGTTCGCTATACCATTTAAAGCACACGATAGACTTGAAAAAGGGTTAAATACTCAAAAAGGTAACATTCGGCTTACGTTATTCTACTTGTTGTCCAGAGGAAAGCGACGTGAAGGAATTTTCGGTCCGCTGGCGAGTTCCAGCCGAAGGGGGGGGGGAATTAAATGATCCTGACGTGGCGTCTTGGAATGAGAACCGTTTCTTGAAGAAAGGCTTGAAGAACAATGGCTGTTCTACGTTGTTCTATTCTGAACAACAGGCGGGGTGAAAACCGTCTTTTGTCTACGGGCTCGAGAACAATATCTGTTCTAACGTTGTTCTCTCCTGAACAACAGGGGAAGGGTGAGAACCATTTCTTGGCAAACGGGTTCAAAGGAACAATGGCTGTTCTACGTTGTTCTCTTCTGAACAACAGGGGGGGGGGGTGAGAACAGTTTCTGTTTAACGGGCTCAAAAGAACAATGGCTGTTTTAAAGTTGTTCTCTTTCTGAACAACAGGGAAAGCCTTGTGGACTTGGCTTCACGAAGGCTCGAACCTTGGCCCTCAAGGCATATTGTCCTTCTTCTGGACAAGTGATGGTGAATCTCAAGTTCGAGGTCCCTTGGCGCACAAGGTGAGAGTGGTTAAGTTTTCATATAAATAGCCGGAACATCTCCTTGGTGTGGGGGACAATGGAGTGAGAGCTTCGTGGGAATGCACAGCCGAGCCTGGGAACAATGCCTTATCTGCCCATAAGCCTAACTCAACCTGGCGAGGCCGGCGCAAGGTGCAACCGGGAGAAGATAAACCTCCCTGTTTAAACATTGAGTCAGGTGGCTGCGATAAGGCCCCAGGCTTTAAAGCGAAGATGCACGTGGGTCGCATCGTGGTTTTAAATAACATGTGATAGTGGTCGAAATTAACGCGGCCTCAACCCGTTCTATCACATCGAGAATAGAGCTGTTTCCCCCTAAACCCCTCCCGTGGGGGTTTCCCAGGAAAATAACACAGAGTTGAGAAGTCTCGCCCATACCCTAGAAGATTCCCCATGGTTCCAAGTCAAGTGCTAGCAACAAAGCAAAGTGACTGCTAGACTATTTTGTGTATTTGGAATTATTCCCAGCCAGGAGGTAATTCCATTGAATGATTGGCCCTGATTGATTTTCCCTACTTCTCTCATTAACTGAAATCAAAGCCCTCCTCAGTTCGGGTAGCCGAAATACTCTCCCCTGGATCAGAAGTTACCCGCCCCCCCTTCTTGTTTTTGGAGAACCATCGTCATTCCAGCCTGGCGCCCAGAACCCCGTAAGGGCCACGGCGATTTGCCATCCTGGCCGCCGTGCTGACGGGACATAGCGCCCCGTCCGGCTTCAGGTTAGCCTCTCTTCCTTCCTTCATATAGCCCGATTTCTCCCTACCTCGTCGCTTTTCACAATCCTCTCCTACAACTTTCTTTGGTCAGCCTCTAATTTCACAGGTTAGATGCTGACCTTCTTCTCAAGACAACCACCCCGGATTGGGGCTGAGGGGGAAAGGGACATTGTTGTTTAACCCCTGAGCTCCGGTTTGGGATGAGTTTTTTTTAACAACCTGCTTCATCCCCACGCATACCTTCCTCACATCCCTTTTTCTCTCCTCTTCACATTCCAACAATTTTACGCCGTCTCCAAGGTGGAGCCGCCATGCCAATGCACTGCCAGGCCACCAGGCGGAGGAGTGGTCCCGAATGGTGGCGCCTGTCTCTGCCGGGCTTGTAAGCACTCTCGCTGTGCCTCAGCTGAAAAAGGTGATGAGCTATTGCGTCCCGTAGCACAAATAGGGTCACCATGCCTATGGATGAATCTTCGAAAAACCAAACCCATTATACTCCCCCTGAAACAACGAAGGAGCCGCCCTCGGGCAGCTCCCTCGAAAAATGGAGGTCCCCCCTCCCTGTGCTTGCGCAGGGGACCCTCCATATTTCTATAACCGGAGAGGAGGCTTACTTCTCTCCTTCGACTACGGGTGCAGGGGACTCCCCCTCATCCCCTTCTCTGGAGGTGCTTTCGGGCACCTCCCTTTTTCCAGCAGCAGTCCCCTCTTTTCTTTCCAAGGGGACTGCCAAGAAAGCAAGCAGGCAGTCACGAGCCAGCCACTCCACATCAAGGTGGCTTGGTAGGGCAAACCCCCTTAGGGGGGAGAGGGAAGCCAGGCCCCTTCGGTCGCTTTCCTTAAAAGACCTGCCTGCAAGAATCTTAAACCTTGCCGAAGTCAAGGCATATGCCTCCTCACCAAAGACTGGTGAAGCTGCCAAGGGGACCTGTGAGTCCCCTCCTGTGATAGACATGGTCCTTGAGGAAACCCAGCTCAGAGGGTAGGGCCTTCCATGGGGGGGGGGAGTTCGGGCTCGGCGCCAAGCACCGAACCTGAATCCGCCCCTATGAAAGGTCCTCTTCAAACGGCTGGGGCCTCCGAGGCAGCACAAGGAGGGGAGGGATCTCCTCTGAACGCTGCCCCTCTGACCATTAAGACCTTTTCCATTTCGGAGAAGGACCTGGCAGAGGCCGTTCCATCTGGCTTAGAAGCTTCTGTTGGCGGAGGAAAGAAGCGGGCTTATTCTCCGCCCTCCTCTCCTAAAAAGAAAAAGACAAGAAAGACTAAGAAGACTCGGGGCTCCTCTCCATCCGACAGGGGCTACGGGGACGGATGGGGCTGCTGAGGCTTTGGCAAGCGACCAAGCCAAGATCAGCACATCCCACCCCTCTGCCTTCCCGGGTACGGAGCTCCTGACCATGACAAAGACCAAAAGGATTAGCTAGTGCAATTGGTAGAGAGCCGAAGGTAACCCGTTTCTCGGACGGGAGCCTTCTGGCGAATGCGGCAAATCCCGCCGAGGCGGCCAAGATAAGTCCTCTTCGGACACTTCATCGCACCCCGGTGAGTGTGACGCCGCACTCTACCATGAACTTTGTGAAAGGAGTAGTTTATGCGAGGGAACTCGTTGACTACTCCATTGAGGACATCACCCTAGAGATGGCCAACCATGTGGCAGTCAAGGTCGAACGTGTGAGGAGAAAACAGGGAGGGGCCTCGAGACCCACCCCTACACTCTTCGTCACGTTCGAGTGTGACAAGCTCCCTGAGTCGGCACGTGCCGGTTGGTACCGCTACCGCGTGGAGGCATTCATGCCACTGCCGCGGCGGTGCTATTTCTGTCACCGCTTCGGCCATACGAATCGCTCATGTAGACGTGCAAAGTCGGGGTCACCCGAAGTCTGTGTAAATTGCTCCAAGGTCGCACACGATATGTCCAAATCGTGTGTGGCCAAGTCTGGCAATTGCGGAGAGCTGCACTCTGCTTCTTCGAAGCAATGTGGTGCATATCTCGTTGAGATAGAAATCCTAGGCCGTTCACGCCCAGGATCAACTCTCATTCCGCGAGGCAAAGGACTTGGTCCTGGCGCGCCGGCTCTGTCTGAAACGTCATATGCCTCAATAGTTAGAAAGGCATCCTCTTCACCTGGCCCATCCAGGCCAACGAGCACGGTTGTTTCCGCGCCCATTCGGAGCCCTTCTGCGGGCTCCACCCAAACCGGGCGCTCCCCTTGTAAAGCTAGCGGCAAAAAGGGTTCGTACCCTGCCCCGGCTAAAACCAGGGCTCCCCCCCTCTTCCCCCAGCGTGACCGATTCCCGTAAGGCAAAACGGCCACGCACCTCCACCGAGTCGTTAGACTCACAGGAGGCAACACCCCTGAAGTTGTCGCTAGGCCATCTTCTGGGGTTCCTAAACCTGTTCCCCGATAGAGGACAGCAACACTGGAGCTTCGGTCACTTCGCCCACGCCCCGAGGTGGAGCGGCTGGCTCGGAGACGGTGGTTCCTCGAAAAGAGGGCCCCCCACCTCCAAAGCCGCAACGCCCGCCTAAGGTTTCGAGGCGGAGGGAGAAAATGACTCGCATGGCGAGCCCAACCTCCCCTAATAAGTCTTTGAAGGCGATAGCACCTTCAGCGCTTTGTCCAGCCAACAGCACCCAGGGTTCTGCCCCCGGGAAACGTACGGCTATTCCCGTGAGGGTCTTCAGTTCAAGGAAGGCCCCCGCGTCCCCCTCCGAGCTAGGCCTAGAGGGCCTATTGCTTCAATGAAATTGCCGTGGACTCCATGCCAACTGGGAGGGGCGGTGGAGGCTCGTATCATTCGGTTCCCCGTTAGCTATCGTTAAGCAGGAGAGCATGCTAGGCGCGTGCCCCCTGCCAACCCTTCAGGGGTATAAGGGTCTTGCGACCCCACCACCGCGGGATGGCCGGGCTGGGGGATGCGCGGTTTACACCTGGCATGATGTCCCCGTTCTTCCTTTCTCTTTAGATACCTTCTTTCAGGCAGTGGCTGTGCAGCTGCACCTGGATAGGAGGTATACTCTGATTTCTGCGTACATTCCACCGTCAGCTGACTTCGACGCGGGGGAATTCCGCCGCGTTGTGGCACGTTGCCGAGGCCCTATCTCTTGCTTGGAGATCTGAACGGCAGGCATCCTCTCAGGGAAGATTAGTTCATAAATCCCAGGGGACAAGTCCTTGCCGATCTGATCGAAGAGCTTGAGATGGGTGTCCTGAACGTGGATTTGTTTACGCATCACTGTCCGAGAACCGCTTCATTTTCTTGCCTCGACCTATCTATGTGCTCTTCTGGTGCATAGCCTGATTTTGATTGGGAGGTGGTCGATGACCTCCGTGGTAGTGATCACTTTCCTATTCAAATATCATTTTCAGGGCAACTGCCGCCTGAGAGACCATCTCGGTAGTGCTTGGCACGGGAACGGTGGCCTGCATTTCAGGAAATGACTGAATTCTCTATCTCAGTCGAGGAGTTTAGGTCGGTAGATGAGGCCGTTGAGTTCTTCTCCAGGAACCTCATTACCGTGGGCCTGACTACTATTCCTAGGACTTTTGGCCGTTTTGCACGCCAACCACTCCCATGGTGGTCGGCCGAGTGTGAGACGGCCCTCAAACAGAAGCGTCATGCCTACATGCGCTATAAGTGCCGCCCGAACGATTTCACTGTCGCTGAATTTCGTCGGGATAGGGCTAGGTTTCGGTATATTCCAAAGCAAGCTTGCCGCTCTTCTTGGTGGGCAGAAGTGTCTTCACTTAACGGGAAGACCCCTTGAGCTGAGGTGTGGAAGCGAGTCAGAAGGATTTAGGGCAAGTTATCGCAGGACCCCCCTCCCGTTCTCCAGGAGAATGGGACCGCAATCTCGGTCCCTGCGTCCGTGGCAGAATGCTTAGCGACCTCTTTTTTCGCATTCTCTAGCCGTGATGCTGTTCCGCTAGCATTCAATGCACGTCGTGATATCGCGGAAGGCCGCCGGCTGGACTTTACACCCGGAGGCGGAGAACCCTTCAACGACAAGTTAACTGTGGGTGAGTTGCGTTTCGTGCGCGGCCCCCGATCATGGTCCGGACGATGTCCCGTACGCCCTGCTACGACACCTGGGTGATCGAGGAATAGCCTTTATTTTAGATTTGTTCAACAGGATCTGGGTGGAAGGTCTTCTCCCAGACTCATGGCGAAGCGCTACTGTGCTCGCCTTTCGCAAGCCGGGAGAGATCACTTTACTTCGACCAGTTTCCGCCCAATCTCTCTAACCTCTTGCGTGTGCAAGTTGGTGGAGAAATTGGTAAATGTTAAATTAGACTATTTCCTGGACAGCGAAGGCCATCTGTCTTCTGCACAGTGCGGCTTCCGCAAGTTCCACTCCACGTCAGATGCTCTGCTCCGACTGGAAAATGCCGTCTGCGATGCTTTTCTTCGTAGACAGCACTACGCCACGGTGTTTTTGGAACTGGAGAAGGCCTATGATACCGCATGGCGATACACTATCATGGAGACCCTCCACACGATAGGGGCGAGTGGACGCCTCTCAATGTTAATATCTGAATTTTTGCGAGGTCGTCGATTCCGCGTACAGGTGGGGGGATACCTCTCTGGCCCAAAGGAGCAGGAAGAGGGTGTCCCGCAGGGAAGTGTTCCCAGTGTCACACTCTTTGCCCTGAGCATCAACGGCATCACCTCAGTGCTGCTGGAAGATGTTCTCACTACGCGCTACGTGGACGCCCTTTCGATCTCTTTTGGCGCGGCCCAAATGCCAACTCTGAAGCGTCGACTCCAACAGGCATTGGAGCGTCTCTCTCTATGCCAAAGCGCACAGGTTTTGGGTTTCTTTGGCCAAGACTAAGGTGGTGCACTTCTGCCTCTATCCACGGCTTCATCTCGACCCAGATTTGTTTCTTAATGGGGTGCGCCTTAGGGTCTCTTGTACCCGCGCCATGGACATTCTCCGTTCCGTGACGTTCAGCGCTTGGGGCGCTGATAGGGCTACTGCCTAACTTTTTATCGATCCTTTGTCTCCTCGAAGCTCGACTACGGATGTGAGTTTTATGCATTCGCAGCCGAGCGTTTATTGCGGAAGGTGGATTCGATCCACCACACCGGCCTTCGCCTTGCGACCGTTGCCTTTCGCCTTTCTCCTATTGAGAGCCTGTTGGTTGATGCTGGGGAGATGCCACTTGCTCTGCGCCGCGTGCAGTGCATAACTCGCCTGTACGCGCGAGCCTGGCGCCTCCCTCAGTCGCCAACAGCTCTTACTGCATCCGCAGCTGATCTCGATGGTGCCTATGCCGCCGAGAGACGCCAGTCATACCCTAAGCCCGTTGGGTTTAAGGCCAGGAAACTCCTTCGAGAGGTAGAAATAGCTCTCAGGCCGATGGAGCCCCTGGTTCTTCCCAGGACGACACCCTAGAAGGTACCACATTTAGCTATTTGTCGCCACGCCTCTGCTCCCAAAGCTTGTACTGCACCGGGAGTATTGCGTTCGACCTTTTTGGAGCACACATCGTGTCACGCTGGAACCGTGCCAGTGTATACGGATGGCTCCAAGTCCCAAGAAGGGGGCGGCTTCCACTCCGTATCCCCTCTGTTTAAAGTCAACGGGGCTCTACCAGGTACTGCGTCTGTCTTCATCGCCGAGCTGGTGGCAATACACCACTCGATACGGGAGATTACGTCACGTGACCGGTTTGGAGACCGGATTGTGATCTATAGCGACTCACAAGGTGCCTAAGTGCTCTCAGGGCATTTGAATCTCCGCATCCCCTGGTTCGCGAAATCCGTGACCCCACGGTTTTGGCGGTCCGGGCAGATGTCGAGATTATCTATGGCTGGGTTCCTGGACATGTTCGAATTGCAGGGAATGAGCGCACCGATGAGGGCGCCAAAGAGTCCGCGAGGACTCTGCGACCGGACCAGCGCTTCGCTCTTCCTCACACCGACTACATGGCAGGAATACGGGCAGCTCTTCGGACTGCTTAGCTAAGAAGATGGGAGAAGGTCGAAGGGAACTTAAATTTGCGTGCCATTGCGCCGCGACTGTTCCCATGGACCTATCCCCCAATGCCGCGGTGGCTTCAGGTTGCCTTCTGTCGTCTCCGAATCGGGCACACTCGTGTGATGCATCGCTATTTGATGGAGCGCTCGCCTGCGCCCTATTGCAACGACTGCGTCGTCCCCCAGACTTTTCGGCACATTCTTGTCGAATGTCTCAGTGTATGTGATCTTCGCGCACGACACCTGTCCTGGTACCGCGATGGGCGGGGTCGCTACCGCCTGCCCCTTGTACTCGGGACGAGTGCGAGCACTTTGACTGGTGGAATTGTTGACTTTTTGGGGGAGTCCGGCCTTCTCCCTTTCATTTAACCAGGTTTAATTGTTGTTTTTGTTATTGTTTCTGTTATTGTTTTGTTATTGTTATTGTTATTTCTTTTTATTGTTGTTTCCTGTTTAATTTTTTAAAGTAGCCTAGAACTAGGCTCTTTGTTTACGGCGACTTATGCCTAAGTCGGCAGTCGCCAGGTAGCCCCTTAAATAAAAAAAAAAATCCCTCTCAGAAGTTCCGAACGGACACCCCTCACGTGCAGAAGACATCCGTAAGCCCACTTCTCCCTCCCCTATAGTAACCTAATTGAGTAAATTTCCACCCCATTTGAATAGTTTCCTCTAATACCTTAAGTTCTAACTTCATAGTCTCATTTATAACTACAATTCCCCCCTTTTATTTAATTATGTGATTTTGACCGTTAATTCTCTGAGGTAATTTTACCTATCAATTCTCTCATTATTTTTGTGTAAATAAAATTATATATTTTTGTGAATGCCTTTTTAAAAAACCTTGAGCTTTGCCATTGTCCATAATTTACCTGACCTCGTTATACTCTCTCGCTACTCAGTCCGTCTAAACTCGTGGTTTCCTGTCCCTTTTGTCGGTTCGCTTTTAAGTTATTGGTCCCTCCCTCATAGATATAATATGTTATTGATATAATGTAATGTCATACCCCGACAAGTAGACTAGCGATTGCTCAGAACTTTGGTGAATAAACGCTCGAAATTAAGGTCTCACCCTCCTTCACATGTCATTTGGAATAAATGCGCTCGGGCAAAAGCATTTTGCGGCTAAATCTATATGACTTGTGATTAGTCAAAAAATAATGTCATTACAGGTCACACATGCGTAAGTTTGTTTCAGCAGGCTACGCATTGTATTTCTCCCACCAGATATATTCAATTCTCTACTCTAGGTAATCTATTCACTCCTTTTGCCCTCCACCCTTTTTGATAAATTTCTTAAACCTCTATATCTTCCTCTATCTTCTTCATTTCCATATCTTGTAACCCTGCCTCCTTTAAATTATTGCGCTCTCAATCGCCTCATTGCACCACTAAGTTTTCCTCTCCCTTGCACGATGCATCTTTTTCTTGCCACATATTTTTTCTGCGCTTATCGTTTCTGCCTCCTTAAAATTTTTAGCTCCCTTCCTGCCCAATTTTCCTATTTACCACTTGTTTATGCTCTCTTCTCAGGTTTTCGTCCTTTAATTCCATACTTTGATCTTATTTCACATTTTTAGTCCTTTACTTACCAAATATTTAATATACATATCCATGCACAATTAGCCATGTTGTGTAATACATTCCTCTCCTGGAATTATTATACATTCATTTAACTTCATATTTCTATTTTTCTTAAACAAGATGTATGAAATTTGCGTCGTTGCTAGTCAACTATTATATGTTAGCAGCTTTTCTTGCTCTCCCCTTCCTGATATTTACTGTGCACACCCTTAACACGGCTCCAGTACCCTGCTGCCTTGTACTGGGACGCCTAATATAAGTAAAGCAAGGAGAAAGAGGAAATAGATAGAAATTTTTAATTTTTCTAAGTATATACGAGGGGCGGTCAATAGGTTTTGCAATTCAGATATAAGGAAACGAAATATAGGAAAAGTGTTTGATTATTTTTTAAATATAACTACCCTCAACTTCAATGCACTTGCGCCACTTGTCCCTGAGGCTTCGAATTCCCGACAACCAAAAATCTCCCGACTGCTGTTCAATCCACTCCTGAACGGCGAGCTGGACATCTTTATCGTCCCTACACCGGCTTCCACGCAGTGCAGCCTTGAGCTGGCGGAATAAAAAGTAGTCACTAGGGGCCACATCTGGACTGTAGTGGGAATGGTTGATCTCTTTGAATCCGCACTTGCGCAGGGCAGCTCGTACAACTTTGGCCTTGTGGACTTTGACGACGTTAAAGTCGATCATGGGGCGTAAGGTTTCTACAGACCCAACGGGCAGAGACCTTGGTCATGGCAAAATTGTCGTGAATGATGTTGATAACACTTCCATGTGATATTCCAAGTTCTCGCTCGATTTCTTCGACCTTTACCTGTCTATTTTTGAGGATCATACTTTTCACACGGACCACATTGTCCTCGTTCGTCACATCTGAAAGCGTCCTGGATGGGTATCATCTTCAAGAGACTCGTGACCATGGCGAAACTCACTATTCCATCGAGCAATGGTTGCATAGGAAGGTGCGGTGTCGGTTTACACTGCAACCATGCGTTCATGGATCTCTTTTGCATTCTTGCCTTCCTTGGTCAAAAATTTGATCACTGCGCGGTGCTCAATCTTCTTTATTGTTGAAAAATTTGTGACTGAAGATCTAAGATTAGCTACTGCTTCTTAAATAAACGAGGCAGGAGCGTGCGGCTGCAGGTCCTGACTTGTCATTATTTGTGCTAACACCCCCACAAACAGCCATCCCCCTTCCTCTGTTTTGCCCTAACGATTCACAAAACTTATTGACCGCCCCTGTAAATTCAGACTGTCGCTTACCAATAGAAGAGATAATTTAAATCTCTCTCCTTTTAAAATTCTCTAACTGACTTTATCTAAATGACCAAACAGATGATGGCTAGTCACTCCTCGTTTTTCTTCATTCTATTCCTTTTGCTTTCTATCAATATCTTTCAATTTCTTACTTATGAGCTGAAGTCTTAGGATCAATAAATTTTATTTGATGTACATACCTCAGTTGCGATAATTTTTGCTAATCAGGCCATTCGTGAGAGTCATAATTTTTCCAACTGCACTTTCCTTTTAATGATGGGTAAAACGTCGCTGCATCTCTTATTTGTACATAGAAATAGCGCCCATCATTGAGTTGGCCTAACAGAAGACCCAAGGACCATAAATACGCTTACCCTGATTTCGATTATTGACGATAATTTCAGAATTTATTTTTGATGATGCTTTATCTCCATCCATAATCTGTCCCATATTGTATTTACGCCTGCCGGCGAATCTTGCTTCAAAGATTTGAAATGGTATTTGTTCCGTTCCACCCATTTAGCCATTAATATTAACAGAAGCTATATTAGAACAAACCTGACGGGAAAACCTGAACCAGTCTTTCAAAGCAGCAGATAATATTTCTGAATATATTGTAACTTGTATTAATCACGACTATAAAAATGATCAAAAATCAGTTCAGTAATTGCACAAAGGCTCAATTTGGAATTTAATTTTTCTTTTAAATTTGTATACGAGAAGAAATTATTGCTTCTTTTTTCAAAACGGACTGCTTGACAATACTTTTTCTTGCATCTCCATACTAGACACTCTTTTTCTCTTGAATTTTAGCAGTAAGTACGACAAGTCCATCCAACTTGCAACAAATATTTAAATCTTTCAGTAACCCCCTTTCAATTAGGAAACCAGTCAAGGCACTTTTAATTGAAACAATGTTAATGTAAATTTCTCGCAAATACTTCCTTATTTACAAATCTTTTGTACTATAATATTTAAGTGTACAACCTAAACTTAAAAATTTAATGTAAAATCAGTAAATATTTCAGCAAAATTAAATTTCAAATTTTCTTTACCAAAAATGACTACTACCTTCCCAATGGTGGAAGTCGGCGGCGAACTTACACATCCTGCCTCTCTTGGAGACGATTTTGTAATCTCTAATGAATAAAAGAGCGTGCCACGTACTCTTTATCATTTGAATCATCTCATAGGCTAATTTGCAGTGTTTATGCCGATATTGCTATTGCAAGTCCGAATGATTTGAAAGATGTAGGAACTATTTGGAACGAGCGCGCTGTTGATTATGCCTGACTGTTTGCACATAATGATTAACCTGCAAAGACTGCTTGTAATCCAGACTGTACGTTAGTTAATTGGTTGAACTTCAGAGTCTAGTAAATATACGTTGGTGACACTTGTACCAGTACCATGCCCAGCAGGGTCACACTACTTATCACTGCTGGGGTAGGCAAGTTGGTGCGCGTTAGGCTGTGGTACCAAAGAGATTTTGGATGTGGCGAACCTCCTTGCTCCTTCTATTTAAGGTGTTCAAATTGTTAGTTGTGCATTTTTGCCCTTAAGGGTGACGAGCCTACCCCATGCTCCTAAGCCTCATTTAGTTAATTTTTTATTTTTTTTATTCTGGGGCAATTATTTGTTATTCTTTTTCTTATTTGTTTTATTCTTGCCGTTGTTATTTTGGTCCTGTTTATTTTAACTTATCCTGGAGATACGCTTTTATTTGCATTTTCCATAATTTGGCCTTATCTGCGGAATCTGTAGTCATCAATAATCTTAAAGAAATAAAATGAACAGGTAAGGGTTGCTGGGACCAAGCATGCTGATAAGAAGTTGAGAATAACTGCACAGACTGAGCAACCGAACTAATCTTTAACTATCTCTGTCTCTCTCTCTCTCTCTCTCTCTCTCTCTCTCTCTCTCTCTCTCTCTCTCTCTCCCACACTTTCTATGTACATGGCAGATACTATGTCAGCCTTCGTGTGACATTGGCAAAGTGGAAGGGAAGGGCCGCCGTGAAATTTATATTTGCGTGTCATTAAACCGATTATTTCCTCAACCTATTCCCCAATTACCCCACGGTATCAATCAATTTAAGCTTTGCACAAATGCAACTCATTCGCTGACACAGAGGTATTAGATGGAACGCCAACCTGAACCATTAGTGAAGAGTGGTTGTTACCCCTCATTGTTCGCCACTTTTTGGTTCAAAATCCTCTCTTGTGGAACTAAACGCATGTTTCCTGTCCCAGTCACGAGAAAAGCGAGGGCGCTAGTGTTTGTCCTCTTGAGTTCAGGTGGTGGCTTATTTCGTGCTGGGTCAAGTTCTCACGTCGGTCTTATATTGATCTCCTCCAGACCATTCAATGTTTAAAGTGAAACTCACACACTTGAGTCCTAGAATAATGCAGTACTAACGTGGGGAAGTTAAGCAAGCAAATGATTATTATTTTGGAGCTTATTTTTATTATTTTTAAATTTTTCGATTGTAATTTTTCCTCCGCCGTATCCTCTTCCGTAGCTGAGGTTGAGGAATGAAAAATTAAAAATATTTATATATTTAACTTTTTTCTGTTGTTGCCGTGAATTATGTGCAAAATCTATCCCTTGCTTGAGGATTATAGACTTTATAACAGCCGAGAACTGTAGTAATTCTCTATGAAGTTTGCGTTATTACAGTCACATGGTAGAATGTCTCTACAACTTTCTGTCCAAGCTAATTTTTTGGGCCACATCTTTTAATCCCTACAGCTTTTCCTCCCTTCAAATCGTAGCTCATTGTCATCACACTATGATTGCTTTTTCCTCTCCAACGAGGCTAGAACCACAACCTATACTATAGATAAAAGAACTAAGAGATCAGGCTTGACACTCGCGAGGACATTGTGATAAATAACCAGAAAAGTCTGTGGGCTGGGATTTAAAATTAAGGCTATACAACTAATTAATGATTGAATATGAATAGTCTCTCTCATTTTGTTAATTATCACTAGAAACATTAAAAGTTGACATGTAACTCATGTCTATCATGTTAATCTTCTCGTCACAGTTGTATGGCCCTCCTAGATTATAATCAATAGCAGATTAAAGTTTACTCCTTGCTTTTTAAGTACGTTATAAAATCTAGAGTGTCTTAGAGAAAGGTTTGAAGTAAGGGTAAGTTAATTTTTCCAAACGGTTTTTCGCACTCTTCCTCCGGATCTAGGACATCTCGACGCGACCATATTAAGTGCAAGCGTATAATTGCAGACCGTTTCCGGTGCAGATACTATGTGGCGCGGACCACTTTAGGTGCAGACCCTATTTGGCGCAGACCCTGTTCGGTGCACACATTGTTAAAAATTATGAGGTCAATCAGATCAACTATTTTAAAGAATCTTGAAAAGGAAGGTAGTGTTAAACATCACTGAGAAGGAGGTCGAAATTAAGTGAGCGACGGCATTGGCTAGTGTTCAAACATATTCAAATCTAGTTGAACGACTTCTACAAAATTCTGTGGAGCAATAGAGCCTTAGGCTAGAAGGAAACGATTAGTTTTTCCTAAAATCTGGTTAGTATATCTTGATATATCCAATTAAGTATTTTTTCATTACTAACTTTTTTACAAAAGTTATTTTGGGGTCGTTCCAAATTTTAGTAAATGTGATATTTATAAATAATTTAGAAAATTATCAAACACCTTGTAATTTTAAAATCGAGATATAAAGATATACTCGTAGGTACAATAAATAACTCAGATAGACTTTATATTGTCATACATAAATGACGTATGTTAAATGCATACAAAAGTATTAATAATAGATCAATAATAGATACAATTAAATATAAATAAGTATATTTCCTTAGTAGTTTTATATGTTTAGTTAGTTGATTTCTCAACTCCCACGAGAAAGGTTAGTCACTTCGTTCATTCTGATTTGTTTTCGGGTTTTTTGTTGTTTTTTTTACAATTTAATACAACAGGTTATATTTTGTTTACTCCAGTAACTTTTAATATGTGATATTCAAGTCAGTTTGTTATAATTTCACTTTCTATTATTTTTTTATTTAAAATCACAGTGGGTAGTATTATTTAATTCTATATATTGTTATTAGTGTTTTTACTTTAATTTTGATAATTGTCAATTTTATTAATTTAACTTGCCTTCTACCTCTTTTTTAGCCATTATTTAATACATTCTTTTAACTATTATCAATTATTGTTCCTTCCCCTTCTCATTAGTCGACATAGTCGCTGAAGATGGTCCTAGTAAAGGTCCGAAATATCCGGCCAATAAATAATTAGTGTAATCACCTGAGTCTTCATATTCCTGCTACATATCAGATTCCCAAGGAACAAATCAATTACCAGTATTATATATATATATATATATATATATATATATATATATATATATATATATATATATATATATATATATATATATATATATATATATATATATATATATATATATGAGAAATAACAACCAAATTCTCCGAAGACAATTTAATTCTGAACAGTTTCGGTGTATCTCACACCCTTTTTCAACTTACACTGGGTAGAAAATACAAGAGAAGTGCAAATAAGCATAACACAAGATCCCCTCTTTTTTCCCCCAATCCCCTACTCGAATGCCTATATACATTATTTTTCGTTTCACGATAATACTGTTAAAAAATCGGTAATTTCTAACCTTTTCCTTAGAGCATACAAAATATGTCATCCTTCCTATTTAGATGAAGAAATTGTCATTATCAGGACCATTTTTTCTAATTTGTATTACCCCGATTGGTTCATATCGTCTGCCCATTTTGCAGCTAGGAAAACATTCTATGGTAATAAGCCTTCCCGCACTAACGACTTCAACAAATGTATAACATTGCCATTTAATAATAAATTAAATATTTTAAAGGACATGTTTGGAAAAGCGGGTATTAATCTAGCCTTTAAATATATATAATTCCTTAAACCAATTGATGATAGCCAGGAAACCTTAAGAACAAAGTAACATAGGAGTATATGCAGTACCATGCAACGATTGCCATAAAGTTTATATTAGTGAAACGGGGAGAAATCTAGACAAAAGATTGTACGAACACAAAAGAGATATTAGAGTGGGCAGCGAAAGCAGTGGAATATTTTGCCATGTTAGAGACAAGAATCATACGATCGATTTCAATGGAAGTTAAATGGTATTTAAATCGGCTAACTATGTTAAGAGAAGAATCGTAGAATCGAGCTTGATATCGTCAGTTTCTAATTTAAATCTATTTGAGGGTCAATTTTTTATTAATCCTGTAATAAGAAAGCAAATAAAGAAAATAGTAAAATGTCAGCCCTGCAATATGTTTAGGCCTAACCCCCCACCCCCCCAGATTAGCCACAAGGAGGGGATTGGGGGAAAAAGAGGGGATCTTGTGTTATGCTTATTTGCACTTCTCTTATATTTTCTACCCCGTGTCAGTTGAAAAAGGGTGTGAGATACAACGAAACTGTTCTGAATTTAATTGTCTTCGGAGAATGTTGTTCAATTCCTCATTTTTTCTTGCGATATTGCATTAATTTTCATCATATATATATATATATATATATATATATATATATATATATATATATATATATATATATATATATATATATATATATATATATATACATATATATATATATATATATATATAAAAAATATATATATATATATATATATATATATATATATATATATATATATATATATATATTGCTAAGCTAATCCTTCTCAATGTGTGAAATTGTATATTACACTAAATGTTGGAAATTTAGTAATCATTTCAATTCTTTAAATTCGAAATATTTGAATGAACTCCTTTGGGGGAGATTTGCGATCTTTGAGTTAATTCTATTTGCTGAGGTAAATTCTTTTGGAATTCTGCAAAAGTTGCTGGAAATTACTGAATACTTTCTCCTATAAAAATTAGTATCTTTTAGCCCTGCAGACACAGGAGTTAATATGAAAGCAATATATCACTCGATAATGAAAGAAAAAGTTAAAATTTAGTGATAATATTTTCGCTTATGATAATGGTTGACACTAAATATTTTCAGGGGGACTTCGCATGATAAAAATAAATGGTCAATTTCCAATATGGTTTAAACTCTTGGAGTAACATGTTCTTAAAAGAGATAAAAAAAAATAAGAAAACTAATATATATTTCTAAAATTATGCTTATATATATATATATATATATATATATATATATATATATATATATATATATATGACCGCTATAGAAGCAAACCTAGAGCAAATATGGAAGCCAAAAACGGTCACCATTGTGATTATCTGGATCCGGGTAGTAAAATAGGCTACTGAGATTTTGCAAAAGTGGCACCACCTGGTCTTAAGGTGAGGTTCGAATTTTTAGCCTTTCTAGGTTTTTGGAGCAAGTAATCGCGGCTATGAGTTGCCATTAAAACATCAATATTGGCATGAGAAACTTAAGATTTTTCAGACCAATTATGCGACTGCAATTTTTAAAAACGCAATAATACCTATTTTCAGCTTTGCGAAATACGAATAATTTAAATCTTTAATTAAAACTCGCGCACATCTGCTTGAGGCGCAATTTGAAGGCTCCGCCTGCCACCCGCTTACACACGTTTGCCTGACCGGCCACCCACTCGATCGCCATGCTGCACTACTGTATGCGAAAATCGTTCTCTGTTAGTCTTTCTGGATACTCTACTTAATAACTAAAAATTAAAATAAACCTTAAATTTTATACCTACCAACTTTTAATTGCGCAATTTAACTCAGGCAGAGAATTTACTTTGTCCAAAATAGTTTTTTATGCCTGGAAAATGCCTGGTGTCTTTGCTTCTGGATCATAAATATGGGTATATATTTTAAAAACAACCCCCCAAACCTTGTAATAATGGCAATAGATCTGATATTTTGTCTTTTTGATAATGGCTAACCTGTTAGAAATATTTATGCAATATATTGATTATTTTAAAATGAATAATTTAAGTCAATTTTTGCTGGAAATCACAGCTAAACTACTCTTTCTATTGTACCCTAAAATCTCACCAGTACTTGTAACCATCAAATTTAACAAAGAAAGTGAGATTATATTTTTCCAGCAGTGAAGAGGATAAATAGAAAATGTTTTTCAATTTTAAATTTCGTTTTGTCTTATTCATCTTTCGAGATAATGGACTGGCTCGACGACAATCAAATTTTCTTAAAGTTTAGATATCCAAATCTGATAAAATTTAGATTTTATGAGATTCAGATTATTTTATTAACTCTATAAAAAGTTAAAATATTTCATTGATTAAACTTTTATTAGACCATAAATATGGTAGCAAATATAATATCAAATGTGGAAAGCAAGAATTTAAAAGTGATGGTTTTATGTGTTTTGATAGATATAGGGCGGATAAGGAAACAAAATTAAATACCTGTGAAAGATTCCTGTAAAGCAAGAATTCCTCTTCAAAGCCAAAAAATCGTAAAAATATATTAATGACCATTCGCACAATTCTTTTCCAGTAAAATTGAGAAAGACCACATTATAACTCAAAAGACGCGTATATGCAAAGTACTAGAAAAAATGTTATAGATGTCAGAGAATGCTTAAGAATTTGCCTAAACTTGCCATTCAGGTATGCCAGATAATAAACCTGTAAAAGCCATGATCCGTTGCCAAAAAAAACAATATAAGATTATATCCGATGATGCCAATCGATTTAACCAGTCTTGTTATTATAGAAAAATTCAAAACTTATTCTTTTGGTGGAGAAAAAACGGAAGAACCTTTGCTTGTAAATAGTGGATGTTCTGAAATTCTTCGAAAATTTAATATTTGGACGTAAAATTAAACTGAGATTATTATATGAGTGTGAAAATATTTTGGTGATGGTGCTTTTAATATCGCATTACCTCTTTCTCCCAGGTTTATGTAATTTCAGGTGTGAAATACGGAGGCGTTCATCCCTCGCAATACGCTCTGCTCTCTAGCAAAATTACGTGGAACTTATGAAAGATTATTTAAAATGATTTTAAAAATTGAACCTACTTTTATTTCAGCATTTATCATTTGTGACTATGAATTGGCAAATTTTAATAATTTAAAAGTGCATTTCATTTCGGCAAATATCGGAAGATGTTTTATTCATTCGTGTCAAAATATGAAAAAGCAGGTTTATACTTTAGGACATTCTCTTTCTTCAATACATAAATCATCCAGATTTTAATTAATTAATATTATTACCATTATCATATATTATTATTATTATTGATTATTATTATTATTATTATTATTATTATTATTATTATTATTATTATTATTATTATTATTATTATTAATGTATGCGTTCAATTAGAGTTATATTTAAATGCTAATAATAAGTTAGTGTACATTTCTTAATTGCAATTTTTACCCCTAAATATTTCTAGTTTATTATTATTAATATATTATTATTAATGCATGCGTTCATTTAGCATCATATATTATGGCAATATTAACTCTCTGTGGGGTTATTAATTGTTATTTTACCTCTACATATTTAAATTTTAAGATTTCGAGATGCTTAATTAATTTCCACCATTTATTTGTTGATATACGTTCACATATTTAGAAAGCTTAGCCTAGCAATATACAGTGTATAGCAATAGCAATATCCTTATATGCAGTCTATGTGCTCCATTTCTATATCGAGTAATTAGTGTTCATACAATTTTGTAAACAAATAAATTAAAACATGTTACCGATTATATAATCTCCACCAACTTACCTTGGCAAAAACAACATAGTTTCCTTCCAGGCTAAGACTCTAGTGCTAGACCAAATTTGGAAGAAATCGGTCGAATAGTTTTTGAATATGTTTAAAATCGATCAAACGAACGATTCCATCACTTAATATCCGACTTCCTTTCTTTTCATTTTTTTAAAAGTAGATCTGGTTTTATTTAAAATTTTTAACAAGTTCTGCGCCTAGCCGGGTCTGCGCCTAATAGGGTCTGAGCTGAAAATGGTCTGCGTCGAATAGGTTCTGCACCGAGGCGGGTCTGCGCCGAAACGGTTCTGCACCGAATACGCTCTTGCGCCGAAACAACTCCGCACCGAACTGGGCCATTACCATTTCATTCAAATTCTTGTCTAACCAAGGATGAGAAAGAAGGAGTGGAAAACAAAAGATTTATTCCGACTATAGGTACCCCTTTACAGGAAGCAATACACATTTGAAGGAAAAGAAAAGACACTCCTCATGATATTTGTGCCTAATTTCAGTCGTCTTTGACATCTTGTTTTCCATTTCGTTGAACTTTTGAAGTAAGGAAATGGAAGAAACTTTCAACTGTGAGCGCAAATTTTTGGTAAAATAAGTATTATTCAGTAATGAGCATTAACAGAAAATTATGATATCGAAAATTTGGAAAGGTCCGCATGAGAAAATTGATCCTATCTTTCTTAAACATACTTAATCCACTGGAAAAAGAACATTGTAACGAGAAAAACAAGGATAAAGCAAAGAAATAAAAGATTTGTTGTTTTCTATTGAAGAAATGTACAAAAGAATGCTTTTGCCAAAGGGAAATTCAAAGTATCTCAATTTTTTATTTAGATTTTGAGTTATATCAATAATGAAAGGACGAAGTAAATTGGCAAAGATCAAATAAAAAGAGGCCTATGAAATGAGCGGTGGAAATTTAGAAGTACAAAGGTTAATATTCAAAACATACTTTTTCTAAGATAATATATAAATACCCTATTAAAATTAATTCAAGTCAAATATAACGATTAGTGAAATGAATGTAGGGGATTGTTACCACTAAACCGCTTCGGCCTGTCAAATCCAACTTACAAACATGCCAAGTTGGTTTGGCCCGAAGTATACGCAAACTGCTCATAAGCATCGCATGATAAATCTGTATTGTGCTTTGCCAAGAATGTAAATTGTGGTTAGTTGCACCTTGTTAACTCAAAGCAATATAGTTCGTATCTTTTTAAGAAAGAGATACTAGCTGTTCAGGCTGAAAGCTGAGTCCTTTTTAGCTAGGCTAATGAATTGGTTCTATCGCGCCCTAAACGAGAGACCTGCGGCGTCTTCTGGCTTAAAATTTAAGCAGGAACCCTCTGTTGTTTCCCTCTCTAGGCGTACAAGCATACTCACTTAAGCGCCCATTCGGAGCCTTCCTGCGAGTTCACCCTCACCTGCTCTCTCTTGCTGTAAATTTAACCAGTCAAAGGGCTAAGGCTCTGCCTCGGTTAGAATGACGGTTTTCGCCTTAGCCCAAATGCCTGTGTTCTGCAAGGTTTGAGCCGTTAGGAGTACAATTGGCATCAATTCAAAGGTGCTCGTGCGACTGATTTCAAGGGTTTATCAGGCTGTCCAACGAAATGACTAGAGCACTAAATAAACCATTGGCCCCCGTGCCCCCTATGCTCCGCCAGAGAGGAAAGAAAATTCTTGCATAGTTAACCCACCCTCACCCAGTAAGTACTTGGAGGCAACAAAAGCTTAGCGATTTCGACGCCAGAAGTTCAAAGCAGGTGTGCTTCCTGGAAGTGTACAGGCATTTCCGTGTGGGTCTTCAGATTCTGAAGACACATAGTCAACTGGGAAGAGCTGGGCATGAATGTCTCGGTCTTTACCCCGTTAGCATCAATATCCACGAGAAATTGCTTGCTGCGTGCCCGTTTCCTAACCTTCCGGGGTATAATGGTTTTTCGACTCCACCACTACGGGATGAGAATTAGGCAGGAGGATACGCGATTTGCATATGCAAGATCTATCGTTCTTCTATTTGCTATAAATACGTCGTTTCAGGCTATCTTATGCAGCTACCATTGGATAAGAGGTATATTTTTATTTTTACGTATGATCCATCTTTATCCGAATTCTAAGCAGAGTACATCTGCCAGGTTGTGGCACGGTTGATGAAGCCGTTTGGTCAGATCGAGGATTTGAAATGTAGTCACACTTTCTGCTGGAACTACCTGATCAACCCTAGGGATAAAATACTTGCCGAACTGATTGACAAACTGGAAGATTTTTATAAATGTGTATAAGTTTACGCATCGCTTTTCAGGAACCGCTTCAATTTCCTGTCTCAAACTGTCTCTCTGCATTCCGGCTGCACAGCCTGATTTTTTGAGTGAGTGGGTCGATGACCTTTATGTTATTAACCAATTTTTCATATAACTATCGTTTTAAGGGTTTTTGCCTGAGGACCTAGGCTCAGTGATACCGTCAGCGGAAGTGGTGGTCCCATTTCCAAGAAATAACTGATATATGTATCCCAATCAAGGACTTTATGTTAGTTGATGCGGGCTTTAGGTTCTTCTTTGGCAAACTCACCAACGTAGTCTTAACTATCACTCCTAGAATTTATGGCCTTTTGCACTAAGGGCACTTCCTTGGTGGTCGGCTGAGGGTGAGACGGCCCTCAGAGAGAAGAGCTATGCCTACATGCGCAATAAGCGCCGTCAGAACAATCTCACCGTCAGTGTATTTCTTCAAGCTTGAGCAAGATTCCGGTAGGGTTAGAAGCACTCCTGCCAATCTTCTTTTCGAACTTACTTGTCATTACTTAACGGAAAGACCCCCTATTGAAGAATATAAGCGAGTCAAAAGGATTCAGTGTAGATTTTCTCAGGACACCTTTCCCGTTCTCCAGGAGAACGGGACCTCAGATTCTGACCACGCGTCATTGGTTTAGTCTGTCTAGCCTTTTTTATCCACATTCTTTAGCCGAGATACTGATGTCCCATTATTTTTAACGCTTTGTGATGTTGCTGAAAGCCGCCTGATCGACTTTACTTCTAGAGGCTGAGAAACCTTCAGTGAAAGTTTTAATTTGACTGAAATGCATCACACTCTGGCTTCATGCCTGGACACCGTACTTAGGCCGGACTATGTCCATTATACTGTGCTTTAACGCCTAGATAAGCAAGACATTTCATTATTTTAGTTTAGTTTATAGGATCTAAAGTTAGTCTATCCTTCCAGGATTCTGGTGAATGGGTACACTAATGGCTTTTCAAAAAACAGAGATATGATTCTATCACGGCCGTTTACCGACTAATATCTCTAACCATTTGCGTGCGCAAAATGATGGCCAAATTTGTACTTATTAGATTAGCTTTCTTTCTGAAGATTAGAGACCACATGTGTTCTGCAGAATGCAGCTATCGCATGTTTTACTCCACGTAAGATCCTCTGCTCCGAGTGCAAAATGTTATGTGCGAGGCCTACATACATAGATTGTACAAGGTCTAGTGTGAACTTTAATCATTCGCATCCGATCGTCTATTGAGAAAAAATGATTCGATCTACTAAAACGGTGTCCATCTGTTAGTGGTTCTCCATTGAGAGCCTACTTGTCGATACCGGATAGATGACACCTCCTCTGTTCTGTATGCAGTGCATAATGCTCTTGTACGCTCGGGCCCGGCTTCTTCCACAGTTGCATACGTTAGTCACTGCATCCGTTGCCGTTCTCGAGAGTGGTTATGCCACCGATAGACGACAGTGATATCCTAAGGCCTTCAATGCAAGCACATTAAAGACTTTACAACCTACCACTAAAATTCAGTATAGCTGATTTTGGTAAACAGCTCTTTAAAATTATCGTAGTCTCATTTTCTCTTTTACGGATTGTGCGAGAAGCAAAGATGGATATTAGTTTCTATTGTGTAGTAACACTGCTCCGAGAATTCGTCGATCATGCTACAATCTAACAGCAGTAAACAAACCATTCACATATATGCAGAAACACAGATTCCACTAAATAAATTAAATACCATATTCATCATGTCGTTTCCGGTATGCAGATGTTCTGCAGTCTCCTTCTAGTAAATTCCATTTTTCTAGCCTCGATGTTAAAAGTTCAGCTCCTGACTTAGTGAAACCTATTTCCTTGATCAAATCATCGAGTTCACTTTGATTTGGAAAGTGGGAGTGCATATTCATTCTTGACAAAAATGCTTCATCCATCGCTTTGCTGCCGCTACTTGCTGACTCACCTCTTGTCATTCTAAATAAATAAATGAACATTCCACAACTTCAAACACAACAAAGATAAAACTTATCTAGAAAATATATGCATTAAAATTTATTTAACATATAAAGATAAGTTTTCCTAACATTTTCTGGTGTGTGTAATACATGAGCAACATATGTTATAAATGCTGGTGTGTATGGATACTGAAGAGCTTCTCTTCCTTTAACCTATTTACTGGATAATATCTACTTATCATGCAAAAATAGCAGTCATCATGGTGGTTATTTTGCTCTATCTATACTCTGGAAATAGCAATAGGCATGGCCTTTCGTGCACCTCTCAATCCTGCTCCTAGCTTAGATCAAAAGCTTTCACATATCATATGAGGCCTACGTGGCTTTTCATGGTCACCAATATGCATTCTAAAGTAGAGTCTGTATGAAATCTAGAAGAGTCTTTCACGATTTTATGTTATATCCTTTATCCCAGCATAATATCCGCACGCGTAACACGATGTATCTGGCTAATTTTTGCATCCTCTACTAGCCATACTCAAGAAAGGTAAAATTATATTCTTAGAAATAATATAAAACAGAAAAAATGCATTAAATTTTAGAGTAATAAATTGTCTTAAAGTAAGGCTTTGATAATATTAAAATCAATGCATTCAAATAGCGGTTCATAATATAAAAAACATAATAGCATTTTTGGAATCCTCGAGGAAATTTGATTAATTAACTGTGTAAAAATTCTAAGAAACCAAAAAATGTTGCTTAGCGTATAATTTCTACTTAATTTTATTACATAGCACTACATACTGTAAGTATAAATCAAACATTATTTTAATCTTATTAGCGAAAATAAAAATAATATTTTTATTCATTATTCTATACCTTATTCATCACTCTTTATGTTTGTAAGATTTTGCTGGAATAATTTACGTGATAGAAAATTTTCATTGGTGCAATTTTGGAGTGGTGCTTTACATACACCCCCAAAATACTGAATCGGTGTTTATTGATTAAAAAGATTATTATTTGTGTAGTAATAGCATATAGTCAGATATTTATTATTTATTCATTCCCTGCAACAATTCTTGAATGTAAAAAATTTACTTTTAACTATCGGCTGTTCCATTGACGGATTTCAGTAGAGGTTCGAGAAATTTGATGGTCAGGATTTCTTATAATTATAATTTAGAATGTATTTGATAGTAATCTGATAGGCCAATATTTCTTCATGTCAAATATGTTACCTAAATTTAGAAGAAGTAAAACTTCGTGAAGTTATAGTGCTCCGTTGTTATTTTTATGCCAGCCAACATAGATGACCCTGTGAGAGGTTTATTTTAGGCTGACCCTGCACGTGGTACTGAGAGGAAACAGCTGGTTAGCCTCCCCAGTGAATAATCATTCCTGCAATACCCTTCTAAGACTGGCCGTCAAAAGGGCCAAAATTGCCTTGTCGCAAATAACCCCCCAAAAAACACACAAAATGTTCAAGCTTCTTGCTTGCCTCTCTTTTCATCTCACCTCCAGTTTCCCCCCTCTACTCCTATACTTAATTCCTTTCCTTTATATTTAGCAAAGTACTTTATATCCTTTCATTGATTCCTCCATGCAAGATGCAAAGGGCAGATGGCCAAATTTATTACTCCAACAGCTATTACTCATTTTATTCATATTGAGAGGGATAAATCGAGTATCGAGGTGGGCGTTATTGTGTTAGGCAAAGCATATATATATATATATATATATATATATATATATATATATATATATATATATATATATTATATATATTACTGACATTTCCATTTAAAACTTGATTCCACCACATTGTTCACCTAATTTAATTAAAGAGTTATAAGTTACGGGGAAAAGAAGTACCTCAACTGCATTGCGGCTCATGCCGAGGACGACCTCTGTAGACGATGGAGAGTAGCTAAACTAAGCTTATCTAAATTAAACTATCCCCACTGGCTCGCATGACAAAATTGCTATCACCGAAACATTATGTTCCAAAGTATATGTTGTCGAGTCAACTCTTGAAGTGTCCGACACTACTATTCTTAACGCGTACCGCTGGTTGTTTATTCCACGTGTCGCAGATGTCGTACGTGAAGGACTTACCCACCTGAAGCATATTAAATCTGGGCAACTCCACTTTCTCCTCGAGATTTCGAGTCACATTCCGGTTAAGGGCAAGGTAATTTATATGGTCGACATTTTCAAAGCCCTACAAAATTCTGACAGTCTCTATGAGACGACCACGCATTCTTCAATTCTAGAGCGAAACAAGACCGATGACTTGCAGTCATTACAGGTGTCTTTTTCTTTATCGATGGGATCAGTTTCGATGCCTGGCTTGCACTTTTCCAAACGATTAATGTCTTTTTGATAGCGAGGAGTCCAGAACTGAACCGCTTACTGCAGATAAGGGTGCACCAGTGAGTTCTAGAAGGGAAAACAAACTCCTTATTCCGAAATTTGAATTGCCTCCTGATGTAACCCAGCACGTGCTGAGCATTCTTCTCTACCTGTAAGCACTGCTTCGTGAATTTGAGATCACTGCTAATCAGCAAACCTAAATCCTTTGCATACCTGGTGTGCATCACCTTGCACTTGTCCAAGTTAAAGGGCATCTGCCACTTGTCAGAACATTCGCCGATCATCCGTGAGCGAGGCAGGCTCACCAGTCTTTCATCTATGTCGTTAATGTAGATGATAAATAACACGGAGCCTCGATGGACCCCGCTCGTTACTGATGACAACCAAGAGAAGGGGAAGCCGATAGTAACTCTCTGTCAACTGTGCGGCAACCAACATCCTGACTAGTGTTCGACCTTTCCTCTAATTCCCAAAGCACGTACTTTCGCCATCACTCGACGGTGGGTACTTTATCAAAAGCCGTTTGGAAATCCAAATAAAGTATGTCTCCCATTCGACTTCTGTCAAACTCGCTTATCATTTAATTAAAGAATCCGAGCAGGTTCGTGAGGCATGAAAGCTTTCTTAGGAAACTGCACTCAACAGGTTGTGGAACTCTAAGTAATTCGTTATTATATCCGCTATAATTCTTTCAAATACTTTATCCACTATTGACGTGAAACATATTGGTCGGTAATTTCCAGCGGTCTGCTAGTACCCTTTTTTGTGAATTATGGTGACATATGCCATAGGCCAGTCCGTAAGGACTTCACCACTATCCAGTGACGCATTGAAGATGTCGAAAAGATGGGTGCATACCTCATATTTCACCTCATTTATCACTCGTAGCAGGAATCTGTCAGGACCAGGGGATTTGTACGTATTGTACTGACCAAGCCTCCTATAAACCTATTGGGCAGTTATAGTTATTTCTTCTATCATTTCTATTCCAATATCTATCACTATCTGCAATCAGGGTATCTTTCTATCGCTTTCTCATGTGAACAGCGAGGAAAAGTAGTTGTTGATTACGTTGGCGATTTCCAGGTCCGAATCCCCTAAACTGCCGTCCTCGTCCCTCAGAGGGCCTAGGCGGTGGTGCACTTCTTTTTCTCTGTTTACCTAGGCAAAAGAATCATTAGGGTTCTCTTTAGAGAGAGATAGGCCACACGAACTTCTTTGTTAAGCTTGGCTGTGTGACCTAGTCCCTTTAAACTTCTACATTAAATCATGTAAGCTTCATAATGCGCTACCTTTCTACTTCTTTTCTATATCCTGTGCGCTGACTCTTAACATTTATTATTGGTCGTAATTTACAGACTAAATCACAAGGGTGAATGCTCCTTAGTCTGAGACTCTTCGTAAGAACGAATTTACCCTTACGCTTAATCAAACTATGTACATATTCTTGAAGCCGTTCCATTTGGAGATAGTTCCGCCTCGTTAGATGGTTGTATCTAAACAAGTACCGTCCAAAGTTCGTCGAAGTCTGCACGTCTCAGAACCGATTTACGTGCTCATTCATTCGTAACTTGTGTACAGGGGGCATGCACACCAAACCTGAACATTTTGTGTTCACTAATACCCAGAGACTAATCCACTGACAGGTCAGAGTCGGTGACATCTTTGGTGGTAAATACTACAACAAGAACTTTACCCCCTCGTTAAGATCGTTGACCTACTGAGTCAAAGAGTTCCTATCAGCATAGTCCACAAGCTGAGATGCCTCTCTGTCATCCGTTTAGTCACTCCAGTCAAATCGGCAGTTAACGTTACCTATCAGCAGCGCAGGGGGGCAGTCTAAGAGATCGAACAGCTTTTGGTGTAGGTCCATATCCACTTCCACTGTACTATTTGGAGGGAGTTAGACTAGAACATTATGTACCTTGTATTATCTAACTTAATGTCAACTAATATTACCCTCAAGACCAGGAACAGTTCTGCACTAAACTGGAGAGAGATGGTCCCGTTTTATACAAGAACTCCGACGCCTTCCCAGAAGCGCGATCCATATAGAAGGTGGCGTTACCAAGTACTCCAAACTCGCCTATACAGTTCCTGGTGTCAGCATGGATTTAACACTCCCTGATAGCAAATATGTCAAGCTTTTCGAATTATATCAGTGCTCTAAGATCGCAGAACTTGTTCCCTATCGAGCGTGTATTTAATAGAAGCACTCTTAGGGGCCGTTCACTACGCTTACTTGCCCCACCACTTGTTCGTTTCCCGACGGTTCGTCGGGCGTCCTCTCTTTCAAAGCTGGATTCGGAGGGTGGAAATCATCCGTCTTCACTTCATCCATCGTATGGATGGAAGGATTGTATTCAGGGTGTTCGACCGCTGTTGCCGACGGCACTACTTCGGGCGAATTTCACAACTGGGTTCCGGTTGGCCATCCCCACTAGTGCGAACCTCTCCGCACAGTACAAACTGCGGCAGATAAGCTCATGTAACACTGTTCTCCTAGGGACAGACACGTGGGTACCGTCATTGGCGAATAGTCCGGACCAGCCGTAGAATTCGTCAAACCGATTGAGGAAACCTACTCCCATGTCTGACATAATCTCGCCGAGTCTCCAGTTGATGCTCAGAGCCTTTTAGTTTGCGGTGGTACCTCCAGAGCGTCTTGGAATGATCCCAACGAGGACTGTTCTGATTGACTTCTCATTCGCCGAGGTTGCTAAGTAATTCATGTCCTTAATGATGTGCTCATTGAAGCCTGCAAAACCTCCTAAGTCAAATAGGACGTTTCCGCTGGATAGTGCGACTACCGGTGTATCATGCCGCCTAATTCTGAATTTTTTCTCCTCTCTAACATCTCGGTTACGCTTCCCTGGTAGGCTACGTACGTGACACATTTCCTTGGGCATTGCGTACGGCCTATTCAAGTGGCTCACTTGAGAGTCCCTGACAACGATTGATAAGAGCCAGATTTTAAGAGCTGCAAATCTATTCAAGGTTGTTACCAGTGTCTGCCTCGAGGTTCTCTAGGTCTCTTAGCTCCCCTTTGGACAGGGGTAAAGCCATCATGGCACACACCTTTGCTACCAGCGAGGCTAAAACCATTGACACTAGGGGGAGGTTATTTTTATACCTGTTTTTCTTATTTTTATTCTTTCTTTTCTTCCTTTTTGTTTGCCTCTTTCCACTCGGATTGTACGGCAATGCCGATGCAGTATTCTCCTCCAGAGTGAAAAAGCCCGTCAAAAGAAGCACCCACGTCGGTGGGAGGTCATCCAGGACTAGAGCTAACTGAGTCTCTAAGCCAACTCTGCGATCCTGTTCCCGAGACAGCAAATCTGGCGCGCATGCTCCGATTCCAAACTCTGAAATTTCTTCTTGAGTTCCGTAGATTTCTCCTCGGAATTTCTATAGATATCTTTCAGTTCCTTACAATAAGCCACTGGTTCTTGAACTTCATCTTTTAAGATGAAAACGGTGCATTTCGAATAACATTTTGAATAGCACCCCTCTGGGAAGTCCATGCACGACTTGTCCTTCTGGCATATCGCAAAAGTGTATTTCAACGAACCTGGTCCTCTCTTTGCACTCATGTTACAGAAACACTTTATAGCACATTTGCCTTTGCAACCAATCAATAAGTAAAAAATGGGGATTGTTGAGTTTGCCTTGCGTGAGATCTTTCAGAATTCACTCTCCTTTGCTGCTCTTCGTCCGACCGACTCCCCAAAGCCCGGTGTGCGATGTCTCCCAAAGGGGCAGCACTTAACGGCTCCAGAAGAGTCAATCGATTTTAGCACCAAATGAATACCGTAACATGTGCTGTACTAGATTCCTACTAGTTCCTTTCAGGGCAGCCGAGATCTTGGTGTAGCGTTCAATGAATATCCCGCCACACCCAGAGACTCGACCCAAAGTTTTTTGTTTGCATGAAAGCCAGCCTCGGAACAAAGACATGTCACCTCGGACCGTTGTTACCAGAGGCACCCTTCAAGGGTCATGGGAAAGGGCAGTAATTATACGCGGGGGAAGGGGTTAACGGGGCACATACCCTCATCCCATTCATCATGCACCAACACCTGGGACTCCTCTAGTCCCAGTCTCTCGCAACCAGTGAGCGTAGATTAGCTGACATCTGGACGCTTGTGTGAGATCTTGGCCCCACTGCCTGCAGGAAGATCTACCTACGGCTATATGCCTTTCTCACCTTTGTCGAACCAGTAGTTCTATAACTTTCTTTACTGATAAACCCTTATTACAGCTTCTTGCGGAAGGTTTTCTCGTTGGTTTTCGCTTTCAATTCGAGGAAAAGTAATTCCCCGTCTCGTTTGTAGAGACTCTTCTAAATATTCTAACCGCAGACGTCATCAGAACTAATTATGTCTCGTAGAAACAAATCAGGGCAAATCTGAGGTGGAAATAGTGCATCTGCCTCTGATGAGGCTCGTTTGCTTGACTTAGTGGTCTCCAGGTTGATTTTACGGTGATGTAAAATATGGGCGTTGTCATGGATTGGAAATTAATTCTTAAAACGAAAATACTAGAGTCTCATATCATCTTAGTTTTCTTCAC
The DNA here is from genome assembly GCA_963969495.1 of Ceratothoa steindachneri. Lineage (NCBI taxonomy): Eukaryota > Metazoa > Arthropoda > Malacostraca > Isopoda > Cymothoidae > Ceratothoa > Ceratothoa steindachneri. The sequence goes on along the minus strand of OZ018319.1, from coordinate 83,492,554 downwards.
ATTCATTTCCGCGTACACATTGATCCTAATACATTCCAGATTGCTACTAACGCTTTAATTTCCTCCTACTTCTTAGATTAAAGAAACTAACTCTCTTCTGGCTGGTTACCATGCTTTCACACTTCGTGTATTCCAGCTTTTTAAAACTATCAAGCCTGCGCTCTTCTCCGCCGAAGACGTTTCGCTTGTGCAACCCCATACTCTATAAAATTTAATCGCTGCCGTTTCGAGTCATATTTCCTTTAAGGTCCTCCAACTTATATAATGGATCTTAAACAACGTAGAACTTGTCTGTCTTCCTCACGGCATCTATCATCTTTATTGAGGACCCTACCTTGTGAGTCTTTTACCTTAGTTCATGATCCTCAAAGACATCGGTTTTTCATTTTTGTATGTGTGTGATCTTGCTTTCTCGATATTTTCGCATAGAATCTAGATTAATTTATCTAGTTGAATAATCTAAACTCGACACCTCTGGACGCCCTCATGGGTGCCTCAAAGACAAATATATTATCGCTAAACCTTTGCTTATTTTGTCTATTGGCGCTGATTTGTAAACTATGAGCATGAAAATGGATCTTTTCTCTTATTTTTTCACAACTTCTTCTCCTCAGCCAGCGTCTCCTGAGCCAGATGGCTGAGCGGCTGGTTAGCCTGTGACATCTTTGGTGGTACGATATCCTTTGGTTTGTTTAGAAGAATAAACATTGTTTTCACCCTTAAAATTATGATAACATACCTATTACTACAGATTTGAAAAATATGGAATAAGCAGTTAAATATTTACAAGAGGGTGGTATTATGCTTAAGCAGAGAATTTACAAAAATAGACACCACATGAAAGTTTCGTTGGGCCATTATCCACATATATGGCGCTGGCACAAACAAGGGTGTAGCAGCAAACCCGGATTGAGAAGCGATTCTTTGTTAACATGGGCAAAAATACCTATGGAAACAATCATCATTTTCGTTCATTCATGGTGCAACAACGTACCAACTACTAATTTGGAAAGAACATCTGAGAATGTAATTACTGCTATTACAGACTGGAAGAAATATCTTGATGAAGCGTTGCGCATGCGTTAATCCAAAACCTTATAAAGATCGGTGAAGATGGATTGACAGTAGAAATAGATGGATCCTTGTTCTCACTAAGAAAAAACAATGTCGGGAGGGATTTCGGAGATATTTGCAGGGAAACGCGCCAGAGTTTCACTTATTTAGTTCCAGATAGATAGGCAGAAACATTTTTATCCATGATTAAAGAATGCGCATTGCCTGACATGACTTTTATGTCTGATAAGTGGCGTCCATACAATGGAATTGAATCATTGCAAGAAATGCGTTATAAGCATTTGAATGTTAACCACTTGCAGAACTTTAAAGAGCCGGTCTAAGCTAAGGCAAAAATGAGGAATAGAAAAGAATGTGTAACCGTTTGTTCTCTGATATATCTCATCTCTGTGCTAGTTTTTATGGTAGCAACGTTATAAAGGAAAATTCTTAGTTGCTCAAACTTACAAAGACATTGTAGAGTTTTATCCATTAACTACTGTTTAGTATTTACTTTTTTATCTTCATTAGCTTTTATTTTGTTACTTTCCTCTTATTCGTCCCCGAAGCTCCCCCAAATAAATAAAACTTAAGAATGATCCCATCACTCGATTCCCGCGCATGAGAGGGGTAGTTCAGTGTCTTTCAGCCGGCCGTTCAGCCCTCTGGATGAGGAGACAGGGGCAGTTCTGCACCTTTCAGCCGGCCGTTCAGCCATCTGGTTGAGGAGACAGTGGCAGTTCTGCGTCATTCAGCCGGCCTTTGAGCCATTTGGATGAGGAGACAGGGGCAGTTCTGCGTCTTTCAGCCGGCCGTTCAGCCATTTGGATGAGGAAACGAAGTTACTTTGTCGGTCCGTAGATTGTTAGTCAGATGGTAACAATTTTACATTTCAATGGGTTTTTGGCAATGACATCCTAACTATTCGTCCAATTCTAACATAATCGAAACCCTTATGTTGTTTTTAATTCTATTTCAAATGATATAATTACCAAGGTCTTCTTACAGTTAGTCCAGGAAATATGGAAAGTTTTAAGGGTCATACTCATACAAATTCTACTAATCTGATTTCACGTTCATTTGCATCACCTTCTGTGGAATTTCCTCTTGACCGAATATGGTCTTGTTGTTTATTACTTTGAAGTCCTCTTTAATCACCTGCAACCGATGGTCTCTGTATGCATGTACATAAGGATTGTTGCATATAATTCTTCATCGTATTTTTAGTGAGAACTAGGTCATTAAGCTTCGTTTACTAGTATATTATCCTTTGAATAGAAATTTGATTAATCTATCATATATTACTGCAAAATTTCTTATTGTTGGATTTATTTCCTATGTCCTAGCAATTCTTCAGTTCGATTAATGGAAACAACCTAGGGAGCGTTGTGGCCTTTTAAGTTCCACCCATCTCACAGAAGAGAGTTAGATAGGTCTACAAGTAAAGTGAGCTTCTCTGAGGACCATTAACAAGTGGTTCCCTCATATTCATATGTTTACAGAAAAAGCCTTAAAATAATTTTAAAGTTTTAAGTCGCGTGCGACTCTACATCTCACTATGTCGGTCGGTCGGTCCCCGGTTCACTTTTTTATTTGTTTTTGTAATGACATTGGAACTATTAGGCCAATTTAAACTAAATTTAAAGCTTTTATGTTGTTTAACATTCTCTTTTGAATGCTATAATTGCCAAAGTCCTCTCAAGGTAAGCCCGGGAATTAATTTGTTTGGGCAATAAAACCATACCTATTCAACCGATTCTAACGAAATGTAAAACTATAATGTTGTTTTACATTCTCTTTCGAGAGATATACGAGTAATTGGCAAAGTCCTCCCACTGTTATCACGAGAATTAATTTTGGGGTAATAGCATTAGAACTATTGGGCTGATTCTAACGAGAGCTGGAACCTTTATGTTGTTTTATATTTCTTTACGAATGATAAATATTGATTAGGTCCTCTCAAGCTTAGCCAATGAATGAGTTATTTCTAGCAATGACCTCTTTCCTCAATTCAGGTGAGTGAATGGTTGAGTTTGGTTTAAAATTGCAAAACTTTAACTGATATACCGGTTTCTCTAATACCACATACAAGATCCAGGACCAGATAACCATGCCTTGGAGGTGTGGCTCCAATATATATATATATATATATATATATATATAAATGTAGAAATGGAACACCCTTCGGAAACCTCGATTTCATTATGTAGCTTAAAGCCAGAACAAGTATTCGGAACATGTATAATTTGGAATGTTTCGAACATTAGATATGTTCATCTTCAGCTTATAATGGAGTAAAACAATATGAAAGCAAGCAAGCAGGCTTTGAAAACATAGAGAGATATATGTATTAATGACTGATAATAATTTGGATTTAGGAGAGAATAATGCGACAATGTAATAATGAATAAATGTAGAGGTCAGTAAAACTTTCAAAAAAACAATGCAAAAGTTACCGAGAGAGGAAATATCGAACTTACAACGAAAAACACTGAAAAAAATTTAAAACAAACTGAGAAAACAAGTACAAATTTAAAATTAAAATGAAATAAATGAATAAACACTTACCAAATTGAGAGAAGGACAGGAATCGAATGATTTAATATGTGGGAAATTTCAACTGAGCTAAACATGGTAGTTGTTTAAAATAACTGAAATAGTTAGTTGGTTAACCATATTTTAGTTATTCCTGTCCTTCTCTCAAGTTGGTAAGTGTATATTCATTTATTTCATTTTAATTTTAAATTTTTACTTGTTTTCTCAGTTTGTTTTATAATTTTGTTAGTGTTTTTGTTTGTAAGTTCGTATTGTCCTCTCTTGTTAATTTTGGCAATATTTTCTTGAAAGTTTTACTACACTCTAATATTCATTATTACATTGTCGCATTATTTTGTCCCAAATTCAACTTATTATCAGTCATTAATACATATATCTCTCTATGTTTTCAAAGCCTGCTTGCTTGCTTTCATATTGTTTTACTCCATTATAGGCTGAAGATGAACATAGATAATGTTCGAAGCGTTCCAAATTATATATGTGTCGAATAATGGTTCTGGCTTTAACATATATATATATATATATATATATATATATATATATATATATATATATATATATATATATATATATATATATATATATATATATATATTTATATATATATATATATATATATATATATATATATATATATATATATATATATATATATATGTATAATTTTTGAAGATGAATGAAAGGACGTATAAAGAGAGTTTCGTTTCATTTACTGGAGAGATAGAACGTTTCGGTTGTTTTTTTCGCCCATCTTCGGGTAGTGAAGTCTTCACGAGAGAACGGTAGAGATTGATTACTTCCTGTCAATAGTGCAAGGAGAAATAATGGTTTGTGGTTCTCTTATGGAGTTTTAATTTAATTTGTAAGATGAACAAGAGGACGTATAACGGGAAGTTTATTTCATTTACTGGATAGATACAAACTTTTGGTTGCTCTTTTCACCCATTTTAGGTACTGAAGTCTTCTCAAGAGAGCGGTAAAGCTCGATTACATCTTGCCCCTAGTGTAAGGACAAATATTGGTCTCGGCTTCTTCTGTGGAGCTTTAATTTAATATGCAGAATAAAGGAAAGAACATATAAAGGAAAGTTCATTTCATTTTCTGGAAGGAAACAACGTTTCGTCTGTTCCTATCACCCATCTATGGGCATTGAATTGTTCTCAAAAGAACGGTACAGCTTGATTACTTCCTGTTCATAGTGTAAAGATAAATATGGTTTTGTTTTTTCCTGTGGACCTTCAATTTAATTTGTAAAATAAAGGAAAGAACGCGGAAATTTAATTTAATTTCATTTAGTGGATATTTAAACAGATTAGGAGGATCTTTTCACCCATTCGCGGATAGTGAATTCTTCTCCATAGAACGGAAGAGCTTGCTTACTTGTTTTACATAGGTTAAGGATAAATATTATTTAGCGCTTTCCCTATGTAGCTGAAATTTAGTTTGTTGGGTAAACTAAGGGACGATAAAAGGGAACGTCCTTTCATTTAATGGATAGATACAACGTTTCTGGTGTTCTTTTCACTTATCATTGGGGTCTGAATTCTTCTCAAGAGAACAGTACAGTTTGATTACTCCTTGTTCTTAGCGTAAGGATAAATATTGGTTTGGGCTTCTCATGAAGAGCTACAATTTAATTATTCAGCTAGATCGAAAGAACGTAGAAAGGGAAGTTCATTCCATTCACTGAAGGCATACAACATTTCGGTTCTTCTTTTGACCCATCTATGGGTACTGAAATCTTCTCAAAAGAACGGTAGAACTTGATTACTTCCTGTCCATAGTGTAAAGATAAGTATTGTTTTGAGCTTCTCCTGTACAGCTTCAATGACGTATATTTATCCCTACACAATATATATATATATATATATATATATATATATATATATATATATATATATATATATATTAATGAGCAAAGGTTTTGATACTAATATATATTTTAATTTTTTACTTTTGTTTATCGGTAAGAAATTCTATTTTTCTTTATGCCAATTTTGTCCGACTGGAGAAATCAGGTTTCCTTTTTTCCTTGAGAAACTTGGGTAATCTTGAGTAAATCATGGGATTCTACTGATTTAATATACGGACTAGAAACGCAAAACCTGTAAATAACCTTCTAGCTAATGAGACCAAGCCCAAGGCTTTATTAGCTTAAAGAGTTTAGCCGTTAGGATTTTCTGAAATTTTTTTTAATTCAAAAGAACATAAATGTATGGTTCAGAATCCCATACACATTCACTTAAGGATTACAGATGGACGAAAATAATTATTTTTTTCACTTTAATTAAGAATTCATTAAAAATTTCCTATTTATCTTAGCACCTTTCCTCTTATATAATTAAGAAGAGAAGACAAGAATCCGTGTTTGCTCCTTGAAACAAATTATATTTAGGCCATATACTAATCGCACAAATTATGAAAATTGATAAATTAATGATGGGTGAACGAATTTCGTAATTTAAGTTTCACTATGTAGATTAATTTGAGTATATAGCTGCATATTTGACCTTTTTTAAAGAAATAAATCTCCCATCCACTGAATTGATCTTAAGAATAAAATAAATAAAGGTGAAATTTCTCTTTTTTTTCTCTCATCTTTGGATAAATCAAGAACTTTTTAATTATCTCCCAAATATCAAATTTATTTCGAGTTGAGTGATGAAATTCAAAAAATGAAAAGGTTGCCATATATGATGTGAAAGGAAATATAATACCAACTATAATGGTATAAAACCAATGCACCTGCCCTCTACACCACCACCCCTGCCAACCACCACCTTTTGCCCCTACTCACCACAAGCCAGACCATCCCTGCCTACCACCAGCACCACCGCACTTACCCACCACCAGTAAGAACCGCATATGGAAAAAAACAGGACCCCTATCTACCTACCACCATCGCCCCTGCCCAAAACCACCGATACCACACCTGCCCACCATTAAGGCCCCAACAAACCCACCACCAGTACCCCAAACCCATACCCGTTCCAACCCTCACCACAAACACCACCACCAACACCACTGCCCACCAGCCCCAAACCACTGCACCTGCCCACCAACACCACTACCACCTCCGCCTCTCATCCTACTCGTTTTTTATAAATGTAATCATTGCCTCCTCTTCTTCATCTCCTCGCCCATTTCATTTGCCTAGCCAATTTATTACAATAAGATTCTTCGTTTGATTCGCAACAATGCCTATAACAGAAGTAAAGTGATGAGTTTAATCTATGTGAATACAAATTTTTTATTTTTTTTTCGTAAGGGCTCTAATAGGGGGAAGATGAGGGGGATTTGAAACAGATTGGGAAGAATATAAATATTTTGATTCGAATATGTGAATTTGACGGAGCAAATTTTGTGGCATCAATGTTTTTTCCTTATCATCCGCGCCGGCAAACAAACACCCCCCTCCCCTTCGAAAATTACGCTCATCAGATAAACAAATGATGCTATTATTTTCCTTGAGTCTTTTGAAGGATGAGGCCGATAAGAATATTTTTTGGTATAATTTTGATTATATTTCTACATCAGTTTGAGATAGTAATGTGAAATCTTTTTAGACAGAAGCCAAAAGGGGCACGATATCCTTAAGATAACATGGAAAGCATTTTTATAACATCTGTTTAACTATTTTTTGTCTATATTTATATTCTTGTGCGTTATCTAAATGCCTGTAGGGGCCACTTTTTACGTTCATTCCTCTCTAGACCATTTCTAATGAATGATTGGTAGGTTAACCTTTCCCCAAAGGATCCAAAGGCATTTTTGTAGGCTCCTTTAAAAGTTCTTCTTGGAGCTGCTTTGGGACTTTGCTTAGAATCTTAGTCTTTTGAATTCTTTGATAAATGCACAGACAGAAAAATATATCTTCAACTAGGTCAATCCTCCTTTTTGGCCGATTTTCTCACGGTGGCAGCAACTTCATCGTAATTTACGTGATTAAAATAATTATTAAACATTAAACTTATTACAAGTTTAGTAAAAGTCAGCATTTCCAAAAAACTAATAAAAAATGCATTCCTTCGCTGAATCCAAAATCGAGTTCTGCTCCTGGTCGTGAAAGAGTTAATTTCAGTCCCTGGAGATTTTGCTCTTCGACCAACAGGGTAAAATTATCACAAATATGCGTAAGTGAATGAAATGATATTCTTTAATTATATTCTATTTCGTAATATATATTTCGTAAAAATTAATGTGGGAATTTTTTCAATTCCAGAAATTGTTCTTTCCAAAGATAGCGTGCAAACATTGTAGCTCTATAGCAGAGGAGATAGTTGTTAAGGTTATCAATGAGCACCATCTTTAGGAACTGTAATGACTTAAAAAAGACGGGTTACACCTCTGTGAACGAGTCTTATGAACGATCAAGAGATTTAAATGAACGCAAAATTACTTACTGTTAGAATCACAGCTCAAGGATCGGGTTGAATAACTGCCAAGCTTGCAAACGATTGAGAAGAAGAAGTTGTGAACGATTCTGCGTAAAAATTGAGGCAGAGATATTTCGTTAAGAGCTGCGAAGAACAAATATCTTACTGATTGTTTTCACTTTCGTTGGAAATATAGGGAATAAACTGAAGCAAAGTCATATTTTTCTAATGAAACTCCGTTACTCTTGTTTAGGGCTTCTATTATATCTCTCTTTGGAAAGAGAAAGAACGAGCAATTTCAGGGGTCTTGTGTTGTGCCAACGTTGAAACATCTTGACATTCTCCATGTCTATGGCTACTTCTCATCTAAGACAAAGGGAGCACTAACAATTTTTGCCAAAGAACACTCCCATTGATTCAAAATAGAAACAAAAGGAAATTCATCAGCACATTTTCCTAACAGTTCAGTACAAATTTGGGGATGATAACGGTATTTTTAAGCATGTTAGCACGAAATCTAACAAAGCGAAACAAATAACAAAGTACTTGGGTGAAAAAATTACCAAACCTCTAACCCTGGAATTCTTCAGGTAAGATCCCGAATAAATATTTTGTGGAAGATAATCAAACTGGTGGTTGATAAGCAGAAGTCATCAAATTGTGAGCTGTTGCGGGTTCTTATCAAATACAAATCGAGCAATATCAATATTATACAAAATTTGGTCTTCAGCATCCTAAAACAAATTTAAGAAGTCTCGAAGAACAAGGATAATTATTGTAAATATTGAGTGCGTGTATCAATTGACTGTATTTATTAATAAAAGGGTTTTGATCTATAATTTTTTATAATTAGTCCGTCAGATTATTAAAAAACATATTAAATCAAATGTTTCCTTTAAGTAATTCTATTAATTTTCATTTGTGAAAAATATAGAGGTAACAACACTTTGGGCAATGAGTGTATATATATATTTATTTATACACACAGTCAAACGTAAGTGTAGTAGACACCCAGTTAATTACTGTAATAACTTTATTTGTAAATTTAAGGAATAATATTTTTTTTATAATTAAAGTACCTACATTATTCCTACATTGTTGGCTACCCTCTAGGCGTTTTTAGAGTTACAGGACGGATTTGCCGATTTTATAACCATTTACGCGGTGCTGGTAACGTAACTTTATCGAAGTGTTTTACAATGCCTACCCAAGAAAGAAAAAATAAAGAAATATATGCGCTCAATGGAATGATTTGGGTGACTACTTCTCTATGAGCCAGATAATACTTTTCTCATCCGCTTTTGCCTTCATATTATTTTTTATCCCTGACTTCCTTGTTTTTAGCACTATATATCTTGTTTACCGGTTAAGTGCCATAAACAAGGGTTGTAGAAAAAAGCGAATCTCTGCTGCACACTCCGTTGAGTGGCAAGAAAAGGGGTCCATTATGTGCCGCGGACGCGAAGCCAGTGGCAATAGCCTTATAGGCCTAGAAAGAAATAAGTAGGTTGATAGGAAGGCATTTCGAAATAGGATTAGATAGGAAGTTCTCTCCCACGAAGGGATACGAGTAGAACTTGCTCGTATCAATCAAATGATAGGTAAAAAATGATCAAAGAAAAATTCTAAGAAAACCCCAACAGGAGATGGGAGAAGAACTAATCAAACACTAGCTCATCTAGAAGGATTGTGGGTCCATCGACTATTTCACAGTAACTTAGAAAAAATGAAAAGACAAAGAGAAGAATTATACACGTAAGTGGGAAATTTCATAAAAATAAGCTGCTCTAAAGTGCAAGATAAAAAACAAGAAGAAAACAAGTAAATAAATCTTAAAACAAGAAGAAATTAAATAGAAAATTCAACTTAAAAAAAGATACGAAATAAAAGTGAGTAGTACCAAGAGAATTTTTAATAGTATTAATTTATTAAATCAAAAAACGATTTAGACCTCATGAAAATTAGGCAAAAGAACAACCCTAAACTTTTAAACATACTCTAATACATGGCGCATACAGGTTACCTCAAGATGTTATGACCAGCCTGGGTTTAGAATGCTCTTTTAACATGGAGAGAGAGAGATAGATTCAGTAAAATAATGCGATAACGATTATCTCCCAATTCATACAAAAGATAAGAAGAGATAACAGCGATTGAGATATAGTACTAAAAATTATGAGCATCCTCTTCTTTCCCTTACTAGGTTATTTAATGGGTTTTTTATTATTTATTTATTTTTCACTTACAATAATTCTAACTTATATACCCTTTCAAGCTGCAGGCAACCAATTAACTCTGTCATAACCTCTTACTCTATTCAATTTCAACCTAAGTACTTCCATTCCCTATCAAAAGTCACAGTTATCGGGTCTTCAACTTATATAAGGGCCAAGGGATTAAAGAAAATAATGAATAGAATGAGCTAAGAAACAAATACGAAGCCCACGTTATGCCGCTGGGCCAATGACTGCCTTAGTCACCTCAGACCATATTTCTCGCTGTTCTCTACTTAACTTTTCTTTTTCCTCTCCCTCTCACTCTCGAACTTGAGTACTTCCCCATTCCGACTGCCAGACCCGGGGAAAGGGGCTCGGATGACTACAAGGGAGTACTGGTCCCTCGCTCCCCTACTCTCCCCGCGCACTGAACCTTAGTGACAGGTTGGGTTGGGGGAGGCGGATCGGCCGATCTGTTTGTCCCTCAATTTCCTTTTCATTTCATTTCATAGAGTAAAAAGTCTCCTTGGCATACTTTTAATATTTTATGATCTTGCATCTTGTGTTATATGTGACAATGTTTGGCTAATGACATTCAATAGTTCTGTCAAATTTTCTGTTTTGGGCAGTCTTTCTCCCGTGAATTCTTGCATTGCCAAGTCCTTTATGAGATCCATCGGCTGATTATTGACTAATTAATTTCGCGCATATGATATATGTATTCATTACTTCCGTTGCTGTACTAACAGTGCGAGGCCAAAGTTCACTCCTCCATTTTCGAGAAATACAAAGCGGTTGAGCGAGCAGAAATGAAGGGACACAACCTACAACCGACAATGGCAAAATCGGATGAGGCTTTCCTGTAGGAGACCTGAAATTCTTTTGCATAATGAGGTCATTTGCTGATTCTCCTTACGAGGAAACTAGACGCCTCCCTTCCGATGATGGAGGGAATGGCGACAACCTTTAAATATGCCGCGTTTTATTGATTGACGCAGTTACCAAAGTCCATTATCTGTTTACTTTCGGGGCACTAGAATGAATTATACCAGTGAATTCTCATGAGAGAAATAGGGTACGTTATTTTCTTCTGTTACAAGCTGCAATGGGCGGCTCACTCACGATATGGAGAGAGAAAAGTAAGTATTATCGTAGAATTAGAATGTTTATTTACTTGGTATTTCTTTATGGCAATGTTATCCTCATTTCTTATGAAACACGCGGATGTTTTTAATCTATTTCATTTAGATGATCTTTTTTAAGCGAAATATGCTCATTTCCTTAATGTGCAAACAGGATTTTATTCCAAGGAGAAGCAAGTTACATTTCACCTTGAAAAACATCACACCTCTATTTAAGTTGCACATTCGTATGTACAGCGCTTCGTGAATTTTCTGAACTATTCCTTCCCAATTCTGAGAAGTAACTTGTTAAAAATGTGGTTATTAAGTTGTTCATTAATAATGAAATTCAAGTTCAATTCTATTTCAGGATATTACCCCTTCTCGCGGCAATTACAAGGCATCATTCAGCCGTCTAAAAGCATTTGTGGTGCGCCCTTCATATGATTCCTAAAGGTTCGAGGGAATGATGATTCCCGTAGCTTAAAATATCTTACTGTCACTAATGCTATAATAAGATCAATGCCTCGGATTTTGGGATTTATTTGCACTAAATCAATTTCCTAACAAGTCGCTTTGGTAAAACCTGACAAATAAATTTCCGTTTCCTATGATTCATTCTCGAAACCCTCATTTTAACATATTTAATTAAGTCAACAAGATGCCGCTAGTTTTCAAAATAAAGGCGTCCTTATGACAATTAATGAACTATTAATTAATAGATATTGATTTAGTGTTAATTTGGGGGATGAAATTTTACTAGCTATTTCGAGAACTTAGAAGCAGATTTCTCACAGACGGACAGCGTTCCATCCCTAATGACTTATGCTGGATACAAGATAAAGCTGGCCAAGCGCATCTTCGATGGCATGAAAAAGAGAATATTTCTCTCCTTGGCCACCATGCCTCAAAAGTTAAGTGGCTTGGAATGGTGAACTTCTATTGCCTGTCCATACGTCACTATTCCCATTTATTGGATCCCTTTGTACTCTTCTAAGTAGAAAGAATTGGATGAAGAACTGCCTACTCATATGGTTAGGTGAAGCAAAGAATGCTACTTATGAGGTGAAAGACACCTTGGTAGTAAACAGCGCAAGTCCCCATGTGGAATCCCTTGCCGAACTCTGCCTCGTAACTGCGCAATAGAGGTAAACCTTAGGAGCCTCTACACCTGATATCTGTAGAGCGGCAGCCTTTTTCAGTTCCAGAATTATAGACGTAGTTAACGCTACCTTATAAACATTTTCGTTTTCACGTATTTAAATACTATTTCTTCCTAAGCCATTAATGATCTATTCATATTGTAACTGAATTATTTTTGTGGGAGACCCCTCCGTAGTCTTAACGCTTGGCACCGTTTTAGGGGCTTCGTTTATTATAAGTGCCTGCATTCGTCCACGCCTAGCCCTTCTAGTGCCTCAATCTCTCTTTTACAACACTCCGGCAATAGGGTGGCTAGTGTAGACTATTAACCATGTTAAGTGCTGTATTAAACGCCCTCTAAGCTTGAGTGCCCTCGACCGTCTCAAATTAAATAGAGAATATCTGGGTCTATTCATTCAAGACATTAACATTTTCCCCATTTTTGCCTCTTCCTTTCAAACACATTTCTTGACCGGTGTTGATTTTGTACGATAGTGATAGGGCAACGTTATTCCATTCATTCGTGGTTGGGAACAAGAGCAGCGGAGGAAGGTTAACCCCTCACACTTGGATCCGGTTGGGGTAAGGGTTTTTAAAATGACAGAATTCTTCTCAAACTATTCTTTTTCTACTACCTCTATTGTTTATTTTTCTAATCTTTTATTCATTCTTATACAATTAGAACTCATATAAGGCAGGATAAAATCTATTGCGTCATCACTAATGATGATTGTGTCTCTTTCCGTCCCAATGACTACAGGATGATACTGTGCCCTATACATCGCCGCAGTGACTTTCTAGAGTTTCACCACCTTCTTTATCCATCTCTCCTTACAAAGCTTCATTATACGCCCCTGTAGGTATTGCTTATTAACTTTAAGTATAGACAGCTTTGCAATACTATACCCTAGACCCAATGAGGCACCTTGCCATGGAACGTTTGACCTCCGAGAAAGGAATGGGGTCATTTTTGGTGTCCACCCTCTATGGATGGGGGTCTAACGCAAAAGAATGAATATATATATATATATATATATATATATATATATATATATGATAGTAAAAACCACTGTATAGCAGCATAGAATTAATTTAAGAAACTAGTTTCAGTATGAATTTTACCATACCCTCTTGAGTCATATAATGAGAATGGAATGATGAACAACACAAGTTACTAAATATCTCAAAATCACAGCGAAAGGAAAAGAAAACGAAAAACAGGAGAAAATTGGTCAATAATCACGAAGTGTGGTTCTAAGATCATTAAATGAACTCTTTACAATCAGGTTCCCGAAATAGGAGCTACCTTTAAATTGACCAACCCAAAGATTGAAATTAGGAATTTCTCCTCTTACACTGGTCAACAAATTTTAACTTTTTTCTGCTGAGTTAGGTTTGAGAGCTGTTCTTGGAAAATTCGGGGTCACTAAATATAAAAATGCCGATAGATTTCTCGTATCACGTCAAGTTTTTTATTTATGGACTGGTCTATATTGGTCCTACTCATAGTAGTAGGCTCTCTTACAACCTAGTGAACGGAAGTGGAGACGTTTGGTATTCTTCTTATTTTATTTTATCTATGTATTTAGACTTCTCTTTATGCACGTCTAGATATGTTACAAAGGGCACAAGGAAGCAACTAGAATTTGGCATTCCTATGGTATGGCGGAAACCCCCAATACATGTAAATGGTTTCTACTTTTGGCTAAAAAAAATTCTGGTTATAGCAAGAAAACGTGACTTAAAAGAAGTTCCCCAAACTTGATTCAGCAATCTGTCCAGTGCTTCATTAAAATGAAATACCAGTACCTGTATTCAAGGAACTTCCTTCACTAGACAATGTAAGTGATATACGTGAATCTGTTGTTAGCAATGCACTTGACAGTGATTCAGACTTTGTAGATACATCGACCCAAGAACGTGATTTAGTTGAGCCCTAGGCCTGTCAAAAGAGTTAGCAGAAGTGTTAGCTTCTAGAATTAACGAAAAGATTTTGTTGCAGAAAAAAACAAATGTAACTCTATTATTTGAACAGGAAGATAGCTTTCCTGGCATTCTTTAAAGGTCAAGAAGAATTTGTTTACTGTTCTGACCTGGCCGGACTGTTAAACACGATGGGTGTTTCAGAGTATGATCCAAGTGAATGGAGACTTTTTATAGATAGTTCCAAAAAGAGGCTATAGTGTGTGTTACTCCATAATAGAAACTTATTCGGTGCGATTCCTATTGGTTACTCTGTGCATTTAAAAGAGAAGTATGAACACATAAGCTCTGTATTAGATTTACTCAAATATGATTAAAACACAAATGCAGCATATGTTTGGATCTGAAAATGGTAAATTTTCTACTTGGCCAACAAAGAGGCTATACAAAATATCCGTGTTTTCTGTGTTAATGGGAGAGTCGAGCCAAGGACAAACATTGGGAACAGAATCTTTGGCCAGTTAGAGAATGTTTGACGGTTGAAGAGAAGAATATTTTATACCAACCACTTGTTGAGCGAGAGAAACTCATCTTTTCACCTCTTCAAATTAAACTAGAGCTAATGAAACAACTTGTGAAAGCTCATAATGTTCAGGGTAACTGTTTCAAATTTATATGAACATTTATCCTGGCTTAAGTTATGATATATATATAGCCTGCAGATATAAAACCTGCAGATTTTTTTAATTACATTATCCCCTGCACGTCATCAATAAGAGTTTATTTGGGGGTAAATCTACATACTACCGTCCCAAGGATAAAAACAAAGTAAGAAACACGAATTGTCTATCCCTCTCGTTCTCTCTCTTCCTCAAAGGAGTAAACAAAGTTATTTCACCAGGTCAAGCCTCGATTAAATACCCTTTTTCCTTCATTAAATTTTCCCCCTTGACTAAAAACATGGATGAGGCAAATGAGGCAGGTGTATATTTAATCCCATGTGAATCCACAAACTGTCCCTCATTCTACATAGGAAAGACTAGGAGAACATTAAAAAAACGAAAATACGAACTAAAGGTAATGTCAGGCAAGGCCGTTATACATCCAGTATTTTTAACCATATTAGCAAGTAAAACCACCTAATAGACCATTCAAAGGCCCCAAATTATATAGGTATAATTGTGAAGATTTGAGTAGAAGAAAAATCGTAGACTAACTATAATAGGAGAAATTCCTAATTTCAATCTTTCGGATGGTCAATTAATTGTTCCCTTTTTCTCCGGTTTTTCGGGGGATTTTCTTTTGCTGAGATTTCGAGATATGTAGTAACTTGTATTGTTCTTTCAATTCTCATTATATGACTGGAGAGGATATGGTAATCTTCATAACAGAACTAGTTTCGTAAATAAATTCTTTGCTCCTATACAGTGGTTTTCACTATCCTATACCATAACCCGTTATTGATTTCTTTCACTTATATATATATATATATATATATATATATATATATATATATATATATCGGGAAATAGCTTCGCTACAATGATTAAAATTTAAAATATATAAAAAACAGCTATGGTTAAATTTTTAGAAATTTTCTGAACTTCAGCAATTATAATAATTTTACAAAGAAACTCTAAACTAAATTTCCCCCCTTTCAAAATATCACCTCACTAAAATAGTTATAGAAAAAGATATATAAGAAGAATAAATTTTCTGAACTTCACCATTTGTAATTCTTGGGTTTTAAAAAATTCACAAAATTTCGATACTTATACTTATTTCTGAACTTCATAATTTTGTTTTTTCATATTATGAAAGAATTATTAGAAATAACTTGGATAAAATAAACATAAGTCATACTCAACCCCAAGATGAAATTATTATTCTAATACTCAAAAAATCCTCTTCTTAAATTATAGAGTTAGTGAGAAGTGATGATATATTATCATCATTGTCATTATCATCATCACAACTCTATAATTTAAGATGGAGAGATTTTGATTATTTTAATAATAATTTCATCTTAGTTTGGTTATGACTTATGTTTTTTTATCAAAGTTATTTTTTAATAATTCTTTTATAATATCAAAAAACAAAATTGTGAAGTTTAGAAATAAATATATGTATCGCAATTTTGTGAATTTTTTTATACCCAAAGAATTACAAATGGTGAAGTTCAGAAAATTTATTTTTATATATCTTCTTCTATAACTACATTTTAGTAACGTGATATATTGAGAGCGGGGAAATTTAGTCTAGAGTTTCTTTGGAAAATTATTATTTTGGGCCAAGTTCATAAAATTTATTAAAATTTAACCATGGCTGTTTTTTTTTAAACTTTAAATTTTAATCTTAGAAGCAAAGCGCAAGCTCCCCCCGTAGAGGGAAGTGGCGAAGCCATTGACGGCTATATATATATATATATATATATATATATATATATATATATATATGAGAAACTCACAAAGTAGCTCGTGAGTAGAGCAATAAATGGTAAAAATCCCACAGGAAAATGAAAGGCGGAGTCCAAGTACTTTCGAAGTTTGTCAGTTCATTCTCAAGGTGGTATATATACATGAGAGACAACAGAGTAAAGCCCCGCCCATATACAACGAAGTGACACTGGTTAGAAAAATATTATTAAGGATGGATATGAAGTAAAGGATCTTTCAACAAGGACGCTTGAGCTTTGTCAGGCGATAGAGGCAATGTTGTTAAAGCGACATATGACAACCTCACTGTGAACTGTTCACTCTTACTTAGAAGTCACGATGGAAGGTTATAGCGTTAAACAGCGTGTGCAAATTATCAAATGTTATTATCATATTCCGTGCTCTGTTCGGCAAACGTTCCGCCCATTACGTGGTTTCTCTCTTCGCCACAGCGACAAGGCCCATTTTTGGCTGAATAGATTTGTGAACAAGCAAAATTACCGGATTTGGAACGAAAACAATTCATATGAGATACACCAGCACCAATTGCATCCCAACAAAGTCACTCTTTAATGCGAATTTTCGTCTAACGGAATCATTGATCCGTATTTTGGGGAAAACGAAGATGGGATTGCCATAACCATCAACGGCGAGAACTACAGATCGATGATAAGCGACTTCTTGTGGCCTCAACTGGATTATAAGCCTGATATGAATACTGACGACATGTGATTCCAACAGGACGGCGCTACGTGCCACACTGTGCACGCCATGATAGACATTTTGCACCAGCGATTTCAGGGCAGGCTCATCGCGGGCGGCGGCGAAGTCAACTGGCCACCGAGATCATGCGATTTAACACCACTAGACTACTTTCTTTAAGGCTACGTTAAATCGCAGGTCTATGCGAATAATTTGTAAGCAGTTGATGTCTTCAAAGATAACATAACGAACACCATCCAGCAAATTCAGCCAGGTTTATGCGAAAAAGTCATCGAAAAGTGGGCCTCCCGAATACGTTCCACCAAACGAAGCCGCGGTGGATATTTGAAGGACGTCATATTCCACACAATGTCATAAAATGTACTTTCAAATTAAAAATAAATTAAGTTTATATTTTAAAAATAAGTTGTTTTATTTACATTTAAAAATCGAGCGATCTTATTGAAATACCCTTTATAAAACCTATTAGATAAGGTCTACTTCCGGAAATTATAACTGTGATCAATGAATGTAGACATTTAGGTCACTAAACTAAGTACATACACACCTTATTGTGAATACAGATAAATAAACGAGATGAAAATAACTAAATTAATATATGTAGTAAAGGAGCTACGATTTAAAATGGACAATTTCGTTATAAATAAGCCTTTTAATAACAAGGGCAGTTTAAAGAGACCGGGGATATATTCAAATTAGAAGAGGAATTAATGAATGAGCATTCAACAATATTTCTTTTCATAAAGTCATCAGATTTGTAAATAAATTTAGCTGAATTCCAATTAATAGTGTGACCATTTTTAGATAAATTGACAAAAAATGCACTACTGCTTTACCCCTCTGAATATTGTATTTATGTTGCGTCAAGATTACACCTAATGATTTAGCGGTTTGCCCAATGTATTGCCTAGGGCAAACTGAACAATCGACAGAATACACACCCTATACTATTGTTATTATCATGAATCAACAAGTTGTATAAGGTAGACTGATACTTGAATATAACAGAAATATGTAACTTATTTAAGAGCCGGGAAAGCAAGGAGAAGTGTTCAGAAAATGGTAAAACAAGGGGGTTCTTAAAATTGCAAGCGGGAGTGATTTCAGTTCTGAAAAGTATTTTTTGGCCAAATCTAGGCATCCTGCCAGAAATATTTGAGGGTAGCAAGGATTTTTACCTCTTTCCAAGATTTTAGAAAGCTCAAGATTCAAGAACTCCAGGTTGGCAACCCGAAACCGACGGAGAAACATTGAAATAAATAGAGACCTTTTGACTTATCATTATGACATGAGTAAAAATGAATATAAGAACCGACATTGATAGGCTTACGATAGACAAAAAATTTAAATCCATATGGAGTCCTATGAATAAATAGATCTAAGAACGGGAGGAAACCATTTAGTTCGTGTCCACCCGTTTGCACTAATTCCTAGAACCCAGTCAAGATTTGCTTGAGGTCCCTTCGGAAAATCTGCCCACCGGGCCCCAAGCCACCTCGTTTCCGTGACAAGATAGACGGGCTCCTCGAACACAGGAGGGCATATATTCACAAATGGGAGATTACAGGTAAAAACCAACTCCTTTTCCACCTCAAAAAACACACAAAGAATCCGAGATGTGCCATGTGATGGCTCTCATTGTGAGTCTGCTGGGCGTCTTTCATCCGTCCAGATTCAAACATTACTAAGATATCCGCACAATTTACAGAACATTTTTTTCTAATGAGTAAGTAACGTATCAGAGTTAGGGTTCATTTTGGGGGAAAGAACTTAAGGTCTCTCGTTTCTCAAAGGGAACTCTTATGGTTAATATGACCAATCCCATTCTGGATCTATAATTGATTGATTTTCAGACACTGAAAGGCACACGAGTCTGGCTAACATACACTCCATTTTCACCTTCAAAATTGAAATGACTTACGTCCGGGAACTGTTCAAACATTCTCTCGGAGCCATCACCCGAAGAGCCTACTGAATAAGAGACAGTAAAATTTATTATATGCTGAGGAAAGAAGGAGTATTTTGTCATATTAGATGTGAAAAAGATCGCTGAGTTTCTGCTTGTTGGCTGGTATTAATACTGCGTCAAATATTTAGCGCCTTTAGTCAGCCAAAACTTTAAATCTTGTCGACTTGCAAAGAAGGGTCAACGCGAGAGTACCTTAATCTGCTCAAATGCAGCGCATTATGAATATGTTACATCGAGAGCCAAGTAGGTAAATTTTAGAGGATCTCTCCAGCTTGTTCTAAGAATTTGGTTTTGAGAGACTAAGTTGATACTGTTGTAACGATTAGAGCGATCACGTACATCCTAAGCATTTCAAGTGAAAAAAGTACATTACAATGCTGACCCTTCCAAATCTAGGTTCGTGGTAGCTCCTGCGCCTATACGAAATTCGTTTAGTTTTAACAACTACGGACGCTCTCCTGCATCTCGCACGGTAAACCCCTAATCCCTGCCTGACTGTTTCGTGGCAACGAAGCCACCACATTAATCTTTTAAATTGGTCAGCTTAAAAATACATGTCGTTTTAAAGGACACCAAATATGGCGTATTGTCGCAAAAGGCCAGCTACACAAACTAACCTTCCTTTTTTTCGGATACTCATCAGGGACCTCCTTTTGATGAGGGAGTTATTATATTCTCCTTTTGCGTATTGTGCGGAAACCAAATTTATGTTTCACAAAGTGGGAAAGATCATTCACCTCGTCAGATTTTTAAGCCATTTCTCTAAACTACTGCGTAATCATGGTGTAGATATTGGAAAATGTAATGTTAGTTTAATTTATGGACAGCAGGGCTTACCGTTTTCAACACAATGTGGTATACATAAGTTCTACTCTACGTCGTATGCTTTGCTCTGGCTGAAGAGTGCTATTTAGAGGCTTATATTCTCTTGTAATTTTTTTTTTATTTCGCGAATGCCTATTATACCAGGTGGCGATACAATATTGTATAGACCAACCATTTTATCTGGATAAGTAGCAACTGCCCATTTTTTCTCTGAATTACTTTCTTTACTATGTATGAACCTTCGCGAGTATCAGCTAGTTCTAACGGAAGATGCTCTTGCCTCGCTCTGTTTAAAATATTTTTTCGAAAACATCCCGGGTTACTTAAATGAATCATAAAGCACTGAATCAATTAGGCTCTAAGGAACCAATTAGGTTATCCTTAAATGCAAAACCCTTTCCTTTGGTCAAAACGAAGTTATTCATTTTCTACCCTCTGTCATAAAAATCATCCCTACCCGTCTTGTTCCCATAGTGTACAAAACTTGCGTTATCTTATTGCTGTTTAGTGCTCTTTCTTTATTTTAATATTGACTGTGGGCACGAGAAATATTCCTCTGCAGCTTGATGTTTAATTCAGAGAGTGGATTTGATTTAACACGCTGGTCTCACTCAAGCTTTGCTGTGCTGATTGTATTTACTTATATTTACATATCTACAATGTATTTGATCTCCGTTTCTGCCTAGTCCACTGCTAGTTTTGTAATATTACAAGATCACATGGATATTTTGCTTCATTGACAAGTATTTACTTTTCGCAAATTTCAAAATATTTACATGCTGTATGGTAAGAACGTCAATATACATTGTAGAAAACAATAAACAAGGATAGATATCATTGGTTACCGATATCAAGCAGTCGGTAACCTGATTAAGGTCTATTTAAAAGATATAGACAACTTTATATTGGTGGAAGGTTGAAGAAAATTTCATGAAAAAACTGTGACAAATTATTTAAATACGAAAGACATTGAGTATCCTGAGTTTGCTACATGTGCTAAAGGTAGTGAAATGTTCTTAGTAAAATTTTCTTGTCATTCACTATTTAATTAATCTCTTCTATTAACTTATTTGGTCATATTAATTTTAATAATCTTCTGTTGTTTTCTTTTATGAGAAAATCACAAGTAGAGTTTGCTTCTTTTTTGTAAATTTTAATAATGTGCTTTCTCTTTCATTACCCTCGCCTAAAAGTGAATTCTCTTGCCCTCAGAAACAAGAATGAAGAAAGAAACGAGTGAGTTTAAATCTGATAATCATTAGAATAAAAAACAAACAAACAATAATAAATCATCAAAGGTTAAACATTAATCGATAGCAAAATTTTATAAAACAAGGGTTGCTAACCAAAAGGGCACGTGCTCTCACTTATTCTGATTTATAAACTTACGACCTTCAAAACATTTTTTCAATGATTCCCTGACTAACTTAGGGAAGACCTTAGCAATTCTATCATTCAACAGAGAATGTAAAACAACATAAATATTCCAAACTTTGTTAGAATCGGGCGAATAGTTTTGATGTTATTGTAAAACAAAATAATTTCCTGACTAACCTTTGAAGGACTTTGGCGATTATATCAGACGAAAGAAAATGGCAAAAAACATGAGGCTTCCACATTTAGTTAGATTCGGCCGCATAGTTATGATGTTATTGTAAAAAAAATAAAAATTTGATGCTAACTTGGGAGGACCTTGCCAATTATAACCTTTGAAAGAATATGTAAAACAAGATAAGCCATTCAAATTTCTTTCGAATGGGATGAATAGTTATGATGTTATTGCCCCCCAAAAATAATCTCCTGGCTAAACTTGGTAGGACTTTGGCAACTATATCATTAGAAAGAGACTCTATAACAACATAAGGGTTTAAAATTAGTTAGAATCAGATGAATAGTTAGGATGTTCTTTCCAAAACAAAATAATTCCCGGCCTACATTTGGGAGGACTTTGTGAATTATATCCTTTAAAAGAAAATGTAAACATCGTAAAGGTTTCCAATTTCGTCAGAATCTGCCGAATACTTACAATGTTATTAAAAAAACAAAAAAATCAAAATGGGGACCGACCGCCCGCCTAACCGACTTCTTGAGTTGTAAAGTCGCCCACAACTAGACTCACACGCGACTAAAAACTAAAAAAATGGAGCAGCTACAAAACTTCGAAACATTTTCAGATCTTCATGTTGAAGTAAAGTGCTTTATGTTGTGTGTAGCGGGAGCAATTTATATTTTTTAAATCTGCCAATCCCCTCAACTAAACTGGTTTATGTTGCTTTATATTTTTGAAAAACTGTTTCACTAAGCCTAGTTTTATATGAAGTGGGGATGTGGGGTGGGCTGCATCCCGAAAGAGTGCAGTGTTATCACCTGATATTTCGGATGTACGAGTAGGCTGAGTAACAAGTATGCATATCACTAAAATGACTATTCGGGCAACCAGTAGAGCGAAAATCTGAGTAAACTAACCTTATTATCTTTCCGGTTATAAACTATGCCCAATTTTCACTAGAATGTACACAGTTTGAGACAATAAATTTGCAAGCAACAATGACGAAGCTGTATAGCAGTAGAACCTATTTGCTTATCTTGATTCGCCTCGGGACTCTGATTGAGTTTCTAAGGAAGTTTAATACATACTCTTTTACTATGATTGCAGGTAAGAGATTGGATTTAGAGTTTTATTATATAAAATAGATAATTTAACTTGTAATTAGTAATTCAATATAGAGAAAAAATTAAAATTGCTAATTAAAATTAAATCACTGCTAATGCTTTAAATTATTACCTTCACTAAATGTAATCACTATAAAAACACTATTGATATGCGGAATAATTATTATGTTAGAACCATATTTTAAATGGCCTTTAAGTTCAATAGTTAATGGAAACGCGAGTGTAAAACTTGCGGGGTGAAGTAGGAGAGCAGGCCTCAATGTAAAGTGTCTTGATGATGAACAAAGGAGTGTAAGTTGTAGCAGTGACATGGAAATGGATTGAGAAGGCACCTAGCAGCGAGTCATTACTATGGTTAACAACGAGCTTTGAGAGCGTTTTGTGTATCAGGCGTTAATTGCAGTCTTCTCTGCGCGCGGAGTAATGTAGATCTCGTTTGACTCGTTTGACCTACAAACTGCTTTTGTTATTTTGACAATTTGAAGAGTCTGGCATGTTCCTTTTTTTGCGAAGTATTCCGTTACCTCGTATGTTTACTTCAGGTGAAAAGAGAAGAGATTATGTGAGGAAACCAGGGTGACTACCTCCCCCATAGACCTATCAAACTAAAAGAAGGTCATGTTCATTAGAACATTAATTTGAAACTGTTTCTAATGCATTATTTTCAAAATATTATGTCATGTATGAAATTTGTAGTTAATTGAGATGATAAATGGAGAAAATCTTAGTTATGATTTTTTGTTGAGGAGAGGTAGCAGTCGGATGAATGATCTCTTCTTGGCTGCCTCAAGTCCATAATAATAACCATTGTAAAACTACAACCACACCCTTCGACCTATGCTGAGCGTAAACTAGTGCATCTGACAAGGAATATACAATGAGCCCATTGCTTGTCTTGATTGCAAAGCTTTGTCAATGAAATTTAATGTTTCAGAGTCAGTAAACAGCCGATGTAGCAAAAACTAGCTGCAGAATATTCGTATTTTCTGGTCATTTTGGTGAACTACAATTAATGAGACCTAGATAGTTAAATATAATGCATATTACTCGAATTAAATTATAAGATATTTTAAATAAAAGAACAAAAACAGGAAAGTCATAAAACACACTTTATATAGAATATGTTTGGCAGGGGTGACATTGAATTCAAATCAGTGACTCGATTACAAAGAAATTAAGGGGAGTTCACTATATACAGTATTGTTTTCAAAATCAACACGTGAATTTATTAAAAATAATGTTCTCATTTGTCATTTTTCTTATACACTTGTCGATCTTGGACAACTGAGCTCAGCATAACAAATTTCCAGCCATTTATTTGCTGAATATATTTCAAATTCCTATTCCTTGGCTGTACGATAAGATACTGTACACATATATATGTGCACAAAATACCTACCTTCTCATAAAGTTGCTTTGTTTTTACACAAACAGAAATTGGGTTTATCTTTTCTAATAAGGAGTTCTCAGATACGACATTCCTGTCGATTTTGAGTCGCGACTTGTCAAAAATTCAATGCTTCATCGATTTTATTAAGATAAAATTTTTATGCGAATATAATAAACAAACTGAGGGAAAGAGTATGTGTGTATGAGAAAGAGAGGCGAATTAAGAGAGATAAAGAGATGGAAAGAGAGAGTTATCCTGGTTTGTGCAATTATTACAAATTCAACACCACAAGGCTTCGTGCTGTTTTGTTAAAAAGTTTAAACGCTTTCAAATGAAGAAATAATGATGAAACATTCGTTATTCATTTGCAAATTCCTCGAAATATGACCAATTATAGTAATTTTTGCACCTTCTTTTCAAACCGTATAATGGGAATGCTTTTCATCATCATCATCATCATCATCATCACTAACTCTAGAATTCAAGAAGGGAATTTTGGGGGCTATTTGAATAATAATTTCATCTAAGTTTGGTTATGACTTATGTGTTTTTATCAAAATTATTTCTAATCATTCTTTTATAATACCAAAAAACAAAATAGTAAAGTTCAGAAATAAATATAGGTATCAAAATTTTGTGAAATTTTTAAAACCCAAAGAATTACAAATGCTGAAATTCAGAAAATGTATATTTATATATCTTCTTCTATAACTATATTTTAGCAACGTGATATTTAGTTTATAGTTCCTTTTTAAGATTATTATAATTGGCGAAGTTCAGAACATTTGTAATAATTTAAAGATGGCTGCTTTTTTTAGATTTTAAATTTTACGGGGGGAGTGGCGAAGCCAATGCCTGGTTTCTATAAATGACCAGATTCCAGGTTTTTCTATTTTTGTATTTCATTGAAACCTATACAATTTTCCATAAATTTCTTCCATAATAATTTTCTGGTTTGACCCTCTTATAGGCCAGTAATCTAAATAAAGCCACTAAAGTTTGAAAGTTAGCTTTCAGAGTTTACAATCCCAGCTGGAAGGTTGCCAAGGACAGTTCATTTGGATACTTTCCGAGGAACTGAAATTAGCACTGGATGATATTCATTCCCAGAGCGAGTGTGGCACCCCAACATCAGAATGTTGAAATACTTACAAAATAACGACTTAAGGAACAGCTGTAATTCGGCATCAGAAAAAACTGAAGCAAGAAGATAGCCATAGGAGTAACTTTAGAGAAGTTTACAAAACCAAAGAGAGAGAAATTGAGCAAGGACATCGTCTGTAGGACGTGTCTAAGCCATTCGATAATGTATGGCATAGGATTATGCAATTCAAAATATTCAGGGGCGAATGAAAAACAAGATTGAGAAGATATGAGATTGTGTAATAGAGCGATGGGTTTATGTGGAATTAGGCCTCCATAAAGGAGACAAAGTCATGTTAGCTGCCCATTTCCCCAAGGCGGATGTTTGAGCAACACCCAGAAATGAGGGCTGCTAGAACATTCACTTAGCATAAAATATCATCAGCTGATAGTTTGCCCTTATCGAAAAGCACTCATGTAAGCTAGACTGCTCTCAGAAGACTCAAGAATTATCAAAAGATACGAATAAACATCCAAAATTGATACCATAGGGATAAATTTAACCCATTAATGTCGCTTGGCAATCAAAGTTGCAACAATTGTATTTTCGTTATATCTCAGACAAATGTATTTACTTTCCATGAAATTTTATTTCACGTTGTCGTACAGGCCAAAAATGATGTAAAACACTATGTTTGGCAGTTTTCTGCCAAAAAGAATTAGTGTATATTGTATTATTTTTCCGCGCCTAAACATGGCTTCGAAACCTCTCACTTAAACGTAAGTACTTTATTTATATTTTTGTTTAAGTTTAATTAAAATCTGAAGATTAAATCCACAAATGATCATATTTTATATATATAAGAAAAATAATTTCATAACATGATTTATTATAACTTAGAAAAAGATTTTACTTTTTCTGGCAACCAAAGTT
The DNA here is from genome assembly GCA_963969495.1 of Ceratothoa steindachneri. NCBI lineage: Eukaryota > Metazoa > Arthropoda > Malacostraca > Isopoda > Cymothoidae > Ceratothoa > Ceratothoa steindachneri. Next base: position 83,466,134 of record OZ018319.1, on the reverse strand, counting down.
GTCACTCGGCAAAAACGATATTTACTCGTATATGTATGTATCTTTATATCTGTAGGCCGGACGTCAATGACATTTTATACATCCTTTAAGATAAAGAACAACGTGGTGTTGGGGTAACTTTTTTGCCCCAGAAGAGAAGGTTTTAGCAGTTATGCCATATTATGGGCATCACAGCACGAAACAGTTTATCAAGGGGAGAGCCAATACAGTTTGGATATAAACTGTTGGCTCTATCTGATTCGAATAGATACATGTTTTATGCAGAACATTATTGTGGTAGCTCAACAAAACTTTCTGTAACAGGGTTAGGTCAAAGTGGAGATGTTGTGTTGGATTTAGTTTAAGGTGCAAGGATAAGGGCTGGACAGTGTTTATATTTTTCTAACGTTTTTCCTTCCTTTACTCTTTTGAATGAACTTTTAAACAGTGGTATTGCTGGATCTATTACTCTAAAAGAAGGAAGATTGGAAAATTCACCATTACCAGCTTACAAAATGCTAGAGAAAAGGGAAAGAGGTTATGTTGAGTCAGTGTGTACTAATGATCAAATTTTAATGAAGTGGAAAGAAAATAAGGTGGTGAAAGTTGCTTAAAAAAAATTGGCGTTGATCTGAAATCAAATTGCACCCGTTGGTCGCGAGTTGATATAAAAGAGATTGTAGTTCATATGTCTAATGCTATTGGAGATTATAATATGGATATGAGTGGAGTTGATCTAACTGATCAATTCATTGCGAATTACCGCATTCGAATTCGATCTCGCAAATGGTGGTGGCCATTATTTCCTTGGAGAATCTGCTCTTTTTCTGCCAACGCTCGGCTTTTGTATAGAAAATTCGGAAATGCCATTTTACTTACAGAACTTTTAAGACAAATTGTGCTTCAATCATTACAGCAACATGGAACAAAAAAAAAGACCTGGACCACCAACTAACAGAAAAAAGGGAGTTGCAGGAGACGAAGTAAGGAAGGAGCATTTTGATCACTGGCCAGGACCTCTACCCTCTAAGTGCTCAAGATGTAAGCATTGGGCAGGGAGAACGATGTATGAGTGCCAAAAATGTCATGTTCCACTCCATATTCTAGACATGAAGCCATATCATTCAACATAATATGTGTCAGACTGTTTTCATAATAAAAAAATAAGAAATAACTATTTTCATTTTCCAATCGCAAAGTGTTATGCTTTAAATGCCGAGTGGCAACTCTGGTTGTTACCCCTCTATTTCCCATTGTATGTAAATATAAAAAAAATTCTAAACGACTATATGCTTTATTTCTTACAATAAAATGAAGTTTACAAGATATAATATCAGTAACTTAAAAAATAAATTGTCAGCATTAATGGATTAAGATGGTATTTATGTACAATAGGAGCCTCTCAGATGTATTTGTAGAAGGAGAGCGCTACAAATACGATAAAGAGTGTAAGGTGCTTGGGCTAAGCATCACAACATCAGGTTACAAAAATCACATGAATTGGCGAGTAAATTGGGGAAAAGCGGACTCGTATTACTGTCTAAGTTAAGAAGCCTCAGCTTGAAGAACAAGAGGAAGATTTTCCAGGACATCATACTTTCCTCGATTATTTTTCCAGCCTATAGCGATGTAAACGATCTCGAACAGTAACCTACTAAGTCTCCAAAAAGTGAAGAAGGAAGCTATGTGGATAATAACAAACCTTAGAAGAGGAGAACTAACAAGACAATGAGACCTTCACAGGAAGGCAAAGATAAAGCCACTTAACAGAATAATTGCGAAAATAGCGAATAAAGTCATAGAAAATAAACTTTCAGAAATAGGAATCAATTCAACCATCTAAATGCTTCGAAAGGATAGACGTTTTAGTTATGTTATTGAGAAGGATATAGACATAATATTTGCAACAGAATCATAGTAAAGTGAAATTGAATTTAATTTAGTGAAATTCAATTTTTTAGATATTTAGTTATGATATCTACTAACATTAGTCAAAAGAGAGGTAGGACTGGTGGTGAACTAATTATTTATATGAGAAATAGCTTTGATTTAAATATACATAATTGGTTAAGGCAGAAAGAAGTTGTCACTCTGGATAGATATTATGGTCAGTAGAAATAGAATATCACACTTTGCAGCCATTGTCAGACCATCTGAACAGACGTATGATCTAGATGAGCTAATGGTATAGCAAATAAGCAGAGATGTAAAGCAGATAGAGTTATTGTAGGTGACTTAAATTTCAGCTCTGCGTATTGTCAAAATATGATGGAAAGGGATATATTGTTACCACAAGAGGGGATACCAATATATTAGAACTACCCCTTCAAATGATGATAATTTAGTTCAGGAATGGACTATCGGGGAATCATTGTGAAATAATTATCATCAGATTATTCGTTTTAGTTTAGGAATATAGAAAGATAGAATACCAACAAACACTAGTAAAATTCTAAATTTTCATAGGGGTGATGATGACAAACTTCGAAACTAGTCGAATCTGGTTAACTAGGTTGTACAGTATGTGGAATTCAGTTTCACGAAAATGTACTTGCGAGATGTGGATTACTTTTAACATTACATTAAACGTAGTCTAAAAGCAGTGTATCGCAACGAAATACATTAAGATGCAAAGTAGGAAGCCATTCTGATGTAGTTATGAGATAACCTGGTAAAATTTCTGATCACAAAAGAGCATACCAAATATTACACAGGGAAGGTACTCCTGAAAATCTCAATCATTATGGCTAACTAGGAATGAATTGAATAAAATAATCGAGAAAATAAAAATGCCAGCTGAAATTTATTTAGCGAAAATAATAATAAAGATACAAGAAAATACTTTACCTATAATACAATTCATAACAATAGCAAAGATAAAATAGAGTTCTATTAAATAATAAGTTTTTGTAATAATACACCTGGTAACCTCTCATATAGAAAAATCGGGCACATTATGACTAAAGCATGAAATATTTACTAGTTAGTATATACCTTGAGGTTCATATTAAGATTGGGAGGTAAATCAGATTTGACCTCAGAGAGCCGTGATAGCTCAATTACCTCAAAATATCACAATATTGATGATTTCAGACAACATTTTTCATTTACGAGCCGATTGTCACAAAATTCCCAGAGAACTCATGGAAACGAAAATAAACCACATTTTCTTCGCGGTGATTTTCTTTTTTTTTTTCTTGATAGATTTGTATTTGTTGTAATTTTACCAAATTTTGAAAGTCTTTAAATTTGCGATTCTTGTGTCAATTTTCATCTTAAGAAAAGAATAAAGACAGATTTAGAATCGTAAAAGCATTTGGAAAAGAAAGTATGGATTTAAAAAAAATAAATAAATAAAAACTAAAATACTAAAAGAATTCACATTTTTTAAATTTTCTTCAGATATCCTTAGCTTTTCATTATTTTGTGTCGATATTATAAACGAATGAAAAAATCGAACCATGTTTTTTCTAAATGCTTTCACGATTCCTAATCTGTCTTTATTTTTTTCTAGGACAGTGAGAGGTCAATTAACCTAACATATCAAATATTGATGTTAAATAATGCAGACTGTGGTGGCTGGTACTAAAACAATTGTTGTTCTTGTGTTTTGCAGATTCCTTGCCTGATGGTCGAAGCTAAGATATAAGTACCTCAGTCCTGATCGCCACAAAGCGTCATATGCTCATTTACTCGGCCCAGCAATATATGTGCAAGAAATCAAGACTATCCCCATGAACTAACTGGGACCTTTGTATACATTGCCAAGCAGAGACAAATGAAACTTTTCAGTGGCTACTAAGATCTACCATGGAACCTAGTGGTATTGGCTATGCCTCATTGGAAGAAGACCTCGGGTTTCAGGGACTTTCCCACATGCCAATGGAACTCAACGTGAACATGTGTCCGATGCTGTGCAGAAGGGAATTAGCAGGGTGGTCATATGTACTGTGGATATTGATGTTGTAGTACTAGTTGTGGCTTCATTCAACAACATCAACCCTGACGAACTGTGCATAGCTCTTGGTACTAGATTCAGCTTCTGGTGTATGTCTGTTCACGAACTGCTGCCTCTACGGATCTAAAAAAATGGGCTACTCTTCCTATCTTTCATGGCCTCACAGGGTGCGCCTCCACGTGTTCTTTCGCTGGCAGCGGGAAGAAGACTGCCTGGGAGATTTTGAAAGTGTCCTAAGATGTCACTTATGCCCTATAAAACTCTTAGAATGCTCAGTAATGTTATTGAGGAGTCAATGTCACAGCTGAAACGCTTCAATGTGCTAATATATGACCGCATCAGCGGTATCATGTAAGTGATCGATATTTGGAAGCAGCTCTTCGCACACAAGTCTAGAGCTCTAGAAAACATTCCCGTAAGGAAGGCAGCACCCTGGCAGCATATCAAGCATTGATGTCTCTAGGGCAACTGCTGGAACCAAACTTTTGTTCTGAATCGAGTCTTAGCTTCTTTGGGCGACACACCGTAAGGCATCATAATCTTGCCACGAAGCTATTTACTGCGGCTGCAAAAATGGATGTACTGGCCGCTGCAAATGCACCAAGGCTGCTGTTAAGTGCACTGCATTATGTGCATGTTTGGAAGACTGTTAGGTGTAATCAGACACTTTTACATTTATAAATCTATTTAGATAATGGGTGTATGTTACATATACTGGTATGTACTATACATGTGTCTGAGCTCAATCACCTTAATCTACTTGTAAGCTTACGGACCTTGTTTGGTGCAAATTGAAAATTAAAGTCTGACAGATTATCTTACAACGTGATTGAATGCGAGCTATTCTGAAAAGCACAATAACCTAAAGCTGGATTTCAATAAATTTATTTTCTGACGTAACTTTCCTAATTTCAAGCCTGTGATTTTGTATAAAGGCTCTCCAGAAGATAAAGGGACCAACACACGTCAACACAACTTTTAGTTTTAGTGTTCTTTAAAAAATTATTCATAATTGTTTTGTAAATACTTTCACAATTCGAAATCTGTCTTTATTTTTTTTATAGGGGAAAAATTGACATTTGGGTAAAGTTTTCCCAAACTACCCATATCTACATAACTTTTGGGTTTAGTTTTCTTTAAAAAACTATGCAAACTTCTTTTATAAATGCTTTCCAAAAATTGTTAAATTTCTTCCTAGGCTGAAAATTGAAGGATTGGTAGCAAATTTAAAAGAAATGAAAATTGGGTTTAAACTTTGAAAAACTGCCAATTTTTTAAAAGATTAACAAAAAAAACACGAGGAGCAAAATGTTGTTTTTTTCCGATATCACATATACTCGGCCAGTTTCGCGATAATCGTTCAGTAAATAGAAAACTTTGTATAAATCATCAATATTCTAATTTTTTGAGGTCATTAACCTCTGACGACCCTCAGAGGTTATATCTAACTTACTTATGTCTTAACACTGGTAATTTTTTTATGCTTTAGTCATATTTTGCACAATTACCATGATTGTCTGCTGCACTATAAAATAATCTGACGAGGAAATAGTAGAGGTACTCAATGATCATTTTGCTTAAGTATTTATATAAGTAAATCCGACCAATTAATCTATGATAGTGATATATAGATCAGGAGAGGATCATTTGAACATCACTAATGTATGATAGATAGGAAAATAATTAAAGGCTCAATAATTAGCTAACTACTAGTAATGTACCTGGAAAAGTACTTATGGATTGAAACATAGAAAATGTATTGCCAAATCTGTAGCTGACTAAGCTTAACGTCTATAATTTCCAAAATAAATTGAGAAAGCAGTTAAAAAGACTATTTCTGAGCATTTAGAAATGGTAGTTAAATAAATGATGATCAACATGGTTTCTATATAGGAGACTCGTGCATCAACTTAAAATGCATGGGATATGTGAAAAATTTTATCGAATAGGACAGAAAGAGGGTACGAAGTGTGTGATGCTGAATGGGGTGAGGTCATAGTGGAGGGATGTTATCAGTGGCGCATATCACGGATCACGTCCTGTCCCATTATTAGTCCTTGTTTATATCAATGATCATGAGGAGGGTGTAAATTGCAGTGTCTTTTTTAGTGTTCATGACGCAAATTTGTAGCTGTAGTAAATAAATTTGAGGGTAACTTCAAAGTACACAGTCACTTAAATTATTTAGTAGCATTGGGTGAATGCAGTTGAGAAGGAGAAGCAATTAGGTGTAGTAGTATATAGTTCACTGATCTTTTCTAAGCAGTATATTAACACAAAGAATAGAGCATATAGAGGGTTGGGCTTCATCAAGAGAAATGCTAGTTATAAAAGTAACGCAATTATCCTTAAACAATAGAACTCATATTTTAGGCCACATTTAACGTATTGTATACAAGCAATTTCCTCCAAATTACGGCATGTTATTTATCTACTATAGTGAAAGCCAACAAGACGATACCTTTCCTTTACGTACTTTGGAAATGAAAATGGGCTTAGGGTGATAAATATGTTTTTATTTGAAAAAAGGTGTATGAAAGAAATAATTGAATGTTTTAAATATTTTTCCACGAAGGATAGGTTAGATTTTATCAAAATTTTTGAGATGGACGATAATAAAAGGACAAGGGGCCACCACTTGAAAACTAAATAACAAAGATGTAAGCAGTTTGTCACCAAGAGAGTCTTCGAATATTTGAGTGGTGAATGCTTAACCACATGAGCAGATAACAGTCCAAATTTAAATATTTTCAAGTGCAGGTTAGATGAGTATATGGGGAGGGTAGGGCATCATTGTTTTTGACTTGTATTGGGGCAAATGTGCTTAATGTTATATCGTTAGTGTTTTGCAAGTGATGTTTTGAACGCATTCTTGTGCGTGCAGATTATACAGGAAGATATGGTTATATGTTTTTTCTTCTATTATATAAATTGCATATTTTTTTATTGTTATTGTATATTATAGTTTAATGATATATTTTTTAATAAGACATGATAGTGATGCCTTTTGAAGCAGCGTTTGGGACGAATTAATATGGATCTAGTTTAGGGGGCGAATGTTAACTCGGATAAACTCTGGAAGGCTCTTGCAGCTTTTGTCATACGTTGGATTATGTTATGTTCGAAGGAATTGATTAAGTTAGTTAAGAAAAGTAAATATCTCTAATTTACAATACTTGAAATTAAAAAATCAGAAATGTATCGTAAAAATGTTCAAGACCTTTAAGGCGCTAAAATATGTTTTTGCCTCTCTGTTTAACAGTCAGCTGAAATGAAAGAATCCTGCAACAGCATTGACAGTCTGTTATCTGCTCTCAACTACCAGGAACACAAATGACTTATCTGTCGAGATCTTAAAATGGTTTGGACTTATCCTAGGCTTTCAAGGTGGGTACACAAGTTATCAATGCTGTAGGTGCTTGTGAGGCAGTCGGCCTGACGACTAGCATTATGTCAGACAAGCCTCTTCGTCAAGACAAGGATTAGAACAGGGTTCATACAACGTTCTGCCCTATCCTTTGGTTAAACCTAGCAAGATATTGCTTCTACGCATGCACATGAAACTCGGATTGCTGAAGAACTTTGTCAAGGTGATAGACAGGAAAAGTAGAAGATATGCTTTTCTCCGTTAGGAATTTCTAAGAGTCAGCATGGAAAAACTGAAATTTAATGGTCCTCAAATAAGGGAGCTCACCAAGGACACCAATTATGATGAAGCACTGAATCCTGCTAAACTCTGCCTGGTTGCACCTTAATTCAGTGATTGCAAACTTTTTCTGGTAACCACAGAAGTTCTCAGTATCAGCAAACTTGGTGTACGTATGTCAGTGAAAATACACTTCCATCGTTCCCACCTGCACTATTTTCCCAAGAAGTGTAGCCACTTCAATGAAGAACAGGGTGATCGCTTTTACCAAGATATCCGTGTGATGGAGGAATGCTACTAATTCGTTAGGATGTCAAGTTTCTGGCTCACTGCTGTTGGTGCCTGAAAAGGAATTCGGTTTCTATGAGGAGCTTTTTTGTATGTTTTACTCTTCTCGATATCAATTAGAACATTATATAAACCTTTTTTATATAAATCAGTTAAAATTGTACTATTTTATATACTTTAGCTAACAAATAACTCGCAATATAGGAATTTCTGTCATGTGCTTATATCTCAAAAACTTAATCTCAATAGATAAAATAAATATGATTTTCGGATTCAGGGTGAAAATCGGGCCTTATATTAGTTATTATATGTTAGACATCGAAAACAACGCAGATCAGTGTTGTTGATCTATTCCAAACATCTTTTACTTATAATCATTTTCGAAATTTAAACATACATCAATTTTCTTAGGGCTTTAACTGTTCTTCGAAGTACCAACATGGCATTAATTCATGGGAAAGCATTGTTAATCTAAGAGACTAAAACGTGTCTTTATCATGTTAAGCAAAAAGTAAACTAAACTTTAAATGATTTATCCTTTTTAAAAATTGCTGCTTTTATCTAGAATATAAATAGGTGTAACTAAATCAATTATTGTTAAATAAGAGCAGATTGGGAAATTCTACAAGGAGTTTTTAAAACGGTGGTAACGATACGTTCCAGTACATACACTCTTCGATTTATTTACACCCATCCTGATTGAAATATTACTTCAAGATTTATATTGGTTTGCCAATATGGTTCTTCAACGTTCTCGACGCTTTGTTACATTTTTTTCAGCGTTTTGAGTAAAGATGCTAATAGTGGAATCGCACCATTTTATTCTCCCTACGGTATGCAAGGCGGTAGTGACAAGATTTTGACTGGTATTCGATCGAAATTAGCCATCACCCAATAATAAGAAAAGTGAAGTTCTGAAATGATATTCTCGGATTATTACTCTTTCATGGTAATATTCTATTTTTTATTACACCGAAGTATTAACAGTAACATGCCGGGTGGCATAGAGCCTGACTAAATGTGATATTTCGGCATGGAATCAATTCCATTATTAGAGAGAAGACCACCTCTAGAGAGATTTGGAACTATACCGTCTCGATAGCTGTCTACAGTTCCATGAGATAGGTAGGTGTCGTTGGCTGCGTGCGAAGAGATGTAGCAATCACCTTCCATAAATGCTTGATTATGTTCATGTTTGGTGAATGCGGTGGCTACATATTTTGTTGCCAATCTCCATAATACTTCTAGAACCAATTCTTGGCAACTTGGGGCCTATAAAGGTCTGTATTATCGTAACATGAATGGATGCAAATGATCACAATATAGTACAACATAGCGGCCAAAGGCGAATAAATGTTTAGGCGAACCAGCAGTACTAAATCTTGCCTAGTAAATATCCCTCCATCCATCACCACCACTATGGAACCAACCCCAGGTTGCACTTATCCTTGTTTATAACTGGAGTCAATGCGTTTATTTTGTCTGCGCCACTCTTGAACCAAACGATCATCCCAAAGCAAATTGGACGCTCTCATCAAACAGCGCCACATGTTGCCAGTTCTCTAGCGTACAATTAGCGACGTCATGAGCTAGGATGTGTCATTGTGTCAGGTTTCCGGTGTTGACAAGGGCACTATTGTGAGTTTTTATCTACACTGATATTTGGTGGGGACTAAATACTTTGCACTAACCAGATGCCTTTGGTCAGGATCATTAAACACCGTAGTCACCTACTCCCCTATCTATTGTGGGTGATTAAAGCTTCCATGGGGAATTTTCGGTAAATACCTGACAGCTTCGAGTAAATGGAGATATGTTTGAATGTCTGCTCGGTTTCAGAAGTAAAATACCCAATACCTTTTCCGCCCACTAGCATTCCCCAAGAAAGCTTAGCCGATCCTCACATTGATCCATAAAATGTAATATCTAAACTGATACAGGACCTGGAATTTCAATTATGTAACTGTATATTGGCGTTCCCCAGTATTACACACTGCTGACAAATTAGTTTAGCGACATCAGTCTATGTTTATGATTCTAAAGAGAGATCTGAGAAGAAATTTGTTGAGAAAATGATAATGTGTCAATGTTATATTGAAACAGAGTCGCGTATCTTCTGCGTATATTTGGACTGCGAGTCTCTGCAATCCTCTATATAGCAGCTTTGATATGTTAATCTATGATCCTCAAGCCAATACACACAATTTTCAGTTGAGTAAAACTCTACTCCTGCTGCCCCGTCCGCCGCCTATAAAGATTCTGACAACAGTAGAAGAATTGATGGGGTCATTTTTTTTAGGTAAATTTTCGCATTAGAATTTGGAGGCTGACTTTCTGTATAATCTTTAGTCAAGGCAATTGAATCTCACGAATTGATATTGATAATATTAAGTCAATCCCCTATGTTTTAGGGAAAAGTTTTAAAATATTGATTGAATCTAAAGTGAAGTGAAGATATATTTTAAAGATAAGGTGAATAAATCGACGAAGTAAAAAGACCATTAGAAATATTCGTTAAGTTTATATGGCGAATACGAAATGCATTGAAAGCAAACAATCCACTCATGTTTATATAAATTTAGAGGTAATAGAATGTAGACATATTCAACCCTTTTAGCATAGAAACCTCAGTTTATTTTATTATCAATGCTGGATTGCGCACTCTTCACACAAATGTATATAAATGTGCAATTTGAAAATAAAATTATGCCCCTCCTCCTCTTTTAATTCTAAGTTTCTCTAAACTTGATGTTCAGTCTTTCATTAAAACAGGCGAATAAAAAATGTGTATAATAAACATGTTTATAAAGGGCCTATAAAAGTGTATATAAAATATGGAAGCGTTTGCAATCGCTTTTTCTTTCTTGCGGGTAATCACCGTTACTTAGATGTATAAAAGATTATGGTATGTAAAATAATCGAATCATATTTAATTTGGATCCGATCTCTGTTTTCAAAATTAACGAATAATATATACTCGTATACATGTTTGCTCATCCTCAAACTACTAAGAAACTTACTACACTCCCAAATAAAATTTTCCTTTAACCAAATTTATGAAAAATACTTTCAGTAGTATCACAAAACTAAACTTTACTGATAATAATAAATTTAGCATTGGGTCAATGGCCATACCAAAGATTGTTTTATATATTGCCAAGCAACTTGGATATCAATAAAAACAAGATTTTAAACTAATGAATGCTCACACACTTTTCAAAATAAGACTAAATTGAGATAATAAATCATAATTTGTTTGAAGATTGACCAAAGATCTAATCTCATTCTGTGGCTATTGATTTTCTACTGAGTTCTACAGTTTAATGTGGAATCCAGCTATGGGTAGTAACATAATATTATAGCTGCCGTCAAATCAATACGAGTCGATACGGAATCCATCTGGCGACCCACCACAGCCGATGTAGCCTAACCTCGTTGTATTCGAAAGTTGTGCTTCCATTGAATTTGGGCGATCCTTTTTACGGTGATCGCCTAGCGAGTATGAAAGTGAGCGAAGCTGATACTCAAGGTATAGAATTAATATGTATGTGCACCGAAGCTGCGATATTGTCGGCTGATGTGGAGTCTGGAGATCACGCTTAAGCACCTCTGTTTCATCCCGAAATTGATGGGTGATGGGTTAGCGAAGCTGTTTTTAGTCACGTGCGACTCTATATCTCACTATGTCTGTCAGTCGGCTCGTCGGTTCCCGTTTTGCTTTTTTTCCGTACTAACATTGAAACTATCCATCCGTTTCTTACTAAATCCGAAACCCTTATGCTGTTTTACACTTTCTTTTGAATGATATAATTACCAAAGTCCTCCCGAGATTAGAGATTAGTCTTGGAATTATTTGGCAATAACTTCATAATTATTCGGCCATTTCTAACGAAATTTTATAACTTTATGTTGTTTTACATTCTCTTTTGAATGACATAACTGCCAACGTCCTCCTAAAAATACCCCTGGAATTCAATTTTTTTGGAAATAACATCATAACTGTGCGGCCGATTCTAACGTAATTTGAAACTTCCATGTTTTTTGACATTCTTTTTCGAATAATATAATTGCAAGAGTCATCCCAAGTTTAACCATGAAATTATATTGAGATTCAATCCCCAAATAATAATGTCCATAACATCGCTTTGAATGTATGACCATTCAAGGCTCGTCAAAAGCTCTGCCATGCAAAAGCAATATATAATAATATTAATATTTAAATAGGGAAAATAAATACCCAATGACCAAGCAAAAACACTACCATTCCATTTCACTTGCCCAATATGCGCTTGAAAACATCTAGAGTTCTACTCCGTATTACCATGTGTTTTAAATCATTCTAGAAATCTATTACGATTGAAAATAGATTTTTTCTATATCCTAGTAACACACCTTTTATTATGTTCTAATTGGTGACACCTATTCCAATTACTCAAAGAGCTATCACAAATCCATCCTATCTATTCCAGATTAAATATAAAAAAAACACAATCATATCGCCTCTCACACCAAATGCATGCACATGGATATGAGGATGTGTATTGCCGGTCTGATTCAGATTAGACGACTGTTTGTTTACTTTACCTTCCGTGCCAATGTAAGGGGCGCGGCGATTTGCCATCCTGGCCGCCATGCTGACGGGATCCAGAGCTCAGTCCGGCCACAGATAGCATGTATTCCTTCCCTATCTCGTCGCTTTTCATACAACCTCTCCCACAACTTTCTCTGGTCAGCCTCTAATTTCACAGGGTAGAATGCTGACCTTCTTCTCAAGCCAGCCACCCCGGATGGGGGCTAAGGGGGGAGTGGACAATGTTCCCTAACCCCTGAGCTCCGGTTAGGGATTGAGGTTTTGTAACAACCTGCTTCATCCCCACCAAGACCTTCCTCACATCCCTTTTCCTTCTCAATTCACTGTCTATCCTTGATTTTACGCCGTTTTTAAGGTGGAGCCGCAATGCCGATGGACTGCCAGGCCACCAGGTGGGATGGGTGGTCCCAAATGGCAGGGCCTGGCACTGCCGGGCCTGTAAGCATCTGTTTGCAGTGCGGGCTACTGCGAGAGGTTATGCGCGATTGCATCCCGTGCAAAAAAGAGGGTCACCCTGCCCATGTATAATCATCAAAAACACAAATCTGTCCCCAATTTGTCTTCCTCATCAACGGAGCCACCCTCGGGCAGCTCAACCGAAGAAATGGAGGTCCCCCCTCGTTGTGCTTGCACAGGACACCCTCCATACTTCTTTAACCGGAGAGGAGGTTTACTCCTCTCCTACACCTACGGGTTTAGGAGACTCCCCCTCACCCCCTTCTCTGGAGGTGCTTTCAGGCACCTCCCTTTTTCCAGCGGCATTCCCTCCTTTTCTTTCTAAGGGGACTGCCAAGAAAGCCAGCAGGCAGCCCATTACCGACCGCCCCTCATGTAAGCGGCTCGGTAGGGCAAACCCCCTTACAGGGAAGAGGGAAGCCAAGTTCCTTCGGTCGCTTCCTTCAAAAGACATGCTGGCAAGAATATTGAACTTTGCCTGGGTCAAGGCCTGTGCCTCCCCACAGGCACCTGCAATGTCTTGGATGAGGGATGGCCAACAGGAGGCCCCCCCTGAGATACACATGGTCCTTGAGGAAACCCAGCCTCAGTGGGTAGGGCCGTTCATAGGGGAAAATCCGGGCTCAGTTCCAAGCACCAAACCCGAATCCGCCCCTATGCAAGGTCCTTCTCAAACGGCTAGGGTATCCAAAGCAGTACAAGGATGGGAGAGATCTCCTCCGACCGGTGCCCCTACGACTACCAGGACCTTCTCTATTTCGGAGAATGACCTGGCTGAGGCCGGTCCATCTAGCATAGGCACTCCTTCCGGTGGAGGTGAGAAGCGGGTTCATTCCCCACTCTCCTCTCCCAAAAAGAAAAAAGAAAAAGAAAAAGACAAAAAAGACTCGGGGCTCCTCTCCATCCGCGAGGACAACGGGGACGGATGGCTCTGCTGCCACTTTGGCAAGCAACCAAGCCAAGATCGGCAGATCCAGCGCCTCTGCCCCCCCGATTGCAAAGCCCTTGACTAAGACTAAATGTGCACAGGGCGGAGCCTCCATGACATCGGGGCCCCACATTTAGAGCTTACCTGGCGTTTTCGAGCCCACTGGCTTCAAGCGCTCTCTCGTTATTTGCTCCACTGATGGAACTATATTGTCCAAGGGCAACATGATCCATCAGAGGAGAGGATTAGCTAGTGCAATTGGTAGAGAGCCGAAGGTGACCCGTTTCTCGGACGGGAGCCTTCTGGCAAATGCGGCGAATCCCGCCGAGGTGGCCAAAATAAGTGCTCTTCGGACACTTCATGGCACCCCGGTGAGTGTGACGCCGCACTCTACCATGAACTTTGGAAAAGGAGTAGTTTATGCGAGGGAACTCGTTGACTATTCCATTGAGGACATCACCCTAGAGCTGGCCGACCATGGGGCGGTCAAGGTCGAACGTGTGATAAGAAAACAGGGAGGGGCCTCAAGACCCACCCCTACACTCTTCGTCAGGCTCGACTGTGCAAGCTCCCTGAGTCGGTGCGTGCCAGTTGGTACCGCTACCGCATGAAGGCATTCGTTCCACTGCCACCACGGTGCTATTACTGTCACCGCTTCGGCCATACGAATCACTCATGTAGACGTGCAAAGTCGATGTCACCAGCGTTTTGCTATTCCTCACACCGACTACATGGCGGGAATACGGGCAGCTCCTTGGACTGCTTGTCAAAGAAGATGGGGGACGGTCGAAGGGAACTTGAAGTTGCGTGCCATTGCGCCGCGACTGTTCGCATGGACCTATCCCCCAATGCCGCGGCGGTGACAGGTTGCTTTCTTTCGTCTCCAAATCGGACACACCCGTGTGACGCATCGCTTTTTGATGTAGCGCTTGCCTGCGCCTTATTTATACGACTGCGTCGTTCCCCAGACTGTTGGGCATATTCTTGTCAAATGTCCCATTCTGGGTGATCTTCGCGCACGATACCTGTCCCGGTACCGAAATGGACGGGGTCTCTACCGCCTGTTCCTTGTACTCGGGACGGATTTGTGCACATTAACTTGTGGAGTTGTTGATTTTCAGGGGAAGGCCCGGCTTCTTCCCTTTATTTAAGGTTATTTTTCATTTTTGGTTTTTTATTATTCTGTTTGTAGGTTGCACTCTCCTGCACCGGAGTGAGTGAGACCTTCCCCCACTGCCGGATATTCCTTCCTGATTGTTAAGTTTTTCCAATATTTATCATTGTTATGTTTTCATATTTTTATTTTAAAGTATCCTAGTTCTAGGCTGTCGTGTTTTCCGGCGACTTATGCCCAAGTGGGCAGTTGCCAGATGGGCTCTTTAAAACTTTTAAAAAAAATGATCTAATGCAGTTTTCTGTAGGTTACAAATTATATTGGTCAAAATGAGACTGCTTGCTCAAACCATGACCTATATTGTTCTTGTGTATTCAATAGTTTGAAACAAGTTTGATAATTGCTTTTTGTATTTAGTTATTCAGACAGCTCTATATCCCGTTTTTTTCGCCACTTTGTTTATAAACTCCTTCTCATCTACTTTCTGTAAGCAATACAAAATTTGCGAGGTTATTTTCTCACCAGATTTCGTCCAATCATCTTCGGACGGAGTCTTGTCGGGTATCTTTCCCTATAGAATCCGATGGTTGACCTGTTTACCTAACAAACCTGCTTCCTTCCACCCAGTTCTCCTTTCCACTGCCTCATCAGTCCATTAAAAGGTAGTAGCTTTCGCAGGTAAACCATACTAAAACTGAGGAGTGGGTACGGGGAGCTCAGAACTGTGTGACACTGACGCAATAGATGACTGAAGGTCTAGATACATAATAACAGGCGCATTTTTGCCTGCTCGACGTTGGGAAGGGTTCACCATGCAGAAGAAACAATTGCGTGAGTGATCAGTTAGTTCCCTTCAAATTCGTGCAATTGCGCAATTCATAGCAGAGCTCGCAGGTGAAATGAGGTGCCCAAGGTGCCACTGGCTTGCCAAAATATGCCTTTTTCGTTCTTATCTTAATAAATTCGCCTCAGATATAGCAAAATGCGTCTGTCGGATGTTTACAACATTTAGATGCCATGTGTGACGAATGCGTCCATCAATGGAGAGTGACAGTATCTGCGCTGTGACGGCAGAGTTAAAGTGGTCTGTTGAGTGAGTAACAATTCTTTGTGTTTATGCAGTTATCTACATTGCCAGAATGTTTCAGAAATTCATCAAACATATGAAAAATTATCCAAAGTTCTAGAAAGCTCTAGGGTTTATTTTTCACCAAATTTGTGTTGAATCTATGTGGAATAAAATTGACTTTTTTATTTAATAGAGCCACAAAAGAATGGGAAATAACACTTTTAACCCAAGGATAATACAAAAATCAAATTTTGTTACATAGTGTAATAACTGTTTAAGGCAACTTTATTATTTTCATATAGAAAAAGGTTGAGAGGTCAAAAAGTGCATTTCCATTGGTGGAAGAAACAATAAGGTGGATTAAAAAAATGTTGAGAATAAAAAGGTCAACAGTCCTAGTTGCGTTCTTTCAATTAAGACCTTATAAACATATGATCTTATGACCTTTAAAACTTAAACAAGTGGGTCAATCTGAACCCACAACTTTCTCTGTTCGGCCTCTAATTTGACAGGGTAGACACCGAACAGCCTGCTCTCACCCAACCATTCCGGATTGAGACTGAAGGGGGGGGGAACGCTCCCCCACCCCTGAGCCATGGTTTCGAGTGGGGGTAACAACCTGCCTCACTGGCACCTTTCTCAGATACCCTTTCTTTCTCCTTTCACATTCTATCAATTTTACGCCGATCCTAAGGAGGAGCCGCCATGCTGATAGGGTGCCAGGCCATAGGGCAGTATGAGTGGCCTCGAATGGAAGCAGCTGGTTTTGCCGTCCCAGTATTTACTTCTTGCAGAGAAGTGATGGGATTTGCATCACGTTGAAATAGTAGGGTCACCAAGCCCACTGATGAACATTCTTTAAACACCCTTGTTACCTTCCCTTTACAATCGTCTGAGCCGCCCTCGCGTGATTCCACTGCAGAGAAGGAGGTCCCCAACCCGCTGCTTTCTAGGAGGACCCTTCAAACCTCTCTGAACGGAGAGCAGGCTTACTCCTCCCTAGGCACAGATATGCAGGGGACTCCTCCTCATCCCCTTCTCTAGAGGGGCCCTTGGGCGCCTCCGTCTTATCAGTGGCAGTTCCCCCATTACTTCCCCAGAAGACTGCCAAGAAAGCAGGCAGTCGACTCATAATTGACCGCGCCTGTTTGGAGCGGCTCAATAGGGCTAACCCCCTTAGTGAGCAAGGGATGGCAGAGACCTTTGGCCCATGCCCCATAATGTATCGCTTGCGTGCGTGACAGGTTTGCAGAAGGGTCAGTATACCTGTACCTCTGAGGTGACCCATCCCTAGACTGTAGGATCTTCAATGGGGTTGAACCCGGGCTCGGGGCTAAGCATATAACCGGAGTTTGCCCCTGTGCAATCTTCTCCGCAGACATCTCGGCCCCTAAGGCATTGTAATGAAGGAAGGGATCCCTCCTTCGGCTGGTGCCCGTGCGACAGACAAGACGTTCCCTATTTCAGAGAACGATCGTGCTGAGGATGATCAAGCTGGCTTAAGTGCTCCTGCCGGCGGAGGAGAGAGGCAGTTTTATTCGTCGCCCTCCTCTCCTTAAAATAAAAGGAACAGAAGAGAGACAAAAATGACTCGAAGCACCTCTCTCTCTCTCTGCTGTTTAGGTAGACGCCCAAGCCAAGATCGGCACGTCCGCCCTCGTTATTCCTCCCGGTGGAGAGTACCAAACAAAGACTGAAAGTGCGCAGCGTGGAGCCTCGATTACGTTAGGGTCCCTCATTCGTTTTCGAAGCCGCTGGCTTCAAACGATTTCTCGTAATTTGCTCCACTAATGGTAGCATCTAGGTAGGGCAACATGATATATCAGCTAACGTGATTGGTAGAAAGCACTTGGTGATCCTAGATAAAACCATGGGCTCCCTAATTAGAGCAAACTTTCGAAAGATGTTGCTAGAACTGAATCCAAGAATATTTAGCTTGATTAGCGTCATTATCTCTCATATACATTATTAAGATACACTAAAGTAGAAATGAAAGCCGTTTTTGATCGGGATAAAAATGGAACTCGAGCGTACAAGAGAATTATGCACTTTGCACGACGTAAAGTGGGTGGCATTTCTCCGTTGTCAAAATCTTGCCCAAGTAGGAGGTTGCCACTGTGCTCTCGAAATTAAAAAGGAATCTACATTATCGATTACGAAGATATGGTAGGAAGAGTTAAAAGAAGACGACAGTCGACATCTTTTTACCTGCTAGGCGGGTGTTTAAACTATATTCGTAGTTAAGTTACAGCGAACAAATGAATGATAAAATAAAACTAGGATATACCTATCAGAATCCCACATGCTGAAGGTCACAAAACAAGAAATAGCTAGAAGAATTAAAGTAACAAGACAGTCGACATCACGAGACTAGTGCGGTGGATTGTATCTACCATACGTCTTTTCCCTTTGGCTGGCAGGTGTTTAAACCACATCCGTAGTCAAGTTAGAGCGAACAAAAGAATGATAATATAAAACTAGAATAGATCTATCAGAATTCCACATGCTGAACGCCACATACCATAAAATATCCATGAGATGAGTACAAGGTCCCCAAAAGTATTTAATGTGATGTGTCTACCAAATACGAAACCAAAGAATCGCTCCGAATCGACCACACTGAAGCGATTCCTATTTAAGCAATGGTTTGGGACGTGAGGATGCCCATTAAAATGGAAAAAATGTATGACATTAGTATTGTCCAAAGAAAACCGGAATTTGTGCGGTTTGGCATAACTTAATTCATGGTTCCGGCTTTCCTCATGCCGTACAAGCTCCAGGATGGTTCTTCACACCCGTTTTTGGTATTGCACTTGTACGTTCTCTCAATATAGTATCATAGGCCCTCTCTATATCGTATACTACAGAGAGGATGTTATTTTTGCCTGTAAATAAGGATCAAAGATACTCCTCAGACGGACGTGAGCATCCCAAGTTCAGTGGAACTTACTGAAATCTCACTTTAGATAATAAAAATTACCTAGGCTGTCATTTTTACAACCCTATGTGTAGTAGTCTATAAAATATTGGCAGGAACTGCCCAAGGTAAAATTATCCGTCCTCTGGTTAAATATAGAAGCAAGAATAGGTGAGATTATCTCAACATCTGGCGAAAAATGCTCGAATTCGGGATATATCGCGGTTGGTAGATTTACTGACTGGATTTTAGGTAACTCCCTACTATATTCACGAAATGCCCCAATGAGATATACTATTTAGTATCTCTCCATAAGGATTAACCACACATCTCACTTTTCTTTGCTAGCCTTATCCTTGCATTTCTGTTCTTAAAGGAATGATCTGTGCGGCCTGGTTAAAACTAGCCATGAAATAGATAGAACACCACTTTTAGGCGCCTCCTGATGGGTAGAAGGTAAAGGGTAAGCCTCTTTACCTTGAGGCCTAGGGCCTAGAAAATTCTCCTTCCTCTAAGAGAAATAGGGAATGTCTCTTGAGAAATAATAGTAGGTAACTTTCGACGACGTTAGGCAAGCAGCCACTGGAGGAAGCTCACTGCGCGATATTGCAGTTTCTCCTACATTTAATACTGAAAATGTCCCCCAAAGGCTCAAAGAAAAGTCTGCCTACGTTTCTTCATATTTTTAAACCTATTCTTGAGGGTAGCTGTAGTAATTTACTCAGTGTATTGGGTAATTGCTGTTTTCATCTCTTTCACATTGTGTGGATTGTTCTCGTACACACCTTCCCATTATTCTATCCTAGAGGTCTTAAAGAGACCTAGCAGGCAAAGTCCACGGGTGATTATGCAATCAGGAAAGTTTGTTGGTATCCTTCTGTCTCAGAACATAATGGATATTGCTCCATGGAAGTCAGCCTCCCGCATTGTTTGTGTCACTGTCAAAGTGGCACTAGAGAGACCTCTCTGGGGCACAGGCCTGGGCGAAGAGTATGGAGATTCTGGGTTGCCTAGGCGTCAAGATCCCTCTATCGGCTTCGCCGGTGTCAGCCAAACGAATGCAGAGCGGTATATTTGGCACCAGGTTGGCTTCAGGAGCTACCTGACTTAGTGATCACAGCGCATTGGTAAGCTTTCTAGGCTCCACTCCTATTTTGGAAAGTTTACTCCCCTACACTTGGCTGTTGGATCAGTCGAGAATCTCCTCTGCCAGGCGGGTAGCCGTTGGCTGCTATACGCGATTTCTCCGACTAGCTTAATGGTGCAATGTAAGTACCATCCCCTCACGTGGTTTATCCCACCAGCTATTGTGAACATCATTCTTCCGAAAAACTAGGTTCCTCTTGATCCTTTCTTTCGTAGAGATTTTGCTTCTCAAAATACAATGCCCAAAACGTTTCGTTTGTGCAGTTGCGCAAGTGTGTTTAGACCACTTTATTTCAAGTTTACGTTTATTAAGCTGCTCTATGAATAATTCCTCGAATGTGATGGCAGTCATGTTTTGTGTTTATGGTGTCGTTGAAGAAAAATGGGCCAATGATAGGCATAAGATTTTTAAGGACACCATACCACGACTTGTGATGGTGTAGATAATTATTTTTAGTTCATCACGGGTTTCAGTGTTCTATAGACGAGCGTTCTGGCTGTACATTTACATGGATAAATAAACCCTAACTCATAGTGAAGATTACATCACGGATGTCTTCACCGTTCTCACGAAGAATGTTATGAAACTAATTATTATAATCAAAGGGGGATTAGCGATCTCGCACTTTCACTCTTGTACTACGGATACATTATATGGAAAGAAATTCAAATTCTTCTGCAGAATTTCTTGTACTCGACTCTTGCTGATTACATCGACTGACATAACCATCTTAGAGCCTTCTTTTGAATCTTCAAAATTATTTCCTGGGCCTCAACATCTTTTTTCTTTCAGGATGAGGGCCTATCAGTTCGAGAAGCATCTGTAACAATTGCCGTTCAGGTAAATTTGGTTAACAAATTTCACAACGCGTTACGCTAAGGCACCGGTACATCTGGAAATTGTGAAAGAATATTTTTTTGTAAGATATCTGTGAATTTATCATATGTCCAATCAGGAATATTTACTGTTCAATCGTTCCCAACATTATGAGATAGCCAATAGGCAACTGCCTTTTAACTCTCGGTTAACTGTGTTTGGGCGAATGTTTACTTAAGTCTCTACAAAACAATATGCAGCATGGTGTACAAACATTTATTTAGGTTGTCAGGTTGAGACTAGGTAACGTAAAATGACAAATCTTACGACGTGTGTAGACTTGTCTTGAGGCATGTTGCGGATATTTTTAGCATATATTTAAGTAAATCAGAGATATTTGGTTCAGGTAGTATATAGCGGATAAATGACAACCGAAACTGCTTCAAACCCTTTGGGTGATAGGACACATCCTCTCTAGGAAAGGTATGTTTAAAGTACCTGTTTACCCCCCTCTCTCAAGGAGTGTATCATTTAGTTCCGATATATCAAAAATTTTATTATCACAGAAAATGGTAATCAATCTAATTATTTCTTTGCTAAATTCATTTTAATAGATAATCAAATCCTGGATAAGTGGTGCGATTATTATATAGCAACTTTGGAAATAATTAGAAAGATTATCATCTCCTGTGACTAATTGATACACTGCTATTTTATGGGGTGTTAGAAAGTTACTTCTTTGAACATACCTTCTCTGGCAGGGAAGGTATGTTGAAGGTATGATGAACCTTGAAGCAGGTTTGATTGTATATATATATATATATATATATATATATATATATATATATATATATATATATATATACATGGGGCGGTCAATAAGTTTTGAGTTTTGAGAATCAGTAGGGCAAATCAGAGGAAGGGAGATGGCTGTTTATGAGGGTGTTAGGACAAGTTATGACAGGTAAAGACCTGCAGCCGCACGCTCCTGCCTCGTCTATTTAAGAAGCAATAGCTGATCGCAGATCATCATTCACAAATTTTTCAACAATGAAGAAGTTTTATCACCGCGCAGTGATCAAATTTTTGACCAAGGAATGCAAGAATGAAAAAGAGATCCATGAACGCATGGTTGCAGAGTACACCGACACCGCCCCTTCCTATGCAACTATTCCTTGCTGGAATAGGGAGTTCCGCTATGGTTGTGAGTGCCTTGAAGATGATCTCCGCCTTAAAGCGCCCGTTAGACGTGACCAACGAGTACAATGTGGCCCCTGTGGAGAGGATGATCCTCGAAAATCTACGGGTGAAGGTCGAAGAAATAGAGCAAGAACTTGGAATATCACATGGAGGTGTTATCAACATCATCCACAACAATATGGCCATGACCAAGGTCTCTGCCCGTTGAGTCCCTAAAAACCTCACGCCCCATGATCGACTTTAACGTCGTCAAGGTTTGGAGGAGCTGCTTCTCCTGTACAGCCAAGACCTGGCGGGATTCGAGTCACGCATAGTGACAGGTGATGAAACGTGGGTCCATCACTGGGATCCCGAGACCAAGCTTGAAAGCATGGCCTGGAAGCACAGGAGCTCTCCGACCCCCATTAAGTTCTGGACCCAACACTCTCCCGGGAAGATCATGGCCACCATCTTCTAGAATTATAAGAGAGTATTGATGGTGGACTATGCGCCTCGTAGAAGGACCATCACAGGCCAATATTACGCCAAGGAACTGGCTGGGTTGGAGAAGTGCATCCGTCAGAAGTTGGGCGGCAAGTTGACAGGCGGTGTCCTGCTCCTCCCCGACAATGCCCGTATCCACAAGGCCAGAGTTGCTTAAGCTGCTCTGCGTGAGTGCGGATTCGAGGAGCTCAACCATCCTCCCTACAGTCCAGATCTGGCCCCAAGCGACTACTTTTCATTCCGCAAGATCAAGGCTGCACTGCGTGGACGCTGGTTTGGGGACGATAAAGATGTCTAACTCGCCGTCCAAGATTGGATTGAACAGCAGTCGGGAGATTTCTGGTTGTCGGGAATTCGAAGCCTCAGAGACAAGGCGCGCAAGTGCTTTGAAGTCGGGGGAGTTATATTCAAAAATAATAAAACACTTTTCCTCATATCTCATTATATCCGAATTGTGAAACTAATTGACCGCCCCTCGTTTGTATATATATATATATATTTATATATATATATATATATATATATATATATATATATATATATATATATATATATATATATACATAATATACTATGGTTAGACAAATTAATGGAGAATTCCGATATCTCGAGACCTATAGATTTACCAAAGTTTTTGACATTAGGAAATAGCTCAATGGTACATATATCATACGTATCTCTTCTACAGACATCATTTACTTGTTGGAATAACAAAGATGTCTCGTTTTTTTTAAGAAGTGTGTCATGTTTTTGAGTTCCAACAAAGAGCAAATCTGTGGAGCAAGAATGGCCTGGCATTAGGTAACAAAAACTGCAAAAGTGTTTATCTTTCTAAATCAAATGTCAAATTCATAGAGTTTCATGGAAAAAAAATACTAGCTCTCGCAGCTCTAAAACAGGAGGGAAAGCAAAACTCAGTAACAGAGAATGCAACGCATTAATCACCATAGTGTCAATAAATGACACAACCACACCTAATAAACTGACCTCAGAGCTTATACAACATCTAGTCAAGCAATATCAATCAAAACATCTCAAATGCTTTCCCATTGCGAAAACTTTTCTTTCCGATATCAATGTTAAATAAAAGATAAAAGGGTGAAATGACCCCAAGATTGAGACAGTGGACTAGTGCAAGAATTAAGTTTTACGGAGGACTCATCATTCACTATTTTCTTTGTTCCGGGCCACTTTAAGTACGTAGGGTGCCTAGAGAAGTCTTTAATCTGAATTGCTTGGTTCTGTGATAGCAATGTATGCCGAGTTATTTTTAACGATTTTTTTTTTCATTTTAGTTGACCAAATAACCCAGTGGTAGTAATACTATTTCCCAATTATCACGCATTCTTCTAGGATCATAATTTCTCGATTCACATAGCTAAATCTTTCAAAAAGATATACATATTGTATCCCTCAAATCATCATATTGTAACATAATCGAACATATCTAGTGTGTTTTAAAGCAGCAAGTAAGGAGCTAATTTGACCCACTATCATCTGTGAAAGTGTTTGAGTGGGTTTTTCTTCACAAATGTATAAAAATTCTCATAATCACTGCCGAAATTTTTAGAAGTTTATTCTCTAGCGTATTGAAGGAGTTAGTGTTTCCAAAGGAGCCCCGAACTGAAACTAAATACTAAAAACGTTTTTAACAGACTATTTCCATTCATGAGAAAACGTTTTTGCTTCACTCTTTTCTGATTGCCTTACTGGCCTTCTCCTTCTTTAAAAGGCTTAAACAGTGAATTTTCTAGCTGTCGTAGTAAATATTTTGAACAAACAGGCAAGAAACCATCTGTTCGTATAAATGAACATAAATACAGTATAGAAAGAGATGAAAATAATATGACTTTTGGTCATCATATTTCTGTTAATGACCGTTTAATTAACTGTAATTCAACTAAATTTATTTATTATTCAAATGCCATTATAAAAAGAAACATTGTTGAATGCTTTTTATCAGTCAATTTGATAATTTTAAAGAAAAGTGTGCATTAGAATTCTTATTTATGTTTCTTTTATTTAGCGTTACGGTACCCAGTTTAGTTATTTTAATTATTTCATTATATTTTTATTTAAAATAATTGTTTTGCTACTTTTTACTCTCCTACTCTCTCCTTGTCATTCCATTTTGCTTCTCCTCGTGCTACCCATAATCTTGGCAATCTCTTTTTTTCTTTAATCTTTTTATTGCCTCTGGGTTTGCTCTTCACCCTTGCTACCACCTAGTTTGACCTTGCTACCTGCTTCTGATAAATCTTGAAGTGATCAATCTCTCCCTTGCCTTATTCTTCATTGGTGATTTCTTGTCTAAAAGGGGTTACTTTGGTTTTTCTTTCTTGTATAAAGCCTCTTTATACTATTTTCTCTTGTTCTGCTTGATAGGGGACTGAATAAAATTCGAAAGTACTCAAAAACCCATTTTCCTTTTTCGTGTTGGAAACTAGATTCATTGGTACTTTGGGGTTTTTTACTTTATATATACATATAAAATTGCACACATTGATGAAGTAAAACATATTTGCAGATGAAATAATTCCTAGGAAAGTGTAAAAAACCTTCAAATATTATGATATAGATAAATTTTTTTAATTATCTCGTTTTTAGCACATGAGTGTATCTTAGTCATTTTGGATATGTATCTTCCTAGAATTTAGTAGAAAAGTACAATAAGTAGATAAAATAGTGTTCAATTGATTGTTGTCCTTCAAAATCATATGAACTGTTATTTTTTTATGTTTTGATTATGTACCGTCAAATCGAATATGTTTTGCAGCCGCTTTCAATAAAAGATCTCATTTATCAATCTTTTCATTGGTAGAGGTATCAGAGCTGCAGTTTGGCTTAAATGAAGTCTTACTCACATAAAATCAGATTTATCTTACATTAAAGCGTAATCTTCCCTGGAGTTTGTCCCCATAAAGATTTCTTGACACTTTAAATATTGTTACTTTCTCCCTCAACAATTTAGGGCAAGAATTAATTATTGGGGCTACTTCAATTTCATGAGATTCTTCAATTTCATGATAAAAAAATCACATTGGCTTTGCTCAAACAGGTCAACATTTTGATTTTTTACAACATGATGTTATATGTACTGATATTTTCTATTCATATGATGCCAAAATATTTCTTTAAATTATTTCTTTAAATAAACGAATTATGAGTAGCTTACATGTGGAAGTTTTTTGACCAACTGGTATTTATCTCTTGCAGGTGAATGATATGGATTTGATCAGAATATCTTGCAAAACTAATCCTGAGGTATTCTGCTACATCTACGGAGATTACACCATTGTTCCTAACAGGAATCCAGTCACAAGTTTCATACAGCGTGCTAACTTTGCTAATTTGGCATAAATTTAATGACCAGGATAAAGCTTGGGCGCAAGACAAATCACCGAATATCTGTGTCGTTGGACCACGGCCAAGAAGTTATTTGAAGTTTGCAATTCTCATAGCATGCAGAGAGCCGATAAATAATGGATCTGACTGCTACCTCTGCGCTATTGATTTTACTCGAATTAACAAGAGTCATCTTACGAACTCTCAGCTTCCAGAATGAAGAAAAAATACTCTCTGACAATGCTCGCATTACATTCTACAGTAACAGGCATCAGGCGCGCTCCGTTTTATTTCTGAAATGAAGGACTTGGTGTACTGTACAGATATTGCGGAGATCTGTACAAGCATGGAGTACCTGAAAACAAACTCAAAGACTAGAGAGTGTTCCTTGACACCCACAGACACATGCAAACACTGAAATGTTTTCTGCTGCACAAAGTCAGCAAGTTTGCCTGTGTACCCCAGCTCCCTTAATCATAATTAAGGAGAAGTATGAAGCACTAAAGTACGTGCTGGAAAAAAATCATTATGATAAGCATGATTGATTAATTTGTGTTGAATGAAGCTGTTGAAATTTTGGGCAGACAACAGTTTGGATTCACCAAATATCGTAGCTTTCTGTGCATGTAGAATATTAAAAGAGTTCATCATTACAAAGAGAAGGGTTAACATGTATGGGGAAATTGGTGTATTGTAGAGCAAGGAACTTCATAAACAATCCTCTAGTGATCAAAGGTAGAATAATCTTTCGACTGCTGCACATCAAACTTGGTTTGAACAAACAGGTCACCCATGCTTCACGAATTTGTGCCACGCCTTTGAAAGTTAACGATGGAGAAGTTGAAAACTAGTGTCTTTGACGGCCCTCAACTCTATCAGTTCATCAGAGATGTAGAGTTTGAAAACTAAATTAACGAAGTGTAACTGGAAGCGTGGTGGGCTTCTGGTCTAGTCAGGAAGAATATTTTAGGCAGAAAGAAAGCAAGGAAATACACAAAAAATGTCACTAATATGCTGACTGCTTTCGAAAACCTGGGATGCAACATGAGAATCAAAATACATTTCTTATTTTCCCAAATGTTTCAACTTCATGAGAAGTTGGGATCAATGATCTACGATTAGGAGGAGAGATTCCATTATAAGATGAAAAAGATAGAGACCAGGATCAGGGCCGTTAAAATGCAGTAATGATGGCTGATTACTATTTTACTCTGAAGAGAGACAACCCTGCCGATGAGTATTCACGAAGTTCGAAGAAACGGAATTTCATTCAATAAATTCTGAACAATGAGGGCCTAATATCCAATTTACATGTATTTACCTTAATCAATGTCTTATAATAAATGTAGACGAATCAATTTTTTTAATATTTAATTAATAAATCGTGTTATAAAAACGAGGGTTTTATCTTAAACACCTATTTCGGATCAGAAATATTAAAAAGTTATCAACCGAAAATTTCATGAATTTAATTGATTTACATATAAGTTTTGATTTGTTAAAAGATGTCCTAGCATAAAAAAATGACAAGAAGAGAGGAAACGGATGTCCTTTTCGGATTCACGGGGCAGAATTGTTCTAAATAAGTTAAAAAAACTTGGTAACCCAGTGTAATAGACAATTAAAACTGTTCTTTTCAGGGCTGGTAAATTATCTATTGTTACAAACACTTCTTAAGGTTTCCTTAGTGTGAGTCAGGAACATCTTATTGGTATGCCCAAATTAGTGTGAAGGTGAATTCGCAGTGTAATTGATAATTTGGGAGGTGAATTTCGATTAAAACTAGATAAGGAATATATTGAATAATAAAATATTTAATAAATTGTCCAAATAAAAATGCTCTATAATTAAAATATTTTTTTGTTCATTATAATTTAATCCACATGCAAAATATCCAGGAGTCAGAAAACTTTTTCCCGTAATGGTTGTTAATTTTGAAATACCACTGCTATGTGATGGAAGGTTCTGTGCATCACCTAAGTTAAAAAAAATATTTTCTATAATTGTATTCGTTAATATGACTTGTAATCCTTAATTTCAGAGATCGAATATTGTTTACTCCTTTTTTCAAATATATATATATCAAATAAAATCAAAACTATACAACTATATTGGCAAGCATAAATTAACCGCTTCAATTATTCTGCTGCTTCATTGCCAAACTCATTGGTACTATTTAATTTTTGAAGTATAATAAATAGACCTACGTTGGATGATAAAATGGAGATAATATAAATAGTAATCGGAAAAACCCCAATAAATCTCCAAACAGTTACAGGAATAATTTGATCTGCCATGGCCATGTAAAATGGCTTGATAAATGTAGGTTGTTTAAAAAAATTAATTGTCTTGTATGATACATTGCTGGATTTAAGAGAAATCAGTAAGATTTCTCTTTTATTTCCATATGATTAAATTAATAATTAAACTTATATTATTAAGAAGTGTAAGCAAATAAAAGAACAAAAAAACACAAAACATTTTTATGCTAAATAATTCGAGACTTCATCTCCCCATGCATTTAAGTGATTAATCCTCAATACAGTTTAATCAGATCAAAAGGCAAATATAGGGGCAAATAATTTTAGTTTAACACTAAACAATGTTTAAAATTGGCTTTCATATTGCTAGGTCCCTAAGTCCTGAGAGAATATATAAAAAAATTACCAGGCCTTAGATAGTAAATTTGTTCTTTCTAAACAATTGCTTATTTGAATGGTCTTGAAGGGTTCTTAAGAATAGATTGACTAAAACTAGAATCTTTGAATAATAGCCATGCGCGAACCATGATGTGTTCCTTTGCTCTTACGATGCCCGGATTTGGTTAGGACAAGATTTGTTATTTTTTATGATGCAACTAAATATAACGCATTTGCATTAACAACAACGATTTGGGATTTAAATCAGCCGGAAATTTTAGGTATTGTTTAAATGTGGATATCTTTTTCAGTTTTTGTAAATAACCTACAAATTTATTTCCTAGGATTTTTTCTACCAACAATTGTAAATATATAATAGAGATCAAATCAATAGATGACAATTCAGAGAGGTGGGTACAATGAGGATGCATGTGATAGCAAGGAAATAAAAGCAAATACAAACCTGTCAACCTAAATTGAATGTCATCACCGAATAATTAGTATTCTATTATTAATGTTTCAAAAAAGAACATATTTAGTGTATTCTTATCGCTTCTAAAAAGGTCTTAAGGAAACAAATTGTTTAAAACTTTGTGATTTATAATTTGAAGCAGTTTTTCCATTTTGACTTAATAAGGGTAAATTATTTCTTTTTACTTTTTCGCACAAAATATAATGCATGACATATTTGATGTGATCTTGTTAGTCTTTTTATGTCAGGTTACTTGGTACACTGCTGCGTTTTCTGCAAACTTCTTAGAAAGGTGTGTAATTTATTTACAAAGCACAAATACAATTTCTTCATTCTTTTCTAGTGTTCTATAAGCCTTATTTATCTGTGCTATATCTTTTCAAAAAAATCATAATATGTTCTTTTCATTCTAAGTTATTTAAAAAATTAGTTTTAGATATTTCTATCAATATTAGAATTGTTACTAATTAATTTGGCATTCAGCTATTTAGCTCCTAAATTGCTAAAGTTAGCGTAATTTTTTCCCTGAATTCGTTCGTTAGAAGTCCTAGTCGAATTGACTAATTTTGTATTTATTTATATCAAAATAAAATAGCCCACTTTAGCGTAGATGCCTCTAGTGTGACAACCTTTTTCATGATAAAGCAGTTCACTAAAATAGAGGCTAGGGCAAGGAGGTTAAAAGACGATGCCAAATATTATTCACGGTTTTCGAATATTTATTTCGGTACCTAAATCTTCTCTGTGCTCAACGCCTGACATTTCAATTTCCTTGGTTTCATGTTCCAAAGTAATCTAGATCATCGATCGTTCTCTTTCAGAAGGCCACAAATCAATGTGCAAGTGTTCGAAAAGAAGGGAAATTATTTTTTAAAGGGTCGATACAACAATAATCCTCGAGGAAACAAGAAGGGTATCAACCACTCACAAGACCACATCTGGTGCTTAGTATGCCTTGTTAATATACAGCATATAAGGTGAAGGCGAAAGAAAGTTATAATCAATTAATTAAGAGGATTATCTAAAAGGAATGGTTTATAATAGGTAACTACTAAGCCAGTAAGAGGAGAAACAAGGAGAAAATATTCAGTGGAAAAGGACGCTTTTAGTGCCTTTCCATGTCGGACAAAAGGCCTCCAGCGCATCATTCTCAAGTGATAATCAGTAAAAATGCAGCTGAAAATGTCCTTTGAAGAGTGAATGATTAAAACAAAGAAGCCGTAGAGAAAAAAAATTTAAATATAATGCAAACTAGATGTTTCAAATGAGATCCCCATCAGGTTCTTCAAAAGTTCTAGGTGAATCGCAAAAGATTTTAATTCTATTGGCATCTGTGTGCCTTAAGGATAAAATAAGAATGTGAGCAGTGCAATCTTTGATCTTAATGAACTAAGTATGAACTATGATTGAAATTACTAGGGATATATTTGGGAAATTTATTTGTTAGTCTGTATTCTACTTTTTTTTTACTTTTTTAGTTTCTTTGAACTGTTTTAGAGTTGCTTTCAGTTTGAGCTGACCAAGAAACGTATGTTAAAGTTTGAAATGTCGTATGTTTAAATCCCTGTAAAAGATAATGATAGTTACACACACACACACACACACACACACATATATATATATATATATATATATATATATATATATATATATAAATATATATATATATAAATTAATCACTCGTGAATTCTCTTTTCCATCAGTTATGCTCAATCCAGTTCTTCATTAAATCAAAATCGTTTAGTCTAAAACCCATATTCCATAACGAGTGATCTTAGGCCCTATTTAAAAGTTTAAATTTTCTAATATATATAAAGCTAAAATCTAAAATTTTATATTATCTTACCTCAGAAGATGGACTCAGAAGAATTCCCAAACATCCCAGAAGAATTTTGTGGTAAGAGTTCTGCTGTTAAACTCAACCGGACCACGACCTTAACCTAGCAACTATGTCGAAGTGACATTTTGCTAAGTTCCTCACCAATCAACGCGCTATCTCGCACATGGTCTTGCTCGAAAGAGGTAATCACAGCCAAGTCACCTCCTTTGAGGAGATCCCAATACACAAGACATACAGCCAATTACAAGTTGCAGTGCCCTCCTAGTCAACTTAAGTCACCCCTCGGTAGAAGAGATTGGAAATACATGATACTAACGCTCTTATCACGAGAAAGGTCTCAAATACCACGCAAAAATGGCAAACAATGTATGTGATGTAGTATGTTGGTACTACGTGGAATTTAGGGCTAAATCTCATCAGGGGTGTCCTGATTGCTAAAGGAGCCAACGCATAACAGAGAAACGCCAGGAGGCTACATTTTTTACCATATCACATTCAGTAAATCCTTATTCGACAAAGTGTCAATTATTTCTAACATACACGCAACAGCTGTATATAGGATTTTTTAGCAATCTTTTGTACACCTCCAAACTACTACTATTTTCTCTATTAAACCTATAGGAGAAAGAATATTATCTATGTCCTTACTGTGTGATTTCCTATCAAACTTTAACCTAATACTGAATTAGAAAATAAATAAATTAATAGACGGAAAAAATCAAATAGCTAGGAATAGAATGGTAAATAACAAAGCAGCTCCGTTATTGACCCTCTTATATTAATACCTTTAATATAGTGATTTATTGAAGCTGCGTAATAATAGTATCGAAGTTAGGGGAGGGAAAATTCAGCCATCTCTCCATCATTCTTAGATCACCTTATGACTTAAGGACCTCCAATCTCGCCTAGAATAATCTGAGCTGAATTTCCTTGATGACAAAAATAATGATACATATTTTCATTATTGCACGATAAAAAAAGTCCAACCTTCAGAATGAGCGTTTTCATTACATTTCAACTTAATTAGGAACAATATTCAAACATACAGATGAATCCAAACCTTTTTTCTCACTTAATACGTAACAACATTCCAAGGTTGCACTATTTAGAAAAAAATAGATTTATAGGACGCATTTTTTTAGTAATTTATCTATATTACTTTCTTGCCAATTACTGAACCGTCAGATAAATTTTCCATCTCCTATGAATTTCTTTAAAATATTATAATTGTTTTGTCTTAAAGCAATGTTCTGTTACAAGTGAAGTAGCTGATAAATAAGGAGTTTAATTTTCTAACCAAATACTAAAATCTACAAGTCTAAATTATTCCGCTTCTCAGAGAGAGATGAAATCAACTCAGAAGAAGAAGCGAACATCGCAGAACAATTTTTTGGTAAGTGGTCTGTAGTGAATACATATCAATATCGAGTGAACTACGATATATATATATGTATATATATATATATATATATATATATATATATATATATATATATATATATATATATATATATATATATATATCCAACATACCGCAAGATCTAAAAAAAGGAATAATTTTTTGTTCGGAAATAGTTATTTCATACTTCTAAAAATTCCGAACTGGGTTGTGATTCGAACCAAGCATACTGAGGCAGCGAGCAACCACTTTGAACTCACTTATAGGGAACCCTTAATAACTCGAATAAACAAGCTTTTAAGGGGCGCTTCGCAAGGTTGATTGGGACTGTGAAAGAGAGAGAAATTAATTGGGAATTCAAAGCACAAAGGAGAAACTGAATTAAACAGGCGGCGAGTACACAATGTATATCTCTTATGAGCGCGAGAGAATGATAAAATAAATCCAACACACTGCAAGAAATAGAGAACGGAATAATTTTTCGAATCTCACCCGAACTGGGATTATTTTGAAGTACGAAATGATTATTTCCGAAAAAAAGATAATCCCTTTTCTCTTTTTTGCGGTGTGTTGGATTTATTTCATCTTTCTCTCGTGATCATGATAGATATACAATATATAATATATATATATATATATATATATATATATATATATATATATATATATATATATATATATATATATATATATATATATATATATATATATATGCAAATTTTGTTGAAGATCATGGTATATTTCGCCTTAATCAATTTCCTTTGGCAACTTTCTATTCTTCTAATGATAATGATTTATACCAGGGTGCTTGGCGAACGCTTTTCTTTTCTCTTTTTAACTTTTTGATGAATCTAAGTAAAGATATTTAGCATTCGAGACTGTAATTTTTATCAGTTTTTGTTGTTATTTTGTATTTTTATCGCTTTTTTACAGCAGAATTACTTATTATTATTATTAATATATATATATATATATACATATATATATATATATATATATATATATATATTTATTAAATTTTAGTGTTTTTCTTCTTTATTAATATCTACAATTCTCTAACTTATCGGGTTTCTCATTTTGTTCGTATAATCGGTAGTCTTATTCGGTTTCTCATATTAATTTGGTTTGTATAATCAGTATTCTTATTTAGTTTCCCATATTGTTTTTCTGGTCGGTAATCTTTTTCAATAATCTTGTATGTTAACTATACATCGTTTTGATGTTATATTACGCTTTTTTTACTGGCTACCGTTAAATCTTTGTTTTTAGTGTATTCGCCGGATTTCATTTTCCGGTACTATTATTCAGTTAATTTCATTTGGGGGAATTATGTTTTTAATATTTTCCCACACTTTTTTTTAGGGTTCTATTTACGGTTTCTATTTCAGATCTTCGATAGAGTTACTCTGATGGTATGCGATCCTATCTTTTTGAGTTTGTGATGAATCTTGTAGCTTGATTTTGAATACGTTAGACCTTGTTTAATTGTGAGTGACTTAACGTATTTATCGGTACTATTGGTTAAAAGAGCTTGGGACGAACTACAGCTATGTATAATATTCTTTTGTTTTTATTAGATAGTTTTTTGAATCTGTACAGCGCCGCCATGGTATTTTTTGTTTCGTTGATTTTCTGCGTTATGTGGCTGGTGTACCCTGTTTTTGTTAGTTTTAGACTGAAGACGCGTCCTTACGTGTAGTATGGATGTGCTTCTCTATCGACTCGTCCTCCAGCTATTTTTCGTATGTTTACTGGTATTAACTTAAATTTATCATTGTTTGTTTCGATTTTGTTTCTTTTTTCGTAGTCATTCAGGTTCTTTATTTCCCTTGCTATTCTTTGAGCTACGTCTCTGGGGTTCTTCCTGTTGCTGGTGATTATTTTGTGTGATGTCATCCGCTAGTTAGATGTAAATCGCAGATTCATGTGTTGGTTGTGGATGGTCTTTGGTGTAAACTGTTTACACTGTTAGAGAGAGGCATCCTCCCTGTGGGACACGCATTTGCAGGTCGATATGGTCAACAGTTTGGCCGTTTATTTAACCATGCATCTGCAAAGCAGAGGGCCTAAAATTCATATGGAGAACGGACACAACATCATTCAAACCAGAGATATTAATATTCTAGTTAAAAACACCGTAATTAAACGAAAAGAGAGAAATAGGGCTAAGGTTAAACATCTTAGAAGCCATCCTTAGTCAAGCGTTGAGCTTGAATCGAACAATAAGGTTGATGTAAAATTCCACTCACCGTATTGACTCGTTTGCTTTCACGTTGCTCTCATTTCATCGGTAAAGGAGGGAAGAAGAGATAAATACGCTCCGAAGATGATCGAATAAGATCGTAAACTCAGCAATTTAGTTTCTTTTTTATCAAACCCATTGATTTACGAGAGAGTTAAATAGGGGACAAGTGATGTACCATCTACAAGATAGAATAAAAAAGAGAGTTAGAATAATAGAAAGTTGCCAAAGGAAATTAATTAAAATGAATTATACCAAGGTCTTCAACAAAATTTTCATTCAAGAAAAACTGATACCGACTTACACAAATATATATATATATATATATATATATATATATATATATATATATATATATATATATATGAGGAGAAGCATACCTAATAGAGCAGGTGATTTCTGTTTCTTAATTGTATATAAACTTATATACATAATTTGGAGCGACAATTCATGTATAAAATATTCTCTTCATTAAACCTATGCACCTTAGATTTTGTTTGATCTATTTGAACGCTAAATTCTTTTTTTCTTTTTATAGTTAAATTTGATAATCTCTTTAGCAAAATATTAATAGGATCTGGTCTTAGAAGCAAACTCTAAGCGATACCTAATAATAACATTAATGTTTACCTGAAAAAAAGGAGCGAATCGTGTAAATATTTCCGTCTTTATTATTTATGGGTAGAAACAAATTTGAAATTTTTGAATATGAATTAAAAGAATAATCTTCTTTCCTGACTACAAAAATTTGTCCTAGGTAGATAAATTTGGAGGAGGCTTGAAATTCTTCATTATGTTCAATTTTGTTTTATTAATTAATGTAACATTGAAGCAACAAGAGAAATATTTTAATAGTTAATATTATAAAACAAGACAGAACTGTCAAAGCAACAGGGGGCTGTACTATGGACAGTGCGCCTGGAATCGAAAAACTAATCAACTCTTGTTTTGCGAGGTTCATTCATATTTAACTACAATAGAAACTCTATAAAATAAAATCAATGTTGAAAAAAGATCTTATAGTAAGCCTTACTTATATTTTACTTTTAGGGAATTTTAAACAATTAAGCAAATATCGATCTCTCTTTTAAATTATTATTTGGTAATTTACTCCCACAATCACTTTCTTTTGTGAGAAATATAAGGACTATGTAATGATCATAAAACTTGCAGTTAAGAACCATAAGGCATGGGCCACATACTTAGCATCGTTTAGCCCCGCTTTTAGCTTGTTAAAGTGCTACAATTTAAATTAATTTCGACTCATTAAGTTGAAAAAAGATTTCTGTCTCCAGTTCGTTACATTTGTAGGAGCCATATCTTGGTTGCGAATAGACCTTTCCACCACTTCGCATAAATTTTCGATTGGTTTTATCTAGGATTAACTTGGTGCCTCCATTATTTGTTGAAACTCTCCAGAATGCTCCTCGATCAAAGACAGTTCAACATAATCCCCCATCAATAAAGTTTTAGGCGGACCAGTGGACCATCGGAGCACTCATGACCTATGAATACCGCATACGCCAGTATTGAACACCAATAGAAAGCAAGATGTCTTGTTGATAAGAGGGGGCCAAGGCCTCATGAAGTATGCACACAACCGGACCCTACGATTATCCATAAATGACTGAAAACTCATGTTACTAGTCGACCAAGATCAAATTAGCTACATCTAAAGCTGAGGTGCAGAGCGAGATCAGTATTTGTACAGTTAAGAGCAATCAATTTGTCGGCCATCTGCTTGCAAATCCAATGGAACTTAAAGATGGCTGTACTGACACTATGAATATGCGTATGGTGCCTCATACATTTATTGTGCATGCGATTGGAACCAATCCGGCTTATCTGTTACCACGGCAAATCTAGCAAGACGCTGCTGATCACGATCATTTAGCAACCGGGGTTGAAGACTGAACTGTCCACGGTAGCCGGTACTGACATCCAGGGAAGAAAAACTCTGACGTCTTGCGGATGATGAAGTCAGGCAGCATATATGGATAGTAAACCTGCTTAGGAGACTAAACAGCATAGACGAATGTTCGCACCTGGGAAGAGGATTCAATCTCAACCTGAACAATGCGAGAACCAATTAATTGTCAGCTGCATTTGATTCCAGCAACCAGGATACTGACACAAACGAGAACAAAAATCGACATACATCAGACTATGGGTGATTCCATTTCGTTTCTAGGAACGAGGGCCCAAACTCACGCATCAAACTTTAGCACTTACAAATCTCAAGGGTCGTGTGCCTTGTGATATTTACCACTGATAGAGGCAGAAAAACCGTTGTTATAAACTAGGAAAGATACAAGCCAATGGCCCGTTATTACTTCGGTGACGTCAACTGATAGACCTAAATCCCCATGTATGAAACAAGGGACAGCTCCCAGATTCTTAGCAAACTGCGTCAAATGAGAGTGATAATGGTTGCATAATACTGACAGTTAATACAAATGTCTTTTACACTCGATTGTTTATCGATCTAGAGATTTACCCTTCGAATAGAACAAGATCTGCTGACCAAAGTCGCCTGCTCTCACTTATTCTGATTTATGACCTTACGACCTTCAAAACTTTTAATGATTCCAGGACTAACCTTGGGAGGACCTTGGGAATCATATCATTCGAAAGAGAATCCTTACAACATAAGGGTTTACAATTCGTTAGAATAGGCTGAATAGTTAAGAAGTTTTCGCCAAATAATTCTCCGGCTAAGCTAGGACTGGGCCAATTAATCAGTAAAAAAAAAAGTAAAACAACATAAGGGTTAAAATTTTGTTAAACTCGGCCGAGTATTTACAATGTTATTACCAAAACAGAAAAAAGCAAAACTGGGACTGACCGACATAGTGAGCTATAGAGTCGCACGCGACTAAATATTTATTTCCAACAAACTTAACGTTCTACTTTTCATCATGTGTAATTAAACTGTCTTTTACGCTCTGTGAAGATGTGTCAAGTTGAAAGTTGAAAGAATTAAAGAAAGAGAGCATCTGGGATGGTACGATGTCAAAGCCGTCACGGAAGACTTGAGGTGCTT
This sequence comes from Ceratothoa steindachneri, assembly GCA_963969495.1. NCBI lineage: Eukaryota > Metazoa > Arthropoda > Malacostraca > Isopoda > Cymothoidae > Ceratothoa > Ceratothoa steindachneri. The sequence continues at coordinate 83,428,562 of OZ018319.1, read as the reverse complement.
AGAAAGCTCTCAGTTCACCCAGCGTATGCGATATCATTAGGGAGCGCGTTTTTCGTCTTGTCAACTACGTAATATTTAATGGAAATCGAATTCTCATTTTTACCTGATTAAGAAACTTTTACGCTCAACAAGAAGTTCGACCGCCTTATAAGATTCGGTCAGGAGGTCACAGACGTCCGCTACGTATTCAAAACCTAGCACAAGGCCTCTTTATGTGCTAGGCCTCATAGCTTTGAATGGCGAGCAAATGTCGCGGTATGCTTGAGGGCCGGTTAGAGGCTCACTACAGCCGATTACAGGGATATCTTTGCCACGAAATTCTTGCTGTTGGTGAGGAAGATCACTCAGTAAGTGGACTAGTTGTTTTTGCAGAACGGTTTCCCGGGCCACAGAGATAAGGCCATGCAAGAGTGGTTGGGTCGACCAATAAATTCTGGTCGTAATTTTGGCCACAGCATTCGCCAGATCTCAATCACCTTGATTATAGCGTGTGGTGAATGCCTATGACATGCTTAGTACAGTTTGCTACAGTACCATCGACGAGCTGAAGTCCTCTGTCGATAAAGAACTTCGTCTGCAACGTGTCTGTTGCCTTCATGTCACGTCAAGACCCCGGGCGGGCACATTGATTAACATTATCATTTAAACAGATATTTATGTGATAAAACAATAAAAACTTTCTAACTGCATAAAAACTATCATTGTGTCCTTTGTTGAGAACGTCGTAACAAATCTAACAGCACTTGTTAAATAGACGGTAGGTGCTTACTAAGATACACAAAGGAATTACTCCTTTACGACTAATCGGAGGTTTCATCAACTCACAAACTTCCTAGCTGGTTAAATGGTTGGAGCAAGAACTACGACCTTTAATTTAGCCTGACAGAAGAGGATGAAAAACAACACATGTTTAATCACTAGTAATAAGAAGTGATGCTGGGACAGGGCAAAATCAGCTGGTAGTATTCTGTCACGTCTTGATTCACTTTCAACTAAAGAGGATTTTGAAATAAAGAGTAATTGACAAGGAATATCTGCTCTTATTAGATTCTTCCTGAACTTTATAATCCTTACAAACAACGATCAGATTTATCACGAGAAGAAGGGGGCAGCGATGAAATCACCAGTTACGATCGTTATCGTAGAACTTTGGTTTTCAAAGATTTGATTAGATTGCCCTCATTGGAGCCACATGCCGATCCTACTGGTTTGCAACGCTGGTGACACCTTTGTAGTTCGACATTGGGATAAGATATCGGATTTTCACACAAATAAATGATCAACATTCCTTCAGAAATACTGTGGGCATTAACAAATGAAAAGAATAAAACCTGTCTTTTCTGAACATTTTCGTACTAAAAGGCATATAGAAAACATTCCAGCTGATGAGCGAGAGTAACACACTAATTACAAAGTGATTAAAAGAACAACTGATTAAAAGAACAACGACCCAATGGAGTGACAAGCCTATTAACGTAGAGAAATATAAACAGATTAAAGCAGTGTTCAGGTCCAGCCATAATTCAAAAAGCTGTCAAAGGAAGAAGGGGTCCTTCACGTCTCGCCGCCGAACAAAGATGCAGGAAAATGATCATTGTAACGTAAGTAACCCGAACATAGGTAATAACAGTGAGACTTCTCCGCCCGCTTTGGCTCGAAGTGATAATTAAGCTTTCAAATAACTTGCGGAATGACGTCATAAAGGGAAAGGATGGGGCCACAAACACGAGCAAGCCTTATGTCGTCTACGAAATAGTTAAAACCAGTCGTCCTGCCAAATACTTCGTCCGGACTAGAAAACAGCTCCAGAAAAGGAAAGACGAACAGCATATGCAACATGATATGCAACTTAGTCTCAAGTACGCAAACAAGGTCTGCTGACCAAAGTCGCGTGATCTCACTTATTCTGATTTATGACCTTAAGACCTTCAAAACTTTTAAAAATCCTCAGACTAACCTTATGAGGACCTTGGTAATTATATCATTAGAAAGAGAATCTAAAATAACATAATGGTTTCAAATTTCGTTAGAATCGGCCAAATAGTTATGATGTTATTGCCAAATAATTCCCCGGCTAATCTAGGGAGGACGGCAATTATATCAATCCATATAGAATGTATAATCCTTAAGCAACTGAAAATCCCAAATCGGAAACCAATCCTGAAGGAAAGCTGGGTCCTATGACAAGCATTAGTGCATATTAAGTTGAGTATTTCGAATGGTTGATTGTGTCAATGAGGATATATTTTAGGAGTTAAATTATTAAAAACCACATGGTTCTGAGAACCACATAATTTCCCTCTCTAAGATATTAATTAGAAGAATCTATTCGGCTCTAGGCAGGTTTAATTTCGCCCCTGCATTAATCAATTCTTCTTATCCTTTATAAACCAGGACTCCTTACTACCATATGTAGGTGCTACAAAGGGGTGCTAAAGGTAGACTTTTACACCTCTCATCAAGAGGAGCGGCACGCCACGTCGCATAATGGTCCCAATCTCTGAATCGAGATTGAGCCTCCCTGGGCTTTTATTCTTTTATCACAATATATTTTAAAAGTACTTTCTCACATTATTTTCTTAATCAAAGACTAATTTAGCCAGATAGTTGTCGCCCAGCTTTCGTCCACTCATTTCTGATCGGTGCCGGGGACGAGGGTGAGGTAGGTGCCTTACCCCATTTTTCTTATCTCCGGGGCATGTGGGTCGTATTGTTGTGTCCCTAAACTATATCCCTTATCTTGTTACCATTCTTCTTTTATACCACTATTTCTCTCAATGGGAAGTCTGGTATATCATGGAAACAATGCTAGGGCTGATATCTGGATAATTTTCTTCCCTGCTTGCTTACTGCTGCTTAATGTTGTACATCGTTGACGATGAAGACGTCACTCCATACATTGAAGATTTGGATGATGTTTGGTTGATAATTATCGTCTTTGGTGAGATCGTTGATCGAAGCGGAGTCTGCGAAGGTTGGCACAGCCTCTTCCACAGACATCGCAGATATGGGGTCCTTGTATTTTTTGGTGTCGTCTTGCACGGCTGGTTATAGCAGCACTGTGGATAGGGTATTGCAAGAATGTGTGGATGAATGAGCAATGCATGGAGGGATAAATTGCATGATGACGTTTAAGGTGGAAATTAGGTGTGCATTCTTCTGTCCACAATCTTCACTTTTCCCTTTTCACTTGTCCAGTAACAAGGAAATTATCTAGAACGATTAGAGCAGGCTTAGGTTGCAGTGCTGTGCCCCCCCCCCAAATGTCCTTCCTTGGTCTATCGCCTAATGCACGAGTATCGTGCAGATTTGATCTCCAGGATTCCTCCTGAAGACTTGCCCCTTCCAAAGGCTCCCATAAGGCAATAGGGTCGGCCAGGTTATACCGGCCGGCACTCGGTCGTTGGACATACCTTTATGGGGACCAGGAGCAGGTAGTACGCCAACATTTGAGAGGTAGAAGCTAAGTAACCTTATCTTCTATGACTTAAGGTTATATATTGCGCATGCACTCACCCACCCCCTCAACACTTGCATATGCATTCTTAACAGCCTCAATTCCGTGAGAGGTTTTCATTTTCTCCATCTTCACAACTTAATTCATTGGACTCTCATTACAAACTTCATCGTGGTATGGCCTCTTTGCTATTTCGCTTTAAATTTATAAAAATACCAACATACGAGGGGCGGTCAATAAGTTTTGAGAATCGGTAGAGACAAAACAGAGGAAGGGGGATGGCTGTTTGTGGGGGCAATAGGACAGGTTATGACAAGGCAGGACCTGCAGCCGCACACTTCTGCCTCGTCTATTTAAAAAGCAGTAGCTGACCGCAGATCGTCAGTCAAAAAATTTTTAACAATGGAGAAGGTTGAGCACCGCGCAGTGATCAAATATTTGACCAAAGAAGGCAAGAATGCAAAAGAGATCCATGAACACATGGTTGCAGTGTACACCGACACTGCCCCTGCCTATGCTACCATTGCTCGCTGTAATAGGGAGTTCCGCCATGGTCATGAGTCCCTTGAAAATGACCCCCATCTGACGTGACTAACGAGGACAATGTGGCCCGTGTGGAGAGGATGATCCTTGAAAATCTACGGATTTAGGTCGAAGAAATCGAGCGAGAACTTGGAATATCACATGGAAGTGTTATCGACCTCATCCACGACAATTTGGCCAGGAGCAAGGTCTCTGCCCATTGGATCACTAGAAACCTCATGCCCCATGATCGACTTCGACGTCGTTAAAGTCCTTAAGGCCAGAGTTACACAAGCTTTTCTGCCTGAGCGCGGATTCGAGGAGCTCAACCATCTCCCCCTACAGTCCAGATTTGGCCGCTAGCGACTACTTTTTATTCCGCCAATTCAAGGCTGCACTGCGTGGATGCCGGATTGGGGACGATGAAGATGTCCAGCTCGCCGTCCAGGATTGGATTGTACAGCAGTCGAGAGATTTATGGTTGTCGGGAATTCAAAGCTGCAGGGACAAGTGGCGCAAGTGCAGTGAAGTCGAGGGTAGTTATATTGATAAACAATGAAATACTTTTCCTCATATTTCGTTTCCTTATATCCGAATTGCAAAATTTATTGATCGCTTCTTGTATATTAGAGGTCATCCACCGCCTCTCCTTCTAAAATTCTCTGTCTCAAAGATGACATTCCACATAATATTATAATAGTATACTTTTAATTCAATGTGACATTAATTAAAGTCTGATGTCCCTTTGAGTTTGAACCAAATGTAGAATTTGATTCGTAGAAAGATAAATTTCACTACAGTCCCTGTGCCTCAATCCATAGGCACAATTCCCCCCCTGCCCTTTTTCAAAAATTAAGAATATAATTATCTTCGTGTGCTTGAATTTCCGGGCATTTTATGAACCTGCCTTGATTCGTTCAGGTCGCGCCTCACAAGGCTTTCCAATCTTTCTCTATAAGAGCTTTATCCCGTGGACCGGCCGAGGGTTGCTTAGGTGTTCTTTAAGACTCGATCCTTGGTGCACTCCACTTTCTTATTCTTTCTCTTCCCCTAGTAAGGGCCTATTTGGGAAAAACCATAACATAAAGTTTGAGAAGAAGCCTAGCAAATATACATGTTATCCAGACCTGCCTCTTCTATCCACCAATGCAGTTCTATTTTTTAATTTTTATGTTGAATGCCATAGAATCTTTTTCTCTGCCACAGTTCATGAAAGAATGATTTTCGAACAACAGTTTGAAACTCAACTGAATCTTTGGTAGTCAATTAGAGTTTGCTTTAAGAAAGTAATTTCCCTGTGTCTGACATTTCTATTGTGCGTACTTCCCCTTCCTGAAAGAGTTGAATAACTTGTATTCAACTTACATTGTTTGCATTCGATTAAAGCTCATGTTACGTATGTAGCACTTTTCTTTGAGAATAAAAATGTCGAGAGACCACTCATGCTTATATTAACTCCCGTCTTCGTTACTCTAACTCTTTTCTTGATTAATCTGCTTCTCTCACTCTTTGATCCCTTTATTTAGTTAAAAAACCTATACAACTCTTGTTTCTGTTGGTCAGCGAGGTTTCATGCGTACTACAGTTAATTGGGCCGTTACATTAGCTTCTCTTACAGCTTCTCATTTTCCCTACTTTTCTTCTTACTCATATGTCTCAAAAAAATTACTCTCCTCTAAATTTGTTAGTCGTCTGAACCTCTTCATACTTCCAAAGAAACTTAGGTTTTGGGTCTGACATTTTTTTAGATTTACTTTGGACTCATTTTCCGCAACTTTTCTTCTTTCAGTGCCTTCCAGGGCGAATTAAAGACACATCTCTCCTATCAAGCTTTCTTTCAGTGATAGAAATAGTCGTGCCAAAGGCTCTTAAAAGCGTTATATAAATACTTTCTTTTTTAGTGTGATAGGCCTTGATACTAAAGTAGAAGGAGAGGAAAGAATGTCATGATAGACTCAAACTCACTCTGCGGCGTTTAATGGCAAAAGTGGCAGATAGAAAGAGCCAGGGCTTCAATAAATATGGTTATCTCAAGACTTTGCTATCTATTTGCAGGGAGTACTATTTAACACTAGAACAGCGGAAATTTTTGAATACCTTTAACAGCGTGAACGGTCAGTTTGCCCGCCCTCTACTATTATTTTCAATTTAATCATTTTATTCTTTATCGAAAAAAATATACATTTTTTACAATCTTTAAAAATTATTTAAAATAATATATACTCTTTATATCATCCTAAACAAACGCCTTAGAAACGTTTAAAATGAATAAAACTATGGTTTTCATTACAGAAAAAAACGACATTTAATTCATATCTTAATCTTAAATCTTATTTTTATTTCGGTGACTTTTTATTTTGAAGAACATTTATTACTAGTGTTGAAAATACAGGATCGACATACAATTTTTGTTTTTAGATTTGAGGCAAATTTCACAAATTAAATTGTGTTGCACACTCGCACAGGCATTGTTTTCATTTCCTGGACAATGTCGCGACTGTCTCTGCTGTGTCGTCTTTACTAATTCCATGCTCGAATAGAGAACAGGTGCATCAATTCCAGCGAAGTTTAACATATTGTATGTATAAGACTTGAACGGGCCACCTCCAAGAACCATCTATTGTGCTGTATTTGAAGCCTTCCTATCAACAATATCCACATAATATTTCGTTTAATTGTAGAAAGTAACGGTATCAGTTCTTTTCACATCATTTTAAACTCGAACACAGATAAGTATGGTAGTCAAAAGAATCAAATTTTTATTTGGTTTGCATTGATAGGCATTCAGCATTGCTTGTTCATAAATTCTTGATGCCAATTGGGGTTGTAATTTACTGCCTAAACTCAGAAAAGTAACAACTTCTCTTTTATCCTAACGTTTCTTCCTTTGCCAATATATGGTTTGACAAACAGAAGAACTACATATACTGAAAGTGGTTGGTTTGATGGATGTTTAATAACTTTATCGAATTATAGAAATCCGTTCACAAAGTATTTTGACTTGTTTTCAGTAGCTTTCTAAATTTTTTTTCGAAATTTGTCCGGCTTACTGGCAATGTATTAGACAAAGGGGCACCTTGATTTAGTGGAGAACAACTTTTAATCAACAGTTATAATTTCGCCTGGTTTGTAGCAAGCAATGTAATTTTGTTTAAATCAATGGCAAACCAGATACGGGCGCAAATTTGTCCGTTTTCAGCCTTTCAGATCCTATAGACTTCATGTCCTAACGGAGGTATCTCATAAGTTCTTTATAATGATCTCTCGCCATTGTTTCAGAAGATTGAAATTTAGCAAATATTCATCCAGCAAAAATAATGCCAACAGTGGCCTAATTTCTTCGAGTGATCAGTGCGCGAAATATTTTTCAATTATCTATTAGCTTCTGATTTAGTAAGCTTTTGTATATGTTTCAAAATAGTCATCAATTTTTAGCAATTTTTCGTTTAGCATAAATTTTTGAACCAGATTCTTTGGGTAAAATATTGTGTGATCGAGCTTTTCCCAAATTTTTGTTGTCGAGTTCCATAGTTTCCCACTCTCTGACGTCACTCACAATTTTAACTGAACTAACTTCCATTAAAGCAGGAATTTCGCATCTCTTTTTCTTCCCAATGAGCATTCCATTACCCTTGCAAATAATAGAAGCACAAGAACAGGTTACTATTATATATGAGGCACCTAAAATAGTAACATATATTCAATTGCATAAATATATATATATATCCTAGGGGCGGTCAATAAATTTTGCGAATCGGTAGGGCAAAACAGATGAAGGGGGATGGCTGTTTGTGGGGGTGTTAGGACAAGTTATTAAAAGTCGAGACCTGCAGACGCACGCTCCTGTCTCGTCTATTTAAAAAGCAGTAGCTGATCGCAGATCGCCAGTCACAAATTTTTGCAACAATGGAGAAGGTTGAGCACCGCGCAGTGATCAAATTTTTTACTAAGGAAGGCAAGAATGCAAAAGAGATCCATGAACACATGGTTGCAGTGTACATCGACACTGCCCCTTCCTATGCAACCATTGCTCGCTGGAATAGGTAGTTCCGCCATGGTCGTGAGTCCCTTGAAGATGACCGCCGTCCAGGACGTCCGTCTGACGTGACCAACGAGGACAATGTGGCCCGTGTGGAGAGGATGATCCTCGAAAATCGATGGGTGAAGGTTAAAGAAATTGAGCGAGAACTTGGAATATCACATGGAAGTGTTAACAATTTGGCCATGAGCAAGGTATCTGCCCGTTGGGTCCCTAGAAACCTCACGCACCATGATCGACTTCAACGTCTTCAAAGTCCACAAGGCCACAGTTGCACAAGCTGCCCTGCCCGAGTGCAGATTCGAGGAGCTCAACCATCCGCCCTACAGTATAGATATGGCTCCTAGAGACTACTTATTATTCCGACGGCTCAAGGCTGCATGCGTGGATGCCGGTTTGGGGACTATGAAGATGTCCAGCTCGCCGTCCAGGAGTGGATTGAACAGCAGTCAGGAGATTTCTGATGGTCGAGAATTCGAAGCGTCAGAGACAAGTGGCGCAAGTGCATTGAAGTCGAGGGTAGTTATATTTAAAAATAATAAAAACACTTTACCTTATATCTCGTTTCCTTATATCCGAATTGCAAAACTTATTAAACGCCCCTCGTATATATATATATATATGCTAATTCATATATTAGCATATCTAAGAATAATAAGGAAGAAATACACTATTCCCTTTATACTAAGAGGTAAGGTACGAAAATGAATTATATTATATATATACTCGTATATTCCTGTATTCAAATATATTATTTATTCTATACTGTGTAATAAATTAAAAACGGACTGGCAAACATACAAATAAACATGCAAATAAACTCGATTTTTAAATGTGAATAAAACAAGTTGTGTGTGATATATGCACTCAATTTATTTTAAATCTGAAAGTACATTTTATGTCATTAAGTGTGGAGTATGACTTCGTTCAAATGTCCACCGCAACTTCGCTTGGTGGAACGTATTCTGGAGGCCCAATTTTCGATGACTTTGTCGCATAAATCTGGCTGAATTTGCTGGATGGTGTTCGTTATGTTGACTTTGAAGATATTAACTGTTTGCGAATTATTCGTATAGACCTGCGATTTAAGGTAGCCCCAAAGAAAGTAGTCTAATGGAGTTAAATCGCATGATATCGGTGGCCAGTTGACGTCGCAGCAGCGCGAAATGACCCTGCCCTTAAATCGCTGGTGCATGCGCAGTGTGGCACGTAGCGCGGGACTGTTGGAACTACATGTCGTCAGTATCCATATCAGGCATATATTCCAGTTGAGGCCACAATAAGTTGATTATCATCGATCTGTAGGTCTGGCCGTTGACGGTTATGGCAATCCCATCTTGGTTCTCAAAAAAATACGGAATGATGATTCAGTTAGACGAAAATCCGCGACAAACATTGACTTTTTTGTGATACAATTGGTGCTGATGTATCTCATTTGGATTGTTTTCGTCCCAAATCCAAAAATTTTGCTTGTTCACAAATCCATTCATCCGAAAATGGGCCTCGTCACTGTGGCGAGGATATAAATCACGTAATGCAAGGAACGTTTGTCGAACGGAGCACTGATTTTGATAATAACATTTAATGATTTGCACGCGCTGTTCAACGCTATAACCTTCCATCGTAACTTGCCAAGTACTACTGAACAGTTCACAGTGAGGTTGCCAGATGTCGCTTTAACAACCTAGCCACTATCGCCTGGCAAAGCTCGAACGTCCTTGTTGAAAGACCATTTATATACAGTATTATAAAATATTAGATCGCAAAATATTATAATAATGAGCACTCAATATGTCACCAAATATTTGTTACATATCATCGATAAAATTATCCAGTAATCATCATATTATAAAAAAATGGAAATATTTATTGGACTCATTCTTAGCATGACAGCATTGAACTCTTTATTAGTTGCATCGCTCTGCGACTGATCATCACTTTCTTCAAATGATTCAGAGTAGGAACTTTTTGCCTGAGCTACATAACCATCTTCGCTATCATCACTGTCCACACATATTTCACATCCTTCTGAGTTTGATTCTGAAATTGCTTTCTAACTTGTAGGGCTTTATTTCTTTTGAATAAGAGCGTTTTTCGCACATTCTCTTAGCTTAAAAGCGTAGCACAAATGAATCGGCGGGTATAGTAGCACGCAGCCTACAGTGAAATTAAACATTTCGGGACAACGCTCCATCAATGCTCTTATGAGAGCATTGATATATGTATATCATGGTCAAAGCAACCGTTTCGCTGTTTCAGTAATATCCCTGAATATCTTGTGAAATATGAAGACGTATTCAATCATATGATAGCACACAAAGGTTAATGTGGTAATGAATTCATTCATGGAATTTGATATTAAGCTAACGCGAATTAAGCAAGATGCGTGTATTTAAATCGTAAAAAAAATAATTTTTACCGCTTCACTCTTCTAGTGTTAAGGAAAGCGGTAACATAATCCGTGACAGAAAGCATTTTAAATATAAAGTCTCTCATGACCAACTTCTTCATATAGCCTTGCTCCACCTCCCGCTTGCATCGCGTATACGTTTACGTCTACATTTATATACTGATGATAATCTAACGCCTGAATATAGTTTAATATCAACTATTCACTTAATAGTATTTGTCAGGCCTAATTATAAACTATTCAGCGCTACAATGTCTTTTCGAAAGTGCTGAAACCAAAACTGTACCGCGTATTCTAGGTTTAGTCGCATTTAGAGTTTGATACACCATAACATTCTCCTAGTAAGAAACTGAAGTGGCTTAATAGAGAGAGAAAGAGAGAGAAAGAAGAGAAGGAGAGAGAAAGAGAGAGAAAGAGAGAGAGAAAGAGAGAGAGAAAGAGAGAGAGAGAAAGAGAGAGAGAAAGAGAGAGAGAGAGAGAGAAAGAGAGAGAGAGAAGAGAGAGAGAAAGAGAGAGAGAAAGAGAGAGAGAAAGAGAGAGAGAAAGAGAGAGAGAGAAAGAGAAAGAGAGAAAGAGAGAGAGAGAGAGACAGAGAGAGAGAAGAGAGAGAGAGAGAGAGAGAGAGAGAGAGAGAGAGAGAGAGAGAGAGAGAGAGAGAGAGAGAGAAGAGAGAGAGAAAGAAGAGAGAGAAGAGAGAGAGAGAGAGAGAGAAGAAGAGAGAGAGAGAGAGAGAGAGAGAGAGAGAGAAGAGAGAGAGAAGAGAGAGAGAGAAGAGAGAGAAAGAGAGAAGAAAGAGAGAGAGAGGAGAGAAGAGAGAGAGAGAGAGAGAGAGAGAGAGAGAGAGAGAGAGAGAGAGAGAGAGAGAGAGAGAGAAAGAGGAGAGAGAAAGAGAGAGAGAGAGAGAGAGAGAGAGAGGAGAGAAGAGGGAAGAGAGAGCG